>JARFIY010000201.1:965000-3365000 GCA_036346155.1 Sinelater perroti
AATCATCTCAATTCATCTTATAATGTATTTTATTGTTGTTTTCCATGTGTACACGTTCGTAATTTTGTCTCGCTAATTGATGTAACTTCTCAGAATTATCTTTGTCCTGTATTTATCGTTATCAAATTTGAATTTTTAAATTCTTGTAACTGTTTCTATTTTCTTAATTTTTGTAAATAGTTGTATAGGAAACATTTAAAAAAAGAAAAATGATCAAATGAGACATAACTTGAAGTACCATATTGGACTATAGATCTATCGGTGGAAGAAAAAACTTGAGAAGAAACACGCAGAAAGCTAAATTCTGAAATATGGATCTGAAATGAGACAGATAGTATGAGACAGAAAGAAATTTTGCGAAAGAGCCACGGTGCAGATGTACAAAAATATTCGAAAAAAAGATGTACGCAGCAATAGTGACGCAAACTGCTACTACTATAGAAATGTTCTAGGTGATCTATATTGCATAAAGAGTGAAACAAATTACCATTGTATGTTTACATTCGTGTTTTAAGTAATATGGGCTTGTCGAAATATATGAGAAAGAATCGGTCCTCACTCCTTTCTTCATCTTCTCTCAATTAAGTACTCTTCTCAATATCTTAGTGTTCATTATTTCTGCTTTAAGAATTACTCTTATGAATTTCATGTCCTCTCTCGTTATAAAATACTATTTAATTCTCTCTTTTTAAAAATATGGGTATTCTTTCTAAAAGTGCCTTGATTGCTAAGTATGTGTTTTTCATGTCCCTTAATAGATCACTTTTTATTTCCTGTAGACCTGCTACTCGAATTTGGTGTTTTGACCTACTCTATCATTTCCTTTACTATCTCTTTTCTATCAGTCCAGGTTTTTATGTATTGCATCTTTTACCCCGATGTTCTTGTTATTTTTGTAATTAGTATGCGTGATGTGTCTAAACAGTTTGGTGAATGTCATCAGAAAACAAACAAAACAGAAGATACAAGCAAATAACCTTTATTGGTTTTTAGATAATTGCAATCAATCACATCACCCTTTTTGGCAAGGTTTCATTACATAAATTGACGCTTATATTCCAGTTGGAATTGATAACACCAAGTCTAGTTTGCTGTGACTATAGTTCGCAGAATAGATGGATCCTGATTTTGCTTTCTGGTCGTCTGTTAGCTTGTGTGGTACAAACCGATAACAAATCTTCCACCTACCCAAAAAGTGCATGTTATTGTTCAATTTTTCTGCCATTAGTCGTAAAATCATCACTAATTTTGTTCTGGCATGTGTCGCAACTCCGTCGATCATATCTGGGATTCTGTTTGTGTCGACCGACCCAAACGTGGCTCATCCTCAGTCGTTTGAACCGGTCGTAAACACATTCTCTGCTCACGGCTTCCGTCCCATACACTTGTATGTTGGTATATTTTATGGGATTCCATCGCCGTTTCCCTCAATTAGTTACAGAATTTGATCCTACTCCTTACAGCGTCCACAATGGATTTATCCTGATTCCATGTTACCATAGATATATTGGACCATTCACCCAACCTTATATATACGCGCGCGCACACACACACACACACACACACTACTTTTTCTTCTTTTAATATTCATCTTGACCACCATGTTTTCAATTTCCATTTGCTTTTGTACTTACTGACGATTGGCTGATACAATGTCTTTCTTTGCTTTCTAATATTTAAAAATCAAGAAAATTTTCTTCTAGAAAAAATAGGCAAATTTTTTTGTTCGAATAATGTTAATTCACAAATCGTTCCTTCAGTTTCGTTATTCTTATGTTAAATATGTAGTCACTAATGAGTCACGCTGACAAAAACGTTTATGCATCTTTTATACATAAAATCCACAATAAACAGCAACAAAAAAGTGATTTGCATACGCAGAGTGTTTATAAATAAATAATCATGCAAATCCGAGATTCGGCAATTTTTGCAGCTTCGTCACATCCAGTCTCGATATACCATCGAAACTCTTGGACGGGAAATCCTATTCCTGCACTAAATTCTGGTCTTTTCTGGTCCAACTGAAATAATTGATGATACCAACAAGCTGAGTCAGTGGCCTATTTTTTTTTACCGCGAGTTCAAATCGCTAAATTTTTCCTCGAACATCTCTCAAATTTCTCTTCCTTTAAATATGGAGTCAAGGTTCGAGAAAGTCGGCTGCTCTATGGGTTTGCGCAAAACAAATTTGCTTTCTCTAGCTTCACAAATAAAATGGCGAATTTTAGTGTAGCAACGGTATAAAAAAAAACAACAAAAACCCCCGCTAACGTACAATTTTTTTACTTCGTTCCCACGCTCAACAAATTTAACAAACTTTTGAGCGTTTGACTGCGTAGAACAGGTAAAAGCCGAAAACGAATAAGGATCAGTAACAGTGGATTAATACAAAAGGATAATGGGCTTTAAGACATTAGTAATTACAAGATCCAATTAAGGTGGCGTGTAAATTAACACACACAACGCCAATTAATTATTCATAGCTAACAATACATAACAAACACAATGAACTAAATAAAAAAAATAAAAAAACAAAGATCAATAACCCGCAAAACTTTAAAAAAAAAACTGAAATTACAAAAATTGATGAATCAACAGGGTGTGCCAAAAGTCAAAACATACATAGAATAATAATGTTTACTAGAATTTCTACTTGGCTACTTAAAAATCGCAATGTTTTTCATGACTAGTCGATCCCCGCATAACCGTCACTGACAAATAAATGAAACAAAATCGCCAAGGATCGGTTTATAATAAATGTTATTGGCAGGAACCAGGTCACAGTCATGACAAAAAAAAAACAAAAAATAAACTGATGTAGCCCCAAATGACTCGAACAGAAAATATGAAGATGCTGTTAGACCTTATAACAACCATAGTCTTCGAAGCTGCACTGATGGTTCAAAACCTTAAAAGTACTTGACTAATCATGGTCAAGAACTACAGGCTCAACACAGCTAGACATAGTACTAATATCTGAAACACACAAGCACTCAGATGGGACAACATATCATGGTTCAGCTGCTATCATTAAAGTTCCATAATACATCATGACTTAACAAAAATCAGCACGAGCATATACCGACGACAGAGAGAAGAACAATTCATCCACTTCTTCAGCACTCTTAGTAAACGCTTCGGGTTCTAGACTAAGCACGCTAAAAGGTTGTACAAGAATACGCTCAACTATGTTTCTACTCTACATTCATTTAATGATTCACAAAGGAAAATTCCGGATTTTCGTATAAAAAAGGAAAAGTGAAATGTTCCACCATGATGAAACAACATTCAGAAAGCCCCTTTATAAGATAATAGATTGAGTCCGGTTTAAAGAGTGAAAAAATTAACTTAAACACCTTATAACCAAAGAAGACATCGATGAAGATAAAACTTTATAGTTCACATTGCTGAAGTATTGCAACCACTTGCAGCTATATCAACTCAGGAAGATCAGATTCGGGAACAGTTCGATACTGCAATTAAATCTATCAATAAAGAAGTTCTATATCTACAACAAAGTGTACCAACTATCGGAAAGACTGCTAACAGTTGGACTAGAAACACCAAGTTGAACTCTGATCCATACGCCGCTTATCTTGCAGAAGTCATTTCAACCGCTCCTCAGTATCTCAATACTCCAACTAAACCTATCGATAGAGAAGTTCTACATCTACAGCAGAGTATATCATCTCTCAGAAATACTAATAATAATTGGGTCAAAAGCGCAAAGCAGAGAACTATAACATGTACAGCGCACGTTAAGCCAAATATTCAACCACTTCCCATCATAGGTGAAAGTGGCCCAGGTTATCCTTATATCACAACTAAGAAAACCACCCTATTAGTTTTCTGCTGGTGTAAAAAACTATCCTTATCAAAAGACCGATTCTAGGCCACTATTTTGGCTTTAAAGATGAACGGAGTAAGTACACAGCAAGTGATAGCAGCCTTCTTCATTATAGCTCATATTTTAGAAAAAGTCTTGTCGTACGGAATATTCCCAACACATTAAATGGGAACTTCCATATACATACTATCAACTAATCAAATCTCAGCTATCAGACAAATAAAAATCCAAGACAAATTGACAAATTTACGTACCTGAGGTTCCCCGTCAATGGATGTAGAAAGCTTCAGAAAGAAGCGACGCTACGCCATACGATGATGATAAGGTCCCCCAATAAAGCGTGCTGGGCCCTATTCTCTACCTCCTATATAGATCAGATATACCCACTATATATCAAACCACAATGACGATATGTGCAGACGAGTAACAGCAAACTGGTTAGAAAACCGTTTACCCTTCAGAATTTGGTCCAAATTGCGAAATACATAAAAGTCTGAAGGAGGCAAGTCTCGTCAATACACGTGGCCGTGTTAAATATTAGGCATTATGAGACCCGAAGATCAACAAGCGAAAGTAGTTTGTTGCATAATTTCTGGAGACAATCTTGGCAGCCCGGCAAAGAGGGTAAAACCTTCTTGAACATGAATTAATCCCATGTATTAATCAACAAGATGCACAAAGAAAGCAATAGCCTTACATTTTTGGAAAGCGATGCATGTTTCCAGGCACCAGGCACCAGGCACCAGGCACCAAGCCCAAGCTTTCCGTCTTTAACCTTACTCATAGCTTCTGGATGTCTAGAAACTAGCTGATGATACGTTAAGTTCGACACTGACCTCATGCATTGTGGATATCGGATATAACCGGATAACCGAACAACCAACTTCTCGCTGATAGTTCATATCAACATCGCAGTCTACGGACAGTTCTATCAATCATGCCGACATTCCATATTTTATTAATTGGTCGTTAAAAAACGACTATTCTATATACATAGAAACCAAAAGTGCATGCGTTTCATTGATATGCAACGTAAAATTTTTATAAAATGGTGAATTTTTCCGCTGTTATTGTTTTATTCGTTACAGAACTGCTCTTTCCTATTTTTCGTTATTAGTGAACGTTTTAGATGGTTCTTTTCATTATTTACTAGGATTGCACCAAATTGTTTGAGACATTATTAATAAGATGGAACAAGATGCGGGGCACAGTCTAAAACATAAGGAAATGAACTGGTAGGAAATACGAGGCCGATCAAAAAGTAAGTTACACCCGAGTCACGTTCCTGAATGACAGGAAACAATAATTTTTGCTAGTGGTAATGCTGTCTGTTATGTAAAGGGAGTACAAATAAGTTTTCGCTGTTTTTTATCAAAATCGGGCATTTATTTTGAAAGAACGGAACCTTATGTTTTATTCAAAGTATTGTCCATCGCTGGCCGCTACTTTTACCCATTTTTCTGGCAGCATACGGATATTGCGTCGGAAGAACGCTTTATCTTTTGAGGCTATCCACAAATCGACCCAATTTTTGGTATCCTCATATGATGATGTAAAGTGCTGCTCAAACAGGTCATGTGCCATCGATCGGAACAAGTGATAATCGGAAGGGGCTATGTCTGGTGAATACGGCGGATGTGGTAGGACCAATTGAGTATTTACAAGTAGGTTTTGACCGGCGCTGCAACATATGGACGAACATTATCATGCAGGAGAATAATTTTGTCGTATCTGGAGTAGTAGTTTCATACGGTTTGAGCAACTCATAATACACGACACCAAGCTGATCCCACCAAATACACAAATGAGTTTTTTTCATGAATATTCGGCTTGGCTGTCGATGTTGAAGCATGGCCACGTGATCTCCATGATTTCCTCTTCTTTTGGTTATCGTAATGGATCTATTTTTCATCACCAGTGACTATAGGATACAAAAAAACCATTTAGTTAATGCTGGCAAGCAGCATTTCACATGTGCAAAATAGGCGTTCAACGTTTCTCGGTTTCAATTCGTATGGAATCCAATTTCCTTGCTTTTGAATCATTCCCAACGATTTTAAACGATGTGAAATTGCTTGTTGAGTCACTCCCAATGTAAGTGTAAGTGCAAGTTCTTCTTGCATTTGGTAGGAATCTTCCTCCAATAATGCTTCCAACTCCGCGTCTTCGTATACTTTCGGCCTTCCGCTACGTTCTTTGTCTTCGACGTCAAACTCACCGTTCTTAAAATTATGAAACCACTCACGACAACTTCCCTCACCTAAAGCAGCCTCACCATATGCTTCTACAAGCAATCGATGCGCTTCAACTGCAGATTTCTTCAAATTAAAGAAGTAAATCAAAAGTTCCCGCAATGACGCTGATTCGGCTCAAAACTCTACATTTTTGCACGAAAAAAATTATGTGATGTTAATACAAAATCGCTAATATTTTAAGATTATGGTGTTGCTAGATGTCCAACCTTACGATATGACGTTTAACATCTGACAATTTCAACCATAACTTAGTGGTGAGGCCAGGTCAAACGGCAGAGACTTATTTGTACTCCCTTTATGTTATCTACCTACTCTTCAAAAAGCAGCACTAGTGTGTGAGTAATCATCTTTGCTGAATTCCACTCTCCTGTTTCATTTTTCACTGAATTCTCTATGATGTCAAGTTCACTGTTACTTCTGATTTCTTCGTACCAATTTGATCGTTTTGCTATTGATACCACTGGACTTGTTGTCGATGTCACGAGGCTTACTGCAGGTAACGCCGCCTGGACAGTTGACGTCATCAGTTATCACATTTTTTACTGCGTAGCACACATCCACATACTGCATCGGGGATTTTAGGGGCGTTTACGTTTGAGTTTTAAAAATTCTTAAAATTAAGGTGCCACTTTGAAGGCGCATGTATGGTTGGAATGATACCGGGACATTGCTACTAAGATCATTTCACTTCCTGACACCACAGGATTTATTACAGGTAACGTTTCCTCGATAGTCATCGTTAACGTCATCAGTTAGCGTGGCCCTTTTAGTATGACATCAGTTCCATAGATCGTGCTCCAAATCTTGGAGATGGTTATGTTCAAAGTTTAAAAACTATTAACATGAAGGTGCCATCTTTCGCGCACATTATAGTAGGGATGATTGTAGGAGACTCCTGCTGACGTCATTCGGTTTCATCACATGATTTTCTGCATGTAACGCCTCTTAGAGAGTTCTCAACGTCATCAGTTAAAGTAGTCTTTTTGCTTCGTGACCATAGTCCATAGAGTGATCGCTATTGGTTACCTACCTATAGAGTCCACATTAATTAAATGTCATTGGCTGATTTACTCCGCTGTCGCATTGTTATTGGCCACTGCATGTACACCACCATGAATGTTGCTTTTACAGGAATTCCGTTAAAGCGATCGAGAGATAACAGGGCAATATTAAAAATCCAAGCAATTGCGCTTCTTAATTACATTTTTATGCTTATCCATACTAAATCTGCAAGCCGTAAACATCTCTGACCACACCTCAGGTTATTTACACGATCCCCTATTCTATTTCGCGTCCGCAGTTGCTGCCTTCTAAAAATATTATTTATTTTCCACCTAAATTTAAATCCATGAACCTTTCGGATCCGCCTCAATCGAAGTCCAATAAACTACGAGCGGCGCTAGGAAGGCCAGCGACACAGATCTGTGAAGTGTTCTTGTCAGGATGGCCGAAACCAGTATCTGGGCTGCTTCCGCCCCTTTGGGCACTTACGACTAAAAGGCCACGATAAGCCGGAACCATATGCCAACAAAAGCATTTTGCCGATAGATACACCTGCGAAAGCCCCGTTCGAGTGGCCAGTGATAAGAAAGCTCGTCGTTTGTCTGTAATTTAGCTTTAAACGTTTAGAAAACTAAATTGGGAACGCATTTCCATCGAAAAATGGCAATATTTTGATTGACCTGCCAGCTCGACTCGCTGGAATGCCACTCAGCGCTGATGGTCAGATTGCAATCAAGAAACCCAAAGTATGTAATTACGCTGTTTTGCTAATATTCCCCCGCAAAGTGCGTATAAATATATCTACGTTTAGATACGTTACATTGAAAATGCTTTGCACCGTGGAGTATAAAAGGAGGAGAAGTGTATGAGAACGATCCCGATAGCTCTAAGAATTGCATTTCTGATTTTGGCGAATTTTCTTAAGCATAAGTTCCTCAAAATGTTATCGCAAACTTTTCGGCGATGCCTCGTATAATGTAGAAACTCTTGTGAAGTAAATCCAAAGTCACTAGCCGATAGACGCCTATTGCAACCGAATGCATACGAAAATATCCGATTGAAACCGAAAATGCAAATATACAGACAAATTTCGAATCAGTTTTATCTTGCTATATCTATTTTTGGGACCACTTCCTCACTGCAATAATTTGGTAGGAATTTGATCTCCCGATTGTCATTTCTTTTATTACACATTCAGGCACACAATTAGATGCTTATCATGTTTTTGCCATAAAGTGAATCTCAACCGTTGTAAAGATGAGAAGCTTCAATAAGCTTCTTCTAAGAACACGAAGAACATTCCAAAAAAAAAAAACATAAAGACTACATTTAGACATCTTAATAATTTGCAAGCGTTCCCAGTCACACCTGTCATTTCTTTCGTTTCTGCATCAGTTGACTCAAAAGATGTTCCTTTAAGCACCAACTTCGCTTTAAAGAAAACGCGCATAGCGCTGTAGAACGTCAACGCAAATTCCCTTGGTGTTCTTTTTGCTAGGGACTATCTTCGCACGAACTCTTCCCATATGAAGATACTTACGCAAGATTTCAGTGTTTTGTTCGTTTTTACTAAAAATTTCAAGTTTATTCACAATTCTTATTACTAGAGCCCTAAAGTCACAATGTGGTGATATGACATCCAATCAGATTGCGTATTCAACGCAGATCGTGGGCCACGAGTATTTCCTAATATATAAAGATTTACTACATCAAACCATCAACGTTGTTAATCAAACACAGCGAAGCCAGGCGATTACAAGTGGAATCTAGCTGAAATTTTAAAGTTGCAGGCAGTTTCTACTATTTTACAATCCACTAGTCATTTATTTTCCTACCACGCTGTATATATAATCCCTTACTAAAATATAATGCGATCACAGACTGTATTTTAATGCGTCCCGTTCTCGTTTCTATAATCCTACAACTCAAAATCTCCATTCCTCCTCACCCTCAATCACTCTTACAACCCGCAACTATTTTGCATCGTAATGCCGTTGTCATACTTCTTTATGATCAGACCTTCTAATATATATGTTTTTTCCAAATATGTTTAGCATATATTCCCATGCTGAATGTTGCTGGAAGTCATTATCCAGCCATAAATGTGTATTGTTTTAATTTACAACTACTAATAAAGTTAGAGAAGGGAAAGGTTACTGAACGATAACAACCGAAAGGCTGCGGCAGGCATTTCTTCATGCACAACTGGTGTCGATGTTGAGCTTTTGTTCCGAACAAAATGCTAAGTGCAGTAGCAATAAAAGGCCGGTGGATGCCAGATGCGGCGCCTCGCGCCAACTTCATGGGGGCCGTGGGCCGCTGTACTCGCCGTTTCAGAAACAAAAGAAAACGGGGCCAAAACAAACCAATGGCACGCGCGCAATCCGCGGCCAAGGAATTTTCAGGTAGGCACAGGCCGCGCTAGTTTTTGTGGCGCGCACTGATAACGGCCGCATGCCGGGGCGTCTAGCGAGCGAAACGTGTTTTTATCAGCGGCGGGCAGGCCATAAAGAGTCTGGAGAGAGGCAGATAGCCGCATCGACCGGCGAGCAGCCGACAGCACAAAGAGGCCTTATCGTCGGAGGCTCATCTTATCAGCGCCAAGCATCTCGCCGCTCCTTGCCAAACTTTCTCTAGCAGGCGGCCAGCGGAGGCGCGCCAGGTGTGCGCGCCGCGGCAGGCACATAACCTGGCTGGGCCGTTGGAGCCGCGCACACACAATGCACTAGGCGGCCGCGGGCCCACGCACCGCGCCGCAGATGTCGACGAACAAAAAGGAAATTCGTTTATTTCGGTGCAGTCTGCGGAACCGGCCGAAAATAGCCCGGCCGGTGCAGCCGCGGCCGCGCGACGGGCCCCCAGAACCGCAGCGCAAGAAGTGCGCTCGCGGCGAAGAGGTTAATCTCGCGATGACGGACCGAAACAAACGTGAATCACCTACCAGTATAGAGAGACACGTCATTATCTTCGTCGGGATGTTCCTATCGGCGTTATCATTCTCGAATATGGGCAAATTGGCATCCCTATCGGCGCTCTCCGGACATGATAAACAAAGACGACACACTTGATAAAACTTTGGCGGTACATTACACATATTTAAACACGTAAAAACACAAAAACAAAGCGACACATTAAGCTTAGCGCTACATTTAACATAGAAAAGGGAATCTGCACAGCCTTGTTTATTGTTTTCGGGCGAATTTCGAGCGATTCACACGCGCACGACGATTCATTTCGTTTGTCAGAGCTCGGATATAAATTAAGGCACTGCCATGGCCACCTTGATTAAAAGGTGCAATGATTAGCGCAGGATGGCTCTTACCGAGCCTTATCACTGCGTTGCACTATTCGAACACAGATGGCGCACCCGGCTCTGTGCTTCTGTAAAAAACCGGTAGCCTTTGATAAAGAGGAATACCTTTTTTAATGTTTTCGTAGTTTAAAATGTAAATTCGTTTGTAAAACGTAGATTTTAAATTGCAGATCATTCTTCTAAAATTGCGGCTTGAAGCAAAAATGGAAAGCACCAAAAGTTAAAATACCTTTCTACAGGGTGATTCAGTTTATTTTTATTTTGGAATGTAGACTAAATGATTCATAAAATATGGCACTGTATAGGTGAGTTCATTAAGAATTAAATCAGATTTTTGCCTAACTCAGTTTTACCCAGTACCTAACCAAACGTAATTACATCTAACATAAGCTAGTAAAAAAGATACTATAAGAATATGACGACGTCAATAATGTGGAAATTTAGTTGGTCTCCACATTCAAATCGCACGACAGATCTCCGTTATATAAAAATCCATTCGAAAACAAATTCGTTTTTGGTGCTCTTCTTCGTTTTTGCATAATTCTAGAATTAAATTAGTAATATTTTTTATCGGACTTTTGCACTTGTTATAGTCCATATCTCAAACTAAGCAAAACTATAGAAGAATTTCTTATTGACGATAATTTATGACAACATGTAAAAACGCTTTCAGTGATGGTAAATTATAAAAATTTAAGAATAGTTCACCTTCCAGAATGATGTAACAAAAATCTAAATATAAAGGAGGAGGAAACAGGGCGACTTCTTTTCAAAACTATATATTGTTTCCGGTAAAAAGAATTAATACGACATAAAGAGAATGCATGCTCCCTTCAATCAAAACAACTCTCTATCAGTTACGGTTAAATTAATAAGCATAAAAAAAAACATGGGGCCGGCGAAGAGATTGCTCTGTAAGCAATCCCAGAACGAACTTAAAAAACCTTTCGATTTCGATTTCGAATTTCGGGAAAATTCGAAATCGAATATCTGGAAAATTATTCGACAGAATTTTTTCTTCATTTTCGAATTCAGCGTAAAATTTCCTATAAGAATCACATTTAAAATCGTAATGTCGAAAATTTTCCCGAAATTCGAAGTCGAATATCTCGAAAACTATTCGAGATAGAAATTTTTGATTTCGATTTTGAAATCAGCGTAAAATTTCCTATAAGAATCCATTTTCAAATTTTAAAAATCCATAATTTTGTGACAGACAGACAGACAGACCGACAGACAGACAGACGACAGACATATAGAATTCAGTAACGAACTTTTTAAGTTCGTTGATAAAATCACAACCGTTTAAGTGATGTGATTTGAAAGTGAAGTTTAGGTGGTATAAAAAATGTTTATTGGAACTTTTATATTACCCCTTACATATAACGAAAATTGATTATTTAGATGTTAAATTTGTTAAAATTATAATTTCCAAAAACTGCCTAAGTTAGAAAAAAATATGTTAACCTTACAAGAATTTAGATTTTGAGTGATAGTTTGCGATACTTCCGCTAGATGTAAGCAATTCCAGTTCCGTCATCTTCGTAAAATTCGACTGTAATACGTCATAGTTGCTTGAATTGTACGTAAGTCATGACTCATCCGTGGAAATAACTTGATAATGTTTTGTTTCCGAGAAGGAGCGCCGTAGGATTGGTTCCAGCTAAAAACAAGAGTTAGCGCCGAATCGCGACAGTTTGCCTTCAAATCTGACTCATCGGAGCTGAGACGACTACAACCACCGACCGCGTGCGCCAGTTTGTTTCGTAAGTATGCTGTAATGTTTTGGTGCGGTAGCACAAAGAGGACATGACACACCTCATGCGCCATTCGCCGTTTCAGGTTTTATGGAATTGTCGGACACAACCTACTACGTTTTGCTCGCTGTAGTGCTGCTGCCTGTCAAACTCTTTTTTGGATTGTGGGCTTGGCTAGGTTGGGAGTTGTTCAAGAACAACTGATTGCAGCATGAGTGGCAACCTAGGAGAGAACCATAACCACAAGATGAACAGCATGAAGCGGAACCTGACTTTGGACTTCAACCAGGCCAAGAAGGCCAATTTGAATATTCCCGCTGGCAACTCTGTTTTGTCATCCCCTGACCTAAACATGCTGAAGGTCGAAACGCCCGAGCTAGAAAAGATGATTCTAGCTAACGGTATGCCCAACACCCCGACACCGGGAGCAATCTTTCGGCCAGTAGCCGAAGATCCAGAAACATTTGCCAGCGGGTTCGTTAACGCCCTAAACGATCTTCATAACAGTGCAAATACAACTCAATGTAAGTCAAATTAAGTTGCTTGTTTGTTATTTTAATCTAATTTTAAACTGCAGCATCCAGCAATTCCTCTGGCGGAACAGTTTACACCGAACTGGATCAATCCAACCTCGGGTACCTGCCACCAATCGTGAAGGAGGAGCCCCAGACAGTACCGAATATAAACAGTTCCACCCCACCTATGTCACCAGTGGATATGGAAGCACAAGAGCGCATCAAGCTGGAGCGGAAACGACAACGCAACCGCCTTGCCGCTTCCAAGTGCCGTACGCGTAAACTGGAACGCATCTCACGGCTTGAGGACAAAGTGAAACACCTGAAGAGCGAGAATGCAGAGCTTGCCTCGCTCGTCAACCAGCTGAAGGAGCACGTGGGCCTGCTCAAGGTAGAAGTGATGGACCATGTGCATGCTGGCTGTCAGATTATGTCGTGATTGGTTGTTGATATATTTTTATATCATTTGTGTAAGATATAGTATCTGCTACAAATTAATTTTATAGTCTATTTTTTTTGTTCGTGTTTATCATAGTTTAGTGATAACGTACTTTTGTATTGAATCTTTAAATGACAATATGGGGATGTAAGAACTCCCAAACTTCCATTTAATTATAAGCTTAATATATTGAAAGTTTTAATGCCATGTAGTTATAGTTACATAAATAAACATTTTGCAAATAAATATGTATTAAAGCCTTAAATAGAAATAACAATAAAGCCCCCCGACTTAATATAAACGTCATAGGAACAATAAATTAGTTTATAATTTAAAAACAATACTCCTGACTATAACTCTTTAGAGATCAGCAGCTCTTCTACACCCATGCGACCTTGGTGGCGCCATACTCTGTACCGAGCCAGATCTTTTCTGGTTACCATCCCTATTACCTGTAAAACGAGTGAAAATTTAATAATATGGACATATTTAAATATAAAAACATGGGGCCGGCGAAGAGATTGCTCTAAGCAATCCCAGAACGAACTTAAAAATTGGAAATCGAATATCTTGAAAATTATTCGACATAGAATTTTTTCGAATTCAGCATAAAATTTCCTATAAGAATCACATTTAAAATCGTAATGTCGAAAATTTTCCCGAAATTCGAAGTCGAAATCAGCATAAAATTTCCTATAAGAATCCATTCTCAAATTTTGTGACGGACCGACAGATAGACAGACATAGAATTTAGTAACGAACTTTTTAAGTTTGTTGATAAGTGTTTTTGTATATTGCATTTAATGTTGGCTAAAAATGAGTAGTAGAATGCCACTTTACTGTAATTATTCTGTCTGGTAAAAATGTGAATTTGGAAAGAATGTACAATAACTCAATAAATTTGTTTTGATATTTAACATTTTGTTACCACTATCATAAATGTGATCCTGACATCAACTTTAATGACTGCTTCTGTTGACATAGAATAGAGGTTGGGATTACCATAACCATGTATATTTTTATGAAGATTCTGAGTGTTGAGGGAGATAAACTCATGAAGAATATTATTAGTATTACAATGGAATTTGTGATTCCTCACCAATTAAAACCAAATTTTGGATGACCTCGAGCTTGCTGATGTGCGACTTAGCCCCAAACTGTTACCGCATATGTCCTGATAGGACACAGGATTGTCTTGGTACATTGTGAGGTTGGGTTCTCAGATTCTTAGGCCGTGGTCAGAATTTGGAAGGTAAATCTTTTTTACCTCGTATCAACAGGATTATGGACTGGATAGGTAAAATTCTCAATAAACACATATACCATAATTTCGGTCGTGAAACCCTTTGCAACTATATTATTGTCTTATTAATAATCAACTTGTCCCAGCTAGACAATTGGGTCCGGAAGTGAAGGAGAGCGCAAAGTGCTGATTTTGTAAACTTTATCTTGGTAACAAGCCTATCAATGTGCATTCTCTAAGTCAGTTTTCTGTCCAGAATCACTCTTGAGATTTGCTAGATCATATCACCAGTTCTGTATCATTTTAATCAACTCAAGTTGATTATACACTTCGTTTGTGTGCCTTTCTCATCTCCCATTTGCTTCTTCCCCTCAAATATTTCTCTTAGAACTCTTCTTTACCATACTTCCAACATTTTTCTTCTTTTCTAAATGGTCACTCAAAATTTGCTTATCCTTTACTTTATTCAATGACGACATTGTCATACTGCCTTCTATAGCCCCTACTGAACCTTATTCCCAAATAGTAAAAGTGTACTTGTCAAGAAGTGATGGTATTGTTGAGTTCTGTACGTCAAACACACTTTTAAAGTTATTGCCAAGTCCTCCTTACACCTTATATTAGTGTTGCATCATCTGCAAAGGTTACTTTATTTATGCGAGTGTCTCAGTCTCATAAACTATGTTAAACATCAGTAATATTTTCAACTAGGAAGGCTTCCAATTCCTTGCCTTTAATTCTCACTTTGGTTTCTATCTACTTCAACATCATTTCCACCAATTTGATCAATTTTGTTTTAATTTCTATGTCATTCCTTGCCTTAACTGATTTTTCCCAATTCACTATATTATAAGCTTGACAAAAACCAATGAATAATCATTTCCTATACATTTATTGTCTTTCATTATTGTCAATACCTTTTTCAAATTGGGAACTTCTATAATTTAGTCTCCTTGGTCTACTACTGTCTGGCAAAAATTATTTCTTATGAATATCTAATTAATTCATCATTTCCATTTAATTGTTTTCTAAGTTTTTAGAACTAGATTTCAACTATTCTTTGGGGTTTACTTATTCTTTTTCCATTATTTTTATAATTTTCCCAATTTCTTACAAATTCCTTTCTTTCATCTGCATGTCTCTTTGCAATATATATTTTTCTCTCGACTAAATGGCCTTTAATCTATATATTGAGCTCGAGTCTAGTTTGTCTTGGTACTTATCAAATCAGTCCTCGTAAGTTTTCTTTTTATTTGTTGCCAATTTATTTGCAGATTTCTTGATGGTTCTTACACTCATAAATTTCTTATCTATTCCCATCTTTTCATTTCTTCAAATATGTACTTTTACATAAATTTATCTTTACCTTCTCCAAATAATTTTTAACTTTTTTGGTATATGGTATAATCTTTTAATTTTTAACCTCAACCATAAAATGGTCTAAATCTCAACTATCTAGTTACACTTACTTCATTTGTATCGTTTACAATAGGCAAATGCCTCAATCCAAGTGCTCGGAACAGTCGGAACATCCTTGGTAGAGAAGTGGACTGCAATTAAAACAAAAAACTGGTTTTATTTTACAAAGTAAATTAAATTCAACAACCACTTACATGTAGTACAGAGTATGGTGATGGATTCATGAAAGGTCGTAAATCTATGGAATAAGTTTTCTCCACATCTGAAAGATTAACTTCCTGCAATTTTGAAAATATTAGATATGAATGTAGAGAACATTTTTTCTATTATGGCATACATTTATTGTGGGAAACCTAGGATACTCGTCGCGAAATATAGAAGCCGAGACGTCTTCCCACCAGTCCGCCGTTTCATTGAATAGTCTCCTCTGCAGGATGACAATCAGTTGAGACCGGAGAATTAGTCCTCGAATCCTTCCATATGTCACAGCTTCAGCCTACAAAAGTTTCAA
This sequence comes from Sinelater perroti, assembly GCA_036346155.1. Lineage (NCBI taxonomy): Eukaryota > Metazoa > Arthropoda > Insecta > Coleoptera > Elateridae > Sinelater > Sinelater perroti. Next base: position 981,302 of record JARFIY010000201.1, read on the forward strand.
ATTTTATCTATCTCATTTTGAATTTGTGAAACAGTACCTGGTCAACAGATGGTGGATCTACGACTGGAAAGCCATTGTATGTAGTAAGCCGAAGCAGCTCGACAATGTGGCCAACATTCTCAATGCATTTCAGTGTTATGACAGGGTGTGACATGACTTCACTAGCATAGATGTTATGCACTAAAGGAGGAGGTTCCCAAGGTAGAAGCGGGACACCGCTCAGTTGTATGTGGGTGTCATAAATTCCCTGTAAACAAAACAAAACTTAAAGGATAATTTTCTTTTAATACTTGATATACCTCATTGAAAAAGTCTCCAGTCCACTTTGCAGCAATTAATGTAACTATCAGTGGCAATGCAAATGAAATGTTCCCTGTAGTCTCCATAATAATTACAGTCAAGCTAATCGTCATTCTCACAACCCCACCCAGTTGAGCTGCAGCTCCAATAAGTGCATACTTTCCAGGATGCACCAAAGTCTGAAATATATTGCCTTTAAATGTGTGCTTGAACATCAATATGCATACTTACTGCATCCGGCAGGATGTGACCCAACCCAACAGATATGAGGCGTCCCCATGCTGCCCCCGTCAGCAAAGTGGGTATAAACAATCCAATGGAACAGGCAAGACCAAAAGTGGTGCATGACAACAAATAATAAAATACAACAAATACACCTAGGGAGAGGGCATTATGAGTGTTTGGGGGGTCATGGAATAGAGACCTTACTGAGGCTTCAGGCGTTTGGAACCATATGCTGGCCAGAACATTGTACTGACCGTCACCACAATAAATCTGCTCAATTAAACGCGAGTGTAAAGTAATACTCACACATTTGATGTACAATACCTGAGTAGGATATTTCGTTGGATCCTGCCCCAGAGGCTTGCAGTCGTTGATTAAAAACATCATAAGAAACCCAATGGTAGCAGTTAATGCAGCTACAAGACACACTTCAATTACCTTCAGAAACTTGTTCCTGATGTATCTGCAATGAGAGCATAAACTAACAATAACAATAAGTGTTTGCACACGAACTTTACTCGCCATACGGACAGCTTGTAGTTTAAGTGGTTCCATAATGCTCCCAGGAGACCTCCTATACAACCCATCAGCACAAATATCGGCAGCTCGTATATTTGGTAAGAAAAGCGCGGGAACTGCCCTAAGTTGAGCAGGCCCGGATAGTTTAGTACACCGGGAACACCGTGGTAGGTTGAGAGGACAATGTTCAGAGTGAACGTGCTGATTACTGAGGCAAAAAAGGTTTTCCACGTCAAACTCTGATTCCAGAAGCTTGTACCCTCTTCTAAACTAAATAAAACACCACCTAAAACATCAAAATATTATATATAAAATAATTATATGATACTAATTTTTTTTGTATCCTAAAATGAAGATGAGACAAACAAAAGATGGGACTATACGGCCCAAGTTTAAAAATTGTGACTGTAGTATTATGTAGTTTTTGGTTTTACAATTCCATTGTGCTATTGGTAAATAAGGAAAAGTCAATTTGATAAATTACAATGAATAGTATCAGACTTTATCTTAACAACATAAAGAGACCACCTTGAAATAATATTTCAATGTAAACTACTTCTTTCAGTCCCAAAATCATGATATAAACGTGTTTGGTCACCTCTCTGATTCAATCTATGCTGGCAAGTCATATAATGTTTTAGTATAATAGAGAACAACTGAAGCTTTTTAAAGTCATACGCAATCAATAATTTGTAATTCAATGTAGGTCTAGTGCAACAGGTGGAGCAGAACTCGGAGGTCTTCATTACCAGATGATCCGGGAATCCTCAGAAAAGAGATACCGTAAAAAGCGAAGACAACCTACTTTAGAGAGATTTTGAACAGGAAGTTATTTTGGAGAGCTTATATCAATAGGGCGGGGAGATCACACTCAGACCCCACCTCTAAACTGTCAGACCCAATTATTCAGCCAAAACAAAATGGCAATCCACAAGACAATGATCTGCCCTATAATTATGCATGAAAAGACCTACATCAATAAGCTCCACGTGATCCAGAATTATGGTTTAAGATCTATCTTTGATCCCCGTAATTCTTGAGGAGTCAATCATTATAATGTTATGTTCCCATGATCCAGGAGTTTATCTCTCTCAGCATTTGGGGCCTAAATCAGAATATACAGAACCATAACAACCCCATCGACTGTGAGCTCTACAACAGAAGCAACCAGAATTCCTCATTCTTCCATGAGTCGGTATGGAGAAGATTTTTACAGTCTACCAACATCTAACAATAAATCATATGTCGCTAAAGCACATGAATATATGTGCTGCGTGTATAACATCCTATCTACACTTAGTTTACAATATCCCATTGTGCAGAGTTGTTATTTAACACTACAGTTTAATGATTTAAATATTAATGATTGATGGACCAAAACGAACCCGCCACTTGCACAATTTGACAGGGCCTTCATCCACTCAGCTTCAGCAGATATCTTGCATTTCTTAAACCGGCACTTTACAAAACCGCGATGACTCCAGGTTGCTCATACACTGAAACAATTAGCAGAGATTCCCATACAGCTGATACACACACCCAGAATATTTCTTCTCTTCTTTACACAAGAGAGTTGAAAACTGATTAAAACTTCAAATCTAATAAATAGGATGGAGATAAGTTTACACAAGAGGGGCAGGCTCAGCAGCAAATTTAAACCCAGAAGTGGCATAGGATGGATCTTTACAGGGGCAAAAATATCATCAATATGACTCATAGTGTTATAATTATCCCTTATTTGGAGTAGCACCAGCTTTTACAGTATACAAAGACGAATACTACTTAGAATTAGGACTTCTTAATATTTGTTTTTCTTGTGAATTGTTGTTTCCCTTTTTTGATATACAAAATGCATATTAAAAACAGAAAGTAGATATAGAGAGCACGACAGCCGCGAGGTAAAGGCCTCGACCTGCCAAACCAGCGCGCGGCGGCCCCGGGTTCGAACCCCGGCAATGACAAAAACATCTAATGCTCTCCGACTGTCATACAAACACCTTTGGCGGTCGTAAAAGTATCCACTCGCCAACCCGCCCGGCAAGCGTGGCGTTTAATTGCCAAATCCCCCAAAAAGGGAGCCCTATGCTCAATACTGGGCGCTACAAGGGTGAAAAAAAAGACCCTTGAGACTTTTTACACACTTGTAGTTGTAGTACAACTTAGAGTTAAATCATGTAAGTTGGAAAAATCACCAGAGAAGTATGAGTTATAAAATTGGTATGATAAGAGATAAAAACATGGGGCCGGCGAAGAGATTGCTCTGTAAGCAATCCCAGAACGAACTTAAAAAAACCTTTTGATTTCGATTTCGAATTTCGGGAAAATTCGAAATCGAATATCTGGAAAATTATTCGACATAGAATGTTTTCTTCATTTTCGAATTCAGCGTAAAATTTCCTATAAGAATCACATTTAAAATCGTAATGTCGAAAATTTTCCCGAAATTCAAAGTCGAATATCTCGAAAACTATTCGAGATAGAAACTTTTTGATTTCGATTTTGAAATCGGCGTAAAATTTCCTATAAGAATCCATTTTAAAATTTTAAAAAATCCATAATTTTGTGACAGCGACAGACATATAGAATTCAGTAACGAACTTTTTAAGTTTGTTGAAAACATCGGTGTGGCCAAGTGATTGAGATGCTTGGTTACAGTGCAGATAGACCCAGGTTCAATTCTGGGATCTAGATGTTTCGTAGGTGACCTACCCAGTCACTAAAAATAATTGAGTACCTGCATTTGTTTCGAACAAGAAGTAACAATGCAGTCACATTGTCCTGTATAAGAGATAGTACATGACAACCGAGCAGTTAGGTTAGATATGGTAGCCTTGGTTTTCCAGTTCGCAACGGAACGTTAGAGCTTCAGCAGTATTATAAGAGATAAGATATCAAAAATATCTTTAAACCTGAACTGCTCAACAGCTGTCACTTCCGACTCAAGAGTAAAGTCAACTACTAAATTGGCTCAAGTAAGCTAATTATAGTTGGTTTAAATTCAAGCAAGTCAATTTCAATCCAGTACTCTAACTCATAATAAGTCATGTATTCTGGTACTTATTTAGTTACATGCATTTATGTCTTTGGGAAGAGCCAAATTACAATTATATTATTCCAAGATTCACTTTTTCTTATAATTTAAAAACAGAATATAAAAAAGCAGAGCAGGCACATGAACAGTGCTTACATCATCTCTTGTCTGCATACTTATGTTAACTAAAGTGGAAAAATTAGATTGTAGCTTTAATATCAATTAATTAAAAAAGATTTGTTTAATGTTTAGTGTTGCAGCAAATTTACAAATTTATAAAAATCCCAAGACATAAAACAGTCTTACCAACGGGAGCACCAAAAGCAGCAGAGACGCCCGCAGCAGCCCCACCGGAGACAAAATCTCGCTTCTCATGGTCCTCACGAAAGTAGTGGAACATGTTAAGGTCACTTTTAAAAGTAGTGCTCTTCCCCTGGGAAATTCCAGCAGCCACCACAGCTCCTGAGTGGATCATAGGACCTTCCTGAGGTTGTCAAGCACAAGTTGAATTGATGTAACAGTAAGTAAGGTAACATTACCTTACCACCTGCCAGCCCCCCCACAACAGAACAAACAACCCCGACACTCTTCACGAAAAGAGTTTTGATGCGGACGACCCGCGGAACTTTTACCCCATTGAGGTAACATTTCACTTGAGGTATGCCGCTTCCTGCTGCTACCGGCTGCAAATCAATTTATTAAATTTCACTCTATGCATTAACTTGAAAGAAGTACCTCTACAAATGCAACCAGCGTTGCACCGATAAAAACCGGCACAATATTATACAATACCCAAAGCAGATATGGTATATATAATTTACCCTTTGTAACATAATGATCAACATCTATAATCAGTCATAATTTAAATTAAATCAATATAATTTAATTTGCAGCTTACATTTACTAAGTGATGCATATTTCAGTTGCGACAGTTCCTCGATGGAAATATCGATAGCACACGCTATCAGGGCAGTAAACATGCCAATCAACAAAAATATAAACCATCTCGCCAAATTTTTCTTCACTACAAATTTGTATCCCTTTTTCCTTTCCTCGTCTAGTAATAAGTGATTTTCACATATATCATAGTCTAAGCTCTGCAAAGTGACTATAAGGAAAATAGTGCAAAAATTTCAATCAAGTCATAAACCTCATATTTAGCAGACAACACATTCAGAGAACCTGGGTCCACTTTTTCATCCGTAATTTCCACTCGCCTTCGAATGGACGAGAGCAAACTCTTGCCGTCGTCTGTGTAAATACTGTTGAGGTCTTCCTGACTAGTGGCGCTTATCGAAGAGAGATTCTGTTGGCGATTTATCTTACTAAATAAACTTTATCAATAATTGTTAGGGAACTTACCCGAAAGTGATTAACTCTTACCGCATCTTCATTGTTCAGTGCATCCTCTTCATATTGGATGCTCATGTTTGGCAGAGCATTGAAATATTGGACGCGTTTTTAGCAGTTGGTTTTTAAATCACTATAATTACGTAGCAAATAAAGACGTTTCTCGAAATAAGTCATCGCGACACGTGCACATGAGTCACCCTATCAGCTGATTAGATTAAATCCTCTGCATACAGGATCACTCATAATTAAGGGATATCCTGTCTAGCTCTTGAATATTTTATAATATTGTACATTATATAAATGTACACTACTCTGTATACTGTCTGACCTCCATAGTTTATCTAATCAGGCATGACTTATATTCAAGGAAGCCAGAATTATATTTGTACATAAAATATTTTTAAACTATACTAAAGCGTTTGATAAACATGATTAATTATTACTAGACACATGTAAGTTATATAATATGATATACAACAGAATTTTTATTATTTTTTATTTTTTACGCAATAATTAAGCTTTGAGTATCTTATATGGAGAGAACATGCTGCCCGAAGAAGCGTTTATTCGAAAACTCTATGTCTCTTTTGCACAAACGTGCGCGCTCCGTCTTATTCATTAGCTAGTAGTTATTGTATATCGTTAAAATTCTGGTGCATACATCGTAGAGACCTCAGACTAGTGTCATTCGACTCAGATTGAAGAGTAGAATCCGAAAAACTAAGTGTCATCCTCGGGCGCTCAAAGGTAAAAAAATTATAAAGTTTTCACCAGTGATTCTGACAAGAAAACTTTTGAAGTGTAAATGTTTGTCTAACATTGTAGATGTCATTTTAATATTTAGCTACCAACCGTATATAATTATGCATTAAAAAATATTAGTTACCAACCACACTAAAATTATAGACGGAAAAGTCGCCAAGTAAAAATTTAATTTATTATAATTTTCTCTCTTTATTTTCGAAACAACTTATATATATTTACAAGGTTAAATTCGTATTACCGGTGAAGGTAAGATGCATTTACAAAACGTTAATTGCTTCCGCGGCAGGACCCGTAACGCCACGGGCCAGGTGAAATATGACTCACGAATACTGACGGAACGAAAAATCGTAGAAACATGATTTTTGGCACACGAGTGCTTTATTACCCGCTCTCAAACGAAAATTTTCTATCGCTTGCGGTTCCGGAAATATAATACTAGGCCGCGCCTGCCGCCGGGCCGGAATTTGTCCTTCGGAAGCGCTTGGGTCGGCACGGAAAAGCACGAACGATTTTTGCTATATATTTGTGATGTAAACCTAACGTCAACGCATATTTCATCAATGTGTCAGAGCGAGACGGAATTAGGTGACGCGCAAACAAAATTATCGCGGGCACCGTCGAAATTTCTCTTCTGTCTGCTAGGACGGCGGTTTTGGCAGGAAGGTCGAAATTAACTCGCGAATACTGACCGAAGGAATAATCGTAGAATTGTGATTTTCAATATACATATGCTTTAAGACCGGCTTTCAATTTTAGAGCAGGCAAAAAATTTGTATCACTTCCGGTTCCGGAAATGCCAAATATGGGTCCCCCGTAAAACCTGCATGAAAAAGTCTTATACAGAAAAATGCCCAATTTTAGGCTCCACAACTTGGTAAAGGAGCCGTCTTTGTATCTCTTGCTGTTTCGGAGATATAAGCAAAAAAGTGATTTTTTCCAAATTTGGGGCTGTTTTTGGGCAGGAAGGGGGAGAATAAGGACACGGGTTATTAAGCGTTTTTTGAAGCCACTTTATATTTCTATAACTTGGTCCTTACGGCAAGTCGATACCTGCAAAAAAAAGGTTTTTCTTTCAACCCCCATAAAACCCTTAAACGTTCGTCAAGGTTTTTTAAATTTTGCAGAGATAAACTTCACAAAAGGGTCTATAGATCCAGGAAGACTCCCAGTGGTATCCTCATCTGTAAGCGTCTCACCAGAGGAAACAATTTCAGGGTGTTTTTGAAACGCGTTTTTGGTGCACCTGGTATCATTGTGCGCTCGCACCAATTATGTCGTCTTAGTAGAATCGAATCTAACTAAAGAATTTCGAAAACCGCGTCCCGCTATCTCTTGCGGTTTTCGAGATCTGGAAAAAAATTTTTAAATAAATTAATTTAAGAAAATTAATCCAAACATCAGTTTGAAGCTAATATAATTCATGTTTACATATACATGCCACATAACTTATTAATCAAATATTCATGTGACTAAGGATTATATTATAAATTCTTTATCAATAAAATATACATTTTTTAGCTTTTGTAACTGCAATTTCAACTAGTATATAATGTTATATATTGTGACCATAAGACATTCCGCAGTAGTTTCCTTGATTTTGTTAAAGTCTTTGTGTGCAAATTATTTATGAACGTAGAGTGATTACGATTGGAGAATGATCATTCGAAGACATGTCAAGACATTGTTTAGTATTTAGATCATTTTGTGTAACTTCTGGTCGTAAAATGGGTTTCAGAGATTTGAACTATATCCAATTCATGATTGGTAATAAAGGTTTATAGTTCTTGAATGTGGTTTGACAAGCAATTAACGTTCCATTCTGTATTATTGAGTATTTGTCTTATTATTTTAGTTGAGTGACGATGATTGTGAGGAAGTTAAACATTGTTTTGATATTCTCAGCTAATTTTATCATAATATTTTTTAACTTCCCGATGTTTGATATTTACGATCTATCTCCTTGGGGGGAAGGGGGTTGCTGCCCGTTTGCTACAATTGTTTGATACAAATGTGTCTTCTTTCGTTGTTCATCAGCAGTTGTACTTGGGTAAAACTTGATTATGGTGTGGGTGCTTTCGGACGTGCTGGTGGAAGTTTTCTCCTCTTTAACTCGACGCTTTTTTCTGGTTTGAAGAAATGTGAACCGCTACATAAAACACACTTAGGTTGAGTTTCTTTTGTTTTAATGCACGTTTTTGTTGGGCGATTTGCTCCGCATTTCCCACACCTGGCTTGATGCGTAAAGATCCTCTTCGTGTGCCCATACCTTGGAAAATTGCGCATTGTTGGATTTCCTTTTTTGGTATGGTGGCGAAAGATAAAATTTTTTGTTTGTTTCACAGTGGCAACTGGACCAGAAAAAATGAAATTTCACCAGTTTTCGCGAGTTAAAGGTAGAAAAAACGAAGTTGAAAGTGTTCACACCTTAGTTATGAATGTGTTACAACTTGCATCACAATTATTCGTGTATTTCCTAAGACTTTCCAAATGCTATCAAACAAATTTTCACCAATAAATTGAATCTTTTTCTTTCTAAAATCGTTTATGTCTTTCTAGTGGCTGCGAACGTAGTCTTGAGACATTTATTTGATAGTACTTACCCAATTAAATCAATTAACTGAATATGACATACACAAGGTGTTTAACAATACCATCAAGTTTCAAATCACGCTAAATAAAAAGATGTGGTCTTCACCACGATACATCGTATAACGCTTATAACACGCATAATACGTTAGTTTGTTAAAATACGTATCAGTTATTATATACAGAACAATACTTTATAAAAATATGAGTTTGTCATCCTACTGTCGCGTATAATAAAAAAAAAATGAAAAGAAGATCTAATAAATAATAAAAAAGTATTTTGTTTAACTTATCGCCTATGCGGACGGCGTGCGTAATATAATAATTAAAATATAAAAGCATTAGGAAACTTTTTACACTACGCACGACATGCCAAATTCAGACTGCAATGGAACCTTAGTGTAATTTATACCTAATCTACAAAAAATAAATATACTTAAAACTTTAAAAAATTATTGAAAATACAAGAAAATGTTAATGTCGGGATTAGCTGATTTCCACACAACCCTGGAGGTACAGCTATTTTGTGCGTTTTTTTTTTAAGTGCTATCCCCAGGAGGCCTAATGCACTTTGGAAAGGAAATAAGACCAATCGATCGGTTCTTTATAGCCACTAGGCAACCGTTTCAACACTGCTTATACCTAACCCCTTGAGAACATCGACCTCCTTTGTAGAGAGGGATTACAAATGTTCAGGGCTGGTACACTCCCACCTAAGTGGTACCTGTCGTGAGGGAACGGTCGACTAACCAATCAAAGTCTAAATTGGGGTGGATTACAGGAATCGGAGTACAGGTAGTAGGGTGGTTATCAAGCAGTTATAATATATATGTGTATGTGTATGATTTGAATCTAACTCTGTGTTCAAAACTCTTAATTACGGAGAATAGATTTACAAGACCGATCTAATGCTTATGAGACTATTTCTACCCTGTTTATTTTAATAATGACCGAATATAAACTTTCTTTGTAGACAGAAATTATAAACGTTTAGGACTGATACACTCCTAAGCGAGTGGTACCTGTCGAGATAAAATGACGGCTAGATGGGGGAATGTAAAAATACTTTTCAAATCCAAAAAGCATTTCGATAATGCTAGTATTATTATATATGAATTATTCGTGTATTAAAATTAGGTTGTAGGTCGGCCAGAACTCGTAGATTAAGATTTGAAGCTGGGAAACCTAAAAAATTATAAAAAAAACATAACGCGACCGAATAGTTGGTTTTTTAATATTAAGGGACAATTTCTCGACTACATATATATAATCCTTAGCTAGGCTCACTCATTTTCACCGATACAGATTCAGAAGGGGGAATATGAAGCAGCTTTTGGAATCCAAAAAAAGGTTTTGTTAATGCATTGCACTCTGCGCGTTATAGGTAGGAAATCGGCCAGTTTGGGCCGACTGATCCGAACGAAGATGGAAGCTACTTATTATATAGAAAAAGATAACAGGACTGAACATTTCTGCACTGCTTATACTAATCCTTAACTAACTTTAACCTTCTTTGCAGGGAGTAATTAATAACGTTTAAGAACTAATTTGCTTCCACGCCAGTGGTACGTATTGTGGAGAGACGGTCTACCAATTCATAGAGATCCAGATGCGAGGAAACATTCGAATTTAAAAAGTGTTTTGCAAATGCAATGAATTATTCGCATAGTAGAATTGGGTTGTATGTATTAGATCGACCAGTTTAAGGAGATTGATTCGAATTTGGAGCTGAAAGCTCCTAGCCACGTAGAAAAAGATAACAGGACCAATCAGCCGGATCTTTAACGTCCACTAGGAGACCGTACTACTGCACTGCTTATACCTAACCCTTAGCGAACGTCGACCTCTTTTGTAGAGAGGGATTACGAACGTTCAGGGTTGATACACTCTCACCTAAGTGGTACCGGTCGTGCAGAGACGGTCGCCCGACTGACAAAGGTCCAGATGGGGGATGTGCAAGAAAACTTGCAAAATTCAAAAAGCGTTTAGATAACGCAGTGATTTATCTGTGTAGAACTGGATTGTAGATAATAGACTGGGCAGTTCGGGCCGATTAGTTTGAATTTGGAGTTGGGATATTCCCATTACACAGAAAATGATAACGGAACCGATTTGTTGGTTCTTTTACAGTCATTGGAAAAACACTTCTGCACCTAGTCTTTAACTAACTTTGACATCCTTTGCAGAGAGGAATTAATAATGTTTAATAACCGATTCGCTTCCACGCGAGTGGTACCTGTAATGGAGGAATAGGTCGACCAACTCGGACTTCCAGATGGAGGGATGCGAGAAAATATTCAAAATTATTTGGGTAGTAGAATTGAGTTATACATTTTAGACTAGCCAGTTCAGGCAGATTAATTCGAATTTGGAGCTGAACGCTCCTAGCCACGTAGAAAAAGATAACGGAACCAATCAGCCGGATCTTTAACGTCCACTAGGAGACCGTACTACTGCACTGCTTATACCTAACCCTTAGCGAACGTCGACCTCTTTTGTAGAGAGGGATTACGAACGTTCAGGGTTGATACACTCCCACCTAAGTGGTACCGGTCGTGCAGAGACGGTCGCCCGACTGACAAAGGTCCAGATGGGGGATGTGCAAGAAAACTTGCAAAATTCAAAAAGCGTTTAGACAACGCAGTGATTTATCTGTGTAGAACTGGATTGTAGATAATAGATTGGGCAGTTCGGGCCGATTAGTTTGAATTTGGAGTTGGGATATTCCCATTACACAGAAAATGATAACGGAACCGATTTGTTGGTTCTTTTACAGTCATTGGAAAAACACTTCTGCACCTAGTCTTTAACTAACTTTGACATCCTTTGCAGAGAGGAATTAATAATGTTTAATAACCGATTCGCTTCCACGCGAGTGGTACCTGTAATGGAGGAATAGGTCGACCAACTCGGACTTCCAGATGGAGGGATGCGAGAAAATATTCAAAATTATTTGGGTAGTAGAATTGAGTTATACATTTTAGACTAGCCAGTTCAGGCAGATTAATTCAATTTGGAGCTGAACGCTCCTAGCCACGTAGAATAAGATAAGGAACCAATCAGCCGGATCTTTAACGTCCACTAGGAGACCGTACTACTGCACTGCTTATACCTAACCCTTAGCGAACGTCGACCTCTTTTGTAGAGAGGATTACGAACGTTCAGGGTTGATACTACTCACCTAAGTGGTACCGGTCGTGCAGAGACGGTCGCCCGACTGTAAAGGTCCAGATGGGGATGTGCAAGAAAACTTGCAAAATTCAAAAGCGTTTAGATAACGCACTGATTTATCTGTAGAACTGGATTGTAGATAATAGATTGGCAGTTCCCGATTAGTTTGAATTTGAGTTGATATTCCCATTACACGAATGATAGGAACCGATTTGTTGGTTCTTTTACAGTCATTGGAAAAACATTTCCGTAATGATTATACCTAACCTTTAACTAACTTTGACCTCCTTTGCAGGGAAGGTTTAGGGTTGATAAATACCGATAAGAGTGAAGAGACGGTCGACCAATTAATAGGGGTCCAGATGGAAAAATATAAAACTATTTTTGGAATCCAAAAAGCGTTTCATTGATGCAGTAAATTGTGCACGTAATGAAAATAATTTGTAGATAATAATAGATAGTGTATTTTGAACCGAATAATTCGAATATGAAGCTGAAAGCTACTTCTAATTACATAAAAAAAAAGATAATGGAACCGATTGATGGACTCTTTTACAGATACTATGGGGGGACCATTTCTGCTTTGCCTATACCTAATCCTCAGCATTGATTTATTTTGTAGAAAGGGCTTGCAAACGTTCGCGTTAATATACTACCACGCAAAAAATTCGATAATACAATGAATTGTAAATCAGTAAAATTCGGTTGCAAATAACGAAACAACTAGTCGAGCTATTGGGGTATGGATTATAACCACCTCACTGTAAGTGCTACATTATAAGCTAAATTACTATTCCAATTAAAACATCATAAAGACTGTTATATTTCTTCTTTAACTATCCACATTTTTGATGCCATATTTGATACCTGCAATTGTAAGTAACCCATTCGTACCACCAATTATGTGTAGCGCTACACAACTGCATATCTTTATTGCAAATCATTCCCAACAACCGACCATTTGAATAACCACGTTGATGAAATTTTTAAAAACTATTCTTTTTGAAAGTGTGGGAATAATTTGCGAGCGACATGTTCAGCCTTATTCCTTTATCATGCATCCCATTATTAGTAGAAAAATAAAAAACGACTTACCAATTGTTGAGTTGAGGGGCTCTGCATTCACCTAACCCACAGCAAACGTTACATTTTCTATTAGGTCGGGGAAGGGGTGTTTACGCACCATTTCCATAACCGGGGCGCGCCTGAACTCACTCGGTCCGCTGGTGGTGAGAAGATTTCTTCCAAGCTGGGAACGGCATACAAGGAACGTCTCGGGCGAAACACCAAAACCGTTGTTCAAAAATTTTAATGGGAAAACTCGCGTCCGCTCGCGCGCGCTGCTATTAACAACTGACCGAAGATCTGCTATGCAGCTAACTTGAAATACAAAGTTTGCTTTTTTGCAAACCGAACGAAGGATGCCATGACATAAGAACTACACCGTTGTTATCGAGTAGGTAATGATTGAATAACAGTTTTGTTTTTGATAACGTTATGTATGGTATTGACATAAGTAGATTGAACTTAATGCAAACATAAGCGTTTAATTACACTTTATCTCTATATGCTATTTACAAAATATTAATAATTAATAAAGGCTGCCGGTCATCTACAGGAGTAATCAAGCCAAAATATTTTCTAGTAATTTTCTAATCTATTTTTTGCGCACCGTTTATTTTCTGCTCGTTAATCAATAACGCCGCATATTTTACGGTACTTAACAGCGAAAAAGGCATCTTTACATCTAGTATAGTACCCAAGAAGTGGAATTTGTTGTCAATTTTTAGAGCTTCTTTGACCAAGAAGGAGTAGGAATAGGGGGTTGGTCTATTTAACGTCCCACCCTGCTTTCAAATGGTCTTGATCAAAATAAATTGATTGAAAATAAGTCTAACTATATTTTATTACTAGGGAAAAGGGCATCTAGCAGATATTTGCAGTTCGATTTTATTATAAAATTTCTTAATTTATCTTATAAGCATCCTGTATATGACCAATTTGCAATAGCTTGTTATTATTGTATATCGTTAAACTTCTGGTGCATACATCGTAGAGACCTCAGACTAGTGTCATTCGACTCAGATTGAAGAGTAGAATCCGAAAAACTATGTGTCATCCTCGGGCGCTCAAAGGTTAAAAAGTTATTCATGGAGATTTGATTATAAAATTCCAAGACCAAGATTCATTTTGCGATTTTCTTTTTTTTATTTAAATGTTAATTATGCTTGTATAAGCATGTCTATCTATACATTTGAACAGAAAGTAAACAAACAAATGTGGCGTGGTCCTCGGCTCTTGATTTACACGAGGAGGTCTGTACGCTTTTGCATTCATGTCGGGGGTGCTCTTGTTACTTGCCGAATGGTCGGGCGACCGCGACTATCGGGCCGCTGCATTGCCGAACGCAAAAAGCGCGTCTGCCACGGCGATTTAGTTTGCTTCTGCCGAGCGGAGCTTCGATCGTAAGTTAAATTGTTCCATGTTCGTAATCCAGGGAAAAAGCCGATTTGGTTAAAAATATATACGTTGCAAAAGTTTGAGAGAAGGCAGGCGAAAAATTGTCAGCCTAGGACGCCAAAAGTACCTTTTGGCGGGAAACCCTTCGTTGATATACAAAACTACCGGCAGCGACCACGCGACATCCGCTGACCGCATACGCGCAAAGGTAAGAAAGAGAAAGATGTGCGAAAAAGACTTCGTTTGGATGAAGTATACTAACGGCGAGTATAAGATCTGTTCCCTCCATATAAAATCTGAAAGTGGTAATTGAATTAAAGAAACCTGCACCATAAATTCAATTTTTTATTTTTTAAACGGACAATTTCATTTCCCAAATACTAAACGGTAATATTTTTGCCTTATATATAGCATTCAAACATTGACAACACTGTATTACACTACTGTCAAATGGAGTAAATTTGAAAATGGAAGTTAATGTAAGAAAGACGATCTTTGTTTTTGTCCCAGACACTTTAAAGCACAAGATTGGTCTGTTGGAGGGTTTCTCTGAAACTGTAGCCGGTAATCTAACCTTTTACGTAACCAGCGATGAGTTGCTGAGCAGTTGCAGCAATTGCATAGGTTACTGCAGTAATAACAAATTAGAGGACACGAATGTTCAAAAAGATACCAGCCTAATTCACGTCGACGAGGAGACTGGCAAAATAGGAATCATCGGTGCAGTAAAAGATCTAGACGTCGAAAGGAAACTGCAAGTCATAAGTTATGATTACAATGCCTTTAAGTGTTCAGACGCGAGTGTCTACAAATCTCAGCAGTACGGCAAGCATTTCGAGCTCCTGGTGAAAGCAATTCAGGAAAAGAAACCGCCCGGCGATGGTAGCAAAGCTCATGAATGCCGTTTGTGGGTGCTGTTTACGCTCGTATTGGATCTTATTCTACTGCCTGCTAATGTTTTCTTGTGGTGAATTTAATGTAGACTTATGCTGTTATTAGATTTACTTGTATTTTGCAGTTTTATAGAAAATTACACCCTCTACTGAATTACTCCGCAACTGCTGTGCACATGCATGCGAATATTGCTACCTTCAAATGGACAATATTGAAGGTGAAGCGTGAACGTAGGGTATCCCTTGATGTCGGAAACGCTGTTGTGTCAAAGCTGACAGATTTATTCTGTGGTTTACTGCTGCTTTACTTCTTCCTGCAGTACAAAGTCGAGTTCATCAATTTTGTTCAGGATGCAACGGAGGTGAGTGCAACTTCGATCCGTAAGGTTGTACATCTCTTTCCGAATTGAGACTGCTCCTCCATGGAGCTTTAGCGACTCGGCAGGGGTGTGATGAGTCAGTCCACATTTTCAGTTTTTTATCTATTTTCGCCATGTTTACAATCTTGGTTCATTTTTCCTTTGCTTATAACTTCATTTAAAGTTGTTAATAATAGCAGGTTGAATTTTCATTGAAACACTCTTGTAATCCTAATTTTAGTAGTAGCCAATTTCTTTTAAATATAAAAATGAGCTGATGATAAATGTTGAGTTAACAATAAATTATACACAGGAGAGGAAATCATTATATTGTAATAGTTAAACAGTATATAAAGTAGTTCTGTGGATAAAAATTCAATTTTGCTATATATGTTACAGTTTAGGTGTAGAAAATGTGCTTGAAAACTAAAAGAAAAGAAAACCCAAGTCATATATGACTCCTCATCGGCAAACTATAATTTTACTATTACTTATCACCTTTATACTGATTCCAGCCTTGCAGTAAAACTACCATGTTTCTCAGTATAATAATAATAGTAAGGGGTTCATACAGCTGGCATGGGAGCTCAGCCTGCGAACTAAGACAATGTCATTATTATTCCTTGTACTTAATAATTTTTGGTAACTAAGTAGGCCACCCACCAGGCATCAGAGAGCTCCAGTAGTGAACAGGATGGTCCATCAGCACCGCAGTCATGTGCCTCGACCACACGGCCACACTGGCGTTTCTCTCTGTATAAGTATCATTAAAAGGCAACATTTAAGTCTCTATAGTCATTTACGTAAATCATTATTATATTCAATGCATCGGCTTCCAAAAACATACTTGTTGATGGCATACATGCCCTCTTGTTAAACTTGAATGCAGTTTTTGTGCAAAGGGTCTTAGATATTACACATTTAGAAGGTTAATCTATGACTGTAGATTTTATTAGTTGTAAGTCGATCAAGGCCAGTAGAGCTGGTGACAAATTATAATTGTAATTGGCGAGTTCCATTTTTTCCTTTTCCATATTTATATCTACATTGAAATAACCATTAAAGAATATGATAAAACAACTTCTTTGACACAGATGTCTTCTACAGCACCAAGGGCATTAGAAGTTGTTGCTTAAGATCTCAAATAATTTTATTGTGCATCTCAAACATAGACTGCCATTTTCTGACAAATACAAGGTTTGTCTCAAAAATATTGAGCCAATGTTAATATGATTTTTGTGGTATATGGCTGGATACTTTCAGGACAGACTGTGTATAATCTGTTTAAGAATTACGCCCTGTCAGTAACATCATCAATATATTGTATTCCTTAATAGTCAAGATTGTACCTGTCTATTCAACTCCAACTATAATTAAGACGCCAATAACACTCCATTTAACGGATATCAAATCTACGTAGCCTACAAAGTAACATGTTGCTTTAATCCATTCGCCCCATATATAAGATTAAAGGCACAGATAAAGAAAAAGAGATTTATAGTCATCATCCTTGGTGCTTATTTCATTGAAATTGAAAAATTGAAAAAAAACTGTATAAACTACATTTTTTAACTGTTAGTGTGCTTAAAATATACATAGTTTTGCCATAACTTTTATTATAATCCGTTAAAGGTCACTGAACACTGTTAGCTTAACTAAATATTTTATGCTCAACTTCTTTAAAAAAAATTTAATGTAAGGTCTATGATGTACTTATCAATAGTTTACCTGACAGTCAGTATCTTGTTTCATAGTTCCTTCTACTTTATAAGATATTAGAAACTTCATCTTCAATAAATATGGACAATTAGAAGAGATAAAATTAGATAATTAATCTCTAAAACTGAATCACCATTCTGAATTAGTCTCGAACAGCAAGCAGTGGGCTTTTACTAGATGAAAGTGGACTGATTTTGTCAACCTCTTATTTATTTATTTTTTTTTTGTTAATTCAAAAATAATTTTCAGTCAATTATACAAGAACTGGAGCAGCTATTAAATTTCCTTATGGGTTCGCCAGTGGGACTGAAGCTGAACTTTGCCTTTAACAAAACCTTGGGCACGTTCTTTCTTTACCACATCTCGCTCTGGCGCGCTTTCCTGCAGACCACCAGTTCCCTGCTCTTACTAGGTCTGCACCTCCTGGTGATTCCAGGGGCATGTGGCCTCTCGTTTCAGGCAGCACTAGTCTCAGACCTGGTGGCTTTCAGCACATTCCATGTTTATTGCATTTATGTGTATGCAGCGAGGTGAGATGGATGTCTGTTTTGTTGCAGTAATTAAGAGGTTGTTTTCCAGATTGTATGGAGTGCAGGTTAAGGGCTTGATATCGCTGTGGAGACTTTTCATAGGACGCAAATATAATCCACTGCGGCAAAGAATAGACTCGCATCAGTACACCCACCATCAATTGTTCATTGGCACTCTAGGATTCACGGTGCTGCTTTTTCTGATGCCCACCACATTCTTGTATTATGCTGTTTTTATTGTGGTAAGTATCATTGTACAATCACACATTAAATGAATCAAAGTGGTCTTGTTACATAATTATGTGTTACTAAATTAAATCAATAAGGAATACAGATTTTTAAACTGAACTGTATGCATTGCATAACACTTGATCTACGAAACCTTAAATACAAATTAAAAACGTTTAAAGTCTTTGATTGTGATATATATATATATATATATATATATATATATATATATATATAATTTATTTCCTATATTGTTTAATTTCGCTAGTGACTCCACTGTTATTAGGGGTAGAACTAATTATGTACTACTAATGGTGACTAAGCCAAAATGTTGCCTGTTAGTTAAGTTGATATTACACAAAGATTGAACTACCAATTTATCAATAGGGATTATTGCTAAGACTTAGGCATATGAAAGTAAAAATTAGATGTTTGTCTGGTCATATCTGAATGGAGGATGATGCTTGATGGCGTAAAATTATCAATACTTAGTCCCTAGTGCTTTACAATTTTTACATCCAGAATATGTCTGTTAAACCTCTTCACTATGTTTTCCTCATTATGATTTGTTTTTGGTAAAGCAGCAATTTCAAGAAGAACTTCATAATCTAGTAGGGTAATGTGATTGTTGAAGGTGAGGAATGAATGCAGACAAGAGCACTGCAATCCTATTTGCCACCAAAGCAATTTTTCACTGATAAGATGACCAAATTCTCCGCCAAGCGATAACTTGGAAGAATGAAGCACCCTACTTTAGAATGAAAGTGACCTGAAAAATACATAAATAAAGCAACAAATAAAAACGAAGACTGTGAAGTTGACACTTAGTTCTAAGTTCAAATAAATTCCTTTTATTTAAAATCATAATTTACCTCATCATAATCTATAACTCCAGATCATATAGAACTAGGGTCTAAAGTCTGTGTCCATGGAGATGCAGATATATCAAGAATTCATGAGTTTATCTCTCAGAGGGCTCAAAATCATAACACCAGCGTCTGACGCCTCTGTAATTTTAGAAGTCCCACTTGTGTAAGGTAATACGCAAACAACCCTTGCAGGTAATCCTCGTCCACGCTGGGCTTAAACACCTCACTCAATGGTGAAGTCAACTTCTATTGTTTTCTTATAGCTTTCTATTAATACTGCTAGTCTTTTTTCTATGTGGCTCATTTTCTAAACCAAAATTTTTATAATTGAATTTATAAACTAACATCACACATTCCATTTGTTGCAATTTTTAGTCTCAACATTTGGTTCATTTGTCTAGTTCAGAGGCTCCCAAACTTTTTTTTCTCATAGACCACTTTGAAAGTTTTGCTGGTTCTGGTGGACCTCCTGCAGCTACATTTTTTCCATATTCCCAAAACTCGAAAAAAATGTGAAGATTAGATCTAACTATGGAAATTTGCGTTGCGGCTGAATTATTGGTTAATTAATTAATTGATTGTGCTGTGAGTGGATGTCAAAAAAGTAAAGTTAGTCAATCAAAAAAGTCATTCCATCCAACTTTACTCCTTTGACATCTACCCACAACACAATAAACTAATCAATTCTCACATATTTTATTGAGAAAACTCTCCATTCGGAGTGGTAAAAATAAAAAGAAAAATAGTATATTTCCTTGTGTTGTATTTATTCAAATATGTAATTATTACACTACTAATTATTGTTATCATATTACATTGTAATATAATTAAAATAAAATATTAATAACGTAACGTAACTTCTACAATGATAATCACAAAATATGACGAGGGAAACGCTATCAAAAGCTTTTTCGCAATTCTCCACAGTCCAGGATATTTTTCGGGTATTTCTGCCTGCAGCCAAAATGTTTGATACCCTCTTTTAAATTTCACCTTCAGTTCCTCATTAGTGCTAAGCTCGAGTAGCTCCTCTTGTAATATCACATTTTCCACTTCCGTTTCATCAAGTGGATTTATGATCCATGGTGGTATTTCCATCGTCAGAATATCTTCAAATCTGATTTTAAAGTCATCATGCAGGGCAATTAAATGTTGAACGTATGTGTGAATATCCTCATCAAGGCATTTATCTGTGACAAGTTTGAAAACTGGGAAAATTCGCGCCTACTAATATTTTGCTTCATAAATTTCAATTTTCCAAGAAAAGCTGAAATTACACCCTTTGTTTTTATTAAATTGAGGCTGTCCCCTTGTAATTGTAAGTTAATGTCATTAAATTTTTTGAACAAATTGTCAAATACGCGATGTCTGCTTTCAAATTGATCAGGTTTTCTTTTAAATCTGGATCTTTACTTTTCAGAAACTCTAAAACTGATTCAAAAAGTGAGAAAAATCTTGTTAAACATGCA
Source organism: Sinelater perroti (assembly GCA_036346155.1). NCBI lineage: Eukaryota > Metazoa > Arthropoda > Insecta > Coleoptera > Elateridae > Sinelater > Sinelater perroti. The sequence goes on from JARFIY010000201.1 coordinate 1,001,779, forward strand.
CCTTTCGACAACCAGCGTACTTCAGTATGTAAGAGCAATCGTTGGAAGTCTTTATCATTTTCATCGCACAATTGTGCAAATAAACGCTTATTCAATGCATTGCTTCTTATTTTGTTAACTGCATTAATCACAAATTGAAGTGATTGGTGCAATTTAGCACTCAAATTTTTCGCTACTAGGTGTTGTCGGTGGATGACACAGTGAATTGCAGTTACATCTGGTATAATTCTTTTAAGATGGCTTATAAACCCACGACATCGCCCGGCCATGGCAGGAGCTCCACCTGTTGCCACCGAAATAACGTTTGTGAATGGAATAGATTTTTCCTTAAAAAAATCACTCAGGACATTAAATATTGATTCACCTTTAGTTTTCGCGAATAGTAGCTCTTCATGAATTTCTTCGTCCATAACAAATCGAACATATGCCAATAATAATGCTTCATTACCAGGTAAAGTTGACTCGTCCAGTTGAATAGAAAAATGAGTTGTTTGCAGATAATTACACAAGAAACTTTCAATATCAAAGCTCATTTCATCATTACGTCTTTGTACAGTGTTGTTACTCAAAGGAATTCTTTTGAGTATGTCAAATGAAGATTTGTGCAGAATAGTTTTTAAAACCTCTTCAACAGCGGGTAAAATTAACTGTTCTCCAATGGTGTGCGATTTTCCAGATTTCGCTATAAGTAATGAGATATTGTAAGATGCCCGCAAGCCATCATCGTTACTTTCCGACGTTAAAGCGAACATACTGTGCACGGTGGGTCTCTTTTCATATTTTTCCTTCAATGTTTGAAAATATTTCAAATCTTTACCTATTTTATCAGGATGACACCTTCTTAGATGATCTTCGAGCTTCGATGGTTTCATAGAGTCATTGTTCAAAAATTTGTTGTATAAAAGGCATATGGGCAATCGCATGTCTGCCTTTGATGGAAGAAAACCAAATTTTAAATAATCAACACTGTACTGTCGTCATTTTTTCTTAGATTCAGCCATGTTTCGTATCAGTTACCTACCTGTAAATAAAAAAAAACTTTGTTGCAGTAATCTTAAGGTGGTCTTATTTAACAGGATATGGCTATTTTAACAGGATTAATTGATTATTGCAATGAAATAAACAAAGTACCGGCGGCAAACTGATTCTAATTATTAAAAGCAATAAATCGCTAAGATCAATAATTGAGTTTTATGAAAACGGTTGAACCGATTTTAATGTAATGTAAAACATTTTTCATTAATTATATTTTGATATATTTCTGTAAATTCGATAGAAAATACTTATAAATAATATTTTGATATCAAAACTTCGCGATTTTAATTAGTTACGAGTATGTAGTATATAATGACACGTACAATTTATGAAAATATATCTAATTATTAGTGAACCGCCACACAGTCGGGTAATAAAAAAATTACTAATAAAGCAGGGACAAGAAGTTCAACCTTTCTCGGCTTTCTGTTCTTTTATGGAAGTATCTGATAATGGCTCTGTTCAGTATTTAATTTTTAATATGTACCTACTACACGCAAACATTACAAATATACTTATTACAACATAAATGTATCTCCTCCTATCGCAGGTGGGTTGGAAGAGATTTCTTTTAGGAATAAGCCTCACCTTTTGTACCTACGTATTTTTTTGTAATTTGTCCATTTTTTGTTTACTTACGTGTACAATAAATTGTAAAATAAATAGATAAATAATAAATAAAATAAAAGTATGTAAACAAATAGGCAGGTAAGTACTTACTTTTCCGACAGTGGCAAACACTAACATTGATTCACTTTACTTTACTTTTCTTTTCGAAATTCGGGAAACAAATGAATAACGTTTATCCGTAGCAATCGTATTTATATTGGTGAAGAATCAAACAAGTTCATACAAGATTGCAAACACACACACCACAAGTCGTACTTCGTCCCTTTGCACGTCTGAACAAGCATTGCGGACAGCAAGTCTCGACACGTTGTACTGAATATGGAATATGCAAGTTTTTACAAGTAACAGTCGCTGAGCTTCTTAAAATATTATCTGCCTACATTGATAGGTGAACTCAAGCCAACATTTTAGTTCTTCACTATCGAAACCAGATAAATTTTCGTGGACCCCCATTTTTTTGTTACGCCAACGTAGACCCCCGTCGAGTCTCCCGTGGAACCCTGGGGCTCCACCTGGCCCACTTTGGGAATCAATGGTCTAGTTGTTGCCACTGTATTTAATCATATCTATAATTTCCAAACTAAATTATAGATATGATTAAAAATACCTCTTCTTCTTTCTCTTTTTTTGTGCCCTTGTGAGCATCAGAAGATTTTGTGCTTCACAACTAAAGTTTATCTTTTTTTACATATGGTATTCACATTATTTGACATTTCACTTTAATATTTAGTCCAGCTTGTAAATGTTAGAAAGTTTGACTAATATGTATGACCACACAGAGTAATTGAGAGGGTACAATTCCTTGAGCAGTTTGGAGGCTATTCATCCTTATCCAAAAAATCAGCTTAATTATCTGCATAATTTTTTTAGTAATTGTGAACACCTTATCTAAAATTTTTATATTTTATAATATCCTACATTTAATTTGACACTTGAGGTAATGAATATTAAAGGAAATTTTCCCCATTTAGAAATAACCCCCAAACCATGGCACAATTGGTATTCTAAATGCGGGAAATATATCAGTGGTTAGTAAAAAAGTTGCAGGATATCGACGTTTCATCTGAAAAAATAAATTCATCACCCACTTGTCACTGAAAAATATGTTCGACTTCTTTCCCTTTTACAAACCATAAATTTTGCTTTTTTGTAAGGTCGTATTTTGGAGTCTTTGCTGAGAAATTCATAAAAATTTTACTTATACCCAGAAGGTTCTAGATTTTGATGTATTCATTCCTAAATACCATTTGCTGCCTGATGACTTCTTACAGCACGTGGATGAACCCTAAAACGTTTTATGGCCTTATAAATAATAGCATGACTAATCCCAGTGTGTTTAAGGCATTGTAACTATTCGCTTCACTGTTAACCAGTAAGAAATTTTTGAGTCATAAGTTCGTACAAGTTTTATAATGCTACTAATAGAATGTACTAACTTCATATCAATGTTCACAGCAACTTAATGAGTATTTAAGCTGGACATCCCAACAATTTGCCTATAATTATCCATGAATTTATTGAACATCATTGTCAGTTCAGGCTTACGAACATATATTTCCTTCCTTCACTATTCTACAATGTGCTATTGAGACTATGAAGGCTCTTAGATTTGTATATGTTGTAAATCATGTAGAAGCTTCTTGCTCATTTACCCAGGAAAATGTAATCCTGCTTTATATTTCTCCATTAATATTCTTCACTTTATAACCACTAAAGATTTTAAATAGAGTTGATTAGTGGTTATAGAAATTTAAGTGTGGGTGAGTATAGGTTTTTTTTTGACAAAAACATATTGATTTGTTGGAAGTTGTATATATAATCTAGTCACCAATTGCAATTAAAGAAAGTCATGAATCAGTACGTTTTATTTTCTTTACTAAAGTTTCGTTTGAATATCAGCAATTGGTCAAAGAACTGAGGACTGAATGTGACAGGTCAATGCACGGACATTAAATTAAAAATTAAGCAACTCCTCCTAACCTTCGAGTAATCACTAAAGAGTGGTATAGTGACATTCAACATTGTGATTATTGTAAAATTTAGTTGAGCATGAGCTTATACGTCTTTATAGTGAATGCCTTTATGCTAATGCTAAATTTAGATAAACATCTACTCAGCACAAAGCTTGAAAAGTAGTTAATGTCTTTAGCAATGGAAAGTAATATTATTGCTTGATTTTTTCTTTAAAAAAGCACAAATTTTGCAGATTTTGTACAAAAGTTTTTAGAATTTTTCTTACTTGTAGCATTTTTAATGTTTACTTTTTTGTTTCAGTTCAGAATCATTTTGATCATACTAGATGGCATCTTAACTCGACTTCGATACATTTTACAATGTTTGCCACTTTACGTCACCATTTTGTGGATGATCAATTCTCCCAGTGTTAAAGGTAAATGTAATTAAGAAATATGACATTTATGCTCCTATATTAAATATTTTGGTGGCTTTCATGTCCGACAGTTCTTAGATAAAAGTTTCATACTACCCCAAAGGTATTATATATACCTTTATCATTCTGTTCACACACATGCGACTTGTATATCTTCTTAAACTAACTCATAGACCACTGTTCCATATAGAGCATAATGAATTCCAACCTAATTGTGCACGGTCTCATTATGCCCCTTACTAATCTCAAAATTAGGAAAAGATTACAATTGAGAACTACTGTTTGTGTTTAATTGATTTTGCAACTGTGTTTACTTACAGGCGTCTGTTAATCCATGTATGTTCTACTAAAAAAAAAATTGAGCACATAAATATGTAACTTAGTGTTTTTTAGATAAATTTGAACTTACCAAGCTAAAGTTGAAAAAGTTGTTCGGTGTACTTGGTGAGTTTCATTTTTGGCTAAGATGATAGTGTGTTTAAATTAGAAATGCTCAATCAAATTGGAAACAACCGACCATATGTTGCTTTTATGTAGCAACACTCATTCTGAAGTTGAATTCCTGTTACGTTTAGTTGAATTCTGTTATAGCTTAACTTAAATATAAGACTGATTAGCCTAAGCCTGCAAACTATCACAGATATTTCTGAATTGTCATTTTTTTGTATTGGAATCATGGCAAATCCTATCCCCTTACAAAGAGACGAAAGGGCACAATATTGCACTGTTATACAGTATGTAATTCCAGGTATTTTTATTTCCTGCTCAATTTTATATATAGGAAGCGAGAAGTGGCAGCAAACCTCACTTTATCTTTTGTTTTTTCTTCATCATGACTTTTGCAGTTATTAAAATTTTTCATAGGTTTTTCTAGATTCGATTGATCATCTTTGACCTCATTGGTGTCCTATATTTGTTCTTCAAATACATTTTAGAGCTTTCTTGATCATGAGTTCATTTTTGATATTGATATTGAAAGATTCATTCATAGCTGAAATGTACTATAAAAGAAACATCCAGTTCTCTGTGTTGTTGCTGAGCAACAACTACAAACTGAGTGAAAACAATTGTGTTATATAAGATTAAACAATGCCATCACACCATTGTATATAAGAACACTAAGAATATCACAGACAGACATGTATTTCAGTTACATTTTGGTTATCATCTTTTCTGAACTCGTGCGCACATGAGAAAACTACCTAAAAACTGAAGATAGTGTGTCAACATATATCACATACATCAAAACGCAAGCAAACGGCGTCTTCTAAGTGCTCCTGAGCATGTGTGACCACTTTAAAGTTCTATTTTATTTTTTGAAAGACAAACTTCTCATGATTGCCTATGCATTTTGTAGATGCATGAATTCTATTTCAAAGGGAGCATCTGAATCGGTAACAAAATTTAAATTATGGATTGTAAGCTCACTCATCTTATGTGCTCTCCTCTGCCAACATAACTGTATTGCAGCATGGCTTTTGAAATGCTACAGACTGTATCCCTATTGATTATGTAACCCACTTTTCATACTTTTGTTTTCATTCAGATGCACAGTTCATATTAGAAATATACATTTTTTATTATTTTATGATATAGATCGATTTTATAAGTAACTACATAGTTAATTGAAGTTTTTATCCTGTTCGGTGTCACCATAATAGTTGCGTATATTGTAATAATGTAACTGAAAAGTTTTTAACTAAATTTAATGATGTAGGTGCTATTAAGCTGACTGTACGAAGCAAAGGGAATGCGCCTGCGGTGCACGCAATGTTACAAACATTAACACTTTGGCAAAGCATAACAAATAGTATGCCCCATACGCTCGTCCACATCCCATCGACACCGTGGAGTGCTGTCTTTCGCAACATTGCCGCAGGGTTGCTGCTTTAGGGTGCCAGGAAATGAATTGGACTGCAGCTTCTCAATAATTTATTAAAATCACTGTGAATTAAAGCTGAGCACAAAACGCTGGAATATAATTAAGTAAAAAACTATGTTATGTTTGTTTCTTTGACCTACAGATAACAAATTCACTGAAAAACTATACAGTACTTTGTAAAACCCATACTAGCTAATATAAATATCTCATAAATTATTTAAACTACACAAAATAAATACAAAAAAATAGGCATCTATTCTATACAACTCTTCTGATCACCTTTCTCTAATCATCATTAATTTTTCACCCTTAATGCTAACCCTTGACTGCCTCGTGGGAAACTATGTACACACTACTTTAAAGAATTTAAACTTTTTCAGTATCACATCGCATGACATGAAAAAATCATGAAACAAAAGCCAGTCTTTTGCCATTATTCTCATTAGTATATTTACAACAAATATAATAAGGAATAACATTGTATAACACTATGTACTACATAAATATTGTAATGTGTAGTAGACACACACGTCACCAAGAGGGGCTGGTTTTCCACCCCATCTTCGAACATTATCACGCGAACAGACCTCACTTTTTTAAGCGTAAAAAATGAAACTAATTTCGCCCGTGTAATGCCATCTTTAATCTCTAGTTTATATCTCTATTAAAGCTTACTGCAACTAACTGGAATTCAAGAATGGAAATTTGTTCAGCATTGAAAACTCTGAACGCCCATTTCCCAAAACGATTGGTGGTTTAAAAACAGTTGAAAATTTTGACTACCTATATTATTTTATTAAACTGCTGTTTGTGTTGTACTGAAGCATAACTTGGTGAGTAATACGGATTATTGATTTTGCTAGAATATATGTAAATGGGGTTATGTAAATTTGTCATAAAAACACTTTCCCCAGAGCCATCGACAAATATAAATTAACTATAGTAGGTAGTTGCTCGCTAACAAATCACGCAAGCGCCCGCCTGCAGCTCTGACCAATGACTAACATGCAAAAAACTGACACATAAAAAAATAAATAATCAGACTTATTGTTCCGAGAGGTTTGAGTTTGTGGGAGTGGATGAACCTGCTTCCCCTTGCTGTCGATTATCTCTTAGATTGAGAAAACAAAAGTTGTTACAGTCCATCAATAAATACGACTTTTATAAAAACTATTGCAAATTAAAAATTTACTTGGTGAATCCCTGGACAGATGGAGAGGATCCTCGGTTGCTGTGACGGCTTCTGCAAGAAATCGAAAATCAAATTTATGCAAAACTCTATGACACGTAAATGAATACACACTATGTAATTTACTTAAAAGAATCAGAAATGGGCAAAGTACATCTGTGTTGACTGATGTGAAAAAAGCTGACCAGATGTGACAAAAACAATCAAAAAGGAGTTTCTGACATCACTAAAGGTGACTAAATTTGGATTTACTAGTTTAACCCAAGTGTTGGTAAAACCACAAAAAAATTTTAACACAGTATCTTGAACATTTAAAAAATGTGCACTGTAGCACTATCTTGTTGAAGGTTAATATTATAAAAACATTTAAGCAAGTACAATGAAATCCTAATTAAGAATTTGTCATACAAATTCCGTTGATGAGAACAAAAAAAAAAAAGCACAAGATAAATTTGTCCAGTACTCTTTCATCAGGCATTCATCTTTTGATCTTCATTCATCTGTCTAATATCTTTAAAGTGCGATGTGGAGGTCCCGGTCTCCGGTCCCCTGGCCGGCAGCTGTGTAAAAGCATTGGTTGCCAGAGTAAAGCGTTCGGGACCACGCGGATATACACGAACGATCTTCGTATCTTTAAAGCACACTGCAATTTTAAAAACTTAAATTATAATTAAATTATTTATTCTATTGTTTTAGTTTTTCTGTTCTTTTTTCAAATAAGGTGTTCTTTGTTATGGAATGGGTACAAACAGCTGAGCACCACAGAAATTACATGAGAAAACGAAGAAGTGAGCAGACTGCGGATGAAAGGGAAGGCATAAATGAAGCGAGACGACATATATGTGTCGATAGAACTCCGGAGGAAGTTGAAGTAGAAAACCAAGCAAAACGTCAATGACATTCTCAAAGAACATCGGAAGAAAAAGCTGCAAAACAGTAACGATTGCTACAGAAAGTATGTAACACTTGCATTCTCTATAGCAGCCAAGCGTAGCTGGCTGGATTTTCTAGTCATTTTTTATTTGATGATCATATCCAATCAGACATCATATTAATGAAACGCAACTTCATTTCAGTCAACGACACAAATTTAAAACACAAAGTAGCCAAGTAATTGGATGCAATTTTAGAACTCAAAATTCAACCAGTAATCTTCGATGTTGAAGCAGACTTTAGTTACTACTAAAAGTTAAATTAGTCTTCATTCCTAACCAAAAAATTGGGGAGGGGGGAAGGTGAGGAAGAGAAAAAGTGGATTATAGAAATAGATTTTAGGGATTTCCTTTTAGAGACTGCTCAATAAAAAATTAATTACCAAAAGATCAGATCTAGCACATCTTTTTATGGAGTAAATCTATTTAGAGATTTGCTGTCCAATTACAAATATACCACCTCACTAAGAGATAACTTGAAGAATTATGTTGCAAAGTAATACTTGTTTAAAAAAGAACCCTTTTTTAAAAATAGCTGTAATTTTTAGGATGGATCACGGAGTGGATAAATTATAGTTCAAAAAGAAAACTCTGTTAGAGCCAACAAAAGCCAAAAAGATCATTTTAGGCTTCTATAGATTAAAATGAGAAGTGTTATGTAGTGAGTAATAGTCGTCTGTCTGTTCGACCTTTTATTTTTCAACTTTCGATCAATGCAACTTACAAGCTGAAGATAAATTTCCATTTCTGTCATTTCTGACATCTGTCAAGCCTTATAATTTTGAAAGAAATAAAATTCAATATTCAACTAAGGACCATAAAGTCAAGTTCAGACGCCAAAAATCAGCCTGATCAGAAAATCTCGAGACCAGTTTGACCGGAAGTGGCCGCAAATTTTTGTTTATGTATAGAAGCCCCGGACATCTGTGGAACCGGAGTTTCACAATTCTAGATCGGACCAAATTCTGAGGTTTACAAATGCGAATGTCAAAATGTCAATTGGAGTGATGTAAAGAAAAATAAAATATCTAAACGCTGATGGGTAAATTTTATTTCATTGATAGACTGAGATAGAACGAATGATCAGCTACATAATCACGTCTGTATGGCTCAGCTAATTTATCTATTTATCCAGTTACAAAGCAAAATAAAAATTTGTAATTAGAGTATTTTGATTACTAAATCTTCAATTCGATCTTAAAAATATTAACAAAATGCGAAATATAAACACAAATTAAGATAACTTTTACTTGTGGAAGCACATTATAAAACAAAACTTAGAACTTAGAAATCTACAAAAGTATTAATATATGGGAAATAAAGAAACATGGATATGAATGTCGTAAACGAATACAACCTGAGAATAGAAAGATCAAGGCTTTCATATGTCTGACCCAAATGCTTGGTCGTCGCGCACCATCTCTGATATGAGGCAATGTGCCAAGTAGCAAACCTTTAGACAATCATGCTATTACCTCTTGTTCAAATTGAATGGAGATACTCAATTGTTTTTAGTGTAATAAATCCATCACTAGTCATTCAGAGTTCAGTATCAAACCCAGATTTGTCTGTACCGCAACCAAGTACTCAACCATGAACTATGTAACAATAAATAAATAAAGGAAAAAGATCAATGAAGGTAGAGGATGGATTATGGACTGATAAAATTAATACAATAAGAAGCAACAATTTCGGAGTGAAAGTGCTGACAGAACGAACATCAAATGAAATAAAAAGAGAATGACCAAAAAGAACAAGATGAATGGAAAAAGTCAAACAGAAATGTAAAATAAGATAAGGAACCAAATGATACAAGAAACCAAATTTCATTTCTTATTACAAAATCTTCAAGGCATGCCAAGTAATAATCCACCTCGCATGATTTACCAGAATTATAAAGACTCATTGTCACAATATGCCATATTAAAGTTGAAATTTTGAATGCTTTAATGGGAGAAGGCCATCAAAATCATGTCCAAATGTATTGAGGTGTTTAATAATATTTGTTAGCTAATTGTGCTAGCTTATTGTGTCCCAAATACCAATGATGGTGCTGCATTATTTAGCTGGTACAAAACCACTCAAACCACTCTTTTGCTCAAATAGACGATCGTAATTCTGCAACACCAAAAATGCACATCAATATTTAGAGGGTTGGAGGTCTTTTAGTGTTTTCATAATAACAAATACAGCAACATATGGTGATGAACCAGGAAACATTGAGTGAATGCTTCTTCCTGGCATTGCCTGTGTTCTACCCCCGAAGACAATTTAAAATTTTATCAAACTAGATTTCCAACGAAACCTGAAGTGTAGGAGGTATTACAGAAAGTCAGATTCGACTACCACTAGAGATACATGCAGGCCTTCTCAATGTCATCACAAAGGACATTGTCCTAGTAAAATACACAAACAATGTAAAACTATTTTTATAGATTAGGCGTTTTAATAAACATTTATATATGTTCAAATCCATCAATCTCTAGCAATTATCAAAATAGCAAGATATCACAGAAACTAATCAAAGAATGGATACCTAACAAAATACTGGAATGTCAATGAACACTTTCCAGTCAGTGTTCAGCATTAATAATTTGTGTTTGGTGATGTTCAGATTAGTTCAGTGTCTGTCCGTCCACATATGTAACAAACTTGTTAACTAATGTCTTCTAAAGTTCCTATTGAAGAGAACAATGCAGTACCATTTTACATCAAGGGAGAGATCAGAAGATCCTTCAATTTAGATAACTCGTATGTTTTTCATTTATCCTTAGATCTTCTATTTGCTTCCCACATCATCATGCAAAGTGAGAAGTGCCCGTGCAGAAGAATCACACTAACTACTGCTCAGTGCAATTAAACGTGCACTTGAAAACTTAGAATAAGTATCCATGCTGTGATACTCACATTTAGATTTTATCAAAACGCACAATTACCAAAACAAATCGTTGAAAACAGTAGTTTTGGTAATGTAGGTGTAGTTGTAAGTTAGATACTACAGTGAAGAAGAACTGCAAAAGTCATTTTAGAACTCTATCCGACCTTTTAGAGTTTATACCGAACATGGACTGCACTATTATCTATGACTTGTCATGCCTTTTTCCAAGTAGTAATTTTAGAAGATCTGAGGGGTCTCAAAAGAAATTTCTTTTAACAACTGTACCAAATGTAAAACCTATATTATAGTTTGGGTTTTTTCCTTGAGGCATACTCTTAGAATTGTCACAAGTTCATCAAGAGCGACAAAATTTCAATTGGCCAAAGCCATTCAAGGGTGAGACCATCTTCTAACACAGCATGGCCATAAAAAGTCGGTTTGAATTTTGGTTTCATTTGAATAGATGATGATCCACTAGATTTGATATCAGCAATCATCTACATCTATAATCTACTATGATGTTCTCCTCCCTTGAATTATTCTTTTTATAATTTCACACTTTCCATTATAATATCTGACATAATATCAACTTAAAAAACCAACCATCACCTACCTGATATTTTCACCTTTGTAGTTGTTGTACCCACAATTGCGACAGCGGCCTAGCTTGGCCTCCAAGCTCTGCAACAGAAACGTGTTTTACACAAGCTCACAATCAAATCGTCAACATTTCCAATACAGTTAAAAACAACCACCAGTAAACTATATGCTACTTAAGTAAGCCCAGTTCACACATTGAAAGAATTCTCTTAAATTCACCCTTTCATTATATCAATAAAAACTCTTTCAGGATGCAAGCTGTGCGGTGTGTGCATTTCAATTTTAATGAGAGCTTATAAGCCTCTAGAATTATCTCTAATGTTCCATTTCAAAATGCTGTTTTTGCAGCAAAGCGGTAAATTCTAATCATTCTAGTTTAATGTAATAAGAGAAAAGAAATTTGAAAGTTGAGTAATCCATTTTTTTACGTTCTCCAGTTTATTTGCAATTGAGCTTTTAATCGACCTGCTAACATAAAAGACAAGAGTGTACCCTTAACAATGTTGTGAACGAGAATTGTCGCTATTATTGAGGGGGAAATCCTACACTATGGGTCAAAAATCTTCCATTTGTGTTTTTTAAAGAGTGAGTCCTCAAAGCAAAACCCCTAGACATGATAAAGGCAAAAACTGTCGAATAATCACGAGTTGAATAAAACTCGGAATGGTGAGGAAGCAACAACCCACTTGTACCTTATTCTCTTGTCCCTGAAAACTCTGCTTGAAACATTGATATTGAGACACCATCTTCCTATATGAAAACTTAGTTTCTCACATTTTAGTAAGTTTCGAAACATTTAAGGATGAGAACGGTCATGGAGCAAGAGGCATTTCATCATTGTTGGGGAGGTCACCCTGGAAACTATTCCAATAAAACAATTGATATGATTTTCAAATGTAACTACTAGAGAAGCAAAAAAGATATAAAGGACGAATTTCAACAATTTTATGAATATCTCTGGAAGCGCTGCCAAAATGAAAATGTTTGCACAATGTCAAATATGCTAATTACATTGGTGATGGTAACAAAAAAAGTATTATTAGAATATTAACTGTATGGTCAGCTTTATTCTCAAAACCAGAGAACCAACCACACGACGCACCATAATACTAGGCCGTGAAAGCCTTCGCATCTATTTAACTAACCAAAATACTTTTGTTGTTTCCAATGGTTTGTCGAGGATGAGAACTTTCATAGAAGGAACATTGAATCAAGTAATCAGTTGTTCGATCTACTTGGAATATTTAAAATAATGGTAAGGCTCTAAAGTGTGAGAGCACGGCCTGCGAACTGAGAGGTTAAGGCTCTCATATGTTTGCTCTCTCTGCCCGGTTGTCGCACACCATCTCTAATGTGGGGCGATGTGGCAAGCACCACGCCTTAGACGACCGTCATTATTACCCCTTGTTCGAATGAACACAAGTACTCAATTATTTCTAGTGACTGAGTAGGCGCCCTGCCAGGCATCAGAGAGCGGCGGGAATTGAGCCCGGGTCTGTCAGCATCGCACCCCGCCCCTCAACCACGGGACCACGCTGGCTTGAATATTTAATAATCTTTTCACATTTCACCCACAGCAGTAGGGGACACCAGTTGTACATATGTATACTAAGAATGATAGTAGGAAATTGCTGCAACGTCACTAGGTTTATTGTAGATATCGGCGCCTCTTTGTTTCCCCCTCAGTTAAGTAATTTTATTTAGATTTTAATAATTGATTTAACTCATAAGGTAGGATTCCATTTTTTTCACATAAATAATCGGTATTCACTCATTGTTTTTTCCTGTCACATTTGTGGAGGAATTTATATAATATTGATACAGTGCTTTATTATGAACCTTAGGATTCATTTGCACGAAGTATCATTATTTTCTTCCCAGATTTACATGGTCAATAGCTGATTTTGGTTAGTAGCCTACAAAGTTCTCCTTCATCCTCCATACTCCCCAGACATTTTACCAATTAATTACCATTTGGAATGGGTTTTCAATTGAAGAAGCTTTCAGAGGAAAAAAGAGTGTAAATGAAACATTTCATTAACTCTGCACTATGCACCCCACATATCAGTTTCGTACTGAAAGGCGTTTCATATTGAATTATTATTCATTAAATCAAGAGTGCTATTGCCATTTAAACCAGATTTCCAAGACATGCACTGCAACTATGACGGCTTTATAGAAAAGTCAGATAGATCAGTAATACAAGAGGTATGTTACTTTGCATGATTACATGTCTGATTCAACCAACTCCAATGATTTCCAAGAAAGCCACAATCTTGAATGGCTAGAGTCGAAATATGGAGAAACTCAACTGGGCAGCTCTGATTTAGAGGATTATAACAAAAATAATTCAACTGATAATAGACATTGGTTCATGCAGGATGGCGTCATTTTACATAGTTGGATGAGCTAGGGGAACGTTCAATGATGTGTTTCCAAAGAATTAAATACAAAATAAAGAGGAACATATCCAAATCACATCCAAACCTTACGATTTGCAGTTTCTCTTTCAGCAAAAGATTTGAAAAAACATTTATTTCCAGGTTTATTCTGTACAGAAAATGGAGCAGAGTTGTGATGCATTAAATCAGAGAACATGGACAACTCGGTACCACAGACGTCGCGTTTTATTTACTGGCCAGTCTAAAATTACACAGAATACTGCAACACTAGACTTCCTCTCTTGTTACTCAATTTTTTTAATGCAGACATAAGTAGTCGAATGCCACAGTTGTGTGAGCATGCACAAAATTTAAAGCTAGCAATATAATGTTTTCACTGACTTTACAGATTCTACTGTATGAACAACAGTGCTGCAGTATTTTGTAGATACCATTCTTTGTACAGAGATTATATGAAGCTAAATATAGGGCCTCTGACAATCTTAAAGACCAATGTTTTAATGGCTCGTATACACTACCTCCTAAGAAGAAGCTATGACGAGTCAGAAGTATCAGAAAGTTACTTTACAACAATCTGTCTGAGTTATATTATCACACAGGTGCTATGCTCCATAAATGTCGATAAGGTACAAGCAACCAAAAATTAAATTTTCCCTTGCCTATCCACAATGTGACATATCAAATGTCCAGAATTACTGAATGATGTAAACAATATGCTATTTCAGATTGTACTTATCACTACAATTCTTTCAAACACTCTTTAGCAATGTTTGTTCTACAACTATCTTCTGATTTAAATACAGAAAGGTAAAAGATGAAATCAATCTCTGACAATTCCTCTCCACTGGATGATTCCAACCTCTTCAATTGCATGATCTTGTGCCTTGTACCACAAATTGTAGTCATTTGCTTTGAGCCTCTCTTCTGTCATCCCCAAGTATGTCTGTCATTTTCTATTTACACTATTATACGCATAAACTTATTCTCTTTAATATAAATGACCTTGAATGTTATAATTCATGTTAAGATTAAAGATAGAATTGATATAAAGGCTACTCTGTGATTGAAACGCACACCCCTAATACTCCTAAAGCATTCAAAGACACGCACCTTTGCACATTACTGTCAGTATTAACAAGTGGATTATTGGTAGCTGTGTCGGAGGAACAGACAGTACATTTGAACCGCCCACAGTGATCACAGAGGAACCGCGACAGCTGAAAGCAACACCCATGCGCATGCAAAAATAAACTAGCGGCTTACACTACGGCTAAAATTACATGAACCCAACTAAATATGCATAAACTTGTGCACAAAATAACCAGCACAGTTTCTACATTGTGGAAAGCAAATCTGTTGCTTGGCCTTGCACTACCCCCACTTCGTTAAACAAAAATTAAATTATAAAGTACAAGGTAGTGCAGCAGTTTTGTTTCAAGTTCAATAATAAAACGTTCAAAGCCCTCGTTAGACAACTACGACTTCAAATTAAACTGTAACTTACCCCAACTTTCCTGATCACATCGCTTACTATGTTAATAGCTAGAAGCCTCGAAGCTGGAGACAAAGGTGCATTTATTGCGTTTATGTCAATATTCTTCAAATTGACGTTTCCATCCGCTGCAAAACAGTACAGCTGAATACTGAATTAACAATAATTAAGCGAAAATGTAGTCGACAAGTTTATTGCAAGAATATTAATATGCTACAAATTCTGACCCTTACGTTTCAGTGGCGTCTGCGTTTCGCTTTCGATTTTAAAACGATTCGAATCGAAGCCGATAGACATGGCATGCCCGTTCACTGCCCGCTCATTGTCAGGTATTTTTTCTCTCTCGCGCACTTGTAACTCTTGCTTCAAATCTGCAAAAGATCACCACATAAACTGCAATTAACAACAAGTAAACAAACTATGTGATCCAATTAAGAATGCATGCCATCTGAATTCATTAGGCTCGTTATAAAATCCGCAATTTAGAATAAAAGAGAACTTTCGTTCCTGCATTTCTGCAGAACGATTACATAATCATATATTTACACATAATGTAGCCATTTAAAATGTCGCAGGGTGTACGCACCCCTAGTTTCATCAGCAAGGCGCTGCAGCTTTTCCTTGAGGCATTCTTTCTCGTCAACCTCAGATTCCAAAATCGCATTTCGTTCAAGAGCGTTGTTCAGTGAGATTTCGAAGGCTCCCACTGTTTCGGTCACCACTCGCTGCGCCCTCTCCAAATCATCATTTTTTTGCTCAAGCTCACGTACATACTTGGTTATTTTTAAGTGCTCCTCTTTCATAACATCAATGTCTGAACGCATTGAAGCATTTTCCCTATTGGCTTGCTCCAATTTCATCTTAAAAAAAAAACCACACTGACATGAATTCTCACACAAAACTGATGACAATCACCTGTAGATTTTCCACCTTATTCTGTAGGATGTTATTCACTGATCGAAGCTCTTTTGCAGTCCGTTCATTCTGCTCTATTGTAAATTCATATTCCTTTTCGAGTTGTTGTGAATCGGCAGTATAATCCTCATATTCTCGCTGTATGCTATCCTTCCTGAAAACAAACACTAGGATCTCAAGGCCGAAATTCTGCAAACTTACTCTTCGAGGGCACGTTGGGCAAGATCCTTCCAGTAAATCAATTCCTCCTCCAACGAGTTGAACGTCGGTTGCTGAACCAAAGCCATCCTACCAATTTTATCTGGGTGTCCTGTACGCAACGCGGTTTGTTCCGTAATTTCTGCAAAAGAATCGATAACTGCGATTATTGGCCGCCAGGTGTTAACCACAGGAGAATTTTGAATGTACGCCACAATCCAGCAAACATGAATCATACGCTCGCCGTGACGTTATTCTCACGTCAGTGCGGCCTGTCGGCGCAAAGGTCGCGCGTCGGTTGAACTTACCTGTCTGAAGCAGACACTCAATTACGCCCGCGAAGACCTCCTCGACATCGTTACACCTTCGATGTGACAAAATTGATTACTTTGACAGCAACGGTGTTTGACTGCAGCAATTATAAAATGGCGATTTTGTGTTGTCGAACGCGTTGATTGGCCGTGTCGAGGCGTAGTTCTTGTTACGCTGTCGGTATTTTAATTCCAGGTTTTATTTGAAACCTTTATTTGCCTACCATTCTATATACATTTTTTAGTCGATTATTACGTAGATAAAAACAAATAACCATATATGCTTGAGATATCTCAGATTTAAAACATGGGGCCGGCGAAGAGATTGTTCTGTAACCAATCCTAGAACGAACTTAAAAAGACCTTTCGAAATCGAATATCTCGAAAATTATTCGACATAGAAATTTTTTAATTTCGAATTCCAAATCAGCGTAAAATTTCCTATAAGAATCCATTTTCAAATTTTAAATAATCTCAAATTTTGTGACAGATCGACAGACAGACATATAGAATTCAGTAACGAACTTTTTAAGTTCGTTGAACATTTATTAGCTATTGTTAGTGTAGTGGGCTGTGTTCAAAGTTTTGAAATTTCATTTTCAAAGCTGCACACTCATTTGTGGAATAGCGAAAATCCATATAAATTTAAGAGAATTTGTTTCCTTTTTACCCTAATGAAATTGCGGTGTTGTGTCATATATGCATAAACAGTTCAACCTATCTTTAAGTTTTCATTTTATAAAAAAACATTTTGGTAATTAAATAATCTCGGGTAAAGAATTCAAGTGTCCATTCTGTTAGATTAACTCATAACATAGTTGACAAGTCAGACATAGAAATCATTTACCAGACATACTTTTCCTTAGTTTTTTTAGTTTTTTAATTATGGTAGTCATACTTTTTTAAATTTTCGATTTTTACATGGTACTTTACTGTAAAATACATCCTAAGGATGTCATATCCAAGTACAATTTCTCTCCATCTCTAGAATATATTTACTATCTTCTTCTTTTTTTGAAAACGTGGCTGAATATTGACTAATACCAGGCTTCTTTGTAATGTCTTTCTATATGAATTTTCAGGCGTCCTTTTGATGTTTTTCTTAACAAGCTTTATGAGGATTTTGGTGATATTTTCGGGTGTTTAGTAAACGATTTCCAATTGCGATTATCAGTAAAATTTGAAATAGTTTTACTCTTAATACCATCTTTCTGTACAAGGATGATCTTTATATCTTAGATAGAATTGGATTATGGATCCAATAGAGTTGAGGTTTGGATCAAGTCCTAGTGAGTCAAGATATTCGGTTTTTCTCACTTATTTTGTTACAGGGCGTTTTTTACTTTGTCAGCATATAAAACACCATATCAAATGTTTTTGATCTCCGATGTTGAGGTGCCCTTAAAAAATTATTAGCATAGGAACACTTCAATAGTGATGGCAATAATGTCGGTTGTATCCACCATTTATTTGGACCAAATACTTTCTCTAACAAATCAAAAGTTGCGGCTATGTTGAAATTTAGTTTTTAACCCACAATTGAGGATGATAATTTTTCAATCGACATCTTACAGTCACAAATTTCATCTTGATAATAATCGAGTGTTGTATATTTTCCATAGATTTTCTTGCAAGTTTTTGCCTTACTGAGGGGAAATCAATTTCCTTCAAACTTCTAACAATACAGCTTTACTATTTCCTTTTTTTAGTGGTACATTCTTTGATTAACTTCCGTCAAATGAAATTCTCAGTCAATTTTCATGTTCTCTAGATAGTCCTCTACGTTTTAAAATGAAGTGCTCTAAGCTTGGTAATTTTGAAAAAGCGTCCTGAAAGGTTGTGCATGCTGTTTTAAGTAGAACTAAGGTTGTATCAATATAATTTTAATGTTTGTAATGATGTACTCTTCTTTTTTCTGATGTTAGCAACAAGAAAATGGGATGTTATAGGATGTTTTTGATCGTTTTTAATAATCCTCCAAGTAGCCTTCAATAAGGTTCCTTTTATTCCAGTTCTCTTTGCTAAATATCAGTACATTAGCCTGTATCACTTCGTTATCTCCTCCAACCTTTAGGAGAGTTATAAAATGGAGTCTGGTACTGTTTTCTCGATTTCCTTTTCTAATTATTTGATTCTTTTGGTTCTTTAGTATCTATAATGATCAACAATATTTTCAACAAACTTAAAAAGTTCGTTACTGAATTCTATATGTCTGTCTGTTGGTCGGTCTGTCGTCCGTCACAAAATTTGAGATTTTTTAAAATTTGAAAATGGTCTTATAGGAAATTTTCTGATTTCGAATCCGAAATTAAATTCACAAAATTTGAGATATTCGACTTAATTTAAAATTTTGACAAATGGATTCTTATAGAAATTTTACGCTGAATTTCGAATTCGAAAGTTCGAAAAATTCTATGTCGAATAATTTTCGAGATATTCGACTTTCGAAATTCGATGAAAATTCGTTATGACAATTTATGTTTATTGTCTGAATCTTTCTCAAATGTCGACACTTCTTCACCTATACACAATTTGTATCTGCGTTTAAATTCCTATGAGACCATTTGATCGTTATTGTAGTTTTGATTTCTATGTACAAAATTTTTTGATAAGCATGAGATTTCTTGCACAATACTATGTATATAGTCTAGATTTTTATGGGCTGCAGAGTATAAACGGATCTCAAGAATGGCGTGTAAATATGAATGTGTTGTAAATAGAATTTAAATCAAGAACGTGTGATTAATCATTAGATTAACGATTTATATTACCAAATGCGATTAATAGTATCACATTTTATGTTATTTTCAGCCTTTTGACAGTTCATAAGCGCCAGTTGACATTTTGATATTTCATTCGTGTCTCTATTTTCGCAAACCGGAGTTTTAGTGGAAGTGGCAAAAATGCAAATATATACATGTCAAATCCTTTTTAAAGGTTACTTTAATTACATCAGCAAGGTACTAAAATCATTGTTTGTAGTAGTTACTTATTTTAAATTTACGTGCAGCTTTCAGTGCGGAGATACACTCTGCGCCGAGCTCTTATGTATGTACCTGGAGACGACACCAGAAAGTTAAACAAAGCCTGGAAGCTGGATGTGGACTGCGTGGCGATGGATTGCGAGGATGGAGTCGCCATTAATAAGAAGGTACTTGTCCTTTTTTAACGAAATTAGTTCTGAAGCAGGGCTGTTTATTTCAGGAAGCTGCAAGGGAGAACATTAGGAGCATCCTCAACCATGGAAAGCCAGAGAAAAGTAGGGACTTTGATTGGGCTGTGCGCGTCAACTCTGTTGAAAGTGGTCTGTGTGAAAGCGACTTGAAGTCGTTTTTAACGGCAAAACATCTGCCTGATACTGTTTTGGTGCCGAAGCTTGAATGTGAAGATCATCTTAAGTGGGTAATTGGTTTTGAGTAATTCAGTTTTTTGTACTTAACTCCATGACCATATGTATCATCGCAATTGCTTTCAATCGTGGTTGAAGAGATGATGGTTTGTATTTCTTTTCTTTTGAAATCTGACATTAAGGGAAAAAAATATTTTTTGTTAATGAGTAACAGATCATAATTTCATAATTAACTAAAGTATAGATGTATTTGAAACCTGTTTGTTTTTATGTTGAAAGAGAGCAGGGTACCAATATAGTGGCGTAATTTTTTACTAACAAAGCGTATATAAATTGAAAAAATGTGGATGATACCAAGAATGAAAAGTTGTACATCTGTAGATGGTATAACGCTTGATGTAATAAGCTTAAAGCAATTGTCACAGTATGGCCATGACAACGCTCACTCAGACATGACTGTTTGATACCAAGAGTAAGAAGTTGGGTGTTTTGAAAAGCCTTTTTTGATTCCATTTGAGTTTTAAGGCACTCAAAATCTAAGACATAAAATAAAAAGCCTACAATTATATAAATGTAGGTCTTAGTTTTCAGAAAAAGTCACCTCCTATATCACTGCAGACAAGAAGGTCAAATTAATAATGTTCATCGAATCAGCAGTTGCTATGATCAACTTGCCAAACATTTGCAGAAGTGCCATGGCGCTGTCCAAAGGGAACAAAATTGTGCCATGCGGCCTGGTTTTCGGCAGCGACGATTTCTGTGCCAGCATAGGTAATCTATATATTTATTAAACAATGTGTTATTCGCAATATTGAACTTGACATCTAAGGTGTGACAAGGACAGAAAGTTCAGTCGAAATCTTGTATGCCAGGCAGAAACTCGTCCTCGTCGCGAAGGCATTCAATTTGCAAGCTATAGATATGGTGTACATTCAATACAAAGGTAGAAAGATCAAAACGAGAACGACATATCTTTCACTGCGAATATTGCAGATCTTGAAGGACTGAAGAAGCAGTGTGAAGAGGGCGCGAGGTTGGGTTATACCGGCAAACAGGTGATTCATCCTGACCAAGTTCCCATTGTGCAGACTGCGTTTCTGCCTAACTCTAAGCAGGTGGAGTGGGCTACTGGGTTGTTGCATGCCTTTAAGGAACACCAGAAAATTGGAAAAGTGCATTTGAGGTCATGGTATATCTTTGCACTGCAATTTTGATTATATTTTAGGGGGCTTTTACATATAAGGGAAGCATGATAGACATGCCAACCATGAGGCAGGCCCAAAATATAGTGGACTTGATTTCATCAACGAAAAAATTAAATTTGTAATTGCTCTAGTTTTTAATATAATTTGTTATATTGTTTACTAACAATGAAAATGTTATTATGAAATTGTAGTTTTTTATATGAAATGGGTATGGTATAGAATTATAGAATTATCCCACTAGGTGTCTTCTTTAATATCACTAAGAAACAATCTAGAGTTTACCACTGTTGTGTTATTATGAGATTATGAGACTTGCAGGAACTAATTTCAAATGGTTTAAACGGTTCAAAAACAGTAAAACATCTGAGGATAATAAATGTCCTTCAGTTGCCATAAGTGATGTAAACATTGCCAAAATTCATAAAAATTTTCTTTAGAAGCATTTTAGCAGACTACCATTCATATCTCATTTTATCTAATTTTCTGAATCCTTTGAATAAAATTAATATTTTTTATCCGCCCACATCTGCACTGTAAGGTAAAATATGAAGTGTAATGAGACAGATTTAATGTAGAATTCTGACATATTGACTTTCTACAGTATGTGACAGAACCTTATGACTGGAAATTTACGTTTCTTTACCTATTTTAACGTACTATCTGGTACTGGTATTTTTATCTTTATTTCTAATGCTTCTAATTATGTTTGAATATTCTGCTTTATTTTTTACTTTCCTTATCCTATAATAAGGAAAGTAATGTAATCGGGGGAAATTTGATCTACGCAGTTTTTCACATTTCTGGACGAATTATAGCCTAAGGACACCAAAAAAGTTGGTTCATGTATGTGTGTGTGTGTGTGTGTGTGTCTGTCTGTCTGTCAGTAAACAGAATATCTCGAGAACCGTAAGAGCTAGAGACTTGAAATTTGGTATGCAAGTTACTTGTAGGTAGAGGACGCAGTGCGAAGCTTTTGGTAAAAAAATCAGCCGAGCCGTTTGGTCGCACGGTCGCAAATCTAAATGGTTGAAGATACAAAAAATTCATGAGAATAAAAATGATTTGTTGTCATGAGATAAACATGAATTTAAAATAAAAGTTGGTAAAATAGGAACTCGAAAAAAAATTGAAGCTCAGGATTTTTAATATACCGAGTGTTCATAAAATGTTTCGGGAAATTTATATTACCGGATAGATCAGACCGAGATGCACAAAAAATTACAATGAAATTTTTTGATCCGAGGTCAAATAAGTTATAGCCGATTAAAAATTAATTAAACGGACAAATCACAGGGCGCTGGGAGAGCTTCCTGGCCGACTGCGGGTGGACTTCGGGGAGCGCTTGGCCGTTAGGAGGGAGCACGCAGGCGATAACGGAGAAGGCCGTGCGACCGAGCTCGCGCGGTTACCTTCAGTGACGTAGCAAAATTTTAAGTACGAATCAATTATTGTCTTGTACCGTTTATTTTAATCAGCTTTCGAGTGTTGGACTCGCGCCTCGTCCTTTTTTAAAATAACAAGTTCCGGGACGAGAGCAGCGCAGGGCCGAGACGATGGACCCGGTATAATATATAATAATAGGATAAGGAAAGTCGTGTGATGTTCACACCAGATTTTTTAGTTATAGGTATGGACTGTTGCTGATGTCATTTGGATTACTGTAGGTAACGGCTCTTTAACCTTATTGGCTTGTTTTACCTTGTGATATCTTTGCCAACAAAAAGCACCGTCTCTGTTAAAATAATCTTTAGAGTTCAGAAGATTCTATGGCTTCTCAGATAGTAATTCTTAGAATTTAACATAATTGAGCTTCTTAGAGGTGTTTTAATGCTTGTCCAAGAGAAAGTTAAATTTAAAGTGTAAAATCTGCATTATTAATTAATAGTATTATGAGAAATTATTAAAAAAGTTTTAGCTTTTATTTAATTTCTATTTTCCACTTGTTTGAGGATATGCACTATCCTATATATAAAGGCAATCGTGCAACGTTGCCTTTCGTAATATGAAGGATCGAGTGTATAGCCTATACTAAGTATAGGGTGTATTTATATTATTTCTGATAATCATCTGATTAACTACTAGTAATCTATTAATAAGGAAATTCCAACTGCAAACATGGAAAAGCACTTAGACCGAGTTATGGACGAAATGTGTGTTAATGCAATCATATTTTCAACGCGTGATTGATTTTGTCATTGCAGTTTGAGTTCACCAGGGGTTATAGGCTGTGTGTTTGCAGACCACCAAGGCTTGTGCCTCGGAGGTGAATATTGTTTGTTCTTTTAGACGTTATAATTGAATTTGTTGCTGTTTAAGCTAAAGGCAAGGCCTCAACGGACAGCGCTGGCATAATCGGGGCGATTGCTGAGCAGGCTGCGAAGCTGGAGCCACAGAACAAGTCGCCCACCGTGATTTTTGAGAACGACCACTCTGCTTGTATAATCCAGCGCAGTGGGACCATAACAGGCGTATATATAAGAGTACGTAAGATCTTTACTAGCAATCCAGGTGACTGAGCTTGCAATGTTTACCGATGGTTTATTTCTGTTGTAATATCGCTGATGTAATTTTATGTAATTAATTAGTTTAATAAATGATTTTGTATTTTGTTTGCTTTAGGGGAAACAAAATTGACAATGATATGCATTTTATTTTTAGTAACTAATAAGCCGAGTCTAATAATTGGTTTTCACTTGAAAGATCAACATTAAGTTTTTGAGAATATTGATTTTGTTGGTGTGAGTTTAGCCACTAATTTCCTTTAGTGATGATCTAAAAGTTTGAATGTCGCTCATGGTCTTAATGTGTTTCTAGAGGATTCCTCTGTCTAGCTCTTAATTGTACAGATGTTTTTTTGTAACACATATCTAATGGATGAATGTATGTGGCCTTGAATGCTGTGTACTTAATGGAACTTTTAAATGATTACACAATTTGCAAAGCGCCAAAGGTAATCCTAGTGTTTGTTTCTTGAATTTGTGTAGTTTTTGTACTTATATCCTTGCAATACATTTGCAGCTGGCTTCAGAAAGGAAAAATGGAAAGCAGCATTTGTTATGTTGCTTTTTGATTTATATTACCACCCACAATTAAAGACATTTTGATCTTGAATGAAGATTGTGGGTGAAATCAAATTGTCCAGCCAACGAAGTTTTGTTTTGGATTAGAATGACAGCTATGCTTTTTGTTAACATTAATTGCTATTGGTTTTACTCACACCAATCTTGGACGATGAGTTCTTTTTGAACTCC
Source organism: Sinelater perroti (assembly GCA_036346155.1). Taxonomy (NCBI): domain Eukaryota; kingdom Metazoa; phylum Arthropoda; class Insecta; order Coleoptera; family Elateridae; genus Sinelater; species Sinelater perroti. The sequence continues at coordinate 1,026,437 of JARFIY010000201.1, forward strand.
CACATTACGAGATAGGGGAACAGCAAGTGTAATATCACTACTGTATTTCCTGTGCATTCAGTCATCATTGTGGAGGATACGATCGGTATATGTGGAATATAAGCATTAAACGATATTAAAAATAAAATGGAACTGACGATTTGATACTTTCAAACTTCATTTAAAATCTCAAATCAGATAGGAAGGACTGTAGAAGCAGAATTATTAATGGTGATGTTGAACGCTTGGACATGAGTACTAAATACAAAGGAATTGACATATTCAAATAGATGCGAAGGCTTTCACGGCCAGTGTTATGGTGCATTGTGTGGTTGGTTCTCGGGTTATAAGGCCATGATCGGAGTTTAGAAACTTGACGTTTCGTCCACAACTGCGACAGACATCTTTCAGTATCTGAACTCCAACCACGGCCTTATAACCCGAAAACCAACCACACGAATTGACATATTGTCTATGTGTTAAGACAATTAACCTTACTGTACCCCATATCTGGTTTTGATGTCTAATGGTGATGTTAAATGCTTGGATATGAGTACCAGGTAGGGCACAGTAAGCTTTATAGAATCTCGGTATTTTTGCGCACTAGACCATTCTAGACATGTATATTAAATAACAAGACAAAACGTTGAAAGAGTGATGACTGCTATCAAACTAACTGGAATCCTAGACCACATATGACTCCATATTATTATGATGTTAGATGCTTGGATATGCACTTTAAATAACTGGACATTTCACATCTTTGTCGATAGCGGAAATAAAATTGAAGTGTTTTGAACATTAAACCATGGTATCACATTTTTACGATCAATTATTGAGGAATATTGTCTTAGTGACTTTTTGGGAAGCCTTTTATAATTTTAACTACCTCTCAGAATCGGTGAAGTAGAAACTAAATGGACTCTCTAGGATCAGCTCAAGTTTTTTAAGACAGAAAACTGATTGGTTGGTGATATGGAAAAAGGTCTTCTACTTTCCAGGTTTAGGAAGCATGATGACATCTATCATCTGTCAAGAGCTAGAAAGTAGCATAAAGGACACAGTTATGGCGAGGCAAATCTGAGTGTCTTGAGACTGTAGTTACAGATGCTATTAGACCCCGAGACTATCTAATTTTAATGCTTGGATATATTGTTAGAAGGCCACTTTTAGGTAGTCTTAAGGCTGTTGCTCTCATTAACGTTTAATCAAGCAGTTGGTGTTGTTAATGTTAAGATTTCCACAGAACCAAGGAAGCCTTAACTTTATTGGTGATTGTTTTTAAATTTATCCATCACCCTCTTCTACAATAATTAACTTGCTTTATTCTGATTGGTAGAATAAACGAAATAGTGGTACTAATTATATTTGCAAAAAGATACATCTATAAAAATATAGGTCTTAATGGAATTTAATTTTTAGATTAGTAAGTTGGTTACCATTAACTGTGGTGTTCTCTAGCAGTAGTAATCTAAGAAAATAATAATATATATAATAATAAATAAATAAAGAATTTTTATTTGATCAACAAAGAGATAACTAGATTAAGAGTTTTTTAGATAAGACTCATTTGATGAGCATGATGAAGCTGTGCATTAGTACTTGACAGAACTAAATACAGCAATACTGCATTTCGTATTTAATGGGATATTTTTAGGTTCAATGTTTTTCTCTACAAACAAGTACGATGTTTCTATTATTTTATTTTAACAGTACTAAATGAAGAACAACAAATACAAAAGGCTTTAGAATATCAGGTCGGTACCGCTTCTTATCCGCTGTAGTGGTGGCCTACATGATGGCGGACTCCCCACTTGAAGTTGGCGTGCTTGTCTGTCTTCACAAAGGTGTGCACCGGGCCCGTTATGCCCTGATGGCCGTCGCGCTTGACGCGCATCATTTGCTCTAAAATTTATTTCATACTATGAACATCACAGAAAATTTTGATTACACATTGTAATACTCCGAATGATTGTCTATCACATCTGTCTACCTGTATGCACAATAACTCGGAAAAATTTGAGTTATCGAGGTGAAATTTGGTAATTAGTTAGTCGAAGACAAATCTATTGTTTGCTTAAAATTTAGACACTTATTCTATTAGTTGGACAACATACCGTTCATTTCAAACATCCGCCCGCAGACGGTGCTGACCACAACGAGAAGGACACTCAAGAGGAAGAAGTTCTGCAAAAATAATTTGAATATATATCAACATAAACGACCTAAACCAGACTTACAAGGCGGAAGTGCATTTTGGAAGGCTTCTCGGACGGCGGCGAGTGAGAACTGTGGACTGGAGACGCCGCCGCGGCTTATATTACCCGAGAAAGTTCTAGTTCGAAACAAGCACTTTTACCAATTTTCTTCAGCGCCCGCATTTGCATCGCCGCTTTTTGAGTTGTCGTACCACTGCAGGCCAGCGCGGCGGCCACGCTTGATTAGCTACCTAAAAACGCTTTGCAAAACAATATGCAGGAGTAGAAAGTGGACGGTGCCTGAAAAAGTCTCGCCGGTTATTGGATTTCCGCGGTTCGATTCTGCCTAGCCGGAACTGCGAAATCTGTTTGAAGCCGTGGTTTAGGCATGAATTTTGATTTCGAAAACTAAACACCAAAAATACCAAAATCAAAAGTCCCAACTGTAATAAACAAACAAAATAGAAAGAGAGAGAAACGCGGCCAAACGGCATAATAAAAAATTTGTTTTTTCTTGTGTAGGGGTGACATCAGAGGTACGTACTTTGGTATTTTTTTTGAGAAGAGAGAGGGGTATTTTCTAAAAAATATAACACTGCCGATTAGTGCAGTAACGTAGAATGTTCGCCCATCGAAAGCAATCCTCAACTTTAAAAGTGCAACCCGCTAACGTTCTACATTGTTTAGAGTTCCATCTTAGTCTTTTCCACCTATTCTTTCTCTATAGTGCTCTGTCTAATTGTATTGATTGTTTCATTATTTTACCTGTCACAATAAACAATCTGGTTTATCTAACCTTCTGAAGCAATACAAGTAATCCTGGGCTCGGCCATGTGGTCAAGAGTTTTTCTTGTTATATCCACATAACTTTTTGTGTTCTTCATTTTCTCCTCTAAAAAGGTCGATTAGGATCAATTGACCGAAAAAGTCCTGTAATCTTGGCTTATGCTCAGTTCTACTTTATAGTGAAATGTAATCAATTTTTGGTATTCCTCAGTCTCAGCAGCAGTACTTTTAAGTCTGTTTGCCTCACCATGACAGTAGTTTTTTCAGAGCTGTCACCTACGTTTGTTGAGTTTGCTTTTTGCCTACTCTGTTGTATACAGCGAGACCCAAATAATTCCTTTTTTGGGCTAGTTCTCACTCTTTCTTTACCATTCAGCAATTTATTCTGTGTAGAAATGTTTCAGAATTGCAATACCCTTTACTTTATTATACAACATACAAGATGGCTTGAGGCACCCCTGTGATAATCTTCAGTTTTGCCCCAAAGCGTTCTGTTGAAAGTATATTTAATTCTCTAAAACCGAGCTAATTTTTGGAAATCAAGTTTTCTTCATTATTTTTTTGATGTACAGGGCTTTAAACGGCTTTTCACACACATAATTAAATATAACTCATAGTTTTTCAAATTATAGGAAAGTTGCTTTCTGTTATTCCATATAAACCGGGTGATTTTTTAAGTTTTATTTTATTGTTGGTCTGTTTTAGCTCTTTTAAATACAAAGGTACCTAAATGAGACCTGTTGCAGAATTATTACTAGCAAATTAATATGGCTGAGCCTCATTGATGTGTTCATAATTTATTTTGCGTTGTATTGATTTTTGATTTCCTGCATGATGATGAGCTCTTTTTGCACCTTTTCTATTGGTTTCTCCTTCTGTTTTGTGTTATTTTCTGGCTTGTTCGTATTCTGACACAACTTGTTTGGGCTTCCTCATCAGTATGGTGTTTCTTTGTCCCATTTATAGGGTAATTTTTTAATACAGATAGGTTTCTGTGTACTTTAGTGATTTTGTTAGTTTTATTATCATCACCATATGGTGTTTTTATAGTTTTTGGGGTCATTCTACCATACAGATAGGTTGTTGTATGCCTTATTAGCTATGTTAAGGGTTTTCTAAGGGTTATCCCGATGTAGTTATTCCCTGTTTTCTCATCACTATGGTGTTTCTTTTTTCCTTTTCTGACAACATTCCTATAGGATATATATTTCTCTTTAATTTTTTTTCTTTAAATTCTTTATGTCTTCCGTAGCCTTTATTGGCGCGTCTCCGTCTTTATCTCTAAGCCAAACAGACCTTTTAGTCACGTTGACGTTTGGTTCGCTGATTAAGCAAATATTCACAATTAATTAAAAGTTAATTTCCATTATTCTGTTCATGTTTGCCCATGATTCATTCAATTGCCTTCCTTAAATGAGGATATACTGTTGTACCTGCATGGTTGTACTATTCTTTCTCTATATGTACGCTTTTGATCTTTTTTAGTGGAATTCAAACATATTAGATCAGCATTACGTAATTCTTTATCACATTTGGTACTCTGGTGCAATTTAAGAAAATCAATACACTCCACAGCACTCTTAGATTTATCCATTAGATATTAATTTATTTACTACGACACGGAAAAGTCCAGTTGTTGTAGAGAGCCACGTTTTTAACAACGAAATTCTTCTGCACCCTGGTTTTTCCTTTCATTGGATCTATCCCAGTATTATTTTTTGTACTAAGTTATATCTTGTCTCATTTGTCTTGACTGTAGTCCTTATTTCCGTATTTTTCTTTGTTCTGTGTAGAACTTTATTAGATATGTGGCTTATCTACGAGATTCTTAGAAAGGCCGTTATTCTTCTATTTATTGCTTTTATTGAGGTCTGTATTTTGGCTTCATAAAGTCGAATCTTGAACTAGAAATTTTAATAAACCTAATGGTTCATTTTGATTTTAACTTTTGTGGTGATGTTCACCTAGCAGCGACGTGATCTGACACCAGCTGCACAGAATTTTACCTGTAGATTTCTACGAATTGGCTTTGCTTTAAGTGGCTTCCTCACCGACGCTTAATCTGAAAGAAATTTTGTACTATGGGGTACGAATGATGCCTTATAGAAAGGTTTCTTCTCTTTCAGTGCAGAAGCAAACTCCCTGACCGTAAGCCCCCCGTATAATATACCGTTGATATGCCCTTTGAAACGTATTGGAGTGCAGGTTGCAGTTACAGCAATAAGCCGCCCACAGCACATACTTTCTCTGAGTTCTTCGTATTTCTTAGCTTCCCCTCCTTCTCATAATGAATCTAAACTTTTTTAACAATTATTACTCATGACTCATAGAAATTTTCAACCGATAGCTGACTGGATGTATAGCGGATAGATCGCTTTTTAGTTTAATTTTAAAAGAGAGTCCTATCAGTCTAATACAGGACTGGAAGTTTGCATGTTTTATTTTTGTATATTATTTAAACGATTGAACAAGCTAGCAATAACATATCTGTCTACAAAAATAATATATTAGATTTAACGTAGATTAGTCGACGCGTAATCTATGAAGCAAATTTTAACTATATTTTTTAAAAAATTCAAAGTTAAATGGGTATCGCAAATGCAATTGAAGATTAAGTTTTTTTTTAATATCTACTAATAACCGTAGATTTCCACAGGTAAAGAGCATTAAGTGTAGATTTAACTTTTATGGGTGATTTGTGTCATATTACTAACTTGGATTGAACTTCTATAAATGTAGCTTTGAAGAAATCTGAGAAAAAGATCGGTTTTATTTAAGATTAAGAATCTGTGACCTTGTACTTCAATTAGAAGAGCAAACTGAAAAATAATAAAGATCCAATAGAATCCTTAGATCTTTAGAAGAAAGAATTAAAGATTTCAAAATTATTTGAAACAAAAGGTGTTAAAGCAAAACACGAAAGAATAGGTTAGAGAAGATTTTTGACAATGAAAATCGAGAGAAAAAATTTTAAATCGTCGAAACATATTGACGCAGTATCAGAGTCTTCTCTATTTTAAATCCAGGACTTTTTGCTTGCATTTCTCCTCTGACCGATAATTTAAAGTCAAAGAAAGTAGGTTGCCTTGCGCAAGCTCTTCACAGTTGCTGAATTTTCGTTTTTCTTTAATAAATGTTCATTTTGCTCGAAGGTTGTGATCAGAAAGCTTTTAAGTGAACAAAATTCTTCGTTAATTTTTTTTAAGTATTTGCGTTTTAGTTACTTTTAATTTCAATTAATTTACGCCCTAATTAAAGAAGCAAATAAAATTCTGAAAAGTAATATAAATCATTCATAGGACATTACTAGATGGCAGCACGACTGATAAGGTTAGAAGAGAAAATTATATAATGGAGAATTACGCATTGATTTAAATTGAAGGACAGTTTGTTAAAATTTATATAAAACTTGCAAAAGTAATGAGTAACGAGTAGATTTTTAAACACTTTTTAAATGTTCCAAAAGTTACAAAATAAAATAATTTTTTGATTTATAATAAATAAATTTGAATTACAAAAAAGCTCAAGTACCAAATCTACGTCAATAAAAGTTTATCCTTATAAAATAAACTTTTTTCAAGTTATAGTGCATACCGATAAATAGATAGATAAATTATATGGAGATTAGGAGACAGTATGTTTTATTATTTAGGTTATTTTAAATTCTTTTTCAATTAAAGAAAGTGTTGTAACGAAACTTCCTAAAAAAATATTTAAAAAATAAGTACTATGTTTATTTTAACTTAAGAAATTAAAAACAAATAATGTAATTTTAGATCTTCCTGTATATAGCATGTATAAGCAATTAAATGATGTAATAGTGTTTTGGCAACGTTGCTATCGATGTCAGTGTTCCCGATTTCAGTGCGGGGCGTACCAAGTTGGTACTACCAACCGACAAACGTTAATTCGCCTATACTGTGTGTTAGCAATAGAGCCCGTAAACATGGCGATAAATAATAACAGTACGGTGGTATAATAACTACAGTAATGTCCAGCACGCCTTCCTACCGCAGAAACGGCGCTCAGAAAGTACGTTTGACAAGTAAGTATCCGAGCGCTGCGGCCATCGCTTCCCGGCCTCGTTAGTTTCGCAGCAGATACCCCTCTAATTCGAAACTTCTTACAGTTCTCTGTGCCCGCAACTTAATCCGCAAGGATCTGTTTAGTAAGCTCGCCCCGCTGCCGCTTTGTCCCTGACTAATGCTGGCTTTAAATTGCAGGACTACCAGACCCCTTCGCGAAGATATCAGTCGATGGAAGCGGCCAGTGCCACTCGACCGAGACTATCAAGAATACGGTGGATCCCAAGTGGAACTCGCACTATGACCTGTTCATTGGCAAGTCAGACAACATAACGATATCGGTGTGGAACCACAGGAAGATCCATAAAAAGCAGGGTGGAGGGTTTCTAGGCTGTGTGCGCATTGTTAATTCCCTTATTCAGAGACTGAAGGATACTGGATGTAAGTTGTCTATGCCAATATAAGCTATTATATTGCATTATCTACAGATATACTAGAAAATGGTTCAATTTATCTATTAGTTTTTTTTAAGTTTGTTAAAGTCACATCTGTTATGCTAGTTTTGTTAGATTTGAAAGGTGTGTATGTTATGAAGCATGAATTTAATGAATGTTATCATTGTTATTATGAGGTGACAGTGCTAAGAATGTGTGTTGAGGTCAGATAAACATAACGGAGAAGTGGCAAGGTTTTTACCTTGTTAAGGTCATGAATGCTATTTTCATTTCATAGGGTGGTGATTTAGTTATACAGCATTATGCTATCTGGATAAATTAATGCAGGCATTTTGTATTCTGTTAGGTGAAAGAGAAAATAATTGCAATAGAGAAAGTAAGACTTAGCGTGGCAGAGTCTAAGCAGAGATACATATCTGAGAATTTAGGCAGATGCAGAACCCTTTCTAAATTGCCAGGACGGCAGCCCAAAAATCGGTACCAGACCAAGCATCTTAGGAATGTAATGAATGCAAAGTGATTACATTAAATTAATGCTGGAGTTAGATGCTTTCTTTTCATAAATTGTTTGTTAATCTGTCTTACATCATCTTTGTTATTATTTTATATATTCGTTTTGCTTATGAAATTTTATTCATAAGTAACTGTTTTATTTCAATATTTTAGTTTGCACTTGTTGCATGTGTTGTGTAATATGTATTTTGTAAGCAATATTTTGTATTTTAAATTTTCTATGTCATTTTGATCTATTTCATTCTTTTGTGATGTTAATTTGTTGCACTTTTCTTAGAACTCTCGCTCACTGATGTGAGAGTGCAGAAGAGGATGGTAAAACAGGATTGTATGGAATCTGTAGAAAACATTTGTGGCAAGTTGCGATGTCAGCAGTATGACAATTCATTGAGAGCTTCATGAATGCGATTTGTATGTGAGATTTGGTAGAAAAAGATGATTTTTTTTAACCATGAATTTTATTTCTTTTATAAATTAAGGTTTGAAATAATTTTCTCTGGTTACACATTGGTGGAGGGGTTCTGTCCATTATTGTAGGAATCCTGGATAACTTCTGCTGGAATATCTTTTCACTCATTGGTTATGCTCTTCTGAATATTACCCAAACTAAAAAAATCTGGTGTGAACATCACACGACTATACACACACACACACACACACACACACACACACACACACAAAATGGCGTCTTGGTAGTCCCAAAGGACTGAGATCGAACCAGTAAGAGAATCACAGGAATATATTTTTTTTCTTCTAAAAATTTATTAGGTCACTTCCCTTATGTTCAAATGGTGTGTTGAAATCTGATAGTTGGTCGACTGGTTTGAATAACTTACTATTTTCCATGTTTATCGATGATTTGATATCACAAGTCCCCATTCTCTCTATATTGCATCTGTTTTTGAGGTTAAAGGTCTTCCCACACAAAGAAGTTTGTCTTCCATCTCCTCTCAGTCCTCTAAAAAGACATAAGGGATTTGTGATTTTACATTAGTTACAGCAGAGGCACATGGTTTACACAAACACAACTTCACTTCAGGCGTTCTAAATGATCGCATAGCAACTGCAATAAATTCAAACTTGCACTGCGTCTATGGCAGGGGTTATTCTAACTGAAACAGCAACGTTGTCAGATCAAGCAGTGTTAGTAGTTTCATAACTCTTCTGTCAAACCTTGTATGTCAAGTATCCTTACATTTACTGCCATTATTTTGGGAACTGATTTTATGGCATACAAGACAGTTAATAAGGTATTAACCATGCCTAACATTATTAGACCATCATCTTTTCTGAGTAGCTGATTTTATTAGATCAAGCTTGAAATGACTCTAAAAGAGTGCTTATATTCTCAGTGAAATTTAAGTTTTATCAGAGTAGTATAGAACAACTTAATGTCTCAACTAACTGGGTTGTACTGACTTCTTATACCAGATAAATCACAAAAGTAACGAGACTGCTGGAATATATAAATTGACAGCACTGCACCCTTCTCCTTTTTGCAGTACGTCTATAAACTTCTCATAGACCTTCAATTCCTTCTAATCCTTCTCTTGCTATCTTTCAAATGTGTATTGTTGCAGTGCATTAGATTTTTTAATAATGTTTTTTAATATTTTTATGAAGTGTTCTATTGAGGGTTTTTGAATAACTTAAGGCTATTTTAGAGACGATCATGGAACTATTGATAAGAAGACCTGCTCTGGAAAAAATGACTTTCAAATGGATGAAAAATGTAGAAAGAGTAAATTGTTGACTGACTATTTTTGACTCGAAAGGATATTTTATATTCCCCATTTGGAAAGTTGCTGTACAGATTTTGTAGACAATGTTTACAAAGACGTAAAGTAGCAGCTGAAACTGATTTCACTTTGAATTCCTGCACAGCTATTGAAGAGTGGGGGAGACATTTTCAGCAATGTGTAACGTTCTAGGATAACCACTTTGATGGATATATAGCCACAATTATTGAATCCAACAGTTTTCAACTAAGGTTCTTTGGATCTCTGGAGTTTTGCGAGACATTATTAGAGAATCTACATAAATAGTAATGAATAGTAGTGGCGATTGCCACTTTGCGGGCAAAGGAAAAAAGGTTGAGAAAAATGGCAGCATATTATGGAGTGAATTACCCTACATTATTTAGTAGTTTCTCAGTGTTCTTTGTGTAGTCTTCTTGTGACAGTATTATTTGTCTCTACTGGTAAGATATTTCTGAGATTATGAGGGGTTTTTAATTCTGCTAAGTAGGTTTTTTTTTTTGGTGTGAAATGCATGAAATTTTAACCCGAATTTCTTTGCTTCATCCATTGAAAGATTTCATATGACTACTTCCTTGTTGGCTATGATGTCCTTGAATGTACTATATGTTGGTGCTACTGTAAATTTTTCTGTTTCACTAGTGGCTTCCTCTAAGTGTACATTCTGACAGGTTTATTACAGTTTTTTCTGTAGTAAACGCCGGAACTTTGATAGTCTATTAAGACGTGGTCTATAGTACCAATCATCTTTTTGAATTTTGTTAGCCGAGTTGACATGTGCTTGCATCAGTTATAGTGAATATAGAGTAAGAGTCTTCCTTGTGGTACATACTTTGACTAAGACTTTTGTTTTTTGATAGATGTGTTGTGCTTGAGGGATACACAAGTGATGTTTAACTTGTAGATATAATGGAACTATTTTCTGGTTTGGCCAATGTAATGAGAAGACAAGGGGTAGGACCTAATGATCAGTTCTGATATGGTGTCACTAGTAAAATTCTGATGCAAAATGTCTTGCACCATCTTAAGCAGCTTTTGTCTTATGATTTATTGCGTGTATTACGTGCAGAAAGACTGCTCTATAATTGCGGCATTGTAACATGACGTTAAAATTCAAATGATACATTTATGACATAGACACATTGCCACCGTCTTAAAACACCTTCATTTGATATATATGAATATATAATTCACCATGGAACTAAAATTAAACAATGGGGTAGCCTTTTTTAAACATACAGGTATCAATATCGAAAGATGGATATCCTTTGCAAGCAGTCGAATCACCACCCATCAATAAAGAAAAGCCTTGAAGGCATTAATGGATAGGGCACGGCGAGTATGTGAAGTTTAAACATCTGGAACAAGCGAATGGCTACTTGAGTAAGGAGGTAAAAGATACAATAAAACAATTCTACATGTGTAAAGTTTTTTCTATGTCAATCCGTGTGACAGCAATTGTCTGCTTGTGGTTGGTTACATGTTTATCTGTACTAATTTTTTTTTTAATTTCGCATATTAAATTAATTTGTAACTAATAATTTTATTAATGCACTACAATTTATCTGGTGTAATAGATATGACTTTGATAGGTCATGTCTGTATTAGCAACTGACAACAATTATATATAAAATAATCAAAATGGCTGTTTAGATATCTAATTGTCTATCTTTTTTCAGATCAACGCTTGGATTTATGCAAGGCCTCCCAAGATGATAGCGAGCCTGTAAAAGGGCAGATTATCATATCTCTGCTATCACGTGATGGCCCTTGTAGCAACACGCCTCTTGCTGTGGTGGGCCCCTTGGGCGAGCTACGGGGACCTGCAAGTCGCGAAGGTGCTCAAAACAATAGTTTGCCGTCTGGGTGGGAGGAACGCCAAACTGCCAACGGACGCTTATACTATGTCAACCATGTGACGAGAACAACCCAGTGGCTGAAACCACAAGTCTCCAACAATCATGTGACTGTTCCAAATGGAAATGCTTGCAGCAACAATAATAATTCCGTTAATAATAATGTGGGCGTTGATGGTGGATTGCCAGAGAATGCTCATAACGCGAATGACAACAGTCACAAATCTAATTCCAGTACATCTCCGACTTCTCCTTCCGGGAGTGTGCATGTGGATAATATAAATATGCTGCGCCTGGCTTCATCCACCTCCCACAGCCCTGTAGAGAACGAAAGGGGTGCGGCGAAGTCGCCTAACTCCACCGCTATTGTGCCAGCACCCAATAATATTAGTTGTAATGTAACAGCTATGAAAAGCAATGGTGCAGATGTATCTAAGAGGAGTAGTGACCATGCTGATGGTAATGGGAATAGTCGTGTACATAACAGTAGAGGTGTTCAGAAAGATAAGAAGCAGAAGAGCTTTGAAGAAAGAAGAACTGAAAATGGAGTGAGGCGCAAGTCTGGCCGTAACCGAAATTCGCTCAATAGTGCGCAACCTCTTGCCAACCATTCGCATTCCAATGGTGATAAGTTAGATTTGCCAGCTGGATATGGTTAGTACTGTTTTATTTTAGATTAAAAATAATTTATACTTCAAATTTTTTTTATTGATTAATATTTAAATATAGTGATTAAAATATATAAATAGTAGATTAAAATTCTTTTACGAAGAATAAACTTAGGGGTTACATCAGTCAGCATTTTTTTTATTGGCTTATAACACATAAAAATAATATTCCATCACAATAATGAGTGGGAAAAACTTTTAAAAACGTTCACAGCTCATTTTCCGATGTCCCTCCGAGCGATCTTAAATGTTTGAAAATTCCGCATTTTGGAGTGTTTTAGCCAAGCTGGTTACTTTTTGTCAATATGGGTTACTTAAGCTTTCTCCGATGAAGTATAGATGGCTTTAGAAAACATTTGAAATCAACTCGAAGAAGCCACATGACGCCGTAACGTTACGTGGTTTTTTCAAAACTTCAAACGCGATTTTCTCAAAACTATGTTTTTGAAACTGGCGTGCAGCATAACTCGAGCAATTTTCATCCGATTAACTTGAAATTTTAACTGTAGCTTCTTAAATAAATTATCTATGGAAGTATCTGGTTTACCTGGATTAATTAGTAATAACATTTTTTATAAACAATTTAAGATCGATTTTTTCATCAAAAAACAAAAAAAACCTTCAAATGTATGCCAAATTTGTAAAAATCAATATTTTTCAAAATCCCCAGGTACTTCCAAAGAAGAACTTGTATGGAATAATAAAAAAAAAATTTTTATTGCTGTAAGTGCTGTCTGGACATTGCTGCACTGCATACCATTTTACCCTTAAAAAAAAGCGTCTCTGGTGATTGGACTGTTATGACGCCATTTTGTTTTAAAAATCACAATAAAAACATTTTTGTACACCTTTTAATATGTATAATAAACTCTTAAAATTTTACTTTGATTGCTTTATTAGTAGCGCAGAAAAAATTCCGGAAAATAGCCTTACTTTTCAGCGCTCCTGACTGATGTAATTCCTTAAAGTGTCTTGACATTGAGTAAAAGAAATTGGTACAATGCGCATTTTAGGATCAGTTCCATAACTAAAATTTAAAATATTGACGCTTTTGAAACATATTGTATAGAATGATGGTTGAATTTGGAAATATCAGAATATTTTTATTATAAAAGTTTAATAAATAAAGCAATAAGAAAATTATAAAAAATTAGCAACAACGATTTACACTAGTGTAAGTAATTGGATTTTTATTTTAGAATTGCGAACGACTCAACAAGGCCAGGTGTATTTCTACCACATACCCACAGGAGTTTCCACCTGGCATGATCCGCGTATACCCAAAGATTTGGCTTTAAGGGGCATCAGTTCCGAGCAGCTAGGACAGTTACCTCCTGGCTGGGAGATGCGACAGACGTCTTCAGGCCGGGTAAGCAGTGCAATTTTTGGTTTTTATTTTGTCCACTATCGGACTCGAAGGAGTTTAACCTTGTAGTCTTATGTTTTATAGTATACCGTAACATTGCAGATTTTTATTACACGTTTCTCAAGCTCCATTGTGATGTTACTATATCCATGTTTTGTGAAAGTTATTGATTGTTTTTACTATTTTATGTGTGTGACACCACCATCATATTTAGCACCAGTGCAGCCAAGTGAGTCACTTGGTTGTGATGTGAATGAACCCAGGTTCAATCCTTGGATGGTTTACTTTGTCCCATATCAGAGAGTGTGCATATCATGCTTCCACGTGTAGTATTAGAGCCTTAATATCATTATTATTATTATTATTACTACTATTACTATCATTACTACTTCTACTACTACTACTTATATCAGCATTATACACATACTTTCAAGGCAAGTTAAAAGAGAGGGAATGTGGTTCATGTTATTTTGTTATTATATGCATGCAGTTGAAGAACTACAAATTGACATTTAACAAAATGACACTTTACCAATTATTATAGGTAGTATATTGCTTATAGCAAGTGAATCTTTTCCCCTAGTGATTGTTTGATTTCAAGGAATTAGAGTTTATTAGAATGCTTAATAATGAAGTGTTTTACATTAGGAGTTGTGCTAAATTGCACCTTGCATAAATAAACGTTTCTATGCTTATTCATTGGCGTGCATCTGTTTTGTGTTAATGCAGAATTACCGCAGCTGTCTTTGTGTGATTCTTTAGGTGAGATAAACATGAGTTTCAGATAATTGAACTTTATTTTGGAAAGGAAACTTGATTTTCTCACTTTGATTAAGCTATACTGTAGTAATCTTCAGATGATAAAGTAAATGTTCTACACGTCAATTTGTCCTATTGGAAGGTTATCGATAATACAGAATGGGTCAGAACTTCCTCTTTTTCAAGTTCAATAAAGAAAAAACGAAAGGAGGTATAAAATTTATTTGTACAGAACTGAAAGTTTTATTTTTATGATTTTAAGGACGATATCAGCTAAATGGTGTCCCTCATTTTCAATCCACTCTTGAAGTTATATTCTGAAGTTCATTATTGCCCAACCTTTCTAACATGTCTTGAGAAATATGCCTGACTTCTTGATATATTACATTTTGTAGGCCTTAGAGGATTCTAGGGTGCTGTTTGTAAACGTTAGCCTTGAAATTATATTGGGCGAGTGAGCAGGTTGGCCAAGTAACATTACAACGTTGAGAGATCAGACGCCCAAGAAATATCTCTCACAGCATTTGGAGCAAAGCTCTTAACATGTGGGCTGTAGCTCCATTCTCTTAGAATCAAAATTATTTCCAGTTTCTAGTGCATCAAGATACGGTGTGAAAAAATTGCTGAATCATTTGCAGATATTAAGTGATCACCAAACTGTCACGTTTGCTATTGGGAGGTCTTCTATAAATACCTCATGGGTTGTTATCAGTTTAACAACGAAAATTTTGTTTATTAACGCATCTCTACAAGTGGAAATGCATTTTATCAGTAAAGAAAACAACTGTCATGTGGTGATTTTATTAAATATGTATAAAAGCTAAGATCTTGGTGCAAAATTTGTGCCATAACAGTGTAACTACAAGTGAAGTGCAATGGCATGTTTATGTGATATGTATACACTTTGAAATCTTTCCCATTCTTTTCTCACTACAAAACCGGTACTGTCAAAGTTTGATATTCTCAATAAAATTGATTTTCAATCGGGAATGAAGACTTAAGGTGTAAGTTGAAAGCATGTCCAAAAACGACAATTGCTGTTCCAAATGTACACTTTGATAGCAAAATTTTTCTATTTGTTCATCTATGACATGTAGTCTACTGAGGGCCTCTCTAGACAAAAGTTCCCAAATACCTGCGTCTAATGAAGTCACTTCCTGTAATCTTAGATCACTCTTCACTTCACAAACCTTCTTTTGAAATTAGAGAGGGAGATTGTCCTGTCCTGTATTTCTCCTCCAATATTATTTATACATTGTGTGTCTGAATAGATAAAAAATGAACTTTTACTGATACATTATATATAATTAGTTTTAGATGATTTAGTTTCTTACTTAAAGAAAAATATATCTTTGTTGAAGGAATGAAAAGTGATTTTCAATTAACGAAGTGAGAGTTCTTTTAGTTCTATTTATATTGGCAAGGAAAAGTGTTCAAAAGATCTGAAAAATGTATTTTGCAAAAAAAATTGGAAATCCTTTTTTTGTTCCAATATCATAAGTGAAGAAATGTCTTATCTTTTCTCTATCATCTCTATGACAGTAAAAACATTCATAAATTTATGTTATTTGAAGGTAAGATTTCAGACAGTTTACAAACCAGAAACAAGTGTGGATGATTTTCTGTCATTGCGGAAAGGTAGATTCTCTTGGAAGTAGTAAATTTCTTGAAAGTCAGTTCAACTTGAAATAAAAATTTTGGACCATGTAATGTAAATGGATTTTTGGAATTTTATTTGGTATATGGGAGAGGTACTGATTTTGACTGTTAAATAACAAAAGATGAGGGAGCTCTCTTAACAAAAATGGTATTAGCTGTGTGTGAATATTTGTATATGGACAATTTTCATTGAAATACTGTCCTATTTTGAAGTCTTGTGAATAGGAATAATGATGTAGTAGGAATAACAAACATTTTTAGAAAAGGAATGCCACATTCTGAAGAGTTACAAAAATAAGAAACTATCAGTGCATAGAAGGTGAATTAGTTTTCCTTAAATAGAAAGTTATGAACTGACAACAAAGCACGGTGCATTAACTTCAAGTGTGTAAAGAAGGAGAAAATATGGAGAAGAGCTAGTGATAACACATTTACATACTTAGATGTTCTGTTGTCAAAATGGTAAGATTGTAAGAAGCTATCTAGTGTTGCTTTTCTTATTAGGTCCATCATTATCCTTGTTTTCTTTTCATCTACTCTTTTCAATATCTCTAAGATCTTTTAGTCTAATGCTTTTGTGGTAAACATTGAACTGTTGATGTGATAATTTTTCAGGTCAACATCTGTCGAAAGTTAAAGAAGTTGGAGCTGTTTCACCCAATTACTTGGTGGCATAATCCTTTTTGCTCCAATCTTCTTAATATTGTTCCAGACTAGTCCAATACGAAGAAACAAATGCTAGATTGTCTCTTGGTATTCTTGAGAAGAAAAATTGCTTTCTGTAATTTTTTTTATCAGTTGTGCTATTTTTCTATAAATTTTAAGACCAGTTCCTTTTTGTCATGCCCCTTTGGACTCTATGATATTTTGATTTTTTGGCTGCAAAGTTCTAGTTGTATGTGAAGGCAGAAACTATAGTTTATTTTGTAACCATATATTAAAATGGGCAGTGTAGTTCTTCATAAGGAGCAAAGTTTCCCTTAATTCTCTGTTGAGTTTTGTATCCCAACTCTTCAGCTTTTTGAACAGCCATGTTGGTTTGTTTGAAATGTGTTATTGGTAGAACCTTTGCAGGAGTTTTCTATTTTTGTCACTGTTATATTGGCACTCATCAACATTGTTATTTTTCTTTTAAGAGTTTTTCACCGCCACACTTTTTCTCATTTAGTGTCTTATAGAGTGTGTCTAAAGAAAGGCGCTTAGATTTATTAGCATCAACAACGTTCATTTTTATTATACTTACCAAAGATCTTAGCCAAACGTTGAAGCCATTTGCTAGTTATTGGTAATATTCCATCGCTGATTTTCCTGTTTCTATTGATTTTTCTACAGGAAATTTTATAGCACTGCTTAAACAATTTTAACCAGAACTGATCTTGTTGCTGTTCAAATTACCCCATTACATTTGGATCTGAGTCATGATGAGGTTTTCTAAATCTCTTTTTTTCCACTTGTTTCACACTATGGTTTTTAGAATTTATTATTTCTTACTATGGACTAGAATAGTAAATGGTGTGCAATGTCAGGATGTCGGATATTTTTTCTAAGGAGTAGTGAAATGTTTATTGTATGCTTAACGCTTTTCTATTCACTTGTTTCTAATTTTACATATGTTATTATCTTATTTATGTAATTGTATTATTAAACTGTATCAATTTATGTTATTTTTTTTCAGGTATACTTTGTCGATCATAACAACCGAACCACACAGTTTACAGATCCTCGCTTAAGTGTCCAGATATTGAATAACATACTGCAGAGGGAATCGCAAGCCCATGCTCCTCACACATCAGGTGCTAATAGTATGACTAGCAGCAGCTCAACCCCAACCACTAGTGCTAACACGTCAAGCACAGCAAGCACCACAAATACAGCTGCGCCAGCCTCCAGAGCTAGACAAGACAATAGCGACTTACCGCAAGGACTGCTGAACGACTCGGAGCTGCTGCCCAAATACAAGAGGGATTTGGTGGGAAAGCTTAGAGCTCTTCGAGTCGAACTGAATGCATTGCAGCCGCAGAGTGGTCACTGCCGGCTGGAAGTTTCCCGGAATGAGGTGTTTGAAGAAAGCTATAGGTGAACTTTAGAATAATATTGAAATGTTATTTACCATTGAAATTTAAAAATTGTAGGTTAATAATGAAGATGCGACCAAAAGACATGCGCAAAAGACTAATGGTTAAATTTAGAGGCGAAGAAGGTTTGGACTATGGAGGCGTGGCTCGGGAGTGGCTGCATTTACTCTCTCGGGAAATGCTGAATCCTCAGTATGGACTATTTCAGTACAGTCGGGAAGATCACTACACCTTGCAGATTAATCCCGACTCCGCCATAAACCCAGAACACCTGTCCTACTTTCATTTTGTGGGCCGAGTGCTGGGAATTGCCGTTTTTCACAACCATCAGCTGGAGGGTGGCTTTACAACCCCATTCTATAAGCAACTTTTGAACAAACCGATCACATTACAGGACATAGAAGGGGTGGATCCCGAACTGCATAGAAGTTTGACCTGGATGTTGTAAGTTATTTTTTCTTTTTTAAAAATCAATAATTAGCAATTTATTTTTTTTGTATCAGATTTTTGGTAATATCTTTTGACATAAATAAGCTACAGGGTGACCCAATATCTTGATGTATTTTTTTTTACTCTCCTTAACCCTAATAAATCAATAAAAAAATTATCAAGTATCTGTTTATAAGCATACTAAAAGGCAAGAGAATTAAGTGTAATTTTATGTAGGGTAGAGGGTTACTCTTGAAAGAACCACATACTAATATTTTCATTCAAAAGGAAGATTACATGGTTAATTTGAAATTAACTGGTTTCAACAAGTGTCGATGCATAATTTTGTCAAATTAGGCTTAAGCCATAGGTATTGAGTATCGAGAGATTCTCTGGTCTAAAATTAAGAAAAAGTGCTTATAATAAATAAAATATATTATGGTACACCATTATTGATATAGCAAAAAGTTGGTGATGAGTATGTCTTGCGTTCTTGAGTACGTATGATGATTTCATATTGTAGTAGCTTTTAACTTTTGGGTATATGTATTGTCTTCTAATATATGGAAACATATGCATGAATGTCTATATATTAAAAAAAGTGCTAGTTTATGATTATATCTAGTTAAGATGCTTGGCTTCAATGTGGATAGACTCAAGTTCCATCACAAGTTTCAGTAGCTCACTTAAGGCCAGTTTTACACTTATGGCTTAAGTAAAAGTTTAACTAAACTTCAGCTTTAAAATTGTGATTTGGGTTTTGGGTCTTTTCAAGTACATAGAGCATTTAATCAGTTATAAAACTCGATTGAGATTGTTTTATTGTAGGACTTAAAGCATATATGCAATTTTTGCAGTGAATAGGAAAGTAATCACATCAATTAAAAAGTTTATATGGTTTAGTTGAAAAATAAGTTGCTTATGTTTCTGATGATAAACAACAGTTTATTTCGTTTTTCCCATGCAGTATTACCCAGTAAAACACAAAACAACTATTGTGGCTCACCCATCCTACTTGTGCTTTAAAACGATAAAGGAGACTATAATGTACATGTGTGTGCTAGAATTTGAATTTTAAGACACATTTTCACATCAATAGTGGTGTAGAAGGAAATAAAGTTTTTGTAGCAAAACTCAGTTTTTGAATTTTGTTTTCTGTTGTTTCAGGGAGAACAACATTGATGGTCTCTTAGACACAACATTCTCAGTTGAGAACAACAGTTTTGGGGTTATCAAAGTGCATGAGCTGAAGCCTGGCGGCGCGAGCATCGCAGTCACGGAAGAAAACAAGCGCGAATACGTGAAGTTGTATGTGAACTACCGCTTCATGCGGGGTATTGAGCAGCAGTTCCTTGCCCTGCAGAAGGGCTTCATCGAGCTGATTCCAACATCTCTGTTGCGCCCTTTCGACGAGCGGGAGCTGGAACTGGTAATCAGCGGTATCGGGTCCATAGACATAAATGACTGGAAGGTGAACACGAGACTGAAACACTGCACGCCGGAAACCTCCGTCGTGCAGTGGTTTTGGCAAGTGGTGGAGTCATACTCTGAGGAAATGCGTGCCCGCCTGCTGCAGTTTGTCACCGGTTCCTCAAGAGTGCCTTTACAGGGATTTAAGGCCCTGCAGGGTAGCACTGGGGCCGCCGGTCCTCGCCTTTTCACAATACACTGCGTGGAGGTGTCCCCGCAGAACTTGCCCAAGGCGCACACTTGCTTCAATAGAATAGACATCCCGCCCTATGACAACTACCAGGTGCTCTGTGATAAGCTTACGCAGGCTGTCGAGGAGACGTGTGGATTTGCTGTGGAATGATGCAGGTTGGTGGCCTGCGACGTGAGTGACTCTAATGGTTTTCCTTTTCTAGAGCACAGTTACGATTCCTGGTATTTTACTAATAATATGTTCAAAGTAGTAGCACAGGTCTTTAATGGTAAGGGGCTGGGATAGACTAAAGTTTTAAGCATTCCAATTTAAAGTCAGTGTTGCTGGTAGGTTTTCATTTTCTCTAAGTGAAAAACTGTCTGCTACTAATGAGCTTAGTGTTTCCATTGTAGTATTTTTGAAACATTTTACCAGTTTACCAAAATTTTTATACAGTATTTTTTACATTTTTAAACTTAATGTACAAGGTCTGATCTTAAAATTTATGGATCCCCAAATAAAATTTTCTTTTAATTTGCTGTTGGAAGACTAGACACCAAATTTATTTTAATTTAATTTAAACCTTAAATTGCTAAATACAATTAGATTTTTGTAATGTTCTCTTCCCTTGTATTTAAATTTTGCTAAATTGAGTGTGATAAGGTTGTTACTAATTCAGTTTTTGTACATTGTTGTTGAAATCTAAAGATAGACCTTGTATATGATGAAGCATTGCAGTAGATGGTGCTATTAATAATTTTTCTTATGAACCACTCCTCTTTAATTTTTAGCTTCTAGAAACCCAATTTGCCCTTCAACGGAGCTAACTTAATGAAGAATAAGCGATTGACTTCACTCTGTAGTTTCCACTTCTTTAATTCTTTTCTAACAAAACTGATCTGGCAATGCATTGTAGGTGTAGTTGACAAAACATGCATTTATTAAGTGTAAAGGGGAAGAATAACAGACAATAGGGAAGTTACCAGGTTCTTCACGTTGACGTTTCTAAAAGGTTTGCACTCTGTGGAGGGCTTTCCTGCTAATTCTAGCAGTGTGTGTATGCCTTGAGACTCACTTTGGGAGCAAAACCAACGAACAAACATGTGGCCTTACTAGAAATAAAAGAGAGCTGCTTGTTGTACAGTTTATTCGTGTAAGTGAAACTACCGATTTATGTCAAAATTCTCATAGGCTTTAGGTCATAAAATTGAAATAAATAATGGGGCATATAAATGTGATTTGATTAAAAAAGGTACACATAATAAATGACATAGAGTGGATATTAGAAAGCATTTTGCATGGCCTCTATGATTGGCTGTGTTTAGAAACGTGCAATGATAATAAACGGGATCACTTGAGGAGGATTTAAACTTCATGTGTATTTAAAGAGAAGATATAAGATTATTTTTATTGTTATTGTAGTATTATCGAGCGTTGAGTGATTGCGTTGCACCGCTCTCACTTTCCAGATGTAACTGATTTGTGTCTGATGCAGGTTAAGGTACTATTGTTCCAATAGCGCTGTATTCCGAAGTGATAGGTTACGATTTTGTGAAATAAATTTATTCTATTTTGTACCTACTGATGCTTTATTTCACGCCTGCTTTGCTTATTTTTATAGCTTGCGCTAGCTGTACGGTGGTGCGGTTTGTACAGATACAGCCTGTTATTGCTGCTTTAATCATTATTGTCCGTTTTAGGTTATGTAGATATCTTTGTATTACGTTTGTGGTTTAGTGCATCACCTGCAAACTATTTATTTTCGCTCAGAGAACTGGTTGTCACAAGGGTCGGCTGATGGTTTTGTACGAGTTGTAAATAAAATAAAATCTGTATTTCTGAGACATCTTTAATTTTATACTGATGATATTGTTTTTGATTTCAATTTTATTACGCGACTGTTCTTTTTTTGTTTTTTAATTTTTTTGATTTATTAGTAATCATCCAGTAGCAATGTCAACTTGAAGAAAATAAGCTGTAAATGCAACAAAAGCTTTCACTGTATTAGAACTGAACTTGAAGTGCTGTTATGAGGCTTCAAATGGTACAGGTGGCATAAAAGTAACTCGATGCTTGTCAATAACCAAATTTGAGTGCAATAGGAAAACTGCTGTAAAATACATTTACTAAGTAGAGGTGTTACATTTTATTTGATGATTAACTTTTTATGTTTAAAAATTTGATGACTTGTCAGTATTCGTCTGTAAAAAGCCTGTCGGTTTAGTGAATGGTATCACCAAATTTATTAGACATGCTTCATGCATCATTTAAGAGTAAGACTAGAAAATGAGTGCTGCATGATGTGCCTATGGATCAAACATGATTTTATGATTTTTGGTATGAAGGATGAATTTTTTTATCGAACTATTTTAGTATATTTTGATTCTATAGAATTATTAGTCTAGAAGTTAATTATAGATTGTTAAACTTAATGTTCATATTAGAAAATAATGTTACAGTGGCAGAATGGCTTTGCATATCTCATGATACACCTTATGTTTATGATAGATACATTTTCTACTTTTCTTACCGAGGTCTTCCTATAGGATATGGCTGATCTTTTTGCACTTTCATCTAATTTTCTCTGATAGCAGCTTCTGAAAATACTTCAGATAGAATCACAAGTTTTTGTATTATGACCTACATGATGTGCCAGTTAAGAAACCCAGTGGTGTTGCTAACTGTCATTTTTTGTTCCACTCGTCATATAAGTGCTTTTATCAAGCTTAGTATATAGATTAATCTATCTGTGAACTCATTTCCTTTGTCTTGCATGCACGTCATAGTTCAGTAAAACTTTAACTTTGGGCTTACATCTGATAACATTCATAAGTGTTATTCACATTTATTTCTGGAGTCATAAAACTTCAACAAATGAATTCAAGTATGTTATTCTATAATTTTATTTTAGGAATGAGCATCATGATGTTTACAGAAAATGTTTCTTTTATTGTTTTAGAGAGGAAAACTAAGACCCAAGAACGGAAATAGACTTTGCGACACTTTTATACCTGCATAAAAATGGGAAAAGTGTGACTCATTTTTTAAGTGAAGAACACTACAAATAGGTTGAAAATTCCAGAGTGTGATTTTGTCTTGTTTCTCTATGCAAAGAATCTGTTGAAGTGATAATTGTCAATTCTAAATTTGGTGCAAGTTTTTTTTTAGTGTTCTACACAAAATGTTTCTTAAGATTAGTCACTGATGACATCCTTACATTTTACTTTTTGGTTCTTGAAAGCTAATAAAAAATAAATTTTCCTTTGATTTTTTTTACTGTTGAGCAGCCTCATGTAAGTGGAAATAAGGTAACTACAATAGAAGTCTCTTATTGATATAGATATAGCTTCATGTAATAGGATGCACCCAGTTTTCTAATTTTAATTGGTTCATTTAGACTCTAGTGTTTTATTCTGATATGTAATTCTATTGATTATCTTAAATAATCTGTAGTTTATAATTCCTACTATGAGGTAGTTTACAACAGAAGTTTTCCTGAGCATCATTTGTGGTAATATTAGACAATTTCTGAACTGACATGCAGATATGTAGCCAATTATATGTGTACTATTTGTTCAAATTATTATTTGGTTTTGTTTTAGAAACGTTTTTGATTGTGAAGATGGCCGACAAATTTAAGTATATTTAATTAATTAAACGTATTCGTGTTCCAATCTATATAAAAATCTAGTGTACTATAGGCTGAATAAATATTTTTGATTGATACGCGTTTTTTAAAAAATGTCGGGATGATTGTCATTAACAATAGGTTAGAAAATCCCATATAGTGTCTTTTGTTTTTAACAAATCCAGTGGTTCAAAAATTGAAATGGGGGTCTATCATTTGATTTTGCATGAATCTAGATATCTAAATTCATTATTTTAAACCAAACACCGATTCCAAGACCTCACTTTTTTCCGAAAGCTTCTTTGTGAATACCGACAATGGAATTGCCAATCTTCTGAAAGAAGTCAGATTTGTAGATAATGTACATATTGATTGTAAATTTATGCTGCTCACAAATGTTACTAGGATTAAAACTGAGAGTTCCATAACTCTCTACACCACTTTGCAATAAAAAAAAAAACTGGTCAAGACTACAGTGGAACTGTAATTAACTGTTGTATCATACAGGACAACTACTCACACCTAAAATAACGAGGCAGTTGCTTCATACTGTTTCTACTCGTGTGATCTAGTCCCTTCTACTGTTTTTTGTTTATGAAACAAAAGCTTCTTAGATTACATCTGTAATTTAATTGTATGAAACAAATATAAAATGCCATGCAGACTTGGGTTTCTAATTGTCAAATATTTATCTATACAACATCTTATTTTGGAAGAGGCAAATCAGTGATATCAGTTGGCCTAAGCCCTTTTCTGCTGTACCCAAATGCAGCTAATATCACGTGTATAGCAGCTTGGACAGTAATGCTCACGTCTTCAGATGTACCAATGCTCGGATTTATTTCGACTAAATCCATTGCTCCTAGCTTGCCAGTTCTGTGGACTGCTTCCATTATATATATAGCTTCCCTTAATGTGAGACCACCACGAACTGCAAAGAAATATTTGTGTATTCTACAACAGCCATTTTTGACTTACCTGATATTCCGGTACTTGGAGCTTCTGATGTATTCAGAGAGTCAATATCGAAGCTGACATGAATAGATTTGTTGTGTTCAGGATCAATCCTATCGAGAGCCATGGTGACGACTGTGTTGATTCCATACTTCTCTACATCTTCCATTCCAAAGGCTGTAATTCCTAGCTTGTCTATAATTAGCCGTTCATAACTATCTACAGATCTCAAGCCAATGTAAGCTATATTTCTGACAGAGATCGTTGACTTTTTCCAGTCCATTCCTGGTAAGTACGGCCAGTATCCCGCCAGCTCCTTTGCCAATAGCGCCACCGGCATGCCATGAATATTGCAAGTGTAGGTTGTATTGTTAGTGTTTATATCTCCATGTGCGTCCACCCACAACAACGCCACGTTTCCTGATTTGGCCTGAATGTGACCATGAACAGTGCCAATTCCTGAAGATTAATGAAAGTAGCTAGCAAAATCAGGCACCTGCAGAATTACCTATCGAATGGTCCCCACCCAAGCTAAGACAGATTCGACCACGGCAGATGATTTTTGTCACCTGCTTAGAAGTTTCTTCAGCACATGGAATGACATGTTCATAGTTTTTCATGTTTGGAACAGCACCAGATATTGCACAATTAATTGTGTACTGGACATCCCCATAATCCTCCACGTCTATGCCTTCATCTGTAGGAGCATTTAGATGTTCTGAAAATTTTATAGTATCCGTACTTACGGATTCCCTGTAGCTGCTTTATCAGTTCTGCCTGTCTGATGACTCTCGGGCCTTTTTTTACGCCAGGTTTAGGCTGTCCCTTGTCAAAAGGCACCCCCAGTACTCCAATTCTAACTCTTTGAACCTTACGTATGCATGATGCTGGTGAAAGTTTTGTGAACATTTCTAATCTTTTGTAACAATTAGTTTAGTTTCTCCTAATGTTACAAATCATTTGAGACACCTTATGATATTAAAAGGTAAAATTAATTTTTTTTGTAGAAAGTGAGATAAGATTTGATTTTATCGATATCAAAACGATTCTCAAAGTGCATCAAGGTTTTCAAATACTCTTCAAAATATATCTGTTGTTTTGTAAGATTAGGTAAGTAGACGAAAAGTATTGTAATGAAATCTTCGCTCATAATGTGAATTGTTGAATACGACCTCTTATCTATTAGCTAATTAACTTACAGATTGTCCAAATTGCACGTTCTTGAAGGGAATGTCCTAGCAAATGATAAAATACCGTCGATATAACAAAGCAGCTTGTATCAAAATTATCTGAAGATCATGTATTGGATTTATGAAATAATCTTTTTTTTTATTGTTTATTGTTTTCTTTCTTATAAATCTGGAATAGTTAATTTTTTAATTTCTTTCTCTTCATTTGCAATGAATGGCTCTCTATGCTGTATTTAAATGTACACATCAAACCAAATTTATAATATGTTATCCCAGTAATTGTTTTCTTTGACCATGTAGTGCACCAAAATCATATTTCCGCCATTCTAAAAGGAGTTGCATTTAAACTTGTTCAGTTTTAGCAAAATGTAGCCAACTCCTGTAACATTTGCGACAAGAAAACTTCATAAAATTATTTAAGAAAGTTAATGACAGGCTGAGAAAAAAGTTAGGCTAATCAAGACAAACAAAACATAATTACAGAAAACTTTACAAAGAATATGCAATAACCATGTTTTTGGGCTTTGCGGGTGATTTTGCTTTGGTAAAGATTGCTTGTGCCTACAAAGATGAATAAATAATAGAAGCTTATAACTAACTAGTCTTTTTAATAAAATAAGGGGGTAGCTATTAAAAATTATTGGAATGAAAATCAGAGACCTTAGGATTTACAGTAAAAGAAGCACTATGGGTGTGGATAAACATTTGAACCACTAACACCTATGACTCATAGAAATTTCCAGTCAACAATTGGCTTCTGACAATTGATTAGCTGAACGGTATTTTAATATTTTGATCTGTTATTTACACTTACAATTAATATATCATGCCCTATGGGTAAAAGTCAATATCTCTTTCTCCTACTTCGAGTTTCCCAATCTGAAAAAAAAATAGTTTTCTCTCAGTTTCCATCTCTTGCCAATGGATTTAACCTTTTTTATAAGTTTCAATGGAATAATTGGTAGATTTTTAAGTATTTATTTCTGAACTTGTCCTCCATGTTATGGTTGAATGGTGTTAGATGTTAGGGCCGATCAAATTTAAATGATTGGCATACGACTAGGAAAACAAACCGTCCAAAGTACATAATTTCGGCTGTGGCTGTAAGGGTTGTTCAGTTAAATTTGGTTAGTGTTCATTTTAATACCACTGCTTATGGCACCAACTGTGATAAACCCATACCTGTACACTTTTCGATAAAAAGACAGATATATAAATCAAAGGCGATTTCATGGGTGATATAGTATTACAGAGGTGGGATTTGGTGGTTACTCTTTTTCATAGAATTAAAATGATTTGGCACATACTTTTGTTAAGTTAAAGTTATCAAAACAAATGTACATACTATGACAGTGATGCTACGTTGTAAATGGATAATTACATACTGAAAATCAAAAATCATAAAGTTGTTAAAATAATCACAACTAAAGAGGCATAAGAGATGGTCCTTTCTAAGGCATATTGGTTTATCAATTTGATGACATATATATTATATATAGAGTGATACCAGGTCTGACATCTTATAGAGGCCAGCAGGTTCCATGTTTTGTTCATTTATCTAGTTCTTTTGGATTCTTGTCATCAGCACAAAAATATTTTAATCCGAGTCTTGTCTTTGTTTTTAAAAGTAACCCCTAACTGCTTTAGAGAGATGCTTGGCTGGCTGCGGTTTACAATATTTTATGAACTTAATTTTTTTACACAAAATACAAGGAGATACAACTTATAGTATGCAGAACGCTATTATAAAATTTAAAACTGAAACATCAAAAGGATCAAACTGGTATTCAAGTAAAGGTTCACATTCCAGTTCTTTCTATTTTTTTTATACGTGCATGAAATCAATAATGTCATTTCAGTTTGATTGGTAAGCTTTTTGACTTCGTTCTGGTCTAGTTTGCCCCAATTTATCTAAATTCTGTAGTTTACCTTTTTGGTTTTTGTATATTTGCACTTTTAGTAGATCCTATGATTAATACAGTAACCCTGCACTTTTCTACCCCATTCATTAAGTTCTTTTTTTTTAAGATTTTTATTGCACAATCTTTTCTTAAAAAAATAACAAATTTTAGATTAAAATAAAAATCATATGATTGAGGTACAAATATAAATAAAACTATAATAGATAATTACATGTTAAACAGCATTTTTAAGTCTTCTAAGGAGAGCTTGTTAAGCTCTTGGATCCTTGCGCCTGTTAAAACTTTTTCGGCTAGGTCAAGTTTCTTCTGCTGCAACTGTTGGATTTTTTGCTCTATGGTATCTACCGCAATTAACCTAAAATAAACAAGAATGCATATATTTTGTGTTTTAAAGATTGGTGGTGCTCACTTGTATATCTTCACAGCCCTAGTCTGACCCACCCGGAATATTCGGTCTTCAGCCTGCTTCTCCAGCTGTGGGTTCCAGTGCAGGTCCGTCAATATTAAATTGTTTGCGCCCACGAGATTTAACCCCACACCCCCGGCAGCCAGTGATAGAAGGAGGATCTGAAGTAACATTCATTATAATAATTTCTGTAGCTGCTTGGCACGAACTTACCCTAGTTTTGTGCGATCGATTGTTGAAATTGGTCACAATGTCTATTCTTTTGCTGACAGGAACGCTGCCATCTAGTTGGTAGTATATTATTCTTTCCTTGTTCAACTGGATGCTAATCAAATTCAGCATCTTTGTCCACTGGGAAATTATAATAATTTTTTCATCGACTGGTGTGTCTGCCATTATTTCCATTATAGCGTTAACCTAGAAAATTGCTTGAAATGAAAGAAAAATGCGATAGAAGTGAGTCACTTTACCTTAGTGCTTTTTCTGCTTTCTGCAAAGACAGGGTGTGAAGGATTGAGCAGGTTCCTGGAGGCTTCAGCCAGACCAACCTGTGGATCGGAAATGTTGCTTGCAACATTTGCATTCTGTTCATCTTCGTCTTCTAGGTTCAGTTTGTTTAGCTGCTCTAAGAGGTTCATTTCCTCTTTGTGCCCTCTTCAAAACTCTCGTAATCATCACCTTGCAGCATCTGAGAAGCGAAACAAAGGAAATAAAAATAAGAGTTTTAAAGTAACTAAAATACCTTTCGCCTTATAGAATAACCTGTTCTCTCCCCACCTCCCTCCCATCTCTAATACTCGGTCTGATTAAGTTTAAAACGCCCAAGAAAACAATAATCTTTTTTCATAAAGCACTATCACTTGAAATTAGCCGTTATTATCAACTTTGAAGGACCTATAAGCGTTCTGGAACTGGTTTAACTATGTAGAATTGAGAAAATATATAGTTTTTTACCTATTAGATGGGATTGTAGTAATAAACATAAAATGTGAACTCAACATTATGTTGTGCTTGAAAGCCTACCACATAAAACATTATTGCGCTAGCTTAAGGGCATAATCTAACAATCAAACAGAAATTAACCAGGTAAAGGAAAAACTGAAGATGAAGTACACAATAAAAAGTTTGATATAACTAAAATAACGTAAGCTCATCATATTAGTTGTGGCATGCTAAATCCTGCTATTAAGTAAGCAAAGCGACAATAAACAAGGATGAGGTCAATATGGTATTGATGCAACAAAACCCATTGTTCTTGAAGTCTAAGATGGAATCCCTGACACAGTAATTCAATATAATACATATTCTATGCTGTATGCTTAACAATATCAGGTGGTGGTAGTGTGGTTGAATTGCGCTACCAATATTGTAATGGCCTGTGCGTAACTCACAGTTGTGTTTATACTCTGTTTCTGGTCTGGTACTTGTCATATGAGCGTTTTGTGATAACCCTTTCCAGTATCCGATATGCTGGCATACCATTCTCTTGATGATGAAGATAACAATCCAAAATAAGCATTATCTAGAAAAGCTGCTGTCAAAGCAGCACGGTTTTATAATTCACAATATTTAAGGATCTATTTTTGATAACGCACATAAAAAAATATGGATATATTCCAACTTTGTAACAAGTTGAAGACCAAAACAGATTATTGTCACCACTCACAGAATGAAATGAATTTTAAATTAGTCTAATGCTAAAGAAAAATTCAACACAAGAGTAGTGCTATTATTTTTCGACAACTAAAAATAGTATGTTGAAAAACCTACCTAGTTTTTTTCATAAGGACCTAATCTTTTGCTTCCTTATCAAATTTTATAGGAATATTGGACTCCATAATCACTTGCTACTAATAAATAACAAACGATTAATAAAATCACAGAAAAGAAAAGAGATGATAAGAAATGCTTAGCTTATTCGGATGAAGTTTTTAATTTTTACATGAAATAGAATAAAAATTTAAATAGTGGGAGTTTTCTGCTAACAATCCATTGTAAAAGAGATGTTGAAGTACACAATGAGGGAGCTTGTACATTATGCAGACGTCATAATTTGACAGGCGCAAGTGTTGAGCAGGTGTGGTATCTTGACTTATTTTACTGTTTAAAGCAACCATGCTCAAGATATTGATTGTAAGCAATAATTTCTGACAAAAATCAAACCCTAGATATAAAACGATTATTAAACCTATGTGAACAACAATATAGAATTGTGGATCCATTTTAGTTAAGATATCAATTAATCTACTCCTTGGGGACATATTGCCAATGTTACAACATTAATAAACGTAATTGTGAAATTATGTTATCACAGGGTATCTAAAGTTTCTAAGAGTCCTACTTTACTGCTTTGTTGATTCAGGAGGAAGGATTCGCAGTTGAAGAGTGATCAATCAATTCTAGTGAGTGTGCTATCAGTTGGACAGTGTGGCTTATGTGATAATTCATCAAGAACATTGTCAGTCCCCATTTATATAGCTTTGCTCTATAGTAGCATGTAAATAAAGATTATGTGAATATACTTACGTTAGTTATCAAGGACGGATGACAGCAAATTTGCCTAAGCCGCAGCAGCAGTACTAAAATTTCGTGTTGCTTTATTGGCTTGACTTTGTTCAGTTTTACTAACCGCTGGTGCATTTTAAAGTATTCACTGTTGGGGTTATCTGGAACAAAACGAAAACTTTTGAAATGGTCCGACACTTCAAAATACTTTATAAGTGATGGCTGCTATCTCCTGATGACGTCTAGGGTATTAGCTGATGCCTTGGGTATTGCAAATTTTGATAAATTATTTAAATAGTTCACATGTATATATTAATATTTATGAAAAATATATTGTAACTATAGAAGTGGGGTGTTAAAGTGACTATATGTAGGGAGTGTTCATGTTGTGTAGTAATACCAACCATTTACCATGTACATAGAACTCATTAGATCAGACAAGATTGAATGAAATACCTAAGATTGGATTTTGAAGAGGTGCTGCAAGTTTTTAAAGCGACTGTGACAACCTGCTAATACAACAAAGTCCAGTACACGATCTCTATATGTAAAGCTTCTGTTGTGCATAATGTCAAAGATATAGACTATAAGACCGTAGGTACTTTTCAGGAGTTTCTATCTGGACATGATGAAGGCGACTTTCTTAGTAAATGAGCTGTTAAGGTTATATTTGTTCATGTGTATCAATAGTACAAATACTCATCTGTGGAGTACCAAAAATTCTTAAGAATTTAAGAAAGTCTTTCTAATTATTAACTCAGTTAACGATTTATACAATAGAAGTAGATTTTCTTGTTTTTTCAACGAATTTAAAAAGTTCGTTAGTGAATTCTGTATGTGTCTGTCGGCCTGTCACAAAATTTGAAATTTTTTAAAATTTGAAAATGGATTCTTATAGGAAATTTTACGCTGATTGCGAATTCGAAATTAAAAATTTTCTATCTCGAATAGTTTTCGAGATATTCGACTTCGAATTTCGGGAAAATTTTCGACATTACGATTTTAAATGTGATTCTTATAGGAAATTTTACGCTGAATTCGAAAATGAAGTCGAAAAAATTCTATGTCGAATAATTTTCGAGATATTCGATTTCAAACTTTTAAGTTCGTTCTGGGATTGCTTACAGAGCAATCTATTCGCCAGCCCCATGTTTTTTTTTATATATATTATACTGACTCACTGAGTATATAAAAATTAGTGTCATCTGGACAAATAATAACCATAAAACAGCAGTTAGCAAATTGTGTGGATATCGAAACGAAAAAATTACATCTCATCGGAAAGTAATCAATCAATATGCTTAGTGTAAACTGCAATTAATTAATATAGTTTAAATTAGCAACTTTGACCATTATGGGTGTAATCTATGAGGACTTTTGTTTCTTGCCTATCGTTCCCTCTCCATTTGGATTTCTAGTTTGGATTCAACAAATTGTACAATTATATATTATCAAAGAATGTTCAGACATTTTTAAATTGTCAAAGAGACAATTCTGTTTTTTTATGCAGGAGTGATATCATTATCATTACATATATTTAAGACGTTTGTATTCATATATATCTGTCACAATCGAAGGTCTTTGACTTTAAACGTTTTTAATTCATATTTAAGGTTTCATATATCAAGTGTTACGCAATGCATACAGTTTTTTCCTAATATATAGTTAAGAGGTAATACTACCTTGTAATTTATTTCCCTCAATTTTTTTTTATTTGCTAAAACGCTTCTTTAACTATTCAAAAATGATATCCAAAATTCTGCATATGTGGAAAAATTTTTTAGATGGCCAATTTTCAGGTAATTTGAGAGCGAGCTTCAAATGATTGGTTTTTAAGTTTATTTGGCGACTAATAATGTATTACGGACTGTCGGTACTTATTAATCTTTTAAAATTGAGCACTAAATGTCTCCAGTATTTACATTTTCATTGAAGGTAAACAACAAATTTCCTTAAAATTTTAACACTGGAAATTGTAAACGCGTTTTTTTCAAAACCATATTTTTCGAGTCGGGTGGACTAACTAGCGCCTTCAATTTTCAATCGATCAACTCCAAATTTTAACTGTAAAAAATTAACGATTTTATGACAGATTTTTTCGTAAAAAAACTAACTTTTTCCTTCAAATTGATGCCATTTTTGTAAAAATCAATATTTTCGTAAAATCCTACTTACATCACTAGATTTTTACATCTACTTTTAAAATCTTTTTAAAATATTTTTTGTTCTACATTAAAAATTGCGACCTCCAGGTGGTCGCCCGCAGATAAAGAGGAGTTTCTTTGTATCACTCACAGCGCCGCCATTTTGTTTTAAAATAATTAAAATTTTTTTTTATATACTTTAAGTTATATTAATATGTATGAAAAACCAAATTAAAAAATTAAATTTCATTCTTCGTATATTAATTGAAAATGACCATTGATTTTATGCATCTAAGGTATTACCCCTTAAGTCAGTACTTTTCTAATTTCATGTGAAGGGAATTAAAGTAAAGAAGAACCATTAAAGTTTGTTCACGGTTGTTCTATCAAAATTTTCATATACTTTGTCAGGTAGTACTCTTTATTAAACACCCTGTGACCAAGCAATAACAAAAGTAAACAGTAGTAGACAAGACTTACTTATAAAATCCTGATCCGAGTTGTGGGTGTCCTTTTCAGCCCGCTGATGCAAGAAATGCGCAAACAATGTTCTGGAAAATATCAAGACCTTCTGGTAAATATCCATCTCTTGCTTCTCCAGTGCTATTTCTAGAACGCTGGATTTTTTTTTGGGCAAGCAGGTGAGTTGTTGTTGCTGCTCCAGCTGTTGCTTGGTGCGCCTCAGGAGCAGCGATGATGTGATGGTGTTCAGGCGGTCCTGACCCCCAGGTCCTTTGCCAGCCACCCACCTCTTCCAAACCTTGAAGAGTTAATTAATAAGCAGTTAGTGTAGGAATGGTTGGTTCACTAACTTACTGGAAGATCATCAAATGGTGAGCACCTTAGGAACTTCAAGAGGGAATACATGTCCAGCTCTTTGTTGTGTATGGGAGTTCCTGTGAGTGCCCATCGCGAGACTGCGGACAAACTGCAAGCAGCCATGGAAGTTTGTGACTTGTGGTTTCTGATCTGGTGCGCCTCGTCGAGAATCACACGCCTCCACTTAATACCAAAGAGGGGTCCGGATTTGCTGTGGTCGCCCATTGCGAGAGCGTATGTTGTTAACACAAAATCGTGCTTGGCAAGCCTACAATAATAAAAAGAATTGTTGAGGAAAGGTTGGTTGGTTTATTTGGTTCACATAATTGAATTGTGGTGTTATTTTGGTGCGCTACAAACACGTTACTGTGAGTTTGACATATGTACATTTTTGTTAATTTTTCCCTTAGGACACATCAGTGGCCATAACAAAGAAAAATAGTTCATACACCATTTTAAAATTAATAACAAGTAAGATTGTGTTACAAATTGTACTGAATTACCTTTTTGCTTTTGTTTCCCTTGCAGCTCCATGGTAGAGCTCTACAGTAAGCAGCCCTTTCCTTACATGTTTCTTGATTTCAGCTTCCCACTGGTAAATCAAGCTTGCAGGACAAACCACCAGCGTCCCTCCCATGTACTTCGAGTTGCTGGTGTGCAATGGGGCATTTTCATCTTGTTGCGTCTGCATGACTTTTAGTGCAAGCGATATCATTGTTAGGGTTTTTCCCAGGCCCATATCATCAGCTACCAATGAATCATAAATATTTTTAGTGGATTAAAACATTTTTTGCTCTTACCTAAGATTCCTCCAGAAGGTTTTTGCTCTTCTCGCCACATGAGCCAAGCGACTGCATACTTCTGATGTGGAAGCAGTTCCACTTTTAGGCCCTTAGGATCAGTTGTGACGTAATCCACAGTTGGACAGGTTTTTAACGATTCATGTAACTGTTTCAGGCGATCCAGAGTCATTGATTTTTGGTAGTTCAAAGTTTCCATAGCTGAAAATCATAGCTGAAGTACACATTGTGTGTGTGGTTCCCAATTAGCCCCCAATATCAACAGTACAAAAACAAAATATTCATTAAAAAAGTTTTGTTATCCTCACTTAATAGTATAGGAAAGTGGCATTAATGCATAACCTACTCCAATCAATACAAACCATTAAAAAATACCCTGTATTGAACAAATATTTTAGTTTACTTTAGAAAGCTAACTAGAAAATGTCTGCAATGTCTATTAACACTTTAAACAGTGATTTCATATCAAGATACTGCTGCAAGAAATAAGAGATTGAAGCATAAATATTTTAAAGGTAATTCGTTCATATCATCTCAAGGATGAAACGAAGTTGTACAAGGTACAATGGGTACTTAAAAGTTTTCTCTAAAGATTGGGTAACAGCTGAGGTGTGAGATAATTTGCTATTGTAATGAGCTCTTGCTAATGGTAAGAATTAGTTTAAGCTATTTATATTGGAAGACAAACAGTTGGTTATAGTTTTGTTAGAAAAGGATGAGGAATCACTGTTTTAATTTTCTAAAAAATCTTTATGGCATTTATTGCAGTAATTAAGAACGTCAGATGTGCCCAACTGAGGTTCAAGGCAGTTTAATAAAGTTGGCCAAGTCAAACAAGATTGTATGAGGCTCCTCGGGATGCCTCAGTTGGGTACTCCTGAAGTACTTTAATTTTCACAGCCAATGTGATATTACTTAGGAGTTCATTTGAACTGACCTTGTTTTCCAAAGGTTCGCGGTTGCACCTCGCTTAGGTTGTTTTGCAGCCGTTCCCATGTGATGTTTTTCAGCGGTTCTGTTGCAGGCCCTGCAAGAAGAAATGTATTGACAAATGGACAGTAAAAACGCGCTATTTACCTCCACTAACGACCATGTTGTCGAGTGTTTCTGGTATGCTTTTGATTCTTGTAACAGCTTGTCGTATTTGTTCAAAAGGGCAGCCCCTTTGTCAGGGAGTTTGCTCACATCTATTGTCTGCATGCAGTTCTAGAACAAAGAAATATCTTTCAACATTGCTTGTAATTAATTTTTGTTGCCAAAAGTGGAAAACATATTGCTTTAATTAAATATGGTGTGGTAAAAAGTTTCACAATAGGATTCAACTCCTTTACATAAAATCAAAACCACTTAGAGCGGCTGCAAGTGCATCTGACTTAAGATTACTTATCTTTTAAACCCTTTTAGCTATAAGCCAAATATTCCATTGTCTTCATTAAGACATTTTCACATATGTATGTGGACATTTTGGTTCAATTTTTCACAACAATACATTGTGGAAAAGATTTGAGCGATTTTAATGACTGGTATAGATCTTCAAATTGGTTTCTGCAAAACACTGAAGTTCCATACAACTATTTGATATCTCAACAGTTCTGTGATTTAAAAAATTTTCGAAGAAAAAATCTAAGGATTCCTTAAAAAATGTTATAATCTTAAGGTTATAACAAACCATTCAGAACACTGGTGTATATTATATATTATTTATTTACAAGTCTAAGTGAAGTTTAGCAAGGGATTAATTTTAGTCCATAGACATAGAGATATAATATTGTTAGATATTTTTAGAAGTAGAAGTCAGCAGGTAGATTATTAATTAGTGGCTATTTATGCCTTTTCTGATAATAAAAGACAATGTTGAATTTTCCATGTAATCGCTTTGTAATTCCATTTGATTGGCTATTAGGGTTTCTTTATGTTTTAATGCCATTTTGCTTTTCTATACATTGTGATCGTGTTTCAACTATTCTGATTGTCACAAAAAATGTATGTAGTTTAACAGATGCCACAATCCAGCATTTACCTTTAATGCCTCTCTGGCATCAGTGTGTTTCTGCATACGGCCTTGGTGGCATTCCACTTGTAAAAAGCTTTGTTATTTTCACATTTGCACTCCACTTCGTTTAAACAATTCAATTTTTGAAACGGCCAACCAAGGCTTTTTTGTTCTTTTTAATCTACTTTCTGAATGTCATTAATATAACTTACGGTAGAACTGTGTATATAAACATCCTCTTTTTAATCTTACCTTCATTCTGTTCAGGTTAATTTGAACGTCGCTTAGTTTTTCCTTCTGCTTCCGATATTCCTCAGAAGTAACTTGTTTTTTTTTACTTGGAGCATCGAGACTCTGAACCTAAAGAGAAAACTCCTATTAAATTAAAAAATAATATTTTTAAAAAATTGTTCATACCTCATAGCTTTTAGCATCGGATTGCGAGTTTTTCTTCCGGCTAGGTTGATGCTGTTGCTGCTTCAGCCCCTCTGATCTGTAGCTTTGCAACAATGCAGTCTGAACTGCAGGCGAATCCGCCTATAAAATATGTTGTTATAGCTATTGCTAATTGATGTGCATTTAGAAAAATAGGGGAGACTGATATTTTTTAAAACCAAAAAACGAAGGATAAACTGTAAAAGGTGGAAAGGGAGCAATATTTCGAACTAACCATAACAGAAGTCACCAAGTATTCATTGTGGAAAGCACCCCTGCACCCCTCTAACCTTATCGCCTTATAATATGTTCAGATGCAGACCAAAGTTAATTAACTCTGGTGTTTCACAGGGAAGTATGCTGCAACCTGTAATGTACAAATGGAGTAGAAAGATCTAAAATGGCGTGATTGTGCCTCCCTCCCCTCCCTCAATTATTATTATGTTAGACTCATTCACATATGGGACCTACAGGACTAGAGATGCTAACATCAATAATTAATAAAGCTTGGAAGGAAGGGAAAGTGCTACTAGACTGGAAAATAATCATAGTTCTGATCTTCAAGAGTGTACCATCGAAGATATATGAACGGATTTTGGAAAAGTAGTTAGTGAGGCAAATTGACGGACAGTTCGAACAGACGCAGAGTAGATTCAGCAAGGGGCGAAGTATAAACGACCATATTTTGACAATAAAACAAGTCGCTGAAAAGTCCCTAGAAAGAAATGTTGTAACGTACCAAGCGTTTATAGACATAGAGAAAGCTTTCGACAGAATATCGAGAACCAAAGTCAGAATTATCTTTAAAAAAAGAAAAATGGAGGATAACTTAGTAGCAGCTATAATGAGCCTACATGAGGAGAACAAAAACTATGTAAGAACGGATAATAGAGAATCAGAAGAATTTAAAGTAAATACCAGACTAAGGCAGGGAAGAGTCCTGAGTACTATACTTTTTAACGTCTTAGACGACGTAATGAAATAAGCACGGAAAAAAACGACAAAGATGTATATTGGACACAGGCACATGGAGCCAACATACCTGGAGGAGTGTGCTTTTGTAGACGACCTGGTAATATTTGGCAGAAAAAAAGAGATTACAAAAAAAAACTAGAAACCTGGGATAAAACACTAGCATTAAGCAAGATGAAAATTAACGAAGAAAAAACAAAAATAATGGTAACAGGCAGAGATAGTTTACACACAAACATTATATTGAACGGGAGGGCAATGGAGCAAGTGGAGACTTTTAAATACCTAAGGGTACACATCACCAAAAATGTCACCACGAAGCGGAGATCAACGCAAGGTTGGAAAGTACGTTTAGGCTATTTAACAGCTTAAGAAATACATTCATAGAGAAAAGAGAGATTTCAGAGAAAACCAAATTAACAGTATATAAAACTGTGTTTGTACCGACACTTATATCTGGATGTGAAACGTGGGCCCTCACGAAAGCTATGAAGAGCAAACTATAGGCAATGGAGATGAAATATCTCCAAAGTAGCCGGTGTCACCAGAAGAGACAAAATAAGAAACAAGGAAAGACTAAATGTGGAATCTATACTAAAAATAGTTGAAGATCGAAACTTGCCTGGTTTGATCATCTTATTAGATAAGGAAACGAAAGATCGATGAAACAAGCGTGGGAAGCAAGAAGACACGAGAGAAGACCGAAAGGAAGACCTAGAAAAATGTGGGATGATAATGTGAGAGAGATATTGACAGACAGATGGCAAATAACAAAGGAATGGAGAAAATTTATCAATAGTAATAGAGGCTAGTAGAATAAAATGTACACCCCTACACCCTTAAGGGTAAAAAAACTGAGTTTTCATATTTTTTTTTCGTTCGGGCGCACTTACCAGCATCCTAGCCCCAAGAGCTTATTATGACTTCTAACATGCACTTAACCAGCTTAATACTACGACGTCACATACATCTGTGACAGAGAAGCAGTGCTTATGCCTATTTGAGCCAAAGCCCTATTAGTTCTCATAGAGACAAAAAATCAATTTTTTTAATTTTACAATCTTGCCCCGTGTTTTTTAAATATAAATGCGTTTTGATAACTGGTTGGAACGATTAAATCTATTTATAGCTGCAGATGTTAAATTTTCGAATTTATGCCAGGTGTTTCTTTTGATATCAGAACGAACGCCTTAGCACACGTGCTTGCAACTTGCGTTTTTGCTAATGAGACTATACTTGGTTTGTATGGAATAGATTCTTGTTCAGTCGTGTTTTTCTAGTTGTAAATAGAAGACTGTGTGCCTGTTAGTATTTGTGGTTTTGTTCAGCGATTTCGCAGGACGGAGTGAAACAAGTGCGTTAAATCATAAGTAAGGTCTTCCTCAAGCAGGGTCAAAAGGTAAATCACTTATTTTTATTTGCTATCTGAGGTGATTGCGTAAAATAAAAATTGTAATTATCAGTGCAATATTTATTATGTCGGACTTAAAAATGCTCTGTATATATACCAATTTGATTTGGTGTCTATGTATTAAGAGTTTATACTTTGACGAAACATGAATGTTTAAACAGCAACGTTATTCACTTCAGGCTTTATAACAGTTACATAGTTCAGACTGCAACTTTCAAATTTCTTGGTGGTGGAATTGTTAGCTGCACCTCTCTACAAAAACCTGTATAATTGGAAGTTTTGCACCTCTCTACAGGATAAAATGCTAACAACAGGCCTCAAGATCCGATTTTGAACCACCTGAAGTTTCTACATGTTGCGTTTGCAGTGTATCTTGAAATCTCTCTGAGCTTATTTCTGTAATTAGCTTGCTCTTATGACAAAGTAGAACGGTGAAAAAAGAAACGCTCTAAGTGTTTTCGCCATTTTGATTATCTGCAATCGTTGATTTTGAAAATTTTATAGTTCTGTCAGTTCCGATGTAATGAACGTTAATTAGAAAACCATTAATAGGATAAAGGAGTATAGAAATTATGTATAAACATGAGATGAATAACAAATAAGATAGGGTAGATACACGAAAAATCGAAAATCGGGTTAGGTTTACAAGGGAACGTCTTTCTGGCGTTCAGTTGGACTCTATACCTGTCCTTCTGAACAAATGGCTTGGCCTTAATTGATTTAGATCTCACAACTTTTGTGGGATGAAAGTGTTTGGATAGAAACGGTTCTATTTTTAACCGTTAGCTGCCACACTGAGGTGCGATACACCCCAGACCTCAAAAAAGATCTAGTATCTGTATCTAAATCGAAAAACAGATTCTGCTAACGACATCTGTTGATAGTCAAGGTCTAACACTAACTCATACGGCTGTATCAACTGTCTAGAAGCATCAGTCTCGTTCCAGCAGCCGCGCAAATTTGATCTGGGGTGCGATATACCCCAGAGTGGCAGTTACTTAATATTTGCGAGTACATCATACTTTTTTTATTTGCTTTTGGCGTACAATTATAAGGCTGTTTAGTGAAGTGTAAGTGATTTTTTTTTTGTGATATACTGTGCGTAAGATGTACAATTTGCGGTCCAAATCTATTCATCAAGAATTCCTTGACGAAGATCATGTTGCTGCAAACGCTCATGATGAAGATGCTATGGAAGTCGATAATAATTTAGAAGAAGAAAAAGAGGAGGAAGAAGGAGGAAATGATGGCGATGGTAGTAATTATTCGGAAGAGGTCAGTGAGATGAACGAGTTGCACTTGGAAAATGCAACTCTTGATAGCAGAATTTTACAACCTCGTGAACGTGGGCGTCCAGTTGCAAGGCTAAAAGGAAAAAATGGTTTCGTTTGGAGTACGAAATTTCCAATGTGAACTGCAATTACTTGTCTCGATAAAATTAGTAGATTTCTCGTAACACCTTTGCTACAAGAAAGATACGAAACTGTTACTTTGCGAAGTATCGCAGGTATTTTAAATATTGATGTTGTTGGAGAGCAGGCACCAAAAGCTGTTGTATTTGACAGTCAAAGAAGATGCCAATTATGTCCAAGAAGTAAAAACCGGAAAACCCGAAAAGGTTGTGCGAGTTGTAAACGCGCTGTATGCAAAAAGTCATGCGGTCTTTTTCTTTGTAATGATTGCCTTGGTGAATAATAATAATTATATAGTACTCATTTTAATTCTTAATACTTATATTAAGTACTTTTGTATGGATTTATGTAATAAAATATTGTAAAATGTTCATTTTTATAACAAATAATTGATCATTTCTGCAAAAATGAGATACTGTATTTTTTAAAAATTTCACCTTTTATTTGTCGAAATAAATACCTTTTT
This sequence comes from Sinelater perroti, assembly GCA_036346155.1. Classification (NCBI taxonomy): domain Eukaryota; kingdom Metazoa; phylum Arthropoda; class Insecta; order Coleoptera; family Elateridae; genus Sinelater; species Sinelater perroti. Next base: position 1,067,661 of record JARFIY010000201.1, read on the forward strand.
TGGAAAAGTTCTGTATGGGACATTTCTTTTTCTTAAACTAGTGTATCTTTGGAGTATTCAGTTAAATTTTGAGGTTTTTTAATGAAATATTGAGATGTCTAGAATTTTTTTGTTAAAACAACTTATTTTTTACATTTTTTGCAATACTTATAGTTTTTTCTTATATTTAATTTATTAATTTATCTCATATTCGTTTATTATATTGTTAAACAACCTCAAAAGAAGTACCAAAAAATTTTCAAGTCAAAATATTAAATACATACTTTGTAATATCGATTTTTGTGGCTGGGGTGCGATACACCCCAGTCTAGCAGTTATTTCACAGCAAAAAGTGTGGCAGCTAATATCTGTTTTTTTAAGATTTCCATTATTGTTCATGATATTATGCGCTGTATGTATCCCTATTAACCTACTTGTCAAGTTTTTTTTGCCTATTTAAGCATTGAAGTCTCCTATTGCTAATACCATACCATATCATTTCAATTTTTCTAATTCTCCATATAATTTTTCCTTGTCATTTTCATTCGCTTGTTTTGTCAGTGCATATACACTTGCAATTGATAAATTTATAGGTTGAGCCTTAAATCCTTATGTAAGCTAAATGCTCTCAAAACCTAATGTTTTCTCTTAATTTACTTTTTTTGTAGAATGCTAACCCCATTTACTCCTTGCTTTTTTCAACTGTATATAACAATTCATCTTTTGAAATTCCTCCCTCCCCTTCCCAATGTCTCTCTTGTACCACAGCCCTATCTACAGTGTACCTAATTATATTTCATGTTCGTATTCTGGTAATAATTTTATGCTTATCTACTCTATAAAACTGCAAAAATGTTTGTGTGTAACTAACATTGCAATTCCTCCTATAGTTATGAACCGATTTCAAAGGTCAATACTTCATTAGAACCGGTTTGTTGCCAAACCTCGCATAAAGATTTTATATTTTCGATTTAGGTCATGGTTTACCTGCTATAGGTCATAACATAAAATATCACGGGAGCCGCATGCGACAAACTTTGATTTATGTGAAACCTAATATAGCCGAACGAATGTCATTATGCTTAGATATGACTGACAAATGATAAAACGATTATTGGACTATCTTTGGGGAGGGCCTTTTTACTAGTTCTTTATGATCACCCTTGTTTGTTTTCTCATATCATTTTCTATTTGCTGTTCTTTGCTTTTTGTTCTTTAGCACTTCTTGATTTAATTATTTCAATTCTCTTCCATTTATCACTAATTTGTTATCTCATTTATGCCTTACATCTTTCTTTTCTTGCCTGTTTTAAGTGATAGCTTAATATATTTTCTTTTGTTCTCTGTTTTTCTTCAGGTAATTGTCAGATAACCACATCTTTGTTCCTTCAGGATGTTTTGCAGCTTTGAGGATTTCTATTTTGCTCCATGCTATCAACTCTATTCGTTTATTATTCCCTTCATGAAGTTTGCTCAATTTTATTATTTTACTACCACAAAGTAGTGATCTGAGATACATTTTTGTGAACAGACCAAGAGTTTAAACTTTTTTCTATATCCTGTTATCCTTGACCTCTGTCCAGTCCCCCATCTATTATTTCTCAGGTCCATCAGTACACTTTTGTAGATATATTTTTTAGGAATTGCTTCAAAATTTAAAAAATGAGTTTCACAAGCTTGTGATGCAGAAGTACAACATTTTTGTGGTATATAATTACTGGTAATAAACTGAAAAATCCAGTGACCAACTTCATCAACGCCAAAGGCACAGTGTAGTATGACCTGCTATTGTCAGGCCAGCTCACATCCGATTGGTACAAGTTTATAAAAGATCAAATGGATATTAGGCTGATCCTATATAGGACTTCAAATTGAATGTTTTATCTCACTTTCTTAATTGTGTATTATCTTTCCTGATGATAACTTATTCAAATTAATACTCAATGGTTTATCTGATAAGCAGAAAAGGGTTTATGAATGAGTCTTAAGAAACAACTTGTTTTTCAACATATACACAAACAATATTTTAACCATATATCATGAATTAATTTTTAGAGAATGTTAGGGCAGAAAATTGGCATTTAGAGTGAAAGCCGTTTTCATAATTCATTATCTGTATTGCTGTGTAATTTAAGGTTGAATAAACTGCAGCGATTGCTTATTAATTTTTGTAAACTGCATAGAAATCTTCATTTTTATCACCCTCTTAAAAACTGTGGATATCACTAATAATCAAATGTTAAACACAATATGGTGGTTCTTAGAGGTCAGGTAAGAAAGAATTTTGATTTCTTCCTTAGAGAAAGATCTAATAAGCATGTATGTATGTATATATGTTACCTCATTGTCACTGCTGATGTACTGCACATCACTATCTTCAGGGCTGGGGCTTCTAGATGAAATGATAGGTGATGTTGATCGATATGTCTGCTCAAAGATTGAGGGATTCTCTTCTGTGCCAGAGTGTGAGCTGCAAGATGAAATGTTCATTGCACTCTTCTCTGCAGCCATTGAAACGTCCTCGATCTTTACTTCACTATCGGAAGAATCTGACTCGATTATAGCCTTGTTTTTTTTCCCACTTATGTTCTTTCCTTTAAATTTAATTATTATTGACTATGTTACTATATAGTTTATAATATTACTATCAATATTTGGTTGCTAATGAAAATAATTTTATATAATATATTTATCATATCAAAAAAAGTAGTTATAACAGCAAGGGCAGGTAGTGTTCTTAGGAAATTAATCAAAAGGAATGCATTGAACATTTAGCGTTTTATGTCTCGTTAGGATGATGAACAATTCTAATGTAAAATCTTATCACATTCATTTTAATGCTCAATTGTGCGGCCATTAACAAAGAGACTTACCGACTGATTCATCCAGGTCCTGCTCGATCAAAGAAGTATCTATGATGGATGTTGACATTTGAAAGCTCTCGTCTATCGACATATCTACGATTAAATTGCAATTAACTAATTTGTCGAGAGTTTAAAAACCTGAAATAATACCTGGAGTGTCCGACACCTCTGACATTTTATTGTGAGGTTATAAAAATTAATACTGCTATAATACTTGTTTCCCAGATATACAGTATTTCCTGCTACTGGAGAGTGCACGAAGAGTGATCCTTTTTCTTACTGCAAATTGCACAGGAGATGACAGAACGCGTGCATTAAAAAATTCGCGAAATCCCAATAATCGCGTCTCTAACGGACATTTCACGGCGGCTTTTGCTTGATTTTTCAAATAGTTTCGGGCGAATTCCGCATGGCGCTGGCTTCGACCAAACTTAAAATCATTGCACTAACTACAGAATTTATATATTGTTTTATATATAGCTTGTTGCGAAATATATGTACAGGTGATTTTTTTTTATTTCAGTATACCACATGCTTTTACATTAATGAAGGGTATTGCTTTATGTTGTAGTAAGTTTATTTTATTTAAGAGACACACTTCCGGAAAAATACATGAATATTTCATTACGGTGTATGTAATAACTTGGGTATGGATATGTTCAAATTAGATCAAGTATGAAGTGCAACGACAAAAAATCTTGTGATCCATTTTAAAAAACACCTTAGTTGCCTCCATAGTACTGAAAGAAGTATTTTTGTCAAAAATCGCATATTTAATTGTTTATAACAGTGAAAAAGGATTTTTAAATCTTCTTTTATATCACATGATCAAGGTTAAGCTTTATATTATTATATTACTAACATTATCATAAGTAATTTGCTGTGCATTTCCACGTTATCCTATTCTCAAACGTGTTAGGCAATCAAAATTAGTCTATAGATGTTTATATTGAATTCTACAGACTAATATTAGGTGTTAATGAAGTTTAAAGTTTTCATTAGGGGGCTTTAATGCACCCTAACTAGTAAACACTTCATACATTGTCATAATAAGCCTTCTAACACTGTATAAGTTAAATCAAGGGACATGTATTAGATGTGCTTGTTACACTTCAATTCTAATCCTGTTAAGCATTTGTTTAGTTTAGTTGAATTTGTTTTGTGGGTACATATGATCATCGTCTACCGAGTTGTATGAAGCAGAGTGAAGCCTTGTGCACAGCAAGTTATGTTATTGAATTGTATATAATGCTCAGTTTTGCTTGTTTAGATCTTTTGTATTGCAATTTGTTTTTACAGAATCCTATCTTTGTTTTTAAATTTAGTTACAATGATTTATTTTTATTATCTCAATTGTAGCTAGACTGTAACAACAAATACAGCGAATATTAAAACAGTATCAAGTATTTTGGTTACAGATTTAAATTTGACAGTGCAGCTTTCAGCAAGTCATTTTTAAATATCAAATTAAATTTAGTTCTAATAAGCTACATTATCTATCAGAACACTCCCAATGTAAGCATCCTAGCCTACAGCTGTTGGCAGAATTCAATCATGAATTCATGAACTAAACTACCCCTCCAACTATGTGGATAGTCCTTTTTTTCTTCTAATATTTAATAAAAGTTTACAAAAACCGGACAGTTAAAAATATTCCTCGTATATTAAATTTTCTGTTAATGTTCTGTAATTATAATTTTTAAATTATTCAGTGTATGTATTAAATTTGGGAGGGAGGCTTAAACGATAATAAGGCAACATAGCAACATGAAAAATTATACATAAGAATATTTTAACCTTGTATTTTCTACAGTAATAACATCAAAATAAAAACAACGCTATAAAAAATAAACTAATCTAGTTTGATTGATGACCGCCTGCGGTATTTATCAATTCCTAGTTGTAGTAGATGTTTATTCTCATACGCCCATATAATGCAGGTTGCACAGAAGCAGACAGCACCAATTAAGATGTGCAGAATTATTGAGCGAGAAGACACATATGACTGAAATTCAAGCATACTTTTAACAAGTACTTACAGATTGCATTCACAAAACTACCTCGGATATCCTTGTTATGATTCCAGACAATAGCAGCAATAACACAAATTTGACATTGGGAATGAGACCACGTAGCGGCTCAAAAGGAGTGTCTCTGTACATGTTGAAGATGTAATGCAGGCTAAAATATTTCATAAATTAACTAAATTTGATATGAGGAGGACTAAAGTTAGTTGTACCTGTGCAGTATTCTTGCTGCCATGTTCACGCAGTTTGCCAGAATGAAGCCTACAGGGCCAAAGATGTTCGTTAAAATGTACGATATCACTAGGAATGTAATCGAGAAGAGAACCATCACGTAGTTGTACCTGTCGAGTTCTTGGTTGCTCATCGTAGCAAACACAAAGCATTCTGTAATTCCATTGACGGCCAAGAGTAAAACTGCGAAGCAGTGAAATTGCAAGAGAGTGGTTGGTAGGGCGTCATCAGTTAAGACTTGACCTCCGTAAAGGTATAGTAATGTGTAGCTGTATGTTTGCCCAAAAACTATCACCACAAGCCCGATACTGGTCACAACCCTGCACAGTTGATTTAAGATAATGGAAGCTTCGTGTATAGATTTCTGAAATGGAACCACTTGTTAGTACTTAAATTTAAAGCTACTTTAGTGTTACTAGCCTGGTTTTGTTCAGAAATGTTCTCTTCTCTTTTTATCATCTGCGTGAAATAGAAGTAACTGCTTTCTTCTATTGGTCGAAATATAAATCTGCAAAGATATTTGATGATAAGTTTTAAATATTTTTAAGGTCATTCTCACCTAGCTGCTAGACTCCCTAGATTGTTTACAATGTCATATATTGATTGCTGGCTAAACGTAAGCACGGGTGATATGGTCATTACGTATCGTTCCCCTTCAGTCAGTATTTGCTTAACTATGCACTGTTTAAAAAAGCTAATTGTTAACAGGCATAGATTTTTATTAAGCAATTCCCCCTAAAATGATGATTAAAACAAGAATTATAGGCACTCCAACAGAGCAACTGCTATAATTACCTTATTCTCCATGAAGAAAGGAAAGAATTCCCAGATGGAAGTGAAAGGAAAATCTTCCATTTCAGAGAAAATACTTTTAGCTTTCGTAATACTGTTTTGCTTTTTCGTTTCTGTTTTTTTGTTCTTAGCTGTAACCGCCTCTTGCTTTCTGATCCTATTCAAGCTATAAATATACCAGTAGAAGAAGCAGTAGTGCGATAGACAGTAAACGATAGATGAAATTACTTGTGCCAGCGAGAATGCATTGATAGCCTGGCTTGGATATTTGATGATGAGTACAACAAAGATCACAGTACGCACTATGATATATATTGTTTCGAGTACTACCTAAAAAAAATTGAATTATCTTCAAATGAAATTTAATTGTTAGAGTTGAGATTGTTAGACCAAATATAAAAGGATTTTAAAGATATTGAAGCTGAGGATTAGGAAACAGACAGAAGAAAGTTTATAGCTCTGTTTATAGTTATTGAATGCATATATTCATATCGTTGGTGCTGCTCCAGTTTTTTTTTATAGGAATGATTATCGATAAAAATATTTGAGTGTATCAATCAAGATTGAATGACAAATGAGCAAACTGAAAATGGAGCAGCAAGATTATACTGTGAAGTAGAGCTATAATATGAATTTTTAGTCTAAGGCCTGTAGATTTGTATAGTTCAAGCATTCAGTGTTGAATTTTGTCTAAAATTTCTATTCAAGTTCATCTGACTAATCTCTTTACCTTCAATCGTACAAAACAGAAACTCTGGCTCACTAGGACAACACTCTGAGTCATCTGATCAAGCATGCACGATAACGCAATGGCATAGCAGCCCCACTGGTACTGTATCAAGTACATATCCTCTGTTGTGCTAAGTACTTGCGTCCACACATAGACTAGTAACAATGAAACGAGCCCCGAAAGTGGCACCCTGGAAACAAAATTGAATTTCGATGGCCAGCAACTGCAAAATTCATTGCGTACGTCAGCCATATCTGATTGATGACTTGCGCCCAATTGTGGGACTTTGTATCAGTTAAGCAGGCCTTCAGAATGGGTTCGCGAGACAGAAACAAAATTGTCGATTCAAGTAGTAGTAGACGGACGTTCATTATTCCCAGCACGGTCTGTCCCACATGCCGGATGATGAAGGCATTCAAGACAAACGTAATGCACCTAAAAATGATCTGGAAAGATAAAAGTGCAGGTTATTGAGGTCAGCAATTTTTAGAATCACCTGAAAGACAATGCTGAAGGAAGCGTTTTCGACGCTGCTTTTCAGTATATTTCGCCCCATTGTGGTCGAACCCGATTTGAATTTTTAAATCAGCTGTAATTATGTCAAAGACTGAGGTTATGTTCACGTTATGTCATAATGAGATATCGGATGAAGGCAGGTGTCACTCATTAATCTGATCACGACTACGTTACGGCAAGCCGAAGTAAATTTACGTGTAATCAACCGGCCATCTTGAGGATTTGCAAATTGCGATAAATAATGAAAGTTGGAACCATTGCAAACTCACAGCTGCCAACAGTGAACCCCATGTTGGCAAATCTCGCCTAGGGATGTCTTAAATTACTCTAACATTTAAATCCGGCATGTTTCTGGCAGATCCTTTAACCTAGAATGAGTTTATTGAAATATAAATTGTTACTGCATACCGTGTCCAGTTTATCCGATTTCTAATGGCAGAAACGCATCTTTATTTATCTTCACTCTGTGTAAGTTGGTTTGATTACATATTTACCTTTGCGATAAAACTTGAATTTGCAGGCTGGAGGAATTGCAGGGTTTGTTGTGGACATAGTTTTATTTCCATTAGATACGTTAAAGACTCGGTTGCAGTCAGCGCAGGGGTTTTGGAAGTCTGGAGGATTTAAAGGGGTGTATAAAGGGATCGGCCCACAAGCTATTGGTAGTGCACCACAAGGTAGCCTTTTTGTCGCGCTTGCAAAGTCATCTGTATTGTACTATATTTGTTGCAGCGGCAATATTCTTCTGCACCTATGAAGGGTTTAAGGCAACAGCAACGCCACTTGTTTCGAGCACCTATTATCCTTTTGTACACATGACTGGTGCATCGATCGCTGAAGTGGTTAGTGAAATTAATGAGCGTAAAAAACGGAATAAGAGATTTGCTATTGGTAGGTTTCTTGTCTTGTCAGAGTGCCTGTGGAAGTGGTGAAACAAAGAAAGCAGACTAGTGGCCGGTTGTCTAAAAAGAACCGCATGACTTCGTTGGAGATATTCCAGCAAGCATATAAGAAAGAAGGCTTAGTGGGGGTAACGGTTTAGTATGTCATCAATGGCGTTTGTCAATATTGTTTGTTTAAGGGACTGTATAGAGGGTTTGGATCTACTGTGTTACGGGAAGTGCCTTTTTCGTTTATTCAGTTCCCTATTTTGGAGTATTTGAAGGTCTTGTATAGCAAGAAATTGAAGAATAATATGGAATTAGAGTCTTGGGAAGTTGCAATATGTGGTTCGATAGCTGGTAAATGATTCTTGTTTACGTTGTAGTGGATAAAGATGAGGTTTTTTGTAGGTGGTACCTCTGCAGCTATAACAACACCTTTAGATGTTATCAAAACTCGGATAATGTTGGCTCCTGCACATTTGGCAAAAACTCCAGGTGCCTTGAATATGAGTACTGTACTTAAAACTATTTATAACGAAAGTGGAGTTAAAGGGTATGTTTCAAAATTAACTTGACTTTCTTGATTGGAATTAACATTTTAAAAATTACTTAATGAGCACATGGTTTGGTAAAACTCGCTCCCTAATTTTAAAGGAAGTTGGGGAGAAATGGTTTCATTAGACACAGGTAGTTGGGTGTTTTAGCTAGAGCGGTTCTTGGTAGCCAACATATTTTGGATGAAGGAACCTACATTTAGAACAATGATTATTGTGGCCATGCAACATGCTTTCAATTTGTATCTCAGGCGATTTTGTTGTGGATAGAAAACTTCAGAAGTACTAGTTCTGTAGTGAGAAGAGGAGAAAGACTTTGGAGTAAAAGATCAGAAAACATTAATGCAGTCTCCGAGGCGATTTTCGCGTAAGCATGTCGTTGCTCTTCACTCTAATCATATTGAACGGCAAATTTTGCGCCAAGATCTTTGTTTTCATCCATACAAGTTGGTTGTTGCATAGAAACTTTTTGAACATGATTAGCAAAGTAGTTTAGAAATGTTGGGAACAACTTGGAGAACGCACCACATGATACAATTGTTTCCTTTACTGCCAAATTGCATCTAGGATTTGAATTTGAATCCATGACTTGTTCTACTTTCTGGTAGTGATACTATTTATAGATCTCTGAAGTGGACAAACAAGAATGAGATGTTAATAAACTGAGAGAAAAGTTTGAACTCTATTTTCTTGACCAAGCAACGCTTAGTTTTTATTATGATGCTCACATTTCACTAAGAAATTTGGCACAAAACTGCAATGTTGAAGTGGATAGACTGAGGAGTGTGATCTAGTGGAAAAATTTAAAGAAACTGATGAGGGGGAGGAGGTCATATTGAAGTGAAAACTTCTTTGATAGTTGTTGAGATTTATTCAGAACTGCTAAATGATTATTGAAATATCATTTGCTTAAAGTGGATTAGCAATGGTGTTATTATCATTCTAAAGAAAAACAAAACCACGAATGTGATACTTATAAAGAGAAGTCTTGTGAAGGGCTATCGATATGACATTTTTACTCTTGTCGAATTAAGATGACATATAATCAAATAGGATGAACTAATAACGTTCTCCAAGATATGTTTTAAGATTAGGTTATAAAGTTAGAAAGATGAGGATTATCAGTAAACATAATTAACTACTGTAGATCTGTACTAAAAAGCTTAAACTTTAAAGAGAGATTTATTTCTAACACTAAGAAGTCAAAGTTTGAATGATATCAGGGGATCATTGGCTTTACATAATGTATAAGTAAGAAAAATTAAACGGCATTGGAATAAAGCTGAAGGCACTTTTTCTCACAATCATCTTTGAGTTATAACTGTTATTAACCTACACACTGATGGTTTAGTAACCCATTGATATGATGGAGCTAGGGGTTTTGCTTTAAATGTTTGGAATACAAAACAATGAAGGTGATAGTAGACTGATGTCTTGTTGAAACAAGAGACTAGTGAATTTTGTAACATTTCAAAACTATAGTTTAATGACGAGGTCAAGAAGTTGTTTCTAGAAGAAAATGCAGTGTTGCCTTTGATGGTTTCAACTTGAATTAAACATTAATAATAGGTTAAAATTAAATAAGTCTACAGGATATGAGTATAAACAGAAATATTATTGGAAAATTAGTTGAACAAGGTTTATTGCCATTTTTTATTTGAGATAGTATGTACGGGAACGTGCAAATTAATAATACTACATTTATGAATGAGACTTCTTTATGGGTTGTAACACCGTTTTGTTGGAACCAATTGTCACTGAAGTGTATAGTATTTCAAGAACTGTTTTATCATTAAGAATTTTGTTGTAACAGGAAAACTTTAAATCTGTATAAAACGATGAACTTTTTACAGAACCTATTGCTTTTGATGATTATTTATGAGATACTTGTTCAAATAGTTTATTGAACTACCTGTTTTTTTCTTTTGTGTATTTTTTCGTATTTTGTCTATATTCTTTTTCTATATGCACATTAAGGTCTTATAATTAAATATAATGTCAAGCTAACAAAGCATCCGAAGTATTTAAAAACTCAACGTTTGTGCAGCAGGTTACAATGAAGAAATAACAGTACCAATATTTTATTTACATAACTACCCATTGAAGGCTTTCTGTAGATAGCAGATCATCAAATATAGGAAAAATTATTGTAGGAGTATGGAGATGGAATGCGCCAATAAATTGGAAGAATATTTCAGTTTTTTAAAAGGAGCATTGGAATTCTAATACAAAATGTATTTACCTATCTTCAGATCTAATGTCTCGCTAGTTTGGCTGTGCCAATTGGAATATTGGGGATGCTACTTTGGAATGGTTTATAGACAGCAGCAAGGTAAAGAGATTGGAATGTCAGAATTTTTCAGGCTGTAAACAAATTTGCAAAAAACGAGTATATTTATTAAAAAAGGAAGGTTGTTGAACCTCAGCTCTTTGGAGTGTGCCCGTCATTTTTTCTATATGGCGTTTAGTATTGTAAAACAATAGCATGTCAACCTATATACCCCTTTTAATGTTTGTTTTTAATCTCTTATTTAGTTTGTGTTGTGGAGTGCTTCACTCACTTTTGACTTCTAATTTTTCTTTTAAAAATTCAATTAAACAGATGTAATTCACTGAAATGTGATATAAAGCATATTATGGTATATGGAAAACATGATTACAGAAGGATACAATTAGCAGTGCAGTTCTAGTCTTTTTTGCACTTGTGTGGAGTGAATGCTGTTGTTACTTGGTGTCAAATTGTTATAAAATATTGATTGTATTAGAAAATACATTAGTACCATAGACCAAAGAGATATATTTTATATAGTTTGGGCAAAAATCTCCTCTTAGTATTCATGAGAATGTCGTTAGATATCTATGAAGAAGAGACATTGGAAATTATAGGAAGTAAAAAGAACTGGTGTGCCAACCTCCCCACAGAAATCCTTATATAATCTGTCTTGGAGGTGGAGGTAAACTCTACAGTCATGGGTTTTGCTTAAAAGTGACTCTGGCGTTGGCAGTGCAATTAAATCTGTGTCAGCAGCAAGATAAAAATCATCTGGATTATGGCTTCTCATATTGATGATGTGTTATTGCAACTTTGTGATGAAGGTCTAAAGAGACTGAAAATTTCACTTGAAGCTACTTATTACAGTGGGAGACGTTCATAGTACACGATGCCTTCACTAAATTATATATATAAAAAAAATTATGAGTGCTGTTGCTGCTGCTGTCACACAGGTCAAAGTTCAACTCTAACTATACTATTGCTGTCAATGATGTAGTGATTTGAGGGAAGGGCTAATAAAATAAACAAATAGTCATTAATACTAAAAAAAATTATTCTGCCTATAAAGACACATCATATATAATCCGAAATTTGTTGATTACGCACCATGTGGTAAACCGAGAAGATTGCGGCTTCTAAGCATTGTAGGTAGAGATATCTAAAGGGGATTCCCCTTGTTACAATTTAGAATAAAGAGCCAAAATACAACCTTAGCAGTTATTGTGGTACAAATTTGTTGGTAAGGCATTGTTTGATGATTGAGAGGACATAGTTAGTATGGCTGCAGGCTAAAGATAAATCCTCCTAGCATAGTATGGGGAACATTAAATATCTTTTGATAACTAGTAGTGTTGACATCTCTTTGTATCTTTAATAGAGGTACCGTCACTGATTAGATATACTGGGATATAATTATTTAATACCTACGTTTTTTAATGGGGAAATGGGACCTGTTTATGGATGATAATGCAACTTGTGGATTAGTCTCTGAAAGAGAGGATATCAGGTGCTTAAACTGGCTGTTAAGGTCTTTCAATACAAACTCTATTGGACAAACTAGGGAGATTTTAGTGTGTTGTTGTGGAAGTATATATAATTCATTAGAAACAACTTGATACTTTTATTTGCAGTATCCCAGATTGTATGATATGCATTTTTGGTTATAAGATATATTTTACATTAGCATTTCTGTAAAGTATGAAACTTTCTTTTGACCAAGCCACAGTAAGATTTGCATTATTTTAAATGTTGTTTTTTCTCTGTTTGCACTTTTTTCATCCATAATTGTTGGTTTCTTGTTTTTTATTATTTTCAATTGCGTCATACATTTGTAGACCAATTTGATTCATATTATAGAGCTAATTGTGAGTGTATATGTCAATGTGTTAGAAAAAGGCAAAACTGCATAAATTCTGTTAATAATGTGACAGTATCAAAAACCTCCCAATAAATAGAAAATATTTAATTACTGTTGTTATACATCCAAGAATACTGGGCATACATGGCTCTTCGACAAGGTGCAGCTCTATCTGAGTAGGCATATTAATTCCCAGAATATACGGGTATTTGATTGTGTGAGAGTACTCGACCTTCTTATGACAAAAAGCTCGGGATACAATGTGCTTTGTTGGATTATTGATTCTAACTCCTTTTACTTTTTTATGTGAAAATGTTTCATGAATGACAAGGAAATGTATACTGGCTATTGTTAGTAGGACAGTACCATTTGTTACATCTCTAATATTAGAATGGTAGAATTGTTTTCTTTTTAAGATTGTCTTTTTTAAAGATGCCTGAAAGGCTTGTTGACCGTTGCTGGCGACCACTTACAATGTTTACTATCTTTATGTTTACTATTTTTAAAGTTATAAGGCAAATTAAGATCCAACAGCAAGTGAATATTATTTTATATATATATGAAATTTATTTTTTTTATTTGTATCTTGTATCTGCAGTTAAATTATGTTATGATGTGTGTATATACTTCTTATTTACAATTAGTATGTAGTTAATGTAACATTCCATTGTTTTGTGGTTTTGATAGATTATTTGCCGGATTCGTGCCAAGAGTGGTGTGGATCACGATGGGTGGCTACATATTTTTTGGAATGTATGACCTTTCCAAGAATTTCTGCTCAGATTACTTTCAGCGAAAGGACTTCTGGACAAGGCAGTTCTAAGGAACAATTGCGATTGTTTTAGTGATTGGAATCTTACACGCAGTTTACATGAGACATGTGCAGTTGTTTTATTAGATATTTTATGCATTAGACGCCATGTGTAAGTCGAACAGGGAAGTAGTAGAATGTTGTAATTTTAACATTCCTAGAAAATGAGTAATAAACAGTAACAGACGAATTGAAGAGCATTTTATACTGTTAATAGGTGTATAAATAAGTTCTCAGCTTTTTTCTGTAAAATTAAAGTTTTATTTAAAAACAAACAAAAAAAGCTTAAGTATCAAAGTATTCTCCTTTTGTCATCTTTCGGGTAGCTTGCGAATTCTCTGGTGATAGAAGCTCACCAGCTTTGAGACGATAAAGTCATCGATGCATTTTCGGATTTCTTCTTCTGTTTTGAAGTGCGTATCAGCCAAGTGATGCTGTAACGACCGGAATAAATGATAATCGGAAGGGACCATGTCTGGGCTATACGCTGCATGTGGGAGAAGTTCCCAGCCTAACGCGTCTGCAGCTCATCCATGTCAAATGTTTGAGGGCGTCCAGCGCGTGGTTGATCTTCAAGACTAAACTCTCTTCCGCGAAATCTTTGGTACCACTTTTTGTGTGGCTTCAGCAGCGTTTTTCTTAAGATGAAACGCGAAGTGGATAGAAAATCAAATATGCTCTGATTGCCATCGTGAACACAGCTGATTATTGAAGTTATGTGCATCAAACGCCAAATCGCATGATGTTTCGAAAGACCAAATGTCATTGCTTTAAAACCGCAAGAGGGTGGACTAATACGTTACATGTAAATGGTGATTTGCATCCTGTGAAATCTAAAGCTGAGAACTTATTTATACACCTATTATATATACCTCATTCACTTGGTTATTAACAAATTGTTATTGTTTTGTACATTTCTTTAAAATAAAGTTTTAAAACCTGTTTTTGTGAAGATTATATCATTACAGTAACTAAATATTTTATCCACTAGATACTTACTCGTTAGCTCAAAGTCCACAGCTGTGGTTTTTAGTGCATTATGGGTCTTTATTTTGTTACATTAAATAAAAAATCTGGTGTGAACATCACACGACTTTCCTTACCCTATTATTTGGGTAATTCTGGCAAAAATCCTGTGCTTTCATATTTTTTTTGAGTTCCTATTTTACCAACTTTTACTTTAAATTCATGTTTATCTCGTGATAACAAATCATTTTTATTGTCATGAATTTTTTGTATCTTCAACCGTTTAGATTCGCGACCGCTTTGCGACCTGGCGACCAAACGGCTCTGCCGATTTTTACCAAAAGTTTCACACTGCGTCTCCTACCTACAAGTAAGTTGCATACCAAATTTCAAGTCTCTAGCTCTTACGGTTCTCGAGATATCCTGTTTACTGGCAGACTGACAGACCGACAGACAGACACACACGAACCAATGCCCCAAACCAACTTTTTTGGTGTCCCGAGGCCATAATTCGTCCAGAAATGTTAAAAACTGGGTAGGTCAAATTTCCGCCGATTACATTACTTTCCTTATTATAGGACAAGGAAAGTAAAAATGTCATAGGGTCGTCGAGATAAATCCAGGAAAGTGACTAAACAAAAGAAAAATAAAAAAATCTAGTTTTATAAAACGGTGCAATATAAGCAAAGAAAATGAAGTATCAAATTATTTGGCACAGCTTCTATTACCTGTCTCTTTTTAGCTGTGCTCTTTTTCTAAAATATTTTTGATATCTCTTTGTTCTATTTTTATCCTAGGAAATTGTATGAACTTTATCAGTGTCAGTGTATTTCTATGGCAATAATTTATTATTGAAAAATGAATTCTTGAAACGGAGAGATATTTTGAAATTCCATTTTTTGTAAATTTTTTATCTTTAGGAACTACAAAGTGTCGGTATTACAGTGTATTTTTTTTTATTTATTAAGAAATATTTGTTTGATAAACGAATTTTAAGAAGTAGAAAGAAGTCATTCAACTAATTGATGAAAACGGCCAAGGCATGCTTGAGTGTTTGATGAACGAATTTATGTGGCACTATATAAATGCTGCTTTGACAACCAATGAAAACAGCGAGTGAAGTCGCTAGTTTACCTTACAACTTTTCTTCTTGATGTGTTTTCATATGTAACGTATTATTTATACTGTTGGCAGTATAATTATTAATGCATTGCTGCAAAAAATATTGAACTGGCGCTAGTTTGTTAACTTCTACAATGTGTTATTTATATATTTGCATTTGAAGATACATGCTATGATATCTGTTATTCAATAGTGCTATTTTGTAATCATGGCTGCTGCTGGATGTTTATTGAGATTTTGTTACAAAATAATGATCTGTTTGCACTCACGTAATCTTGGAAATTTGAGTATTAGACTAATAGAGTTTGATGTACATACACCTTTATATTTGTGTCCTAATATGTAATCAATATTTTTTTTACTGCTATGGTGTCTTGCCTTTAAGCTTCATGTGAACAGTTGTTTATTTTTTGAGCGATGTTTTCAAAATCCCACATAGGACATAGTTTTCAGAAGGAAAAGGGTCATATGCACATTGGTTTTGTTTAGTTGTAGAACGCATTTGTTGTATTTGGGATAGTAGGAGAAGATAAAATCTTTTAATCTATTTTGGGTGACTATTTTGGTTCTAGAGGAAACTGCTTCATAGACCAAAGTGTATTTTTGAACGTAAGTCCTGAACAGAAGAACAGCTCGTATTTGACATGGTTTATTTTCACTCTCACATCAACAACTTGTGAAGGAATAAGGCTATCATTGAAGAATTCTTGAGATATCAGTACAGAAAGAGATACAGATTAAAAAACTTTTTCTTTATCACTTACAATGTAACGCTTTCTTCGCTGAGATTTAGTGTGTCAGCAAAGCTATTTGTAGCAGTATTTTGTTATAATTTTTCAGATAAGAGACTCTTGCTTTGTGGTGGAAATTCAAATATTCGCCAATCAGAACAACAAATTTAATAATGCATGCTAATTTTGCTGACAGTCTGCTGATGTTTTATGTTATTATTGGTTGTGTTCCTCTTTCTCTTTGAGTGCGTTTATGCAGTCGCTCTAAAGCAAATGGAAGTGAGCCAGTTTGTTAATAGAAGAGGGTGTTCTTCCTCCAAGGTCTAACGACTGGTTTGTCGCTGCTTTCCATATTTGTCGTTCTAAAGCCTTGTTTTTCATTTCTAGGTAACTGCCATTGCCCAAGTCTATTATTAATTGCCTAATATATTGTAGGCATGGTCTTCATCTTGAGTTTTTTTCGGGTATTTTTCCTTCTGTTATAATTTTTAGCAGCCCTTCTCTTCTCATTATGGGGCAATTATCGTTTCTTTATGTGACTCCAAATTTTTCTTTTATCTTGAATTGTTCTTAGTATTTCTTCGTCTGTTTCTCTTTGCGCCCATAAGATCTTCAGTATTATTCTGAAGCACCACATCTCAAAGGAATTTAGTTTTTTTGGTCTGCTTTTCCTATAGTCCATGATTCACAGCCATATGCTAGGCTACATATGTGTTTTTGTAAATTGTTTTCTAATATCTGTTGTTAGGCCATTAGGTGTAAGTAGTTGTTTCTTCACGTAGAAGGTCTTTTTAGGATTTTCAACTTGTTCAAATATCCTTAAGTTTGTGATGTAGGAGTGGGGTAGCTACTTTGGGATCATGAATTTTTAAAAATCTTTTGCATCGTTTTATGTTGGGATACTTCAACCGTCCAAATCATTTGAACAAAGAGGTAACAATTGAATTTGTCCAAGGAACCTATTGTGCAAGTGAAAATTGACTTTATTGCAGCTATAATAGCTACCAATCGAAAGTGTGCAATTTCATTAGAATTGAAAATGTATTTACTAAGTGAAAACAATATATAGAAGGTTTATTGATAATCAACAGAGGTGAAGGAAGAACGTATAAATGTAAAACCAAAAAAAAATGCCTCTCCTTGTACCAGGGTAATGAAAATAGGCTCACTTAATGGTCAAGTAAGAAGTAAAAAGGTAGTAAATATATCAGTTTAAGAAGAAGAAATATTCTGGATGATTTTAATGCAGACATTGCATGTGAAGGTTATTTGGAGAAACGATTGGTTCTGAAGGAAAGGACCAAGAAACGGTAGAAGACTTTATTTTTTAGAAGAGGGTGAGGTATTGAATACTGTTATTTGCAGAAGTTACGTCGTTACAATATTGATTCTGCCCATTGAAGAAAGAAAAAAATCATTGTTTTTAAATGCTCGATCTTCATTTTGAACTTTGCTAGTTGGTGTTGGTTAGTCTCCTTGGTTGTTGGTGCTTCTAATGGTGGCATATGTCATTAATCGGACCTTTGGTGGTGTTCGTTGGGAGAATTAGTTGTCTTAGTTGTGATTTTTAAATGTTTTGTATCTGCAAAAGGATATGGGTGTCTTTGTTTGCATTCGTGATGGTTTAAGGGGTTGCAGAGTAGATTTTTTTAAAGCGATTTGATGCTTTTTAAGAGTTGGTTTTGAGGAAATTTGTCTGAGACTGAAAGGTTTGATGTTACTGTTATTGAGAAGTAGACTGACTTGATGTTACAAGGTAACCTATGAAGCGATGTATTATTTGGTCGCTTGTGTTATCGAATTGTCAAGAGTTGTTTGGTGTTATCTTGGAATGCTTCAGATACTGTTTGTTATAACCAAGACCTCTTAGGACTAGGCTAGTTGTCTGACTTTTTCAGTTTTGGTGGCCATTGTTGCTTTCATTGACCTTATTCAGCGCTTAGATATTCTTGTGTCTTTTTTTAAAGTTTTACTAGTTTAACGGATGTTTTATGTATCTTATATTAGTCTTTGTAAGTTACTGAGCTTTTTGGCTGCTATATTAGTAGCTTTATTGGCAAGAGTGTCTGCTCAGAAGATGCTGACGCTATTAGCTACTAGACTATTGGACCTGCTCTTGTTTGCTTTGAGTGAGAGTAGAATGTTACTAAACAAAACCATGTTACCCTTGATCTACCCAATCCAGGACTGTATTTAGGCTGAATGGTTCTTCTTGAAATAGTAAGCCAAATATGTTTAATTCTGACTTATAATTTTGATAGAGATGAGATTCTTTGGCGTAATGATTTTTTTAAATTGCATGATTTATCTCTTTGGGGGTTAGCTTTATGGGGTTTAAAGTTATGTCTTCTGGGGTAGAATTGTGTGTGCCAGTGAATCTAACTCGACTTGCTTTGCGCTCTTTCCTAGAATTTTATTGCAAAAATTGTTGGATGATCAGTGGATCCAACGGCGTCACTCCAAACGCCATGTACACAGGTAATGGTTGGTTAGATCAATAGGAGGTAGATGATTGATGAGTTTTCTGACAGATTTAGAGAGGTTTTTGTCGCTTTGGTTATGGTAACATGGGAGTTGAAGCTTGGTTTTCAATTATTTCGTCGAGGACTTTGGAGTGCTAAAGCTGGTCGTTTTTACCCCACTCCTGGATTTGTTGGCTTTTTTGTATGCCGTGTATTGTGTTGGCTTTGAATTGCAGTAGTCCATCATCTGCAAATGGCTACCTTTGGTAGGGACGTGAGCAATAGTTCATTTTAAATTAGGCTCTGGAAGGTTGTGTCACACATTTAATTTTGAGTGAAGACTTATGACATCGTTTTTTTTTGGCTTTGGTGTCAAATTAGTCATGGATGACTGTCCGAACTAGACCGAAGATGATGGATGGGTAGTTCATTTGGCAACGAGGATAGATCTGCTGCTGTTGTGAATCTTTCCCCATTGACACTACAGGAATGCTTTTCTTTTTTCAAGAGGCCATTTCCTGACTTGCACAATTTTCAGCTCTGGTACAATTTTTTTTTTGAGTTCACTCAATAGAATCTCGTTTGATCTTTCTACAAAGTCTTCTCAATTTCACACTGTGTGTTGTTTTATTGTACATATGATACTGGATTTTTGATATTCTATTTCTCGGCACTAACAACTGCGATCTAGATTCAGTGTCATCGACGTTCTCTAAGGTTATTTTCTTTTTTGCATCTTTATTAGTTTTTTATTAATTCAAGTACTTTGTTCATTTCTAATAAAAACTTAATATTTTTATTTCTTCTTCTAGTTTCTTTACCTTTGCTAGATTACGCTTTTTATTTAACCCTGTGGATTTTTTATTTATATTTTTTTAGGAAAGTTTTGGGCATCTAGCATCGCCTTTTAATAGTGTGACTTTTTAAGTTTCTTTAATACACAAATATATCAAGTGTGTATTCTATCTTTTTTCAGTAATATTTTTTGCAAATGCAGCTGTTTAGTTTGCTCTCCTTATCTTTCCTATGTATGCTGGCTCAAATTCTAAATAGAGACAATTATTTTATATTTAGTTTTAATGATTAGAAGAAATGGGTGGTAAACCTGTCAGTCTAGAAAAACAGGGCTTTTGAATATGCTAATAGTTTAAGAGTTTGAAGTATATAAGAGTTGTTCGAGAAATGATTGAATATTTTTTTATACACGCGAATTTATATATATAATCTAATAATTTATATAATATATTCACCAGTGCCAGTCCAAAGCTTAGCTGCAAAAGCAAGAGAGCGGGGATTAATAACCTCATAAAAAAAACCTTTATTTTTTTATTTAGTTGACCTAAATGTATATAAATATTACTTGGGTAAGATCTTTTTCTTTTCTATGCTTTTATTTTTTTCTTTCCGTTTAAAAACACAGTTTTGCACCTTATATTTTATGTTAGAACTCAAAGCGCACAAGAAGAAAAACTGTAAACATATAAGTTATAGTAAATTTACGAGATATTCAAAAGTTTGTGAATATGATGTTAACGCATTGTTGGATAAAGTGAGTGTTGCAATGCAAGACTCTGATTAAGAAAACGTACTCAAGTCTCTTCAACATGTCTAACATATATTAAATAGAGGCAAATATGTATGTGAATTACTATTTTGTTTTAGTATAGCTTCGAGTAATAGTCAATAACGTCACAAAAACTCAGAATAGCTCTAAAGAAATTTGAAATTTTGTTCTACATCTTTACGATATTTTTTAGGGTTATTACAAGGCTTAGATGTAGCAAATCTAATACCTGGAATGTATAAAGAGTGTGTGGTGTATAAAGAGGAACGAGCCTATACAGCCTGCGAGGAAGCATAGTTTGCGAACTGGAAGGTTAAGGCTTCTGTTTGTTCGGCTTTATTGTTCTTTATTTGGATTGAGCATGAGTATTTGTGGTATTATCACTTTCGCTTAAATTATGAATATACCAACTTATCTAACTTTAAGGTCCAGTTCTCTGAACCCAATAGCCGAGTTACTACATCTCACCAAGTGTTGGGATGGTCAGCAGGTACATCTCAAAATTATGACTCTCATTTGGATTTTTAACGTTTTAGGTATAGGGTGAAAACGATCTAATAAAGAAGATTATGACTACAAGATTTAAATTTTTTGTTGAATAGATAACATAGAGGAAGATGCTGCAAAAGTGAGTTACAGAAACTGGAAGATAGTAGTTAGGACTTGAGAGAGATTAGTATGACGGTCAAGGTTTTCTCTGGATTACAGGGTCAGTCAATTAAAGAAAGGAGAACTTCACATAATTAACACTGTTTTTGGGCTTTTTTCGATTTTAGTTTATATGATTGATTTCATTGTACGTTGTTTTGTAATATTGTTATAGCCAATGATGTATGCATTTCCAAATAAAGTATCTCTAAAAGTCTTGTTATTATCGCAGATAGTTACACAATTATTGAGTTTTTGGATTTTTTAAATGTTTATGTTTATGTTTATGTTTATGTTTTAGGGAGGATACATTTAGCTTCGACTAACAATAGGAGCCAAATTGACAGCGGTATACATGGTTGCGATTGAGGTTCGCTTTTGTTCCCGTTATACATGTCCATTAGTTGCTTTACTGACCTTGTCAGGTTAAACCTCTTTTTTTATAGAAACTATCGCTTTACGTTAAACCCATCTAAAGTTAATTAGAGACTAATATGGATTTTCAGCACAACTTTTGGCCCAACGCAAAACTGGGCTCAAAGGGAATGAGCACACTGAGGTAAAGCTATTACATGGATTTTATTTATATATATATATATATATATATATATATATATATATATATATATATATATATATATATATAACTGAATCGAATTTGTCGTTACAGTTTATTATCACTACTACTTACTTTTTAGTTGCACTGGAGGGTGATTTTCCTTTGGTGGTGTTTATTACCTAGTTTTAGTGGAAGAGCAGAATATTGGAATTCATTTGGCGAAGACTGAATAGAATGGAGTAGGTCCGTTTTCTCTTTCACTATTTCACTATTATGCTACAGAAATAGCAGATTTTTAGGTTTTTAGGGTGAATAACACAGTTTTTACTTTAACTCCAAATTAATAATTATATGTAGTTGCAGAATTTATTTATATACCACACTTTGTTGACTTGGATGACTACTACTTTTGCTTCTCTTAGAAGCACTTTATTGAATTTTCAGTCCCAGCTTAGCTTACTTGATGGTGACCCATCCAGCCTGTTTCCATTAATAGACCATCTTAACCCAGCTTTCAAGAATCTCTGAGAAATCATCTTCTAGGATTAGGCGGCGAACGACGGGTTTGTTGGAAAATTTTATTACAACTGACGCCATTCCATTTTTAGGCAGAACGTGATCGAAAGTCATAGCGGAAGTGGGAAACGGTTGCTTGAGCGTTCTTTACTTAGCATTTTTTATGGCGGCATTTGCCATTCGTTATAGTTTTATTTAAACCCATTGGTTTAAAAAGATCAATTACATTATGGCAGAAGCAAAGCTCATTTTTTTTCGTGAAGGTTCTAAATTTTTTAAGGATTTTATTCAATAAGTTCCATTGTTTCAACTTGAAGGCTAAAATTTTCGCTTTTTCATCGAGTTTATCAAGGTATTTAATTACATTGTTAAATTTTGTTCTTTGAGGGGGAGGAATGTAAAACTTTATTTTGTAATCCTGATATTTGGGTTTTCTGAATTTCTTTGAAAAATAGCTCTTTTTGTTTCTGAGTGGCGAATGATACAGGAAATTCCACACTATTAAGCTCAAAGACAAATAGTAGTCGCTTGAGGGGATAGTAAGCTCTTTTAAATTTGTGGCCCAACAAACTTCATAACTCTCTTGTCATCTTAGTAGCTCTATGAGACAAAAACTGGGATTTAAGGAAAAAAAAGGTAGGCCCCAAGAAAGATTACTACCCTGAATATTGGCGAAGAGCTTTTTATGAAAGAAATATTGTTACTGAATTCAGAGCAGGTAAAAAAAACTTGATCACAAAGTTGTCCTTGCCCTCCAATTTCTTTTATAATGACCATAGTCAAAATATTCTTTTTTTTTAGACTTTATAAATTTATCGTAAATGTAACAGGCAAAATTGCCGAATGCTTCTAACATCTAAGAGTTATAGTAAAATATTTACTTATCGAAATATACATTTATTACCTTCAGCATAATTGCTGGCGTCAACTCAGGAGCTTCAATAACGATTATCGGGTCGAATGCTTTTAGACTCTTACACTAAATCTGCGATTTGAGGGTAAAAGCAAGTACAGGCGTAGAGATCACCCCCATCCCCAGAATTATACCCCAAGTGCATTGAGGCACTTTCTAAGCATCGTATTCGTGATCAGCGACCCCAAAAACCTCCGAGTAACGGGAATGAGCTCATTTTGGCCAATATTAAGCGAGAAATAAAATATTCTTTTGGGTCTGCAAAAAGCTCGTCAAATAAATGCATCTTTCGCGTACACAAATGCACTTTCGCATTATAACAAAAAAATATGTGGTAACATTTTTTTCTGATGCTCTTACGAATCAAATGCGCCTTGATACGTGTACCCGCTAAAAATTTCGAGCTTTTTTACTAATTTGCCTCGACTATTGAGTCTGGAGTGGAAGTGTGTATTGAGGTAAATGCTTATTTGATTTTAATTAACTAATACAACTGAACTCAGAATTTGTATTTACTGTGTATTATCACTACTATCGATTTTTCAGTTTCACTAAAGGGTCTTGCAATGATGATGTTTTTGCATAATTTTAGTGGAAGAGCAAAACGTTGGAGTACCTTTGTTAAAAGTTTTATAGAACAAAGTAGATCTGTTTTCTCATGCATTATACTGCTAGACATAAGAAAATATAAGGTTTTGAAGTGCTTAATTCACACTATCGGGTGAATAACACAGGCTAGTACGATAGCTATGTCTAAGTTGAGCAAAGTTGTATTTTATTATTTTTTATTTTTGTGCTTTTCGCAAAGGCGGTAACAACTAATCAGCTGGCGACAGTTACCCCGAAAGGGTTTGCAGATCGCCCGATGCGTGAGAATTTAACATAATTCGATTTATTAGTAAGTACGCCACTAACTCTAAATCTAAGATTTGGGGGTAAAAGCACATCCGTACCGCTAGATGATGGTGTAACCTCAATCAATAATCTCGATAATCATGACAAACTACTGATGTAGTTCCATTTTTATTGTGGCTATAAAAAGAGATATTGGTTTCTTATAAAGTTCCTGAGAAGGCAATTTAGACGTGAGGTTATTCACATTTCCTCTAGTTTACTGAGCGAAGATTTTAAAGGCGTGATGTTATCTCGCTTTGAGTATTATGCTCGCATATGGTCTATACCAAAACAAAACATTATTATTTTTCTTTTTTTTCGGGCGCAAAGAGTTGACTAACGTACGTAATTCAAAATTTTTGATTCTATTCAGGTCCATAGTCTATCCCAGATTATTTTGATAACCGTTTCGTGTTTCAAAGGCATAAAAAGATTGCTTCAACATTTTTCCTCCTTTTAGTAGCGACAGAACAGAATAATGGCTCTCCAGGAGTTTTGGAGTTTTCTTACCAGTAAGGAAAGACTTAGATACTGGAAGTAAAATATAAATAAAAACTACAAAAATTACTACATTTATGTGCTTTAGTAGTCATTACATTGATTCATATTGAAAGGTTTAGAAAAAATAACAATAATCTCTTTAACTTTTTATATCAAACCCTCGGTTGAAGTCCCAACCAGTATCCCCCCTTTTTTAGGATATTGATACTACTCGTATCAAGAATATATGAACGAGAAGTTTGTTCTACAGGCACAATTCTGAACTTTGACAGCAAGTAAAACAATATCGTTTTCATTTCCAATAAAGCAAAACGATTTCCTGTAACAAAGTTCTAGGCTTAGACTAATGTTTGGTCTACGTTGGTAGTCGCAGTTAGAAAGCTACTATTTAAAGACTTTTTCATAAGAGTTCAAAGTAAGCACAAACTATTTACACATATATGTCACGGCACTTACCGATACATTTCCTTGGACCTATGCCAAAAGGTATGAAAGTAGTCGGATCAATGTTGTGCTTGTTTTCCTGATGAAACCTTTCAGGATCGAACTTATTAGGATTTTTGTAATATTGAGGGTCTCTCTGGATTCCCAAAACTGGAATTATTATCTCAGTGCCGATCTCTATTGTCAGTGGTGTTTCTCCTGGTAAAACGGGTTCGATCGTGTAAGGCTGCACGCATATTCTGTTTAAAAAGAAGGCCGGAGTCCACAAGCGTAATGTTTCTGCGATGCAATGTAATTAGCAGTTCTGTTTTGATCAGTTTAAACGTACCTGTAATCACCATATCTAAGTATGGCATCCTGAAAAAAGTCGCGTAAGTAAGTTTTCCTTCATTCGTTGCTAAAGCATCATCAATTTCTTTTATTAACTTGTCTTGAACATCAGGCTCAATTGCCAATTGATGTGCCACATTACACAGTGCTAAGGATACAGTATCGTAACCCCCAAAGAAGAACACAGCAGCTTGTATAGCAATATCTTCATCTGTTATTTCTGCCTTCTTGCCAGATTCAGTTTCTTTACCGTTAGTCTTTTTAAATTCTAACCATTTATCATTTTCAACAATTGATTCGTCATCTGGTTGAAGTCTCCCCTTTTGCACCTCTCTCAAAATATGAAGTAAATCGGGACGAATGATCCCAGATCTTTCACGGTATTCTATGGTTTCTTTGACGATAGTCTTGAAAAAGTTATTGGCTCTTTCGCCAAACATGGTTATCTTAAATAGCTGCAAAAGTTGATAAATTCCAGTTTTAACTTTCATCTAAAGAAATTACCTTTGCAAGAGCTGGATATAGTGCGGCACCAAACAGTTTCAATCCTTTCAGCCCGCTGAAGTCAAAAGCTTCTTTTCCCATCACGAAGAATTCATTGCTTGGGTGTTTCAGAGAGTCGCATTTGATTCCAAAAGCGCACGATGCTGTCGCGTCATTGGTGAACTTGGTGAAAGCCTCCTTCATATTCAAAGCTATCACCTGAGAACCTTGGCGGTAGAAATGATCAGCGAATTTCTCTGCGCACTCGGCCATTAGGCAAAACATGGCCTTCATTTTGCTGCTACTGAATGCTGGGCTTAACAAAATTCGCATGTCGTGCCAGTCTTCCCCTAAAATTTTTGATTCTAAAAAGATCTTTAACTGTTCTCCGAACAATCACACCGTCTCTAGCAAAAAGTCCCTTTTTCCAAAATGGATCTGCATCTTTCGGAAGGTTTTCGGAGTGGTCCGAAAACTTGTTGAAATCTTTAATGCAAATCTGTTTGATTAGGTCAATGTCTCTGATCACAAGAGCTTTTCTGGAGAACTGATAGAATCCAAAGTACCTAAAGACAATTATATCTCGACCTGCTAGAGGCGCAATTAAGAGCTCGCCTTACCTGTGGCCTTGAAACTGTTTGTATACTCGCAAGAAAATGGAGGCTAAAGCTTCTCTCCTTAGAAGTACTGGTAGTAAATTGCCAAAAAAAGGCACCGGCGTCGGACACGGCACGCTTTTTTCTTTCCAGTACTGAAACTGTTTTCTTTGCTTTTGGTAAAGAAAATACACAAGCAACAGAGCGACCGAAATAAGAAATAAGGAGAACATATTAGACACACGAAATTTTCTGTTGTCGAGTTCAATATGATTCAGCAAATTTATAGTAGCTATAATTGTTTCATACTATTATCTTGGGTGACCGACCTTATCGCCCTTTCAGAAAAAAGATAACCCGATGGAAAGTTTCGTTATTTGTTTTAACTGTAATCACATAGAGAACACTGTAATTTAAATATGCATGTTGCATACTATTAAGACCAGGTTAGGCAATTAAGTCGAGTACATTTCGATCGTTTGTCACGAAAGATATAGTGTGAGCTTTTTAAAGCGATGTCTTACAGTTCTGTAATGCTAGTGGTCAGTGTCACATTACCAAGACAAATTGGAACTGTTTAAACCATAATGATGCATGTCCGCCCAGTAAAATCGCTGCAGCACGCTTCAGTGAAAACAACCAGCCAGGTCATGGTTCTCTAAAACCGCACTGTTAGATGCGCAACATCAGTTGCCGTTGAATTTTGCTAGAGCGTATATTACGTATCTCAAAAACCCTTTCTATGCTTTCATTTTCATATCCCATCATTTCTATTGCAACGTTTTCGGGCGACATCAGACTTAATATGGCATTGGTGGAGAACTTCAAGGTATTTCAGTTCCATCATCTATAGTGTTAGTCGGTTAAAGATCTCTGTAACTTTGTCTATTCGATAATGGTTTCCTGTTTTTCTTATTTAGTCTTTAAGTTAATTCGTCACCTTCCGTAACAGATTTGCAATTAGCAAAGTCGCAGGCGTTAATCTGGACAGATCACATAAAAATTTTGAATATGGCCAGACAATTCTCGCTCTAGCGATATCATACTTGAATTTGCCATCTGAAAATTTACTGGGTGTCGCCGTTGCGCTGTGGAAAAGAGGTTCTTTAAGCCTCTAGTACTCAAAGTGTATCGCTGCTATTATAGCAAACATTTTGTTTCCTTGAAAAGCTAAAATTTCCAGAAGACCGGCTGTTCTAATTTGAGGCGTTGTTTAAAAGACATCGTTGATCTTTGTGGCTCTTCTATGCAAGCACTTTGCAGCTACAAAGGTAGAGGAGGATTGTAAGGTGGAGTATCATATTTCAAGACATGTGGTATTAGCTAAAGTTTTTATTGAGGTTTGAGGAAAGATATTTGAACTTTTTTGATGGGATCTTAAAATAGATGGAAACCGCTTTGAACAATAATATGAGAAATATTGGTAAATTTCGGTGACAATTTGGTTAGGGAATAAAAAAAAATATATATAGAATGATCAGCATGTGTTTGGAAATTATCTAGAGTGGTTACGTGTGTTTCATTTGCTACATGTTATGCAGGTTCTCGACACAGTGTGAAGAAGACCAAATAATCATCGTTGCATCGTGTGGTTGGTTCTCGGGTTATAAGACCGTGGTCGGAGTTCAGAAACTTCTTCTGAAGATGTCTGCCGCAGTTGTGGACGAAACGTCCTTATAACCCGAGAACCAACCACACGATGCATCATAACACCGGCCGTGAAAGCCTTCGCATCTATAGTATTTAGTATCATCATTGTCAGAATATTGGACTCGTCCAATTCTGTAGTCTTGATATTTAAACGTCTCGCAGAAGACGCGCTGCCTGGTATGGTTGGTGTTTTTGGTGGTAAATAGATGCTATTACCTGCGAATCATCGGTATCTGGCATAATTCGTTATTTGACTTCGTATAAATGCAGGGCAAAAACTAAATCTCGACCATGGGTGGCCGCATGTGAATAGAAACTTTCAAGAGTGGGGGTTCTGCATCATATTTTGAGCTAGTGATGTTCATGCGCTTATAATAATTGCGTTACGGTGATCACCACTTGGGAGGACCAACTGTTACTGCCCACTTAAAAATATTTGTTTTTTTTATTTATTTGTTTATATTAATTTTGATCACCTTTTTTTTTATTATACTTTTACTACTTACGTTTTTCATTATTTCTTACATTCATTTCATTTTTCTTCATAATTTTATATATTTTTAGTTCTATTTATTTATAATCATTTATCCATGTGTTTGTTTTTTTGTATTACTTCCTACCACTTGCCATTGTAGCGTTCTTCTTTATTTTATTTTTTGTTGTTCCTAGCTGTTATTCTAAATATTTGATTATGATATTTCACTGTGCTTTCACATCGTTTACTTTATTATCCTACATCGCTGGTTTTCCTTTTATACCCTTTTTATATGTTTTTTTTTTAGTTTTATTGACGATTATTTCCTCTTTGTAACTAATATTTGTTCCATTTACGCCTGGTGTTGTCTATATTATCTAGTGTTTAAACTCTCTTGTAATTGTCATTTGTTTTTTCTGAAAAATATTTTTTGGCTGTTTAATCTCTTTTCTAGTATTATGACATCGTCGTTTAGTACCTCTCTATTTTGCCTTGAATTTTTCTTATAAGATTTTATCTCATTTATCCGCATTTTCTATTAATGCATATACATTTTTCTTGCACCCCATTTTGTATTTTTTATTTAGCCACTGTTTTTATTTTATGTTATCGTTTTCATTTAATTTATCATTGTTTTTTTAAACTAATCACATACACACACGACGCGCGTGCATATGCACACACACAACGTGCGCACGCACATAAGTACGTGGACACAAGCATATATACATATATGCATATATGTATATATATTTGGAATCTTTTTCGTTTTTTCTCAATGTTATTCCAATTGTCTTTATCCAGTCACCTTTATGATAATTTTATTATATACTACCTTTACGGGGTTTTTCTGTCTACTTTCGTCAAATCGTCATTTATAAAAACATGCCCTGTTCTGG
This sequence comes from Sinelater perroti, assembly GCA_036346155.1. Lineage (NCBI taxonomy): Eukaryota > Metazoa > Arthropoda > Insecta > Coleoptera > Elateridae > Sinelater > Sinelater perroti. Next base: position 1,096,932 of record JARFIY010000201.1, read on the forward strand.
TTTTTTAGTTTTATTTTTTACCGTTTTTGTCTTCTTGCTTTACTCATTGTTATTATTTACCTTATTTAATAACTTGTGCGTTTTTTTTATAATGTTACTCATTTTTTGACTATTTTTATATCGTTAGCGCTTACATTTCAACTATTTTTAATTATTTTCTTCAATAGTTGCATATGCTTTTCTAATTAATTAAATTTTCTTTTGCTCTTTTGTTTTCTTTTTGTCTCTTTTTTATTTTCTTGTAGCTTTGTTTTCTTCTTTTTTTTTAATTCTACATTAACAGTATTCTATTACTTTCTAAATTGATGTATTTCTTCTTTCATAGTCTTTCAGAGTCCATTAACGTTTCTTGCTCTGCCTTTTCTTCCAATATCATTCGTTGAATAATATTCATCACTTAGTGTTTTTAGTGATTTATATAATACGGGCCTGTTTCTTCTGTTTATTGTTTGCTTATCTTTGATTTCTTCAGCTTATCTTTATTGCAACACGCAAAGGTCGCCCAGATTGAATCGTCAAAGTCACACGTAATACAGATTATGCGCAATGTATATTCAAGGTCAACTAATTTGTTTGCTTTATTTCTTTTATTCTGTTTTCACGTATTTAGTGAATGTCTTTATTTTCCTAAAACATTTTTTGTTCGTAATAATCCTAATACGATCTAGTTAGGCGCTTCAGTTAGAGCTGATGTATTGTACAAGGTGTATTTAAAAAGTTAGGCGAATGGTTCTATATTACAACAGCAATATGGGTTAGATGTACGCGCATACACCTGACCGTCTAACTCATTGTGAAAATTAGGGCCACAGTGCAATGGAGCCACGAGTGACCATCAAGTTCTGCTACAAATTAGAGCGGAATTACAAATAAACAACAGAAAAATCAACAAACGTCAACGGTGTTTAGCATATATCAGCATCGAAACTGGAAAAGATAACAAAGGATGTAAAATACTAAGCTACCAAAAAAAGATTGAGCTTTAACGAAACAAAAATCATATTCATAACAATAGGAAAAAAATCAACGTGACAACGAAAACATTAACAATAAAATTATAAAAGAGAGATGAAATGAGGATAAAGAGAGTGAAGAGTTTCTTGTACTCAGATGCATACACAACAAAATATGCTGAAAAAAATTTTGAGATCGAAGCAAAACTTCCGACAGTTCGGTACGGGGAAATTTTAAAACTTATCAAGAGTAATCTAAGGAAATTGATAAGAATCCTTACTGGGCTGCAAACAACAAGAAGATCCATTTCACTTTACTGGCTGGCAGACTGCGCCAGATTAAAGCAGGAAAGAGAAACACCAAAACGTCTTAAACCGCAATGCTGACGCATGAACTAAATGGGATAAAATAAAATAAGAGCTGTTATGCAAACATTTTTTAATTGATTATGTACATCAAATTCAGAAGTAAACTCTGATAAAGTCACTTCATAGATGGTGATATATTATACATTTTTATTATTATTATTATTACAATAGCTGAAATTAATGTTTGAATGTTAATAACGTAATAGTTTAGTAACAAATGTGTCTTATTTTTAAAAGAAAACATTAAATGTTTGTTATTTTAGTAAAAGTATGTATAAATTACTTTTTTTTCTTAATTATTTTATTAATCAAATTGTATTGTTTATTTTTAATAATTATTATTTTTTGATGTGATTATTTAGAGAATGATTTCAAAAATTACATTGCATAATGTAGTTACGTTTATTATACTTATTGTTCTAATGCAATCTTCTTGCTGTCCTGCGATCCTGATAGTAAAACTCGAATTCGAGCTAGATTTATCGTTTGGATGCCATCATAATAATATTATTTGCTATTAAATGTTTCTTATTAATTAATATATAAGTTTAATTAGCACTAATTTAAAAATATAATCCTTTAGAAAATATTTAATGTTCATATTTTTTTCGTGTGATACGAAAGTTCAGCGTACTATGTATTAATTATAATTAATATAATAAATTTTTAATTGTTAAATAAATCTTTTCCCGCGCTATCTATTGTTTGATAGTATCTATTAGCATCTGAAGAAATCTATAATATTACAGTTTTATTACCGACTTAGGAGCATGCGCATACGATCTCTTTTCAGTTCTAAGAACCTGGTCATAAGACTTAAATTACTGGCAGTTTTGGTACCTCGGTTGGAAAGCGCAAAAAAACCGAAATCTAGTCCATGCGACTTTAAACCACAAAGGTCGCATGTGATTAAATTTCTTCTGTGATCTCCCTAAATTCTCGTTGTCTTAAACAGACTCTCAAATGAATTTCAAAAACTTAGATATTTACAAACAGTCTGACGAAGTTTTTTCAAGTGCTTTCTTGGTTACGCATCTTTTGAGACTTAAAATATTTTTCTTTGCTGTGACTGTTGATGACCTTTGATTAACGTATTGTTTTTGAAACAGTCACCATTTGCCTATAAATAATACTTTATCACAGAAGGAAGTCCAAAGGATATACATATTTGTGTATTGATATAACACCGACACAAGTGGAAGAACATGTTTGAGTTCAATGGCCTGTGACACTATGCATAAATCGTTTTCATCTATATATATTTTATATGCATACATACATACATACATACATACACGTATAACTCAATGCCTAGCAGCGATAATTGGCAGCTAATCCAAAAAGTTGGCACGGCAAAATATTAAATATTTCATTAGTAATAATAATTTACTAATAATTTTCTTCTAATATATATATATATCACAAAATTATATATATATTATTATAATATATATACAATAAGATAAAATATATATATATATATATATATATATATATATATATATATATCTATATTATGATAAGAATATTAATTTTCATTAAAAAATAATCCGTTTCTTCATTTTATATCAATAAATAAGTGGAAGGTGATAAGTAAACATATTCTTATTTCCATTTTTTTGATGATTATGTATTTTTTAATTATTTGCTAAATATTTTGGATACAAACTGTTTAATAAATTTGTATTATACAGAGGTCACAAAGTATTGTGTAGGTATGAAAACAATGCAATCTAGCCCAAATTCAAGTTTTACTATCAGGACCGCAGGAGAGCAAGAAGATCGCACTCGAACTATGCGTATAGTAAATATAACTAAATTATGTAACGTATTATTTTAAATTTATTTCTTGAATAATTACATCAAATAATAATAATTAAAAATAAACAATACAAGATTATTTACATTAGTTTGATAAATAAAGTAACTTGGGGGCCTCTATCAAACAATAGCTTTAATTGTTAGAAGCAGGAAAACCTTTATAGCTGTATTTTCCTAAATATAGATCAACACATAACTTTATCAAAATAACACATAATTAATATACTTTTAAAAATTTAACAATTTTTGATTAATTATTACATTATTAAAATCTAATTATGTAGAACTATTTTTACAATAATATTAATAAAAGAAATCTATAAAATTGTGCCATTTGTGATGCTATAAATTAATTCATTGAAATATAAAGTAAAAACAAAATAATAATTAAAGTACGTCTTATTTTAATATTATTTAAAAAATAAGTAACATTATTATAATTTCATTGCAAATTATTAAATTATTTTTTAGCGACATCTGATATTCAATAACTAGAATTAAATTATTTAGAAAACTGTAATTTAACACACGTCTTGATTGGGAAGCCCGTTAAAATAGCTAAACGATCCTTTCACACTCATGTAATCCTAATAGCAAAAATCGAAATTCTTCGAAGTTTCGTAGCGTGAAGGCGCACTAAAAAAGAAAAATTTTTCGGATTTTTTTATAAAGTTGTGTTTTAATTTTGAATTGATGGAATTAGGGATTAAAAAATTGCTGAATGGTATGGTATGGTGTTAATTCCTGATTTTATTTATACATGTACCGGATTGGAAGAATATTACACATTTTTTTACTAATTATAATAATTGCATTGTAGACAAAATTAAATTGTTTGTTATTAATTCCTTGGTTGGAGTCTAATGCTGCTAATATCAATAACTTAGTCCACAGGCATAACCCGAAATCTTGACAACAAATAGAACAACATCTTGATTTCCAACAAGGCTAAATGAACTCCTGTAAAGAGTTCTACGTCTAAACTGCTTTACCTGCCTCTTGGTTTTTAACTTAATTACCGACGCAGTTCTTGATCGTACGCTAAATGGTATGAAAGTAAATGACGGATGTTATCTTTGTTTTCAGGGTTAAACCTCTCAGGGTCAAATCTATCAAGATCTGTGTGTTCTTGGACGTTTTTGTGGATAGTAGAATTTGGAATTATAACTCTGTGCCGACGTGTGGGGTTTCTGATGGCAAAATCGGCTCTATAGTGTAGGGCTACACGCATTTTATGCTTGTGAAGAAAGACGGGTCAGCAACCGCAAGATGTAATTAAAAATTTGTTTAGGTCGATTAAGTTATCACCTGAAACCATCATATCTAAGTATTGCATTTTTAAAAGAGCCGAGGAAGTCAGTTTTTTCCCATTTTTTACTAGGTACATTTACTTTTCTTGTTAATTTATCCGTAGGCTCTAGATTGTAGCAGACCTATCCTGTTACCACCCCAAAGGGCCTTCAAGGCCTATTACGGGGAACTATTATTATTAATTTATTTTGAATATTCTGGTTCAATCGCTGTTTGATGCGCCATGTTGCACAGTGTCGAGGATACGCAAGCTCAAAAAAAAAACATCACCGCTTGTATGGCAATATCTTCATCTGTTATGTCCATCCTTTGACTACATTCGTTGTTATCATTATCAATTGGTTGCAATCTCCCCCTCTGTGCTTCTCGTATTAGATGGATGACGCCTGGATGAATTATCCCAGACTTTTTACGATGTTGAATCACCCCTTTGACTATAGCTTTAAAAAAAAGTTATTCGCTTTCTCGTCGAACATGGTTAACTTGAGGCTAAGTTTTCGATTAGAATGGCAAACGCCTCTTTGCCTGGCATGAAGAACTGGTTGCTGGAATATTTTAAAGAATCGCACTTGATTCCGAACACGCCCGATACCGTCGTATTATTGGTGAGCTACCTTTTTGTAGCAATGGGTGATGAATCCTTCTGCGCACTCAGCCACCAAGTAAAACATGGTCTACATTACGTTAATTGAATCCAGTAGAATTTGTAAAAATAACATTTACGGCCGTTGCCGCCCACTTGCTGAAAAGAAAACTGTTACTTCATAATCAGATGATTAATGATAAACTGAAAGGATATTTTCCCGCAAATATGAGCTTTAAAAGGACCTTTTATGTTTTTAGAAACATGTAAACCTTTCACGATTTGAACGAAATCGAAAAGAAAAAACTAAAGACGGAAAAGTATAGCTTGAAAATAAACAATCAAGGGTTATTCGATCTTTAAGTGTTTTATTGTGAAGATATTTCTGAACAAAGGCCTACACAAAACCATATCTGTGATTTTGGACGACTGGAAGGAAAAGTAATCCTACAGAAGTTGGAAGAAAGCTTGATGGTATTAATAATCAACAATATTTTAAAACCAAAATTAAGAGTAATTGTTAACGATTTGGAAACCATTAGCGGGGACGAATCATTAGCAAAATACTGTTGACGTAGCGAACTTAAAGAAAACTGCACAGCTTGTCACTATTGGATCCGATTGACCACGGTGATATAGACCTAAATTTTGGTTTGAAAGAAATTTGATACCAGACCGTTGATCAACTAAGAAGTGTTTAGAACTACAATTTAGGGCTAGTTATGTGAACGCTATACGCATACCTGCAAAGTAAATATGTATATGTAGGCTATCCATTCAAGCTTTGAAAGGAGAATCAACAGTTTGACTGTGGACGAGAAGACAGTATTTGTATTTTAGGGAAAGTCTTAAAGTCAAAAGAAATCTAAAGAATATTAGAGTATTTAACTCGTAAATTAGCTGTCGATTTCAGAAATAAGATTAAAAGAGAGTTTGGTTCAAAACAGGGGCAAAAAATTAACGAAAACAACCGAAGCAAGTAGTGCAATAAAATTTGAAGTTTTGGAGAAATCCATAGCACAATTAAGTTATCCTAATTATAAAAAAAAAAACTAACGAAGAAACTTTAAACATGGTGCTTTGATTGCCGTTTTAATCCCAAGTGATATCCATTTCTGCTGCGAAGGAAGAAATTTGTAGCACTGACCCGAAAAGGAACCTCCGTTTCTTTCACGGGCACTACTTTGAAGTACGACAGCAAGTGGAATATTATGATCTTCGTTTTCAGCAGAGCAAACCTGTCATCTGAAACATATCGTCAAAATAATTGTAGCGCTAGGATTACACTTACCAAGGTAATATCTTGGCCCCGCCTCAAAACCAAAAAACGACTCAGAAAACTTCCTGTCGTCACCGAATCGTTCCGGGTCAAATTTGTCGGGGTTGGGAAAATTATCACCGTCTTTATGAATTGCGTAGACCGGCACAACACATTCTGTGCCTATAGCCGAATGCAGCGGCCTCTCGTTTGGCAATATAGGTTCAATGACGACATCCTCCGTGGCTACTCTATTTAGAAGAGGGAGAGAGCTCCACAGACGAAGTGTTTCTAGAAACGTTGAAATATAAATGTGGAAAAAAGATGCGAAGCGGTATACCGAGGACAGTCATGTTCAGATATTTCATTTTCGTCAATAGTTCCTAAGATATGGCGCCGTTGCATTTACTGAATGTACAATCAATCTCCTTAATGAGTCGTTCTTGGACATCCTGATTGATTGCTAATTCATAAGACATATGGCAAAGTAGCGACGTTACATTTTCATAACTTGCAAAAAAGAAAATTATTGTTTGTATTGTGATATCTTCGTCTGTTGTGGACATCTTGGTTTTTCTATTCGTAACTTCGAAATCATTTAGCCTGTTTTTCTTAGCTTCTTTAAGTAAGTGAATCATGTCAGGACGCACAAGTCCAGTTTTCTCGCGTTCAATATTTTCCCTTATAACTTTCGAGAAGAACTCGTACGCCTTTTATCCAAATGCCGTTATTTGTAAGACCTGCGTGAAACATAATTAGATTTTGAACTGCTTTCTGCTGCTTCAGCTTTTAAGACCTGCGTTAAAAGTGGGCTGAAAGAGGAAGTGAAAGGTACAATTCTTCTGAGCCCTTCAAAATGTAAGCTGTTTTTGGCCGTAACGAAGAATTCGTTTTCTCTATCCCTCAGAGAGTCACATTTAATACCAAAAAAAGCATAAAGCGATCATATCGTTGATGACCCTGCCAAACGTATCCCTCATTTCTACGGTAACTACGTCTGTTGTGTTTTGCTCGAGGTAACTGAGGAACGATTCCGTGCATTCCACTATGAAGCCGAACATCGTTTTAAGCTTGAAGTTGGAAAAGGCGGGGTTGAGGATGGCTCGAATATCGCGCCACTCGTTTCTTTCAAAAATTTTAAATTAGCTTGAGAGTGAAGCCGCGCCGCCGAACCAATCCTTTCTTGCTACAATTCCTTTCCTCCAGAAGGGATCGCTATTTTCTGGTAGGAACGTGGAGCGGCCAGTGAACTAGTCGAATTCTTTTATACATATCGCCTTGGCTAGCTTGGGATCTTTTATTACAAGGACTGGCGTGGAGCAATTGTAGATTCCAAAGTATCTAAAATGCAACTTTTGAATCGCCCCTGCTTAATATGCTCACAACACTAACCTGTGGCTTAGAAATTTTCGACAGCCGTCTTGGAGGACATATATGAAGGGTTTTGACAGCAGGATTGATGGTCCTAAGTTTCCAAGTATAGATCAAGGCTGCAAGTAGACAACTTTTTCTTTTTCCAGTATTGCAGGGGTTTAAATATTTTAAAATAAACAATCAGATAAAAAGTACTGCAAAAACGACCAGGAGGACGTCCATTTCCTGCGAATAACACTCGAACTTGATTAGGGAAGCGTTGAAACACAGATTTAACTCTGTAATTAGCCGCTTTTGTGTTGTATCATAATGAGTTATTGCAACTTATCTAATTAAGTGACCGTTTTAAATATTTGTATCAAATAGACCATTGTTTAGATAAGAGGTTAAAACTTTTTAGAAATAGTTCAGCTATTGAATTTACCTTTAATTTGTTGTCACATTGTTCTTCTCACTATTAAAAATATTAATCACAGTATGTAGGTTGAAAACAGCAAACGAGATTTTGTGCACCAAGACTTGGATCGACAACTATTAGAAGTAAAATTGGTGTAAATGTTTTAAATAAACAGTTTAAGATTAAACGGCAAGTGTTTTTGTGTGAAGAGTAATGATCTAATTAAAAATAGTAAGATAAAATAAGGTTGAACAGTTTTTGGAAATCCAAAAGTCATGTAATCAATTTAACAAAAAATTTTCGATTGATATGCACATAATGCACTAAGAAAGCTTTGCAATACACTTTTAGTTTTTGTATTCTTTCAAAATATCTCCTACCACACTCTAGGTCTTCTAACCAGTTGTCGGACTAACTTTTTTAGATTCTCTCAAAGAGCTGGACACACTTGTTATTTGGCGTCATTGCAAGGTTTTATCACTTGCTGTCATAACATTTTACAACTCATGTGGCATCTCACTGCACCACGAAATTCATCGTGCCATCCGTCGGTTAAGGTATGAGGTAGCCAAAGAGTGTCAACTTCTTTAACTTGAAGGTGCACATTCTTTTATCTGCTTATACGTTATATGCCTGTTCAACTCGAGAATATTTGTGTCGTCCAAAATAAAAATTTCTCTTTAAAACTCTTGGTATAATTTATATACCGTAGTACAATGGGTACAATTATCTTCCAGTATAGGAACTACTTTTATCAAGAACTGATCAACACTCAAAGTGGTAGCGCAAAATTGTACGGTCTTCCGTTTTTGACCAATATGCTATAGCGAGGTTTTTTACTATTATAGGCTAGTAGCAACTAACACCAGAGGTCTCAATACACTTGAACTTGTCATAACTGCAAGTATCGCTTACGTCATAGTGCAAAACGTTTCTAGTGTTCTAAAAATTTAACTACCATAAGGTTGTATGGGGCAATTTGAAAACTGTTGGTAATGCAATATATAGAATGGGGCACGGAAGTTTAGGTTTTATTAACAGTGGGAATTGCGTGGGCAGAGATGTCATGAAGTTTTTTATTATGTACGGAAGGCTCTTAACCATCACATACTAACTTTAGAAAAACCTGGTCGATTTTCTCCAAATAATTCTGATGTGAATATTATAGTGTGCTTTTGTTTTTTTGAGGATTGCATATGTTTTAAATAATTAAATGTATAAGGACATATCTTTTGAAGCGAACATTAAAATGATGTTTTATAATCAGTTGGTTAAGTGAAAGATGAAGTTTAGAATTGATTTTTAGACCATCAATTTCTCTCATTATCACTTTTCATTCTCACCAAGTTCGGGCTTCTTAGCGAAAGGGTCTTGTTTACTTCATTATTTAGCTTGTAATATTTGTACAAGATTAACACAATTGATTTAAATGTGGGGCTACAGTTCATCATGTCGGCCACGTATAACCCGGAAGAAATTACAGTTGCGATGGTTTAAACAATTTCGTTATTAATTGTTTTTCCAAAATTTATAGAAATTGCCTCATATTTTTCAGTTAAAATGTTTGAACTTATAGCCTTCTGTGAAGAGGTATCTTTTAACATTCGAGGTCTATTTCACAAATATAGACGTAATAGTAATACGATGAAAATATTTGGTGCGGCTGCGATGTGACCTGGCAATTGATAAAAACGAAAATAAATTTACTGATTGAATTAGTTGGGAATTAGACGCCGGTGAGTGAACACAAGTAGTGTGTTATATTAGCAATGAGTGGAAAATATTAAATTTGCAGTTTGAAAACTAGGAAATGAGTTGGAGATTCCAATAACTGAAGTGTATAATATATTGACGGAAAATCGTCACAGCAAAAGACGTTTTGTGGCTTTTGTTACCAGAGCAGAAGGAATGTCGTGCTGCAGTTGCTACTGACCTGCTTCAGATAATGATATAAATATCCTATCTCTAATGTTATGACCGGAGATCAAACGTAGGTCTATGACTACGACAAAAACTTAGTTGTTTCTACGGAAGTCGTCTGGTTTGGTGTTTGAAGAAAGTCAAGACCATGTTAACCGTGTTTGTTAATTAGGAAGGCGTTGTTCATTCTGAGTACGCTCTTTCAGAACAAAAAATTACTAAGGAGTACTACCTCTATATTCTTCGTTGATTGTAAGATGCAATATGACAAAAATCGTCGCTCCAGCCAACTGATTGGTTACTTCATTATATCTTATGCAAAGTTTTTCTCTAGACATCAAATAGCGTAGGTGATTCATGAACGTTACAGTCCACCTTTCATAAAAATTCTATTAAAATAAAGTCTGGAAAACGTGCAGGGAATTTAACATTATTGTGTTGTTCTTTGGTGATAAAGAAATTTATTTTCAACAAGATGGAGTACCTTTCCACTCCCATCGTGATGTAAGGACACATCTCAATGTGACTGTTCCCAACAAAGAGCAAAGAGATTCTATTGAAGGGCTTGCGCGTTCTCCCAACCTGAGTCCAGTGGACTTTTTATGGAGATACCTCAAAGATAAGATTTATTGCACAAATTCAGCAACAATCAATAAGCTAAAAAATGCTTTGTAATACTGTCGAATCTATTGGTCCTCAGTATCGGCTGTGTTTAGAAAAAGGCGGCCGTTAGTTTGAATATTATTGAACTTAAACATTAAACTATTGTTTTCAAATTAACACACACTGTATTTACTGCCATCTATAGAATGTATTTTTTAAATGCTCTGTAGTTTTGTGATTACAAATTTATTTACCAGAAAATAGTCTAAATCGTAACTGCTGTTGTGAAAGTGATGCTCTCTCTTCCCCTTTGACTTCTCCTTTATTTTGGTCCAGGGTTAGTAAACAAATGTTAACACAGGTCATCTTACGAAGCCTTGTGCGATTAGTACTGATACGACTCGAATGATGTTGTCCTGGCCCGGCTGAATTTTGTTCTTTGATAAAAACTATTATACATGGTTTTACTCAATTTCTTCTACGCGTGCCCCATTTCTAGTTTTAAGTGACATTTTGCAGATTTTTTAGCGCTTTTTGTGGCTCTTCAAAATGAAAATGTATGAAATGCCAATTGCTATGATTCAGTAAATGTTTAGCATCTTGACTCATGAAGCACTTATTTTATTGAAATGGTCGTGATACGAAAATGTTTATTATTACTTAGGAAACGCACCTCCCTCCCTTTGTTGCTTGTCTGTAACCCGTATACCCCTCTAGTAGTGTAACTTTAGCGAAAGTTTTTGTATGATTGCGATTTATTTTATAGCTATGCTTTTGGTTTAAATGTGTACAATGTATCTAATTTCCTAATATTAGTTGTCTACGACCCTTCTAGCGTCTTTTATAGCCCTTTGGTGTTGCACGTTTTGTAATGATTTTGTTAGTGCGGGCCTAGAAAACGTTCCCGCACGCACTACAGCCGTCTACCACATTGTAGTTTGTCAAAATGCGAAACGCGCGGTTTTGAAGGGTGTAAAAAGAAGGCTAGAATGGTTTTCAACGAGTTGTAGATGAAGTGCATAGCTCATTAACGTAGAAAAAACTCACCCCAAACCATCTCTATAAAAGGGGCGGAATGCGTTTCCCAAGCAATAAGAACACTTTTTATAAAATAACTGCTTAAAATGCGTCTAAACAATTACCGACGATTTAATTGACTTCGCACGCTGCTCTTTGTGATTTGCCTTCTTTTTATAAATTTGAAATTTGTTGTGAAAATGTCTCTGCAGCCACTTTAACAGTTGGAATGTCGTAGGCTGAATGGTTCAACATCTTGTCCTTTAAAAGATGCAAATGTGGTTCTTAAAAAATACGGTTTTTATTCCAATGATTTTTGTTATTGTGTAGATTTGCTATGCATTTGGTTTATTGGCCCTGTTGCATCTGAATGTCTTTCGAAAGGAAGGTCAGCTGAATCAGCCTCAACTTAACTTAGAAGGTCTATTCTATCACAAAGTCTCATTATGTGAGTAATTCCAACTCCACAAATACTTTCTTTTATTTAAGGGTGTATTTATTCACACTAGTGGCACTGTAGACTATTAGTAATGCTACGAATCCTTCTTCAGGTTGAAAGTGCAACTTTTGCGTAATCTACGCAATAATAAATAATTATTCGTTGATTCCTTTAATGGAATTACTTTTTATTTTCTACATAGTAAACTTTGCATAATCACTGTGGTTGAAACTAACCAGTCTTGATGTACGCATCGATTCTGGAGAAACCTGAGAGTTTTCGGATCTTTGTCAGCTAAAATTTGATCAGATCTTTAGTTTGAGTTTTCAATTCAAAGCCAAGTCTGATGTATTTATATATGCATTGAACTTTTTTAATTCATTGAAGTATCATTATTTTTCTACATAGTCTTCTGACGTAGAAACAATGAATAGGTGTTTTTTAGATCCTGTTATTGTAAAATGAAGCCGTTGTGACGTTAGCCAATCGCCCATGAACGCTTCGACTACAACATTGTCATTAAATCTCTCAAGCGCTTCTTTTAGTAAACTAATCAAATGATTATATTGCAAGGTGATAAATCCGAACTGCAAGAAGGGTGTCTAGTGTAGTCCAGAACAAATCCTCGCAAAGTAAGATAACACACTGGTTTGGAAATTTGTGTCTTTTACGACAATGTGCAAAGTCAATAGAAGGGATTTTAGCAATCGTTGACGGCCATCCTCAAACGTCCTTTCAAAATGTGTTTATGCCACGCGTACACTTGAGTCTTTTAAAGTTGTCTCCAAACTGTGCCTTAAGTATTCTTAAAATTTCGAACTGTTTTATTTTTTCTGTTGTAAGAAAATTGCATAATTGCGCAACGGACGTGAGCACCTTTTCTTGACATTGTGAGACTAACTAAAGAAGCGGTAGTATGAGGTAATTTGCGGAACCCCTACTCATAACGTTTAGAAATTGCGCCCTCCGTTTACTTTGTGGTGCATAAGAAAATTCAGGTTTATATTTGATTTAATGGTCTAAATGAACGCATTTCCTTTTTAACAGCGCTTCAACGTTGCTTTAATTAAACTCTGCTTAGTTACCAAAGCCTTCATTATGCATAAAGGGCGTCACAAAAGAAACGCAGGATTAAAATTTTGGCGTTTTTTTTTTCTTACAAGGTTGGCAGTGTTCTGCTTGTTGATATTTTGTAGTAAACACATTGTGGTTAGTCGATATGGAGCACTATTTGATTGAGGAGCGAGTGCCGATTGTTAAAATTCTTTACAAGCAAGGAAGATGTTTCACCGAGATTATAAAACAACTGTAAAAAAACTAATACAAAAATTTGGTTTGAGGTTTGAGAGCCATGTCAAATATTTTAATCCGCATTCGATGAAAATGTTTACCATTTAAAATAATGCCATAACTTTACCAACTAATAAATAAATAAAATGTTTTTTCTAAAATTAAATTTCCTATTTTTTTTTGGAAAACGAACAAAGGAAAAATTTAGAAAGAAAAAGAAAATTCGGAAACTTACCGTAATCTGCTTTGAGCCAATGCCCGCTATGTTAGTATACTGCCTTAGTTTTGATCTTGGCGTGGAGTTCATCAAGAGCGTGTCTAGGCTTATCTCGACGAAGTCTTGTAGATTATAACGGTTATGTCGCGATGAAGCTCGAAGTTCACAAATCAAGTTCAATACCGTATTCAGATCTAAGAGCTATGTAATTTTTGACTGTTACACAAAAAAGTCATAAGAGTAAAATGTTCGTTTCGTATGATGTTACTCTAGTATAATCATATACATATATAGCAATTTTGTTAGATGCAGGTAGTCAGGAAGTTCTGTCTAGAGGGGCCTATAGTTGTCAACATATGGACGAACGAACGGAGAGTTTTTGTGTCGAAGCGAACATTCGGAACAATACCTCTGTTGTAGTCTTTTAGTTTTAACTTGTGCCTCGGGCTTCCATTCCCAATCTAAAAAATTATTGTGATCAGGGAACTTCAGGACTATTAGTTCTACGATGTGAATGGGAGAAGACCTCGGAGTGCTCAAACATCGATGCAGTAAAACTTTTAATTTTGCAGCCTTCGAGGTGATCTACGTGTTCTACTGTAGGCAAATTTTTCAATAAGATATTTGTTGTTATCTAGACAAGATGGTTGTTGTGCAAAAACTTTTCAAATGTAACGTAGTTTTTCCATTATCGATTAGCGCATTTCTACTCCAATAGTCAAAACTGAGCAACATTGGTGTCACTGGCGCTTACTTTTTTTACGTAGTGAGGCCAATGTGTTACATTCACTTCACTCGATGTGTGGAAATCTTAATGCATTCCAACTAGACAACGTTTGGTTCTAACAAGATGGAGTCACAGTTCGCATAGAACTCTCTAAGCCCTGCAAAATGCACTACGTGAATAAATCGGAATTCAAAATATGACTCCAACAATGTATCGAAAATGAGGGACACCACTTGGCCGATATCCTACTTAAAACACATTGAAGCAGAACTTCCAGTTTTGTAGCGTTATCTTATAAAAATGAATTTTGTATACCCTCTACTGATTTCTCTCTATTCAACCTGAAAAAGAGGAAGGGTGTTTTGGCTGACTCTGTCATCATGCGTTACCGTTATCTGCTGACGTCGGACTTGAGATAATATTTTTTAATTTGAGTTAAAAAGAGTAGGTTTGATCCGAACTTCTGTTGTTTCGTCTGCTGGAAGGTTTCACATGGCTGCTTTTAAATCGTTAATAATAGATTTTGATGCTACTCTAGACATTTTTTTCTTAATTAACTATACGTTCTGAAAGATTGATTGCAGCTTGACTGGAAGTTGAGTGCAGGCGTCATTCAACGCGGAGATTCTTTGAAACTCTTTTGATCTTAACGTAGTAAGTTGGAAGCTAAACTTTCTTTTGACATAAGTTTTCATTTGTCATATCGACTTATAAACTTCTTTTTTGTAGAGGCACATCAAATAAATGCAGTTTGAAAACTCTTCATGTTTTGCCTAAATTTTCTAAAATTAAATTGTAAACATATATCTCAAGATTGAGGAAATATATATATATATATAGAGAGAGAGAGAGAGAGAGAGAGAGAGATAAAATATTAAGCACTGATAAAACTAAATAATATAATATATATATATATATATATATATATATATATATATATATAAGAGAGAGAGAGAGAGAGAGATAAAATATTAAGCACTGATAAAACTAGGGAAAATTAGTAGTTTTAAAGACAAAATTGTGACAGGATTACAGAGTTGTACATAGCACATGACCTAAGATTACATCTAAATTTGTAAATGTTAACTATAGACAAACTTCAAGAAGTGGTTCCTGATAGGAAGAGGAACAAATGAATTGATATGAAAATGCATGTAAAGATGGAAATATTGTTTTTTATAATGTTAGTTCTCTATAGGAATAGTTATCTCGGTAAGAGTATTCTTATATATATTTTTATTTATAGACCTACTCCTAAGTTGTCGTGTTAAAATGGTTAGCAATCATTTCTTGAAATTTGTTCCTATAGTGGACATCTACCCTGTAACATATATATCAAGATTTATTGAGCGCTTATATCCAAGTCAGAACTTATTTGCTGCGCAAGAAGATCGCACTAATGAAATGGTCGGAGGCAAGCCTCCAGTGCACTTATTTAATATCCAAAATTTTTTTCTTACCACTTTAATATTCAACGTTGCCATGGCGGGTAATTACACTTACCAAAACAATATTTGTCTTGACCTTTGCTTTTGAGGAAAGTGATGCACTTCCAATCCACTTTCATTGCAGTTAATTAATAATCGGGCATCAAACGAATAAAGAAAAGTTTAAGTTTAAATGTTTCACCCAAATTATAATCATTGCCAAAAAACAAGACTTGTAACATGCCAAAATAATTGAAAACCATGATAACCTTATTGTTCAAATGTTTTGGGTATTTTGAAATAAGGCAAACGATTTAGCTTAGAATTTCGTAGAGAGATTTGCAGTAACTTATGCTACTAAAATATATAACAAGAAATGTCACTAACGTTTTTTATACAGTTACTTTTCAGCCTTCAGTGTGTAGGTTGGAGAGACAGCCACAGGTGAAAACCGACATAACGTACAAACTTGTCAATTGATCAAGAACAGGAAATTAGAAGGTTGCTTGAAGTAAAACAAGAAGAGATAAGTTTAACATTTCATTTATTTGATACTGTAAATTGGTCTGTTCAACGCCTTATGGTAAGAGAAGATGAAATGAAATAAATTGACAATATATCTTGTACTACAACAGTGCGTCCTGCTCGTTTTATTACAGTATGGTTGAAAGTAGCCTTGTTAAAGATAATTAAAAATAAACAAAATACAATGTGAACGAGTGCAACAGTTTAAATATCTCAGTGGGTTTATCCCAAATGATAGTGTTATAGTACGAAACCAATGTTACTTCATTCTTCATAAGATGCTGTGGTTTTTAGAGACAACAAGGCTTCTAAAGCGATTCATGAAGAATACGCTATTGGAACCTATTGTGATATACGAGTCCAGAAAAACGGACCTTCTTATAAATATATGACAACTTAGACTAACAATTGAATAAAATAATGGAACAGGACTCTATTTAATCCCACTAAACGTTTTAGTAACTATGTAAGATGAAGGGGAGGGGGTGTAATATACAAACATTTGTAAATTTACTTTTAAATTTAGGTAACACCAAAAACCCACAGAAACCTACACTTGATGGTTTACAGCACCAAGATGTGTATGTACAAGAGATGAGCGAAAAGTAACGCGCAATGACTGTTTGACGCAATATCTGCAAAGGAATAGTTAATAACTGAGAAAATTGTCATTAACATTGCCTTTTGGTCAACCAGAAATCCTTTTAAGGCAGAAATATTATTAGGGTAACTTGAAACGGTAGATTTATTTATTTGCGATGGTTGGCAGAAAATTTTAACATTTTATTTGGTATATTGTACGAAATTATGCATTTAAAACTGGTGGTTAAGAGCCTTACAAAAAGCAGAAAAACCAGGAGAGTAGGAAAGAGGGAGAGTGGGAAAGCGGGAGAGCAGAAGAGCGATGAAATCGAAAAACTAAAGGGCTACAGATTAGAAGAACTGGCTAGTCAAAGATAAAAAAGCCAAACAATCGAAGAGCCGAGGCCTAAGCGCTAAAGACACTTTTGCACACACTTTCTGCGAGTTTGAACTATAAACATATTCATTTAATGGGATTTTTAAAATTTTTAAATTTTTATAGATAAAGGTATGCTTAAACCACATGAAAAGTGCTGTACAACTTTTTTTTTGCAGTGAAAATTGTCTTTCTGAACAATTCATCTTTGAGACGTTTATTTTGTTGTGAAGCTTGTCAGTGATGGAAACCAGTGTGATTATTATGTGTGCCAAATTCCATGCTCTTTCGACTTCAGTTGTATTATGAGATTATAAGTGAAAAAGTGGTGTACATCATCATCATTACTACGTAGGCTTTTATATGACTTATTTTTAGTTGTTTGCATCTTAAGCTTTGGAAATGATTGAAGACGAAGAAAATTAGGTTTGAAGTAGCCAGCGAGAGTCGGATAGATTGTGCTAACATCGACTCCGTAAAATAAACAGGTTGAAGTCTTTTATTGTTCATATTGTTCATAGTATTGTTCATTTTTATCCATTTAATGTCACACTTTTCATTTTAGAGCTCATGTTTTATAGCTCAGATTATTTGTTGGGTTACGAGCGGCTTTGTGAATTCTACATCAAATTTATCTTTCTCACCCTCAGTACACTAAAAATGCGGGTTTTGAGTCGATGCGCAAGTGGGAATTCAATGACCAGCTTTTATTCCATTTAGATTGATTTTAGATCAGAGGAGCCAGTTAGAATGGATTACAATGATTCAGATACTGTAAATAAAATTGACAACAAAGACACTTGAAATAAAACTTAGCATAATTTTGGAGCAACATAGACTTGCTGTACATTACATTCTTAAACATTAACTTAAAACTATTGTGAAAAGGGTTTAATTTAAAATATTGAAGTATGTTGCGGAATGGAATTGGAATGCCTATTTCGGTTGATGGCATTTTTGAGACTTTGGATTTTTGTAGATAAAGGTATTCTTAAACTCGATAGAAGTGGTGGGGCAGAAGAGGAGGGGAAGAGGAGAGTAAAACAGCACAAAAACAAGAGCGCAAGTAAACCAAAAAGTTGAAGATCAGAAAAGCCGACGAGCCAAAGACACGATGAGATAAAATGCGAAGAGCTTTTGGGAAAGCTTCTTGCGAGGGTGCACCAAAAATATATCTGGTTTGATGAAAATTTTTTAAAAACAGATTTTTGCATATAAAGCTATTCTTTAACTATATGACGTGTCATGGAACTCGGGGATTAGCGGCCATACAATCTGTTGCAAATTTTGTGTTTATTGTGCATTTTTTTTGAGAATTCAAATAATGCTTATTTTGTTGAAAATTTGATTTTAATGGCAGCCAATTAAGACGAGTTTTTATATATAGGTGTAGAAACAGCCAACTCTATCACTATTACACATTATTACCTTCCAACCTAACTCGATTTTACCAAAACCAAACCATTTTAAATTTTAGGTTTATTGTACGAGATTTGCATTCATTTGGTCTCAGTGCAATTGATTGCTGCAGAACATAGAATAAAAAATGCATTCAAGTGTATAGGAAGTTCATTAAGTATAAAACTGATGCAAGCTTTTTTTTCAGAAAAAAAATTTTATGTGCTGAAGAGGTTAGAGAATATTTTTAAGTACTATATTTTATAAACTTCAACTACGTCTAAAGGATGGAAACATTGTTGTTTGTTTATTACAATAACTTGCGTATTCGTATTATTCTTAATTAGATATAACACTACATTTAATAATTACTTTCTTCTTGGGTTTAGAGCCAGCCAGTACATCGCATCGGTGCAAATGGTAATGTTCTTCTTGGTTAATACCAATGGTATTTGGGTTTTCTTTGTTGTCGTTACTTTGAACTTTGACAGCAAATAAAATATGAAGGTTTTGACTTCCAAAATTCCGAAACGAGCAGCTACAACGATATTGGTTGCTTACATACAAAATAGACTGTGTAATTGTTTACCAATGCAATTTCGTGGACCCAACCCAAAGGGAATGTAAACAGATGCTGGGATGTTGTGTTTGTTCTCATCGTTGAATCGTTCAGGATCAAACTTCTCAGGGTTTGGATAATACTTTGGATCCCTGTGGAGGGCAAATACTGGAAACCAAATAAGAGATCCTTTTTCTAGGTGCAAAGGTTTTTCAGATGGGTTTTCACCCATAATTGTGTATGGTTTTACAGCCTTTCTGTTGACAAACAGTGGAGGTGGCCATAATCTTAAAGTCTCTATACAAAAAGGTATCTTAACGTCTAGTACAAAGAAAAAAGTAAAATTTTACCTAAAACAACCATGTTTAAGTATTTCATATTTAATAAGCCTTCATACGTGATATGCCCATCATATGACTCTAGAGTTCTGTCGACTTCTTTAATAAGTCTTTGTTGAATGTCGGGGTTTATAGCTAACTCGTAGATAGCGTGAGTCAACGTAATTGCAACCGTATCGAAGCCACCAAAAAAGAATAGAATTGCTTGGGCAGCGATGTCCTCGTCTGTAATGAGATCTCTGTGGCCCCCCTTCTGGGAAGTCGAGCTGTGCTCTCCTAGAGCTGCAAATTCCAGGTCTGTGTCGTTTTTCTCAATTTTTAGCCGCCCTTTTTGAACTTCTCGCAGCAGGTGAAGCATGTCCTGCTGGATGATTCCGGTTTCCTCCCTCTGTTTGAGAGTCTTAGTGATGACCCCAGAGAAGAATTGCTGTGCTTGTTCGTTGAAGAATTTTACGCGGAACAGCTGAAACGTTTCACATTTTAGAAAGAGAAATATGCTAACTAAAAATTAAATATTTTGTACAACAGATGATCCACAAGACTAGCATAAAGTCCACGAGGGTAGCTCATTAATCTTTAAATGTTGCCGCTAATTAGTTGCAATTGCAAGTAACAGTCATGCGAGAGCAACTAACGCTCTTTGTCAAGTTGATTATCTTAATCCTTTCGTACTATTCTAACAACACCAGCAACTCTATTACCAGCGAGTCGCTCGTTTGAAAGCTCCTTTAGGCAACTACCTATAGTAAATTGAGAGGTGATCTTCATAATTATGCTTCTATGTCGATTCAAAAATGTTAATATAAAACATAATCTTATATCTTAAAAAATTCTGCTGTGACGTGTAGTTAAGATGAAGGAACTTCTAATACGCCTAGACATTCAAGGACTCTATTACGTCTGTGCTCAGGTGTGTGCTCATTAGAGCTGCAGATATCCGTTATTTCAAACACCGCAGACGCTTACTTTCATCAAAAAAGGGCTGATCGCTAACCCAAAGAACTTCAGGCTGTTCAACCCTCCAAAGTCAAACGCCTTTTTCCCCCAATAGAAGAACTTATCCTCTCTGTTGCGCAAGGCGTTGACCTTGATGCCAAACGCCGTCGACGCAATCACATTATTGGTGAACCTCAAGACGGCGTCCTTAAACTCTAGTTCCACCGTGCCTTCCTGCATTTCGAAGTATTCCATGAACTCCTGGGCGCATTCGGCTACAAAGACGAACATCAGCTTCATCTTGCTGCTGGTGAATGCGGGGCTTAATATTGCACGCATATTATGCCAGTCTTTGCCTGCAAAGACAAATATTAAAAATATTTAAAAGAAAAAGGAGCGATTTACCCTTCATGGAAAACAGATTCTTATTCCAACAAGGATCCACGCTCTCAGGTAGAAATTCGTAATGGTCAGTGAAGGAGTCAAAATCTTTAATTGCGATTTGTTTGATTAGATCGGGATCCTTAACCACCAAAGTCGGCAGCGAGAACTGATACATCCCATAGTACCTGCAACCAATAGATTGATTAAGGTTACGTAAGCATCAAATTATTTTTTACCCACCTTTGGTGAGGAAACTGGTTATACTGTTCTCGCAGCATGTCTCCAAATGCCTTCATCCTCAAAGTTGGGCCTGCCATATTCCCAAATACTGGCCATGGTTTTAGGTGAGACACTCCCTTTTTGCTCCAGTATTGCAATGGTTTGATAAGTTTTATGTATAAATAAATAGTTGTTGCTAGTATAAAACCAATAATTGTCAACCACATGGTCCTTTGCAGAGCTGCAGATAATTTAAGTTTAGACTAAAATAAATTCAAAATCCAAGGAAAGCGGTTGGGGAACACAAATCTACAATATGCTGGTCAGTTTAAATAATTTATTATATTGTTTATGTCTAGCGATTAGGCTATCTATTGTAGCCTCTGGATTAGGGAAATCGCATAATTAGCGGAATAACAAGCAAGTCACAGAGTGATTATATTTTATTGTTAATTACAGCATACATTTTCACAGAAATTTTGGATTAACTAAAAAGAAAAAATAGATAGCCCTTTCCAAAAAGAAACTTTAACTTAATTTGATAATTAATTTGGTAACGTTAGTTTTTTTTTTGAAGATAATTTAAGTAAGCATACTTTATTGTCTGGTGAAATATTTCTAGAAATAAATATAAAAAGACTATGATTTTCAGTACACAGTTATTTTGTCGAATAACAACTGCAAACTAAAGAATTGTATATTAACCGATATATTTACTCTATTAAGAACTAAATAAATGCACACGTTCACAACATCATATTAATGTTAGAATACCAAAATAATGACGCAACAGCTTATTTTTAGGAACTTTTAGAAAGTTTCAAATGCAAATGCAAATGCAAATGGGGGGATCTTAGAGTAATGTTATATTAACTCTTATCAGCTGAGCGGAAATCGAAAAAAGTCTGATTTGTGTTTGACCTACGGTCCAGCATCCAGTATCGGATGGCTTTACTTCATATTGCGCATAAAAATTGTAACCTACAGGGTTGTATAAAATAATAAAAAGACAAAAAAATTGTCTTTTGCATTGAAGCACTGCCCACTCGTGAAAGGGGAAAAGATTAGTGGAGAGGGAGAGTATTAATATTATTCAAAAAAGTGCAGCTTGTGTGATATAATTGAGAATATCAAATCAGGGTCTATTTAGAATATTTTAATATAGCAACAAATACGAGAAAGCATGGTATGGTACAATGACGGAGATGGGAAAACAGCATAAGAAAGCTGTTATGCTGTAGAAAAAACACTAATGCTTAATAAAAATTCTGTTTCAAAATAGACAGAGATGAGAAATAACCTGATTTATTATATAATAAAGAATCAATCTGCCTTAAAATATGAAATCATAACTATGTTCTTGTGAAATAGAGCTTATCGTGGCTATGATTTAGAGATTGTTTTCTAAGTTGCGCTTTCTTTATGAAATATTAGCAACCGATTTTAAATCAGAATAAAGTTAAATCAAAAAGTCAAAAGATCGAACAAAGAGTGAACGAATGGAAAAACGGAGATAAGCTGGAGAATAATAAAATGTCTCAGTTAAACAACAAAAAACAATACCCTGAAAGAAAGAACATTAATAAAGTACCATAGCAGCTAAACCTCAAAAGTAAACATGACCAAAACTTACAATACTTTTCGGCAGGAGATTGAGGAGTGAAACATTTTAAAAGTTTGAGTAGATTTATCACAGATGATGAAACCAATGTTATTTTACTTAAGTTGACATAAAGTGCTGTGGTTTTCAGAAATAAAGTTCTTTAAACTACTAATAAAAAGCACAAGGATAAAACCAATTGTGATATATAAATTTAGAAAAAAGGATGGAAAGTTAAACTAACACATGACTGCTAGAATAGAAGAGCACTCCATTCAGTTCCACTGAATGTTCTAGTAACTACGTAAGGCGGAGGAGGAAAGCAGACAAAGCGTTAAGCGGCTCCATCTTTTATATGTCTTTATTAATTTAATTTGTGCTTTAATTTTTACTTACTAACTTACATGAACTACGCAGCTATCATGTAGAGATCGCATGAACGCGAGTCCGTCATACGTACAACAAATCAATGTTAACTCTCCGTTTTTAGCGTACTAAGCGGATAATTCACAGAAATGATCTGATTGTGAGGCTAGTGGGAAGGAAATCATTAATGTCGAGGGCGCAACGCTCGTGGACCGGATGCATTAAAAATGTTAGTAGATAAACATTTACTAATTTGTTATTAAACTTATAGAACTTCAAAAACTAACTCTCACACTTTTGTAATAAATAAAATTCGATAAAAACTAAACTCAATGGGTTAAAGCGCTAGAATATGAATATACGAGAGATGAGCTAAAAGTAAAGAGTGTAGTCAGTTTTTTGTGTCGGTCAGAACCAGAAATTATTTTAAATTAAAAACATTGACTCTTGGCTTTTTTTATGGAAGAGCAGAAAAGCTAGGAGCGTAGGAGACCGAGAGAGTAGGAGAGTCAAAGAGATGATACACCAAAAATTCAAAAAATTAAGAAGCCGATAAAAGTCTAAAAGCTGAAGAGTCAAGTAGTTAAAAACCCAAAGGCTCGAAAAACCAAAGTGTCGAAAAGCCACAGTGGCCAAGAGTCAAGAAACTGAGAGGCGCAATGCTGAAGAGCCGAAGAGTCAAACCAAAGAGTCTTTTTTACAAAAATAAACTATGACACTATAAAAACAATAAGATAATAATCTCTGAGAATATTTGGAGCCTTTTCACAAGCCTCTTGCAATGTTGCAATTTTGGTAATTGAGGAATTTTTTGGTTTTCATCATGATTGCTGACTAACGTATTGTGATTTAGACTTCTTATAAAGCTGAGCAAGAAATATTTTTAACTTTAGCATATAATCATAAGCATTCGAACTATTTTCAACAGCTTTCCGGTAGGATTTTTATGAATACAAGTCACCACTGCTTTTACAAGCTTTTTTGTCTTCGCAATACATGATGGACTCTGTTTGGGCGGTCATCGATTGGTTGTAGTTTCAGTGAATCTATTGATAGTCCGGTAAACGAACAACGTGTTAATTTTAGTTTTTGAATTAAATCTCAGATGCTAATCTAAGTGCGAAACTCTTAATAATCTTACTCTATAACTGTAATTTTACAAAACATATTCTCCTATTGGTGGCGTAATTCATAACATTAATTCACTGTTTTGGTACACCTCAGTTGAGTGACCTCATAGTTTACGTCTAATATTTGTAATTGTATTTACGATACTATTAAATATATTATTACTAACTTTTCTCTTTTAGAAATACTTTTAATGTTAGCATTAGATTGCAACATAGGACGGTAGTTTTTGGCATCGCATGTGTACGCGTTACTCCATAAGTTTATTAATTTAGTGAATGCACCTCGTATATAAAATATTTGTGTTATTTAGAACCTGATATTTAATTTGAAGTAAAGGAAAATTACTAAAATATATGCAAATACATCGTTGAGTATCTTCTATAACTGCAGACCATCACATATTAATAGAAATTAAAAATTAATCAACTCTAAACAACTGTAAGGCGACTAATTTTCTAAGTTTGTTCTATTCTATGAATCATTTCGGTTAAGAACAAAAGTTTTTATTGACTAGAACCGATTCGGTTAATTGTGGCAAGGAAAAACTGTATCGCTGTTGGTTTTACTTCATTTTAGGTATGTATAAATAGCTTTGCATAAAAAATGAATACAAGGAAAAAGTGATATCTTCGGATTCTAAAAATATTTAAAAGAGTGAATAAAGAATCAATAGGAGTTAAAAATTTTAAAAAAAAATTGTAAAAGAATTATTTAAATATATTTTTAAAAAGGTACTACAGGTTTTCAATTTGCTTGATGACTGGAGATAAATCTGATCATGGTAAAAGCTTAATCTGTTGCTCATCTTTTCATGAGACAGTAGCATGCGCTCCATGACGTGGGCCCATCTTTTATGAAAACATTTTCCTTGACGAGAATGTTATCGTTAGACAAGTAGAAGTCGATTACTCAAAATTTTAATACATTTGGCAATATTTACGGTACAATTATATAAAATTAAACGTGATCTGCAATCATATCATGTGGTATTCCTGCAGCATTATTCTAATTCCCCTGTATTTTACGATTTGGTAAAAGAATTTATCATACAATTGATTGGTCAAACACTTTTATACTCAGATTTAACCACTGTCACTAAATTGGTAGTATTAATTTTCTTAAAAAAATACGTCCGAGAACGCCCTTTTTCAGAGAGTGTGTGAGCAAGGCATTTGTGAAGCCCAACGCTATGTAAATTGTGTTGAATGCTGTAAACCTGCACCAGTTCGACTACTATTTCTTTTGGGGAATGGTTACTAACAACTTTTTTGTTCGTTCCCAGGGTTTTGGAAGGCCGGGTCTTGTCAATTTTAATTATTTATTGCCTTTTTTAAATTTAGTGAAATCCCATTTTTATCGTTGAGAAAGGCATTGTTTCTCGTTACGAGACATTGCAATTGCTGACTTTTGTTTGGTGTCTATTTCACTCTGAGTCTTTAGTATACTGTTAGTTGTACATTTTAAAGCAATATAGGCAAAGTGTCCCACAGGAATTGCAGATAGTTTGGACAATTGTGGAATTGTGGAGGAACAACCGGTTTCCAGTTCAAATATTGACGATAAACTTCAACTATTTCATAGGGATTCTGCCTAGTTTATAAATGATTCTTATATAGGTTGATGGTGCTATCCCTATCACGTAGAACAGAAAGCCCACAGCGGCAGTAGCTTATTTCATTGACAAAGAAAATCTTCTCATTATAACCCCTATACACGTTGAAAGTAATGAAGATAGTGGTAAGACACTTAACATAGTCGCTTGGCATATAACACGCTGACGAGCCTGGAGCTTGTACTGGGCTTATTCTTGATATCTTGTAGAACATGTTCCTTCAACGTAGGTGTACGAACATGACATGCCTGTTCTTCACGTTCCCTTCTGCTATTAAATTAATCTATTTTACGCAAGTCTTGCAATTTAATTATTGCCTATGAACTTGAGTTTTATAATAGATCCTTTTTGCTTATCCGTCATTTATATTTGTTTACTTACACATATAATTATCTCTGCTTCCTCTTGTTACAAATAATGTACCGTTTTCAGAACGCTTTATTATAGAGGTTCATTTAAGAGCGGACCTGTAAGGGAAAAGAGACGTATGGAGGAAACCATATTATTTCTATTCATCATAAAACTCTTTTTTAATTCTTTTTTTATTAAGAATAACCTCTTAAATTTTCTCTTTATAACTTAAGAACTAGAGATGTTTATAATAATGATTTAGACTATACAAGTGAAAAAATTACAGAAATATTTCGACATGCAAGAATTAACATCAAGTTCTATGTTGAATAAAAAAGAACCACAATTGCAGATAAGTGGTTGGATTGAAGACGGAGGTAAGAAGAGTAATGATTCCCATGCAAAACACAACTAAAATCTTTCGCGGTAGGTAAAGCTTTTTTACCCTATAGTAACAGAGTACGGATCGGCTAGAAAAAGTAAAAAAAAAACACAAAGTAGAAGTCACCCGTATTACTATCACCAAAATATTGGACATGCAAAGATACAAGAAACCGCAGGATGCACCATGAGTATGCTGTATACTATGTTCGTGTAAGCAAGTCTACATTGGGACTACGGATCATACGATTACCACAAGAATAAAAGAATATTAGCGACGTCTACGTCTCAATCAACCCGAAAAATTAGTTATTGCTGAATATGTCTTGGAAAATATTGGCCAGGAAATAGAGTTCGGGTAAATTTAAGTTTTATCTAAAATTGTAGGACCTATTACTTTAGCTTATATAGACAGGCGGTGGAATATATAAATATAAAAATAATTTTAACAGGGATGATGGATTTAATTTACCTAAATATTGGTTTAACGGTATAAGAGGCAAAAGCAGATCGCAATGCGGTAAAAAAGCGAGTGATGTCAGCAAATGTCGAGATGTTACCTGCAACAACCCGTTTAACGTTAGCACGTAGCCCGGTTATGTTAGCAACTAACCCTATGACGTCAACAATAGGTATCCACAACCATCCCTACCACACGCGTACGAATATAAACGCGAAAGTGCACGGTACGGTAGCTTAACAACCCGAGAACTAATAACACGATATATTAAATCAGTACTTAGTTGGGTTTATGGGTATACTTTTTTTTGTATATGCGAGGCAACTTATATTTAGTAACCTGTACATTTCTGTCTATTAGTTGGATGATTTAAAACAATATTTATAGTTGAGGTGGAGTTTATTATTTAAAGTGTGTGGTCTGTCTCGAAAGTATCGATACATACAATACAAACATTAAAATTATAATTACTAAACATCTATATATTTAGTAAAAATTGTTCAAACACAAGAAATATTGTAGGTTACTTTATTTTTCTTTAAAGCGAGGATCTTGGAATCTTAAAAACTTCTCCCAACGTCGTTTCTATTGTTCAAAATATTCTGTCAAAAGTCCTGTATTGGAATCGCAAACAACTGCTTCGTCGATTTGGCCTGAACCTCGTTGATGGTCTTTTCTTTCAAAGATAATTTAAGTGTTGGGAATAGTCAAAAGCTGCTGGGCGACTAATTTGGACTATATGGTGGCTGGATTACGTATGCAATTTAATATTTTAGCAAAAAAATTCTGCACGATGTGCCAAACGTCAGTTGTACAAAGCTGGAGTTCTTCTTGTTATATTGTATTTTGTAATCAGCGAAGAACATCGGGAACATATTTCTTAGTAATTTTTTGGTCTGGGGGAGCGTGCTTACGGTGAATAGCGGCTTTCAAATCAAAAAACATTTTCATTTTAATGCGATTTTTACATAGTGAAACAGGAGATTTTTATTGGGTCTAGCCAGTCTTTGTTTTCAAATCATAGCCGTAGATATTTTCTGGTATTTTACTGTCTTTTAAAACGTGGATCATTATCGACAGATTCTTAGCCATCCGTAAAAAGTTTGTACTTGCTGAAAGAGTTAGTCTTTAGCACTGTAAAAGAAATAATATACCATATCTAGTTGAAAAAGACCTGTGAATTAGTTTAAGCAATAGAAAAGTTTTCTTTAAGAGAAATCTAAGAATGAGAAGGTAACAGTCTGGTTCCACAAAATGATTAATTTCAAGAATTCTTAAGCAGTATATTACAAGATATACAGTTTATTAGATTTTCTGATCTTAACCGTTAAGATGACTATCATTCGACGTTTGGCTACATTCTTCTGGTGATGTAACTGTGAAAGGTTCAGATTACAGACCTCCTGGGGAAGCAGATATTTGGCGATACAATTGCTTAATGTACCTAGCAGCAAAAACAGTTCAGCAACATGCAAATGTTAATTTCAAGCTCAGGTCCAGTCAGCAAAAGATTATTTAGAAATTTTCCATTAGATGGGACAAAAAACTTTTTAAGGACTACTTCTATTTTAGTGGGAGAATGTTCTCTTTTACGAGCTCTATTATATCCCTTATTACATTTCCATTGCGTCAAAGATTATCCCACAGGATGTTCCACTTGCTACCCAACAGGACATTTTAAAATTAATTTTGACACTGATGAAGATAATCTAAAGAAATCGCTGTGGCTGCTCTTACAGGAATCAAGGTTGTCGAAAAACCCGGCGAAATAAAAAGAGTTGCTGAGAGTTGTTACTGATGGTTTCAGGGACATGTAAAATGTTCTGGCAGTACATTATTAGTCCTATCTTCTTCGATACAATCATCACAACAGTTACATACATGGAAATTCTTTATATTATATTATACTTTATAGTATATTTATAACAAAATGAAGCGATATTCCATACATCACACGCCGGAATATCCAACATTGGATAATTTCTCAACTACCACATCAATTTCGAAAAGAGCTTGACCACTATGATAGACCAACCCGATGCCGCTTGATTATTATGTATAGAGATACCTGAAAGAGACACAACAAATCAAAAACCACAGACGCCTTGAAAGGAGACATTACTGAAGAAATTCAATCAATGATAGCGAACGTACCGGTAAGAACTTTTCAAAATGTGATGTGCCAGGATCAGTTCTGTCTGGACGCCAATGGTGGTCACTTCCAGGACGTTACGACGTAATTATATTTCTCAACTTATTTTTATTAGTGTTAGAATGATTAAATAAATACCGGGTTATACCATTCAGAAACACCTTATTTATTAATAACACTGAAACAGGATTCACCATCACCTCGCAAAACAAAAATCATCCTGATGTGGCTTTATGCAAATGTGGCTGATTTTATTTCTTCGGAAATTTTGAATCCGGTGAATAAGTTACGAGTGATATTTGAAAACAGTCAGCGAAAGGAGGTACTTCAATTCTAAAAGTTTAAAGCGTGTGTAGTAGTGGGTTTTCCATTAGAAATTTTATGTTGAGCGATAGATGTGTGCTTATAGACACTTAGGGACTGTGTAAAAGGAGGTAACCGTTTTAACATTTATTTAAATTTTTGTAGGAAAATTAAAATTAAATATTAAAATGTAATGGCACTTATGCTATCGTTATAAAGTAATACGCAGATATAAAGTAAATATATGTACTTGAAACATTCAAAAAGAATTAGTACTACAATGATTTTTTCGCTTTAATCTTTTATTAGGAAGAAGCGAGTGTACATTTTATTAGAGGTGTTGTCCTTCAACATCTATGCATTTTTTTTATCATTCCGTCAGTTTCTGCAGACCATGCTTGTGGGCAGCCGACTGAAGCTGGTTGTTGGAGAAGGGCTTCTTACCGCGCACTGAATTTTTATTCCATATAAGAATTTTAGTTCCTTAAAAACGATGCGTTAATTCCAATGAAATTTTTAAAGTTTTTTTAGGTCCGTATAATAGGAATTAAGGCGGCGGTACTGGTTGTTTTAAATTTACATTGCAAATTTACCATGTACTAAGTGTGTATAGAGTAATAAGTAGACGGTATGGTAAATGATATGAGCTAAGTCTCATTTATTAATGGGTCTTTGTAATTTAGGCGAGATCTTCAGGCTATTCTTCTTGTAATCCTCGTTTTACTAATTGCAAGTTGTAAATATTACTAATAGATTGATTATTGTAGTTTAAGATTTCGATTGTTTTTGGATATAGTTTTGACCATATTCTTTTAGACATGGAGTTTTAAGATCGTTATGACTGGATATTAACTAGAACATAAGCCATTTTAGATTGGAAAGCCTATATGATTTTGGTGTTTGAGGATTTACTGCAACATTTGTCCATACGGGCACTTTTTTGTTTTTAAGTTTGGTTATTGTTGTTCAGATGTTATATGTTATCTGTTTTTGGATCCAAGTAAAGTCCCAAGTATTTAACTTTAGTTTTCATCGGTATATTGTTAAGGGTTGCATATGAGCAGACATTATATTTTGTAGCAAATGTTATTTAGGTCATCCATTCAAGTTCGAAATAAATCTAGATATTACTACAACTTTTTAGATACTGACGATATTATTATATTGTTATCAGCGGAAGTTGCAATTAAGATGGTGGTTGTGGTTGGGATATTTGCAGCACAGAGAAGGTACAAGAAAGGTGCAAAGGTACTGCTTTGTAAAACACCGGAGGTAGTACTGTGAGTTCTCAAATTTGATTTAATTAGACTTGGTGGCTCTGCGAGTTTTTCATCTATTATCTATATCTATATTCTCCACAAATTGACCATTAATAGCAAACACTCGAGTATTACTACAGTTTGAGTACTCTTAAAGTTTAAACCTTGATCCTAAATTGTTACCTAAAAACAAAAATTGTGTACTAGACGCTTGCAGAGTAAACACCCTGTATAATAATAATAAAGTAATCTATTCTCAATTTAAAGAAAACTTATATTTAAGCAACTATAACAATCCTAATCAAGAGAAATTGATTTCTAATTGAACATTACCATGCTTAGTAGAACTTTGCCCCAAACGAACCACATAATTGACCAATTTTGTGTCGTCGTACATGTAACAAGCTCAGTTTTCGTTATATCTCCGCAATGGCTGACCGGCCGCTCATAAAGGAGACTTTGTTTTTACTAAATTTTGTAGGCCTAGACCCTTGTAAGCACAGTGCGTTTAGTGAAATCAGATTTTTCGTTACTTTCACCTTGATCACTTTTTGCTTTGCGAATGTTTTATTGGAGTGTCTGCTTAGATGGGATGGGCTCAATTCCAACGAAGCCTTTTCCTTTTCGCTTACAATCTATTTGGTAAACCGTAGAGTGTTGGAAGAATTTTACAAGCTAATTCTGTTCTATTTAGATTTTAGTCAAGGCCATAACCATTAGGTTTTATTGGAAAAGCATAATGAGGCTGTTAACTAAAATGGAAAACTTCTGGCCGGTAGATAAGTACGGCGTCGAATTTAGAAGGGAAATTGAATATATCTATATACTAGGAAGTAAGTCCATGAAATTGATGGTGGGGTGCTTGTGCGCACTCCTGCCGGCCTACTTGGCGCAGCCAATATTTGGTAAAGCCAGGAAGCTGTTCCTTCCTTCCTATTATCCAGAAGATTTAAATCAATCTCCACAATTTGAAATGGTGTTTGTTATCCAAAGTATGTATTTGGTTTTCGCAATCATCGCCTTACTCGGCGTTGACGGTTTTTTCGTCTCATTAATTATTAACATCGCATCAGAACTAAAGTATATCAACAGAGGATTTCAAACTGTTCCTATCACTCTCGACGCTAGAGGAGATTCTCCAAGCACCTTGCAGTACCTTAATCGGATGATAGATCACCACAATTTAACATTAGGGTAAAGTAAAATTTTTATATTAACCTTTTAAACTAAATCAACAGCCAAGTTTTGCAGTTGCATTAAAATTCTAAAAAATATTTTTTCCGTATTGCTCCTGAACGCGTATGCATGCAATATAATTCTCATATGCGGTGGATTATTGGGAATTGTTGCAACAGGGTACAGTAGTTGAAATAGACGTTTTCTGGTTTTTATTGCTATTTTATTTTTAGATTTCCTCCGACGCTATTGAATTTGTATAAATATGGGTCTTTCTCGTTTTTTTATATCTTAGAATTCTTCTTCTATTGTTTTACAGGTACATACCTAATAAGTCAGGTACTGAACACTTTTATTGTGTGCATGTACTTATGAGCAAAGGTTTTTCCTACATTTTAGAGTGAATGCGTGTCGTCAGCAATCTACGACTCTAAATGGTGGATCAAGACTCAGCCAGAGATGAGAAGGGCTTGCGTATTTATAATACAGAGGGCGAACAAGAAGGAATGCCTAACTGCAGGCGGGATGTATGCGCTTGATTTGGAAAGTTTTGGAAATGTTGGTTTACTGGTTACAAAGTGGAAGCAAAAGTTACTTCGTTAATTTTTAGGTCATCAAAAATTCTTTGTCGTTTTTTACCCTTGTCCAAGCTATGTACGGTGATGATATAATCGAATCACTGTAATGGATTTGATGTTAGAAGATACTCTGTTGTTTTTAAGTACTTATAATTTGTGTAATATAAATAAATAAATAAGAAATGTGTATTTTATTGCAAATTATTGATGGAGGACTTGTTCAACGATGACTGCCTCCATAGGCTACTGGAGACCGAGGTAACACATGCGAGAAAAACCGTAACTAAGGGCAGAAACACTAAAGGGAAATAATAGTAAAAATAAGAAAGTAGATAGCGAAAAATGGAGGAAAACGCGACCACAATACAAGTTTTTGGGGCATTAAGTGCACCTGCTATAGTAGCGGAAACAAACCCTATTTTGGTAAGCGGGCGTGTACGAACACGTGCAGCGCGAAGTTGGAGTTTACTCTCTGCTATAGAGAGAGCATGAAACTAAACATTAGAAAAAATACTTTGCGCGTTAGAAGGATACTGTCGGAAAGGATACTCTCGGAAATACACTAGTATGTGTATTCTAAAATGCACGATACTGATGCTGAAGAATCCTCATCTACCGTCCCAACAAAACCGTACACGACTTTGATATCTCTAGTTCGGACTCCATCAGTTTCGCGACAAACCACGTCTACATCGGAGACAAACGTGACCTTCTGCAAATAAAAGAGCGGGTTTATGAGAAAAATTGATCACGACAACGCTTCTGTTCACTATGTTCACAACTCGCTTCGATTAATGGTTATGGTCATCTTCAGTTTCGTTCAACCACGGAAAGAATTATGTCATCTACACCGCAATCGAAAAAATTGAGGCATTGGCTGATAGTCTGGAGCATTAGTGCATCCTTTGTTTATGAGGGCAGGGGCTCTTAGATTCGACAGCATACCGAACCGTGTGCTACAGGCTGTTTCAAAGAAAGCAGTCATTGGATAGCCGCCATAGTCAAGGCTGTCCTCCATTTTTGCCACTTTCCGAGCCCATGTTTTCTGCTATTAGACATTAGCGCTCAAGGACAACGGACGAAGGCTTTCAGTTTATTTTGAAAAATCAGCTTAAATTTCAACGATCCTCCGACTTTGGCTGGGTGAAAAAATCACGGAAATCTGTATCAAGAAACAAATCATCACCCCGGTATTCCTTGATGTAAACAAGGCCTCCAATAAGGTTTTCTACAACAACCTTATCCACAAAATGCCTTTAGCGTCCAATCTGTCATACATGATCCAGCTAATTCAGTCCTTCTTTTTCAGTTTGGAGTTTCGGATCAAGAGAAGCGTCTACGTGCCGGCGTCCTTCAAGGCTTCGTATTGTTAAATATCTGTGTCTCAGACATACCGACGATGGTCTAATATGCAGATGATATTACGGTGTTGTCAAGATTGTTGCGATTTTGATCGATAATATGACAGAAGGAGCTCCATTTAATAAAAAAAAATTATATAGCAGGTAGAGAATAAGCATTAACACCGACAAGAACATTAACATTTTATTGTCCACTAGCACTTTACTTCGTTGGAGTGGTGACCTAAAAAACTTCACAATGCTTGAGATATATAAGAGAAAAGAAGTACGTAAGTTCGGAGCGACCTTAGACAAGAAGCTTATCTGGAAACCTTACATGAGACGGACAATGCAAAGATAACCCTATAAACCCTTAATTCTACACAACCATCATTCACCTAATATTGATATATAGTTAGCCCATTTGGGAATATGCGTCTAAAAACTATATAGACAAGCTTTAAGTAGTTCAGAATCAAACTTTATACGAAATATCCTCCTTCCGAGAAGCGTCAACATGCTAATATCCAAGAGTTTACTCACCAGAGCGTTACTCAGTTGTTTACCAGCGTGGGAGTCACGGAAATTCCATTATTTGTAGCTTATATGTTTACGAGCTGGATAAAGATGCTTGCAATGAACTTCCAAAGATTCTGATTCTTTTGTAAAGTGGTACGAGATTGATTTGAACAGGTCAAACATAAGGTGGTTAGAGCTAACCTTAATATCGTCTGTACAGCTGCATGATCCACTTTGACTTAACATAACCCCATAAATAAATATTTTATTTATTGGTGCTTATCCACAAAGTCATAGACTTATTGTAGTTATTTTCAAAGTAAGTTACACTAATCAATGGCAAATAATTTGATAAGGTTAATTTACCTCTGGCTTAAGTGCTGTAGCACCTCACTTTAATTTAATAGTTACTCTAAAATCATTTTAATTTTCTAAATGTTTTAAAAAATAAAACACCTGTTAATTTCTCCTCTAATTGTTTAGCATCAAAGTAGTTTACATTTTGAGCAGCCTTATGGAGTATTTACTGGTAAGACTAATTCCAATAAAATTAGCCACTGAGAGGCAAAACTTTTCAAGTTTTCATTCTCTACTGCTCGCTAAATACTAAAATATTTTGTAGTGACATTATCTGCAAGGTTCGAATAAATAAGATAAGGTTACCATGGCTGATTTAGATAATGTTTGGTTAGTTATATAGATCAGTATTTCGTAGTTTTTGGTATGTTTTGGTTTAAACACATACAGAGCACAGTTTTAAAGAGGTATCCAGTTGAACCCAACTAATGTAACTTTTGGTTTCTCTACATTTGAATATACTTTGTTCTCTATTAAATTAATGATTTTGCAAATCTTAGAAAACTGGAGAGGTACCAGACTAAACCTCAATTTAGAAAAAAAAATTCCTATTTGTTGTGGCAGTTGTTTGTGGTGATGGTTATACATGCAGATTTGGTTTAATTTGTGTAGTAACAGTGAGATAGTTATTAATGGCTAGAACGCCGGTATCATAAGTAAACGGTGCTGTTAGAACTTTCGGTGTTATCGGAAGGTTGACAGACTATTTTTAAACACTTTATAGTATACTACATTTCAAATCAAATGGGTAGTTGGGGTATAGTTCCATTGTTCTTAAGTGAGTTTTTATTGCTGTAGTTTGTCAAACATTTTGGGTCCTATAAGTAATAGGCTTGTAGGTCGTTATGACTAATTGGCAAGTTTCCCTGATTTTTAAATTAAGATAATTTGTACCATCTTCCATTAGTTCAAATACATCCAATGTACATCATTGCATTAAATAGAGTTACGTAAGATGTTTTATTTCAATTTAGGACAACAAAATTTTACCAGTAAGTTCAATTTCTAAAATATTCTCTTCCGCCTGTTTGCTTTCAAATCTCGTAATTCCCCTGTCACACTTCTAGAATGTTATTGTGTAATTGTCTTTAATTGTTATCTAAAACTTTTTGGACGTTCTTTCTTCATATTTTTATCTCTTTTAAATTTCTGAAATGTTCTTTCACATTTTATTCTAATTCTTTTCTAAATCTCCTGGAAATGATATTGAAGTATGCGCACATTTTGTATTTTACAGAAACCTTGCTCTCTGCTCTACTGAGAATAGTGTGCAGGAAAATGAACGCAGATTACTCATTCATACATATTATCTTTACTTCAAAACCGAAAACTTATAAAACCAGTGAAAACAATTTACAGCACTATAAATTCTATTTTATACTTCTATGGCTTTACCGTCAATAAGAAAAAAATTATGAACATGTGTCAAAAAAATAGTCATATTGGTTGGTTTAAACTAAATGCGCCTTTAGATGCAGCAGAGAATAACCATAGCTTACCCGAGAGTAACATTTATGTGTTCGGTACACTGACCATAGCTGGGTATCACAAATGCAGTGTTTGGACTAAACCATACCAAAAGCTGCAAAATGCATATCGATATAAATAACTTAAAATTATTAAAATAATCCATGGTGGTCTTGGCTTAATCTGTTTTAAAACCACACATTTCTATATTCTGCATTTTATTTTTATTATATAGCTTTAATTTTATATATACTGTGTGTTTGATTCTTTTAATAGGGATACAAGAAAGGATACATAGGGTAAAATATACTAGAAGCAATTTATTGTGCTACATTGAAAGTGAGTCAACAGTTGTGCAGACTACATATGTATTATAGCAGCTACTGGATAACAAGGCTGTTAATAATTACTTTGAATTGTTTTGATTGCCATTCATCGCTTGAGCCAAAGATAAAAACGAAAAGGAAAGCTTTATAATCTGAAAATTCACTAGGTAATGTAGCTGCAGTATCATTACGTGACAATAACGTACTTCGGCAAATGTTTCTAGGTTTAAAGCAATCATCCCTCCGGCTGTCAACATTTCTGCTCTGTTGGCCCTCTGAATTACCATAACGCAGGCTCTTCGAAACTTGGGTTGTGTCTTAACCCACCATTTTGAAGAGTACATTGCCTTAGCTACTTCTTCCGTCTAGAACACATTCACTTTAGAAAAAATTATTTTATAACTTGATAATAACCTCGGTTTTTACGACTGTTCCTCCCCAGCAGTAGATCAAAGCTTGGGGAATAGACGCAGAGAGAAACGGTATAAAATAATAAGTATCCTTCAAATTTGGAGGAAATCTAAAACAAATATTTAAAAAAGAAAATCATCGCCATAACATATGGTACATACCCGTCAGAAATGAGGCCTATCATTGTAGAGCATAAAAGTAAGATGGTTGTGGCCAGTTGGAATAAACCTATGCCGGAATATGTTTGATCAATTAGCCAAATGTTTCTGTAAAGTTAAGTCAGTACTACAACACATTTATATAAAACCGCCTGGTTTATACTCTAAAATCAAGTTGTGATGGTCGATCAACACGTACATTTCTTTCAAACATTTTTCGTCTTCGTATTTTATGCTTGGGTTTACTTCAAGCGAGGTTAAACGTTGCCTGAGCGCCTTCAATTCCAGAACAACGTGCGCCAAAGAAGCTAAAAATAAGTGATCAAAGCCTATGACAGACGGAAACGCAATTGCGCTGTTGAAGAACTGGAGTAGATACATAAAGTAGTAAGAGGGCGTAGGGCCTCGGATTTGTGGGTGGTAAGTGTCGTAGGGTAGCGTCCACTCAGTCAGAAATAGCGGCCGCAGCATCACGACACCGCCGCAGCCGAGGCTGGATAGCAGCAGGATTTTGGCCACTTTTCCCCCAGTCGCCACCAGCTTGTCGATGTCGCCTTTCAGTTTACCGTCCAGATTGTCCCATGGCCAAAACATGCTCGTGTTGCGCAGAAAAGCAACGAGGTAGTGTTTCTTGATTCTTAGGCAAAGGGACTTGAAGGTTACCTGTAAAAGAGTTCTTTGTGATTGCATTGAGGTAAAAGGAGTAACGGAAGTACCTGCAGAAAAGCGACAAATAACAGCCATGAGTCTGTAGCCTCGAAGCCCTTCCAGTTGTATATAAATTGGAGGAACAGCTCGAAAACCAAATATATAGCAGATGTCACGACTATAATGGTCCTCAGTTTAGCCCACGCGTCATCTTGCATCGGGTTTAAGCCTACCGTTCCTATCACCATCAAGCATTCCTTCAGCATAGGCTTGTCAGCCATTTGTAATATGACTTTAAATCATATTTAAATTGAAATGTATTTCGATAAATATATGCTAAAACAAGTTATACGACTATAAATAAGTTTTGGTGAAAAACTGTATACGCAAATGTGTCAGTAAACTTTGAGTAGTCGATAGTTATATTCAGAAAATGGAGTCGGTTTGTAAGGTGAAGATATTCTTTCGCAGTAGACCGCATTGTGGTGGTTCAAATCTTTTAAGAACGACTGTGTTTTGACTCTAATGCTTTAGCCACCATGGTGGACAAGATCAGAATAATTGTTTGGAAAAGTTGCTGAAAAAGGTTAGTTAGACTGGCTGATATGTCAAGTAATTTCTATGGTACTGTTTTCATCGTTGTTCTTGATGAGTGTCGAGATTACTAACGTCAGTACAAGAGCAGATAAGAGTGGAAATTGTACCAATTTTATTATTATTGCTAATGAGATTTGACTTTTCACTAATCTGATTTCAAAAGTCAACAAGCGAGTAAAATCTATAAATCGTTCAATTTTCTGACGCCAATTTTATTTTCTTTGTGACTTTTTTTTCTTGTTGTGAAATTGGAGTCACCAAGCAAGCGCTTTTGTCTTTGCCAAAAGAAATCAAAGATGGTTTTTAAGACAATGTGAAAAATGGGTTCTAGGACATGACCTGGGAATGGCAAATATGCTTGGTTGAGAGAGCTACTTCAAAAAAAAAACACTTTAATCTACACTTTCTTAATGCGTTTAGAAAAAAGATACTCTCATTTTTATTTTGTTTACTTTTGTATTACAAAGATTATTCAAAGAAACCAAAACTTTTTGGTTTAGAAGTATACAAAGGTGCTATTAGCAGCAATCAGTAACATACTTTGTTACTGCTAGGTGGTGCAAACTTTATTCGTCAGTGGCGAACAGAGTAATGCGTACGTGGAACAGTATGTTACGATAATGTTTTTTGTGAAAGAAAACAAGAATTTCAGCCACAGTGGGATATTTGGACGATGTTAATGATTTAAAGAACATGAATGGCAGTCCTGACAGTGACGCCTCCCGTCCCTCAACAGTCATGGTATGATCTCGGCCGTTGTACTTGCAATTCGGCATTCGAGAATTAGAAATTATGGCGATGCGCTAAATATAATCTGTAAAAACTTTGACCTTTGCTTTTTTACGCACGTCAGACAAATTAATTATCTTTGGTATGATCAAGTAGTTTATTTTTTTATCTTTTCTTCTTTCTTTCATTCCCGAGACTCTTGATCAACAAAAAATAGAATTTTGCAGATTAGAGAATAGAAAAGAGGTAAGTTTGTATTATTGATGTACAAGGTCTGTCTAAAAAATATTACACCGTAAACCGTTCAGAGTGATTAATCTGGTGTACGTGAGGCAGAGGCGTGGGCGATTGAATACAATCATTTGGACTGCATGGATGAGATCACTATGAGAACCTCCAAATTCTCAATGTACTGCGCGTGTTAACAAGATGCAAGAATGAGAAGAATCTCATTTATGAGTGGCTAAGTTCAGAGAATTGGGTACGCCCGTTGTTTAAAATTCTTTCACGTCAACAGCGGGATTCTGGCGTGGTGACCTTTCTTGCCTCACGCCCGTGAGATTCAAATGGAAGATGACAAAAAATAAACAAATTATTGAAAGTTCTTTGGGGGACTTGAAAACGACAGGCTCCACGGATAAAGAAATAGTGGTTTTATATTGCCTTATTTAAGAAGCTTGAGTAAGTAAGAAAATATATATATATATATATATATATATATATATATATATATATATATATATATGGGGTAGTGGATAAAGAACTGATTTATGATGGACCTACTAAAAGTGCTGGGTTCTGTATAATAGTCAGAAGGACTGTTAAAATATTATCACTAACAGACTTTATCTGGCAAGATTTGGTAACAGTTAAGGAAGATTATACTTAAATTGACCTACCATCCCCCCCCCCCCATGATGACCCTGAACCACCAACAACAGAGAATACGGAGTTGTAAAAACAGTAGATTGCAATTAATTATCAGCCATGATGCTAATGTTCACTAAGTGGTCTGGGATGGTACGGATACTTTTTCAGGAATATGTCTTTATTGCAATTCATTATGATAAATAATTTAAACATTTAGAATAAAGATAATACGCCTATCTTTGTTTTAGGTCGAAGACAGAAAGTAATTGATTTAACAATAAGCATTTCTTACGTAAGTAGCTGTTCAGACCACAGATACATATATTTAACGATTCCGAGCTTACAGTGTTGCAATTTTGCAAAACAAACTTGGGATCTAATAAAGAAGATTTAAATCATAATTTAATGAAAACTAAGTTAGGAAAAACAGCAACTTGTACCTAGAAATAATAGCGGAGCAGTTAAACTATGCTATTGTTTTTGCTTATACCCATACTTGTGAAAGCAACTCGCTAGTAGAACGCTAGGAGAACAAGGAAACTATTTAATATGGCAAGAACTGTAGGAAACTGGGAGGAATACAAAAGATTTTTAACTGAGTATAATAAAGTATCTTGAAAGATTCTGCGAGGATATCAAAAGATTTCCAGCATATGCCAGTCTTCAAAAACTACTCTTCAAAGACTTAAGGTGGGTAATACACTGGAAAATGTATCAAAACAGGAATAGACACAATAATCGAAATATTTAAACCATTTAAATCACTGGAAGCTGATGAAGACTTTTTTACTCATGCCACCAAAGAGTTCGGATCTTCTACTTAAAAGAATATGCTCGATTATAAAATTCATGCACCTTAACTTCTTGCTGAGAATATGGAGCCTAATTGGGGTAGTGTTTATAACAAATGCAAATAAATCAAACTATTTTCAAGCAAAGAGCTACTGCTATATCTTATGTCTTATGCCATTTATACTTAAGACAATGCAAAAACAGCTTTACAGCCACATCAAGGACTGAACATTGATAAACAATTATCTGTACCAAAAGCAGTACGTATATAGTGTAGTTATTAACTAAAACGGCACTGCACCACCTTATTTGCAGAATCGAGAAAGTACTAAATCATAAAGAGATTTAACAATTTATCTTACAACTTCAATATTTCAGTTACTAGAAGGCTGGGGTGCGAAATACTTGCTACAGATTTTTTAACTGCATGTTAAAAGAAAGGTTATTGGACACCGCAGTTCAGGTTGCAGGAGTATGTTTTCAAGGAAGAGTTCTTTTACTTTACCTGTAGGATTTTGCCATGGATGAGCTGATTAGAATTCTTAGCAACAAAGAATTCTTACCTCTGGGTTGTGTCAGTGGGTTGGTTTATCTTTGTAAAACAACAGTTTATTAATATGGTCAAAAACGTAGGCAGGGGTTTTTGAACCTGGTCGCTATGTGGACTGAAGGAGAGCACGATAGTACCATTTACGCAAAGGAAGAATATAAGTATTTTTTTTAGTTGAGGTAAGGTCTTTGGGGGTTACCTTAGACTCCACACTTACCTAGAACCAAGATATTGACAAAATCATAAGAAAATTAAAAATTAAATAAGAGAATACCAAACCAAAAATAAGAAAGATTTAAGGATTGTTTGTATTAGCCCAACAAAAGTAATAAAGACCGCCGCTACATTAGTGACTTGTTTGATCTTCCTACTCAAACTAGAACTATATAGGTTAAAAAATTCTTTGTATAAAGTAAGAGCAGGTACAAAGTATATAAAGTATAATGAGGACTCTTAGAGGTGCTAATACGAAATCGAAAAGATTAGAAATGTATAGACTGGGTTGGCGCTTGGAAGCCTGATCTGGTACATCTTGTACCAGATTAGTATATTATGGCAAAAGACCAAAAGAAAAGCTT
The DNA here is from genome assembly GCA_036346155.1 of Sinelater perroti. Classification (NCBI taxonomy): domain Eukaryota; kingdom Metazoa; phylum Arthropoda; class Insecta; order Coleoptera; family Elateridae; genus Sinelater; species Sinelater perroti. The sequence continues at coordinate 1,138,666 of JARFIY010000201.1, forward strand.
GTCTTTCTTTTGAGAAAACATACTTCTATATTTTAAATAAAAATATTCATCATACTACAGTGTGTGCAAAATAATAGAATAGAAGTGAACGCATCTATATTTTATCCGAAAACGCCCCTGAATGCTCTTTTGAGGTCAAAAGTCACATCTGAACTGGTTGGGAATGTTCCGAAGAACTCGATAATCTAGCAAAGTAAAACAAAGTCAGACTGCTTTGGGTTCCGAGTCATAGTGGAATCGAAAGCAACGAAAAGGTAATAAACTGGAAGGGCAGGGGGAAGCTAACAATTACTACGGACTAGAACTAGTTCTGAGAGTGCCAGAAAACGCAATTCGTCCACAAACTGGGGTTTTGGTTTGTGGTTAGTATAAAGTTAACTGGATCAGTACACCAGAACATATAGCGCGTCTAAGAGATATGAAGCCCCGGAAAATATGCGAACTAAAATCGGAAGATTGAGATGTGAAATCGCTATAAACCAATGAAATTCGAATAATTTAAATAGTACACCCGTCTTCAAAAATTTTTTCGTAGTGTCTTGGTTGTCGTTGAAGATCGTTGTATTTTTTTCTTCATTTGCGCTATATTGTTTTTCGTTTATAAATGTTTTCCACAGTTTAAATACCCAATTCTGGAATAGTTTTATGAAAGAATTTTATAATATTTCTAAATTTACCGACAAAATGCTTTTGATCCTTTTGATTGTACTACACAAACTTCTAACGCTACCATATATTAATGCATATATTAATGTATTAATAGCAAGGGAGAGCTAGCAAAAAGAGAGCAGCAGAACTCTCATCCTCCTTAAGTAAGGAGAACCTAAAAACTACCCAGAGAGACTGTGTCTTACAGTATAAGTTACAAAGATCACAGCTTTGGTATGAGCAATTATCAGAGTAAGCACGATAAGCTTTCAAGACTGGGTTGTTACCGGAGATAGACAGACGTGACTTAAATGGAGGAAAAAATAATTTTTTAGTATACGCTACATATATTTTCTTCTAAGTATTTTCTAATTAAAATTTTATAGATAGTTTTAATAATTTTTTATTAGATCTTAATTACAAAAAGGGTTAATATGAAAGAGAGAAAAAATCTTACCAGCTTATACTTCACAGCAATCTCCAAAAATTGCCCCTATAAAATGAAATTCTAGTTTACGTCTCAAGACACTGCTGCTGCTGCTGGTAGGGATCGACCAGCCGTCGGTCTTTTTCATTTATAATATAGTGACGTAGTTGTACTTTTAAACTTATAATTTTGCTCAATTTTCTTTAATATTCATCCTAGCAATTTCCCCACCGCGACCGCAACAGCTGCACAGCTTTTTATTAAATAAAGAAATAAAAATTTTACATCGGGTGATCTGTGGGCAACGCCCACTCTTAAGGGATGTTATTTCTGCAGCCAATCAAAATTGATGCAATTGTTGATTTTATACGTAACATTGCTGAGAGTTTTATATAACATAAGCCGCTTAGAGTGCCGAAAGGCTAGACCATCATTTAAATGATTTCAAATCAGTTAATTAATTTAATATATACAAAGAAGAAAATCAAATACCTTTTATTTTATTTTAAAAATAATCGAGCATGTTTTGTTTCGAGTTGGCTACCGAAGTCAGAAATAGTTGTCTACATAAATATAAACCAAAATAAAGTTGTGAAGATAACTAATTTATTTGTTGGAGGTAGACAAAGTTGAAAAATATTCTCAAAAAAGCGCCTTTGCTTAGGTACAGTATGCCGTTCTTCATTTGTTTTTGTAATTTTTCGAAGCCGAGAAAAAGTTATGCCAACTATGAAGTTTCAGCAGCTAGCATTTTATTTCAAGATGGCGGTCAATGTTAGAAATAGCTTTCCTGTGCTTGTTAAGAGCAAAGGAACAGAATGACTTTTTCTGTTTGTAAATAAAAGAGGGGTAGTCAAATAGAGAATATTAGCCGCCATTTTGTTTCTTAGAAATAAGCAAAATTTAAAAATGATATCTAAAAAAATGCTTTAGTCAAAGTACAACGTGCTGTTTTTTGTTTGTTTCTCTGATTTTTAAAAGCCGAGAAAAACAGTTTTAATTTTGGGGATTGTAGGGGCGCCTTGTAATTCTTAAATAGGGTAATATAACAGAGTTTTTTGTTAATAAGTTGGCTGTGTGAGAAGCTAAAATAATTTCACTTACCTTTTTTACATTTGCGCCATCTTTTAGGGAGCTGACGAATTTCATGTCGAAAATAGAGGATCCACTCAATTGGACTTTTCTCGATATCTTCAACAAAAGTGAAGCGGGCAGTGATATTTGGTTGACCAAGTGATGTAGAAATTTGAAGAGGTGATGTTCTGAACAACTGAAGTCTGGCGAATACGTCGAATGTGATAAAACCTTCAGAGACAGGTGGACGATCGTTTCCAAACTTATCCTTCTTTCCTTATTACTATAAGGCCTTCTTAAGTCCAGAGCGTCATTACGTGCCGCGGTTGCTGCTTGACCAGGTGGAAACAACTTATAGTATATAATTCTTCGTTGGTCCTACCATATACATAGTAATTTCTTTTTGACGTGGATATTCGGTTGTGCAATATTGGTCGACGATTTATTTGAATAACTTTACGATTTTCGTTTATCTGAATTCTTATAGAGAATTCATAATTTGACGTATACATCTTTCTTCTACTTTAACAATAGCTTGTTATTTTGAGTTTCTTTACAAACTTTGATTGTGTGTGACAGCAATTCGTTTTCAAAAACTGATTTAGTTGCCCTTATTTTCAACTTTCTTTGATTATCTAGAACGTTCGGCATCATATAGGTCAGAATTTCCACTCTTAAATAGGTGGAATTACTTTTTATAGATACTGTAGAAAATAGAATCCTCTCCTAAAGCCGCACAAATAATTTCCCAGGCTTTATTAGCATTTTTTCAAATGTTTGTCTCATAACATTGTTTTTACTACCAATTTCTAGGTTATGTTGGTGGAACAAGCAGTTATTAATAGCGCTTTACTATATATGAATTTGAATAGGTGTTGCCATCGACTGAAATTAGGCCGAGAATTAAGTTGAGCAGTTGATGGTTAGGTAAATATTAGTTTCTTTCTTTTCTTCAGTGTATTTGGGGTTGAGATTTACCCGGTCTCGTCTTTAACAAAAATTGGTTCCTAGTGAAAATAGAACGGCAGCAGTTTTGCGTTTGTTTAATTCCTCCTGGACACTCTGAATTGCTAGGAAAGATTGTAAAGAGCTTTACAAAACTGCTTCATTGCTTACAATTTGAGCCATTGTCATAGAGAGCGCTGTCGGCTGTACCTGACGTACAACGTAGAACTTTGGCGGACGCTGTGTCTTATATCCCTTTCTGATGACTTTACGCTGCCGAGATTGATCCGAAACCTTCGGCCGGAGAGAAAGGAACAAATTGGGTGGACCATCAGCAGCGAGAAGGGCACTGAATCTACCTGATGGAGGAAGCTGTTGTGCCAAACCTTGTTAAAGGTCTTGACCACATCAAGGAAAATTGAGGCGGTGGTTTTCTTTTCACCAAAGTCTTACGTTTTTTTTTTTCCACCATTCGAGATGTCACCAGGTTTGAGAGTTATTTGTACGTTTTGAGATCAGATAAGTTGGACGATTCTGGCTCTAAATGGGGCTCCTGTAACCGTAGGTGTCTAACGGTTTAGTCCAAGGTGGCCATAAGATCAACGTCGGCGTCAGGAGTCCGTGACCAAGTCTCCACAGGCTGCCGGTCGTCTCGAGCGTTTTAAGCTTACTCTTGTACTCGCGACGGCGGTCTTAACTTTGGCAATCAGTTTCTGGTGTTCTTGTTGGTCATTGAGGTGGAAAACTATTATTTATTTAACTTCAGAAGATGTAGATCGCGTCCGTTTAAGATTTGATAGAGTTGGTGGCAAAGCTAATAGATTTCTAGATGGAAGCAATGAGATGGCGCACTGCTCGTCCAGGTCTATACCGAAGTGAACGAGGGGGTGAGTCCCATGAATTCCTTTATACAAAGCATAAACCAGCTGCGAAAGGAGACGCCTTTTCCTCCTCAAATATTTTTAGGGTGATAAGGATCGGGTTATACTCACTAGCAAGCTCGTTGACGTCTTTTATATGTAGTGCGCTGCATGGAGATGGAAATATCAAAGACCGGTGAGGTCGTAGTGGGTATGATCAAGAAAGCAAATTATTATCAGCTTGCAAGGTTAGACGTACTTATGCAATATCTTGCTGTTTGTCACCTGACTGTTTCACAAGAGATGCTTGGCGTTACAGTCGCCTGTCAAGACTGTAATGTCTTCCTAGAAGATGATGTCCAAATTTTTGGGGAAAAATGCTTAATGGTGTAGTGGAGAATTATAGGCAACGTTAAGCCGTATAACTCGTCTGGAGGCAAATGGCGATAACTTCAGATGGCCGATTGCTGGAAGTGTAGTTTGATAGCGTTGCAGATAAGATTAGATAGACACAACAGTTCCTCTTTTAAATGCTAATAGTTGGTGAGTGCAATGAAAATTTATAATTTAGAAGCCTAACCGCAACTCCATCCTTGAAATGGGTTTTTTCGATCAGGATGGCATCAAAATTATAGCAGCGCGTCAGTAGAAAAGTTTGGCGTAGAATGATTGTATGAGCTGTCTAGCCATTAGTAGAGAGCAACAACCTATGGCAATTTTGAGCGTGTGTCAGGAGTTTTACAAAAAAATTTTATGGCGTTGTTGGTCCCGCTCAGAAACTGAAGTAGACGTAGAATTAGTTTCAGCAGATTTTGGAGACCAATTAGTTGCAGGAGTTCTTGAACTGGGGGACTGCTGCTGTCAGCGCTGCCGGGGCTGGAATTAAAGCGTTGACTGTGGGAAACACCTTAAGGGTAACCGGTCATAAGAAGCAAGAGTGGAAAGTGATAAGAAGAATCGAATTGTGGTTTCTGTTAAGCTTATTAATATTTTTTAGGTGTACTGCATGGGAATATTATTAAAGATGGTAATATCAATATTATGTGGAGCACTAGTAAGTCCGTACTTGATGGACTAAAATTGCAGAGTTATGTGTAGCCATAAAGTGTTCTGCTGTTAGTGTTTCTCATATGATTATTCCACAAGGGATTTACGTTTAGGTTTATTACCAAAAACGTGACCATGCCCTTCTCGAAAATGATGTCCAAATCTTCGCTGATAACTAGATGGTGTAGCGAGGAGTTATAGGCAGAAATAAGTCTAATAACTCTCTGATTCCTCATATGAAGACAGATGGTGGAGACATTAAAGTGGCTGGTAGCTGAGAGCTCCAGAAGTGAACCATCCTTGTTCTTTAGGCCACTCGCGTACCGGAAGGCAATTTAGATGTAAGCTATTCAGATGAGTGATTTAATTATTGAGTGGCAACACTAAGCCCTAAAAGACTTGGGCTCAACTCATAGATCGTTTGAAAACTATACCGGCTGTAGTGGAATTGGAAAAGGCGTGGGATTAGTATTAGCAGCTTTTCTACGTATTCGTCTGCTGCAAAAGAGTAAATAAGTACGGACTTGGAACTCCGGTTCCACAAATGTACGGGGCTTCTATACATAAACAAAAATTTGAGGCCACTTTCGGTCAAACCGGTCTCGAGATTTTTCGATCAGGCTGATTTTTGGCGTTTGGACTTGACTTATGTTCCTTAGTTGAATACTGTATCTATCACAGATCAAAAATTATAAGGCTTGACAGATGTCCGAAATGTCAGAAATAGAAGCTGGTCTCCAGCTTGGAAGCTGTTTTAAAAGTTGAAAAATAAAAGGACGGACAGACGGGCAGACAAACATTACTCTCTACATCTGGCTTCTCATTTTAAAGTAGAGAAGCCTAAAATAAGTCTCTAAATTTGGGAGGCGCTTTCGGTTTGCGGGGTTGCTGTTACTGTTGAAGCAGCAGAGGTTGTCTGGACGCTAGTAGCGTAATCTCTCTTATCATATTAGTGTAGAAATGCCTAGATAATGGCATACTTGTCAGAGTGGTGACGGAAAAGCAGCTTTATCAGGTATATCTAAATTTCTGGTAACACTAGTACTGCTCAACAGTTTTGTCTGAACAATCATCTGCATTACTTGGTGAAGGTTAAATACTTTTTTCCCTATCTTTCGGTCTCGACAAAGATGAGGAGTATGAGCTTACGAGAATTTTATGCTGCTTAAAATCTTTATTCTGCATTTTTTCGAAAAGCACCTTTAGAACTTGTAGGATTGCTCATAAAAGCTTATTAGAGCCCGTCTGATAGGAGCGATCTTCATGATTGGCCGTTAGTTCTTCGTAAATTAGACAGCGGTAGTCTTTCTAGTGTCCTTGCATTATGGTACATTTCTCCTCGGAGCTAAAGGATATTTTAGTGCACTCATTATCGACAATAATACTCGCAGAGAATTATCGCACCCTAATCTGTTTAGGTGAGAGTACTACAGACTAGCTAAGCTTGCTGTATACATCCATTGGAGAAGCTTTCCCCTCCTGCAACCACACTAATTGTATGGGTGCGACTGAATTACTGTTGCAAGTGACAGATGTAGTATCCAAGTGATCTTTGGGAGAGCTTGGTCGTCAATTGATGAATGCATAGCTCTATGATAGCGACGCTTCGAGTGTGTGATAATACACGGCGCCGTTAATTGGGGATGTTTTATGGTATGAAGCACTGCACAGCACGTTCACATCCTAGCAGATACTGTTATATTCTTGATATATAGTCTTGATTTAAGTTTTCAGAAGGTTTAAATTTCTTGCTCTTTATCAATGTTCCAAATATCGCTATTAAACTTTTTGACAATGATAAGCTTATCACGGATCGATCAAACATTCCTGGTTTTAATGTTACATAACCTAAAGTATATTTTAAAGTAAAAAGGTATACAAGTGGATAAGTAGCAACTCCTCTTGAAGAGAAATAAATATTTGAAAAAACAAAAACTTTTATGTATTGCTTATAAAAATTTTCGAAAATAATTATGAACCAGCGGATGTTGTGGTAGTCACTCAATTGGATTTTTGGACTTCGATCAGTTTTTCGGCTGACTATAGCTAGTACTGTACGGATCGTCACCAGTTCATTTGGTGAACAGATAAATTGTGAGGCTTCATCACAAACAAGTACCTAAAATTTAATATTTGTTTATAAAATTTGATATCTTGAAAGATTAGGAAATAGTGCAAGTTAGCATTTTTATCAAATTCGGAAAGGCGAATAAACCCGGAGTTGACGTTGAAATATTCCGAAGTAGTGTCTTTAGATTAATAAACAAGACGTTTTACCTGGAACTGCAGAAGACTATGGAAGTCTCAGAGCTTTATGAATCGCCCTACCATTTCACAATAATTTATCGTTTTAGAAATAGGTAAACGTTATGTGTGTCTTGGTTTAAAATTTATCGCTTATTGACAGAAAATTAGGGTAGTTGGTAGGAACTCTTATAAGAAGGGTCTTACTACAGGAAATGAGCGTTCCTGTCCTTTGATGGGCTCAGTGGAGGAAGAAAAACGCCTGCAAAAGCAAATAATGCAAAGCTTGAGCTTGACGGGGAGTAAACACTCTAAAGTCTTTTTCAGTTTTGTATGTATTACTGGTCTGTCGTTACATTTGGTTTCTTACTCTTTATTGTTTATATTGGGTGGCGCTACTGCACACAAAAATATAATTACTTGTTTTTTAATTTCCAAGATTTATAGACTTTCTTTCTTAATTGTGGTGTGTTCTATATATTTATTTTTTGTTGCTTGTTTTTTACATTTCTCGTAGCTTTGCTTCAACAAGATTGCTGTCAGATATTCAGATTTATTCTAATGGTGTTGTACGACGCTAATAAAAATTTGTACGGTTTAAATCAATTGAAAGTTATGATTAGCTTGTATCAGTATGTTTAAGAAAGCAATTTTTTTAATCCTCTAAAAATAATATATTGATATTTTATAAGAGGTATTGTAAATGTTTTTGCAAAAATTATAATTGATAAGTAAAAAAAAGAAAAATTATACAAAGTAATTGATTCAAAGTTTACTAGTGGATAAATATAGAACTGAGATGGTCATGCAGCAGACTTGAGAATAATTTCAAATGTCAAAGTCTTAGAGATAAAGGAAAATAATTTAAAGTCTCTGTGGTTTGCAAAATTTAATCATTTATTCAGTTTAAAGTTCAAAAACTGGTAAATGCTAATTGGTAATATCTACAAAATATTTCTGTGTGATCGCACTTATGACTACTTACTAGTATTATATATATATACTAAATACACTGTTGAGTTTGTCCAAAAGTAGTATAAACTTCAGAATGATGTTGGTGCTCTCAGTTATTTTCTTCCTTTCGCATAGCTTGAGCCAGAGACAGAAAAGACAGAGAAAATTTTAGAATCTAGAAGTTGATATCACAAATAATTTGAATTATAATTTTGCAAGTGTACCTTAGAAAATGTTTCCATGTTGAGAATAAACATTCCTCCGCCTGTTAAAAGTTCCGGTTTATGCGACCTTTGTATGACTAGCATACAATACCGTCGAAATTTTGGTTGGGTTTTCACCCACCAGTCCGAAGAATAAATCGCATCGGCTATGCCGTCGCTCTAGAATTAAATGAATTGACGAGCTAAACGCAACTTTTAAGAAGAAACTCACCTCGGTCAGCACGAACTCGCCTCCCGAGCAGTAAATGAGCACTTGCAACACGGCCACGCCCAAGATGGGTGTAAAATAGTAGATGTGCGACAAGTCCGGGGGCATACTAAAAATTGACTATTTGGTCAATAAGTTAGACACAGAAAGTAAAGTTTGTACCCTTCAGAAATTAAACCGAGCAACGATGAGCATATAAGCAGTACACTGTTAGACAGTTGCAGCAGAATCGGACCAGAAAAAATGTCGTCGATCACTTTTATGCATCTGCAAAAATTATTTTATTATTAGTCCGCTGGAAGCGCTAAGTTTTACCCCAAAACCAAGTTGTGGTGGTCAACAAGCACACCCATTTCTTGGAGGCACCGCTCGTCATCCCCGGCGACATCGGGGTTGACAGCGATCGAGCGAAATCGGTGCTTAATGATCTTCAGCTCGAAAACCGCGTAGAGCGAGCAGGTCAGAAAGAAGTTGTCGAAAGCCATGATACCAAAGTACAAGACTACGGCGACGGAAACTTGCACGGTGTACGCAAGGCAGAAGACGAGGTTGTTGTCGCGATCGAGTGGGTGGTAGGTGTCGAGAGGCAAGGCGTGTTTTCCAAAAAATAGCGGCGTGAACAGTTCGATAATGACGCATCCTCCACAGGAGAAAAAGAGGACTTTCAACGCTCTCCATCCGAACGCGGACAGTTTCTCGAGCTCATCTTTTAAGCTCGGGTCTAGTCCATCCCATGCCCAGAACTGTTCTACGTGCTTTACGAATTCTCGAACTTGGCGCCTGTTTTTCACGAGTCCGAGCAATTTGTATATGACCTAAACATATTGGTTTCAATTTTAACACAATCTGAATCATATGCCTTATTTCTTAATCAAACACATACATGTTAAAGAAATGATAATAAGTGCGCAACTTAATTCTCAGTTTCTATCATGAATCGATGATTAGCACATATTTAAATTCGTATATATAAACGCCAGTTCTCAGTTGTACAACACGTTGCAAGAGATGGTTATTCTACCAACTTTAAAATCACTGATAAAGGCAATGTCATGTGACAAGTAATGCTTGCGACAAAAGAAGCGTTAGTAAAGCCCGGTAAAGAATTTGTGAGACTTTAGAGAAGAAGGTTCGTATAGGAATATGGAAATATTAACCTCCATGATGACGAGTCTCCTATACAGCCATAAAAAGTAAAATATTATAAACTGAAACAACTATCGCCTACAGTTTGAGTTCCTAAAGAACCTTAGAGTAACATGTAAATTTCTTTCTAAGGCTCTACATAAGCTAAGCAGAATTCACAAAAAAGTCGCCTTAGTTTCTTACAAACTTTTTCTGAGAACAATAATATATGATTTGATGTTGTTATGTCATTACTTTTTAGATTTAAGTTTTTCTATGAGACTTTAGAGACGAAAATTGTAGATTTATTTAGATGAACTGTCGACTAGTAGCACACTATCGAACATTTACACCAGAAAGATATTGCTATGCATATGGTAAGATTAGCAAAGCATCTTGCACTATAAATTGCTCCCTTTTAGTGAAATAGTAACGGCCGCGCATTACTAGTAGCAACTCAAGCGTGTTACTGACGCAGAAAGGAAAAATGGAAAGTCTTTTTGTTTTGAAACAACGCTCAATAGCACACATTAAAACGTTTGAAATTGATCAGCGACTTTGACTGGGATTTTATTCGCCACATTTAATTTTAGCAGATTATCACCTCTTTGAGAAAAGTTTGGTTGAGTTTACCAAATCCAAATCATCCTTTTTTCGAACTGGAATTCGGAAACTCCTCGAAAGATGTTGCAAATATATAGAACGCGAGTGGAATTAATTTGAAGATTAAGTAAGCAAGTAGTCGACTTCTTATTAGTAAACATCAAAGTTCGATGAAAAAGGCCGATAATTAAATTGCACACTTATAACAATCTGTAACAAAAAACTTATACCTGAGAATAAGCAGAGGATAGCATCAAAGGCTGATTGTCTTCAAATCCTTTCCAGTTTAGGCCAAATTGAAGACCCAGTTCGAAAAATAAGATGGCCATACACGTGATGGTGATAGTTGCTCTCACCTTAGTCCAGGCGTTTTGATGGAAAGGGTTGCAACCGGCGACATCTAGCATCATCATGCATTCCCTTATGAACTTTTTGTCTGCCATTTTTGTACGACCTGAAACTGAAGTGCAGCTATTATAAATCCAAAATTATTTTCGTGGAGAAGAAGTTATAAACGTGAAAAGATGATATAAGAAAAAGAAAGCCGTCAATTTGAATTAATTTTATATGCTTTTGTATTTGCTTCTTTCGTAGTTTTATAGCAAAGAAAATACATGGGTAGATTTCAGGATGGTATTCTCATAGAGGGCGACAAAAAGTTTTCTTCTTATAGATCAGAATAATGTGATTAAAAATTATCCTGATACTAATTCGTTGTTGGACATTTACCTACATACAAGCTTTTTGAGTAACAGCAAAAAGTAGATAAAATTGTAATTTGTGATATGATTCAGTTCCTCTTCTGTTTTGGAAGAAAGAAGACTCATGTTCCTTATATGAAATCTTTTAACTATGGGTCAACAAATTTTAGAAAGATATAATAAGCGTTGAAAGCGGTCCACTCAAGAATCATCGTTAAAATCCATGATATAGTTTTGATCGACAAATTAGTGAAATTGTGCGAGTTAGCAAAGGTTACGGGCATCTCACATGAGCAAGTTTAGATTATTTGCATTATTATTAACACCAGAACTATATATAACTATAAGTTAGTTTTATTACTATACATCTGAAATGAAATTCGTTTCTAAAAAAGATGAAAAGTGATAGGATTGAAAATAATATGGCGCATTCTTGGAGATATTGACGTCAGCGATTACGAAAGAACGTCCTGGAATGGCAAAAAAAAGTTGTATCATTGCGATAATGCACCACCGCACTCAAAGCGTACTGCTGGGCAAATTTGGCCGAGCAAAAGTTTGGAATTTTTCTGTATACACCCTAATTACAACCATTTCGGATTATTATTTGTTCCCAAAACTCAAAACTTTTTTGGCTGGTTAAATGAAGAGGTGATACAAATCATCGATAAATATTTTAAAGGACTTTAAAAAACCTACTTTGCGACTTGCAGAAACTTTAGCTTTGTTGGAAAACCAAGTATTTTGTAATATATCGAAAAATCACCAATATGAGAGAAATTAAATTAAAAAAAAATTGGAAAGAGAAAATATAGAACTAAATCTAAAGGTTGACAAGAGGAAAGAGGTATAGTGAAATGATAACAGTATACGAAGACGCCGATTGGAAGACAAAAACATACACAACAGACATTATGGTTGTTTATCAGCTGCCTAAGTTATTTGCTTACCGTCTTAAGTCTGAGATAAGGGGTAAATGCTAAACGTAGCTGAGGCGAAAATTTGCAGTTGCTAAGCACAGCGATGTGAGGATCGCTCAAGACGAAAACAAACTCTTAGCCTGATTTTTCACATATTTATTGGCGTCTAAATAGATTTTTTGTAGCAGCAGTCTGTAATTAGCGCGGACATATTCCGGTCATTAAATATTATAAAAAGGATGTCTTTGTGCTGTGTAATTGTAGGTTATGAAAAAGAATTTTTAACAACGCAGTACTGGTCTTTTATTATTTACAAACCCATCATCGTTTTTGCATTTTCTGCTATTAATTTTTTTTTATAACGTTTAAAAATATTTAAATTATTCAAATTACTCAAAAATTTTAATAGTAGTATTATTACTACAATTTCGAATATGTCAGTAGGTTTTTTACGGCGAGGAATTACTTTTTTTCTTTCTCCCTAATTCTTTTGCTTTTTCAAGCTTTGGATATTAGTTACGCGTCCTGCAACCAGCTTTTCCAATCCTTCCTATCCCTTGCCATTAGTTTCATTTCCTCTACTGTCTTTCTTTTTTCTAATCCTATTTCTCGAATTCATTTTTTCTTGGTTTTCTGTTTTTTTTTGATTGATTTATCAACTTATTCTCACTATGTGCGCGTACCAGTTTAATTGCTTCTTCCTTATTTTTTCCATTATTGTTTTTTGTTTTACTGTTTATATAATGTCCTTATTTTTTATTTTGTCCCATTTGCTTTTCTTACGATTTTTCTGAGGCGGTTTAGTTCGGTAGCATTTATTTTAATTTTGTCTTTGTTTCTTAGTGTCCAGCTTTCACAAGCATATGTTATAGTTGTGTTGTTATCATATTGTGGATTTTCCTCTTTACCTCTACGTCTATGTCCTTACCATTTGTCTTTCTATTTGGTCTAAATGTTGCTCTTCTTCTAGTTTTGTTTCGATTACAAAAATCAAATAACATATGCTAATAACATAATAACTTGCGCATCGTGTTGCTGTGCAATCGGTTTTAGAGACACTCAATTATTACCAAATTTGTTTGTTTTTATTTTATTTTTTTTAACACACTACCTACTAGCAACAATGTACCTATTAAAATTGTGAAAGGGGTTGAAAAAAAGATAACACAATTTTTATCGTAGCTACAGACGCGTTTCATAGCCATACATAAAAATTATTGTTTGAAACCTTATTACGTCGTCAAACTTCAAAGAGCTGCAACAAAGGACACGTGGGTTGTAGATAAGCTCCAGGAATTGATTATGATCTTAAATAAATAACTAACATTTGATACCATAATTATCCCTATATAATTGGAGGTGACATTAAACTTCATAATTAATCAAATAACTTTTGAGTAAAGTGGTTAAGGAGAATTAAAGCTTTTATGATTCCATTTATCAACTTACTTGCAGAAGAAAGGTCTATTGAAAGTGTTGAAATTGATTTAATAACAAAATATGGTTGTGTTTTTTTCTATAATTATTATTTTGATTATCAGTTGTAGTACAGTAAAGTAGCATTTTATGATTTTTGCTTAATGTCTTTACGAATAGAGCAGCCTAATGAAGAAAATCAATAATTATTTTATTTTTTAAAACTAACAGGTTTGAAAAAATATCCACATAATGCGCTTCAGATAAGGTTAGCATACCGTTTTTCCTTTGTCTATTTGACTTTTGGGACCGAAAATAACATTACTTTAATTTCCGCTTTTTCCTAAAACTAGTAAAGAAAATTAGCAGTCGTTTCGTCTTTTTTAACAGAAGGGTTAGAAGAAATATTTACAAATGTCGCTTTGGCCATGCATGCTTGTTTCGCTCACTTTTGAAATACAAGAAAAAATCATTTTGGCATTTGTGTAATCGTCATTTTGTTTCAAAGGTTTTATGGACAAAGAAATACAATAGCGTTTTTGTTTTTAAAATTATTCGTTAAATTGGTTGATCGACATATTCAGAGTGTAACAGATAGACAAACACACCCAATTTAAATAACATTGTCATTGATAGTTTTAACAGAATAGACTAATTGTTCAGAAGCGTCTAAGTTTATCAACAAGGAATTATAAACTGCCAGGCACACGAGCTATTACATAAGAGTATCATGTAATATGAAACAAAAAGATACTTTTTTTAAAGAAGATATAAGAATTAAAAATCAATGCATATAGAATAATGATGCCTGAGATCTCACACTACTTCTATTGTTATTTCCACAGTTCAAAATATTTTGCAAAGTACTATGCTGGAATTACAAATAAATATCAAGAGCTGAAATCTTCTTCCTTCTAAATATTATTTAATTTTCAGCCAAATTACAAGTTGGAAAGTACTAAATCTGGATCGTATCGGGTGATTTAATGTTTTGCTAGAATATTTTGGAAGGGACGTAATATTTCTTATTAATTTGGCTTAGAAGAGCATATTCGTAATGGACAACTTTATTCAAATTAAAAACGCAGTTAATATGTCCTTGATTTTGTTGCAACTTTGCCGTGCCTTCTTCATGCGTGGAGACTTTTTGTTGTGACAAGATTTATTTTCAGTTAAAATCTTCTTAAGGAAATCACCAGCAAAACAAATTTTGACACAAATATCCGGTGTCAAAATTTTAGACACTAATTTTTGAAATCAACAGATCAGCATGAGTAATCTTGTATTGCAAGTTGCAAATATTTGTTGATAACATCTCATACACATTCAAAATTCTCAGGTGTTTTGTTTGTGGTATAATTTACCGAGTGTCAATAATTTTAACAAACTCCGAACCATCTTTCAGGTGTTTATGCCACACATTTATTTTTGCTGTAAATTTTTTGGATCATCTGTACAGTTTCTCAAAGTTTTACACAAAATTTAAATGCTTACTCAACGAGGCCTAAAATCCACATCTGTGATACGGTAAATTATCAAATTGTTCATTTTCCTTGGTTTCTGGTTAAAACGATGTCGCGCAAACTATTCATGTTATATATAGAGTTTTAAAAGAACATTGCGCTACACTTTTAATTTTCATAATCTTTCAAAATATTTTTAGCTACACTTAATGTACTTTTGCGTTGTTGGAATTCAATTCTTTCAACATTTTCTCAGGGATATGAGAATATTCTCCGCTTGATCGTATAGACACAGTTGTATTTTCATCTTTAAAAATTGTAAATTCATTCTTATTGTTTTGGTCTGTAATAAGAAGGTCATAAAAATAGGGCTAGCCTTTTTTACCTGTTACAATGCTGTTGACAGACCAAAATGTTCTATTTTTAGAAAACAAGTCTTCCTCATTTGAAATAGATCGTGGAAGATGATATAAACTAACTGCAGCTATGGTTTCTATCATGAATTACGAAGATAGGAGTGCTGACCCAAAGCATAATCCAGACCACCCAAATATGGTCGTTCAATGAAGATAATTATTTCCCGGCACAGCAACAGTTTCTTCCAAATTCTAATCAACTGATTGTAGCGCAAAGCATCCTCTTATTCCATTCAAGCGCTTTTCGCTGTACAGTTGAAAAGCAACTAAGACTTAGTAGTCCTGTTGACTACTGTGTAGATTTGAACTTGTCTCAACATATCTGAACTTATCAAAACGTGCAAACATCCCCTGTACCTTATTGTGTAATATTTCTAGCACTCTATATATTAATAATAAATGGAAAATAAAACATGGGGCCGGCGAAGAGATTGTTCTGTAAGCAATCCCAGAACGAACTTAAAAAGACCTTTCGAATATCTCGAAAATTATTCGACATAGAATTTTTTCGACTTCATTTTCGAATTCAGAGTCGAATTTCCTATAAGAATCACAGTTAAAATCGCAATGTCGAAAATTTTCCCAAAATTCGATGTCGAATATCTCGAAAATTATTCGAAATAGAAATTTTTTAATTTCGAATTCGAAATCAGCGTAAAATTTCCTATAAGAATCCATTTTCAAATTTTATAAAATCTCAAATTTTGTGACGGACCGACAGACCGACAGAAAGACATATAGAATTCAGTAACGAACTTTTTAAGTTCGTTGAAAATTATGAAAAACCATAGTACGTTACTTTATCTAGAAGTAATGAGCTTACTAAATACTGTTAATTCAAAGAGACAAAATACTACTTCTGTTAATTTGTACACACAAATGACTAACAAGACTAACAACAATTTATGTGGTTTTTACTAGGTGTATCTAAAAAGTTTGATGAATTATATCAGAGTACAAACGTAACAGAAAAATGCCTTTATCGGCCACAACACACTTTTGGCAAAGTTCTGGAAATTATCAGCAAAGGTATCTGTCACATTTACTTGATCATTTCTGGGCTTCTGCTTGTCCACGGCCAATCCACACGTAGCGAAAGTGCTTATATCAATCGTAAACATATTTTCTGTTTACAGCTTCCGTCTTGTACATTTATACCAATATTTCATGCATTTCCGTCCCCTTCATTCCGAATTTTTAGTAAAAACCGATGTTTACTCATTGCTTTATTACAGGGTGATCCCAGCTCTCACACTAACTACATGTCGTCCATTTTGTATACATATCCTACCCGGTTTGGTCTTACAAAATTTAATCTATGTTTCAATGTCTGTTTGTTTAAATTTTTTATGTAGTTTGTGATCTTATGGTTGTCTCATCACGTCTTCGTGATTAATTGAGCCTATGCTTTTTCTTTGAACTTTTGTTTTTTAGACAGCTCTTGTTATGTAACAGCTTCTAATTTAACGTGGCCTTATTCTGTTCTATTAGATACTTTGATGAAATATAGTTGTCCAAACATCTCGTCAAAAAATGTTAATCTTCTAACACTATATTCAATTAATTAAATTTTTTGTCTTGTTGTAGAATCAGTCAAACCGGAATATAGTGTGTGTGATAATCCTAATTCTCCATTTATGATTTTTGCGCAAAGACGTGGACGTGCACGTGGACATACAAAAGTTTAAGCCAAACGGCGGACCGGGCTTTAGAATAGCTCAACCAGAATTTTCGTCAAAAGAATCAGCTTGACGACTAGACCATTTTTGGCCAAATAACTTTCTAAGCAAGTAAAATTACCACATGGAGTAAAAAGAGTGTATAAAAGTTCTTAGAGAGACTATTGGTAAAGAAGTGTTTTACTTGATACATGCTAAGCAGGTCCTTATAATTGTGCAAGAAGACTATTAGGCAATGTCCACTTTTTTAAGAATTAGGGCATACTTATTTTTGCAGTTGTGTTGTCGCACAGTGTATGAAGTTTGAGGATAAAACCACTAGTTGGGATAGTGTGTTAAGAATTGCCCTTATCATCTACTTGGGACAATCCCTTGGAATGTCCATCATTCATTTTCATAAAAAGGTAGTAGAAAAGCTATGCGCTTTGCCACTAAACCCACTCGCATTGAAAAGAAAATAGACCTTTTGTCTCTGGAGTTAAAAGAAATTATTCGACCTCCATGTCCAGTAGGAGTTCACTAGACTTAATCGGCAAAAGTTAGAAAAATTATCTGGGAATCCTTGAGGTATTTGTTACTTTAATTTAGACACTAATCAAGGTTTTAACATACAACCTGTTTTCAACTCTACTTTAATTACGGATAAAACGCTACCGTTCATATTGACGTTGCTGATTAGCGCTAGCAGTGGCGTTAATATCTAGGCAACAATTGTAGGATGTAACACTTAAGAGTGGTAGTTTTAATAAAAAAGCATAGCTTAGAACAAGTTCAGATTTTGCATCTAATATACAGATACGTAGGCGATTCAAATATAAACTGGAATATTTTTTAAACTAGTAATGTTCTCGTATGCTGTTTAAGAAGTTGCAGGAGCGAGTTGTTAAAATTGCGAACGTATTATTGCATAAACTGTCAAAACAGTCGCCGAACCTTTTCCATGTTAAGTCTGTGGGAACTGGATTTGCTAATTGCTCTAAATCCAGATGTCCGATTTCAAAACAATTTATCAGGTTACCTCCTCACTCGCTTCGAGTTCTATCATTGTGGAAAATTTCATAGTGATCGATTTCGTAGTAAAAGCGCTACAGATGCAACAGGCTGACGGAGATTGTCGCATTCACCCACTGTATACCAGTGTATAAAAGCAATTATTGAAGCCTTATAAAAATACAAATGTACAAAGTTACTTTTTCACATAATTTTCTGATTTAGAGACACATTTCCCCAATGGATATCATTATCGTAAAATGGAAGAACGCTTCGATAAAAACATTGTTGTCAAATCTCTGTTCCCGTGTAGTCTAGAACGAATTCTAAATTTTGTGGCGAGTTTGGGTAGCTGTAACATATAGAGCCGAGCATTATCGTAAAGCAGCTTAATGTCTCGGAATGGATGTGCACTTCCATAACTCATTCCGACCTCGAGAAGGCAACGAACAATACAAGCATTCTTCTCAGTCACATAAGTATTGAAGTAACGTCGGTAACCTTAACTTTCAACAATTTCTGGCCCTTCTAAAAATTGTTAATGCTACGCGAACGATTGAATCTTCTTAAGAATGTTATTTTCGAACCTCAAGCCTTCTCAAAATTGCGAACGGTTTTACGCTCTCTATAGTGAAAAACTTAATATTAATTTGTTACACAATGAACAAAGGTACGTCTGAGATTGTGTGAGGCACTCTATGGGGGGAATTTTCTTAAGACATCCCTGATTATTCTCTATTAACCTTTCGAAGCGTATTATAAAAATAACTTTTACTAATTACCAAAGTAGTTAAAGTTCCTACTTCACTTTATATCTTATCCAGAAAATCAGAGTTTCTAAGCCTATAAATAATAGAAATCGAGGTGTAATGTTTTCTAAAACTTCCAACGTAGAGCCTATAATTAACGACATGTTGTAGGCGACAGCATTTTTAGTATTTTTAATAATAAAAGTGTTTCCGAACTAATAGTAGCTTTTCACGAAGGAAAATCAATCTGTGCACCAATAAATATGCCGGTTAACGGAGGAGTCTCTTCTTTATTGTTGCTTTATATCCAGTCAATGCATGTCACGGGGTATATTATGTAAAACTGAAACCATCCAAAAATATTATTATTTGCCTAAAATCGTAAGTGGAATTTTATTGTGTTTATAGTCTGTTCTTGACTAGGTAAAGTTAAAAACTAATTTAATATATTTTGATGTCAACAAAATGTGCACAAGTAGAAAATTCAAATTATTTTCCATGTATGATTTTTAGAGTTTCATCGAATACAAAAATTTTCCAACGTTTAACAAGCTTCTAGGTACCTTTCTCATAATTATTCTTTAGTTTCTATGTAACCGAGTTTTTGCGATTTAAAAAATTCTGTAGAAATCTGAAAGGTAATAATCTGAATGGGCCAAGTTTGAAGAATAAGGCGGGTTCTTCAATTTTTTACAGCACTGGTTACACCGCATGCAGTCTGACGTTTGGTGGTATCTTGTATTTAGATTTATATTGTTGCTTCTGTTGTTTCTATTTTAGTTTTTATCTTTAAGTTTTTCAACCTAACGCTGGTAGTTCTTATATTTATTTTACTGTACTATTTCTTTTTGTTTTGTTATCAATTTTACTTATTTTTTTACAGAGAAACGATGATCTTGATAACCGAGCCACCACGGATCCTTTTCTAGTATTAGTAGTATTCAAAAGTTTTCGACTATTAACTTCAAATAGCTGTGGCTTAAACACACATAAATTCTAATAACTGTGGCCTCCATAACTTTTTAGTTTCTACATCTGATACCTATATTCAGAACATACAAATTTGTACATAATTTTCTACCGTGTCGGATTCCATCTATGTAGGTGTCAATTTCGAGAAGGGTTCTTTTATTAACTGCTGCTGAATATCATCAAAAGATTGTGGATTCTTATGACGTACGCGATTTATTAGAAACAACACGATTTTAAGGTGGAAGATAAAGAAAGTTTTGGACGCCCGAAAAAATCGAAGACAAAGAAATGTAGATATTATTGAATAAAGATTTACGTCAGACGCAAAAACAACCTCCAAGAGCATTAAATGTTAGTTACTCTGAAATTTTCAAATGTTTGAAAACTATGGAGAAGATTTACAAGGGAAAATTGATTTACTACGAATTGAAAGAAAGAGACATCAGAAGGTAAAAACCGTGTGCGAAATCCTGCTTGATAGACAAAAAAGGAATTTTTTTCATTGTGTTGTTACCGAGTTTGAAAAATAAATATATTTCGATAAAAAATACCAAAAATAAAGTTTTGATAGGCTAACTATCGACATCGACGCTAAAACCGAATGTTCATAGAAAAAAGACAATGCTCTGTATTTGGTAGAACCAGAAAGATGTATTCTTATTTAAGTCATTAAAACCAAAAAAAAAAACAATCGTTAGCTACCTCTACTAACAACAATTAATCAATTTTAATTAAGCATTGAAGGTGAAATGTCTAGAATATATCAAAAAGTGTGACAAAATACTCTTTTAATAAGACAACACTTAACATATTGCGAAACAAGTCAAAGACACACAGAAAGAACGTTATGATATTAGTCCTGTACAACAATACTTCTGATAATAAGTGATTCCAATAATCGTAGTAAAAAAACGCGCATATTTCTTAGTTAAAAAATGCTCCAACATATCTGTCAATTCTTTCAATACAACACTCGTATCTTTCGTTTTTTACACGTTACCTCACTGACCGAGTGGTAACAAAATAAAAAGGCAACCAAACTATGAAGGCTATTGGTTGAATATTGCAAAGCTAAAAGATCTTTATATTTTACCACTGATATTGACCATTACATAAATAGCAATAGTAATATGTGTACAAGAGATGTTTTTGCTTGTAATATACTCTATTAGGCATACTGACTTTCTGATGCTCTCACTGGGCAAGTTCAACGTCATGTGAGACCTAGTTAGGTCCAGTTAACTGTTGAGAATGTGGACGAATTTAAATGTCACAGTTTATTAAATTAATAGAGGTAAATAGATAGTACAAGATCTAGATGAAGATGGATGAGCAAATAAATATATATCAGAAAAAAATTTATAGAAGGCCGTTGTTATTAAGTTCTTGGTGTCTGAGAATTGTGTGCTCATTTGCATTGACGAATAAATAGTACCTGTTCATCTACATAGACATTAGAACTAAATGGCAAGAAGAGTGAAAGAAAATATCCAGCCACATAAAATCTGCATGATCAGACTCAAAGTGGTCAGCCACAGATCAGTAGCTCAAGCGCGTGTAGTGCTAATCGCTGCATGAAGATTAGTGCCATTTTTTCTGAATAATATGCTTATATTGGATTCTGAAACGAAACACAATTTAAAGAAGATTTGCCAGAAACTTTTAGCTCGATACGCACAGGATTGGTAATGCCTTTTTCCGCTCAATTGTCACTGGTGCAGGGGCCTGACGATACCATTACAACCTATAGATCAGGTAATCAATAAAGACATAAGAGCCTTCCTACAAAAAAAATTCAAATCTTTCACTTGAGAAGAGAAAGTGCCATCTATATTGAATTTTTATTGCTCCAGTCAATATTTTAAAAAAAATCAGATCTCGACTGCAGAAAATTGGTTCTGACACCAAAACAATTCTTTAACATAACAATGGTCGCTCTCACTAAAGTTGACAATTTACAGAAAGCATTATAGCGCCTGAAAGTCGTAAAGTTTTACTCCATTTACCTTGTAGCCCGGATCTAGCCCTTTGAAACTTTGAGACCGAAGCGAAAGAAAAACTTGAAGAGGCTAACGATGGGCAAGTACATGCAGCTGTGCTTCAGTGGTGCCGGCATAATACGCCTGATTTTTTTCCAACGGAATGAAAAAAATGTTCAACGTTGGCATGAGTATGGGGATAGGAATGGTGATTTCGTGAAAAAGTAATGATACCTCTTAATCGAAATACCCTCTTGAAAATTCTTGTATATGACATTTGATCGCCTTATTGATTATTGGGATCCAATAGCTAGGAAACTATTTATTTAGCAATAACTGCATTTGCATGTCATAAGAAGGTGGTGCTTCTGGTTCAAAATCAATTCTAAGGTTTAACGAAAGACAACAATTACGTTATGCCTCAGATTTCATACCGTACTACAAATTTCCTGAATCTTACAATTTTCTGTCCAGTATGGGTCAGAATTATTTCATTATCCCAGAATTTGTCTATTAACTTTTCTATTAAGATAGAAGTTAACTTGATCTGATTAAAAATGCACTTTGCAGTTATAATAATCTTCTGTCGCATGCTGCAGCATTTGGTGATACGGTAGTATTTGAGAGTGTATAAAATATGAAACATATTTGTTCAGACAGATGTCAATTTCTTTTTCTATTAAGGTATTTTCATCTGCCATGTTCTTTAGCAGTTTAGATTAAATTTGGATTCAATCGTGCGTTATTCTGAAATTTTGTAGTAGGATAGCGCCACTCTCTGCTAGAAGGCGATATCAATCATTTTTTTGTATGTTACAGGTCTCGTTTAGTTTTGTTAGATGTTCTTGCCTCGCCCCATATTTATTTTGTTTATGATCCATTTATTTATTTTTATATATTCTTTTATAAAAATGATTAGATTAGTTACTATGAAAGTTATAGAGAATAGTTAATTTCAAATTGTAGTTAATAAACAACAAAAGTACAAGAGGCAGGAGAATGTCTGATAAGAGGTTTATAAAAGAATGCCTACTGATGCTAGACGCCGTCGGCTGCAACCCTCTTCACCAAAACAGATGGACCAAGTTCAAAGCGGTTGTGGTTATTGCTTTTATAGCTCATTTGCTTGTTGAGTTTATCCTTCAGTTCGCCCTGAATTGGAATGGATTTGAGACTAGCGAGCCTTGGATGTTATGTCTCGCCTTTTTGCAGGTATCGGTGTACTTTAACTACAGGGTGTCTCACTCGCTACTGAGCACTTTTTAATCATTTTGTGTGTAAAATAAAAAGGAATGCATAGTAGTATGACGCTTAATTATAGCGTAATTTTAGCGGCTCACCAGTCAGTATGTCCTGTCTAATGTCCATCTCTCCTAGATTTATTTTGTAACTTAAGTATTCCTGTACGTATGAGTACGATCGATTGTTTATTTTTCTCATTAAAAAGTAGATTCCGTTATGCCTTGTCAACATTAGACCCTAGAGGTTAGGAGGCTCAAATTATCCGAACAAGTCTAATATTGGTGGATTGTCAAAGAAACTGAAAACTAGAAGGATTTTATTAGACTACCCTACAAGAGATTGTCCACAAAAATTCCTAGGAAACTATTAAAAATGTGTTGTATGAACTACCAAAGTTTTCTAAGAAGTTATTACGCCAATTTTTATAGAAATTATATGTCTAGATATCCATATATGTCTTCTCGGGTTTTCCTTAATTGATGTCAACTGGAGGTTACTGCAGATAATAAACCAAGAATTAGACTTCTTCTTTTCTAATTTTATATATTTGTAGGTAATAAAGAACAAACAAAAAATGTAGCTATTATAGTATATACTTGGGGTTTTTAAAAATTATTGGAGTTCATTAATTTTTTATTTAAAAAAAAATATGTGTACATTTGATTAGAAGTATTACAATTCGATATTTATGCATTTTTGCTAGTGTTTAGACGGTTTTCGTAAAGCTGTTGTGACCATTCATCAGGTGCATTATGGCACTACATATGGGACAGCTAATTAAAACTCATCCTTAGTAGAAGACCTAACACGCAGTGCTTCTTTTACGGCGTCAAATAGAAAGAAGTCTTTCCATAGCAATCGCGTCGATTGTCATGTGGCCGCGCATTGCTCTGGTATAGTAATGTGTTGCGTCTCTATTTTCCATGACAACCTTGCCCAATATGTATTCAGAATCGCTTTAATGACACTCTTTGATAATACCTTTAGTTCCAAAAAACAATTATCATTTATTTTGGAATAAACAATCCCGGTTGTGGCAATTTGAAGCAAAGGCTTCCATAGACTAATTTATCTGTTGTGCCCAGTGTGCATAGATCTTTGTCTTTAAACTTCAGCAGAACTCAATTCTACACGTACACAGGTATTAACTTCTTATGGATATCCAAAGCAGTCACTCTATTTTTTCTCCAAAGAAACTACGCTCTTCATTTCTGTTTATTGTGATCTGTTTTTATGATTTTGTGCTAGTTCATAACTGTACTTATAGTACTGCATGAATGATTCAGTACTTTTTCTTCTGCGCATACAGCAGCACTATTTGTTTACACAACATAGTATTATAGTCTATTTTAACACATGCATTGGGCGCGTATATCAATCTGGGACACAATCGAAGTTTTAATAATTCTGCACTAAAGCCTTGTACATAATTCCTGTCCCTAAAATTTACCATATTTTAGACTATATACAAACTACTTGGCATCACAAAAAACGGACGTAAAGTCAAGCAATTCGTGAAAAACCTGGAGAAGTTTTGGCCCTGGAAAGACGTGGACCTTAGGATCAAAAGCGAGATCAATTCTCTGTCTCAAGTAGGATGGAGCGTGGGCAAGTTCCTCATCATTTCCTGTGCGTTGTGCATCGTTGTTGTGATGCTAAGGCCGCTGTTTTCGAAAGAGCGGGTTCTGCCACTCGACACCTACCACCCAACCGACCGCCACGATACACCCCTTTACTCCCTTACGTATTTCGTGCAGATTTTCGACTCCGTCTGCGCGTACATCTCCGTCATGGCCTTCGACAACTTTTTCCTGGCTTGTTCGGCTTACGTAATTTTCGAACTGAAGATTATTAAGCACCGATTTGAAAACATTGATGTCAATATTGACGTCGCTGGAGATGACGAGCGATGTCTGCAGGAAATGAGCTTGCTTGTAGACCACCACAACTTGGTTTTAGAGTAAAAACTTGCCCTTTTTGGTGAGCTGATAAAGAAACACTTTTTTATAGCTGCATAGAGTTGATCGATGGCATCTTTTCCGGTCCAATTCTTATTCAGCTGTCGAACAGCGTGCTGCTGTTGTGTTCGACATTACTAGGCTTAATTTCCGATGGGTACACATTTCGTTTTCTAAATTAAAATTTTAACCGAACAATTTGCAGATTACCTCCAGATTTAGAGCACGTCTACTACTTTATGCCCTTTTTATCCGTCGCTGTTATTCAAGTTTTCATTTACTGCTGGGCAGGCGCCTTTGTGCTAACCGAGGTACGTGTAGTGTATTCGTTTAAGAATGAACATTGAATTTAATTTCAGAGCGACGCCATAGCAGAAGCGATGTACGCCTCGAAATGGTGGGCTAAAACTCAGCCCAAATTTCGAAGATCATGCGTTATGGTAATACAGAGATCGAACAAAGCAGAATGTCTGACAGCTGGAGGAATGTTTGTGCTGAATCTGGAAACTTTTGCTAAAGTAAATAGCAAAAATTGTTTTTTATTTTGAAGTATTCATGGTGGTGAACCTTAGATTTTGAGATTTTCGCTTTCCTTTTTGTCGTTGGCCCAAGCGATGAGGAAGGATCTGGATTGAAATAGTCGCAAACGTTTTAACTTTGTTATCTTGTAACGATCACAGAATAGAAAATTCTAATTTGCACATGGTAAGTTGTTAAATAGCTTGGAAAAAATTGCAATAATATTTGAAAATAGCATTATTTTGTTGTTGTTTTTTTTCTTTTAATACAGTAATAATGATAATATGCTAAATAGCGGCTATTGGTTTTAAAAACGGGAAGATAAAGAGAAAGGAGTGGAGGAAGGCAGAGTATTTTTGATTAAACGCTTTATACTCTTACCATCGCTTTCTGCAAAGCAGGTAGGGCCTAATCAGTCAGCGATGATTTTTTTGGAACAACACGAAAATACCAGATACATTATATTAATCTGGCTTTAAATTGTAAGAGCACGTTTTTGTCGTTAAGGTACCTCCTTATTAATGATTTTTGCTATGGCCCTTTCTATACCGAATAATAAAATAGGTAATATTTTGATTCAATTGTTTATCTTGCGACACTTAATTGTAGCTTTTAACAGTCCGAACTTGAACATTCCGTTAGCCTGTGAATGGTATACTATGTAGTGCCGTTATCTAGTGTTTTCTAGTTGATCCATAGTTGCCGGTGGCAGTACATCTGATTTCGAGCCATGCACAATGCTTATAGAAAGCTAAGTGGGTGGTAATGCTTTGTTAAAAAATCACGAAGCTGCTGCTTGTAATGGCGCCAATTAATTACTTGGTTGGTGGATAAAGATGTGGTGAAAGCGGCGTTAGTAATAAGAGGCTGTCGCTAGAAGAGCATCCATGACAGCAGTGAGTGTTGTAGGTCGTGCTGAATTGCACTGATTGGCACGAGTTTACCTCTCAATCAGATCATATCATGGTCACCAGTTTCACATGATTGTCGTATAAGTGCAAAATGAGCAAGCTTAACTTGCTGGGGTTGGTTTGGGATCTGAGTAACGGCTACTACTGTTGAAAAAAAAAGCAGTAAAAGGAATGTCGGGCATTTTTAGCTAAAATTTTTTATATTCTTACTTCCGCTTTCTATAAAAGCGGCGTGAATTAATTAGCTACCGACGATTTTCTCAGAACGGTACAAAAATTACCAGATACATTTGGATTTTATTTGATTTATTAATAAACTTATTCAATATCAATTCTAAATCCGGGATTTCAGATGAGAGCACATTCTTGTTGTTACAAGTTGCTTGGCTGTGTTTTATAACGTTTAACGTTTTCTAGTGCTAATGGTTATTCCGCTTAGATTTTTAGATTGCAATGTTTTTTCTATACAACTTTTGATAATAAATTTTAGAATTTAAGAATTGCACAAGTCACTAGATCAAATAATATTTGTTTATATTAAATGATATGTACTGTGATATATCGTATTTTCAACTATAATTTTTTAAACCACAATAGAGATTTTTTAAATAGTAAACATCACTTTCACCTAGAACCTAGCATTTTAGGCAGGTAATCACTAAAGTTATTCTAATCAAACTTGCCACGTCCTCGGAGCAGGTAAAGTCGTAACCGACACCTTTACTCGGATTAAAAAAGTCCAACCAAAATTAAGTCTGAACCACGGCAAAGAACTCAAATCTTACAGACTGACAAATCAACGTTTCTACAGATAAAGTTTTTAAAGATTTTTGAAGATGATCTGTTGTTAGCCTGCAAAATATCTACACCACAGTTCTGAAATTTAACAGTATAACTACATTAGCTTGCTAATTCCGGAATTGATGCGATGGCTAAACTCGCGATATAACGATATGTTTGGTCGTTGATTAAAAAAGACTACCGAAGTTACGCCCGTAACTATCTACAATGTCCATGTTCAAAAGTTGCCAAACATGTATCAACCACTGCAGGAATCACGAATATGTAAGCATGTACAGAACAACATCGTATTCATATCTTCTCTGAAGGTTATATGTGTGGTTTGATCTACGTCGATTATTTCTTGTGCTGGTCAGAAATCGTATTCCTAAAGTATTAGAAAGCTACTACCATCACTCGCACATTTTATATTCATTGGATTGCCAGATTATTCAACAGATAACGACATGATAAGATTTTATTGATATCGCTAGGCAGCCATCAAGTGTCAACTCTCGATTATGTTGTAAATCTGTGCTGCATGGAAGGACGAAGCAACAAAAAGCCACTCCGCCTTTTCGGAGGAAGTACAATAGGAGAAGCACGAACTAACTTTGTATAGATACTGTGTCAGCATGCCCAGAAGCTGCGATCCTCTTATTATTCCAGGCAGGAAAAGAGACAACTTTTGTCTTTAAAGATTTTGTAACAACTAAGCACATATTTATCCCATACAATGGACAAAAATACCACTTCAGTAATCATACAAATGGGCACTTAGAGAAATCTTTAAAATGGACAAAACCTTCGTAGTACACGTAAAAATATCTAAAGTTACCATATTCGATAGATTATAGCCAGCCTATCTGGTGTAAGATGGTAAAAAAATGAAAACTACGATACATGTCAGTAGACAAGCAGTGACTGTATCAAGAGAGTAAGTTAGACGCACTTATTTACAACACACATTAGGAGATTAGAAAAACATTCTTGCAGTCCGAATTAGCCGCAAGTAAAATTTAAAAGATTGATAATTGGTATTGCTCAAGTTATTTTAACTTTTCCGTAATAATTTTGATAATTACGGTGCTTATAACAAATGTGTTTAAATCAAAAATAAGAAGATGTTATTATATGTTATTTTAATTTTTTATTCCGCGGTAGACTTACTTTAAATTACTAATAGGCATAACCAGGCTGTGTACGACTTTGCCTTCCTTATATATGGAGGTCAAAATAATGTGTTTGAGTCGGAAATATCTATTTTTATAACTTTTATCTACACTATAATAATTTTATTAATTAGTAGTTTGTACATATTACTATTTGTAGCTAGGGTGCTTCACTAAGTGCTGGAGCTTAAAGTTGTCCTGGAAGTGTATGATACTGGTATCCTCCCTTATTCTAGCCGCACGGCAGCTTCCGATGAGAGTCTCCTTCTGATTTTCATTGCCACTAGAAAGTTTTGCCTTTCCCCAACCTTTAAGTGCAAACTCTATATTCTTAACTTCCTTTTCATCATTTTCGTTTTTTTGGTTTGCGTGACGTATCCCGGCACTTTCTTCTTTTGGTGTGTATTTTTGTATGTGATCAGTAGATGAATCAAAAATGGTTTCCCGTTTAGAATTAGACAACTGGATAAAGGTGTTCGACTTTCTCTTAGCTATGGTGCCCCGTTTGCCTCTTTCATTTGTAAACTTCTGAAAAGCCCCCAATATTTCCTCTCGATGCTCGCTTGGGAATAGAGTAGACATCTCTTGTAAAACCTAAAAATCATAATTAAATACAAGACCAGCAAATTAATAAAAGATTACGTTAATTTTTTGCATAGCTATTAAAGTTTCTAAAATATCTCCACAGCATCTGTGGTCTCCTCTCCTATGTAACTGCGAAAGGGTTGAAGTCATAGCACTTCCGTCTCTTAAAATGTCGTACCAAGGTTTATAATTTTTGATATCTTCATTTCCCTTTGTGCTAAACGCTAAAATAAAAAAATCACATTAATTGGGTACGTAAACTAGAATGCAATTGTACTTTTTGAAATCACTGTGTTAAGGTAATGTTTTCCGTTGCAGATAATTGGTGTATAAGTAGTTTTCTTATCCTTTGTTTTATGGCCACTTTTTGGAAAGGATAAAATATATCTGGCTACTTTACCACGCTCCGGCACAAAAACCAGCCTCAAGTTCTCCTCTTCAATTAATTTAAGCATATCTTTGGCCCAACTCCAGTTCTTGCCAACAGAATCTACCAACCCTTGGGCCGGTGTAATGCTGCCCGAGTTTACCAACTTTCCGAACGTTCCCAAAGAGTTTATCTCATCTAAAATGTCTTGCTGCTTAAGGGTCTCCAAATGCCAGGAAGCGTCATGAGATGTAACAAACAGGGTCTGTAAATAAGGACACAATATTGGCATTAATCCTTTTTTGCTTTGGTACAATCCCTTGTAAAGCCATTTCAAAATCGCTTTCACCAAAGCGATGTCGTCTAATAACATCGAGCTCTCCCCCTCCTCTTTGCGCACTGCCTCAATCAGCTTGGCAAGCGAAACATCAAATTGACTTCTTAGTTTTAATTTCGCTTTTAAGATGTTGGGGTCATTGGTAGGGCTCTCCAAAAATTTGTCTTTAGCTTGCTCCACCAACGTTACCAATATGTATATTACATCTTCTATGGGATTTTCTTGCGGGCTTTCTAGGAGGTTTAAATTGTTGGTCCACGGAAGTTCTTCAGTGACCTGTAAATATTAGTCAGCATAAAACTGTTGTGGGCGTCTCTACGTACTCGCAACACGTTTTCCTTAACCACTAGCAAGTTTTGCAGTACAATTCCGATATATTCGAGCTGTCTCGTGGTGTATTGCATGTACACCAGCTCCGTTTTTCGTTGAGATCCAGAAAAGCAGACTTTTCGTTTCCTAGTCGACGGAGGTGGCATCAAGCCGTCCATTAACTCTTTCCATTTATTTAGAAAGATCATTTCGGTTTTATGTGAGGACAAAAACGTGACAAACTCTTCGTTAGTTCTTAAAGAGACTAAGGACTCATCGAAAAACTTGAGCATGTGTGCTTGTATCTTGTTGGATTCGAGGGTAAAGTCGCCTTCGCAGAGGTGACCCGGGTTGACCAACAAGTTTGCCTTTGGAAAGAAATAATTGGGGAGATGCTGACAACGCAGCGCCTTGATTAGGTCGTCTAGTATTTTTAAGACGTGCGTTGATAAGTATTTAGGTGACCAGTTCAGGATTGTCTCTGTGGGGCTGGAGCCGTCTTTTTCCAGCTCGTAGAATAAACTTGTTTTCAAGGCATATTTATTGAGGATCTTGTAACATATCTAAAACAATTTTTCGTACTAAAAAAAAAGAAAAGAAAAAACATATTACCTGGTGCCGACCGTATTCTTCATTTATGTCTTGAAAGATGCGATACAGAGTTTTCATTATAGTTGAAACAACGCTGTTGTGACTGTAATGACTCTTCAGCGCCATTTCTGCTGCGGGTACTCTTATTTGCCAAGCAGAGGAATGGACTCCAAAGCCAGTTAAGTATAAGCCCTTAAAAAATTAATGCCACAACTTTAACAACAAAAATTGCATAAATACCGTTTGGGCAACTCGGTGATACAAGACGCAGTCTGAGTGCCCTAAAGGAATTCGAAACGGAAAGTCTGAAGTCGAAGGCCAAATGTCGAGCTCAATAGCTACGAGTAGGTGAACTTTAATGGATATCGGTGCTAGGACAGGGGAAAGAAAACCGACTCGAAAAATTATACCGTTCGGTTCGTCCGCTATAGCCAACTTGAAGTCTCTGGGGTCAGGAAAACGAGGATTGGAACCACCTGTAATCAAGTAGTTAGCTGGCATTTTTTATTATCCCCTAAAAGATATACCTGCCCCATAAAAAACGTGTCGAATTGTGGGGATTTTCAAAATCTTGTGGAGCGCGAACGCGTCCATAACCTTTCCCGGGGAACCACACAGGGTGGATTCGTCAACCACCAGGGGCGAGTCTGGAGTATTTCCTGAGGCGGCCATTGCAAGCAGCTCCACGAAGCGCGTTTGGACTTTATCTCTAAAATCGATTCCAATTTATTTAAGGATTCGAAAGCATCAATCTTACCTCCTCAAAAACCCGTTGGCGTTGACGAATTCCGGCCATTTTCTGCTGCAGGAGGCGTGCAAGCGAATGCGCGCGTAGGCAGGTGGGCAATTTTCGGCGTCATTTTCGACGATCCAGTATTTTGGGGGATCATCGCTTTTGTACAGCGGGGGAGTGGAGAGCGTATCCAAACGGACGATGTATTTTAAAGTCTGGGAAACGCTCTAAACAATTTACAATTAATTAATTTTTATAGTTACTATTTCACGCATTAGCCAATAAAAAATAATGAGCCGTATTATGTACAAGGTCGCTACATAATTTTGGTGTACTATTTTTGGGTGAAATAAAGTTCACATGGTTTAAAAATGTAATTTACTGGAATTTATTTTCATTATGTTTTCATTTTGTTTTTAGAACAATATTCTTGGGTGTGGTGATGAATAAGTGATACGCTAACGGTGCGTTATTTTAAGAGTTAAGTTAAATTTATATTTGATCTTGCTGCTTTGATAAAAACACTTTAGTTTGCCAAGATGATTAAGCAAAAACTATATAAATTTTTGCCCCTTTTTGAGCAAAATTTCCTAAAGTATCTTTGTGCTCTTGCAGAATAGTTGTTCCTTACAACGTATAAAGCATCTATGTTAATGTCATGGGTTGTAGAAGCCAACAAGAAACTATCACACTGAATATCTATGAGTCTAATAAAGATTAACAGTTTAAAAAGCAAAATTTATTAAATAACCACAGCCCCCCCCCCAGCTGCTTGAAACGTTGTGTTCAAGTAATAACCCGTACAAACTTACATTGATATAGTACATTTGCATTCTACTATAAAGTGACAACCTGAAAAACCTAAAGCTAAGAATGAAAGGAAAGCTGCATTGGTATAGTTTGGTCAGAGGAATTTCTAAAACTTTGAAGTCTTCTATATGGGCTTGATTTTAGAGTAATGAGATTAGTATTAAGCAATAACTTAAATGAGTATTGTCCATTATGATAATGACTATACTATGAAATGCATATGATTATTAGAGTGCCATAAAGAACAAAAAAGGTATGAAACGTAAAGTATTGGGGTAGGTACAGATTTTGCTCGATCAACCAAATTACTGTTGCAAATATTTTGTTTTGTGTCTGAATGGAGTCAGTAATTATTCTGATCAGGACGTACACATATATCCTTTGTGGTGGTACTCGTTGGGTGTGTCATTAGATTACGAATAAAATAAGCCTAAAATGTCTGACTAGTCATAAAATGGGTTGGGCTGTGGCCCTGTGTCACTGGCGAAAAGGTGTGTGTAAAGTTGAGGAGGTCTTAGCTTATATGTCTGATTCCAGAGAACACAACCTTAATTAAACTGTTTTTTAATTAAGGTCCTATTGTTGGAGACCATTCCAAAGGATGCAAGGAGCACATACTATAGAATACAGCAATTCATTCAAATTATGTTACTTTTTCGTGCGAACAAGCGTGAATGAGAACATAAATGTTTCTAATCCTATGGAAACCAAGGGAGATCTTACTCTGTAATCTATGTAAGCATATAAACAAAATGGGTATTTAGATGTAAAAACTTGTAAACTTTGTAATGAAGAGGATGAAGTAGCCTCACAGTTTATATTCGAGTGCAAGCCATTTCGCAAGGTAAGATCTCAGAGGTAAGATCCTTGGCATAACAAATTAAGGTTGTAACCTTAAAAACAACCTACCACCCAAAACCCAACAGCGTGGTTAAAAGGCTTCATTGGCAACTCTAGACAACTGCAAGTGCCGTGCCAACTCTCAATGAAACGAAATACTACCTACAGTGATGCTTGAACGCTGTACGAAGGATCAATCCGTCTTTCCGTAGGAAGTAAAGTAGAAGAAGAACCGACTAACTTCGTACAGATTCTGCATCATTATACTCAGATGCTATGACCAGACAGTGGTTCCAAGCATGGTAAAAAAGCAATATTTGTTTTTAGAGATATCGCAGTAACTGATTATGTATTTATCCTAACGAATAAACTAAAAGCAACACCTACACAAAGGGCCATTTAAAATGATCTTTAGAACAGATAACACCTTTGTGCTAAACATAAAAGGTTTTAAAGACACCAGAGTCCATCTATAGATTAAAGCTAGCCTAAATTAGAATGATAAAGTTAGGGTACAGAACAGCCCAAAACGGTGATTATACTAACTAAGAAAGCCAGTTTAATGCACCACCCAGCATGTAACTCCAACCGGGGAGCCTTTAACAAGTATTATGTCAACGAGTGCTAGTAAGCAATAACGCGACCTGGTGGTGCATAACCCATAACGTATACCTAATGAGAGTGGCTTTTTTAATTAATACTTATTTCTTATTATTTAAACTGTTTCTATATTCAGTCTTTACTATTCATTCCGGTCCTATAAAACTTGAGATCCTAATTGAGAAATCCAGAAAAAGAAACCCAAGCTACAACTGCGATTGAAGTGAGCAAACACAATTAAGAGGTGACTATAATAATTGCGTTTTATTTTAAAACTCATTACTTACCTCTAGAAACAATAATGAACGTGAACATAAATATATCTATAACAAAACTACGATGGACATCAAAACGGACCTATATCAAAAACCCTGTTTTTCTGGAAAGTGGAATTTAATAAATGTATTACCTACGTAAACATGTGAACCCAATGGGTATTTACAAGTATTTTGCAGTGAAGGACATAAGACAAACCCACACATTATATTCGACTATAAAGCTCTTGCTCGATGAGAGCATTCACTTCTGGGAGAGACCAGCTTTCGAGAAACTTTAATAAAAGAGAATATAATGAAAAAACTACTTAGACTGAAAAAGACTAACTTTTTTCTAAACAAGTGTACAGATGAGTACTAGTAGCTTTAAGTCTTAAGATTACAGTGCTTTTCGATAAAAATTTGATAAAAATGCTTCTGATTATTAACTAGTGAAGTAGCCAAATAAACTGTTAAACAGTTGACTTATAGATAAGTTATAGCAATCCAAGAAAACGTTTTGAAAAAATAAATTAAAATTAAAAAAATATATATAAAATAAGTATTGTAGGAAGAGAAAGAGCAAAATTGAAGTCAATGAATGTTCATTCAATTTTACCTTCTATTTGTTATCTTGGTATAATCTGCGAGATCGGATGACAAAATAATGAGACCATATTTCTTTGTAAAAGTAATGGTCTAGATTCTTCCACATATTTTTGGTTTTACCCATAATTTTAATTTCTACTAAAACCTTTTTCTTGACTGTATGTGCTTACAAAAAAAAAGATACTTAGATCACTGGTCACAAATATCACAAAATCTTCACAACATTGGATGTTCCTAAATACCAGTCCCTAATATCCTTCTTCTTCGATGATCCGGCAAGGATAGCGCTTGACCAGTCTTCCCGTAATAACTTACGGAAGAATAAAAATTTATGGCGGGCACCTTTGCCTATCTTATAGTTGTAGAGGTCACGAATTGAAAGACAGCCGTAGCATTAGATGCTATTGTGCAGTTGTAAAGATTGTAGATAATAGTTACTTAGACGTCTCAATGAAATATTGAATTTTTCATGAACGATAGAGTAGTAAAGATTGTTTTAAGTTCTAAGAGTTCGATTTTGAATTTACTAACTAGGGTTTTCATTGCATAGCCCCATACGTACCATAATTATTTTATAAATTATTAATTAGTTTTTCATTAATGTCTTACTGTTAGAGAGCACTAATAAGCTTAATATTGACTGCCTTAATTTGTCAATGCTCCTTTTCATGTGACGTATGGTGACTCTTTTCTATATAATATAACATCAAAGGTTCTAATATTCACCAGGTTATTGCGCAGTTATATTTTCTTTTGTGGGGGAACAAAACTACTACACTCTTTTCAACGTCGATCCTAATTGCAGCACTTGCTGCACCATTCTATCATAAAACCTAATTCTTCTTACATAAGTCATACTACAAAGAAGGCCATATTTTAACAGTGCCCAATTATTATCAACAAATTAGGGAATCTTTGATTGGTGGATTATGCGTTTGGTAGGCTAATTGGGCAATAATTTTATTGCAGTCTTTCCAAGGCTTGGAAAGTGGTGCAAATTCAGGGCAGTGTTGGTGATGGCGATTTGGAATGTCGCCTGATCCCGACACCTTGCGTAGTCTCAGCATGACAGGTCTATTGGTGAATTTCTTACCAGACGCTGTCTTCAAGTACTTTTCGCGCTTGTTTTAACACACTTTCAACAAAGTCAAAATTCTTTAACTAAGAAATTAGTTTTAACGATGTTTCAGAAGCGTCAGAATAAACAGACTCGTCAAAATTATTTTGAAGACAAGCGCCTTCTTTGGTAATAGTCCAACTACCATATTATCTAACCCTGTATGTGTTTTATTTTACATTTTAAGGTCTGCTGATAATCGGACAAAACAAAAGCGTTCCTACTACAACTTTTGTACAAATTTACTTCTTTATGCAGCTCACCTGGAGTTTATCTGGTCGTCACAGCTGCTTATGAAGGTCAAGCAGTCGGTGCACAATAGCACTATTGAGCAGTATGATGACATATTTTGCAGTGCCATAAACGCTTAAAGTTTAGCGTAGACTCCCATTAATTAGTTATAATTTGGATAAACAAGTATTGAAGTGTGAAAAACTTAAAAAGAGACGGATGCAGGTATGGCAGCATAGTAAATATCGTCAAAAAATAAGACTGAGCTGGGACAAAGGGCGAGTTCTATTTTTCTATCTGGTGATAGTTACTTGCCCAACATCTAAAGATACATTAGAAATTAACTACGCTTTTATATTCTTATTAAAAAAACTAAAGATCAATGTTTTGGCTTTTAAAATAACCAAAAGTTTTTTTGGAAAAATTTCCAAGTGTTAGAAGTTAACATACATATTTTATTGCTGTCAAAATCTAGCTGTAACTATGCAAAGGCATGGCGTTAATTGCAGGCTATTTTTAAAAATGTGTCATTTTAGTGTTCGTTTTTTTCTTGCTAATGATATATAATAATAATTTAATCAAAAACGCATTGCTGTAAAAAGCTATACTTACAGAATTGATCGGGTCATGCAAAGCCACCAAAAATTTGGAACTGAACCTCTCGTCCAACATGCCTACACCGCACAGTAACCGTTGAATCAACTTTTCAGTTACCGATTTCGCTAACAAAACTGCCTTGGCTGTAAGTTACAAAAATTGGATTAGGAAGATTATTAAAACCACATTTACTTGTACAAAAAAAAATTCTGAATAAAAAATATCAAAGTTTCTTATTAAATATTTATCTCCAATACACTACACTTATCCTAATTAGTACTGAACGAAAAATGTTTCTGCATCAAGTTTTACGTTTTAAAACTTGTATTTTAATTTATGTATCTTGTAAGGAATAATAAATAATTTACTTCATATAGTATTCGTACAAATTTCATTAATATTGAAATAAACAGGAAATACTTCCGTAGTACTTTTTGATAACACACTTACTAAAACTTACCAAATTCTAGTTCTGGCTCCTTGGACAAGTTCCTTCTAAAAATAAAGTTAAGGTTCTGCAGTTGCTCGCTGCAAAATCTCAGTTTGCTGGCCGGGAGCACCAGCTCCTCAATATCTTTGAGCTCTTTGCCGCTGACCTTTTCGTTGCAGGTATTTTTGGACTTTTTACGCACCATTTCGTTGCTCTTGTTTTGCGACAAACTTCAAAATTTTAGTGTTGTGCTTGTGTTATTGCGCACAGCTGTGTGCGAGACAAATTCTGGAACAAATGTAGACTTTATTTTCCAAATAATTTGCTATAAATTTGTGTGTTGGCTACAAAAGGCTAAAAAAATATGGTATTATACGCGATTTGATCAAATAATAATGTAAATACATATAAATGTTTGTGATGTTGGGTTAGATTAGCAACACAATTTTACATAGTTGTCAATATTATACAAAATACCGTACCTTTCTCTATCGTATTTCCTTGCTTTATAACAACAAATTCGAATATTCGTAAAAAAATGGAGAAGGCAACCACAGTTCTGTTAAAAGCTTTCAAAACTGACTATGGAAACCGCAACAGATGCTTATTTGAGTTTATACTCATATGATAATAAAAGCAACAACAATGAAGCAAAATATTTAGAGTTTCTTGAAAAATGAAAAACTGTCTACGGTTTAACATAGCATGTAATAGAATAAAGTATAAATCATAATTATTTTTCTATATTTATTAAAACACTAATAATACAAACATACAAAGATATTTTCTACATTTTCCTTAACAGATAGATAGTTTTCCGACCCTAATATCGTAAAATGAAGGTGGTTGTAGCACCCGCCAATCGCGCACGAACGTTTCGTCCACAATATCGTCGACATATTTTTCTTGTCTAAGTGTTTCTTGTAATCTAGACAAAATGATTGCAGATCCAAATTGTAAAAAAAGTGCTCCAGTGTAATACAGAGTAAATCCTCAATTTATTGTCAACTTTTGTCAGCTGTACAAGGCCGGGAGTTGTTTTGGATTGGAAATTTGTATCTTTTTCGAATATATGCGAATCTTGTTTTGCCCGAAAATTGATAGACAATTTCAGCAACCGTTAATCTATGGTTATCTTATATATATTAGTGATTTTGACTTTCAACTAATTCTCGTCCTTTAATAAATTGTTTATGCCACGCGTACACATGAAACCTAGTAATCAATTTTGTAGAAACCCATACGCCAGCTCCAAACATCAAATGCACTACTTGAAAAGAAATTTCGAACATTATTAAAGCTCTTCCAAGAAATAATTCACTTAGGCCCGATCAAATTTCCAATTCTATTCTTAAACATTTACTTCCTAAGTATCTGGCTGATTTTGTAAGTTTATTTAATGCGTGTATAATGCTAAGATACTTTCGCCTTATGCGAAAACATGCCAACACAAAGTGCTGTGGCTCAGATTCAATGAACAAACTAATACGTTGAACACCATACCGGTACCATTCCACTTCTGATTAATTTTATAGATTAATACTAATAAAAACAGCAATCCTATATTTAAACATTTTGCAGGCATTTGATCGTGTTGATACATAATCCTCAGATAGAAAGTCTTACCCCTAAAGATCACTTTAAATCAGTCCTTTATTCCTTCTTTGACAATTACACAATCGTCATAAAAGTTTATGATTCTATTTGTGGATGTAAATAAATTCAAGTCGGAGTAACACAAGGTAGCGTCCTTAATCCCGTCTTATTGAACACTTATATGCATGATATACTACTTATATGTGACAACATAAGTATGTTTTCCAATGACACAGCCTTCCTAACTCAAAACTAAAAGTTGAACCAAACTGCAGTACAGCTCTATTTAACTAACAGCGTACGCATTTGGCTTGCCAAATGGAACTTTAAACTAAATGGAATAAAATGCGTAGCAAAATTATTTATCCTAAAAAAGATGAACAAGTTTTTGTCGAGACTTGTCAACGAAACTATCATACAATGGATTTATAAAAACAGACGGGTGAAATGTTTGGGCATCTATCTCAATGCAGAATTACCTTGGATAACATTCTGAAGAAACTCAAAGGCAGGTATACTACATTAAGGCAACTTTATCTTATTAGAAACAGAAAATCCAACTTTAACACGGATTTTATGATATAGCCTATCAGATTCATGATAATGTATTCAATATACCCTAGAGCAGCTCTAAACCTTAACAAAATACAGATTCTTCAAAATGATGTATTAAAGTAGTAGACAACCCCTGGATTACAAGAAACGATCAATTTCATTGAGAATTTGAAATTAACATAATTTAACAATAGACACGAGGCACCTTAACGTTATACTTATTTGTATATTATAATACCCTAACATTCCTATATACAATATTGTATTTGGTTAATTTGGAAAAAATTTCTTAAGCCAGCTCTAATCGGAATTATACTGAAAATTTTATTGGTAAAACTTTTTATAGGGCATTTGAACCCAATACCCTTTTCTATTTAATTTTTAAACCAATATATATATATTTTGTTTTAAAACATAAAAAATTTGACGCCGTCTTAACCAATGCCCTAACAGAAAAAACTTTTTCTACAGGTAATTTGTCCATTTGTGGAATAATTACTCGGGCAGATAAAAGAATAGTAACCATTTTTGCTTATTTTGATTTTTGTTTGTCAGATTATGCCTAAGAAAAATCTGAAAATGCTTATTTCACTTTAGGTATTTTAGATAACAAGACTACAAATGTTCATATAAGTTATTGACATTTCAAAATAAGCAGATAAATTCTGCCCAACTATTTTTTACTGATTTTTTTATCAATAGATAGACAGGTGCTCAAATGTTCGGATAAATAATTTTTTCGTTATTTCACCAAACTTTTTACTGTTCTCACCTTTTTTCTTTTTAAATTTTTTGAACACTCCAAAACGTGAGACTGCGCAATATTCTTTAAACGTTTTGCAATCCATTTATCTCACAACCAAATTTCGTGCAGTCAAACCGTTAAAAATAAAGAGAAGAATGATATTTTTCTATTTTTAAATATAAACTGTGTGACTAATGCTTAATTTAATTCACGTAACATAAAAATTTAAGTAGCCGTTGAACAAAGTCCTAAATTTTTTATTTTAAAATGAGCTTGCACCTAAGGCTTTTGAAAAAAAAATTTAATCGAATAGAAATAGGATCAAACTGTATAAAAAATAGTAATAAAATGAACTAGATCATGGTCGAACAGGTAAGTACAACATTTGGACTTAGAATTACAGGTCGCGCTCTGGAGTCAAAATTTAATTAAACTCATATTTGTTACTTTTTAGAATCAACTGAATTAAGTAAATTTTATATCTTTAAAAAGTTTATTTAAAATGATCACTCCATTTAAATTTACCTCTAAAAACTACTGTCAGTAAGGAAATATTGTTCATGTGTCATGCAAGAGCGAGTAATATACAATGCACTGATTTATATATTAAATATTCGTCTGAAATTATGTTTTGAATATAATATATGATAAATATTTACCGCACAGACTTGGGCTCTTTTTAAAGACGTTAAGGGGTATGCTTTGAATAGCTTCTCGTATGTTTTTTATTATTTCCTTAATTTAATGTGTTAATGGAAACCTTATCATTAAGATAATAGAAGAAGGTCCGAGGTAGTTAAATCTGGTGATCTGGTGAGCTAGACCACAGCAACGAAACAGAATATTAAACATTCCAAAAACCTTATTTTTGCATACCCATCGTCTGTCTTTCTGAAATAAATTGCCTTGGGAAATGGGTTTTCATAATTTGAGTAAAGAACAGAGAGAAACAAAATTAATGTCGCAATGGATTACTAAATTTAACATTACCCAAAGATAAGACTGTGGATCAGACTTTACTCACCAACTGATCGTGACTAACAGAGATATTGTTTAGAAGCTGGAGAACAAACTCCAAATATAATGGCACTTGAATTAAGTGAGAGGACAATGCTATCTGGTTAACTAAACAATGTTTACTTCTTGGGCATTCGAGAAAAGGGGTCTTTAAGAGGCTTCTAAGCTACTAACAGATGATAAAACGATGACAATGAGGTTCACTCTATTTAGTTATGTCAAAATTTTATCTTCAACTATTTTAACGATTATTTTGAATGAACCATAAAAAAATATAAAACGCAATACAGTTTTCAAGTAAAAAGTCGCATTAGTTGCACAATTGAAAGATTGAATCAATAGCCCTGCAATTACAAACGATTGATGTAATTGTTTTTTAATTAAAAAGAAAATTGATGGTAGATCTACCATAATTTCCAGGTACCGCTTGTTTATATTACATGGTCTCGTGGCGAATTGACGTCACAACGTGTCACGAGGATCACATTTTGATCTTGAACTTGCACGCGCCGCACAAAGTCAAATTTCGTCCGACTACTTTTACCAAAATAAGTCTACACGACGAAATGAAACTGACTAATTTGCGCCATCGTACGCGACCTTAACCAGGTGTTTAAAAATAATTATCTCAACGGCATTGAAACTCCAGAAAGAGCCGCAGAAGCGCGCCTCCAGCCAGTGTGTTTATATAACCGTTCTACCTATTTGAGCTGTTGATACGTATTTTATGTGATGTTTTAATTGCGTTTGTAAATAATTACAGACTTGGATGTACCTTATGTGCCCTTTTTCCGGAATTTTGGCGTTTTCCCTGCACGAAGTATCGAAAAGCGGATTATTCCACACCAATTTATGCGAGGCCAGATCACAACTGACTCTTTACTCGACAATCAAACTACTTCATGTTTTCATACAATAAAGGTGTCATTAATACCCCTTCCTCCTCCCCGGGCTTCCGATGTATTCATATCCACCATCACGACGGAAATGCTAGGTGAATAGCGCGCTGCAATATCAGATGGATCACAAAAGAATCGTCGCGCCCGATTGCGCTCGGCGAATTTCCCTGTTTGGTTTCCCCACAGGGCTGCGTGGAACATGTGAACGAAGAATTGGAATCAACACAAATGTGGCGCAAAAATCACAGAAAAAAATTAATTTAAAATTTATTTTTGTTTGAAGCTACAAATTTTTAAATTGTATCCATACAAGTAGAGCTAGTTTTTCGTTATAATAATTAATGTATCTTTAAATATCTGCAACACAACTAACGACGGTGAAAATTTTAAAACTAATTAATTTTTCAATAATTTGCTGTAAAATCTCACATTTAATGAAGAGACAAATGAGAATATTCACATATAATAATTAAATCAGCATCTTCAAAACCCATTAAACAAATTAGAAATTTAATAAATGCACACGGACAAATCAAATATAAATACCGTAATATATTGTTTTAATTTAAGCATCATAAAAAACAAAGTTAATTTTCTACGTACTTTCCTAACTTAGAAATACATTTTCCCAATTGCTAGGTAGCTATATGATCCCGCTATCCTAAAATAAAGGAGATTGTAACATCAGCCAATTGGGCACGAAAAGACAAGCAACATAATCGTTAAATCTCTATTTTTCTAGTGCCTCTTGTAGCGGTGCAAACAACTGATCATCGCACAGAGTGATAAGTCCAGATTATAAGAAATGTGTTTCAATACGGTTCAGAATAAATACTCAATTTTTTGTCAAGTTTGAGCATTATCGTAACGTAGTATAACGTCTCGGTTTGTCTGAGAATATTTATAACTTATTCTGATCTAAAAAATTAATTTCAGCTACCGTTAGTTGGCAAAAATACTTGAAAATCCGTCGAACAACAGAAATATTCTCCTCATTCACGCTAGTCCTTGGAAAACATCGGTGATCTTCACTTTCAACTGCTTCTTGTCCTCCCAAAAATTGTTTATACCACGGGTACACTTGAGCCTTCTTAAAAGTCTTCTTAAACTTTTTAATGGTTTTTACATCTTCTGTAGTGAGAAACTTGGTAATAATCTGTTGCGCAACATCACAATGTCCAATTTAAACTTAAAAAAATTTTGAACCTTAAAGAAATTAAAAAGTGAGCACATGAGCGACATCTTAGGGAAACTTAATCAATTAATTTGGCAAAATTAAAATAAAATCAAAATAATAAGCATGGTACTGCTAAAATCTTTTGATTCAACTTTAAAAGTGGAAACATAGGATCGTTAGCTTTAAGATCAATTTTTCAATTTTTTAAAACTCCTTAAGCAATGGTCTCATGAAAATCAATGATAAAGTTATTTTTTTATAACAAATCAAGAGCACATATACATAAGCGTTGGCTAAATAATCAGCAAAAATGACGTTAGCGAGCACAAACTAAATTTTTAAATAGTCTGGTATCTCTGGATTTTCACATCTGTCTTAAAAAGGGTGCTATCATTATGCTTCTTAAGAACTTAAATATAAAAGAAGTCTTTCTGCCAAAGATTTAAAACTTAACTTGATTATTGGACTATTTTGTCAAGTTGAAAAGCACAGCTATTTAGTATTTATAGCAAAGACAAATTTGGTATTAGATGATACTAATATTGCCTCTCAAATTAAAAAAAGGCATTGGCCGCATCTTCATTTCTCATGGAAGCGTTGCTGAATAATTTCAAAAATTCGTTTCAAAAATTTAATTGCTATGGGTTTTTGAGTCAAGGCTTTTCTAATGTGTTGACATTCTATCGAGCGGCGTTTCTTTACGAAATCTTGTGCCAAATCCATAATTCATTTGCTGTAACCAAAATGTTCAAAGAAGTCTTCAGATTTCGTACAGCTGTACAACTGTAACAACTGTTGGCATACCTCCTCACTTTTTACTTTTGCTGAGTTGTGAGAATATAGAACCAAATTATATTTTTTTGTTATGAGAATAGGAGAACGATTTAAATAAAGTTTTGAATGCTTTTTGTTGCGGTTTCAACGTCTTTCTAAAACTCATATAACGTGCAAATACACAAAAGTAACATTCCGTTCTCTATTTCTAAAAATTTCTCTAATTACAATAGCGTCTTTATCTATAAAAATCGAACATGAATTTCTGTACTTACTTCGTATTTTTTATTTTATAACGAAAATAATAATCCCAATAAGCTAACGCGCAAAGACTTTTTGAAACTATAAATAAAAAATTTTAAGTTACGACTATGGTGACTACAAACTGTATATGGAAAAAGATAGCAACAGTTAATCAGTGCCTTTAGTACAAAATTAAACAAAAATACAAACGCAAATTGGAGGCAAAGACAAAAAATTACTTAGGCCGTTCAAAATAATTGGCACTACAATTTTTTCCTCACTAATCTTCTATTAGAAAAAAGATATTTCTCTTCAATATCTAAACTATTTGTTGTAACTATTCTTTGAATGTCGCACTGAATCAGTTGCGGTTATCCAACTGAATCTCATGTTTGGAGAACATTTTACGGCGCACTGTCTCTTTTATTGCAAAGTATGGTGCCCGAGATAATGATATGGAGACTGACACGTCCCCATTTTCAATGCGCCATTGCAAAGTTACTTCAGTGATTCATATTATCGCTCATTAGTAATGGTCTCATAAATAGCAAATAATCTATCAATAGATCCCACTCTAATTACAGAAGACAACCGTTATTTGTTTTAGTATAAACAACCCCTATCGTGGCTTCTTGGAACGAGGATTTTCAAAATGTTGCCATACGATAAATGACCAGAATCACAATTCGCCTGGTGTGACCAGGAGAAGCACTATATAGCTGTATTACACTCTTCTGCTTCTGTTAAATAAATATCCGAAACAGTCATTTTATCCAATCAAAGCAACCACGACGTACATCGCTGCCCATTATTGCTTTCTGTTTTTTCACAACTGCATTTGCAGCTCTGTAGAAATTATTTATTATCTGATGATGCTGACTGTCTATATTCACACATTCATTGGGGTTGTATTTAAACCTACTACACAACCGACGTTTTAAGAGAAAGAACCAATCATTTTTGAACATCATAAATATTTTCTGTAAAACTAATCAAAACACTATAGAGTAGGGAAAAGTTGGGCATAATGGGGTGCCAAAAGTTTGCACGTGCGAATTATTCTTATTTAAAAACAAAACTTACGAAAATAATTTTTAAACTAGTGTCTATATTCAATTTTTACCCATAGGTAGCAAAAATTATGAACATATATAAATTTATATAAAAATAAATTGCTAAATAAATTATCTTTCTTCTTCATCAGCTATTATCGGTCCACTCCTGGACATAAGCCTCCCCTTGTTTTTAAAACGGGGGGTTTTTGGCCATAACTTACCACGCTGGCCAGACGGGTTGTTAAGTAATAGTGACAGCCGTCCACTCTGG
Organism: Sinelater perroti; assembly: GCA_036346155.1. Lineage (NCBI taxonomy): Eukaryota > Metazoa > Arthropoda > Insecta > Coleoptera > Elateridae > Sinelater > Sinelater perroti. Next base: position 1,183,634 of record JARFIY010000201.1, read on the forward strand.
ATACAGACGCTGTTTGCAGTCGCCCACTCTGGGCCAGACGCTGCTAGTTCACCATATCTGGTTACCCTCATTTGGTTTAGCCTGTGGGTCAACACAGTGTACCAGGGTGTGGCGCTTGGAGCCATCAAGTGAGAGTTATCCGAACCTCCGCCCGTCTATAACGTTTGGAGTGACCGTTCGAAATAAAAGGTACTATCTCTCCGACACATCCCTACACCCTTACACTAAATTATCTATAAAAATATAATACCCACACTTTGTAAAAATTAAAAATTCAAACACAAGTCAAATAAAAATAAGGTGTTACTGCTGTTTTTTAATAAAATATATATGTATCATCATCTTTAATTCAATTTGCAGTTTGAATAAAGTTGCCCTCAAAGTTTAAAAAAATATAAGACGGTGCAGCTTCTGGGCATTGCACTTATGGATGTCTAATTAGAAATGGAGTTAGAGGTGCTTTCATCCGTTGCAAAACGAATTATTATCTAGTTTCCCACAACAAAGGATGTAAAAATTCGCCCGACATTTAAAAAATGCTTAAGATACAATTGGAAGCGATTGTGTGCGATTGTCTGTTGTCATTAAAAAATTACTTGTTCAAGAGACCATGTAGAAAAATAACCTTTTATGTTCGTATTTTTATTATCCTTCTGATTTATATTTATTTCAACCTTATACAAGTATCAGAATTGTTCTCTGTATTGGAATATGATTTTTTAGCATTAGTAGTATTTTTATTTCAAATTTTGATTTTTTCCTCTTTTTTCTTGCTAATCACGTATTTTGTGTTACTAATACGTTTTTCTTTAATCTTCTTAGTCGTTTTCTCTTGTATTTCTTATTTAATTTTCTTGAAAACATCTAAAAACTACTCATTTCTAAGATGTTTTATTTATCCGGAATAAAAATACCCAACGTATTCATCGATCAAGAAAATCATCCAAATCGAAGCCAACTCAGCATGTACTAATATTAAGCACTATAAAACTCAACTAATATGATAAGTAATTAGAATAAGAAAATGAATAAAATCAAGTGATAAGAAATAGCACCAAGTCAGATCAAGATGAAAACGGCCACTCTGCTTTCGAGAAGGCAGAAATGGATTCTGCCGACTGAGTACGAGTAGAAAACTGGTGCAAAATTGGAGAAGGCGTGTTTCAAAAAAGAAATCAAAGTTAGATCAAGAAGATACATAAGACAATATCAAATAGGAAGTACTATTGAAACACTTTATCACTTTATCACAAATGCAAGCACATCTTGATTAAGATCATTTAAAGAATTTTTAAATCAGATGTACTAGATGTGCGAATTTAAGAAATACTTCTTTACATACTTTTTTAGAATGTACTATAAAATTTTTGCTGGTGAAAGCTGCACATTTATTGTCCTTGTTGATTTATTGACTTGCACACTTTTTTTATGGTTTGTTTGTTTTCCTCCAGAAGCACTTTAACTGATTTCTCACACTCAATCTGTAATCTTTGTTTCCTTAAGTGTAAATCATAGTCCTTTGGTTTGTGATTGCTCGAATATACGCTGTCGTTTCTTAGCCAACACATCACAGTTGTACAGAACAAACGTAACTGTTTCTAATTCCTTACCTCAAAGTTTGTGAGTTTTCTTCATTAACATTATCAACCTACAGTAGTAAGTCTTGCTTATTGGAGAACATAATCATTCAAATTGTTTATTGTAGTATCCCTCTTTTTAGTTTTATCTTCATAGACTTCATCCTCGTTAGTGTCGCCATTACTGTTTGACGTTAGAAAAGCTAGAACTACGTCTATGGTACTTGCTCTATCCAGAACTGAGTCTTGTGCAATATTTAAATGTTTTCAGAAAAACGGTGAATTTTACTTTAGAAAAAAGGAGTGGTTTGAAGTTGATACACTTAAGTAGACTTTTTCGACATTTTCAACAGGAATGAGGTGGATATCAACCAGGTGATGTTGCAGAGATTTAAAGAAGTGATAATCTAAGTGGGCAAAATCTGATAAATTTGTCCTCAGTTGTAAGTTTGTGAAAAGTTTAACCCTTACAGTTTGTGTAGACGCTAGGAAATGGTTTGATGTGTTATTTGGAATTTATTTCCAAGCTTTAACTATATATAACAATCCTCTTTCAAAATTTATTTCAGTTCCTTATCTTCGACTTGTCTAAGATGTTTGGTATTATCAAAGTCCAATTTTTTTTTCTTAACCCGTTAGAACTACTTCTGGCAACTACTGTATAATACAGAATCCTTTTCAAAACCTGCACATATCGTTTTGCAGCCTTCATCAATACTGTTGTCAGTTGATACGCGAATAGGGAGCTACTTGTGGTACAATATTACTTTCACAACTGATTTTTAGGTTATGGTAGAAGAATAGAAACCCGTTGCTGTGCATTGTAAAGCTGAAGGATGGCAATAGATTATTATTACAAATTTTAGACAGTAACAAATTAGATCCCATTGCACTAAATCTGTAACAATAGAATTAAAAAATAATTAGAAACTAAAAAGAAATTGTCTATAGTTTTTTTGAATTTTAGTCAAAAAAGCAATACAAATTGAACTTTTATAATGTTAAAAAGTTAAATTTTAATTTAATTACATTCATACTTTTCAATTTATATAAATTTATATAAAGCTCGTTAAAATGTAAAATATTTTTCCTAATTTCATAAAATAAAAAAAAGAAAAGTAAACAAAATGTATAATAATAATAATAATAATAATAATAATAATAATAATAATAATAATAATAATAATGATAATAATAAGACAAGTGACCATTAAACAAATAAAAATCAAAACTGAATATGGCTACAAAACTCAACATTTGTAGAACGTGTTGCCTACTCTACTTCATATCAAATTGATTGCTTTCAATTTTTATAATAATTTAATTAATTTTCCATTGTAAATGGTACGCTAAAAATATACGATCACAAAATAGAAAGTGCCTCACATTTAAAAATTATACAGGGTGCGATACAAAATCATATAAAAAAATACATAGAAATTCAAATTCAATTTTTAAACAATTTTCTTTTGCTATCTTTAGTTTTATTAGCGCAATGAAATACATTATTCGAGCATGCTATCTAATTACTATACTGTCTGCTAAACGAAATGACTGGAACATTCGTTTGAACAACGTCGGATTATTTTAAAATTTCAAAATTTAGGTATAACAACAGCTACAGAATTTTCAACACACGTCTGGCATTGATGATAATGTGCGCAACTAAAGATCTACTAGATTTCACAAAACAAGCGTCCGTGGAATAGAAATTAACAGATTAAGTATACAACGAACTTGTAAGGTGCAAAAATTGTCAATGACATGAATAAAAATGACCTTCATTGAAAGTTCAGTGATTTCCATGCATGGTACGTAAGGATCCAAAAGTTTGTCGATTTGTTATAATTGGATGTATTGAACTCAAAAACGTCTACGCATTCACCTTATTAAGACTCAATGTCTTATGTGGGTTCTTATCCATAAGTTTAACTACACTATGTTTGTTGAAGACACCGTACAACACTATGTCGACATAGTGTGCACATTCATTTCATCTATTATTCATACTAGGGGTTCCCCGCCAAAAGGTATTTTTGGCGTCCTAGGTTGACAATTTTGCACACACCTTCCCTAAAATGTTTGCAATGTAGGAACGCATAAATTTTAACTGGATTTGCTTTTTTGCTAGATCGGGAACGTGGAACAATTTAATTACAATCAAAGCTCCGCTCAGTGGAAGCAAACCAAATGGCCGTGGCAGACTCGCTTTTTGCGTTCGGCAATGCAGCGGCACAATAGCCGCGGCCGCCCGGCCATTTGGCAAGGAGAGAGAGCAACCCCAACGTGCGTGTACAAACGCACGGATCTCCTCGTGTAAATCAAGAACTCAGAGCTCATCCTTCATATCAGCCGTCTTTGTTTACTTTCTGTTCAAATATACAGATAGATGTTTTATGAAATACTTTGACGTAAGAGTGAAAGAGTGTTGTTAATTTCTTTCTGTACCCTTTCTGTACTAAAAGGTTTCCTGTTTTGACTTCTTTTGCTTTAATAGCCTCAGTTATGCAACATGCGGTCTGACACTGTCGTGATAGACAAATATGCTTTTTTGATTTATCCAAAACCAGACGTTTTGCACGAATTTCCACACTAAGTTTGAAAAGCTGCTCATAGCACTTGTTTGCTGTGGTTGTTTCGCCAGTTGTAAAAAGTTTTCTTGTAATCCCCTAAACAGACCACAATATATTTATTAGATGTAACTCAACTTTTACGACGTATTCTGCATTTTAATTTTTTGTTTCTTACCAGTTGTTCATTGTACGTTGTTGTACAATATCCACTTTTAGTCATATGTTACAACTAAATCCAGAAAGTATTCTAAGAGAAGAAATGACCATACACATAGTCTAATTTATTGTTGTCAGTCAAAGAATACGACAATCATACATAGAACACGGAATTAAATCTAAGTTTTTCTAAATAGCAAAATGCAACTACATTGTCAATATTCAGACTCTCTTCAATTGTAATCATTTGGTTATTTTCTACTAAAGCAAACAAAACATCACGGTCAAGCCTAAAAGGCAGCCTAGATGGCGCAGGATAAAATAATTGTTATTAAATATGTCACACCACTTTTTCATTGCCCTCGGAGCAGGAGTAGGGTCAAAATAAACGCTCCAAAGGTTTTTTCGTAACGGTTTTAACGCTCACTTCTTTCTAAAACTCATATAACATGCAATAAGTAGCGCAAATGCAACCTATCGTTTTTTATTTTAAAAAAGTTCTTTCACGCACAAATCGACTTATCACAACTCAGGTTACCACCTGTCTTCCTGTATGCAATATGAACAAGTATAAAATTTGGGGAATAAACATCCCCATGCATTAGATGGCACAACGCATTTTATGGTGCTGCAAAATGCTTACTAAATTTGAAAATGAAATATCTCACTAAGTCAATAGTATCATAATAGATGACCAGACCGGCTAAAAGGGGGCAATTTTCCAACAACGAGAACTTTCTAATTACATGAGATAACAAGATTTCCTAGAAAACCTAGAAGAGTTTATTAGATCACTGATTTCAAAAGATGCAGAAGTGTTTAAAGCGTGGTTGAAAGTATTTTGAATGGTTATAGAAAGGTGCAATGTAAAACTTTTCTAGTACTCTGTGTATAATTTGTTACACTGTAGCATTTTATTGATTTCACATGTATCATATGCAACAGAAGACTATTACACATTTTACTCACTAACTTGAAAAGATGACCTAGCATAGATGCACTGCAAATTATTGGGAATGTATTAATAATCAAAGATGTTGAAGATTAAAGTGGGAAGATCTTTGGTGTAGATGGTGTTGGTAATAGTTTATATGCAAACGACATTCAAGGAGAAGTTTTCAAACACTTTTTCTTTATATTATGGTACAGTGCAAGATATAATACCATTCCATAAGATAGAGCCAATGATCCTTCTCACAGCAATCGACTCGATGTGTTGTATAATGACAAGAGCAAAAATTTTTGGCAGGTATTTCCAAGTTAATAGAAAAGAAGGCCTATTTGTAAGAAGTTTCCATTATTTTGATACAAAGTGATGACAATGCAAAACCTTGTCGACAGCACGACAAGGACGTCATGTATGACTGTTATACCTTTAAGACGTGCTTCTACCAGTTTAAGTAAGTGTTTATAACATAAAATGTGGACATCGGAGAATATTCACCTTGTACGCGAAATGCTTTAGTATTCAGAAAACGTCAACATATGTGTATGAATTTTTGATTGCCTATGTATCTTTTTAAGATGTTTGGTAGTTGTATTTTAATTAAATTTATTACTGGGCCTAACACCCTAAGATTACATTTTTTAAGAACCAACAAAAACAAACCCAAAAACATTAAGCCAATCGTAAAGAGAATAAATTTTTTACATCTTTCAGTAAGTGTTTAGGGACAAGTTTATATAGCCAGGGCACTGGTAAAATTATAGCCTCTTTGTCTAGTACCTTCTCATAAAATTTATATTAGAACTGGTAGTGCCATAGGATATTGCGCCTGAAACAACCACTTCATCATCTTGGCGCTATTGCCTGCATTGAGCATTATGATGGAAAAGGCAGTTTCTTATAAACTCCAGTATAGCAAAAATAAATTTAAAAAGCGATGCTTAGTTTATTTAAGTTTATGTATGTTTTTGTATCCTAATTTCAACTTTGAGCTATGAAACTAATAATAAAACATGATGGAGTTTTTCATTTTTGTGGGGTGGAGAGGGACTACTAACCTTTCGCCTTTACGTTGTTGGCTACTGTTTTAATTTAAGTTCTCCCTATAATTTTTGACGGAAACGCTTACAGCTTCTTTACACAATAATTGTTGGATTCTTTTCATTAGATTTTAGGTCAATTCCATAAATATCTTATAATATTTATGATATTTTTGTTAAAATTTTTTGGAACTTTTACCGGTTCCTTCCTTTTATTTTTTGATTACTAAACAAAATATATTTATTTCTATTAAGGAAAATTTAGACCAATTAGGCTGACTTATTTAGAAAAAGTTTATGTTCTTATATTGAAAGCCTTCAAGGTGTTTTTTAATTCGAAATCGTGAATTAAGAGTATCTTGGATTAAAAAAAACTGTAAAGACCACTTACACGAATGGTTTATGAAACTGTGATTTTTCCCAGTTTTTTAGATTATTGGGTACTTATCAGCATTACTTAAATCATTTCTATGTCACAGTACAAAATGGGTTATCTAAAAGAATTGAAAATTCTTTTCGCACATTTATTGTGATAAGACTGCGCAGCTGTTTGTATCGTTTTTGTGCTTGTTAAAATAACCTATTCAGATTTTTATTTTTAATCTTATTCTTTATACTCTTAAAGCTGCAGTTCCATTTTGTTTTAGAAAATACGCATAGAAGATATTTAACTTTTGTCAATTCCTTTACTATTTATTGTTCTATATTTTTGTTGTACGGTAATCGTTTATTAAAGGTACTCCTCTTCAATGTTTGTGCAGTTTCCGAAAAGCTGCCGCAAACCATGCTTTGGGTGTAGTACAAAACTACTTGGACAGCCGACTAAAGCTTGTCGTTCGAGAATAACTTTTTAGTGCACCGCCTTTTTTATTAGGGCAAACAGAGTGTCTCTTGACACAAGATCTGACGAATATAGAACATAAAGCAGCACGAAGTACCCGAGAGCTTACGGGGTTGCGATTAACATATAGCCGTGTATTGTTAAGTTGAATTAACCTTGTTAAATAGGTCAGCGACTTTTAGTACCTCTTACTGGTAAAATACCCCGCTTGACGGAGTAGTTAATGCAGAATCATCTCCTAATCTCAAAATACTATCTCCTAAATTGTTTTAAGATAAACAATTTTGTGTCTTTTGTGACCAGACACTGAGAAAACATCTCTAGATCAATCCTGTACAGCTGTAGCAACTATTGATATACCTCAACACGCTTCTGCTTTTGCTGAACGATAAGAGTATGGGGAACCTATTATGTACAGAGTTTTATCATCTTTCAGTTTTTATGTTTTACTTTGATCGGCCTGTTTGCTATTAAATTAAACACACGCAAAATAACGTGTTTTTTAGGTGCATTTGCCAGACCCTGCTGTTTATTGTACTACAACTCGGTGTTGCATTTCCACACACGACTAATAACCTCTTATGGATGTCCAAAACAATTACTCTCCTCCTCAAAAAAAGCATGCGGTTTATCTTTGCTTGGTTTATGATTGCCTGCTTCTATAGGTTTTACCTTTGTCTGCAACTGCACTCACAGAATTACACAAATGACTTATTTTCCTTCTGTGCATTATAGCATGCATCTGGCGGCATCCTAGATACACAAAGTGAGTAAATGCTATCGATCGCTTTCTTGTCGATCTGCGGCTTCATTATATATCATATAGCTCCTTTGTTGGAGCAAAGGGCGTCCTTGTTGAGGCGTTTCATTTGCTTTAGCTTTAGACTTCTTGTGGTGAGATAGCCAGTCTCACGCACTGTCTGGGGTTCGTTCCGTTGTCACAATTCTTTCCATTAGTTCCTTCCATTTTTTCCTATCTTTTGCTATTCTTTTTGCTTGGTTCCATTTAGGTCTACTTGTTTTAGTTCTTCTGTAATTGTTTTTTTCCAAGTATTAGTTGGTCTGCCTCTCCTTCTTTTCCCTGTCCTATTGTACTCCAAGGCTTGCCTGGTTATATTTCCTATCGGTTTTCTAAGGGTGTGACCAATCCATCTCCACTTGCGCTTTTTTATGGTTATCTCTATTCTTTCCTCTTTTGTCATTTCCCAAAGGTCCTCATTACTGATTACTTCTGGCCAGAAGATTCCGCAAATAATTCTCAGGCATTTATTTATAAATGTTTGCAGTTTCTTATAGTGTTTTCTATCTTCTTTCCAGGTTTCTGCTCCATATAGTAGTGTACTTTTTACATTACTGTGGAAGAGTCGGAGTTTTGTTTTTCTGCTGATATTGTTTGACGTCCAAATTCTAAATAGTGAATTGAAGGCTTTCTGTGCTTGTCTTATGCGTCTTTCTATATCCCTCTCTGTGCCTCCTTTAATGCTTATTATGCTTCCTAGGTAGCAGAATTCGTCTATTTCCTCTATCTCTCTTCCCTCTAATTGTATTCTTGTATTCCCCATGTTGTTTTTGGTTAATAGTTTAGTTTTGTTTGAGTTTATTTGTAATCCTACTTTCCTAGCATTGTTGTTTAGTTTGATCAGTTTTTGTTGCATGTGTTTTTTATTTGTTGTTATTAGGCAGATGTCGTCCGCAAACTCTAAGTCCTCCAGTTTGCCAAATACATTCCAGTTTATCCCTGTTCTTTTGTCTTCAGTCCTCCTCATTACCCAATCGATTACTATTATAAAAAGGAGAGGGGAGATGATGCAGCCTTGTCTCACTCCTCTTTGTATTTCAACTTTTTGGGTGAGTTGTCCTTCATGCTGTATGTATGCCGTGGAGTTGTCGTAAAATAGTTTTATTATTTTAATGTATTTGACTGGTATGCCGTATTGTTCCAATATTTTCCACATTACTTCTCTGTCTATTGTATCGAAGGCCTTTTGAAAATCGATGAAATTTATGAGGATTTCTTCTTCAACTTCGGCCGTTTGTTCTAGAATGTATAGGCTTATATTACGTTAAAAAGACCTTCTAGAGAAAATTAAATCTTCTGTATTTTCATGTTTTATTAATTTCATTTGTATTGACATATAAAAAAGGGAATGGCTAAAAAGCCATCTTAAATATCACTCATAAGATTTGAATTTTTAAGATTATAAACACTATTCACAATAGAATTGTTAACACTAAAGAGCAAATCGCCGAGAAACAAAAATTGAGTTGTGTTATAATTCAACTTAATAAATCAGTTGACGTGAATATTCACGCTAGTTACATCTTTATTGCCCTGACTTGTTTGAACGTACTAGCTCAAAGATGTAAATATTTTTAAGCACAGTGTTTAGATAGAGGAAAATAAAAATTTATACTCTTTACATGACGCATTAGAAGCTGCGAAGGAGCTTTTACTGGCAATCTGATGAGCGACATGGTCAATATCGTAAAAAAATTGTAGCCAAGTTATAAATTCCAGGCTCCTTACGAAACAATGAGAGTATCTGGATCTTCTCTAAGCAAAAATGAGGTGCAGATTGAGAAAAACCGTTTTTTAACTACTGAGGAAAGAAGTAAATCAGTTTTCGCAAAAATTTGCGTATACGCCAAAGACTAGGTCTCTCCTGAAATATTGAGCCAATGTTAACATAAATACCGATGATAGTAGACTATAATGTGGATGCGTTAATGCGGACGAATTATTGGATGATTCAGTTGGAAATTAGACCCCGGTGAGTGAGTAGCGTGTGATTGTTGCATTTGCAATTATGATTTTGTCAAAAGCGATCCACGTCCAGGAAGAACAAAAACAAATAGAATATTAAAAAAGTGTTAAACACGCTCCAATCAAAAAGTATTAACCACTGATAAGTTGGTGATTTCAAAAATTAAAATGTGTGAAATTTGATATAATATTTTAGCATAAAACGTGATTTCCGAAAAAAATACGTAAAAATCGCAAGGTTAAGACTACATTAACTCTATTTTTTTTTATTAACAAGACATTATCTATTGAGTACGCTCTTTTTCCGGCCAAACGACTACCTCAATCTTGCCAATTGTGAGCTGCAATCCTACAAAAGTAGTTGCGGCTCTAGGTAACTAATAATTGTCAATTTTATCACGTTAGGGCGCTCACCGATTTATTACATCCCGTGGAGATTTTTTTGTAAAAAAATGAAATTGCATAGTTAACTTAATTTACCTTACAGACCAGATTTGTAACGTTGCAAATTGTGGCTAATCCCAAAACTTCAATGCAAACTGTCAACGATAAGGCAGTCATTTGCGATGCCAATACAGAAATTTGTAGAATATTTTGAACAGTGACGCTAGGAGCAATATGATTTTAAAGTAGATTGAGCTTACATTTGTTGTTTCTTGTATCTGGTGCTATTGTTTACTAAATATACAGATTTTTTTATTATAATTAGAATTTTTTGTATTATGTGTCTCGCTACTTTTGAGACAGACCACGTATACTTAGCTTTTTCAACGAACTTAATACTAATTCTTCAGGAAGTTTACGAAATGTGTTTACACTGAGAAAAAGATAGATTTATTTAAAAAGGCGCTGACTGAAATAATTACGTACAAGAACAAAATAAAAAAATATTTTGACATATCTATAATTCTTGACGTCAACCAACAAACAATGTTTGCTATAATAAATTAATATTTAAAGGTTTGGGTAATTTGAAACTTTCAAAGACAACCTTACTCTGAAAGATGTCAAATTACTCGCACCTAATTTATGCAAATAAATTTTGATCGAGTTTAATTCTGTTCTTACTTTGATATCCAAAGATAACATACAGTGATTGTCGGATAATACTAGAGAAAGGAAAGCCATATTTCAATAACAGTACTTTTAAATTATATATGGATTTAATTGGTTACTGTAGTTTTAAAAGTTAATCCCATCAATGATAGATATTAATGTGACGTTGTGTCTGTCTATAACAACGTTGTAATTGCTATCAAATACAAGGTTGTTCTAAAAGGTTCTTTAGTTTTATTAGTAAGTAGTAGATGCGCAATATATCATATTTTATGTTATATTACTGAGTTATATACAATCTCTTATACTATATTATCTTCTTCCAACTTTCCAAAATTTTTTAGTTTGCTAGCAAAATTGCGTTTGTATGTCATTTATTGAACTATAAAATGCAAACAATTTTTCAACGAAAGAAATAGGTGATAATCAGATGGATCAATATTTAGAGAAAATGGAGGACAAGGAAAAACATCTCAGTCAAATGTTGGCTATTTATTTCTAGCGGTTAAAGGCGCGTGAAAATAAGTGCTAGAAAACGATGTCTTGTCTGTTCGTTGATTTTAGGCATTTTGTGCTGATTGCTTCCTTTTATTTTTCTAGTTAAAAACGATATTTTGTTGACTTAATGGTTTCGCCCAGTGGAAGTGATTCATAATGAATAACACTCCTATAATCCCATAAATAGACCTAAAACCTTTCTTTGGGAATTGGAACGAAAAACAAAACTAAGAATTTATAATGTCATAACCATCCCAACACTACGCAAACGAAAACTAGACTTTACAGAAGAAACGCGAAGGAAAGATCGATGCAATGGAAATGAAACACTTAAGAAAATTTCCGAGAAAAACAAAATGGGATAGAATTACTAACAAAACAATCAGAGAGATGACTAAGCAAAAACCAATAATGAGAAAAATACAAAGAAGGCAACTAAATTAATTCATATGACTAGGATGGACCCAAACAAATTGACCAAAAGGAATTGGAGACCAAACTATCACAAGAAAAGGAGAGAGGAAGGCTAATGAAAACATGTTTACAACAAATGATAGATGTGGAAAAAGAAAGGAGCAAAACAATAGAAGAGATGAAGTAAATGGCATCAAACAGAAGCCTTTGGAACGAATAGGTGGACGGATAAAAAAAAAACCTAACCCAAATTCGACACTAAAAATAGCACAAGGAAAGAGCGAAGGAAGAATAAGAAGAAGTTGGCACATGTTCTGATCAATGTTATCGATAACATGTCAGATTTCGTTCTTGGAATTGTTAAGTGTTTGTAGATTTCTGGCGCAGATTTTTCATCAGTTATGCAGCACATCGATTTGTTTGTTTACAAACTTGTCGAGTTGAAAATGCAACTATACTAAAAATCCACTTTACAATGCTGTAAAAACCAATTGACGAATTCTCGATGATAAAAATAATCAGCAAGCTTAAACACTTGCATCGGATGAATTTTGTAAGCATAACTGTACAGATCTATAATGACTAGGCTTCTCGAAGTGTCCAATTATTGTGCATGGTGCTGAGTTGATGTTTTTGAATTTGCATTGATACTATGGCAATATTCTTACTAGACCTTACCCAATACTCATGCTCAGGAGGCGTTTTTTAAAAAATTGGACTATTTTTAAGACACACTGTTCAGTTAGTTTGTTTCAAAATTCTCTTCACAATTTCCGAGTTTAGTTAAGACTCTTATGGTTATTTAAGAGTCAAAATTTCTTGTTCTATTGATTGAAGAATAAGTTATTTGAAATTTCTTAATATAATTTGAAGCTTTTCTTAGGGTTTTTGTACAAAAAGACTTTACTTAAGCCTATTTAGAATGTTTTTATTATTCACTAAATAATTAGCATATTTTTCCAAATTTTTGGTGTTTTATAAGCTAATTATATTTATTTGTCATAAAACACCAAATGCCGTTCCTTCAAAAGAAGTCTACCATCTGGTTGATTTAAGGATTCTGTTTACACCTAATAATTTGGTTTTTCATAGTTAATGGTATAAAGCGACATCAAGTGCGATTGAAACTTGATAAGTAAATTTTAATAGGTTTTTCGAATTAACCAAATGCAAAAGTTTGCCTTAATTTAGTAAACAGTTTCAATTTAGACAATAATAATAAAACTGTGCAATATTTTGAATAATTATCACTTAACTCTTGATAATTGCAACAAAATCATTTACATCCGTAATTTATTTTTACTTCTTTAATTTTCTGTGAACCTGTAAACAATGTGTTTGAAAGATTATTATGTTGGGGAATGATTTGCGAATTATTGCTTTAAGGCTATTCTTTCTAATTTACTCTATTTACATGAGGTTCCTCAGAAGCACCATTTTAAAGTTCAAAGAAATGTAATTGTTCTGCTATAGTAAACTAATAGGTGTAAAAATAATTTTTTGTCTTTCTTTGCGAAATTTATGAAGTTTGGCATTGGTATGCAACAATATCATGTCTTGTTGCATGATAAACGGTCATTTCTCAATTACGTCACTTAAAAAGTGTAGTTGCCCAAAGGTGATAGTTTAATCTGGTTTAAGCAGCTCATAATGAAATATGTCCTTCATAAACCTCAGTAGGATTTTTGAGCTCTGTTAAACCATCTTCTATCTGCAGTCTTTATTTTACACAAGAAATACTTTTGCTTGAATCTAGACAGCAGCGTGTTAAAATGTCTTTGTTTGTTAGGAGAAATCACATCAGAAACTAAACGGCCTGTCATTTGAATTTTTTCTAACTTTTATACGCGAATGAATATTGCTTGTTGTATTGCTGACCCCGTCCAATAGTCGTTCCAAATTATTATCTTTAACACTTTTAGGCTTTTCTTTTCCGAAACTTCTGTAATCTTTTTACACTACCGTAGCTCTAAAGTTGGATGTATCACCTTCTTAAGGTGTCAAGCACTTTTTTGAGATAAAGTGCTGCGTATTAGATGACATTACACCTCTTTTTAAAATTGTATCACGTGCAGAAATGAGTTATAATTTGTTTGAGTTTCTAATGCAAACCTCTTATATGATGACATTCATAGATATGTTAAAATTAGTGTTACAATTGATTTGTACACCTAACAGATCAAAATTTTGTGTCACGCCTGAACTTACAATATAATTGCGTAACCTTCAGGCCTTCAGACACCTACTGCTAATCCGTTTATGCTCAAGAAATCGTAAGCAATAGCGGTTCAACAACCGTTTACGTCTCCCCCTGTACCGCAGCATTTAACAGATCGTACTTTAGACATTTCGTGCAATAAACAAACTTCGGTTCTGAGTAAATAAACATATTATCAAATGTAATCAATCATCTGGGAGAAAAACGCACAATTTCATCACGAAAAACACTGCGCTATATCAGTTGAGATAAATAATCTCAGGGGTCAATGCTGCGATAAGGGGGTGAACGTGCAGGCTACAAAAATGATATTTGGACAGATTTTGAATTTTAAAACTTCGACGCAACTCTCATGACCATTTAAGTGGCCCATAAAATTCTGTCTAATAAAATTTTACTGCGGTAATTCTAGTAAAAAAAGAAAGGCCTGAGACAATTATAAAAGGAAAGTAAGAATGTAAATACTCTTATTCCTTCATAATAAAACAAAAAACCCGAACTAAAACGGAGAGACGTGGGTAAGTGAATGTTTCGATAAATTGACGAAAGCAGCAACAACTCTTAATTGGTGATTCACACATATAAGAACTGCACTAAAATTGAATATTTACATAAACATGGGGAAGTTACTCAGGTAGTATTTATACGGGATCTATCCGGCAACTATTCAGCTATGTCACTAAAGATACAAAATACAAATAATGGCGCTTAAAACTTATAAAGGAGCCATCTTGGAATCACACACATTTCTCTTACAATTAGCGCCTATTCCACTGTTAAAAACACTGCACAATTCTTTATTAGAACCGTTAGCGCCTCCTATTTTTTTGAATCTCATTGAAGATCTCAAACTTCTTCCGTAATCACTTAATACAAAGTGTGTTCAGAAAAAAGCGTACAAAATAGTGGCGTTGTTTAGCAGCATCTTTTGGAAACATAACCCCATTATGAGACTTTGCATTATAATTCGATGAATGATTTTAAAGAACAATGTGTTTCTGATAAATTTTTTATATTGAAAATAACTCTGTAAACATTTTGAAAGACTTATGCATAACACGAAATGCTACAGATGGTTTGATTGGTTTAAAACACCGATGGACGATGTTTCATGTCAACAAACAATAATAGCATTGGTACAGTTCAGTTTCGATTTTCGCTAGTGTCCCAGCAGTCTTTTTATTGTTTTCTTAATTAAAAGTAATTTTGATTGGACTTCATTTCCATACTATTGAGCATAAGATTGAGAATAATGCGATGCATCATCTACGCGCCATCCCCAAAGGCGCGTTCCAAAAAGCTTTTCAAAAATTTGAATAAACGTTAGAAGTGGTGCCTTGCCATCACAGAGGATAACTAGTGCATATACATTTGCAAATTAATTAATGAGGTTTTTGTTGAGTGTATGCGTTATCGTGATGAAGCTGCTAATTACCAGTTGCCAATAGTTAGTTATTTTTGTCATAAGGTATCATTCAACCGTCAAAGAACGTGGAATTAGAA
This sequence comes from Sinelater perroti, assembly GCA_036346155.1. Classification (NCBI taxonomy): domain Eukaryota; kingdom Metazoa; phylum Arthropoda; class Insecta; order Coleoptera; family Elateridae; genus Sinelater; species Sinelater perroti. The sequence continues at coordinate 1,199,220 of JARFIY010000201.1, forward strand.
CTTATTATCGTTTGGCTTAGGAGAGCCTAGATGTGATGGACAGACCTTCCAAATAAAAAAAGCACAGTTATTATCGTTTTATTTACTTTACTGCATTTCTTAAGCGTCGAGAATTGAACATTTTTGATTGTCATTTCTAATGATGAGCTTATAAAAAAATTTTTGTTGGTAGCGACTTGAAGAAAAGCATTATCAAATGCAACACTAGCGTAACGCTTTAGGTGACATCAACTGTAAATTAAAATTTGCAGTCGAAAGTATCTTGGTTTTACCATTTATTATATGAAACTACTAAAGATCTCTATATCATTATTTAACTGACATCGGTTCTGTTATTATGAATTATTGGGATCGATTTACAATTTTCAAGTCCGAACCGAGCCTTGAGTTAATACATCGCCTCCTGCAACAGGTTTAGAATTTGTAAGATTATTGGTATATCACCATCGTAGTCCTTCTGATTATCCGTATAAACTAGAAGATTTCTACTGCTACTAGACCTACTTCAGGTCTAGCCTTATCGATAGTTTTTTGTTGAAACTACAAGTAATGGCCTCACTCATCAAAACTGCCTGTTTTTAATTATTTTATAACTCTTAATGGTTGTACAAAACTTCCTAAGCATATTATCTTCGATGAAGATAAGCAGAAGACTGGGTAGTTCTATGAAAAATAGACCGATTGACTTAGTCTCAGTGGTATGACGGAGATGTTATATAACTTCAGTAGATCAGTGCGGTTGTGTTGCATTTTACAAAATTTGTGTATAACACAACTAGATTTTACCGTCCTGAGTCTGTAATATGTGAGAGCAATCTTGAACATCTGGGTTGCCACGTACGTAGGGTACTATACCTATTAAAAAGGAATTCTTATTTCTGTATAAACGAAATTTACAATAAAAGAGGTTAATGAGTGTGCCCGAATAATATCACTTAAAGTACTCTTAAAGTAAGAGTAGGGAGAGAAATTTGTCAGAGTTAAAAGGCAAAAACGAGGCATTGCTATTATACAATGTTCTTTTACACAACTTTTTGAAGTTAAGAAAACTAGGGTTAAAAAGACTTCCTTAACTCACGAATGTTAGTAATTTTTGTGTATAAAATGCGCAAAATGACCTTCGTGTTTCTAAAGATACACTAAGCTAGTCAACATCCTAGACATGGTAGTTTCTGTAATGCTAAGGTTAGCTTTTAGTTCTTGCCGATCTGTTGATTACAGCCACTACAAGTGTTCTATCTGTTGCAAACCTTCTAGAATATGGATCACTTTTAAAAGATTCTCGGTCATTTTTGAAGCGTTTGTGCCAGACTATCGTTTACGCTATACTCATCACATCGCCTTCAAGAATCTTCTCAATTATTGGAATAATTCCGTAAATTTTTATTTTGAAAGCAACAACCGCACACCTCTTATGTTCACGCAGTGGTATCTAGTGAGCTCACTGATTAGTACAAAATTAGAAAGTTGTTTTTACTCTAAATGCGTGTTTCAGTCCACTCATTACTAACGTGTAACGATGCAATCGTTTTTATTATATATAGATACTACGAAAGCTTTACAGTATGGCACAAGCTAAGCTTTTACTGTGGCTGTAAAAAGAGTTAGCAGTATTATCATGGTCAAAAAATATGCACATGTTGATCAAAGTTTGGAGAACATCTAAAAGATGTCTATTACGTAAGAAAACACCTATTCCGCCAGGAAAACACTCGATTCTGACAGACGTGATTTATTACTATACAGGATAGCCTTTGAATATTCTTGACCAAAAAATTTATACCATTCTACACAACCAACTTAAAGTTAAGACAGTTTTGTTTTCTTTAAGTATCTCATGCCTTAATTAACGAATAAGTAACAAGACGAATTTCGTGGTACCACGAAATGCTCACTAACATTGAAAACTAATATTACAAAACTTTTATGTTGACTTTTACATTGACTGAGTTCCATCCAAATGTTTACAGGTTTTCAAAACAATAAATTTCTTTAAATTTACATACTGCAAAAATTTCAAAATGCTTTATTCATCCTAGAGCGGATATACATTCACCTCATTTATTAATAGTTTGCGGGATGTATTTGTGTGGACTGAACAATGAAGAATTCTATATATTCCAAACTATGTACATAGATACATCAATTATATACCAAAATTTCCTTGAGCTTCGCTGAATTAATAAGAGCGCGGATTCTGAGCTATGTAGGTTAGAATGCTTGAAAGAGATTTCCTACGTAGAGAACCTCGCATTACCACTTCTTTAAGTAGTATCACGATGTCAAAACAAGAGGTACCCTCGACTGTTATGCAACGGATTATTACAAAGTTTTCCCTGACAGAGGGCGTAAAACCGAGCGAAATTTTGAAAGATTCAAGGCACAGTTTGAGGACAACATCTTAAGTATATAAGTGACATAAACAATATTTGATAGGACAACTGAAGATCACCGATGCCACCTGAAGACCAGTGTGACTAAAAGAAATATTCAACAATTTTTGTATTAAGTATATTAAGTTTTATTTTATTTTTCCTTGAACTGTTCCTTTTAAATTTTGATACAAATACTGTATTCACATTTTTCACTAAGCTAAATTGGAAAACTAAATTTGGGAAAAAGTACAATTTATAAGTGGGAATAAGAAATTTTTTCAGGCAATGTTTTAAACTCAATAATCACAGCAAATTGCTCTGGACGATTCTCATAGATTTTTCTAATTCTAACCAGCAGTATTATAACAACGTTATTGTTGTTGATGTTTTCCTAATTCAAACCGCTTATACCATTTGTAAAATGAAATGAAAAAGAATGAGCTATGATTTTTCTTAAAATTTTAATTAAGATGCAAAATTAAAAGAATTGGAGAATTTGATTCTGCCTTCTTCGAACACGCGTGTGACTAGCGCTTGCGTAACACAATAATTAAATCCACTAAAGTAAAACTTTTAGGACGCGCCAGGGCATGATTAGAATGATAAACTTTACTTTTCATTGTTATTCGGCGACGACGCCTCCTACATACAACTCATACAAGTCTGAAATACAACTAGGAAGGAAACTCGTGTGGACTTTTATGAGGCTATGACATACTTGCATTGTTAGAATAGTGAAACTTGCACGTTAATAAAGACTGTTCAAATATGCAAACGAGAATGGCTAGACAGAGGAAGTCCTGACATTACATCTTTGATATTGCAACTTAAGTTTAAGAGTAATATGAGGGATGTGCAATGAAAACAAGAACTTTAGGTAAATAAAATAGCTTTATTAATTTCCGGGTGCTATTTATTTAAAAAAATAATTGACTCACCTTTATGGTTTTGAAGATGAATTGAACTAGTAAAAGAATTCCGTCTGCTACGGTTATGCAGATGCTTACATTTGTCCAACAGTATCACAAGAGGAAAACCATAGGACAATGTCACCTCTGTCAGAGTTTCAGGCATATTAAGTTCTATAATTTTGTAATACCTGCAACTCATTTTAGCATTCATTTTGTCAAAGATATCAATCCTCTTGGTATTAGAAAAGATGGAGACCTGTGCTTGTGAGATTAAAGGAGATCATCCAAAAAAATACCAGATACTTTTCATATTGATGTCCAACAAGAGTACAAAAAACTGCTGAAGTCACAATGGCTGTCCTTAATGCGGATGTCGATTCCATGAAAAAAAACAGTAAAAGCCTTAACAAGCAAGCTTTTTCCGACCTTATTCATCTACGAAGAGAACGGATTGTGCTGAGGACTGCACGCTTTAGAGGCTAGTCGACGAGGCAATCGTCTGAAAATACAATATTTTGAGATGACATGAGCTTTAATATAAACGTAATGAAGTACAGTAGGTAGTAGTGGAGGTGGATGGCAAAACCAATGTTTGTCTAACTTTAAACTCTAAGTAGATTTCTATCATGACATTTACAAGTGTAATGTTTATCGTGATCTCTAAAAGCTTTACAGTCGGGATATTTATGTATGCTTTAGCTGAATCACTATATAAGAAACACAATTACGACCCGCACTAATTTGCTTTTTGATAATCCCTTTAGTCACAGCTTTATTTCTTAAAACTCTTTCCAAGTTCATGTCTATAAAGTGCGCCCAACAAAGCTATTGAAGCACCTCAGCTTTGATCTAAAAATATTTTTAGCGAATGCAGTAGAATAGCGTCAATTAATTTGGTGTGGGTACGTTTAAAGCGTAAGGCAATTTACCCAAAGCAGCATCATTGAGGATGCTACCAGAAAAAAAAAGAAATAGATCAAGACAAATACAGAATGAAAATATGTAAAGAGCAACGAATGGAAGATACCTGGAGGATGAAGAGTCGCAGAACAAAAAAAGGTTTAGTAAGAGTCTGAAAGACGGACATGGAACAGGAGAATATACACATTCATAAATGTCAAAATAATGTTGCTAGAGACGATCGGATTAGTCTATCTAAATTTTAATTTGTTGCTCTTCGAGGTGAAAAACGAAAATCATGCATCAACATCCATGAAGAAACCGAACTACTTGAGCAATAGTTTTCTACCATCATCCCTGCTACACCTAATCGAGAACAAAGGCTTAACACCCGCAAAATACAGCATAATTGTACATTTTTCTTTTAAAGATGTCAAGCTCTACGTAGAAAGCGGTTTATCGATCCTAAAACATCCAACGTAACCTTCTGAAAAGTTAATGCTTTGTTTTAGGGGGTTATAAAACAACAAACTTTTACTTTTTGCATATTCTCTTGTAGATCATTCTACGGTTTACTATTGTTGTTTATTAGTTGGCTCATCTTTATGTTTGTTGTAAACTCATCAACCAAATTTTGCAATAAACTTTTAAACTTTTAGTTGTAACAAAATTGTGAATAAAAAAAGAGAACTGTATTTTAGCAACTAGTTTTTGTAGTCCTCCTGGTCATCAAGATGAAAAGCACCGATCAAATGTATTATGGGGCAGCATGATACAAAATTTAATGTGGCCAAAAGTCTAACAATAGTGACATTGTCCAATAGTTTTCTTCTTGTGAGGTTATTGTACAGAAATGGGAACCTGCATAACATGTAACAGATAAAACTTTTAACAATACAGTTAATTTCTAAAAACATAAAAAACTTACAAAAGACATACGTTTTCCATAGATCAGTGTCACAGGAAATAGTACCCGATTCCATCCATCTCGTGATTTTTGGAAAATCACCAACATCTGTGTTCTTATACACTTTATGAAGTTTATTATACGTTATTAATTTTATATATTATAACAACTCAAAATAGTGAGCTCTGAGACAATTGTCTTGTCGACTATATTCTAAATCAGTGCTTAGCAAAGTTCGTTCTCTTCCTACGCGAATGAGATAGGAAGAGGACTAGTTTTCTTACGGAATTGACATCTAAGTCAAGAACAGCGTGACTTTAGCAACCAGTTTTTATACTATTGCTGGTGATCAAAGTGGATAGTACCTGATATTTCTTTTGGGTTATTTTATTTAACCTCAGAAGAATAGATCTCTAATTTTTCCACTACCTATAAGGTTGGTGGTAAAATGAATGATGGAACTGAATTGTATGAATTTCTTCAAATGTATGGCCGATCACACACTCTCTCTCTCTCTCTCTCTACACACACACACACACACACGCACGCACGCACGCACACACGCACACGCACGCACAGCATGAATACAGAAATCGATGTACAAAACTCTCGAGCACATCGAATAGCAATAACATTGTCTAATTGTCTGCACAATATGTAGCAAGCGGAAGTTCAGTTACTCTCCAAAGTTTTTTTTGACCAAGTTATCACTACAAATAACTAGTATTCTCCATATTACAGGCTTCTCCCAGAGGTAGTGTAATAGGGAATTCGATATGTTTTCATGTGTGGCGTGATTTTTGAAAAATTATCAGTACCTATGCTAATCAGCAGCGCCAATTTAAAGCATCATTCAAGTGGTATATAAGTGTAGAGTTAGGGACAAAAATTATGAAACACATTCGCGTATCATTTAGTTCTACCAAAATTTTTCCATACAATTATAGCCCTACTACCAACCCTCTATTGGTAATTAAAAAATTACCCAAAAAATGTGTTAAAAGGCCCAGTAGGTTTTTAGAATGTGTAACATCTTCGAAGCAAACATTTTTATAATTTTTATAACAAAGAAAACCAGTAACTGAGAGCTTCAACAAAAATTTGTCTATAGGAGCTATATCTAAAGAATGACGCTGACATAGTTGGTTACATTCTTTCTTAAGAGAAGGAACTATACAGATATAGACCAAGTTTCAGGAGAGGGTGTTGACAAGGAGAGTTTTCTGGTCTTTTTAAATATATCCTTGCTTCAACTGATACTATAGCATCATGCGTTAACGACCTTGCTAAACATAATAATGGGTCAAAGGTAATGTGCTTAAGAGACTTCAGAAAGCTTTTGCATTGTATGTAAAATTTCATGAACAGAAAAATCGGTGACTAAGAGCTTCAACAAAAGTTTGCTTGCAGGGATATAGCGCTAAGGAGATGTAAACTAAGTTTGAGGAGAGGGTGTTTGTAGGGAGAGTTTTTTAGTCTTTTGATATTTTTTTAAGAGACTTGCCCTAACCTGAGATCTTTCCCTTTTAATGACTCTGACTATTGTTGTTCATTCATTGGTTCAATTTTTTTTTTGTTTGTTTGTTATGTACCCATCGACAAGTTGATCTAGGAGCAAAATTTGAAACTTTCGGTTTAACAGAGTTGTGAGTAGAAGAGAGAGAATCTGCGTTTTTTGCGCAGCGCACTAGGGCGAAGTGCGCGGCAGTTGATGATTACTAGACCACGACCCCGACCCCGGTGTGGTTTATAAATTTAAAAGGCAATCATTCACAACGGCAGGGTTTTTATAAGCGCGCGCCCCCCTCCCGATTGCACCTGCTAGTGGTAGTAGGACATAGACCGAGTAGGTCGACTACTTCTGCCGTCAGTCAGTCTATTCGTCTGTCGAGTGTGGTTGCTGCAGTCCCGTCACCGCCGATGCGTGCTTCCTCGTCGTGGTTGAGAGTTGATCAGATGCAAATTGCACGGTGTGCGCCGCGGGAGAGTCGTCGTGCGTAGCGGACGGTCGCGCCGCAGCGGCCGCCCGGGATCGATAGCGGGGGCGCGATCGCGTCGCGTTGATCAGCTGCACCTTGCGGAACAGAGTGCGCGGCCGCCTTCCGCCTTAGGGAAGAGCGCGCGAAGAAATTGGCTCAAGACCGCCGCTGTAGGGACGGCCTTTCTCCGAGCCGAGCCTGTGCTGTGTGTGGTTGCGGCGATATAGTGTGAACGTGTCGGTGCATTTCTTTCGGCGCTTATCAGAGCGAATCGCCCTCCAGGTGGCTGCCGCATTCCCGGATCAACGTAAGTCCTACGCTGCGGTGATCGCCGCGAGTTTTCAGTGAAGCGCCCGCTCTTAAAGCTCCCGTCAATATTTTACTGCACATGCACTCGTATCAACAGGGATAGCCGCAATCTCGACCTAACACATCTTCCCGTCACATCCACGTCATACCTGAGAAGTATGGAAAATCAATATTCTGAAAAAAGTGAAAATAATAGAAAAGGCAATAATTTTTAGTTGGCGAGTTCTAGAATTTTCTTGTTGAATTAAGCTCACAACACGACCTTTAACGAGGAAATGATTTTTAGTACCTAACCTTCAATTACAATGCGTAAGTTCTATTTGATGTATTCACTGTTTCAGTGAGATCTTTGAACAACTTCAGTTCTCGTTTTTCGAAGTTGACCTACTGGTCTCTCTTCTTTATAGCACTTTCCAGCAATTGTTGTACTATCAACGTTTCATCAAAGAAATGGTTTTTAGTACTTAGCCTTGACGTATGATGCGTAAGTTCTGTTTGTTGTATTCATTGTATCAGTGAGATCTTTGATCAACTTCAGCTCCAACTTCTGAAGGTTGACCTAATAGTTCCTCTTCTTTGTAGTGCTGCGTTTGGAAACCTTCAAAATTTTCAACAACTTTGTATGTATTATTCTTTGACCAAAGGACCAAATTTATACATAATCTCTTTAGAAAAGAAGTCTTTCTAAAAATAAAATTTTACATTTTTTTGTCAGTTAGAAGTTTACTGAGAAAATTGGCTATTTCCATATTTATTCAGTCAATATAGGATACATTTTTAGATGTCAAAGATTTTTATATTGATACCCTGTGTTTAGCTCTTGCATAAACAACTGAATTTTGAACTCCCCAACCCCACCCCACCTATGAAAGTCTGGTTGAAAGTAAACTCTTTAACAGTCCTTCAATAGATGAACTTATACTTTTACTTGGAGCAGTTACTTGTCGCCTATAAACAGAAAACTGTCTTAAATAGCTTTAGCAATTTAAAGACCAGATCGTCAGTTTTAACCTGCGACTTCCAAGCTCTAACGAGTTCTGGACGATTTAGTACCACCTTTTTTTTGTTTTTTGTAGAACCATAGTTTAAATGAAGAGAGGGAAGTACATAACATTTACGCCCAAAATAATTTTAATGTTACTATAATTTGTAGGACAAAACGTTAAACATTACTATAAGATTAATTTTAAAAAACTTAAAATCGTAAAATGGTGCCATCTAGCGTGTGCTGTATTTAATGAAGCGTAGTTCTGCTTTCTTGTGGGGAATACTTTCAGTTGTCTTGGTCCCAATTTTTGGAACTTGTTAAAGTTTGCCATTATTTTTCGCTAGGAGTTTATTATGAGTACCCAACGAGATAGTTTTCAGGAAATTGAACGGTTTAGCACACATTTTTACTGCATTTTCTTTGTCCTTGCTATTTTCCTTGTCTTTCTGTATTTGGATAATTTGCAGGCTTTATGTTGGGCAAAGGAAAAGACATTAAATCTACACAAAAATAATTTTAGTTTGCAAGACGGAATATGAATTAAGAAGTTTTTTCTAAAGAAAATTTTAATACATTCATATATTGCCTTCTAGTCTGTGGTTTACTTGACATAGCTTTAGTTCTACCTTCTTATAGAAAATTTTCTACCCTTTCAGATGTCTTGATTCTAATTCTTAATGTTCTTTGAAGTATTCCCTTGTTCTTCACTATGAAGTTTCATCATGAGTAACTTTTGTGAAACATTCGGGAAATTGAACAATCGTAGCATACTACAGCACCGAGTTTTGGCCATAAAGTATTTTCTTTGCTTTTTCTACTATTTTATGTTTTTCTATAATTTTATAATTTTTAAGTATAGGAAGCATAGGAAGAGGCGATGAATGTGCACGAAAGTGTTATGGTATATTAATTGTTGCTTAATTTATGTTTTTAGAAATAATTTAGATTAACTTTTATTACAGGATAAAACGTACTTTTTTAACTAATGGGTTTTCAAACAAAATTTAATTGAAAAACAATTGGCAAACATATGTTGTCGCCATCTAGTGGCACTTAACAGAGTAAGGTTTTATCTTATTGTAAAGAATTTTTTTACGCTTCTGATGTCTTAATGCTAAGTCTCAATATTGTTCAATGTTTTTCGTGGTTTTTCATTATCATAAACAACGTTTATGACGATTTTCAGGAAATTTAAATTGTAAAGTATTTCCGGATTTTATCTTTACGTTTCATGTTTTATTGTCGATATAATGTAGAACTTGTAACTTGCTCCAGTTATATTTTGCCATTGTTATATGAGTGTCTGGTAAATGTTAGCTTCTTCGGCGAATTATATTTTGTTTAACAGAACTTGAGAAAAAGTAGAGAATAATGTACCTTTGAAGCCTTTCTTCTAATCTATCAAATGTTTAAAGTTCGGGAGGGCGGGATCTTATAGATGGTAAACCTCTATTTTATGTTTTATTATTTCGTTCTTAGTGTTTTAATTATCCCTAAATCTTTATTAATTAGAAGGTCCGTAATTTCCTTATCAATTAACTTACGCAATTTTTTTATAGAATATATTTATATATTTATATATTATGAATACATAGATTTTGTGCAAGATTTACAACAATTTTGTGTTTTTTATCCTTCTGATCCAATAAATTTATTTGTCTGATTTTCTGTCAAGGACATGCCGAGTTTTTGAAATTTTTGAAACAAGTCTTAGAGCTTTCCGAATAATCCCTATATAATCCAAGAATAAAAAAGGCACTTTTCAAGGTTGTTTTTCAACTATGCCTGGCTGTCATCTTTAATAAACAAATCAACTGCGGCTATTTCCTTAGGGCTGAGTAAACATAAATGTGTCCAGAACAGATGTTCAACAATGGGATTAGAAAAATGCATACTCATGAAGATGTTATTATAAATAGAATTAAAAACCCTAACGTATTTTTTTTAATTTACCCTTTGTTTTTATGCTGTTTTTTTTTTGTTTTTTAAATTTCTGTTTTCGGTACAGTTATCAAATTTAATTTATTTCTTATCAGTTTTGCTGCTTGATGTGCAAACTTTTAATGTCCGCACGGAGTATATCCGATTTAAGCGAAGTAGTCTTTGACTTCAGTTGTTTCACGAGAGTACTGCGATGATCTTTCCGAAAATTGAACTTGAGTTTTCTGGTCAAAACCCACGTATTATACTTAACGGTGGCCTTCGCTTTTTATTGCACCTCAAATTGGTCGTGCATTCATTTCCTCATTCTTTATACGTGCGACTCCTTATAATACTGAGGTCCGAGGAGAACTCCCACTTTGTTTACAAGTATAGCTTCATTATCTATCTGTCTTACAATATTTGTACTTTTTAATATGAATTTTAATCAAGACTTTTCTATACTAAATATGCACTGAAAACTTCTGTCCTAAATAGTAGCATCTTCTATATAAAAGAATTTGCTTTGGTCCTCTCTGTATAATTAAATAGTTTTACTTTAGTGTCTGCTTCATAAAATTCTCTTTAGTAGCTTTTTTGAACGGAAGTTTAAGGTTTGTATTTTAATTTTATAGAACGGTTGTATAGCTTCGTTGACATGTTCAGTCAACCGAAGGCGCCATTTTACATATAAAACTTTTTGTGTCTGATTTTAGATTTCGGCAAAGCCTGTTACACAAGATGATTATTTGTCGATAAAACCATTTAAAGTACATTTCAATAGAACAATTTTGTAACTGTTCAATCTTTTTTACGCCTTTTTATAGCTTGGTTCAAGGATTTTTTAATCATTACGAAGAAGACCATTAACATGTTCGGTTATCTCTATGTCCCGATCACTTAGAATAATTGGAACAGATCGTGTTTCTGACTTTTACCAGTTTGACTTAATGACCACCCTGTAGACGTTATTAATTTATTTGTTCGCTCTGTGTAAGCGAGACAGCTATAGTTTATCCTCAATTTTTAATTATATTAATTTAATTATATTATTATATATATATATATATATATATATATATATATATATAAAACAAAAGTTGTTACACTTTATACAGGGTTTATTACAAATGTTTGCGACTAACCAAATAATTGATTTAGTTGAAAAGGCAAACATCTTAAGCGTTTCTCTCCTTGTCTTATTGTTTCTCTCTTGTGCTTTGATATACTTTTTCTGATTATACCCCATATAATTTGTTATTTATTACACACAGCTTGAAATAAGGCGAATTTTCTAAAAATCTTAGCAGAAGTATGCAGAGTCTGCATCACAGACAAACATAAAAGCAAAGCAATTAGTACGTCTGCGTGACAAAATTACTCTGGGCGTAAAAAAGAGCATGCTAGTGCCAAAACGCACACACACCCAACTTGTGCGGAGACATAATAAAAATAGCACACATGCCAGAGCGCATTTTCGTTTCATTCATACGAACATCAGCAAGTAATGCTCCGGTCGGCTTGTTTGTTGTACTTAAAAGATTTTTTTGGTGGAATAATATAATTTGGCTTTAAACGCTTGTGTTGAGTATGATCTGTGAAATGAATGGACACCATTGAGAGGCGTGACGTGCAGCCGCAACATCTAGGAACGAAGCACGGATTAGATTAAATGCTGGTAAGCAAATGTTATTATTTGATAAAACTGGAAGTGGCAGTGGAAAAATATTGCTTGTACACCGCCCTGCTCTCCTTCGATAAGTAGGACGAATTTATTTTAATCGGCCGAAGCAGCGAAGGCGCTGGTTTTATGGTCTTGGGATGTTACAGTTACGGCAGTTTTGGCACTTAGCAAATTTAAATTGTAATCATGCAAATGGCCCACAATTCTACAAGCGATAGCCTTTGTTCTGATTAAGAGGAAGGCGTTTAAATGGAATTCGAACCTTTTGGTCACATAAAAAAAATGTATGGGACGTATTCAGTCTGCTATATCTGTGTTTATTACATTAGCACCTTTTTTAGATTCGTACGTACGTGAATCGCTAACTTTTTGTTTATAAGCACATAAATGCGCAAAATGAACTTGTCTATTGAGGGAACATATGTTTAGTCAGTTTAGGCTCTTCTACTGCAATATTCTTTAAGGGTTTCCGAAAAATCAGTTGGTGTAGATTTACCATGGAAAGGATAACAAGCAACATTTGATCGTACTAGGAAATTAAAACATAAAGGCAAAAATAACAATAAATAAAATTGCAGAAAGAAGAAGGTACACTAATCATATAAAGGTAATAAGGAAAGATCGAAGAAATTAACCAGGTGTTGCGCAAAGAACGGTAAAAAATCAGTGACAATTTAAGGATCTTGGCAGGAAAATAATGAAATACAGTGAGAATAACTTAGTGCAAGTTTAAACTTGTTATAGTTACTGCGCAATGGTTGAGAGCGTCTGACATGTAGTTATGTTTGTGTTGGTACTTTAGATAATATCTAGAAGAACACAATGGAAATGCAAGTCCCCTTCTCAAGAGTACTATTTTAAAGGGGATATTTATTACAATTACAATTATTTGTACAAATAATATACAGTCTATGATAAGTCAGTCTCATTATTTTTCTGTCAAACGTCTTGAGGAACTAGAAGAAAGAGATACGTTAAAGAGCAAATGGGATCACGGTAATACAAACAATAAAGTGGGGCAGCCCGATAAAAGAAGGATAACAGGTGAGCTACCTAAATTATCATATTAATTTATAAAAAGGCGTCTACCTATATATACATTTGAACTAACCTTCGGAGAGCTGCCGAATTCCACTTAACTTAACCAAACTTTTCTCGACATCTTCTACAGCCAAATGATATTACTCTGCTGGTTGAAGAATTTCTTCGTCTTGAATCTAGAGAGCATCGACATAGTAATATATCATAGCGTCTACTCTTGTTTTCGCGCGCAAATTCCTGGGGAACACAACGGCCTTTTTTGTAAATTTGACACTTAGAATTGTTTTAGAAAAATCTTTGCGAGCTAGGACTGGTTGCGACAGGAATCCTTTCCCAAAACTAAACTTTTCTCTACATCTTTGACGGAAGCATTAAATCAGAGGAGATAATCTGAAGGGACGATGTCTGACGAATATGTTGATTGTGGCGAAATTTTCCGACCCAGATCGTTAATCGTTTCCAAAAGCGTTTTAATTGTCCGCAGTTGCGAGATGACCTGAAAATTAATTTTTTTCCTTGCCCATGTAAGTTCTTGTTATGTTCAGTGCGTTACTGATTTACATCAGTTGCTATGGTAACACCCGGCGGTTATCGTTTGACCAAATGGAAGTAAGTAACGGTTAAAATTTTTACGAGCTAGGACGGTTTGCGACAGGAATGTTTTTCCTTAATTTGTTTCATTTTCTATTTGACTTTGTTTGCCTGTACAGGAAGTTCTGCATCATAAAGGTTAAAATTTCCACTTTTAAACTATTGAAATTACTTCAGGCAGGCTTAAAAATACACAAATCATTTTCTGGCCTTTAATAGCACTTTTTCAGATGAAACGTGAATAGCAGGCGCTGTCGCAATTGTTGCATGTTGCAGGGCATTGATTTTACTACTAATTCTTGTTAGATTATGATGATAGAACGAGTATCTCTTACAGTGCTAAAGATGACAGCTTACGTTGCAAAATGACGGCACGATATATGAATTTGAATAGTATCATCGATTAAACCTGAAGGTCGAGAAATGAGTTCTATGAAATAGTGGGCAAATAAAAATTAATTTATTATATATGTGTTATACAATTAAAGTAAATCTAAAAACAAAGAAAATAAACACAAAGTTAAAAAATTCTCAAAGATTCTAGATCGGACAAAATTATTTAAAATTGCTATATATTCTAATATCAACCCCAGAGAATCGAACTGCAGCATTCAAACGATATGAAATACCGTAGAAGCCTTCAGAAAGACACCCAAAGGTTCCGTCACACCGGCTGCGACCTTACACGTTATACGAGTCACGGTCAGAACAGTCACAAATAAAGTCGACAGTGTGAATGCGTTGCCACTCGAATTAGAAAGTAAAGATAGTAAATAACCCAAGTTTGCTACAATATTGATACAAGTTGCGTAAAAAAGAAAATAAAAAAGATTCCTCATTAGAAGGAAAGAATTATGAAGAAAAAACAAACGTCATATTTACTTAAAATAAAACAAGAAAGCTCTGAAATGAGAGTACAGGAAGAAAATGTATTGCATTACAAAGGCGGGCAACCACAGAAGATGAGTAACAAGTAAAATAAACTGGAAAGACTACTTATGTAATATTTACGAGCGTGACAAGAAGTGTAAGACGTGTAAATATGACTGTACTAATCGGTAGAGATCGATAAATTTATTATGAAAGGACTAGTACATTTAACCATGCAGACCTTTATAGGATAAAATGAAATCAAATATTGGAGAAAATAAATAGATAAATTTCAAATGAAAAAGTTTTTGTAGCAAAAAAAACCCAAAAAATAGGAAACAACAGTTTGGATAAATAATCCCCAGAGAATTACTAATTGAATTAAAGTTTTTAGCCATGCTCGTAGCATATACGGTTTATCTCAAGATTTTGCAATAATGCAGACAGTACGAAGGGGCTAAATTAATTTAAGATGTATAATTCAATTAGAGAAAATTAGAAATTAAGTGTTACAGTATTGGAAATTATCTAAAGTAGCAACAAATTTTGAACCACCGAAACTAAAACAATAAAAACGAAATCTTGTCGAAGCTTTATACAAGCCAATAGTTCATCAGGCACCTCAGCATCAATAATGTCTTGACAGCCGTTTATCAGTGAAATCAAAAGCACGCCAATTGTAGATTAGGGAAACTTTTTGTATTTTCTCTTCAAAAAACTAACTTGTCAGCTGCATTTGACACTTTTCTGCTTGTCACGCGTCACTTTAGTCTCCCCACAGTTATTTGATGATGTTCTGATCAAAAAACTGATTGGATCTGTCTATCAGAGCCCAATTCTGTGGTTTATGGGTTAGAAGATTAAGGTACAACAGTGCAGAATTTATCTGTGATAGTTTGATGCATTTAAAAAATGTACTACTTTCATCAATCTACAGAATCCAACGACCTACACATTAGGACAGCAGCGCGTAGAAAATAATGCAATGTAGTGTAATGAAGTGGTGTTCTTCTTTGGCATAATATCCTTGAACAGCCGAGAGTTGTGAAAGCTTCGTTATAATTGAGATAACGGTGACGTTAACGTGCCGTGAGAGCTCCTTATCAGCACGATCTTGTTTTTGTCCTTCTACAATGGCACTCTGCTACCTCTTTGTCGATTTCACTATCGAAAGTTCTTTCTTTTTGTTTTTACATATTATTTATTTTTATGTGTTGAGCACACGTAAGGTAATAAAACCAAAAATTGTGTTGAGTGAAGTGATAAAAAGTTATTCCAGCAGGGAAAATGTTATCGGTAGTACTTTTCCCCATGAATACATTGCTTTACGACCTCGTCGTTTTTCTCCAATTTTCGTTCTTCCAAGGTCTAGTTACATAATAATTAATAGGAACAAGGTTAAAGCTGTATGGGGATGGTCCGAACTTTGAGATCTTAATCTTTAAACTATGGCAGTACCCACCTAAAGGTATACGTTATCATGAGTTTGTTATGTGCTCAATAGTTAGCTTCTTAGATACTCACCATTTTAAAACAAATTAATCTAGTCATAAGTTTTCTTCTCTTCATGCGGTTCTTGTATTCGTCCATAAATTTCACGACCACAAGAATATGCGCCATTTCTCCGACGTTGTTAAAACCTTTTATAATAATTACTTTTCCGCCTAGCGTAGAACATTATTAATTGGTTCTTAG
Source organism: Sinelater perroti (assembly GCA_036346155.1). Classification (NCBI taxonomy): domain Eukaryota; kingdom Metazoa; phylum Arthropoda; class Insecta; order Coleoptera; family Elateridae; genus Sinelater; species Sinelater perroti. The sequence goes on from JARFIY010000201.1 coordinate 1,215,390, forward strand.
TTTTTGAAAAGCTCTCGTAACTTAAGAACAATCTAAAGTTGCATTTATTCTTTAATCTCAGCTCTTTGAGGGGATAGCTCCGAACTGCCTATAGCTTCTGACCTAATTATCATTATAAACCAACAGTTGTCTGTTACTGTTGATCAAATAGGCAGACAAACAAACGAATAACACGCTAATGCGGATGTTTGACTTCTAAGTGATTTCTCTTAAGTTTGCATATGTTGCAGCTAATGCTTAAAGGTTGTCGATTGAAGTAGGTGAAAGTGGCAATGAAACACGTTGTTGCAAATTTTTCCTCTAAAACTCATGGGCGGCAGCGAAAGTGTGCTCGACATAAAAAGGCGTCACCTGAGATCGACTTATTTCAAAAACTAAACTGATATACGAAGGCAGGTTGAAAGTTTCCGAGATCACTGCGGAAAGAAGGAGTTCTTTAAATATTTTTATTAAGTTATGTTTGCGTATTTTGCCTGTCTACTAAAATCAAACTTATTTTCGATCATAAATGAAAGAAAAAGTGGCCAATTATGAAATTATTTTAATTGGAGAAGAAAATTAAGTTCTGAGCGTCCAAAAACATTTAGCATATCAGAAATCCTTGATGCAACCCTTGACATCGTTTCAGTAAACTACAGTTGAAGACATATGACATTAGAGATCTTTTTTAGCGCACTTACTGGCACTACAGCCTTAAGGGCTTATTGTGTCTATTAACATGTACTTATACTAGGACGTCACATACACCTATGAGTTCCCAACGAGACTTGAACTCGCCTGCCGGCCTGCAGACAGAGGAGCAATGGTTGTGTCCGTATGAGCCAAAGCGTCAGCTCCATTAGAGATCTTATACAACCAAATAAAAATTTTAAATGAGACGAAGACAAATATTGTAAAGATACTTTGAGGAAAGCACAGATAAAAATGTTTTTTTTTATTAACTAAATTTAACTTCTAAATCTTTTAACTAACAAAGTTCAAAAGCGACTACATTAAAAGGAAACAGAGTATAAACCTTGAACTAACAAGAGCAAATACATTAAGCCTTGAAGGGATTAATTAAAAAATGTAATTAATTTTTTTTTTGTTATTATTCTATCCTTATAGGACTGTAGAACAAGAAGAAAAGAAGAAAAAGAATGAAATATCTTTTAACTGCTACTGATTTTAAATAACAAAACAAACAAAAATTCAAATTTGTTGATTACCATATATATCGGCAACAACATCGTATAACAACTTTCAGTTGATGTTTTGGGTTTTTGGATGTGCGAGCCTTGAGGCTTACATATTGTGAAATCCAATTTGAATGTCATGAAGACTTCTTAAGTAGCTTTGTGGAACAAAATTTGCGTTGTACATTACAATAGATGGAATTGTGAATTTTCTTACTTTATCGTATAAATTAATTCTGATACGAGGGCTGCTTCTAATTTAATATTTGATTGTGTAGCTGTCATTTGTTTACAAGTAATATCTACACACACACACACACACACACACACACACACACACACACACACACACACAATATATATATATATATATATATATATATATATATATACTACGTTGTAGTATTGTTCCTATACAAACTCGTACACTAATACTGTCGCAGAAATTTATAAAATATATATCTCAGTTATTTGTTGACTTATTCTATGAATATGTTTGTCACTAATCACCTAAACCTTAGTCTTCAGAAAAAGATAATAAAATAGGAGATATAATTTTTCCATTTGAACTACTTTAGTAAATTTCTTGTGTATATGTCAACGTCAGCGCGATGACCTGTTTCATTGTGTGTAGTATTTACCTATACACAACTGAACGAAATAAACTGTGGATTTGCTTTTAGTGAGATGATGCTTAACTAATCTCAAGACCAGTCTTGTTGTTCAGCACCGCGCCACTTTTTAACAGAAAAATTTAGGCCGTTAAGTAAAATATAATCTTCTTTGGTAGGAAGTGCAGCAGACGTTTCAGTCAATTTTCTCAAACATTTCAATTATTGCCACAGTGAACAACATTGTTATTGTCCGTGATGTAAGAAACAATTGAACCGATCGCGACCAGGAATTGTGTCAGCGGCTGTAACAAATAGCAGCGGCAAAAAATCCGCAATTATGTAAAAGAGAAGGAAACCGTAGCTCTCGCTTTACAAGCAACCATTAAAAGTGTAACCCGTTCCACATTCCTAATTAGCCACATAAGCGATTTTTTGCTCCTTTTACATGAAAGTGTGATTTTGATTGAGTGTTTGAGGCGTGAGGCAGCGCCAAAGTGTACTGTTAGGAGATGGACTGGTTAAGAAGCAAGCTTGGGGAACAAAAAGTGGTCGACATTCTGCCATGAGCTTGCTGACGGCCGCTGAAATTTGGATTTTGCAACTCCGTAGGCCTACTCATGTGTCGATGTGGCTGGGGACGATTTACGCTCTGAATGGCTCTCCCAGGAGAGTAATTGAGTTTCGTATCGAACTAGTAAAACGAGTAATTACGCACCAGTCTTACGGCTTCGCGGCTGCTCTTTTCTATTTCTGTTGTGTTCACAGCTGCAGAAGTGCATCGGTGGCGCCGTTACGCAAGCTGCTACGTATGATGTATTGTCATACTTGTCAAGTAAAAGTGGTCGATTTAAAAAATATAAGAAGGCTGAAAATTGTAACTATTTTTTAAACCTTTGCTCCCACCTTTACCTTTTTATTGACTTCTTTTGAAGTTGTCAGTAATAGATAACTTCACTATGTAAACAAGTGAACAAATAGTCTTGAGTAAATGAACCAAATTTGTTTTATTCTCCAATATCAAATTTGCATGGGAGCTTGTTTTGAGGATTAAAACCAGGTCTACCAAGCTTATTGTCAAAAAAATACCCGCATTGTTGCTTCCAACACTGTGTTTTGCATGAACATGAAAAGACAGTATTTCAAAAGCGATGAAATTTTTAGAGCGTTAGTGCGATGATTTTATAGTCAGATCTCGTATTATGTGTAAAAGCAAAATGACGACTTTTTTTACCTTCACTTCTTTTACCTTACGGTATTAGAGTATTGAGCCTAAGTCTCTTCTCTAAATCCTAATTGACCAATATTATGTAATTCAAGTGGGAAATTGATCCAACGTTAAGCTTTTGGTTTGTTGCTGCTTATTTTGAATATTTGCAACAGTCCCGTCTCCCGGACATCCATCATCCTTCACCCGAAGGACACGCTCTATACGTATGCGATCTCCCAAGAAAATGGTAATATATACTTTGTAGAAATTAAGAGTATAGAGATAAAAAAAATAACGACCAGGAGAAAGCTCTAGAGTGTCCAAAAATCGAAAGTCATAATTTAGATAACTTCATTTTTACATCTTATCGAATTTTTTGAGATACTTTAAGCTCCTTGTGGGAGCATGGCTTGTGAACCGAAAGGTCAATTAAGGCAATGTGGTAACCACTACGTCTTAAACGACCTTATTATTATCCCTTGTTCGAAATGAAGGCAAACACATTATTTTTAGTGACTGAATAGGCCACCCGTGAGGCATCGGAGCTCAGCATTAAACCCGGCTCCGCCTGGATTGCAACTAAACGGCTCAACTATTCAACTACGCTGGCACCCAAAGAAGAAATACTACCACACGTATATAAAGCGGAGCCAATTTTGCAACATTTGAACGTTTTTAAATGTCTTCTTCATTGCCTAATTATAATTGTTTTACTATTTTATTTTATTTACATCTTTACGATCAATTAGGCATTCAAATGTATATCCTGGTGCATGATAATTGCACATTTACAGAATGACAACCAAAATGTCAATTAAAAATCAAAAAATCTCGATAATTTTTATTAATTTTCAATTATGTTAGAAAACGATAGAGAAGGTTATAATTTTATTTATATTTAAGTATTTTTTTTTTGTTATTTCTAAGCAATATAAACTTCCACTTCATCTTAATCATTTTCGACATTTTGGGCACTATAATTAATTTAATTACTTTTAAAAAATTTACACACACACACACACACACACACACACACACACATATATATATATATATATATATATATATAATAATGGTAAGGCTCTAACGCCTCTCTTGGGAGCACGGTTTGCGAACTGAGAAGGTTGAGGCTCATATGTTTGCCCACTGTGCCCGGTAGTTGCATTCATACATATATCATTAGAAATTAGTAGTTTTTTTAGTATAACTAAATTGTTCAGAAAATAAAATAAACCACACAGATGCAAAAGAAACTATCAATACTTTCCGAGCATGCCTCGTACATAACTTTATATACAGGGTGATTAATTTGTAATATCCAAGTAACTGTAATTTAAATATACTTTTTTTTTAAATTCGTTACGTTAACTTTAACATTTATTTTTTTCTAACTACGTTTGGTACTTTTAATTTTAACTTTTTAAATGATGCCTAATTTAACTTTTCTTTGAATACTTTCCAGTTTTTCTATTTAGGGGCGAGGCTCTGCACTCCGCGAGAGAGCATGGCCTGCGAACTGAAAGTTTAAAACTTTTATATGTTTGCTTTCTCACACGCAGCTCAGATAACTGCATTTTTAATGACTGACTGGGGCTCAGGATTAAACCTAGGTCCGACAACATTACATCTAAACTCCTTAAAACCGCTTAACCACTAATCTTAACTTTGCCATTTGGCTTCTCATTATATTGATCACACTTCTTTCTAGTATATCCTTTGCCATTCCTCTTTGCAACTTTTTCCTCTCCCCCCTATAGTTTTCTTTACATTCCGCAATAAAAGGCATACTATTCCTTCTAACATCAAATATTTCTTACATAACGGCGTTGCCATAGAGTCACCTTTGCCTCGTCCCCGCGCTGACCGCAAATCGGAATGCAGTTGTTTTTCAGAACGCCGGCCATTATCTGCGTCGATTTTATGCTGCCGCGGTGCCCGCAAAAATCAACCCAAGACACGTTTAGACGTACCCGTTTTCCTTTTGGCACATTATGCGCATACTAAATATAACAGTCCACCTATTGAGCTTTCAGGCGGCACATGGCTTATTTTAGAGGTATCGGACAGACGTCGATGCCTGGAATCGCGGTATGAAGTCGCTGCTCTGTGTTTTCGTTGCACAACCACCATCGTGACGCTTCAATCAAAATTCTGCGGCCAGTAATGCGCAACCTTAACGGAATTTTCGGGTTCTACAAGCTTAATTATCTCACGGTCCAATTAACATTATGTTCCAAAATGTTATGCTCACATAACAAATTGTCATTGTTAAATAATGGCCACATTTTAGGTTTTTTTTGGTGGGGTAGTGGTGAAGGGTATGGTAAACACTACTGTAGTTATTAGAAAATAATAAACCACTGTTTGTAGATTGATTTAATCAAACTCCCAAAAGAAGGCTTAGGTATGCACATAACATAAACAATTTTTGGGAGGACCAGAAACGGCTGAAGATGAAGGTTACCGACGTCGACCGGAGACCAGCGTGACTGAGGAGAATATTTATATTTTTCGGTGCCTTCTTAGGGATGGCCGCCGATTAAAAGTTGCTGAAATTGCTTCTGAGACGGAGTAAACTATAGTAGTGTTTAGGTAATTATTATCCACGTCCCTCGGGTTTCAAAGTATATCCACAAGATGGGATCGATTCTTAACAGAAAATTGACCACACTGGAACATCCTCCAGAGTGCACTGGGCTTATCAATTAAACATTTGATGAAGACTTTGCTGTCAAAACATTTGTCTGCGATTTGCTATTATTACAATAATCTTTATTTGGCAATATTGGAATAAAAAACTTATATATCTAAGTTAGAAGATTATGTAGTAAAATAGTATTTTTATAATGCTTGAAAACTATAGAAATTATTTTCGTTTAATTCATTTTTTTACGGTAGAAGTAGACATTAGTGTCTAGAATTGAAATTGTTTTAAGAAATAAATCAGGGACTAGAATGAAATAAATATTTAATTACAGTAATTAATAAAAACTGAATTATGCTTGAAACATAAAATAGAAACAATAGTAATTCTGGATGTTTCATATAGGCTAGCCTATAATTACCTTTAAGGACTAGCGCATACAACCTACTGTTTTGTCATTCTGACTATACCCTTGAAATTATATGGAGGACTACACGATCGTTCTCATAGTTCAGTTCGATATAGTTCAAAGAGTATAGTGAGAACGGTGGACAGGCAACCAACTATTATCTTAATCACAAAAGCTACAGTATGATTATTAAGGTCATTCAGGAGCTTGACTACTTAGTAATACGAACGCTATAGTTGTTGCCAACGGAAGACATCGTTGTCTACTACACATGCTAGATATCATCTTCTTCAAAAAAATCATTAATTTTCTGTATATATATTTTAAATCCGCTACACATTGTGTATTAACAGTGTATCGTCGAATATGTGACATAATATCTGCTTATACGATTACACTAAATATTGTTCCACCACATTAAGAATTATGATGGTCCTGTCATTAAAAAAATATTATATAAAACCACTTTCCATCGTTTTTGCACTTTTTATACATAAGTATTAATGTGGGTGGACTCAGATTCCATACTTGGTTCTAGATGCTTGACGGATTTGCGTTCATTTCGAACTAAATGTAATAATAGTCATCTAAAGTGTCAAAGATAGTAAGCAACAACCAGGTAGTAAGAACATACATATGGAAGTCTTGATCTCCCAGTTCGAACGTTATACTCTTTGCGGGATGCAGGACCTCATTATTATTAATCATTCAAACTTAGGGGTTTAATTGGAAATTTGTTTATAACTCCGATTGCAATTGAAAGTGACGCATTGAGATAAAAAAAATTAAAATGTACATAAATAAAAATTCTGTTTAAGCAATCGAATTGTTTACAAGGTGCACATTAGTTTTGGTGCAACCTTGGTGCTTCAACACTTGAATAAACCCAACCACCGATTGCAACAAGACATTCCTATCTAATTCAACTTACGCAATTCTTGTTGCAGCGGATTATCCCGGTTTCAGCGCCTGCTATAAGCAAATACGCTAAGACGGCCGCAGCTTGCAATTTTTTAGTTGTAAGTCCAATGCCAGCGGGGAATTTTAAGTGGATGGCGCATTGTTGGTCCTGACAGTTATTAAAATACAATAAGCCGTTTCACAAACAGTAATTTTACGTGGCAGTTTCTACACTGGCTGCTTGCTGGCAAGGCCGGTTTCCTTCTTTCAAGCTTTTTCCAGAATGTAAAAGCTGCGATGGTACATTTTGACTAGCAGAATTGTAATTGTAGCCCCAAAATATAAGTCATTTTGGCACAACGTTACAGAGGAGTGATGGCTAAATGGTAAGGCCATTGTAGATGAGTCGTTGCACCGAACGCCACCAGCGGCATTATACGAATCCTGGCTACTTTTAGAATAACCTTGGTATAATGCATAAGCCTATTATTTGGCGAACGTCTCAATGCTATCACTGATTAAGATTTCATCACAGATATTGCCCGACGTTATTACATTTATTATGGAGGCACATTTACATTGTAATGTATCTGTCTTGCTGTGTTGTAGATTTTATCTTAATTGGTACTGCACTTTGGCTGCTACACTTGCAGAGAGTTCCTTTATTTACAGATAGCTGATTATATGTTACTCGTGGCATGCATAGTTGGGTTAAAACTGAGCAAAATATTTTTATTTTAATATAAAATTAAATTAGATCGAATTTTGACATTCCCTCGTGCTTTTATTACTAAAAAAGTTCACACCAAGAACCCCTTAAGATTTCCTTTTAGCGTCGTTATATTCACGGAGAAACGCGCCATGTGCTCATGAATAGTAAAAAGTGGGGGCTGAACATATTGTTAAAAGTGGAAACGCACGTCAGCTCCAAAATTGTCTCGTGTACTTCCTGTCGAAGCCAATAAATCACTCAGCCGATCGATCAGTTATTTATCTCTGTGTGAAATCTTGCACGAGCTGAATTTTAATATTTTGAGTTCTGCGTATACAGGTGGAATTGTGGTTATCCTTTTTTTATTAAAAATCTACTGAATACAATCGCAGCGGTTATTTTAATCTTCTACTCTATAAAACTGCAAATATGTAACTATGTATGTTTGTTTGTAACTAACATTGCAATTCCTCTTACAGTTATGAACCGGTTTCAAAGGCCAAACTTCGCATAAAGCTTTTAGTTTTTTTATTTAGATCACGATTGACATATTATAGGTCAAAACATATCTTATTATGAAATAATTAGACAGTTTGTGCCACCTATCGGTGTTACGTGGCCAATTCTTGCCGTTAGTAGACGCATGCGGCACAACTTTGATTAATGTGAAACTGAATATAGCCGAACGAATGGGATCAAGCTTAGATATGGCTGATGAAACGATTATTGGCATATTTTTTCTTAAAATTGTAGATGAAACTATAAACCAAATATTTAGCTCAGGTTGTCCGTTCTTAGGACGGCTTTTTTTTTACTAGTCTTATATAATTTTTAATATGCACTTTTATATTCTTCAACTAGATTCAAAGATCATACACATAAAAGAAGAAAACAGGAAAGTAGGAAAAAAGACTAGTATAAGATCTGCAGTGACACAAACGTGCTCTTACCCTTAAATTAGAATTGACGGCATGTTTACTAATAAATTAAATGAGGTCCTAATGTACCGGTTGATTTCCGGGCTGTTCCGGGAAAATAATTGCTATCTTTGTAGAAAGCCTGTAGTCATTCAGCCAAAAATATTTGGTACCCCCCTCCTTCTCTCGGTTTTGGTTCAAGTATTCGCTACTGGGCATCTGAACCCATACCATAAACGTAAGCCAGAAAAGAAAATATGTTTCCCAAACATTACAGTACCACGAGGAAAGCCCTAGAATGATTTAAAATATCAAAACACTGATAGAAAGAATGGCAAAGACTACGGAAGGTCTAGAAAATAAAAAAGATGTTTGGCCGAAAATACTTGATTCTCTCTCTCTCTCTCTCTCCCTCTCTCCCTCTCTCCCTCTCTCCCTCTCTCTCTCTCTTCCCCCCTTCTAACCCTCTCTTAAAGACCCGTATTTGCTACTAACACCCAAACCGACGCCAGAAATGTAAGCTTACATACTTGGAGACGTAGCATTTGATATGCGCTACGCGGCAACCTCTTTCGAACAATACAAGTTGGAAAATCAAACGTGAAAAATGTAATTTATGTGTCTAACAGATAAATGGTGAGCAGCAGTACTGATTTAAGATTGTCAGATAATGAATTAGGACGAAAAAATTTTTCAACCAAACATCTTGCCCCTAGGAAAACTCAAAATAAATTAAAAAATTGAAAGAACGAGAGGAAATATAGCAAGGATTTTAAAGAAGTTATAAAAAATAGAAAAACGCATTTGACCAATAATACCTGGATATCTCTTATTCTATTTGCCTATATACGTCTTTTGGGAGTCTCCAGAAGGTATACCGACAAATCGGCAAATATCTAGCCGAATATACGAGCATTCTCTGGTCGTAAGGGAAGGTGATAATAGTTAGGCACTTACCAAACATAACAAAGAAACAGGCCACAAAATTAATTTTTCGCGGGCTAAAACCGTTGCTCCCATTTTCCAACTCACCAGCAGGATTGTACGTGAGGCAATTGAAACAGAAAAAACGCCTGCAGTGTCTGAACCCGAGAGATATAGTCAACGTTTACCCGTCATATGGAAATCTCTCATTACCCCGCATCGTCAATTACGCAATACCCTTAAACCAACAAACTTTCCCCAACCTAATGCATCTCCCACCAAACAACATTCTCGCTAATCTTTCACCTCCAGCCCTGTAAATGACGAAGCAGAACACACGAAAGCTCAGTTTTACTTAAAGATTCGTATCCTTCACAAACATGTACGATATCTTTTAATCTTCTTTCCTCTTTCTTTATCTCCCTTCTGCTTCAAGACTAGTATTCGCTAGTTAGCAGTCGAACCGACACCAATGTATCCCCACTTGGAGACGTAGCTTCTGATAGGGAAAATATAAAGTTGATGAGCAGAAATTTCTGTTTTAAATTTTCATATGAACAATTAGAAAAGAGAATTTTTCAGTCAAACATTACAGTATCACGAGGAGATCTCAAAAATAATTAAGAAAATGAGTTAATAAACTTGCAAAGCTTGCAACGCATAGCGAAGTGGCGAAGCAGTCTCCCAAATTTGAGAACCCTCTAGTCTAGCTGACCTTTGACCAATCAGTTTCAAAATCACTAGCAAACAAGCCTTTTTGGTCACCTGTCGATTGGTGAAAACAGAATTTGGAAATTCCCGTTCTCGAGTTTTTTCTCGGACGGGCGGACGGACAGACGGACAGACGGACGGACATCATGAAGTTAGTGACTTCGCTTCGCCACTTAATAATAGGAATTATGGCAACTACCGAAAGGAGAACATTAATGCATGCTAATCTGAATAAATATAGAGACCGACTCAGGAAAAATTTTCGGCTGAAGGGAAAGCAACTCCTACAACTATAGTAAATCTCACAAGCGCCGAAGCTTGGTAGAAAAATAGGAAAGAAAATAAAAACCAGATGAGAGCCATATAACTGCGACAAACAATAAAAACTTCACAGCCCAAGAACATCCAGATATAATTGAAAGACCTGAAAATTATTAATTTAAGTTAAAAAAAGTTGTAAATTAAAGAAGAATTCTATAGAGTAGATTGCAATTATGATGTTAAAACTAACGATTCTAGATGGTTCTGAAATTTATGGTCAAAAAATGACTAATTTTACTTATAAAAAAAACAAATAACAAAAACAAGAAGTGCAAAAGAAGAATAATAAAGGTAACTAATAGTGAAGATAATAATAATAGTTCCCCGTAACAGGCCACGAAGGACTATGGGTTCGTAACAGGATAGGTCTGCTACAATCTAGAGCCTACGGTACACAAGGGTAGTAACGTGGCTAGCGCTACGTGCCGACCGTCTATTATTACCCCAGAGAGTTTGACCTCCATTTATTGCAGCCTGACTCGAGCTGGGCCGTAAGAATGCCAGCGATTGAATTGGCGAGAGCGGGGTTCGAACCCGCAACTCTAGCGACCTATCCCCTAGCCTACCACGGCACTTTAATAGTGAAGATCAAAAGAAGATCATAAATAAAAGTAAAATCTGCGAAGGAACGAAAGATAGCTAAGATGGAAAACTAAATCGACAAGGAAATGAAAGAATATGTCGCGAAACTCAAGTTTTCCCGCAAATCTGCAAGTCGCCCGTGTCCAAGTTGAGCCTTCCGGCTAATTGGCTTTTAAGCACCTGTCCCAGTTGCGACTAACGTGAAATCGTACAAGAATTCCTAAATTTCACATTCTTTCGAATTACCTGTTGGGCATTGACCACGGCTGAGTCACGCACGGAGATCTTTGTCTGGATTTGCGCAATTTATGTGTATGACTAACCGTTAGGGTTTGACGGCAGATTAATGAGCACCGTTGCCTGCTCGATCCCCCCGGAGTCATAGGAAATACCCAGCATCCCGCCAGCGCGGAAAATTGAGCAAAGACCGACCGAGTGACTAACAGGCTTTCGGGAATCAAAATTGGTTTTGGGCGACTTATCGGCCGATCATTAGGCAGTGCATGTTTGTGGCGTGAGGTAATTCGCTCTGATGGGGCAAATTGACGGCAGTCGTGCGCTGACAGCAGGTTGGTGTAGTTTGATAAGAGGGATGGACGATTCCACGAAAGTGCTAGCGGTCAGGGACAAAGACAATGAACGTCGGTAAATATTGGATAAGAAACGGCCTTCGCTTTATCGAAATGGGTATTTCAATTTCGAAGTTAGTAATTTTGTCTTAGCCGCATTACTCTCCCCATGTAGTTGCTAGAAATTTTGTTAAATTAGAGAACTTATGACAGAATTTACGAACGTCGAACAGTTTTAGTATCACTATAATAATCTGAAGAATGTTAGAAATAGGTAAGACTCAATTTATTACCTGTCAGAATAATTAAATTTCATAAATTTACTTAACTACTAAACTAAAAACTATAATTTTATTCATATACAGGGTGCCCTCGAAAAGAATTAGAATGTTAGTAATTTTCAAAAAATATGTAAATTTTGTTAATTCGAAATGAGTAACTTAAAGACTAAAATTGTTAATAAAGGACTTTTTATGAAGAGACACGTGGCAGCCATTTTTATCACCTTCAGTTAATTTGCAGACCTTGTTCTTGTTCCCCAATGCCAAGAGTGCACTCCTCGCGCACGTCAGGCATGCGACAACAAACGCTCAATTCAGGCATTTTTTACAACACTCACGTACACACGTGAGCTCCCACGCGGTTGTTACTTTCTAGTTCCAAGCAAACAAGGTTAAAAGGCAATCCGCGAGCCTCTACGGAGGCAGCTTACGAAAGCGCTCACCTGGAGAGCATTGTCGCGACGAGAAAACGGATGCTCCGACCGGAAATCCGCGGACAACTGACGATAGCGACGTGCGCGAGTTTTCTACAGTTTTTTACTGATTATGCAGTTTTCCCTTTTGCCAGGCTATTAAAAGAAACTTATGACGTCATTTTCTTTCGTCAATTTTTGAAAAATTCTATTATCTTAACCCCTTTACCTTGGTTTTGCGTGTGTTTTGTAATTAAAACTTTTGGACGATTAATTTGATTTCAGAATGATAAACGACGTGTATGTACAGAGACATGGGAATATACAGGGTATTTAAGAATAAATTCAATATTTACTCGGAGATGACCAGAGATTATTGCCGGATCGGAAGAAAGGTTATTGCCACATTAAAGAGGGGATTTTTTCATATATATCCCTCAAAGAATTAACTGCCGAGCTCCGAACCCCTCAGAGCTACGGTAGCTTAAAATAAGTGTAAGGAATGCACAGGAAAGTCGACCCGTATTCTATTCTTGATTTCTGCTTATGCCAAATGTTCTATGCATACTCCACTGACGTTTGCACAAGTCAGCGAATGGCTCAGTCGGTTAGGCGTCGTGCTTGTAATCCGGTGGTCGAGGGTTCGATTCCTATCTAGTGCATTTTTTTTCGGAGCTCGGCAGCTATTTCTTTGAGGGATATACATGAAAAAATCCCCTCTTTAACGTGGCAATAACCGTTTCTTCCGATCCGGCAATAATCTCTGGTCATCTGCGAGTTAGTTTCTAAATATATTTACGAAAGGACAGAAGGTGCTTATAAATAACTAATTATATTTAAGTTTACTACAAATATAATTTAACCTGAAAACTAGTAATTTATGAAAACATAGCATCAAACAAACAAAAAATTGCGAAAGCAGTCAATAACTTACAAGGACCTTTCAGTCACCAAATTCGAAGACACAACCAAACCACCCCCCCTTAGACTGCGAAAGGGCTCAAAAACGCTATCACTTCAACTTTTTCGCTATAACTTAAAATATTCTAAGAGAATTTTTAAGCCTGAATGCGCTATCTAATTTTTGTCTTTTTTGCCTTTTGGTGTCTTTGATCTTTATCTTTAGTTTTGTGTATCCTCCATATTTTGGGATCCTCAATACTTGCGGGTGGCGGCTTTCAATACAAAAAAAAGGCTCGATGTGCTTTTCTTCTTTTATCGAGCATCCGTTTTAAAGATTTTCTTCTTTCTTTTTGATTTCTATCATTGATAATGTTTAGAATATTTAAAATGGACATATTCGAAACTTAAATTGAAAATTAAGGCAAACGTACTTCTGCTTGTTCTATGTAGTCTCTTTTTTGGGACTCTCAATAAATTTCCTGGTTGCTTGGGCAAACAGGTTACATCTTTGATGTCTTGATATTTTTTTATCTTCAGTTTGGGCGTCTTCGGATCAAAACCACAATTAAATTTAAGATATGTACTCGATGTACTTTCTTTCTCTTTTATTAACTTTTCAAGCTGTAAATAACTTTTGCATCAACTTTTAGCCCCTCTTCCCTCTCTCCTCTTGTTAATTTTTTAACTTTTGTCTTTTTTATCTTCAGTTTGTGCGTCTTTATAAATTTGCTAGTTACTTGGGCTTGCAAGTAGCGACTTATCAAGCTGTCTACGATTTTTAAAGGTTTCTTTCATAGATTTTTGTTTTCTAGTTTTGTATTACGGACTCCACTAAACTATTATTAGTATTGAACGTAGCTTGCTCGGTGACCTTCAAACTCTAAATAAAATGCATGGTTCAGAGATTTAGTGTTTTTTTTTTTGTTATCCATACCTAGGTTTAGGTCACACTGTATACTTCCCTGTAACAATAAATGGCAAGTTAAACTGTACAGACTATCAATATTATTGTTATTTTGTTTTCCAACATGCGATTTAGCTTATGTGCTTTTTATCAAAAAAAAACTCCCTTGCTTCTTGGGAGTTTTCTTCGGCATTTTATTTTTGTTATTATTTGAGTGAGACGTATATAAATCAGATGACGCAGAACAATACAGTGGTTCTGATTGCCAATTTCTGCCTCTGTAAGTAAACGCTTGTGAGATATATTCAGTCTTCCATTTGAATAATTTTTTTCTTCATCCTTTAATAGCTCTGTTTGTGAACTTTTCGGTCCCAACTATTTTTAACACTGCATTAATCTCGTTTCCAAAAAAACAGTGTCATAAGATCAGAAATTTACTATATAAAAACAAAGGAGAAAATGACTACACTTAGAATCAACGTTGGGTTTTTAAATGAGGGAAAAACAAAGATTTACTTACCTTCTGGTAGATTATTGGTACAACTTTAAATATTTTCATGTAGAAACGCAAGCCATACTCTTCCACCGATTAGGGTAAAATTGATTAGAAGCACATTGACCTTTTGCCCTTCAGCAATTAACAATACAAGTAAATTTGTGACGTTATTTCTCTGCTAAGGTGACATTTTTTACTAGTAATTTGGAAAAAGAATTGAATTTTAGTTTTTACTCCAGATATTTATAGCTGAATTTTCTTTAACCTGTTTTTTCTCTAGATAGACATTTTTAAATTAAAATGTGTAATGTACTAAAACTATTTGACGTGTTGTCCGACCTATTATTAAATCCCGTTATAGAATTCCTCTTCTAAATTACATACATGGAACTACCCTTCGAAGAAAAAGTGGTTGAGTAAAATAAAATTTTATTGGGCTTGGATGTGGCCATAAAGGTCTCCGTTCATGATGATACTTCCAGGTAGTAATACCTTAAAAGGATAGCAACCAAGTTCTTACGAAGGGCTAAGCCAGCTTTTGTGTAGTGGCCAGCGGGATGCGATTAGGGGCTTAACTTCCTGCAGTTAGTCTGACGTCAAAGGACGCAATGCAAGATAGAGCTTTGATGGAAGCGAAGTCGTTTGGATTAACTTTTCTACGAACATAGGAATTGGGCGCGTGCTGACAGCGTCTGCGAGACCTTGGTATTAAAGTTACGTGTTGTGTTCCAATAATAAGCGAAATAACGGTATTACAGTGTATATAAAATAAGTTTTCAAGACAAACTGATTTTTTTACAAAGGTATTGAGGATGAAATTTCAATTGTGGGATGTCAGAAAATGATGACTGTCACAATTCCAAGTTGTAAAAGTTCTTATATGAATGAGTTAATACAGGTGACGAGGAGCCATTTTTTTTAAATTTAGGGAAATTCTTAGCATTTCATCGATGACTATTTATATATGTTGATATATAGAACCCTGGCTCATCTGTAAAGAAATGTTGTTGCAATCTTCAGACAGAAACTTTTGTCCTTTTTAGATGATTTGCAACACTTTGTGTAGACTACGTACTTTATGGTATTTCTTAGCAAACTCTTCTTGAACTAACGTCATAGACATGCACCAAAATTACCTAATTCAATCTTTGTGCACACGAACTTCTTGGACAGCACATGGAATCTTTTGTCAGATTTGTTTTAGTGCTTCAAAATTTTAATCTTTTAAATAACAAAGGCTGGCCTTTGGTATCATACAATTGGTTGCTTGATATGCTGAAGTAGAGCTGGGTTGGGGGTGGAATAGAGTGTCAGGTTTACTAGGGATAAAACCTATAGAATAACTTGTTTGACACATGAGACGGAGAAAAATTCTGCATACAAACTGTATATAATTGTGTTATCAACCTCTGAAAGTTGTTTTTAGTTGAAGCCCCGCTTCTTATCGTATTTTGGCCCGAAGCGAGTCATTTAAATCCCATTCGGGTGAAGGACTGGACTACCAATTAAGATTATTGGCGTGCTATGTATGCTCTTCAGTTGAAGAGCGCCCAATTTTTCCTTTTTTGTCCAAACCAAACCTACTTGTTACGCAAGAGAAAACAGATAATTTAGTAATTACAACAATGAGGCGTTGAGCTTCATTGTCATGTGTAATTGGTCAGTTAAAGTAAACAAGTTGATGAACGGACACGCAGTTGGCCCAATTAATAGCATCCGCACCTTATAGTCGCCTTGACAGAGTGTAAGGTAACGAAAAACCTAATTATGGATTAATGACATAATAAATAACAAAAGACCAGCAATGGCTATCTCTTCGTGTCAACAACACCGAACGTGTTTACCACTAGCGGCTTATTTATGTTAAGAGTATCAGGGCGTGATAATAAAATTCAATTTTAGAATAGTGATTTTCTGTGTTTAAGAAGACAGATCGGATCCAAGCGTTTTGTAGGCCTGAATAGCTGTTTTTGTACGCGTGTCAAAAATTGTCTGATGTAGCCCACATTTAGTGTCATAAATTGCTGACCTTAAAACTTACAAATTCTTGAATTATGGTTTCTACTTTTACCTCAAAGTTATCTCCGGCCAAACGCGTACCTCATTTTAAAAACGCCCAGTCCTAAATTTGAAAAGTGAATATTCAAATACAAATCTTTATCGCTGATGGTCGCATTAATTGCCGCTATTACACGCGAAATTGATCGCTCAACCTTGTTGGGCACGTCGAAGATTACCGCGGCTATTTTTAATTTTAAAGGAACACTTGCAAGTCCTATTAGCGCGCTTAATTACGACCACAAGAAAATCGCTGTGTTCTGCACTTTGAGCGAAATGAGCGGTCCCTGACAATGTGCGTGTTGTGTGTCAAGCCGACAGAAGAGGAAGCGCGCCGTATTGCATACGCCGCGGGCGCCATCTTCTTTATTTTGCGGGGTCATCAGCATCCGATTGTGTAACAGAGAAAACCCTGACGGGTGGGAATTTCGCGTTGCCGACCAAGTTTCTGTGGGAATTTTTTGGGTCAATTTGGCCAAAATGAGCGAGTTGGTTCGCTTGTGCACACATCAGGGCCAATTAAAGTAGACCTTGACATCGCTACTCCCCCCAGTTATGAGATATCAATTGCACCAAGCAGGAAGACAAAGTTACCGTGTTTATTATATATGTATATTGTGATGGCACTCGAGGTAATAGATAGAATGAAAATCAATTAGGATATTTTTAGGGTACATTTAGAATGGTAAACAGGAAAAAAATTTAATTTCAATGGAAAATTTTGCATTAACTGTAGTAAAGTTAATAGTATCAAGTAACGTTTCGCATTGGTATTTTCTAGTAAGTCCTAGTGGTGTTCTTCTTGGAATCATTTTGGTAATGACAGGCTAAGTGTCATTTAACTATTACTATTATCATTTTTACAATTGTGTTTGCTTTGTTTTGTAATTGTTATACCACTTTTATATACAATAAGGAAAACGTGGGACAAACGAAACGAGTCAATCGTTCATGACACTCATAGAATTTTGAAAATTGAAATTTGAGCCCCATTGTTGGGGTTGCTGCTGTTATTTAACTAATTTTTTTTTCGAATTAAAACGGAAATTATTTAGAAATTAAAGGAAGTATCTTTTTTGGTCCCAATGTCTAAACCGTACTATTTTTATTGGTAGTTGTTCTGTCTCGCAATATATTAAAATCTGTAACTAAGATCGAACTTTAAATTTCACCTTTCTCACAATAGTCTCTACAGATCTCCACTCTCATCCACGGAAAGAAGGCATTGTCCACATAGACACCCTAAGGCTCCCCCTGAGTTGTGATAGCGCTAGCACCTAGTGAATAACCAATACACCTCGCATATATTGAGTCGTTCTTTTTCTTTAAAGCTTTGTTGATGATCATCTTCCTAACAAGTAATATCCATCGTTTTTCCAATGAAGAGTCTAATTTTTTTGTGATTTTCTGCACAAAATTCCCCAAAAATAAATTTAGAAAACACCTAAAACAAAGCTAGAGCATTTTGAATTTTTTCTAATTAGGCGCACAGTGGTTTTAATGTCCTCTTTTATTTCTATCTACTATTTCCATTTATTTTCTATGAAAGCTTATATATTGTTACATAATGTTGCGCCCTAAAACGACAGCGATATCAAAGCTTAGCGAAGTCCATCTGGACATGAGTTTTCTCAAATTCGGTCCTTAGCACAATCTCCCGAATGGTGATATTAACATACTGAGAGACAGAACCACTACAGAATTCAGCTTGTCAAGATTGTTAACATTTTTGTACCTGTTTCTATGTACCACGTGATTACTCGAAAATCAGAAATCGTGCAAAAATACATGCAGATGCTCAAAAAGTTTGACGTTTTTTGCTTTCGTAAAGTTTAAATCCTCTCCTTAAACTTTTTAGAGGACATCGCGACGACGTAAACTGTTTTTATTATATTAATATTGACTATATTTTTTAGAGCTGAGAACCTTCTTTTCAATATTCAATGGCCAGCATCTTTTTAAATGTAATTAGTTACATTTTTTCCCGAAGGAAAAAAGTTTTACGTTAAATAGAAGTAAATCGTGTTCGGAAATAGGTTGTTGGTAATTAGTCTCCTATCCATTAATATCTTTTATTTTCAGTAGTTTTAGTAGGCGCAAATAAATTTGAAATTCCAAAAAAGAGTCGTTCGCTGTGGTAATCTTCGACCGACTGATACCATAGGTGTAACACCAGCCAATTGTGCACAAACATGTCTATAGCAACATAATAGTTACATTCCTTTCAGTGATTAAAAAAATATTATGACCGCGCGTCGTTAACGAACACTACAAATAATCTTCTTATATATGTCGGTTTAGTTTCAATTGCTTTTCGTTCTCTCCTAAATTGTGTATGCGACACATACATTTAAGTCTTCTTAAGGTTGTTGTCCCCGAACTATGACTTAAATTTTTTTTTTGAATTTTGGACGATTTTATACCCTTGGTCGTGAGACTCTTGATAATAAGCCGATGCGCAATGGACAAAAATACCTCTTGCTTTGACATCTAGAATGCTCAGGTACCGCGCCTTCTCTGTTCCCCGCAAAAAAGAAATTTTGGTTTATATTTGATTCACCGTCGTACATATAATAATACAGTAGCGATTGCGCTTCTTCTCATCATTATTTTCTTTCTCCATTTTGTTTCAGATTTTCAACATGAAACAATAACAAATTATTTTTTATTAGCATGTTTCTATAATACACCACATCCCTTCGATTCTTATCGTCAACCTATTGTTACATTGATTTTCTTTTCGCTTATTCATATATGTGAAGTGTTGTACGAGGTCTTTTTATTCTAAATCGCAGATTACAATCAATCTCAGTCTGAGAACGCTTATCCCATATCAAAGTTATGAAAAAATGGACTCGTTGGATGCAAACCTGATACTCCAAACATTCATAAAATTAAAAAATTAAATTCTGATCCTCTGCCCTGCTTAAATATCTTTGAAGGGAAGTTTGTTAATTTGAACTCAATTGCGATTGGTGTGTTTTGATTATATGATAGAAAGAGTGGTCTGGTTTGCCCTCTCCCTTCAATCGCCCCTTAAACAACAAAAAAATAAATATGTGAAAGGCGTAAAACTTTATTAATCTGCAGTGCCCGAAGAAACTGTAACATGCATTGCACGATTATTCTAAAGAATTTGATAGGAATAAATTTATGAGCAAAATCTAACAGTAGCAAAGCATAATAGTACACACCGATTCTTCAGTTTTTGCGAAGCACTCTTAAGAAAAAATAATTTAAACTAATTATACAAAAATTATCCATTCACATTTTCATTCTCCCCAAAACAGTCGGTCTTATCTAACAGCGACATTAAATTTTATCATTATCATCCTACTAAGTATACCGAAAATATTCTGCCATCATTTAATGATTATATTTTAGGGAATGCGAAAAACCGGGAAGATAATTGTAGCACTAAGAATTCTATTTAAATCGTAATGAGCTCCTAATATGCGACAAATTACTTTAACTGGGCAATACAGATAATTAAAGACAGCTTACTTTGCAAAGTACTGAATATAGTAAATAACAAAACTCAAATAATAATAGTAAGATTCCGAAAAAATTCCGATTATTATTTATTATTCAGTTCGTTTAAAAGACATTTTTGGATTAAGTAGCAACTTTCAGCTTTATAAAAAAAAGAAAGTTTTGGTAAGATAATAAAGAAGGCAAAGCTAATTATATACTCAGAAAATGTAAAGAAAAATTTAGAGCATAACATTTATGGTTTCTTGAATCCATGAAGGTTGAAGAACAATAAATAACACAGACACAGACAAAATACTTAAATTGTGGGTAATAAACCCATATCTGGTGCATTAAAATGGAGTAAGAGGTAAAGAGATGAAATGCCTCTGACAAGAGTACAGAACACCAAGTCAGGCGATGTTTACATAGACTCCTCCATATTATTGATACATGGAGACCAACACGGTAATTATTAGAATTGTTAGACGCAGCAATATCAGATAATATTTAAGTGCGTCGACGATCACACTTTTCTATTCTTTTGGATGAAGATTTTAGTGGAAAATTATTTTTTTAACTATACACTTTGGAAGGAAGTATGACCTGCGGACTGGGAGGTTAAAGCTTTCTAATGTTTACTCTCATTGCCGGGATGTAGCGTGCAATCTCTGATAAGAGACGATGTTGGAAGCACCACATTTTAGATTACTACATTATTACCCCTTGTTTGAATTAAACGCAGATACTGGAATATTTATATAT
The DNA here is from genome assembly GCA_036346155.1 of Sinelater perroti. NCBI lineage: Eukaryota > Metazoa > Arthropoda > Insecta > Coleoptera > Elateridae > Sinelater > Sinelater perroti. The sequence goes on from JARFIY010000201.1 coordinate 1,236,366, forward strand.
AACCACAGGATCGACCATAATTTTTTTTATTGTGTTAAATTGTAAAAATAGTAATGTTACTTCTTTTTGTGTCTTCGTATTTTTTTGTCGTCATAGTAAGGCGTTTAATTACATATTAACAACCTTTCTTTGATTTTCAACGAACTTAAAAAGTTCGTTACTGAATTCTATATGTCTGTCGGTCTGTCTCTGTCTGTCAGTCTGTCGCTGTCACAAAATTATGGATTTTTTAAAATTTTAAAATGGATTCTTATAGGACATTTTACGCTGATTTCAAAATCGAAATCAAAAAGTTTCTATCTCGAATAGTTTTCGAGATATTCGACTTCGAATTTCGGGAAAATTTCGACAGTGCGATTTTATGAGTAATTCTTAAAGAAAATTTTACGCTGATTTCAACAATGAAATCGAAAAAATTCTATGTCGAATAGTTTTCGAGATATTCGACTTCGAATTTCGGGAAATTTTTCGACATTACGATTTTAAATGTGATTCTTATAGGAAATTTTACGCTGAATTCGAAAATGAAGTCGAAAAAATTCTATGTCGAATGATTTTCGAGATATTCGATTTCGAATTTTCCCGAAATTCAAAATCGAAATCGAAAGGTTTTTTTAAGTTCGTTCTGGGATTGCTTACAGAGCAATCTCTTCGCCGGCCCCATGTTTTCTTCTGTTTTTTATTTTGATTTTCAACTATACGTTGTTTTCATATTTAAGGTGGTTGCTCATTTTTCTTCTCATTAGGAAAGGAAAAGCTCACAATTCACTGAATCAAACGCACGCCGCTGCGAAAAAAGCTCCATCACTTCACTTTCAAGGCCCACATGCTATGTGCGGCAGCTTCTAGCGCCCGAAACGTAATTAAACTTTAAATTGTGATTGAGAGCGACAATTAATAGCCACAATGAACACATTACCACTGTTTTAGACAGGAGGTAAATGTCGATGTAATTAGTAAATAGGATGGGGGAGGGGGCTCATTAGCATGCGCGGTGTGCAAGGTAAAAATTAATTGGGAGGCGCTTAGGATGAGATTTTTTAATCTGCAATTTAGAACTTACGAAGAACAAATTATTGCAATTACGTTTTGTCGATGCTACAAGGTTTATTTGAAAAGTAATATGGATATTTTGGAGATTGTAAGTGCAGTTCAAAAAATTAAATAAAAATGAGTTGAAACAGAGGCGTATAGCTAGCTAATAATTAATGCATTTGTTTCCATGACTTAACGTTATGGATTCTCAGAAATCATTAATTAAAGCTTGTTTTCTGTTGGTGAAAATGAGAAAAGAATAGTCAAATGGAATGGGGACTATTTTGAAGACTTAATGAGTCGTCCCAGGCAACAATAGAACTAAATATTTATCTCCAAGAGATTGTTTTTGCAAATTGAATATTGTAGTGGAGCTCAATTGCCGAACCCCCACGACAATAAAATTTGAACAATAGAAGACTATAATGATCTAGCGTGATGGGATGAGACATCGATTTGGCGCTTCTCGCGTTCTTAAGCTGTGTTTTCAATCTTTTAGCTCTTGAAGCTTTGTTTGCTACGCTTACAAATATTATGTTTGAAGGTGTGAGGGTGGATGCCGTCACCTAGTTTTGGCAGGTAACCGTTTACTACAGGTTACATTTAAATTTTGGTTTGGTACTATTACCACCAGTGCGCTTTTCGTTTTAAGGGTTTAATAGTTAGATCGTAACGATGTAATCTCTGTATTGTTTTATCCCTAAAATGTGATGCTTTACGTTCTTAAAGGGCAACTTTGAACGTGTGTTTGTATATGAAATTAATGGATGTTGCTTTTTTATTTGGTTAATTCAACCTCTTAACATATTTCCGGTTGGAGTGGCCTGATCTCGTAAAAAACTTAAAACCATCCTTTCTATGATGTCTAGTTTTTTTGAGAAGTAAACGACATCGATGGTATAGGTAGAACGATTCGGTATGACGAGGCGCGTCTTGGTTCAATTAGCGCAAGAATTTCTGCGAACTGCTCCTTCAAAACAACACGCATCGAGCACGTTTGCCATATTCTTCAGCTACGCTCCATTGTGCGGTTACACAACGGCATTGATATCGCAGCGCCGCGTTATAAAACAATTATTAAAGCATTTCTTTGTAGATTAACCTTGGGGACAATTTGTTTTCTGAGTGGTAACTGTCGGCTCGCTACAAGCCGCTCTGCACATATTGCTAGCATTAGAGTGGCCTTGCGATTACATGTCCATCCAGAAGACACGTTCGCATTTAAGGTACTACTGTAAACAATGTTTGAACTTGAGGTTGGAGGTCATTAATTATCTCCCCCTGAAAAATCAGTAAAATGTTAATTGAGATCAACACTTCAAAAAACTAAATTGGGTGGTAATTACCAAAAAAAAAAAGTTAAGTTTTGTTCATCACTTTAAGATTCTGTTTATTTTTCATTTCTAGAACATCCTCCAACAAGCAAATTTGACTCCGATTTCACTATTTCGCTAGTAATACTTATGTTCACAACATGATCTTCAACAAAAGATGAAGGTGTATTTTCCTTTTCCAGTTTTCAACTTTTGGTTTTGTAAGTCATGTGATCATTAGCACTTTCTTACAAATTCTAGTATAAACTGTAATTTGTGATTACAACCTCTATAAGGAATTTGTAAAGGTTTGCAGCTCAACTCTCAAATGGGAGGGCTGCATCGAGGCTGAACTTTCGCCAGTCCGCTTCCAAACGACCTGACGGGAAAGATCAGAACAAAGACCGAGGCCGCTGAATGTCATCCACCACTGACCTTTACTGCTGGTAACGACCAGTCGCCGAATCATTTTTGCGGAAGTGGAAACCGGACAAAAACGTCAAAAGTACAGATAGCACTTATCGTCCACCCCAACACAAAACAATTCGGATCTCATTAGGTCGGACGCGCCTAATGGTAGGAAAGCCACACGGTGGTGTTCTTGCTTCTAGATCTCTTTATCAACTTCCAACTCTTCCAGCAATTAGCCCGTTGTTTGGTCGGCCATTAGGGGCGATTAGACAGTTGAATCGTAACTGATGCCTGTCTCTCAAAGTGGCTGAATAGCCTCGCGTGCGTGCAATTAATGCGCTCGATGGTTGTGTAACAGGCCGAGTTCTTCGCTTGCTGCAATCTCGAGAGGCGGGATCTGCATTAACTCGACGGGCCGAGCTGCAGCAATCCAGTATGCAAGTAACAGTACGCTTCTGCGAACAGACGCACTTCCTGGCGCCTCCTTTCTTGCAATAAATTACGTAAACGCAAAGCCAGTTAAGCGGGGCAGTCGAGATTGCATCGGATGCATAAAATAAATCATGGCGCGAATGGATTTCAAAGTTGGCGCCACTAAAGGAGCTGCCAGTGTAAGTAGTTAAGGTCTGCTGAGCTCAAAACTGTTAGCGTTGCCCGCAAATTTAATGCACCATAGAAGGTTCTGCTGTACCCGTATGGAGCCATGTTTTGATAACTTGTCGTATTGAACCTCAGTTCTCCCTATTCTAAATTTTATCATCATAAATTAAGCCGTTTCTGAGCGAATCTATATACGGATAGACAACTACATAGTTAGACTGGAAGATATTGAATAAACACATAATAATAAAAAAATAAAAATGATCAGCATAAACAATAACGCCCGTCTTGTTGGAACTACAACAAAGAACAATAAAAAGTCATTATCAAAGATCTCCTTAAGCACTCATTATTTTGATACATCTCATGGGCATTAAATTCTCTGTTGCACCCTGTATTACCAAAAATATGAATTGTTTAGTAACACTAAATGTCGATTTATCTCTAATGGCTATAAATAGGATCAAACCTATTCCTGTGCACAAAATTGGTTTCGTGACAGAAAAATCAACTTCACACCGATTACACGGAATGATAGTTTATTATAAGAAATATATCGGTTCAGTGGACTCAAATCTTGTATGAAAGTCAATAGAAGCAATCTAGCAGCAAATAGGAAAGAGAGATTGATGACAAAATGCGCTTTTAACGTCGGTTATAATTCAATATTCAGGCTTTGCGGCAATTCCGTTTGTGGTAACACCGTCCATTTGCCCATTTGTTCAATCCATATAACTCCCACATGGCTGCAAAGCTTGCAGTTCTGGTTTTATCGGAATTTATAATGAAAAATATCCGCATAAAACCTATTGGCAGCTTGATCCTACTCATGCAAGCATAGCATTAGGAAAATTATTGCAAAAGTTTACAAAATTTAGATTTTTTCCAATTGTCTTCAAGGCTTCTCTGCGTAGGCTCCACCTCTGGCGTAACCAGCAATCTAAGAATCCTACTGCACTTAGTCTCCACCCTTTCATTCCCGTTACCCTGCGATTCTTAGTCTTCATCCCCTTTTACCGACCTTTTTAAATTGCGCGTTGCTTTTGTTCCTCAAACTAAACTACATCAGTGGTTAACATTGAAGTTTGATCGATGACGACCTCGTTGATCAGAAGCAGCGTCATGGTGCGAGAGCACTTTGGAAAGCGACTGATGCTTGCTTCGCTCCAAACGGTACGAGTATGCCGTAAAAACAAAGGCCCGAACTGGAAATTACGCACAACTGCAACTATGCCGGAAGAAGCAGCGCCAGATATGTAATATGCAGTAGCGTGACAAAATATTGTACGGTACACGAATTTCGGGTTTGTTCACCTTTAAAGCGCTTCTTAATAGACCACTTACAAACACCGTTTTGCTATACTTTTAAATTGAGGACTGTTACCGTTACTGTTTTTTGATCTTCAAAAACCGAGAGAAATTGACTCAGTCCTTAATACAGTTCACAAATTGTTGTTAGACAGAAAATCATAACTGAGTGATAACGACAACTTTTGAAAAAATGTTCGAAGATTTTCTTATGATAAAAAACACTTTTACTCATACAATCATTACTAAACTATATAGTAGTGTGGGCTAAAATTTTAATTGCATACAATATGCTATAATGTAACAGAAGGACAGATGTCCTAACAACTCTTTTTAGTTCTATATCTATAGTTTCTGATATAGTCATTGTGAAAAAGAAATTTAAATTATCGTCAGTTTTTAAGATTACTGTTTAAAGAGTGATCTTGTAATGAGTTCAGCGGAAACTACTGTGTATACTGTAACTATAGCTTCTCAAATTTTTTTTCATAATATGTTACAGTTTTTACTTGTTTTGTCCGAAACACGTTAATTCTGAAAATAGCGTGGCAAACAACATAATGGTTGTTTTATTGCCTTTAATTTACTTGACTTGTCCATTGTTAAATAAACTCGTTAGACGTACAGAAACTGGAATTGCTGTAAGAAGCACATTAAGACAATGGAACTATTCATGGCCAAATATGAATGTTAAACAGACTGATTTACTCACTAAAAAACGGTAATTAATTAATAGTGAAATGCCTTGACTCGCTTTTTGGTAACTGAAGTTGCGTCCATCTTGTCCAAAAAATTAATTAGCAAAAGGGGGATATCAAAAGTGAATAAATCTATCGGAATTTGGAGCGATTTAAGGTTCTGTAAGTTCTAAATTGAAGGTTGAAGGTTTTTAGAAAAGGGATTCTCTTCAGTACTCGGTAAACAAGAAAAAATGGATGAAACATTTTTTAATTGTTTCTGTGAGAGAAAGAAAACCCTATTGAACATTCCACATATGCTGTCAACTGAATTCTTTAAACGGAATACTGTTTAAAATAGATGGCAGTACTGGCTGATATAGAATAATACAAAAAGTGAAATTCTACCACACACAGATGGATTTCAAACGAAGTAATAAATCAGGAAACATTTTTAAAGTTTAACCAAATGTTCACCCGAGCTCTTAGATCTGGTGAATTGGTACTATTTTAAAAAGAGAGCACTATAACTGCATTTTTACCATGCTCATTTGAACACTACGACCTTGTTATAACTATTATTGAAACAAATGACCAGCTACGTCGATACAAAATTTATTTGGCACGGTGCGGTATTCCTATAGTCGAACTATAAATCAATGAAACCACTCTTTTCCACGCACATCTTATACAATCAGATCTCCCCAACGACTTTTGGAAATGGACAATTGATGAATTATTATCTTTTGAGAAGATCTCATGGTGAGAATTATAACCGTAATTTTTAACATTCGCGTCTGAAAACTATCACCTTATCATAATTATTGTTGTGACAAATAACTTCGTCTACGTCAAAACAACATTGATTTGACACAGTATACCTCTGGTCAAACTTAAAATCAATGAAACTCCTGTTCTTTCATGCATATCTTGTACAACAATTATTTTTGAAAATGAACATGTAATATGGTTTTACAAGTATACGTTTGGGAACGGAAATGGAAATCAATGCTTACTTGAACAATACAAATTCGGTGGTCGTATCCGCTATATAGTAGATCATGGACCATTATGATTCAAGCGAAAGAAAAAGATTGGTTAGTTGTCCAATCTTTTCTAACTATTTAACAAGCATGGTGTTCTTATATATTGTCCAGCTATTCACTTATCAATTCTTCGTCCCTTTTCCCGATTTCTAGTGGGCAAGGTATATTTTCACTGATAAAATTTTTATTTGTTTTGATGGGCACCCTAGCTGATTCGCTTAGATAAACAAAAAGCAGAATTAATAATCTCTAAATTGATCTGATTTTAACCATTGCTGAGGCATCTCAGCTATTGGCTATTTTGCGAAATAATAAGACCTGGGTTTCGTTTCATCAGTAGATTTTCTAATCGTATGATAATCCACTGTATCATATTCATGATAAATTGTATTATTTTCCTTTGAAAGGTAGTGATTGGTAAGAGGACTATCTAGTCGTAGATTCTTGACAGAACCCAATTCATTTAAAAACCATTCTGTTTTTCTGTTTACAAATTGGCCAAGGTTTGAAAGCGATGACGCAGGCGCAATTACAACCACTGTTATACCCTTGACCAGAGCATCATGAATAGCTCCATTCGTTATAAGATCTGATAGTCTTGTTCAAAATTGTTATTTTTGAGTTAAACCAATTTATTATATGACTTAGCCCGTATTGACATTTTTGTTAAGAAAATTAACAAAGACAATCTTTTTGTCAGTGGCATCTGATCAAAATTTGCTAACAGAAGATGGTTTGGGGAAAGGTTGAAAGAGCATCTGCATGACCCACGTTTTCCTGGGAGTTATAGCTTTATTCAACTGGTACAATTAGGTGATTTTATAGTGTCACAAACTACTATAACATATTGTTTAACAACTGGGTTAACATGTACAACACTCTTCAAGTGGTTCCATAGGTAACAATCAAATCGGTTAACACTGATGTAAATTGATGCCGCAATATGCATAAGCCACATGACTTATCATATTGCCATCTTCAAGCAATAAAGGCATTGAGATATTGTAGAAGAACGATTGATCCAACCAAGTAGTTACCAATATTGCCAGATACTGCTAAAAGACTTCAACTATTTTATAGGATTTTGCATGGTCCACTAATAACTATTGTGTAGCTTGATAATGCTATCTTTACTAAAGGTTACTGCATCTGTGAATAGGATTAACTACAGATACCTCATAATTTTAATGACAACCTTTCCCTTGAAAGAAAATCTATTTTCGATAGTCCTTGCATACATGACACACAATAAGGAAAATAACGGTTCTCATATAGGATACTCAACATAATCGCTTGACATACTCTCTGCTGTCTGAAACTCATACTGAGATTATCTTCAATTTTTTTCTAACTCGAAACGAACATTTCGTTTATCCCTACCACTACACGACCCTATCTCATACAAACGATGAAACAAAGTTGCAAAAGTTACGTGAATCGGTTACTGCCTGTGAGAGTAACTTTCTGGTAAATCGTCTTTGTTTGTTCTTGAGATGATCAGATGATGCAGATGTGCAAGTGAGATCAAACATGTAAACATATAGTGGCTGAGATGAGTGTTCTTACGGGAGCATAGTGTTATGAAGAACAGTATTGCTGTCTAGCATGTTCGTCTGTTTCCTGAAATTTGTCACCTCGTATAAGAAGCTCGAATGTAAAAAATGAAAAAGTGAAGTTGTAATTCTCAAAATATGAAGAACCGGTCGGAACATCCTGGGTCAAAACTTAAGATAATTTACAGATCTAATTTTTTCCTGTTTAACCTAGTGAATTTGCGAACGTTCTGTAGTTGGTAGTTTTTCAAAAAAGTTGTTTTGTTCAACTGGACGCAGCGACAACTTTCTCCCTTCGACTGGATGTGCTAACCTTGACGCAACCTTCGCGCCATCCATAAGGTGACCACACAATGCCGCCCGATGAACGATTTTAACCTTATTCCGCCGTGCGGAATGATTAATCAGTCTAAAAGCAAGCCTTGCCGGCACGAGGCCGGTCCTTTCCAGCGCCATAAATCAGCAGCCGCCGATGCTTTTCGTCAGCGTGGAAACACCTGCCATGGGTCCAACCGGAGGACTCGGGCTCTGCAAGCGCCTAACGAAAGCCGGCCGCGGTGAAATCAAATGTGCAATCGAATACAAATTCAGAGCATCACATTGACCCACTTTCGGTTTTATGTTTATTGTCGTCTGGCACATGCTTCACAAAAGTGAGCATTATGCGCTGGTAGCGACCAACTTGTGGACACGACGCGAGCAAATATACGGGCTAAAATTAAACTTAAAATGACCAAGTCTTCATGTTTACGAATTTGTCTGGTGCTTGTGCACGCGTTTAATAAACTTAGGCAGAATTTTGCAAACAAATTTTGAACCTGATATTTTAAGTACAAGGACCACCCGTGAAGTATTAATGACGTCAGAACTGATTATAAACTAAACTACAATATTATCAATTGTTTATATTGGTTTTTAAATGTAACAACCCATTTGGTGGTACGGTACTACCAAACGTAAAACATAACCTGGTTGAGACTTTTTGCTTGCGTCTTGCTGTTCTATAAATAGACTTTCGCGTTGTTTTTGTCCTGTGGTTTATCTACGGTAAATTCATATAGTGAATAGCCGTAAATAACCGCCGAAGCAGGTAGCAAATACCTTTTTGCTTGCTCAATTTATCCGCTGCTTGCTGCGCGGAAATTGAACTTTGTCACTAATAATAAGATGAGTGACTTTTCAGGTTAAATTATTAATTAAATTTAACACTGAATTCTCAATACCTAACTTCCATCGATGATAGCATCTATTCAAATTTATATGTGGTCATATTGAAGCGCCAGTAAAAGGTGTCTGTTCTACCAACATAACCAAAAAGTGAATGGTGAAAGCAATCATGCAACAATGAAAAAAATGCCGGTGAAGACCGTGACATGAACTGTACGTCTTTAGACAGACTCCCAAGAAATATTTCCAGTGGTTTGGGAGTGAAAATTTTATCCTTACTCGTGCCGAACGTCCCGGACACCTAAAGAAAGCTGGAGGTGAGGAACGAGAACAACACAGTGAAAGCTTGCTCGTCAAATTTGCTGACAAGGAGAAGAGGATTGACAAGGAAGGGCGTTCCCCACAAACTGAGAATAATCAAGAGAAGCTACAACACATGCTACTGTTTTCCAAATTCAATAAAAAAAATTCTGTTATTACTGTGATGAAAAATACACTTCCTGCAGAAATCAAAAGGAGTAAGACTGTGAGCCTAAGCAAACCGTCGGCTAGTACCATACAATTGAATACTAACACCAAGAAAATTTTGCTGTGTATATGATGGGATTAGCGAAGCATCATATACTATAAGTTGCTTTTAAAGCAACTGATGCCTTACACTGCTTCATTTTGCTTCAAGACAACGCGCGACCGCACACGACCAAAACAACTATGGAAACGATTACCGATTTAGGCTGGAAGATTTTATCGTGCCCGAAGTATTTATTAGATTTTGCCTCTTCATATTTCTACAACCTCACCTAGCTAATACGCACTTCACTTTTGTCGAAAATGTCAAGAAAATTCTAGTTAAGTTTTTGAACTTCAAAATTTGATTGATTATGTCATACATAAAAAGTGAGGCAGACTATTTCAAAAATTAAATAAATAGTTGACTTTTTATAAATCAATATCACACGAGTGAAAAAAGCCGAGAATTAAGTAGGCAACTAATAACATGGCTGGGGTAGGATGGGGAAATCTCAATGAGCGTGGGAAAAAATGAGTTACAAAAAATGTAAGAAAGCAACGATCCCTAATTTGGGGAAAAATTAAATGTGGGTGCAATGGAAACGGGGAAAAATTAGGCAAAGTAAGAAACAAAAGTATCAAAGAATTAAATATACTAACAGAAATTTCTAAAGAAGCACAAAAAGGTGCAACGAATATTATTTTTGAAAAATAATTACAAGCGAAAGAAAAGAAGAGATGAAGAGATTATATTGCAGGAAAAGAAGAATTGATAGACCTGTAATTGGTTAGGAAAATCCGAAGAAAATAGAAGTAATAAGAATGAATGTTAAATTAGAATGTAGAAAAGCCACCTTTCATATTATATGAGATAAGAGATGAACATATTAAACTTAAAAATATTATAAATATATATATATATATATATATATATATATATATATATATATATATATATATATATATATATATACGCTCTGAAAAACTTTCAAACACCAATTACTGAATAGAAAGACATTAGATGAAAAATTTTTTTTTATTAATTTGTTTTATTTTTCTACACTTAAAAGTAGAAGAGGGATAGATTATATATATATTTATATATATATATATATAGTACATACAAGTACGAAATAGAAATAATACAAAATTGGGACAAATGAATTGAAATTATAGGTAAAATGTTAACGCATGTTATAATGAGAAGCAAATAAAATATTTCTTCAGAACCGTACAAAACGTCAAAACGATGCGATTTCTTTTGATTTCGAGTGCTAATGTAAATTTTAATGGGAGACGAAGCTTATTTTCTGAGGGTTTGTCAACAAATGAAAATGTTCTTTAAAACAATACAATACACATTTTTTTCTGTTTTCGACAATTTGTAACTTTTAAATAAATACACGTGAATTGATTTTGCGGTTCGAGTGCTAATACATTTTTAGTGAAACGTGAATTATATTCTGGCGGTTTCTAGGTTTGCCAGCAAAAATAAAACATTCTCCGGGACAATACAAAAGACCACGCCACAATTTTTTTGTTTTAATAATTTTGTTTAATTTTAATTTCAAATGGCCTCACTTTACGACCCGAGTTAACGTACTTTGTAAAGAGACTGTGAACAAATTTTCTGATGAGTTCTTTATTTATAAATGATTTTTTTCTAGAGAAAACACTACAACACGAATTTTCCTGTTTTCGATCATTTTATTTGATTTTGTTTACAACTGAATTGACATCACAGAGTTCTAATAAAATTGTAAACGAACATTCTGTCGATTTTTATGTTTATAAATAAATTTTTCCAGTTTACAAAACACTACGACACGATTTTTCCTAATTTTTATAAATTTGACATTTTCAATTAAATTTTACAATTTACGGTTTAAGTTAATATAGTAGATTATTTATCAACAAATGAAATTTTTCCAGAAGAATAATATAACTGCAACATTATTTTTCCTAACTTAGACAATTTGCAAATTCGTATCACGATTTAAGTTAGTGCAATTTGTAATGAGACGCTAAAAGAAATTTTCTACGATTTTTAAATTAATAAATGATTTTTTTTAAACAATACAAAACGCTACGGCAACTTGATTTTTTATATTTATATGTTTTTCACATTGTTAATTACAAGCTAAATTTATGATTGAGGTGTTAAAACACTTTTTAATGGCACTATGAATTATTGTTTATGGTTTTAGGTTTGTCAACAAAAGAAAATTTTCTCTAGAACAATACAAAACATGAAGACTTTTGATTGTGTGTATATAATTGTAATAAGTTTACGTAATGTTAATGTAATTTTTAATGGACAATAAATGGATTGGTAATTTATTTTTAGACAATTTTTAGGGTTGCAAATGAAAATGTTCTTTGGTACAATACAAAATACTACGCCAACCCAATTTTTCCTGTTTTTAAATGATTTTATTTTGATTGACTTTTCGGTTAGAGTGTTAATACATCTTTTAATAGTACGGTAGAGTATTCTCTAGAGGCTTATACGTTTTTTTAAACTGATAATTTTCTTCAGAACACTATTAACCAACTACGATAACAAAAATTTTCTCAATTTCCACAATTCTAACATTTTAGAGTACAAGTGAACTGATTTCATGGTTTAAGTGCCAAGACACTTTTACAATCTTTAGGTTTGTCAGCAAAAGAAAATTTTCTCCAGAACAATTGGAAATTCCGGGAAAAACAATTTTTCGTGATTTCAATAATTTTATCTAATTTAATACAAGCGGATTGATTCCACGGTTCTTCCAAAGAAACGGTTAATTAATTTTCTGTCAGTTTTATGTTTTTTAACCAATGGAATTTTTTTCTACTATAGTAGAACACAATTTTTTTTATTTTGACAATTTTATCTAATTTTAATTACAAGTAAATTGACTTTACCGTTCGAATCCTCTCACAGCTTGTAATGGGATGGTAAACAAATGTTCTAGTGGTCTTTAGGTTTGAATATTTTATCCAAAACAATATCAAATTCTACAATAACTATATTTTTCCTGATACTGACAATTTTAACTAACTTTAAGTACAAGTTAATTGAGTTCACGTTTTTCTGTGTTAATGCCTGTTTTAATAGAACGGCAAATTATTTTTTGTAGCTTTTATGCTTGTTAGCAAACGAAATTATTCTCTAGAACAATACAAACTTGCGACAATTCAACTTATCCCATGTCAGCAATTTTAACACTTTAAATTCCAAATGAATTGCTTACACATGTCGAGTACTAATATATTTTTTAATGAAATGCCGAATCTTTCCTGGCAGCATTTAGGTTTAAGTTTCAGTCAATACAAACCAACTATAACGACACAAATTTGTCTGATTTCCACACTTTCAACACTTTCACGTACAAGTGAATTCACTTTATGGTTCGAGTGCTAAAGCATCTCTTATGAGATAGTCAATTATTTTCTGGCGATTTTTGTTTTCACCCAAAAGAAAATTTTCTCCGGAACAATACAAAACACTATACTTTTTTTCTTGATTTCGACAATTTTGAGACTTTTATTTACAAATTAATTAACTTCGCCGCTCGTGTGTTAATGCAATTCTTAATGAAGCAGTGAATCATATCTAACAATACAAGCCGACTATCACATCATAAATTTTTCTGATTATATCATTTTGACACTTTTAACTATAAATAAATTAACTTTACGTTTTGAGTATTAAAGCACCCCTTAATGGCACCATGAATTATTCTCAGACAATTTTTAGGTTCCAGAACAATACAAAAACTTGCACCGCCCAATTTTCCTGATTTTGATTATTTTTAAACTTGTTATAGTTGAGTTGACTTAAAGTTTCAATCCTAATATGGTGGTAAATTATTTTCTTGCGGTTCTTAGGTTTGTCAACAAATCAAATTTTTTGGCAGAACAGCACAAAATACCGCAACAGGATTTTTCCTGCAAGATTACCGGCAAGATTAAGACTTTCAAATACAAATGAGTTGACATCGCAGTTCAAGTGTTAATGCACCTTTTAATGAAAGTGTGAATTATTTTTTAACGGCCTTTAAATTTTTTCAGTAAATGAAAATTTTCTTCACAACAATACAAACACAAATTCTGCTGATTTCTTTAATTTTGACACATTTAAGCACAAGCGACTTCATAGTTCGAGTGTTAAAGCATCTTTTAATGTGATTCATATTTCGACAATTCTTAAGTTTGTTAGCAAAAAAAAAATTTCTCCAGAACAATTCAGAACTCTAGGACAACAGGACTTTTCTATATTCAGACAATTTTGACACTTTTAATTGCAAATTATTTGACTTCACGTTATGAATGTTAATGCGCCTTCTATTGGGGTCCTGAATTATTTCCTGTTGCTTTTTGTTTTTTAACAATGAATTTTTTTCCAGGACAATTTCAGACCCTATGACAATACGATTTGACTCTCTTAATTACCAGTGAATTGACATCATAATCAAGTGTAGTTTCGCTTCCAGCATAATTGACAAACCTACAGTTTAGTTGATCGTATTTTTTACGAACCGACTGAAAAAGACTTATAATGACATTTTGGCGTGACGAGCACAAAAATCCTCTTACCAGACGTTAAATTTCCCACAGATGTAAGGGAAAGTGACGACGACAATCACACCGCGGCGAAGGCCAAGAAACATTTCATGGCACGACGCTGATGACTATTATTACGTTGCTTTCACTCAAGGTCCTTGTTGGACTTAAGCTTACCACATAGGGGCTTCCAACCGAGTACGCAGGATACAAAACGTGAGGCCGAGCTTTCGACGCAGAGAAAATGCGGGGAAATCCACCCGTGCGGCCTTGAATTCTATGAGGTCCTGCATTATCATTTATGTCGTTATAAAGTGATATTACGCTGCTGTTCACCGTGTAATTTTTCTTATTATGTCATGGCATGTGAAATATGTTTAGAAAGCAGTCGGCGGACAGTGAAACGCGCATCCGGGTCAACAGTTCTGAGGTACTTCCTTAATGCTAATGCATGAACTGGAAGATGCACGCGGTTGTCAATGTGCCCGTCGAGACTTCCTGTAGTAGTTTGGATTGAGGGGCTTGCGAAAGGTTTCTATAAAGAACAAAAAGTTTCCATACGTACCTTGTATTATCATATTAAAAACTTCACTTTTCTAAAATGTATTCGTAGTTTTGAATTAAATAACTGAAGCGTTAAAGTGTTTTTCTTTAAAAGCTATAGTTTGTGCTATTATACGAGAGCGGTTTGATAATTAGAACAAAAGCAAGTACGATGAAATACATTTTATTTGCCAATGTGGTCTTCATTGAGGAGAACGCATTTAGTCAAATAAGTTTTCAATTTTTTAAGTCGTCAAAAATGCTTTCTCTTAAAGGTCGCAAAAATACTTAGCTTTGGCGGTAGCATCCTCAGTGGACGAAATTTTTTTTCTGTTAAGCCAAGTTTTCAGATTTGCGAACAGAAAAAGTCACTTAACCTAAAAGTGGATAACATAAGGGATGACAAATTATTTTGGACCCCTAATTCTTGATTTTGACCTAGAAACTATAGATTTGTGCAACGACAATTTGGCGCGTCGGTCTTTACCGTTATTAATTCATGACTCTCTTAAAACACTCTTGTTTTTTTTCCTTTTCAAATAGATGATTGACACAACTTCTTGGAAAGCCTAAAAAAATTGTGGTCATAACCTTCTCAGTCGATAACACGGCCTTTGCTTTCTTTGGTTTCCACTATTTTGAATGATGCTGCTTCTCTGGTAGGCAGTGAAGGATCTATGTGTTGTCTATGGTCACAAGAATTCCTGTGAATTGCCAAACGCTGCGGTTGGTAGTCAAAAATTACGGCCCCTATTATGTTCACCTTTGTTACACGTTTCACCTCGTTTAAATTTATTTATCCAATTTACCCATGCCAATTTAACCTGAATAGCTTCTCGCGTTTTAAAATAAAATAGCGTTCTCCATTTTTTGAGAACTCCTGTAGTGTCAAGCTCACACGTCTGTAGAATAGAAGTAATACGTCGCTTTTGGCTCAAACTTGGCCTACTTTTGTTTGCAGATCGGCACCTGCCTATTGTGACGTCATCGGGCGCATTGTAACGCCATCTAATAGGAATTTTCCTATCAAACGAGGGCAGCTTTAAATAAAAAATTATTACGATAATTTTATTATCGCTGTAAACGCGAACAAAACGAATAATGAGTTTCTCCAAATCGATTTTGATTATAACATATAGATTTAGCCGCGGTGAGCAGTGTACTTTATGTGCATGATTATGCTTTAGGCTTTATTGTATTAATTATGTTCAGCCTCTGTTGCAAAACATTAATTTGATTGCGACAGGCGGCATAAAACGCGAATTTTATTATCCCACTTTGCTCTGTTTTCGCGTTGCAAAAGGAAACGTGCGACTCGGTGCTGAAGTAATGAATGGCATTTTAAAACAGTCAGTCATGCCAGTTGGTGCACAATAGCTTTTTTTGTTATTAAACGCTTGATCAGTGTGGAATGTTAAAACTTACGCGCTTACCTGCAACTTGATGTAATAATTTACTGCATTTCGGTATTCAAGTCAATTATATAATTAAATGCACCTTTTTTGTATGAAAGCAAGAGAAAAGTGTAATATTAATTGCGAAAAACCACAATGCAAGGACAGGCAACGATAAGAGGGAACAACTATATGGAGAGAAGAAGCTTCTATTAAGTAAAACGGAAAGCACTACAAGAATTCTAAAAATCTTTGAAGAACAAATACGCAAAAAGAACAATCTATAAGAACAAAGTCATTATACGTTAAACAATCAAAATAACAGTTAAGGAAGTAAAAAAATATAAAAGTGATATCAACAAGAAAAAATGCAAATAAATAGAACTGAAATAGAAATAATGAAAAGAAACAGATAGACGAAGACATGGAAAAAATTAGAAAAACATTAGATAACAATATAAGACTGCATTTAAAGAAAATAAGATAAGAAGAATGAGGAATATATCGTATAAGAAGTTGTGAAAATAGAAAAACGGCCTCAAAAAACAAAAAAATATATAAAACTACATAGTAGAAAAACATTATATGAAAAAATGTAAATAAACCTAGACTTGCTGGTAAAGAAAGCTATAGAAAATGGAGGATAATAAAAGATAAATTAAAAAACTAGAGAAACATCTAAAAGACCAAAATTGAACCGAGCTACAATAATAAACAGGGTAGAAGACGTAACGAAAATAAAATACAACATATAAAAGTAGAGATAGCGAAGGAAAAAATAAAAATATAGGAAAATATTATTTGGAAGTGTAGAAGAATCGACTTCAAGCGGACAAACTCGTTTTCACTCCGACGTGCACAGACAGGTGCATGCTGTAATTTAGTGATAAAAATGACATTACTGCTGATAAGTTAATGAATTTGTCAACACAATTATCTGTTTAAATAGGTCAGACCTTTCTAAATGCATTTCAATTACGTGGTGCGTCCATTGAGTCGGGAGATTAATAACAAAGCCAAGAACCACGAAATGATCGTTACATTATTTCATATTCTTTCTTTTCTCTCTATCTTTTGTTATCAATTGGAAAATAAGCTATTTGTCTTTTTCTTCTACTTTTTTGTAAAAATTTTACGTTACTGATGGTTTTAACATTTTATTTTTTATTATTTTTGTATTTACTTTGTTTTACAGTTTTTTTAAATACTCATACTGGACACATTTGGCGGTTTTACTTTTACTTTTACATATTTGTGTTTATGTTCTTTATAATTATTTGTTATTTTAGTATATATTTAATGCTATTAATTCTTTTGTTAGTATAACTTAATTGTCCATTGTTATAATTACATTTATTTGCAATTGTACGTGGGCTGTCTCAAAAGCGTCGAACCATATAATGCAAATATTACAATAGCAACATTGAAAAAGTCATCGTATGCAGTTAAAATGGTACAAGAAACAAGAAAATTTGTAGGTAGCCTTAATCTTCTTTAGAGTATGTACCTGCCACTCGTTTTCACTGTTTAGATTCTGAGAAGTTTTATGTTAGAATTATGCTATTGTCCTAAATCTCATCGATGGTTTGAAATGTTTTCTCTTTAAAAGATTCTTATGTTTTAGGAAATGAAACATGTCGCGGACCAACTAGCTCTTAGACTGCCAGTCACCGATTCTTGCTGATTGCAGCCTGTACATGTTCAACATTTTTCGGTGTTCTGCGCGTTTTTGTTTTTTCAGAACGTAGATCACATTTAACAGATTTTAATTGCATCTTTCCCAAAACCTTCTGATTCATCCGAATAGTTTATGTAGACAAGTGATTCAGATGTGCATAAAATTTGATTCAAATCTATAATGATTTTATTCTTTACTTATATATTTTTTGCAGTTTCGCTACTATGTTTTTAGGGTAAATGCCATTATCTGAAAATATGATCTTGTATTTTTTTTCTTCTTCCAATATTACGCTAATTTTTTATTTATTTCTGTTGCTCATTTATTTTTCAATCTAAAACTTTAGAACATAACTTCTTGCCGTAATCCCTAACAGAGTCTCCTCAAACTTAAATTGGAAAAGCTAATAGTATAAGGTGTAATTGTGCAATGAGCTTTGCAGAAAAAGGCAACATATATTCGGGAGACCAATCCTGGAACCGGAAGATTTCCAGACGCACCCTGTAAAGAACCTGTACCTGCTGATTCAGGGGACATCAATTACAGATTGATTGTGAATTCACTTTCTTAGGGTAATCACAAGCCATAGGCTGCAGGGAACATGGATCCATTAAGGAGGACATACCCTAAGCGCAAAAACGGTGTAATTGTACCTTTGGTAAACGAAAAAAACTTTAGCTTCTTCATGGCGCAGCTGACAAACCGACGCTCCGAAGCGACCAATAGCCGATGAACTAGTAACGAATATCTCTAAGAGAAAGTATCGAAAAATTGTATATAGGCATATGTATATATATATATATATATATATATATATATATATATATATATATATATATATATATATAAACGGGTTAAGATGTATGTACAATTTAGTGTTATTATATCTATTACAGCTATCGGCGTCTCTTCATTTTCCTTTTCCAGACCTCTCTATCAACGCCATCGTCCAATTTTATTTTAAGTTGTCCATAAAAGTAACTAAATAATCATGTAGCCCTTTCAGTAATTCATTTATTCTTGACTTGACGTATTTCCTTCAACTAAAGTTTAAAAATATATATTAGGAGGACTTTGAACTACATCTTTATGACGACGGTCTGTGACGACTTACTTTACGACATCTATCTTTACAGCCGCCATCTTTATAACGACTAAAATGTTGAAATAAGAAGCAAAGTTTACTATTAAAAAGTAAAACAAGATATAGATTAGTCGAAAAAATGTTAATGTCTCCAACACTCAGTCGGTAGGCAGAAACTAGTGGAGATCGTGTTATGGTGCTTTATGTTACAAATTATGAAGACTTGATGGAAAAGAGAATGTGTAATCTTAAACGTTCCATTATTATTCCAATAGTTACATTATGTTCTAATGATTAAGTTCTTATTTATTTCAAAGATTGGCATTCGGTCTGCACTATTATGCAGTATGCAATTCCACGCGTTATACTTCGTAAAGACAAAAGTTTGAGAACAGGAGACCGTTAACACATTTTATTTTCTGAATCGAGACAAAAGAAACCGTAGCTTAAACTGAATCTTGCAAAGTCTTTTTGTTGTTCTTAAGAACTTTGCTTTTTAAAAACATATACCTAATGATCACGAGTTGTCGGTTCACATTTTTATTCTTAGTAAATTTAATGAATGATGTGTTTGAAGAAACTAATATTAATATGTTAATAACAATTAATACAACAACAAATTCAAAAACATAGAAATTTGTTTGCCGTAGTTTGAAAGTTAGACTACTTCTTCAATGTACAATTAAATTTAATCGGTTATTAATTTAATTTAATTCATATAAATTTTATTATAAATTTTAATTTTTAAATTTCACTCGCATACAAATAGTCGTTGTAAGCTGTAGATATAAAAACAATCGTTGTTGAGAAGGTCGTTGAAATAACCCAATAGAAGCGACTATTGTTTTGCTTACAACGTGGCAATTAGTGAGAATTTAGTACAATAGATATTATCTTAGTAGTTTATCTGATTTTATTTATTCAAGTTGGGCTTAATAGATGAATGTAGCAAAAATTGATTAAGTTGTTTTTAATAATAAAAGAAGCTTTCTAAAAGGTAGGAGGTAGCACCGAATGGTCACGTTATTCTCCCGATGACACTAAAGTCAAAGTTTCTGTCATTAGCTGAGCAATCAAAGAAATTTAAAATTTGCCAGTAGTAAAATTATCGATAATTTCTTAATAAATTGAAGTTTATTTGATGCAGATAGGTCAGTATAAAAACCTTTACATGAGAATGTTTCAGATAACTACTAGTAAATATTAGCTAAACATGTGATGTCTTGAGTCCTTTATTGTAGAGTTGATTCTTAACATTAACTCCGTAATCAGTAATCACAAACATTAATATCGAAACTATATATTTCTCTCCGAGTCCAATCCGTCAAAGCATTCATAGATCCTGTCAAACACCTTTTGAGTTCAGTGTGGTCGATCACCATTTTGTTGAAACCAATAATTTTTAATTCTAGCTCATCAACTATTGTATTAAATTGTTTTAGAACATAGTTTCTGTGAACCTCTTTTGCTCAAATTTCAAGTAAATTGCCGTCATTTTGATGCCAAAGTGGGACAATTTTTTGTTTTTCTAAAATGATAAAATTATGCTTGCTGTCGCCATTGCGATATTACAATGCAAACAATAATAAACAAAATATTACACACATATCGTGGTGACGTTTACCAAGTTTTTTGTAACATTTCTTTTAATTTAAAAATGGCTGACGTTTAAAAAAGGCAATATTACCCTATACCTAAGTAACAAAAAAAAGAATTTATACATAAGTTCTCAATAATTTGTATTACGCTAATCTCACAGCTATTATAACGACTAGTTTGTAATACGAAATCGGAAGCATTGATTTTTAGCGAAAATGGGTTACGTTTTTTTTTTTGAGTAATGTTTAATGAGGTAGAAGGTCGCACAGTAATAAGACAAACTGTGGCTATTTTGCACTGCATGCTTTTCCGATTCAAGGTTCAGGGTCAACATCGCCCGACTTAACGGCTATTGTTTTTTGCTTTGGGGCCTTTTGAAGTTGAAAAGTTACCAGACGCGTTTTCAAACAATCCCTGGTTGATTAATAGTAATGGAGATTTGCTTCGACGAGTTATGCAGAATTTCAGAAGCAGGTCTCTGTTTATAGAAGAAGAGTTATAAATATACTACGGACATCGCATTTGCATATTAATAGTCAAAAGATTTCCAAATGAGTTTTTAATTTAATTAAAAACTGGTACTTCACAGCAGTCCATTAAAAAAAATTAATCCTATTGCTCGACATCATATTGTGGAATTAGTTGACTTAGTTCGTATGTCTGCAAGTCGCTATTAAATTATAGATAATTTGCCAACGTCAATATTCCTGCAAAATAACTAAACAGAATCTTCTATTACCACTCTAGATATGCCATAGTTAACTGATATTTTAGGTGGACTATATTTTATTAGGTCATATAGTTATATTTTTGGTATTGCTTAAAAACACCAAAACAGGACTAAAAATTTCGAATCACTTTTATTTGTTTCATGATGATTGGGCAAAGTCTATTAGAAGGGACGCACCGTTGGAGGAGCTACAAATTCCCCCCTTCCCTCGCTTTACGTGTAGGCAAAGGTATTTCAGTCCCTTAGAAGCAGTGTCATACACTGATGATGGGACAACGTAGTGTGAAATTAGTTATATATGTATATCTATATTGCAGACGTAATGGGTCGATTGCCAATGTTAATAAACTGTACGACAAAGACACGAATATCAGAACTGTTCCTAGACTGTTTTTAAAGTTCCTTATTGTTTATTAAATAAATTTAAATTAAAAGTTGGCTGTCCGGTTGTGTGTGACACGGTATAGTTAAGGAAGATTATGGAAGAACAATTAACATATGTACATTTGTATGACGAGTAATAGTTTCTAGATATCCGACAGCCATAGCCAAGGTTAAAAAAATTGAACAGCAGCAGATATGAAGTTTAGAAACGTGTTTTTCCCAGAAACATAACTCTTTTTCGACATCACATCTTTACGGATGATAAAAGATTGGTACTTTGTGACAACATAAAGTGGACAGCGCAGTGCTTTAATGCGCATAAACCACCAAATATCTAAATCCGACTTGCACCAACGAAAGGTTTTGCTCTCGATATGATGAACTTCCAAGGCTTTGGTGCATTTTGAATTTTTACTGCATGCCCAAACATCATTCTCCTCTGTAACATAGCACTGAAACCATGCAAAAAATTAACGCCTTTGAAAATAAGGTTCTTTCGTACCCTGCATATTCGCCAAGCTTGGTTCTCTTAGACTTTTTTATATTTTATCATTTTGACTGTAACTCACGCTATTATCAATTTTTTAAACGACAATGACGTCAACTTCTATTATCGTGACATTTTTGTTTTAAAAACACATTGCACAGTGGGTGATTGCTGCTCTATTTTGATAATGTTGAAGGACTTAAGAACAATAAGATCGTAGTATGCCGAATCTGAAAAAATATTTTTAAATGACTTCATTTTGTATCTCAACTCGCCCGTCATTGCGTCACTATATTATAATAGACCCATCTGTTGGATGTATCTTCCATTTGAATGACCCTTATATACCTACATAACCATTAGTATTAGACATAGTATCTCTTAAAGGGAGAAAGTATTTGCTTTAGATATTTACCACAAATAAATATTTAATTTGTTTCTTCTCAGAATACAAATTCTGCATTTTATTCACACAGTATCACTTTTTTATTTCAAAGTATTTTGGATTAGTTTCAACCTAATTCTTTAACAATGGAGAAGTTCATATTTAGTTTTGATGCAAAAATTTGTAAAACCTTGGAAATACATATGGAGTACTTTGTTTTACTTTCTTTTTAATTTTTCTTTGGGTTTGTCTATTCAGAGGCGAATTTAACTTTATTGTGGTCTTTTGTTTTATTACCGCTTCTGGAAGAACCATACTTACCATTCTATAGGTACTTTGGTACAAAACCCTTTGTCATTAATTTTTTGTGGTTTGGTTGAGACATGAAAAAGAAACCATCAATTGGCAATTCTCTTGTTTCCTCATTTGAGTCGGTTTTATCCGCCTTTGCCTGACTTTATTGAGTTTGTTTGGCCCAACAACTAATTCTATTGATACAAGATTGCCCAACTAAATTTCTCAAGATTTAGTAGGAAGGTCGCATGGCTGAGGGGTGGGCTAATTTTAACGTTGCTATCGTATGAACCCAAGGATTAGTCAACTTAGAAAGAGGGTCCTAAAAGAGCCATGATCTCCAATAGAGCCCCAATTTACCACTTCTGAATTAGCATATTACTGTAGGATAACAATGATTGGTGGTTACAAATCAAAAGACTTTACTTATACATAGGGAACTAGAGAAGTTTTGCAGTACACCTTTAATTTTCATAGCCTTTCAAAATACTTTCCAGATTATTCCGTTGTACACTTCGCCCAACCAACTCTTTTACATTTCTTTAGGAATCGGAGCGCACTTGTTATGACACTTTATTAGAAGGTCCTCGTCGTTGAAAAAACTTCTTTCATTTAGCTTCGCGTAAGGGAACAGCGTGAACAGCACTATAAGAAAGATGCTTCAGTACTTTCATCCCAGTACTTAAAGCAAATATCTCGTGCAGACTTTGATACGGTGGGCAAGGCTATTGTCGTGTCTACCCTTGAACAACTCTGGACAGGCACTCCTTAGTGACTCTCTTCTGTGTTAACATTCATAATTAAGAAAACAGCCATCATTCCTTTCTTTACTTATTAAGATTTTGCACAGGCACGGGTTTTAGTAAGGTCATAATAAAAACATGGGGCCGGCGAAGAGATTGCTCTGTAAGCAATCCCAGAACGAACTTAAAACTTAAAAATTCGAAATCGAATATCTCGAAAATTATTCGAAATAGAAATTTTGTAATTTCGAATTCGAAATCAGCGTAAAATTTCCTATAAGAATCCATTTTCAAATTTTAAAAAATCTCAAATTTTGTGACGGACCGACAGACAGACATATAGAATTCAGTAATGAACTTTTTAAGTTCGTTGATAAAGGCTTTATCACCTATTACGTTGACCATCTCGCGGCACCACGAAACGTGTAGTGCCAACTGCAAATTAGTTAAAGCATGAGGTATCCAAACAGAACAATTTTTTTGCTTGAAGGTGGTTGTACAGAATTACATGAATTACCAATACAGGAATGTCTGAACAGTTCTTCTATAGGGCGATAGGTCACATACATTTTGAACTTTAAAATATTTTTGATAGCAGCAGACTGAAATTTATTCTTTGAAGCTCTGAATATCATCTAAATATGGTCATATGAGCAGGATAATCCTCTCCCAATGCATGAACCATATTTTCTAAATACTGGGTAACGCTGTAGCGCAAATACTGTCATAATTCAGGGCAATGCACGTTTGAACCTGTCTCAATACGCTTGAACTTGTCACAAAGTGCCATAGTTTGCGCTATATTACAAAAGTTTTCTATAGTTATATGTAATTGCTAATGATTTGAATAAAAAATATTGGAATGTTTTAATATGAAATTATTGAACTCAGAAAAAGAACTCTGAAACGACACAAACTTCTTCGTTGTACTGTTGACGGTCATATTCTGCACTATAGCAAGACATGGCTGTTTATCGTGTCAACCAGTTGCTATGATCCTATGATCAGACTAAAATTATTTATCAGTATATATATTGTATTGCAACTTTACAGTGGGTATTTCAAGTGTTTCACGAGGCCCCAATACAACCCATCACACCTTCTTAAATCTTTCGGACTGTATCTGAATAGCATGACAGGCTGCAATGACGCGTTGTTTAAATGTCTGTACACTAGAAACTCATAACTAAACATACGCGACAGGTAAAAGTCGAGGAGGTTTTAAGTTCAATAACTAGCTG
This sequence comes from Sinelater perroti, assembly GCA_036346155.1. Classification (NCBI taxonomy): domain Eukaryota; kingdom Metazoa; phylum Arthropoda; class Insecta; order Coleoptera; family Elateridae; genus Sinelater; species Sinelater perroti. Next base: position 1,261,099 of record JARFIY010000201.1, read on the forward strand.
GGCCAAACAGCAAGATTACCTTGTCCGATCTATCTTTTGAGGATGTGAGCTGCAACTCCATCATGTCATACTATTAATGGCACATCTGTAAGTAGTAAAGGCAAATTGTTTTTCAGGAATTATAGACATTGCGGAAGAATGACTGGTTTAACCAGGTAATCATAAATAATGCTAAATCTATTCTATTGGGAATTCTGCATAGCCCAGAAATGGCTGTTGCATAAATCAATGACGCCATCTCTACCAAAGATTACTTCTTCTGTGATGTGGAAATTTTATAATGATAATTGTATGTTACAAAAACCAGCTATAAAACCATTCTCTTGTAAAAAATGTCTGTGATAATCTTTGCGCGTATTGAAAATGATAGGGATATTTATGTTGAAAATAAATCTCAATTGTAATAAGATATTTTTCAATAACCTCAACAAACCACATTGATCCTTGAAAGTAAAGATAACTTGAAGATATAAATAAACTATACTTGTGAAGTGTACATCATGATGTACGCCAGATTAAAATCAAATTAATATTTAATAGCAATAGCCACAAGCAGTTTTGAATGAGTCACTTTGTAAGATATTGTGGTTAATGTATCTATCCATATATCTATCTATTTGCATACTTAGGTGTTAGAGCAAAATAGATATCAAGTGAAAGTTGGCAAAGAAAGTTCTGCGAAACTATCTGCAAGTAAATGCCATTGTTAAATATTTGTAGACAGCTTAGTGTTGCTTGAAGAAATAAGTTCGTGTTTAAGAATAGCTTTGGCAATACTCTAAGCCCCATGAAATGCGCTAAATGAGGAGTTATAAGACAAATTGTTATGGATCCCTGAAAAATAGTAGCCGAAATAATGAAAATGACACCATTCAACGTTATTTACGAAGTTATCGCCAAAGGTTTCTGAGTGGACTATATTCCAGGAGTAGTAGAAATTTTCGACTATAGTTTCTATGCATTTCAACGCATTTATTACATCTAGAAATTATTATTTCAAAATCCTTGAAAAAATATTTCTATGTTTACAGTAGAATATGAAAGCAAAGATTCACCGTGTACGCTATTCAAACTTTGTTTAATATCAATAGAACTAAAACCTTTTTTGAAAAAATTAATCACTCGATTTTCGGCACTGTGCAAAATGACACGGCACTACCAACTCAAGTGAATGTTGCTACGCGACTGAAGTAAATCGGCTGTTGAATTGTTTACGAGAGTTTAACCAAAGATGGCGCTATCGGACACCATCGTTATTTTGTTTTTATGATTGCTGGAACATAATCAGGCTAAAAACTTTTGACACTTACCTCGTACATAATGTAGCGCTGCAGAAAAGCGCAAAAAAACTATTTTAAGCAACACTAACAAATGAGGGAGGTAGCATATTTGTGTGAGATGTCATCTGGTATAGTGGCAGATCATGTTTAAGTTTATATAATACCATTGCAAATATCGTAAATTGTATCGAAATTTTTAATAAAGGACTTCCATCTGTCTTACAGAAAATATTTCCATAAAGAATGGAACCGTTTTAGATTGCACAGGGGACCAATAATTAAATTGAGCAAAATGCCCCAAAAAACACTAGATATTATGACTCGAAGCGTGGTATGATGATAGTAAAGAAGATTCATCTAAGTATTAATTGTATTTTATTCTAACACTAGTGTGCATACGAGAATCAGAATGCGATTCGACTTACTAAGATATAAATTGATATAGCGAAGGCCGAAGGTATATTTTCCATTTTGTTATAATATAGACTCGATATTTGATTTTTATTTTTCGTTTTCTATGCATTTGCGCCGTCTAAGCCCTTGGGAAAATTGATGGTTTGGAGTTGATAAATTTAACGAAACTTTCTCAGAACTAAAAGGAGTATCAACCACGTGATGTTGCAAGGATATGAAGAGGTAATAATCTGACGAATGCTCTGGGTGTGATATAATCGATGATCGTTTCTTAAAGAAAATAACTTTTCTTTTTCGTTGCTTTTTTATGTCTAGTGTGCCTCTAACATGCATCAGTTACTACAAGTAATGCGTGGTGGTCATCACCAGATAGAAGCAACTCAGTGTAAGACCTCTCACTGATCTCACAGTATACACAGCAATATAACATAAAGTGGATGTTTAGTCGTGCGATACTGATTGATTTTGTTCCTTGGATTCCTGTAGGATATCCATTTGTTGGCGTAGGTTACAGTTTGGTGCAAAATATCCTTTTCTTGCATACTGCTACGTCATTGTTAACGTACCAATTTTCTTCTTCCTGTGCCTTATCCTTTGAGAACGTTGGTGATCATATTCATTTATTTAACTTTGTATAAATCTATCCGAAATATATTTTCATTCTTTTTGTTTGTTTGTATATTCTAATTTTGTTATTGTTTTTATCATTGTTTCAGTCACCCGGGGGGCTTCTTTGCACCCTCTTCCCACTCAAGGGGCTTCCAGAACTGATGGGTATTATTTAGCACTAGTAATGTTCTCGAACGCTGTTTGAGAAGTTGCAGGAGCGAGTTGTTAAAATTGCGAGCGTATTATTGCATAAACTGTCAAAACAGTCGCCGAACCTTTTCCATGTTAAGTCTATGAGAACTGGATTTGCTAATTGCTCTAAATCCAGTTGTCCGATTTCGAAACAATTTATCAGGTTACCTCACTAGCTTCGAGTTCTATCATTGTAAAAAATTTCATAGTGATCGATTTCGTAGTAAAAGCGCTACAGATGCAACAGACTGACGGAGATTGTCGCATTCACCCACGGTATACCAGTGTATAAGAGAATTAGAAACCTTTGTGATATCCTGGGGAAAATGAATACTTAGGTAGTCTCCGTTGCTTTCCTAGGTTTTTCATCGGTCACCTCTAATATGGTGTACAGACGCTACAGTCCCTGTTGGTCCGTGGGAGGTATTTGATTTCCCCCTTTCCCTCCTTATCTTCAAGTTGCTAGCCCCAATCTAGAAACGCTCCCGATGAGGGTTTTAAACTCCCTTTACGGGCAATATTATGGAGTCTGTTTTCAGCTGTAAGTTTGTGAGGAACATAACGTCATTTCTTATAAATATCTTCTATGGTTGTTCCAGTTCTTTATATTCGGCTTTATTTGACTGTCCAGGACGTTCGTCACCATACAGGTCAAAATTACTACTCTTGAACACTTTAAAGCACTTCTAGTAACTGTTATAAAATACAATATCTTTTCCTAAAGCTGGGCGAAGCATTTCCTGGACTTCACTGGTCATTTTTTCAACTGAATCTCAAAAACTAGGCGGAGTTGCAAATATTGCTTGACGTACGACACTGATTTTACCACCAATTTTTAAATTATGTTAGTAAAACAGGTACATTTTGCAGTGCGCTGTAAAGTTGACAGATGGCGCTGCACGATGACTACATGGTGGGAACGATATATTAATTTGAATAAGTACTATAATCAATTGAAGTTATGGGCCAAGAATAAAAATGCTCTCTTTTTAAAATTGCACCATCTATTTGTTTACTGATTTTTTAGACATGCTGTATTAGAATGTTATTCTGTTCGTCCGTAGTGTTAGTGAACCTGAAAATTGTACTCTTACATAATGTATTCTTATGATACTTGAATTTAGTTATAAAAATTCTAGCAGACCTGTTAAACTGCTGTACTACTTTTCCAAATTATCAATTCCAAAGTTATGGCCAAATTTACATAAAACTGATGTCCATAATGACATAATTTGCATAATCTGTTTGTAGCTGCAGACTAAGCAAACCGAGCAGAATGATTAATGGCAGCAGCGCGAAATTAAGGTGCTGCTGTGCAGCATTCGTCTTAACTTGTTGATAAGACCCGTCAAATGGACCATACAGAACAAATATATTGTGGAAGTTTCCCCTGTTGAGCTTGGCGCTGCGACTGCTTAGTGTTCCGAACTACGCGTTAGGAAATTAACAATGTAATCAGTCGGAGAAAATTGACCTTTTCGCACCGCAACTCAGCCACAACCGATCGAATCCAGATGCTCGGCGTAACTCGCAAAGGTGCCCGGCAGACAATACGCGAACCGAGCAACAATGCGTGCTTTGCATAACAAAGCGGCCATCTAAAATAAATCGATGGCCGCTATAAACAGAGGCGAAATTAGCAAATTTATCGACGCGCGGAAAGAAAGACGCCCGAGCGTAAATGAAAGTTATACACAAAACTGTATGCTCTGGAAGCGCGCCAACTGGAAACGCGCGCTTGCAAAAGTGAAGGGTGAAGTTAAATTGTTATTTTTATATGGATGTATTTATATTTTGCAGATCCGCACCTGGCCAGTCAGTTCTTTTCCGCTGGAGGAAGAGGAAAGCCGCCTCCGCAAATGCCGGCTGCCGCGACCGGTGCCAGGTTCGCCGTGCCGCAACCGCCGTCTTCACCGCACTCCAATTTCCACGAGTAAAGCGAAGCGCCCCACGACTGCAGAAAATGGTTCGGGCCGTCGCGCCTCGGAGGAGACCGCTTTAGAATGAGCAAGCTGCCGACAATGGAAATTCTGCGCCTGGCGTCGCTGGTTCTGCCCTTCTGGTTCTACTCGGTGTTCTGCTTCCCCACGCGACCGCTGAATGAGCGCTCCACGGAGCTCGCCTGGCAGGCCTGGTTACTAGTGGACGATCAAAACCAGAACAAGCACTACGACCCCGAAGTCTTCACGAGGAGGAGGATCACTCCGAAGTCCGTCTTCATCGCACCCACGTTCAGCCCGGAGTCGCTGCCCGCCTGCGCCGAGGGCTACAGCCCCGACTCCATGGGGCGCTGCATTAAGATCATCAAGCTGAACGAGGAGGCCCACCTCGACTTCCTGTTGGAGAAACTGAACGCTCAGTTTGGCAACTACGACGAGGTCGAGGACGAGTCCGAGTCTGAGCAGGACATGCCCACGACCGGGCCGCTCCAGCTCAACATTCCGCTGCAGGGCGAGGGCGAGCAGCAGGACCAGGATCGTCCTGGCGACAATCTAGACATCGCCATCGTGGTGGCACCCACCAACGGAAACTTCAAAACGGAGGATGACGCCAAGTTCACCATAAAGGCAACGAGCACTCAAAAGTAAGTCGAGCTGCTTATTTCCTGATACGAGGCTGAATCGAAAGTTACACAATTTATAATTACAAATTAAAAATTATAATTAATTTGGAGGCGGGGGTGTTAAAGGTGAAATATTATATTTCCTTATGTATCTCAGTTTCACTACAGGATCTTACTTATTGTCTAGTTTCTCACGAACGACGTAAAACAGTCCGAAATTTTGAGAAGACTTAAACCACAGTTCTAAGATAACACTTCTAAGGAAACAAGTATGCGCGTGGCATAAATAAATTTTGGAGAGACCAAAAAAAAAATTGAAAAAAATCACCAACGTTCCGAAGGACAAACGGGATTGAGGAGAATATTCACATTATTCGCCGTCTTTTTGAGGATAACCGCCAATTAACAGTTGCTGAAATTGTTCCTACGGTCGGAAAAGGCTTAAATCCTAGATGATATCCTGCTTCACGATAACGCCCGGCTCCATACAACTACCCAAATTTGAAACAAAATCAGGGATTTGATCTAAACTAAATACTCTTTCTAGAGTTTGGACTTATCGCGCGATAGAAAACCCTAAAAGGGATTTTAGTAAGATACCTCGCACTACCGCTTCTTCAGTCAAACCAAGAGACTCCTTAGCCCGTTGCAAAATGAATTTTGTATAATTTCTGACGACTAAGGGCGTAAAATCGTCCGAAAACTTAAAAAATAATATATTTAATAAAACTTAAGCGAATGCGTAGGTTAACAAAACGAAGGTCGTCGACGTTAACCCAGGACCAGTTTAACTGATTAATGTGTAGTAAAATCCCGAAATCAGAAAAACGCTTAGTCCCATATAGCTGCTAAGCTCGTATTAAAGTTGGATATTACTTTTGGACTACGCTAGATACCCTCCCTACAATTTAGAATTATCACCCGGTAGAAATACCCTGATTGGAATTTTCTTTATAAAGTTCCTCGCACTACCGATTCTTCAGTTACAGTAGGAAGTGCTCCCGTTCGTTGAAATGCACATTATTATCTCACAACAAAGAGCGTATTATTTTGCGAAATTTTTGAAAATTCTTTAGGTACAGTTAGGAGACAACACTGTCAAGAAAACTCAAGTGTAAACGTGGCCTAAAAGATATTTGAAAATGAAGTCCATTGTCGTCCAAAAGGAAAATATTCGTATTATTTGCCACCTTCTAGAGAACGATTGTCAGTTATCGATTTTTAAAATTGTTTTTGTTAAGTTTTAAAGGAAGTAAAACCTGTATATTGTTGGAAAAGACACAAATTTCTAATCCAAGACATTATGCGACAATGCTCGACATAAACTTGACAAAAAATTGAAGACTTGCTCTGCACTGCATTGCAATATCCACTCTATAGTCTGGACTTATCGTTATGGGACTATTGTTTGTTTGAACTACTAAAAGAAGCAATTGGAGGACAAATATTTAATGATTATGCTAATTTCGAATCGTTCGTACACAATTAGCCGGTGTCACAACCATCCTCATTTTACGATAAGGAGATCAAAGGATTACCTGTTTGTGTAACATTGATGTTAAATTTTTTGATTTCTGGCGTAGCGCTAGTTTAGTAATGAAAACTTCTATTTATTTTATTTTGATCTCACGTTGCAATGGCTTGAGTTAAATACGTGCTCGAAATATGCACACACTTTTGTTGAGATAAAATGGTCAATTGACATGCTGCCCATAATTTCGGTTATATCGTCCTTCAGTTCTGGGATCATTCTACGGCTTTCTTATAACAATTTCTTCTTTGATGTACTTCCGCTATAGGAAGACATTATGAAGAGTAAGATCAAGGGATATCTGCTCCTATTTACTGCCTTTTTTAAGAAAGATGAAAGTTGTTTGGACTGTTGCTCCATACTGCAGGAATCAAATCATACCTTTATTTATATTCTACTGGATTGTTGAAATGACAAAATCTTATGACAATGGTTACGTATCGCAGCAATGTGGCAGTGAAACAGTCGCTTCAGACAAGTAACGATCAACAAGCATGTCGGTGCAAAATCCGCACTAAAGAGTAACTTCTAATGAGTACTGGGGGATCTCAAAATGGTTAGCTGGCTTTTTTTTCTCCCAAAATCGAAAGTTTTGTTTATTTCTAAACACTCATTTCCGATTTTTTTATAGTTTTCTAGACGTGTTTGTTTGTCTGTGTTGACAACTAATTTAACTGAATTAATAGTTGTGTAGATCGCTGTCAAGTAGGTCTTTTAGAATTCTATATCACACTTAGAGCCGACCCGTTCCACAGATTTTTTTGTAAGTGCTTAAATTTTATTTTTGTGGAATGCTACGTCCAAAAATCCTTCACGGAATTCTTCTTGCGTGAAGATTGGCGATTTATTCTCCAAACACGATTCCATAATAAACATCTGATATATTTTTTTATAATTTATTCAAATACCACATTTTTGTTTTTATATCTACAACTGCTAAACGATTAGAGATAAAAAAATTCTTGAGATTTAAATTTAATGGAATATAGATGATTTTAGGTAATTCCTTGCGAAATTTCTTACAACTTTTTCCGAATATTTCTCCAACAATGGCAAAAGAAGTTAAAATTCATGCGTTTGACTTTGTTGATGAAGATTCCGTAGAATACCTTTGAATCCAACGGACTGTTCTTCTGTTTATATTGTTTGTTGTTCCATTTTACATTTTCTTTATTTTTCTTCTTACAGTAAAATTAAAGTATTGTTAAATTTAGCCACTATGGTTTACAGTTTTTGGGAGGCAGTTGACCCACTTTTTTATGATCTTTGGGTTGATCTTCCTAAAGACCATCTAGTGTGGGATTTTTAAGTCTCTTCTCGTTCGATTAATAGATCTTTATCTATTAAGGTAATCTCTTCATTAGTAGCTTACGACCTTCTTTGGAAAATTTGATCAGCTTTTCAGTTCATTTTTTTTAAATTTCCAAATCATTATCAACTCAGCTAACGTGTCGTTTTTTTAAATAAGTGAAACATGTTTGATGCTTTAAATTTTTACTTACGCTCTCATGTTATTTCTGTTCTATCCTTTCTTATCTTTCATGTTGCATCTCGTAAGCACTACTAACTTAACTAAATTTTTACAATATTTTTTACTTTCTTAATTTATATTTTTTAACAGTACACCTTAGTAAAGGAAATTGTATCTTCAGTTCTGAAATTGATTATAAGAACTTTTATCTGTGAATTTTAGTCAGACGTTTTGGTAGATTTCTGAAAAAATTTTAGATAAATGCTGGACTCCTCGAAATAGCAAATTAGCGTAAGGTGTAGGCCCAGATATTATGTGTAACAACGAGGCGGAATTCTCACGCATCTTGCTTGACCATAAACACCCTTCACTGAAACGTGATCATTATATTACACGCAGATCAAATTAGAATGACGGACACTCGATAGTGCAACGGCTTTCCTGCAGTCGGCCTGAAAAGTAACAGTCTCAGCCCCAACCCTACTAACCAAATGTAATATTTAGATGTAACAAAATGTCTTGTTAAAGCAAATGGAATTAATTTCTCTCCATATGTCCACCCGCAAAGTTTTTTTTAATAAACGAATTTAAAAACTATGAAACCTAGTATGGTAGTTCAGTTTTTAAATACGTAAAAAAGAAAACTTGGATTAGATGTCCATGAGAGGTTATTGGAACTGAGAAATAACAATAGCGAACTAGTGAGTGACACATCTGAGTGGTAGAGCTTCTCGACTTATACGTAACCAAACATTAATGTCGCATACTACATAAATAAAGTACAAAAATTGGCTTATTATAAATAGAAGGCAGAAGCTTTAGATCCCATATATCATACAGGCACAATAGTATAGACATTCTTTATTAATGTTTAGTTGCATATTTAGATACTATAAGTTAATTCTTTTTCTCTATTTAATTTTTCTCTCTTCTTTTTAGCCCTTTATCGTCCATAGTTGAACATAAACTTCTCCCAATTTGGTCAACATTTTTGATATTACACAATTGCAATCCATCCAAAGCCGGTGCTTTTTTCCGATCATTACTTCTTCTTACCCAAATTCTTTTCTTTATGTATAGCCTCTACTACTATATTACTTTTGCTTTTGCTTTGGCTTAAGTTCGAGCCTGCAAAGATCCACTTATATTCAGAATTAGAAATTAACAAACAAAAATGGTATATTACAAAGAGAAATTTACAGTGCAAAAGAAATGATCTTTAACTTATTAAAAGCTACTAGATAACTCTTCTAGAAATTACCATTCCTAACAAGACGGATTTTTTGGTGTTTTATAACTACATATAGAAATGTTAAACATTTTTGATATTTTTTTGTTCACAAATCCAGTTCTTGTACAAACTTGGTGGTCTGTAGCTTGCCCTAGACCTATTTTAAGAGTTTTCGTCTTTTTTTAATTATGATGACTCTATTTTTTGCAACATATAGTTTCTGACTTTCTTCCTTCAAATCTTTAACTCAAAATGATAATTTCAGGTATAGTTCTGATTCCTGATGTACCATTGCGAAGGACAAAATATTAAGAAACGTAATAAATATTTCTTTAAATCGAGCAACATATTGTTCATTTAAATTGTAAGAAATTCATATGTCTAAAGTATGACTATGCCTTACAAAAGAGATAAACAGTAAGCAACAGTAATTTTTTTTTAGAAAAGAACATTCAAAGGGTTTTTGTCAATTAATAAAAACAAAGAAATACTAAGGAAAAAGAAATTAGGAATGAAAAAATAAACAAATATTTGATGCTCTATTACGCTGGTTTTTCAAAGTATTTGCCTTTGTAGTTAGAAAAGTTTTGATATATATTACAATACGTTAAGGTACTATATATACATAAATGGCCTTAAAGAAAATCGTAAAGTAGAAAACTTTATCTTTTACGACTTTAATTAATCTTTTTAGTCATTTTTACATAGGATTTTATTATATTCTACGGACACCAGCTGTCGTAATAACGATGTTTAAACTTCACTTTCGTTTTTGCTTTAGTTGATGACACTTCAGTAAGTCCTTTAATTGTATCTAAAAACCAAGCTATTAATTGTCAGAGTAAACTTTGTGGAATCTTTAAACACAAGTCTGCGGTAAGTCATCTTCCCTCAGCCCATCGACTAAGATGATTAAGGCATAATTTTTATCAACAGGGTCTTTAAAAATGATCATTACAAAGTATTGCTGAGTTAAAAATGAAAAACAAATGCAAAAAAGCAATTAATAAAAATGTGTAATAAAGTGTTCTGATAAAAATATAAGAGTGAAGTGCGTTTTTGTCTTCTTTATTTGTTTTGTTTATTTTTTCCTTTTGTTACTTCTGAAATTTCACTCATTTTGTCTACTCCTAAAATGTTGATTTCTAGATAAATTGAAAATATAATTTTTGCTTTAGTTGTTTTTTCTTTTTTCTGTGATATTTAACAATTTAGTAGGCACAATTCGTCCTCATCACATCTTTTGATTGAACCAAGATTAAGTCGGCTGCATTTTGAGAGATAATAGGTATCAATCCTTTTTCGGAAGACGAAGTTCTTTTTTATTACCTAACGTGCATTGAAAATTCCGTTACAAAAAACTTGTTTTTCAACACTTGCAAACAACTTCCTTCTAATTTGTTTCGAAAGCTTTTTGATTTTAATCCTCTCTTTTGCTCTTTTACTTTCTCTTTTATCTTTTTGCATTTAGCTTTATTCTTTGGACGAAAAAAGATATTATGAAATGGTGGGAAGAGTGAGGAATCTTTTTTTTACTAACTAGTTATATTTACTAACTATATATATTAGCAAGTAAAAAATTTGCCTATTCTTTCCCATTAGAGTGTTTTATAGAACATGTCTACATCACATTACTACTAAGTCACGCTTCTTTAAATTGGATAAAAATTTGGCATTCTTGGAATTTTTCCCAAGCAATTCAAGATTTAATTACTTTGTGATCGGAGAATACTATTAAAAATCTTTTTTTTTACACATGTATTACTGAAAACAATAATTTCAAAGATAACAGTTTATTTAATATAATTACGAGGAAATGCTCACTAAACATTTACCAAAAGTTACTTGACACTTTCAAAAATTATTAGTACCACATGCAGTTGTTTTCTCCTTATTAATGAGAAGCGTATTAATGAGAAGTGAGTTTTATTAGAGGTAGTTTTCTTCAATGGATATCCGAATCATTTACTCCAAGAAAAGCACGCCGTTCATCGTTGCCCATAGTTGTTTTCCTTCATAGTATTCCGTTTTCTTCACAACTTCACTCGCAGTACTGCACGAATAGCTTAGTAATTTTTCTTGTATGAGTTCCAGAAACTCCATCTGATGGCATCACGTAGCGCTGTAGCTCATGTTTACACACGCACTGGATACATTTTAGTCTGTGGCACGACCGAAGTTTCATAGAGGAGTGCCAATTATTTTGGAACGTTCTAAGTACGATAGGCGACAATTTATTACCTCTATTCTGCCTACATGACTGGAATTTCTTTTGATGAGCTTTATATTTATATCATCTTAGGGCTTTTAACATATCAATTTTTTTAATAAAAGTTTTTTCATAAACATTTTGTGATTAATAAGAACTTAGTTATCTTACCCCACTTACCTTCAGTGATTTTTGTCATATACACGCTATTTTCTCCAGCTACAATTCGCTTTGCTTTAGTTATTCTTAGATGTAAAAACAAGAGAAGAATAAAATATTTGATAACAACGTTAGGGGACAAACCAGAAAATGATGATTCCTAAAATCTGTTAGTCTTGTAAGTAGGCCGTTACTTCTAGTTCTCTTAGTGATGTTTATTGTTATTTACAACCATCTGTTGGTAGTAATAAATTTTTTTTAATGTTCTCAATACATTTTACAAACTACCGAACCAACTTTTCAAAAATTGTTTTGAAGGCGTTTTGAAGTTATCCTGACCTCTCTATTTGCTCAATTTGTCTAATAATTATAGAGGTTGTCACAGCTGTTCTTTAGGAATGCCTAGAAATCTGGAACGAAATTTCACTTTCAACTCGGTTATTTTGTGCGGAATTTTTAATTTCCACTTTACGGACAAGTACGTACTCTCTTATAACATTAACTGCATAAATTGCCGCTGTTGTGATGAAGTGAAAGGAACTCAAAAAGCACAAAACACACTGCGCGATGATTCACCCATAGAATGTGCCTCCTAAAGCGGAAGTTATTTATGACTCAACTCGGTAGTTTGCATTAACTCGCAACAATTAAATTTGACTAAGTCCGCTAATGGTGCGGCATGAAATGAATGCGTGGGGTTTGTTAAAGGATTTTGTCACCATTAGTTGTAAGAAAAATTTTAACAGAACTTGTCGCCTTAGTTTATATTTATTACATTTTTTAATGTATCTTCTGTCTATAGCCATTCAAAGATTCAATGACATATACGAGGTTTGGCGGAAAAATGATGTGCACAAATTGGTAATGCTGTTGCCGCCCCGTTCACATATCTGTAAATTTAGTACAAACGTACTACGCAATTATTACGAACATTTGAAATGAAGTTCTACCTTTGAAGTGCGTTAGGAATATAAACCGGCAAAATGTTGTGCTCTCAAATTTTGTATAATGTTTAGTGTGTTGTTTCTTGGCCCTACATTAGCCGGATTTCAGTACTGCGACTTCTTTTTATTCCCTCGACTGAAAGAGCACCACTTTAGTACTTTATATAGCAGAGTGTAATCGACGAGCTTAAAGGCAGCATAGGCATTTCAAAATCGCCACCAACAGTAGAGAAAACACCTTCATTAGTATGTAATTACCAAAGACAAGTACTTGAAGGGAGTTGGTTTGTAAAAATGGGTCTCATTATTTTTCTATCAAACCTTGTAATAGTAAAATCAAGTAATGTGTAATTCACTTGAGTACATGGTGTTTTGAATTTTTTTTTAGAAAAATTTATGATTGTTATATTTTAACAAAATCTTGTAATTCTATTCTACAGGGTTGAGGTGATAAATGAACAGCAAATTTACTATAAGAAATAGAAACTTTATTTAACAACATATTACCTATTTTGTTTCACTATCTTTTGCTATCTGTCAGGTGACTTCATAATTCCGCGCTCAACAAAGTTTTTATCCTTTTCAACAAAAAGCTGTTCTGAGAATAATTGGATATCCAAGCTCGTTAGCACTGAAGGTTTTACAATCCAAGAAATTTTGCAAAGAATGAAACAGGTGTTGGAGAATATGGTAGATGTGGTAATACATCCCCTCCAAGCCGCAAGAATATATAATAGTACAATTGCATGTTTGGTTTCGTTCTTTGGAAGCAATTCGAAAAACACAAAAGTTTGAAAATCCACAAGATTGGTGAATAACTTTCCTTTGGTAAATATATGCTTTGAACTGGTTAACTTGCCATGCTTAATCTGCAAACTTTTAGAAGTAATACAGCAAAATATGGTACAAATGCACATTTTGATTTTCTGTTTTGAAACAAATACATTTTACACAAACTAACAGTTGAATATTAATTTTCAAAATGCTCTTATAAGTCATTTTCAACGAACTTAAAAAGTTCGTTACTGAATTCTATATGTCTGTCGGTCTGTCGGTCTGTCTGTCGGTCCGTCACAAAATTATGGATTTTTTAAAATTTTAAAATGGATTCTTATAGGAAATTTTACGCTGATTTCAAAATCGAAATCAAAAAGTTTCTATCTCGAATAGTTTTCGAGATATTCGACTTCGAATTTCGGGAAAATTTCGACAAAATTTCGACAGTGCGATTTTATGAGTAATTCTTAAAGAAAATTTTACGCTGATTTCAATAATGAAATCGAAAAAATTCTATGTCGAATAGTTTTCGAGATATTCGACTTCGAATTTCGGGAAAATTTTCGACATTACGATTTTAAATGTGATTCTTATAGGAAATTTTACGCTGAATTCGAAAATGAAGAAAAAATTCTATGTCGAATAATTTTCCAGATATTCGATTTCGAATTTTCCCGAAATTCGAAATCGAAATCGAAAGGTTTTTTTAAGTTCGTTCTGGGATTGCTTAAAGAGCAATCTCTTCGCCGGCCCCATGTTTTTGGTTTAATTTCCATAAATGGTTATATAATTTATTTGTTAACTCATAATATTTTTTCACACTTTTTAAACATAACTACCTGTAGTAGTAACCATAGTTTATCATCTTTGGCTGGCACTACTTACTAGTTTACTATTTTTTTTTGTTCTTTCTATATATTTTTTATTTTTTGATTTATGTGTATTCATCTTTAACTTTTTTTGTTTTTTTCAATCAAGCATACATCCAACACTTAAAATGAGGAAAAGAAGGAAAGTACGAATAAGATATGGGAACAAATTGAAACTAAGCTGGAACAAGAAAACAAAGAAGTATGAAAAAGAAAACAAATTGTACCAACCTTAAGAGACTTAAAAGCTACTGAGGAAGATACGGAAATAACATTTTAGAAATTGCCTAAAACGTGGAAGGAAAGGGAAAATGCACAATGTGAGTAAATGATAATGATCGTTATGCAATTCAACAATTCTTGAAAATAATATGATTTAATATTAGAATTGAAAAGAAACGGGTAAAATGGTGTGAAAACATACTATTGAATTAAACAATTGAAGAGCTAAGTGGTTAAATGTTTTATATTTAAAACGAGGGTCAAAAATGGTATACATTTCTAATATAGAACACTTGTGTTGAGTAAGTTTGGTATATATATTGATCATCTTTTTGACCAAGCTTTTTTAAAGGATGTAGATAAAGAAATTTTTCAATTTGGCAAATCTATTTTTTGTTTTCTCCAATTCTCCAATCAATCAAGATGTTTATCACTGTTGAGATGGTGACTTATTTGTAGACACTTGAAGCCTGAAATTTTTTGTACCCTTTAAGTATTAAGGGCGAGTACAGGAAAAACATGGTTGAAGCTTTATTTTGGGCAGGCTAGATTACACGATATTTTTATTTTTAATGGATCTGTCAAATTCTTTCCATGTAAAATTAAGCAGCCTTTACAAAGTTGACTTTTATGTGTTTGCCAATTTCAAATCACATTGCTTTTGATATAACAAATTTTGGTAAAGGCATTGTTTGCTCTTGACCAGCAATACAATTATCTGCTTTACTTATATTACTGGAAAATAAGTGAAATTGCGCTGCGTAGTGGCCGTGAGCTTAACAAATTTGTTGAGAATTGTTGGTAAAACAGAAAATTAATATTTAATGAATTGTCGTTAATTTGTTGAAATTTGTAGTACCAAGATTTAATCTCCGTTAATAAATCATGAATTATAGTTTAAATAACATTATGTTAAAATTAGGTTAATTTTGATGTAGAGAATTATAAGTTTATCTCAGTAAGTAATTTGATGATGTCGTGGAGTATTATTGTAATCAGAGGAAGTAAACCCTGGAGATAATTTGAAATAGAAAATGGTCTTCCAAGACCATATCTAGGGTTATTGGAAGGTAATGATATTTGGTTAACTGGTATTCATGACCAAGTGGGTAATTTCTTCATCAGCGATGTAGTCAATAAGTGCACCTAAAGGTTCTTGTAATTCTACCAAAAAATTTTGTGGGCTTCTCTGACATGATAAAATCTGCAAAAGTGTGGATGTTTTATCTTATGTTTGATTCATTTGATGGTTATAAAAAAAAAAAAAACTTTTTATCTCTGTTCACCAAATTGAGTATTAGATCTAACATGTCATCGGCATTTTAGCTCATCGAATATTAGATCACAAATCTACACAAATTCTTTAGGTGTGATTAAGTTACCGTTGTAAGTATTAAAATTAGAAGGAAAAAATAAAAGGAAAAATTAGTATGTAAATACGAAAAGTATCAGAAAATATCGGATGTAAAATGAGTATAGGTCCAATAGTAGTATTTGAGTAACGCAAATATTAAATAATAACTTTACTTTCATGCAATTAGCATTCTACGATCTGGCAACGCTACGCTGTTGTCCTTGATAGAGCACGCGTATAAATACCCTCCCATAGCCCAGTGCGGGTTTCAGTTCTTTCCGTTAACTACGCGATTTTTGTAACTGCTATTACTGAAGTTGTATTTTGGTTGTGCGTCACGTAAAATGGAACAGCGGAATTTGGAGCAACGTTGTGCCATTAAATTTTGTGTTAAGCTTGGAGAATCGGCTAGTGTGACGTTTAAAAAGTTAAAACAGGCCTATGGGGAACATTCTTTATCTCAAGCTCAAGTTTTTCGCTTCAACTTTGAAAACCGACGAAAACATCGAAGATGTGAACACTCTTGTGAGATCAGACCGTCGTTTAATATTAAGAATGTTGAGTGAACAATTAAATTTGAACAGATTTACCGTTCATCAAATTTTGACTGAACATTTACACATGCGAAAGGTCTGTGCCAAAATGGTGCCAAAAACTTCACAATTGAGCAGAAGGACATTCGAAAAAACAAGTGTCTTGATTTCCTTGACAGAATCGTTAATGAGCAAGATTTCTTTTTGTCATTTTGGGACTTTAGAAAACATCCAAAAGAGTGTAACGGACATGCTGAAGACCATACCGGTTGAAGACTTCCAGCGCTGCTACCAACAGTGGGAACAACGGCTAGATCGGTCTGTAGCTACCCAAGGGAACTACTTTGATGGGGATAACATTGATGTTTGAAAAAAATAAAAACTTTGGTAAATAAAAAAATCAGTCTCATTACTTTTCTGCCACACCTAGTATTTCTTGAATCTTTGGTTGTCCAATGTGTGGACTAATGCTAGTGGACAAATTTGTAGTTGACCATTTCGTTTTCCTTCAATTCTATCGACTGCGCCAGGTAAATCCTGCACCATTATGACGGTGAGTTTAATTTCTTTAGGTTCGTTAATAAAGGATGTCGTTTAAAGTGGTAGTAAAAAATGAAAGTGTTATGAATCTTTAGCAGTTTCTTCCTTTGAAATATATAAAGATACCTAAAAATAATGAAAACACTACACATGCGCATATTTTAGTTACAGAGCGTGCCGCTAGACGTTGTCAGATTGAAGTTAGTCTACCATGTGGCATAACTGGAATGTTTCGTCCTGAGTGCTGCTTCGTGTGTGTTTCTGTGCGCAGCATCCTACAATTTTTTTAATACATAACTATAAGAAACAAAGAGGGTGCGTGAAATTTTGTTTGGAAAACCGCGATTGAGACCGTTGATATGTTGACGATCTTATTAAAAAAAGTTTGCGAAAGATTTTCTCGCTTACTAAAGAAGAAAAACACAACAGGCTTTTAGTGAAGATTGCCAAAAGACCATTAAATACATTTTTCAAGAAACAAAATTGTCCATCACTTTTTATTATAAGATTTGAAAACTAAACAAGCAGCAGCATTAATTTGTTTCTTTGATGTGCATGGGACTGTGCACATTCAATTTCTCATGAGGAATAATAAATTTTATCTTCATACTTTAAAATGATTGCATAGTATATGACGGAAACGGTCAGAATCGTAAGGAATTGGTGCACTTGTTTTATTCATCATACTTGCCGGGTATCGCCATGTGCAATTTATTCTGTTTCCAATGATAAAGAAAGTTCTCTAAAGAAAGCGTTGTAATCATGTGGGTAAAGTAAAATAAAATGCTATGCAGGCCTTGAACAATAATAAATGTAATTAATCTATGGAGAAAGGTACGTAATGTGCTCTTCCACCGAAACATTTCAATTTTTACACCTTCATACACTTGAAAATAAAGAAAATGCAAAAATAACCTCTCTATAACCATAATTTTGTCTGATTTAATGTTTTGAGATGTTAATCCATCGTGGAAAAGAGTCACTCAAATGTTAACCGTTCTTTCATTTAAAACCGTATGCAATGTTTTGAAAGTTTTGCAGTATCTGTTGCTGTTAACAGCTGTTCTTGACAAAGAAAGTCTTCAAAGTTTGAATACATGGATGTTCTTCATCACAGCAACATTTTTTAATATCATGCTTGTTGGTAGCGCCCATTTTTGGAGATTTAGAAACTTTAACTCTAATTCTCTTCTTTCATTTTTTTTTATATTTACATGTTTCTGACATTCAGTAGATGATTTAACATACATAGAATTAAATATGAAAGTCATGTAGGAGTTGCATTCACTGATTACACTTTTTTATTATCTTAGTCTAGTTTGACATAAACACACTGAGGATCTTAACGGTATAGGTGAAACTATTCACTATTGTTCAAACCGGTGGAGTAGATCTGACGGTTTAAACCTTTTTAATCGAGGCTGCACTTCATTGTCGTGATCTAGTAATCCCTCCACTAAGATGTTTGGATGAGCACTTATGCGGTCACTATACCGCGCACTATATTTTTGAATTTCGTCGGTAACCGTATGAAATGAAAATTGGTTCATGATATTTTTACATCCTACAAATAAATGAATATGGTAATTTGGGACGAAACCATTCTTATACTTGTATTTTGCAGGAAAATTCCTGGACAGCGTCATCCTGCAGGAAGTAGCTCAAAACGCAAAACGGAACCAAAGGTACCGGGGCAAGCCGAGCCGACCACTTTAATGAACGATGATCCCACCGCCCTGGACGATGAAGCTTCCAGCACACAGATCCCAGACACCACCACACCAGTTATCCAAACAACATCGACAGAACCCACCACGCCATATAGCGAAGTAATTTCCTTTGGCGACCAGCACGCCTTATTTTTTTTAGAACCACCGTCAGTGAGTGACAACAAAAACACGTTTAACGCAGTAGCGGCCAATTTAACGAACATTGCGTTAAGGTCGGATATAGCAGTTAACACTTCCGTTACTGTGGGGAAGCGGCCAGCCGATTCTGGTGGCTCGCAAATAGACAGTGCGATCAAAGACCCTGCAGTTGCGGAGGACGCGAATTTCAAACCGTCGGGTTTCGTGAGGTTTCCTTCGGAGGAATCCACAACCGACGCGAGTTTCCCTCTAAGAATCACCTACAACAAGCTGCACTCCAACTCGAACTTGTACGCCAGCCAGTTCCAGCACAGCGTACAGCCGTCGCCAAGCATCACGTTTCCTGACGATCCACCGCCGATGCGCGCGTCCGAGCAGTTCAGCACACTGTTCGACGACTACGTCCATTCGAGGGGGCCGGACCTCAAGGCCAGCGAGAGGTTCGTGTTCAAGAACCAGGACCCGGCGCGGGATCGCACCCTGCCTAGCGGGCACCACGTAAACCGCCACTCGCTCCGTTCGCCCAGCCAGTACGACCTGGTCAGCGAACACGTCTTCAACCACCGGAACCGCGACAAGAGCGCCCACCTTTGGTCCCTGCCATCCTCTTGGAGTGAATCTAGTCCACAGAAGCCCATAGTTTTAAGGTTCTCCAGCAGGGCGGGCGGCAGCCGGCATCTGCTGGAAGAGCACCTGCTGCCGCGCGCCCAGAACTCCCAAGCGTTCTACAGGGAGGTCCCCTCGGAGGACTTCTCGTACATTTTCGGTATTCCGCAAAGTCACAACCAGCGAAGGCACCGCAGATGATACTAGACGCCGCTGCATTTAAATGTAGTCAATTGTACGTGTGTAGAAATATTGTATATGTATATATTTATGTAAATGATAGTAACTGTGTATTTAATAAGTAATTTATGATTGTGTAATTAATGTGTATTAATACTTCCTAGTACTAGTTGCAAATAATCACTTCCTTTTGCAGGCCAACCTGAATGTACTTACTATTAATGCATTGTTGATCAAATGTTTTGTAGTATTGCATGTAAAGCAATATCTAAGTATTTCCAAAAAAATACACTGAGTCCATTATATAAAAAAAAACCTCTTTTATTTAGTAATGAAACTAAAGTAAAGTGCTCCTTCTATCAATAAAAATACAATTTTTATATATGAAACTACTTATGACGTTTTTTCTTTACATGTTCTAATTTTTACTATCTTTTTCCTTTTGTTTGTTTATTGATCTTTTTTATACTTTTGAGCATAATATTCCATCCTTCAGGGTATCTAAAACTTTGTATCCTTGTGGTTTTAAGATCCCATATGTTTTGTCGGGTTATGTGTATAAAATAATTGTTTTTTTTTTGCATTTTGATTTGAAATATCATTTTCTTATTTTGTAGTTTTTTATATTTTGTCTCGAATTAAAGTAGTTAAAACTAGACTACATTTTAGCTTTAAATACCATAACATTAGTTTTGTTAGCAAAATTGTACGTTTTCTTTCCGTTATTTGTTATCTGGCTGTATTTGGAAAAAAAAGAGTAAATAACTCTATATATGCAAGCAACATGTGTAATTGGTGATGAGCTCCAAATACAACCAAAAAGTGTGTCCATACATTTTCAATGTATTCCAGTGATATTTTGCCTGTCAAATTGTACTAGCTGATCGACGAATATATAATAAAGTACTAGCTCCATCTTAGCCAGTCCTCGAACTTGCACTCATTTTCTATTTGCTTGAAAGCGCACTAAGTTAGGTCCGACAGGTAAAAAATCAACGAAAACTAGCTAAATTGGGACTTGCTTGCTCTTATTTAGTAAAACAAATTTTCTATCGGGACATCTGCATCTGCAGCGTGTTTCTAGGTGGCAAACAAACCAAGGGGATTACATAGAAACAAAATGATCTGACCAAAAAAGTTTGTGAGAAGATCTAATTTATTTAAGCCTGCTCTTATCTTCAGTACTATTAGAATAGCTGAGGCAAAATCGTTACCGTTTCTTTATCTAGCAAAATTTATAAAACAATAATCAAATAGGATATTAACACGAACACCCTAAAAAGGTACCTAACACTAAATAACGCTTTTTGGTTGCATCTGATTATCTCGTGAATTTTGCTAGGACATTTTGGCATTAATCATTAAAAATATATTAAGATAGTTTATATGTGACACTACTGGGAAAAAGAAATGAATAGAAACTATACCAAACAAAAAAAATGAGATGGCTGGATAAAACTGAAAAACGCCAACAGATAAAGGAATTAGATGTACAAGCAGTAAACACCACTACTAAAATTATGTAGAAGAAATTAAAACCACATAAACAAAAGTAGAAAATGTAGTATTGTGAATGTCAAAATGATGCAACCAGAAAGGGTTCTTCAGTGTTATGCATCTTCTTGGGATGGTTTTATGTTCTTTTTGCCATCGTACTTGATTTTTGCATTTTATAGCTTCTGCTACATAATATAAATAATAGCCTTTTTTCTCGATTACTCTAATAATATTGAAATTTGATGATGAGTTAGGTTAAAAAACGGAAGTTTCTCGGTAATTTTTTCGTCTGGCGATTTCCCCTCTATGCAGTCTTTTTGATTCATCTGTCGTCTGAAAACACGTTCAATTAGGATTGTGCTTTTACTATAAAAATTGTTTTTTAATATTTTATCTTCATGACGGAGAGCAACCAAGTTGTTTTATCAACCTAACTTAATTAAAAAATCTGGTGTGAACATCACACAACTTTCCTTATCCTATTATTATTTTTAATCGGCTATAACTTATTTATTTGACCTCGGATCAAAAAATTTCAAGATAACAAATCATTTTTATTCTCATAAATTTTTTGTATCTTCAACCGTTTAGATTCGCGACCGATTTTGCGAGCTTCAGACCAAACGACTCGGCCGATTTTTACCAAAAGTTTCGCACTGCGTCCCCTACCTACAAGTAACTTGCATACCAAATTTCAAGTCTCTAGCTCTTACGGTTCTCGAGATATCCTGTTTACTGACAGAGAGACAGACAGACAGACGCACGCGCGCACACACACACACACACACACACGAACCAATGGCTCAAACCAACTTTTTTGGTGTCCTGAGGCTATATTTCGTCCAGAAATGTGAAAAACTGGGTAGGTCAAATTTCCGCCGATTACATTACTTTCCAATTATAGGATAAGTAAAGTAAAAAGACTTGGACTGCAACTTGAAAGGCTAACAAAAATATTTATCAAATGTAAAATAAAGATGAAAACCAAGTGGTAATTATACATTCAAAATGTAATGATGATGCATCCGCAGGTTAAAGCAGGAATAATAACCCAAAGGTTATATCATGGTAGAAGAAAACATTTATTGAAACAAGCTAAGCCTATATTGTGCAATAATCATTTATATAATAAAATATATAAATATATAATAAAAGACGTTAGAAAAAAGAACAAAACATGATAAATACGAGAGAGATTGAAATGAAACCACCAATATGATAAAAAAAAACAAAATTGGTGTCGCTAAACTATTAAAAAAAACTACAACTAGAAATTTTATACCACAAATAAGACAAAGCAGATGATAAAAAACTTTAAAAATAGACAAAGATTAGTAAAGATGCTGTATATGTTACATGAGTAGGATGTATGGTCAAAATGTATATGATAAAGAAGTTATTGTTAACTGTGAACACCCAGAACGTTAAGATGATTATTCTACGTATAAATCCACTGGCTACCACTGGTTAGAGATTTAACACAAAGCGGAGTTAGTAAAATTACTTGTGTCTCAGGGTATGGTACAACGAATGAAGACAAAGATAAGCACTGCAACAGTGTAAACAAAGACAGAAACACAGTGGAATTACTTATGAGAAAGGAAAAATCCAATCGTAATTATAACATTCCCAGCAATACTAAGAAGCAATGGCACAGATTGATAAAAATTATAGAAACTGTTTGTAGTGATTTTTTTAGTAGAGACCCTAACTAAAGACAAACAAAACGGTTCAGTTTTAAGAAAAGTAAGTTTGTAATAGGCGCTATATGAAAAATAAAAATCCAACTAAAAGCAGACATATGAAAATCAAAACTGACGCGCTACGCTGGATTAGAGTAATAGAAGAGATGAAAACAAGAAGAATGTCTCTGTACTTGATAACAAAATTCTTAATAGTTGGTAAATGAAGAGGCTATTAGAAAACAATTAGAAAAGTTTTGACAGCGCAAAAAAATTAACAAGTACAGACGTGGAACTCCGGTTCCACAGATATCCCAGACTTCTATACATAAACAAAAATTTGTGGCCACTTCCGGTCAAACCGGTCTCGAGATTTTCCGATTAGGCTGATTTTTGGCGTCTAGACTTGACTTATGGTCCTTAGTTGAATACTGAAAACCTTATTTCTCTATCTGTCACCGATCAGAAATGACAGAAATAGAAACTTGTCTTCAGCTTGGAAGCTGCATTGAACAAAAGTTGAAAAATAAAAGGACGGTCGGACAGACAAACGACATTACTCTCTACATAAAGCTTTTAATTTTAATATATTGAAGCCTAAAAAGGAAAAAAGACTAAGAGAAACAAATGATGAAATAAGAATTGGATGAATTACAATAAAATAATGTCGGCAGATAATCCAACACTAAATTTTTGGACATTCTTTTCTCTTCATTCATTTTTATTTTTTGTTATTGTAGAGTATGTAATCATTTCGTCCTAGTATACAGAATAATTTAATTTAAGTTATTCTAACTTCAAATTACTGGATATTTGAAATATACCACATCGGCATAGTCATTAATACATTAATATCAAAAACACTGACAAAGTATCAAATCTCATTACCCCCAGGGAGATATTGTTTCGGTCTATCGTAACAATGTCTACGGGAATTGGCGCTCCTGGGATCCCGAAACGGCATTTTGTCCTTATCCAATTTTCTTGTAGTCAGTGGCGTGGTAATAGACTACAAGGCCTAGTTTTGTTATTTTTCATGTATTTTTCTCGGTCTAAAAATAAATCTAAGAGATACAATTCATAATAAAATAAAGGGAAAATAAATTAACAGTTGAGAGAAGATTTTAGATGCAAAATCGGCAAACTAACATTGGGTTTTCTTGTTTTACTTGTAACTTAAAATATACTAATTATTATAAAACTTTTACCACTTAAAATTACTAATCCTACTCGCTTGGATTCTAAATCCCTTTATAATCAGGTCCTGACTCATTGAATATGTGAGATTTTATCTTAAAAGCAAGATATTGAAAAAATAGTTAAATTATTGGAGAAGGCTTCAAAACAACAACATTAGGGCTATCAAAGATGATATTTGATTTTGAGAGGGAACCAACCGTAATGCGATACATCAATATATAAATGTCAGCAGTTTCTAGAACGTGTCCAATTAAGGAAAAAAGCTTAAATTTCTTTTCAGAGAAAAATGTGCCCCAAGAAAGTGGTTCTGTGGACTTTTATGTTAAAAAATACTTTTTTGGAACATGTCTCATAATAATTTCCTGTTCTTCAGGTGTCGGTATTTTTCTTATTTTCCATTTTGCTAAATGTATATAAATTGAAAATAACCTATACACTCTTATCATAAGTATGCTTTGTTTCAGTAAATTCCTTCATTTTCTTTCTTGCTATTTGATCGTTGAATAAAGAACATTAGCATGTTTCTAAAAGTCTTTTACTAATCTCTTTATGCTTTCTGATCATCTCTTTTAAGTGGCTACATTGTAGACGAGTTAGAGCTGTTTGTTCTAGACATAGACAATCTATACTGTTCTAGCGTTCTTCGTATGGCTAATGTGAGTTTCTGTTTGTTAAATACAGGGTGCATTTTTAAATCCGTCTCATTTACTCTAGCATTCTGGACCAATATATCACTTCTTTACTTTTAATCTACCTTTTTGAGGTTTATTTATTATTCTTTGGTGCATGTTCTTTATCAAAAATAATATTTTGTTGTTATAGTCTTTCTTTCTTTCTTTAGCTTAAACATTTTCGTTTTTCTATTATTTTTACATCTTTTTAGTTCTCTTTGGGCGGCTGCTTTTTTAAATTTTAGTTTAATTATTACCTTTTTACTTTCCTTATCCTATAATAAGGAAAGTAATGTAATCGGCGGAAATTTGACCTACCCAGTTTTCACATTTCTGGACGAATTATAGCCTCAGGACACCAAAAAAGTTGGTTTGAGCCATTGTTGTGTGTGTGTGTGTGTGTGTGTGTGTGTGTGTGTGTGTGTGTGTGTGTGTGTGTGTGTGTGTGTCTGTCGGTCTGTCAGTAAACAAGATATCTTGAGAACCGTAAGAGCTAGAGACTTGAATTTTGGCATGCAAGTTACTTGTAGGTAGGGGACGCAGTGCGAAGCTTTTGGTAAAAATCGGCTCAGCCGTTTGCTCACAATGTCGCAAAATCGGTCGCAAAGCGTTCGCGCATCTAAACGGTTGAAGATACAAAAAATTTATGAGAATAAAAATGATTTATTACAATAAGATAAACATGAATTTAAAATAAAAGTTGGTAAAATAGGAACTCGAAAAAAATGTTCAGGATTTTTAATATACTGGGTGTTCAGAAAATGTTTCGGGAAATTTATATTACCGGATAGATCAAACAGAGACGAACAAAAAATTACAATGAAATTTTTTCATTCCGGGACGAAAGCAGCACAGGGCCGATATACGAAACCAAGAGTTGCGGGTTCGAATCCCGCTCTCGCCAATTCGATCGCTGGCATTTTTACGGCCCAGCTCGACTCAGGCTGCAATAAATGAGTACCTGGAGGTCAAACTCTGGGGTAATAATAGGCGGTCGGTACGTAGCGCTGGCCACGTTACTACCCTTGTGTACCGTAGGCTCAACTGTAACAGATCTATCCTGTTACGACCCCAAAGGGCCTTCGAGGCCTATTACGGGGAACTATTATATACATATATATATATATAATAGGATAAGGAAAGTCGTGTGATGTTCACACTAGATTTTTAAATATGTAGTTGACATTGTTTGTGTTTTCTCACATATGTGTGCCGAGCCATACTCAATTAATAGAATTAAATGTATAATATATTAAATATTTTATAGTGCTCTACAATAAGAGCTAGAATATGTCACTATCTGACTGAACTTTGATGGTAAATTATTTTATTCTTTGGCTTATGACAAGAGCATTAAATTTCCTAAATAAATCGACTTAGATTCTATTGAAAATGTTTCTTTTAAATGAAATGATTTTGTTTATTTTGTGGATAACTAATCCAGCATTAAAATATTTACTCTTATCTTATGTTTTTATTTATTTTTTATTTTTCCACTTGTTTATGGGAGGAATTTTGTTATCTAAATAATTTATATTATTCTTTTCATATTCTTTAGTTTTTCCTGAAGATTTATAGTCTGTATTATAAAACTGTCGTACACTATTTTCTGATTTAATTTTCTATAAGATATCCATTTTAATTTTATATCGATAAATAAAAGAGCCTTAAATAATTTATTTTTTGCAGTTTCTTGTTTTCGTCGTATTCCAATTTTTTAAGAATTTTAAAATTAAGAAAACAATATAAATTTTAACTATAATAGACAAAAAACGGCACCATTTAATGTCACAGTTTTTATTTGTTTATAATGTCACACAATAAATTTGACAAGTAGTGACTGATATACTAACATTAAATTTTTGTGTCCGCAATGGATGGCAAAAGTCGCACACCATATTGCTTATTTGAATGTATAAAAGAAGTACCCGCATAAATAATATGATTGTACTTTGTGTTGTTTAAAATTGTCCCGTTTTAAACAATGGGTAATTTACAATCTAAAACATTAATGCAATGCTTTTACGTTTTTATATTTTGTTTACTTAGCGGAATCTCCCAAGAAAGAACGAAAATGGTTCAGAAAATTAATCGACAGTGTCTTCTTAACTAGAAAACTAAATTGTTCTTCTCAGGTAACATCAGTTTCTTAAAATATACAATCTACCAGTCGAATTTAATTTTAACTGTAGGTAGAAGAAGAAAGTGACACCCCACCACCAACTTCACACATCAAAACAGCATCTCCAAAAAGAAATAAAGAAAAATCTATACAAGAAAACATACTGATAGGAAAAATAGCACACTGCAACAAACAGCTTCGAGCTTTTAACAAAAAGGACCCCCCTCCATTCGATATGCTGCCTTACTTTTACGAATTTAAAGAAGATGATGTATTATACTTTGCCAATGAAGAAAAGGAGAGTTCGGTTACTGTGTTGAACAGAATGAGCAAAAGCACCGAATTGTCCCAAGAATTAAGTGTATCATCCGATAAAACGACAACCAAGAGAATGAAAAGAGAAAAGCATATGAAGGTACATAAATTTAAAAAAGGTGATATGCCACACTCTACTAATGAAGAATGCCGGTTAAAGAAAAGTTCGGTTACCGTGCTGAACAGAACAAGCAAAAGTACTGAATTATCTTACGAATTAAACTTCTCATCCCATAAAACAAAAACAAATAAATCAAAAAGAGAAAAACACTATACAGAAGATGCTACACAAGAAGATAAAAAGAGTAAATCTGACAGTAGGCATACTAAAAGAGAACCAGAAAAAATTCAGAGGCATTTGGAAAAACAAACTGAGATTAAAAAAGATACAAGTAAAAAATGTTATAATACAAAAAAAGAACAATCAGGTCCATCAACTAAAGTAAAATCGCACAAAAGCAGAAAATCTAACAAGGGTAAATCTGTTAAAGAAAAGCAAGTAACAGGTAGTAATTGCAATTGCAACAGAGATATAGATAAAGAATCGAAGAATAAGCTGAACAAAGAGACGAATAGGCCACAGAAAATTAAAAGTTTTGAAGGAAGATCTAAAAAGAAACAAGATTTAGTCGATTGTATAACTAAACAGGATAAGAAGTACGAAATAGAAGTTAAATCTAAAGATAAAAGGCAGCACGATTTTGAAATATCCTTAAATAACATGAAGAATAAATTGTTTAAAAGTGAAATGTTAGTAGAGCATCCTGTCTCAAAAGAGGAATTAAATTCCAAAGATCACAGATCAAAAAGGAAGAGAAAGAAAAGGCAAACTAAGAGAAAAACTGATGTAGATTTCACAAAAAGCAAAATTAGCATTGGAGATAACTTTGAACAAATTGATATGAAAAGAGAAAAACGGGAAGAAAAAAGAAAGATTAGAAACGAATATGTTGAACATCATAAAGAACGAAAAAAGATCCGTATCACACCTCGCATGTTGGAAAAGCTAATAGAGCATATGGAAGCCAAAACTGATAAAGATAAAATTACAATATGTAACCCAGGTATAGCCAAGTATCACCCGTTAACAAAATACAGTTGCATATCTCTGAAAATTAAAATTGCCGATCATAAATTACTAAACACTTTAATAGATGGGTATGATCAACCATCTGTAAGCTACGATTGTGTGGAAGATCTTGTGTGTTCCGCCTCAGTTATGTCGCTTCCAGA
This sequence comes from Sinelater perroti, assembly GCA_036346155.1. Taxonomy (NCBI): domain Eukaryota; kingdom Metazoa; phylum Arthropoda; class Insecta; order Coleoptera; family Elateridae; genus Sinelater; species Sinelater perroti. The sequence continues at coordinate 1,289,371 of JARFIY010000201.1, forward strand.
AATATGTCAATTTGTTCAAAACGCGAGTTTTTCCACTTGCAAGTCTATTGGGTATTGCTCTAGTACTAAAAGTGCTATTCCTACAGTTAATATTGAACCCAACAACATTTGTAATGATACTAAAATGGTACAACATCCAGAAAAACCATACGTTATACAATCTGAACCGCTGGATATTAATGTAGTGAATTTTATGCAAAATTGTTTAAATGATAATGAGGTAACCAACAATTCCATGTGTAAACATGGCGAGAAAGAAACTATTTCCAGTGAATGTACAAATTACCTACCTTTAAGCAATATATCAAAATCAGAAGGTATTTTAACAGATTTTGACTTAAATAGTAGTGAATACCTCCCTGAGATAACAAAGAAACAAAGTACTGTTACTCAGTCCATATTAAAATCGTTACAAAGAAGAAAATATGAAGCTTGTTCTTTTTCCCGAACCTTCCTTCATTGCTCTAATGAAAGCTTAAAACAACCCACATACGGTGTGGTAAAAGACTCAACATCTCAAACTGTGACATTTACCGTAGAATCTGGAACGCAAGTAAATATTGCTCAAACTGACCGTGGAATGCAAGTCTCTTTCTCTTCCACAGACAAGGCTGTTTCTGCAAATTTAATCAGTGAAAGCATCCCCACCTGCATTCCGACAGCAAAGAACTATATAAGTGACTATAAGGTAATTCTGGATATTGCACATCACAATGTGCTTAGTCAAACGGAGCACAATATCACACAGAAAGCTTCTCAAACTGAGGAGAAGCTATTATTTTGTCAAGAACAATCACTCGACGAGCAGTTACCTAGGCAAGCAAATAGTATCGAAAAGTATGTTTCAAAAAAATCGACAACATTGCTAACTAAAGATATACTTAAGAGACTATTTGACGACACTTGCGTATTGAAGGACGTATGCAGCTTAAGTAGTAAGGCAAACGTAGCTTCGCGCGTCCTCCCTAAAATAAAAAGTACGGACAAAAGTGAATACATGGATAAACTTGTTTTTCAGAATCTATCCAATATATTGTTGCTTAGAGAGAGTACTAACAGCAATTCGTCTGTTTTGGAAATTACAAAAAGTGGTAGTTTATATGAACAAGAGAGTTTTATGACAATAGGCAAAAAGGAAAGAAAGAGATGTATGATATCCAGAAGTTCTTTAAATAATTGTCTCTACAGGAACAATTTCTTGGTACACTTGGGAACGGTTGGGCTTCAGACGATTCCATCGCTACAAATATTAAGGCGTTATAATCGGGAAGAAAATGGATTTTCTTCGTCTTCAAACTCTACGTCAAATTCGCGTAGCGTTTGGATGCAAATGTCAGAGGAGGTGTTTTTTATGATAATTTGTTTTAGTAAATCTAAAAAAAGGTATTTTGTATTTTTCTTAATCCTAGTTAACTAGTAGTTATTGTATATCGTTAAACTTTTGATGCATAGATCGTAGAGACCTCAGACTAGTGTCATTCGACTCAGATTGAAGAGTAGAACCCGAAAAACTAAGTGTCATCCTCGGGCGCTCAAAGGTTAAAAGGTTATAACGTTCTCACCAGTGGTTCTGACAAGAAAAATTTTGAAGTGTAAATGTTGGTCTGACGTTGCAGATGTCATTTTTAATGTTTAGTTACCAACCGCATATAATTATGCATTAAAAAATATTAGTTACCAACCACACAAAAAATTATAGACTAAAAAGTCGCCAAGTAATAATTTAATTTATTATAATTTTATCTCTTTACTTTCGAAACAACTTATTATATATATTTACAAAGTTAAATTCGTATTATCGGTGAAGACAAGATGCATTTACAAAACGTTAATTGCTTCCCCGCGGACTTCGGCAGGCGGCCGCCGCGGCGGGGCCCGCAGCGTCCCGAGCCAGGCGGAATTTGACTCACGAATACTGACGGAACGAATAATCGTAGGAACGTGATTTTAAGTATTGTGAAACAGTGTAGCCCTATAAATAAAATTCGTAGGAATTTCTAAGAAATTTTATACTGGAAAAACAACCATATAGTAAATATTTATGACAATAACTATAAATACAGAGAGTGCATTTGAAAATGTGCTAGTAGATGTTGAATTTCACAAAGAGTGGATTGTAAAATAGTAGAACAATACAAAGAAGAAGCTTTGTATTGATGAAATGTTCTCTTAAAAGTTGTTGAAGTTATAAAGCTTTTAGTTTACTGTGTACTGTTTATAATGAACTATTACCTCTATAAGAAATGATACCTTTTTTGGCTGTGCAGAACTGATTATCAGTTTCGATTATTTTATGGCCGAACATGTAGCAAAACTTAGAAATAAAGAATAAGATTTTCCCTTATGTTTATCAGTACAACTAGCAATAAATTCATTATACAGTTAGTGCAACAAGTTTGCGCAGAGGTTGTCAGAAAGGCTGTAAACCAAGAATTCTTCCATAATTGTGAACTCAATGCCAAGTGCGTCCCTAGCTTTTGTCATACACTATGTGCTACAGGAACTCCTGCTGAATGAATTTTCAAGTTTATTCCCAACTGTGGTCAGGTGAAGCAACGGCGGATGCTATAATGTCGATCGTAGATTTTGTAGGTATTGATCTAAATAACTGTATAAGACAGAGCTACAATACCGCAACATATCTCTTTACTAATAATTATTATACCTCATTCTTTAAGTATAAGTACAAAGAAGTCAATGTAGCTCTACGCTATGTTAATATTGTATAATGTAATTCTAATCTTCTGAATAAAAGTAGAACTATGATTAAATGTGCAATATGACACTGCTGTAAAGTATGATCACGAGACTAGGTTGTTTTAAATTGAATTTATAATTTTACTAACACTAATAGTGTTAAAAATAATATTTTTGATCGGCCAAAGAGAATACTTGCAGCAAAAAAATATAGAAAAGATATGAGTAAAAAGAAGGGCAAGATTTATATATAAATTTTCAGAGGACATACACCTATTAAAATATTATCATTAGAAAATGCATAAATTAATTCTCCAATACCCACATAATTGTCTATATAATTTTAAACAAAACTGAAATAACCTTCTCATAAGCCACGTAGCCTACTTTTATCGATCAAAGTTCGTAAACGAACAAAATATGCATTGTTGGACCACCAAAAACCTCATCGTTGTACAAAATAATTGCACAAAGAGCCCATTAATTCTCCTAAAGTTGCAATTTGTCAAATTTAGAGTTACTGATTTTTTTTTTTTTTTAGAGATGATAGCAATAACGTTATAATTACTGTCGAGAGATAACAGGATGGAGCAGCTATTTACATAACACAAACAAGATCTATTAGAAGTTTGTTTGCTCATATTAATTTTGGTGTCGGAGAAGTTTCTTGGTCGTCACATAAAGCTGACAGCAAATTTTTCTTTTCGTCATCATCACAGCTATATCATTCATAGTCTCCCCTTGCATTTTCCGTTGTTGTCGATCTCTGGCCTTTTGCATTCAGTATATACCTGGAAATTTCTTGTAATTTAATTTTTGAATAAGGTTTTTATTTTTGGTATTAGATTTCTAGTTCCAGCGCCAGCGTCTAAGCTGCAAGACTGTTCGCTCAGAGAGCAATGCTTTTTGATATAACAAGCACCAACTTAACTATGCGGCCTTGTTGTGCTATAGTTGAATGTGAGGAAGCTAATAATCGATACAAACATATTTTTCTCATAGTACCTCAAAAATTAATTCTAAAACTGAGTTCCAATGCTTCCTAAAGTTTGCATTTGTTTATTTATTGGTTCTTATGAATACAAAATTTTAAGAATCTTCTAGTTTTGAAAGATTTATCTTACGAAGTTAAAATTTATAAGAATGATACCTTATCAGTAAGTAGAGTCAGATTTCAATATTTTGATGTCTGAGGCAACATTAGTTGCTGATAATATCATTTTTGGACTTAGGGTAGAAAGAAGATTGAAAAAATTAAATAATATAAGGTACGAAATTACAGAATTGTTAATAAAGAGGCCCTCTTTCTCTCTTTATATACAACTATGTTGTATTGCTATATTATGTTTATGAAAGTCTTGGAAGAACAAATGCTTTAAGTTAAACTCGTTAATATAACAGTGACGACCTACCAAATATTAAAACGATATTTTAATGATGAAACTGTAGGTTAAACTCAGATATTCAAATAATTTATGCGTCTCAAAATGGCAAAATACCCACTGAAAATGAACGTTCTTGGTCCAATTAAAACTGTCTGGTACTTATCACCATATCTACCCACTACCTTCAAAAAAGTCTCTCTAAGCAAGAATTATTGGTGACTTGGTTAAGAAACACCTTTTTAACCCAAGAACACTAATAATTTGTGTTGATCGCAGCCATAGTGAAAAGAGGTGAAATAAAAGAAACCATTTACAGATGAATAGGTAATATGTTGCTCAAAAGAAAGACAGTCAACTTTATCTGGTGAAATGATTACAAGGGAGGGTTTTATCACACTTATTGAACTAAATAGACTAAGTTATAACCTCCCGAGGTATAAAAACAGTTTTATACTTATCTTAAGGAAATCTCTCAATATGGAACTTGTGCGAAATCTTCTGGGCATTGTGGAGAACTTGGCTATAAATTTTTAGAAAGTGAAATTAGTATTATTCACGAAAATAGAATATTGAAAAAGTTAAAATTACCATACATACAAGTCAATCAGGAGGCTAAGTGTCCTGAAGTAATCTTGGTTGCAAAGCTAACATAAAACTCACACAAACAGTTGTAAGCAAAGGAAAAATAACACTTCTGGCTACAAAACGAGCACCAAAAATGTAAAACATGCATTGTACAATAGTTTGACACTGCTGTGGTGCTCATCTATTGATTGCTAATTGTGTACCTATGTAGCACAGGTGCAATGAAAGATGCAGAAAAAAGCTCGTAAGAGCTAGATAAAAAAGCGTAACTAGTTGGAAAGAATATTTCACAAAATTATTAAGTGAACAAGAAGAAGAAAATGTTGAAATACCTGTAGAAGAAGAAATTGTTACAAATCATACCAAATCTAAAAATAAAATGAACTCCAATGAACGATCAAAATGCTTAAATACTGGAGCAATAAATAGTGAAAAAGATGTCACAGTTAAACCAGATCATCTAGGAAGAAGAAGAATTACCCAAAAACTATAGCACTGCAATAATATATATCTTATTATTAGATAAATCAAGTAATATGTGCTAATTGCAGAGAACTCAGCTTAGGCTATAAAATCTTAAGTACAACTGTAATCAATAAATTAACACAATTATTGGAAAATGAGCTGGGTGACTATCGGAGCAGTTTTAGAACGGTTAAAGAGCCTACCTTAGATTACATCTTTAAATTAAAACAAATATTAAAGGCAAGTTATGAAAAAATATCAACTGGGTGGACTAATCAAATTTACGTTATAAATGTGTTTTCATAAGAACTTAATCAAGAAGACATCTTTGTCTAATTGTAACAAAAGTCCTAGCTACTTATCAGACCAATTCTAAACTGGCCTGAGAATGTCTGCGTAACCTTATAATCATTTCAAACCACAAGAGAGTTACTCTTCAGAAACTACTTTTACTATATTTGAAGAATTGTTTGGAGTAACTAATACTGTAATTCACAAATCTTAAATAATTGAATATGTAAATCCCATCAAAACTACAAGAACTGGGTATTTGAAGCTGTATCTAGAAATAAATGACATACTGTGGCATCTAATTAGGCTAGTGACTGGGTTGATTTCTAGAAATAATTTATTTGTTGATCTTAAATTGAAAATAAAACTGCCTTTAGAGACGGAAAAGCTCTTGCTCTTCTGGAAGAGGTCAACTTTCGAAAGGCTTTGCGAGAAAACTTTGTGAAAAGATTTAAAATCTAATTTAGACTGCCAACCTTTTCTCAAAATAAGTGATTATTATATTTGCAGTACAATAAGCCTTAAGGCTATCACGTTAGTAGTATTTATTTTATTTTTCTCTCGCTCTATTTTTCTCCTTTTACACAATAGAACAAAAACAGAACACAAGCAAATTTGCAATAAAAGTAAAAAAGTATTAAAGATGTTTATTACCTTTTTTCATAATTTTTATAACAATTGCTACATTACAAGGTTTAAATATGTCTAAGATTAAGTTGAGGCACATAAAGAGAGATTCAAAACAAATACTCGAATTAATCTGTCCATGTTATTCTGAAAAGGGATAAAGTGCTAACGCAACTCTTCAAAACTCTTGGAGCCTTTGGATATTTTATCAATATAAGCAAAGTAACGAAATTATGTTCAAGGTGCAGTCGAACAAGAGTTTTAATTGTGAAAAATTTAACAAAATTCTAGAATTTTTTTAGAAGAGCTCTAAGAACCCTGGAGCAACTGTTATCAATATGTCCAGTTAAGATCATGTCCAAAGACAATACCCAGATCATGAGCAGATAATGTTATTATTATATTAGTATATAGTATTAGTATTAAGTAATCTATTTTCATTGAACAAAATTGTGCAAAGTAATGATTCATTATTTTAAAGGACTCACGATAGTAAATTCACATTCCACCATTTAGCAAAAGAATGTAAAGCATTTTCTAAAGTGGGGAAATCGTTAGTGCATGTAACAGATTTAAAAAGCCTAGCGCCACCGGCAAGAAAAGGAATTGAGTGTCCATTTTAAAAAAGATGTCATGTATGTTATGCTAGTATTTCCCATACTACTCTATGCTTTAGAAACATGGATAATGCGAAAAATGGACTTCAGACTAATCGATTCCTTACAACTATGGTGCTGGAGAACATTACTCAGAGTGTCATGAACGGAGAGAAGAACTAATATATCCATTATTGAAGAAATACAAAAACCTATAAAATTGTCTAAACTCATATACGGAAGAATTACAAAATACTTTGGCCATGTTCAACGAAGAAATTCAGACAATCTCGAAAGATCAGTTGTACAGGCCAGAACTCAGGGATCAAAACTACGGGAACAACCACCAGAAAGGTGGACGACCAAATAAAAAAGGTTACCGACCATACTATCGAACAGGACACAAGAACAGCCCGAAACAGAAGTCGATGGCGAGACATCGTAAAAAGAAGCATGCAGAACAAATAGTTCTTGGGTCACGACCCTTCTAACAAGAAGCCTATGACGGAAGAAAGAATATCATGCAAGTGTAACAAAAAAATCAGAGGACCAAGGTGGGCCATAGAATTAACTTTGACTATATCTTTGGAACCAAGAAGATAATCTTTAAATCATTAGAGAAGAAGATTGCCTAAACTAAAGAAGAAGAGCTGTCTGAGAGGTATAACATATTAAATAATTAAGTAAAATAGGAGGAGAGGGTTAGCATTTGAGTATTATGGAACAAAGAGAGGAGAAACCAATAGAAAATATTTAATAGTCTACCAGTAGAATTTCCAAATCTTAACTCAAAAGTTTGTATATTCGATTTTAGGTAAAGTTTAAATTTTTTTATAAAACTTTGAAACATTTTTTAAGTTAATAGTTACATTAATGTTGTATCATAAACACGATTTTAATGGGAATACACTAAATTTTTTGTCAATAAATTTTGAAGCTGCCAATTAGAAGTTGAATGTGTTGCCTACTTCAGCTTAGTTTCTAATTTTTTTGATAGCTTTCTTAAATATGCGATTCTATTTTAATAAAACATGAAGAATTTATGTTTTTGAATTTATTGTATTTAATTATGCTTAATCGGACAATCCAAGTTTACAGCCAAACAAATAGAATGGAGTCTATTAGTAAATTTATTAGGTAAAATTAGATACCATACACGCACGCGCTATTATAATTTTATGAGGGTTTTTAGAAAACAGAGCTAAAAGCTTTGTTAATCTGAAAACCCCAAAATCTTTGCTTGGGCAGGACTAAAGTCTGAAACGACAGGGTCCACATGAAATTTTTGAAGCAAGACGACACTTAATTACAGTAGATATGTGAACTCTGAAAAAAATTCGGCCTTGATTGCAACCAGTTAGATCTTGCCCCAAAACGATTAATTAACATAACAATGCTCACCCTGTGTCGACAAACGCAGAAAATGCCTAAAATTTTAGGGAGTTTTTCGCATCCATTCTACAGCTCGGATCTTGATTTTTCAGATTTTTTCCTTTTTCTGAAGTTGAAGGAAAGCCTGGAGAAAAAGCATCACATTAATTAAAAAGAGGTGTGTCGTTGGTACCGGCCTAATTTCTTCTTTTATCCAACAGTGTTGACATGAGAATATGGACAAGGGTGGTGATTTTATATAAAAGTAATGACGCTACACAATAAAGGATGTTACAAGTTCTTAGCAAATATGGAGCATATTTAAATGTTTTAGTTATTAAAAAATGTATTCCAAAAAAAGAAAGACTTTTTAAAACGCACTCGTATGTTTGCATTTTTCTAAAATATCATTTAACATCCGCTGCTGTGACGCTCAAACTACCATTTGTATGTAAACGTATCGCCTACTTTCACTCCTGTTAAGCTCACAGCGCTGTTTAGAAAAGTCAGGTATGCATGAGTGCAATGCCTCCTGCTTACGTAATAATAAATATATTAGAAACGAAATTTTTAAGTGCTGCAACTTGCTCAAATCAAATGTTGCTTTATAAAAGTCACATCTTTTTTGTAAACCAATTTATTTACAATCTGCCATTCAATATATGTAAGCATTCGGTAAATCTTATGAACATGTTAATGTCTTTTAGGCTGTTGCCTTATTAACAATTTTTCTCTTACACTATAGACTAATCTAATAAATATAACTAAATAACTTTACTTACATCTATGGTGAAATTGGCGTAAATTGCTTTGCAAAGAAAAATATAATCGGCTATTAATAAGGATAAACTTATACCTAGTAAACCATAGCTATATTGAAGACCTTAATGCTTTTGGTTGATCCAACCATGCTGTTTCCCGTCCAAATGCCTCTAGGTATTTAACTGTATCTTATTGAGAAAGTTATTTATCATTGAAAAGTACTGCAAGCCAATTTTCTCGCTTTAATATAAATGTCACTTGTGCATTATATTTGGTTTTGTTGGCTTTGACGCGTTATGTTCTTAGCAATTTTTCCACTTGGTGCAAATGGTGGAATGCTAGGATGAATTCGTGATGGGATGACAAGATAACGGTATCATTAGCGTATGTTGCAACGGTCGTTAGCTTTATTGTAAGCAGATTCTCCATATAAACTAAGTACAGCAGTGATTCAAGGACGTTCCCTTATGGCACTCTGGAATTAATTCTAGATAACTATGTAAAAAGTGTCTGATAGTTAAATACGACTTCATTACTTGGAAAAGATTTGATACGTATAGCAAAACATTTTTGATTTTACACATTAAACATTAGTGAAACATTGTGGAACAGTATCTTTTATATTTTATCTATTAATCTATGCACCTACTCAATAGTAAAATGGTACTCATAAAAATCAAATCGATTTATAAGAGTATTGGTTTGACCAACCAAACTGTTCAGGTGCTCAAGTGATTTGTCTAGTTCCAGTAGCAACCTTTCATTGGCCCTAGACTAAATGCTGAGTTAAATCAACTTATTAGGTATTTATTGTTTTTTATTCGAGCAATTCTTTAAACATTTCACTAATTATTAAGTCGTAGCCTGGCGACTTGTCATCTTTTAGACCTTGAAAGGTTTACTTGGTAGGCTCATCTAAAACGGTACCATCAGAAATTGTTCAACTTCTCTTTCTTCTTCGGGAGCAGCTTTCGAAGAATGAGGCTTTAATACTTTTTCTAAATGATTTAAAAATTCCGTCACTTTTTCAAATGTACATATTACTCAGTTTTCATCTTCTTTTTGCTGATAGATGATCTATATCAATATTTTCCAGATAGTGTTACACGCTCTTACTTAACTGACTGTATATGTGTTGTTTTGACTGTGTTTGCTGGATGGATGACTGCTGGCGGATTTTGTTGAATGTTTAGTCTATTGTTAACAATGGTTTGCTTTTTTAGTAAGTTATAGCAACATTTTTTATAACCCGTTATAATGTTGCAATATGTTTTAGCATAGCCACATTTTTGCTTGTATAGCGAAACTCTTTGAACTTCTTTGAGTTGTTCTATTATAATTATTTGGCTTTTCTTTTCTTATACTTTGCATACATCTTTGTTGTTGGCTGCAGGTTTCCAATCAACGAAAAATTTATTTAACGGTTCTTTTGTTACTCAATTTCTACTTTCATTATATAGTATTTTTTTCTTAAGTCATTAAGTTATTTTGTTTAGTTTTTTCTGTTTCACTTGTATGATGCAGGTACAAGAGAACAACCCTGCAGATCGTTTCTCCTTAGTTTGGTGTAATATATTGTTTTCTTGCATAAAGTATATTGTTTTTAGATAAGCGTTTGGCATATGATAGTTTTTTATTGTATTATCAGTCAGAGTTTCTGTACTGCACTGTTCTATTTCTATAATTTTGGTATATTTAGGTTAATTTATTTATTATTTGTTACTCCATTTACAAATATTGGAAGGGGTCGTAAATTTTTGCTTTTTACTTGCCTTGGTTAGTTTTATATCTTCGGTTAGTTGGCCATATTTGTGTGTTGATGTTTTGATGTTGGTGATGTTTTGCTTGTGGGTTAGATTTTTTTCTCTTAACTTGTCTCGCTTTTTGCCATGAATTTTTTTGGATGTTTATTAGCGCTAGTTAAAGACAATTTGTAGAAGCGTAAAGGTTTGGTTAGTGGGTCAGTGTAGTAATAAGTATACGTTATTGCCACTATACACTGATTGACTCTGCTGTTAACGATTATAGTACTGCAAGATTTGTGTCAACTATATAAACGAATAATCTTATATATTTTTATAATGCAGTGATAATGAATCAGTAGTGATAAGATTAGAACAATTCCTCTGCAACGCTCAGAATTTGCATTTTTTTTCTTTACCCCACGGCGCGCCAAAAATTCTAGTTTATATTTAATTTACCCTTATATGTACCTGCACATCCAACAGCGTTCTTCTCCGTTGCTGATGACACGTACTCCGCGACACAAGCTAAAATTAGAGGTTTATAAAAATCTCTTTATTATGTGTTAAAAGACATAGTGCAGCTCTGTCTTTTCCTATGTTAACATATGAAAAATTCTAGTGCTATTAAAGTAAACCAAACGCGATTTTCTGTGTTTACTTTTAGTGGGTGTTGTGTACAACACACGTTTTTTATTTTATATACTAAGGGTTCAAAAAATTTCTATGATTAATCTTAATTTTTCAAAAACATACATTTAACAAAATACTCTTCATTCGATGCAGTACATTGTTGTCACACATTAGGTTAATTTCTTTTCTATAATATTATTTGATTGGTTTGCCATCTATAAATATCTGCAGCGCCCCCCTGAAACAATGCTCCTGCAAATAGTATGCTTGAGCAAGCTGAAAAGAAAATTGCTCCTAGCAAGGTCTAAAGAATGTGCTAAATAAGTAAAAAGTTCCCATCCCAGGACCTTCATTTTCTATATCGTCACTTTTGTATTTTATTAAGAAATGATTTTATTTTGGGGCCACTGATGCAAGTTTCAACTGATTTCTACAAATTTTAGCGTTGATAGTGAGTTCACGTGATATCAGCTACTAATGGATGACTCTGTATGCTCCATCAAACCCACAAAACCGGTTGCTTCAGATGGAGTTGCTTCGAAACAATCACTGCTGCTTGGCCAAGTGATAGGCACTAGCTCTGCTGCCGAAGGTTATCGCAAAGTATCCAGTATTGCTTGAGAAAGAGTTTGTCTTTATGGCATTGAGCAAGCTTACAAATTTATACTGGCCTTCTGGATTCCAGAAGTGTCAGACTGTGTAAAATAATTTGACTTTTGAATATTTTTTTCAACCTCTCTCACAAATTTTGTCCGTACTTATGAAAAAACGCTCCAACACGCAACGGTTCAGAATTGTGGATCTTCCAGAACGTTGTCCGTCATTGATGCAGGACCCTTTCTTAAAACATTTTTTGAATAATTACTGGGACGTACTTTGTTACAACATTCTAACCTAACCTTAAAATATAACAACAGAGAAATTTTAATGCGCAAAGTATAATAATATAGTTTATTAAATTCCAGCGTTACTAACATACCAAGGACTGCCAAAAAAATCAAAAAATTTATCTTATAGCAAAGTGTACAAGAAAAATTAAATATAGTTAAGAAAAATGGTAACCATTGTAAGAAAGGTTATACCCGCGACTAAAGAACTACTTCAAATCAAAAGCTGTAGCAAGAATAACACACGGAAAAGGTACATTCTATAGAATCAGTTCATATAAACTAAAATCGGATAGAGAACTCAAATGCACCTCAAATTGATATAAATAAATTGATATAAAAGAATTGAAAACTAAATGAATGCAATTAGTAATATCTTCGCCACATTAATAAGCAAAGTGCCATAATAGATAAACTTGTAAAAATAATAGTATTAAACACACTCAAAAAATTAAAATATACATCGCTTAGGGTGGATCAGCAATAATAGAACAATATAAAAGAACATGAACTCGACAAATTATCTCAAACTACAACTATCTTAAATAGAAGAACCGGGAGTTCCACTGAAAATTAATGTTATTTATTGCCTATCTAAATACCTTGTCACAAAAGAAAATTATTCTCACTTCTTTAAGGTGAAACGAGATAACTGTCCACTGGTTAATTTTAATGATTGACTTCAAGAGAGACAGCAAAGTATCTGAGATTACATCTTGACCGACGGTTACCTTAGAGAACTCGTGTATTTGTTAAACATAAACAACTTGAATTTTAGCTTAGCAAGTGATATTTAATGATTGGCAGAATCTGCAATGTTGCTCTAAAATAAGAAATTAATATACGCCATTTTAAAAATTGAATAGAAGATAAGATAACTTGTTGTCAGTAATTTATTATTAGATTAGGTTAACTCCGTCAGAGACGGACTGTATACCACTACTTTTTGTCCTTGACTTCAGCTTGCTTCTGCTTGTGAAACACTTTTAACTCTAATAGTTTTTCTTAACCAACTTTTGTTTCCTTCCTTCCTATTTTTGCTATTCTTTTCTAAAATGTTAATGGGGCAAATACGATATTAAAATTTTTAAAGAAACAGAAGAATGATTCTCTATAACTATTACTGCCTCAGATGATAATATATTTAAATTAGCTGTTTGCTGATAAAACACCACTTTTATAACTTTGTCCCCTTAACACTACAAAACTATTTAAATATGTCACACGTTTCTTGAATTATCATCAAATAAACGGAGACGGGCAACAGAATTTTTTCAAAACACTTGACAATCTAGGAAAATACAAGCAATGATATAGGAAACTGAGAAATCAAAAATCTTCAGACCAAAACACATATGTATTTCCACTTTTTTTCTTTTTCTGGAATAATACATTAATTCAAAGCTACCCAAAGTTATTACGAAGTAATCACCAATCCATGATTGTTACAGATGTCCATTCTCTATTTTTCTACATAATTGTCCGTATCTTCAATTATATGTTGCATGCCTTTTTCTAGCATTGCAATCTGGTACTCTTTATTATTTACTTCTTCGTGGAGATTCTTTATGTATTTCTTCGATTGTGGTTTTATTTATCTGATTTTTTGACTGTTAGTTTAGTTTTTAGGAACAGATTGCGTATGTTAATATAAATACCTGAATAATTTCTGTATTTTTTTATCTAGCTTTTTTAAAATACAGTCAAAAACTTCCTTTATCTCTTGATATTTTCTACGTAAATATTTTTACATAAAGTTTGTTATTACTAGTTAACATCTGCACAGAATTCTAATAATCGATTATTTTTTGGCATTCTCTCTATAATTTCATTTATCTTTTCACATATTTATTCTATTTTATCTTTTTCGTAGTCTGAGATTGGCATGCATACCATTGTCGATACTATGTTCGTTTAATTCTAAAACATTTTTCCGATTTATTGCGATGTGTCAGACAAACTGGCAGACCAACAAATGAACTATGGAAAAAGAAACATAAAAATTAATAAATAGATGAGCAAGAAAACATACTAACAAATTATGAACTGAAATATTGAATACACCAACAAATACACAAGCCAACGAACTGATATACAAACATACAAACCAAACAGATGCGCATGAGATTTTTTCTAACTAGAGAAATACTAGTTTTGCCATATTTCCCTGGGCATTAGCGCCGGTCCTATTATTATTTATTATTCGACGTTATATGTAAATGTATCATTTGCTTTTTATTTTAAGAAAATGACTCAATTCTTAGCAATTTCAAAGAAATAATCGGTGGAAGCAAAGGTTGTAGTTTATTCTTATAACGCCATTAACCTTTGCATCACCTTTCGGAAATTGCACCACGCTCTCCAGTTAATCATAGCTCACCAAGTAAGCAATTTGTGTGATAACTTGGACGTTTTCCAAAGTGTATAATTAATAATCGCGGCAATTTACTTCCAACAGTAGGTTTTTCGGTTAATTAATTAACTACATAAATATATTTAATCTAAACCGGGCATAAAATGAGCTAAACAGAACAATTAACCTCCTTAGTCAATTTAGGCTGAAAATAAGATGTATAATAGTATAAATGCAAACATTCTAGATATACAAGAAACGGTCGAAAAATAATTAAATTGAGACAAAGAATCGGGAACTCATTATAACTAGTTTTAGGCAAAAATTAAATTATGTAATCATTAGAATTGCTGAAATACAAATATTTAACTTCATGTAACTTAGTATAATGTGTGCCAATAAAAACACTTGACGAATGCAGAAAAGTGGATTAGTTTTAGCAACCCAATGTAAGTACGCTTTGTTACCTGATTTACCAAAGTTGGCTTCTTCCAACTTTTATCTGTTTCCAAAACTCATACAATTGAAGAGGTGGTTACAGTCGTAGAACAGTATTCTACAGACCTTTTGGAATTACACTTGAAAAATGAAAAATACATGTGTGTTGAAGTTATGGGCAGAGTCCCCTATCTTTATATCTGTCTACCATCCTTCCCTAATTTTACAAAGAAGGGTTATATATAAGACGAAGAGTGGCCCGAGGGTGGGAAAAATAATTTGTTTTGCTCAGAGGGCCCCTTAGCAATCAACATTTCGTAGGCAAACGAACAGAGAACGTTTGCTGTCGAAATATACATTTGTAACAATAACTATGTTGTTCGCTTTCAATTTATGCATCTAAAATCGATTTTGTTGTGGACAAAGAACTGCAGAAATACTAGTTCTTGAGCGAGAAGGGGGTAATATATCTTGGAGTCAACGAAAACCCGAAAACATCGATATAATGATATTTTGCAGTCCTTGAGGTGAAACTCGATGCACTGCAATCAGAAGACTTTTAATTCGCAACAAGAGTTTTGTTCTCAGCGCTGCGTGAGATATTTTATTTTCACCCGCCTGTGACGTATTTCTGTAGGAATACCTTAAGACCCTGATTTATAAACATCACGTTAGGACTCTCTAAACCCAACAAAATGTAATACGTCAAGTAATCAGGCATATTACTCAACAGAGATTGGAAAGAGCAATGTAGAACTATAGAACTTCAACAGTGCATCGAAAGGAAGATAATGAATACCTTAATTAATCTTCAGATAAATGTGATTGAAATACCGAGAATTTCTTGTTTGCTCTTCCAGATTCCTTCGATAACGTCCTTGACTTCGGCAGACTATTATATTCGATGCTCCTTTCGGAAAACCTCTTTTATTTTCTAAGACAAAAGGTTTTGTGAGGATAGTATTGGTGCAAAGCAGGTAATGTGTCTACTAAATTTCTACCAAAATTAATTTTGGGAATTGGCCACGTGGATTTCCTCGAATAGACACGGTGATGGTCTATGCTTAACATAGTCTCCCGCGTAATGATCAATCAGTTTTCTTCCAAACTAAAGGGCGTTTTTCTTTATTACCAGAAAATTTTTAGAGACGTCTTCTAAGTAGTATCATTTACACATCAATTATTACAAAAAATATGTAATCAGGTTTTTTTTAATTACAGTTTGTGCATACACATTTGAGGAGATTATACTTTTTAGTTGCTCATAGTACACTTAGGTTTGTGGTGACTCAAATTTTCAAGGTCATTTGCATAAATTACATACACAAAACTGTAAACTCTGATGTCACCATCGGCAAAAATTAAAAAATTATATACTGATTACTTCCGAGGACATTGACTCACCATTTCCTTATTAGTTCCTTAGTAGTCATATACCTGAGAAACTTGGAATGTTGCGACTAGTTTGCGGGTTATATAAATAACCTAGAGCATTACCAAGTGTTTGTTATGCACTAATGGTTAGTCACATTCTTCCTTAAAGGGAAGAAATTTTGTATCTAACAGAAGTAACTAGAAGATATTACTAATTATGAAAGTCTTATAAGCCTACAACATCTTCATGAATAACTTATTGAAATTAACAATCAGAAGTACAAAAATGGCGTCATGTACCACAGATCTTTATTAATTATAAACCTATTATAATATTGTCTTTCTTATTTTTTGATTTTGCACTTAAAGATTTAAAATCAGTCGAATAATTTGCTCTGACAAGAAATCATTATCGGCTAGATAAAAATGATCGACTAGTACTTTAAAAATGAAACCGAAATGCCTTAGAGTTATCTCATACTCTATCAGCAAAATCTGTGCACTATTTACCGCCAATGTTGAACGTAAGCTAATTCGCACCAATTAGTTGGATCCTGGGTAACCTTTACCCGCTTAGGTATGATGTTAACAAGTTCCGTTATCTTAATATATGGAATGTTAGTCCATTCGGCTCACGAACGATCTAGCAGTTCTCCACGAAAAGCAAATTTTTGAGAACAGCGCCTTACGGCACAACAATAATTCAGATATGTGCCACGGGATTCATGCCCCACAACCTTCCAAATTTACATTCTTTGTTTTTCATTCTTAGATGTTCTTTAGACTCTAACAAGGAGCGCCATTTTCACAAACATAATAAAATCTTTCTCAAGCAATCCTAGTGAAAATACATCGCTTCAATTGCGCCTTAGGTAGCATTCACCTGTTTGTCTGTCACGATGACCTCATTACACTCTCCGAACTCATAGGATTAGCACTTAAAAGCAGCCTTTCAGAGAATGGATATTTTAACCTCCAAGTGCATAAAAACAGGTGCACTTGGATCTTGGAACAGTCAGCGCAATCACCAGAATGCAGATTCCTAGTACAGAAAAACAAGTAGAAAGCTTTCTTCAAGGTATCTGAGCAACTTTACTAAGAAAACAGAGACTTATAATTTGAATAAATTCAACTAAATACTGAAAAATGCAACCACTCTGGTATTTATTCTGAAATAATCAAACAGCAAGGAGACATTCGTGAATAGTGACTCCGTAACATTGCACCTACAATCGCAGAATTTAAAGGTAAAGTATGACCCCGGATAAGTTAACATCGTCATTGTCATAGACACCATCTCACTAAAGAAGAATAGCTACAATATGTTGAGCTTAGAAAGATTCCAAACACTTTTTAGTTACAAAAATTGAAGTTGCTTGATTACACAAGAAGTTTTAGTTTGAGAAAGTTTAACTAATTATAACACTCTTTTATGAAAATCTAAAAGAATCATCAACAATAATGATGATACACAATTTATAAATGTCACAATACAATACGTAACATACTGTGTAGATGTTATGCAGAACAGGGGAACACCAAAACACGTATCAGACCCAAATGTTTGATTTGCTGTAAACACATTTCTATGTAGCTCAATAAGCCGTGACTTAAACATTCTGACACATCGTTGCTAAGTATTAAGGCTATATTACTGACTATTAGCGTGCTGAGGTGGTTACCACTTTACATTTGTCTTTCTTCCGTCAACTACTTAACAAAAATGTTAAGTAGACTTTTTGGTTGTTTGATCTTTTTCCGAAGTGAAAGGTATGCTGATTCTAAAAACAATGGGGAGGGGGCGGATCAATAAGAATACTCATGTAGTGACAGGAACATGCTCTTACACTTAAATCCCGGATTTAGAAACAGGGGCAAGTCTGCTAATAAATAAAATGTGGAACTGACTTATCTTCTGATCCGTTTGGACACCCGTTGATTAGCCCCTGGTGCCTTTATGGGGAGTGGAGGTAAAAATGTATAAGCATTTTGACTCGGTTGCTATTTTTCAATACTAGTAGTCGCTAACGAAGCTTCTGATCCGACACCAGCAGTGTAGCTTTTGAAGATATTTGTCTGTAATTTACATTTATGCTTAACTTAGACCAAATCGATAACTTATAAGTTGCTGTAGCTGATAATTTTTATTCGGTTACTATTCATTGGAATTAGACTCGAAGGACCCTTAAAAATTGAAATCATACTGACTAAACTTATTCTTGGAAGTCAAATTTCTGCTAGGAAGTCACATCTAAATATTTAACAAATCATTTCTATTATTTGTTGTTTTAACTTAAAAAAAAGCACATTTCGAGTGGGTTACCAACTTTTTTAACAGGGTATAGTCTTTTCCGACCAACCCTACGTGGTTTGTTACGCACTGATTACCAACCCACCCATTTGTTGCGTCTACAGTTGCCTCCGTTCACTGCGTCAGCACCATTGCGTATATTGCCGAATATTGTGGTGACTCAGATGCATGAGGCTATGGATCATCATCCTACGTTGTATATGCGATAACATGCACTCCCGCGCGCGAACGCCGGCCGGGTACAGCCTTGAGCGCTCGCCCTCAATTTAGCGATGACTTCACAGCGATCTGTGTCATGAGCGGCAAGTTTAAAGGACGTGCAGAGCGAACCATTCGAAAACACTTCCAAATCGGTCCTAGGCGCAGACAGGCGGCGGCAGTGCAACAGGGGAAGGTGTGGGTTCGCCAGTGTCGCTAGGAGTTCTGAAGAATCGATACCTTCTACAAGAAACTCGCACGATGGCCATCATTAGACTATCCATCATCAAGTTTTTGGAGCTGGTATGTACCGCTTTACTTACCACTTGACTAGTACGGAGTTTTGAGTTCACCAGCTCGAGCCATGACTGATCTTATCACTTCTAATTAGAAGTCGGGAAATGATCAGAGTTGCTTTTGTTTTAAGTCGTACTGAACCGTTTTAAAAAGGCAAAATATGACCGAACGTTGTTTATTGTATTTTTAAATGTTTAATGTCTTTCTGTGTTTACTAATTGTAAAGATGTGTTTTTGGAATTTTTTTGGAATATCCAAAGACAACGTAATAGTGATTTCTTCATGTTAATTTTATAATACGTTTTTTTTATCCAATACAAAATTAGTAGCACATTATTCTGGTTTATTATGAATTATTAAAGTAGTATAGCGTGTTGCAAAAGTTTATTTGTTTTTGATATCATTTTTTTCATAGCCTGAAGGAGGAACAAAATTAAAAATCAAATTATATACCTTTGTGTAGTATTCATCTAGCCATGAGCCAAGTCTCTTAGGTCTCGTTGGTACCATTCTTATGGCTTGGAATCAAATAATTGATATGAGAAGGGTGTCATATTTCCTATGAGTTGGTAAAGTTGATATCCGGGAAAAAGTGGGCCATAAATTAGAACAGATGATCATCCGATGCAGAAGTGTGCAGCAACAGTTCGATTCCATCGAGTTTCCTAATTCAGGCCGGATTCTTTGTGGGGTCCTGGCATTATCCATCTCCAGCAGCACTAACCATATTAATGTATCGTTGTTCCAAGATAATACAAATAATACCGAAAAACGGTTACAATTTTAACATTACGATTTATCAAATAGTTGACTTGTTTCAACAGTTTATTTAGAACCAAATCTAACAACTCAAAAAACGAAAAAACTTTTACACCACGCTATATAATTATATATATATTACTAGTGTAAGAATTAAAAAATACGTCTAAGAACACTTTGGTTTCAAAATTCTTAAACTTTTTTGTAACCAACATTTTTATATGTATAATTTTTTGACTACTCTGTATTTAAAAACCATGCATTTTACATATGGTAATATAAACGTCAAAAACTTTTTCAAGGTTGTCCAATTTCTCCTCTGCAAATATCTAGGGCGACTTGCTCACATAGTCGTGGTTTCGAGCAATTTTCCACTTTAACAATTTGTGATATGAATGCGGCTATTTTCTAAATTCATTAGTTGCTGAAAGTGCTATGTTGTTACGAATTATGACATCATCCATGGCAATAAAGCAGCAGATACCACTGGGGATTAGCTAATACATTAGTCAGAACGGTTTTTAACAGTAAATTCAGAAGGATTAGTTTCCTGCTTCATTTGTTATACGAGGTATTTCCAACTTTTAGCTGGATTTCAATTTTATCCTGTTATATCCGAAAATTGTTTTCTGCTATAAAACTTTAGTTACATTAAACAAAATATCATGATATGGGGTCATCGCTGTTTTCACATCCTCGTTATCGACTTGTCAACATAATTGCCCGCGGGGTAGAAATATTTACATGGCTGCGTCATTCGGTTATTAATATTAGCATTATGCTCAGGTGCCTACAACGTGGCTTCTGTTTTATTGGCTTGTTTTTAATTTGGTTATACAGGATGGTTGTGAAGCACGTGCTGGTAGCAGTTTTTTCGAAGGCAATTTTTAATATTCCACCGTCGATTTCCGTGCGATTTGCGTATTCTAATCGACTAGGTGATCGCTATTCAATGTCGTAACTTTCCTGACATACATTTCTGTTACGGATGTAATGAAGTACAAATGAATTACGTCAACCCTCCATAGAAGTTGTTCGAATGGCAAGGTGTTTGATTTTACAGTCACACAAAATTTTATTCGTTTAATCAAGACCACCTTTCGACGTGTTTGCTCCACCAAAAAAATACAGTGATAAAAACCTGGTGACTAAGGGAAAAGTTTGTTTGGATTTAAATTCGTCACGTTATCTGAAGATCAAACAGAAACGGTATTAGGCAAAATCCTAATTCTTGATAAAATCATTGTTCCTTTTAACCTTAAACGACACTCAAATGTTTGAAGATTCGTAAGGATTAACGTTACTTCTTTGCAGATATATTTGGTCATTTCTAAATTAATCACTTAAAGTGAGTAAACCACAGATAGCGCAAGTTTAAAGGTTCCCTTATCAGTTGATGGATTCATTTTATATCTGACCTTAAATTTATAAATAAAGAGTTGTGCAAACGCTCTAAATACCACAAGTGTTATTTATCTGTTTTTAATGTTTGGTATTAATTGAAAATTATGATCTGGTCCTCGACACCTGATAAAAAACTTGAATCTTTGCGATAAGGATCAACAAGAGAAGATCCATTGGTTTTGTTTAAATTTTTGGAAATTTATTATTTATTTATTTTGCATATTATTTTACAATTTTATATAATACAATATATTTGGATCTTAAGTATCGATAAAAATAAAAAATAATTAAAACTCAATAACAGAAAAAGAAAGACCAAGAAGCAAAGAAGCTACTGAAAATGAATCTGAGATCGTCTGAAATTTTGAAAAAGGAGAAAGAAGAAGACTAGTTGTTATCATGAATATTTGGGAGAAATATTGCAACTGTTCTAACTTTTGTACAAATCTAACACAATTTGACTTGAACTGGGTAAAAAACAGTCCAAAAAATGAAATACAATTTAGAGGATAGAAAATACAGGGAAAGAATGACCAGGAAAGAGAGAAGCTATTGAAAATGAATTTATGGTCGTACGAAATTTTAAAAATGAAGGAAGAAGACAAGTAATAATTATAAATATTTAAAATAAAACTTGGAATTCCTGAAATTTTTAAATAATTAAAAAAAAATACCAAATAAGCTTCTCCTTTTTTCTTTTTAATTTTGGCTCCCGTTGCTTTTACAATTTATTTGTATAGATGTATATACCTATACTAACCTAACTCGTATGTTTAGAATAGTATTAATAAAATAATACAAAATTAAATTAAGGTCATACAAACGAAGTACTTGACAAGTATGGTAAGAACAGAGAAATCAATAACCCAATAATTGAAGAACTAAAGGTAAAACTGCTAATGAAAGCACCAAATAAAAAAGTATTGAATCGGTAGAGCCTTATAATTAAATGAGAGGATTAAGATACATGAAGATAGAGAATGCCCAAGAAGGAGAAAAATAAAATTCTAATTCTTGATAGAATGGAAGACTAACTTAATTAGGAATTAGAAAAAAAAGATCTATTTATCTCGTTTTCCTTTTTACTTCGTTTCCGATGCCTCATAATTTTTAAGTATAAAGATACATACCCATTTAAACACAACTTGAATGTCGAGAATAGCAAAGTACAAGATAATCATAAAAACAAAATTAGGAAATAAAGTACTCGAAGAACATAGTAGGAACAGAGTAAAAAAAAATTGAAGAACTAAAAGTAAAACTGCCAATGGAAGCACCAGATAATAAAACTATGAAATTGGTAGAACCACGTAATTAATCAGGAAGGCCAAAGATAAAAAAGGAAAAGAATAATTAAGGAATTTGATGTTGACAAAATTAAAATAAAAACTACGACTTCAAATTATTGGTAAAGTTGAAAGCAATCTAACTGAAACTAGAAATTAGGAAAAAATAATGTCAAGAAAAAAAATAAAATTAGTTTCTCTCTTTGTTTTTTATTGTGTCTATGGTTGTCTACACGATTTATAAATATAGAGGTACAAACCCATATTAAGCCACATCGTGTTTCAGATAATAGGACGATGCAATATAAGTTCCAAAAATAAAATTATGCTCATAGAAATGAAGTACTTGAAAAGAATAATAGAAACCATGTACTGATTACAGTTCTCTATCTCCTATCTTATTTCTGTTTAAAATTATAAGACTCGCTGGATAGAGATTGTTACAGACGGATCTTCCATTATTTGAATATTTATCTTCATTAATCCCCTACATATCTATATCTGCTGTACCACAAAGTTGTTGAAGTCTACATACCCTTTAATTCCACCATACTTTCCAATAAGTTGTTTCAGGACAAATATTGAATCCGTTCTTTATTTTATGGTTTCTGCTAAAGCCAACGAACGAGGAAAAATATTAACATTAGAAAACAAAACCATACCATGGCAAACGAAAACGACCACAATTTTCTTCCGCCTATTTGTATTAAAGAATGTTACAAATCAGACAGATATGATAACAAAAGCTACAATCATGAAGAAATTCTTCGAACCTTATCCAATAAATTAACTATACCAAAAGATTCTTTAGATGACTTTTGTTTGCTTTGCTAAAAATGCTCCCATTGTTTCCACATCACTAACCACAAGCGCCTTTCTTACAATTTCCCATCGCCATTCGTAGGTTTTTGGTTATCTATTTACCTGCATTATTATACAACAGCAGCCATTGTATTCTAATTTTGTTTCAGGCGCTAACCGTTGCCTGCATTGGCCTTCACTACAACAGCGTTACATTTGACCGTGACACGGACCTTGTGACAGCTGGAGCCTTCTGCGGATTCCTCGTCATTCTCGTCGGTGGCTTTGCGGGTACGCATTCTTTCGTTTGCTCACCTTGATAAAGAGAACTCAGATAGAATGTTATTAAACATCAAATTGTATGTTTGTTATACTAATGTGATATTGTTTGAAAAATCAGTAAAAATCTTCTTGATCAAGGCATTACCTTATTGTGGTTTTATGACAAAAAACTCAACATTCTATCTAGACGTTCAAAAATGGAGACAATCGAGCAAAATCAGAGAGCAAATGAGATTCTCTTCTTTTGATCTCTTAGATGATATTCGTTTTCATGGTGCACCTAAAAGTTCTGAATTTTCAACATCAAGCATTGAAACCCAAACATTCGTTTCGATTCCAATCGCAGTAGCAGCTAAATTTCCTTGTAAATCAACGAAAGTGGAAGATATTTTGGATTTCCCAAAGTTGATATCTAAACCATCAAACGTGACGTAATTCAAAATTCTATATAATTTATGAGACGACAATACTTCTTCAAACTAGGTAAAATATCTAACTTTGAACATCTGTTTTCTTTATTGATTGATTGCTTGATTGCTTGTCTTCGGTAACAAAAACATTTCAACTAAAAACAATATAATTTCGTCACTAAATTATATTCTTCCGAATTTATAATTACGTAAATCTACGGGATTTTGAGTTTTGAAAGTTGATCTTGGTAAATTTCTAGAAAAGTTTTAATTTTTTATTAAAACAATTATTTCCAATTTATTTATTCTAAATCATTTTGCAGTCGTGCAATAGAAGCACAGGAAGTCGGTGTTATGATCGCTCTTTTCTGTTTTAGTTGTTATCTGATTCTTGACGCTTTCTCTTTGGTATTAGAGAAGAGACTGAAATAAGTTGTCATTCCATTATGGTTACGCAATTTCTCTGTTTTTAAGTACAGTTAATTGCCTAACTGTCATACATAAAAATAGAAGACGCTAAAAAGAATAATTGAAATCACGAAAATATTCGGATGTTGATTGCAAAAACTAATTTAGACCAATTTCAGCCCACTTGATGTCCACCCCCATCAATAGGAGGATCGACATCTTCTACTCGCTCGTGGGCTGTGCGGCCTTCATTGCAGCCGGCGCGCTGAACATCAAGCACTTCGACAACATGTCGAAGAGCGAGAAGAGGGACTACGGCTTGGCCAAGGCCTCGCTAGCAATCATCAATGGCGCCGTTTTCTTGGTAGACTCCCTCCTCACGTGGCGGGGCGACTATTAACAACCAAACTGCGTTCTCGAGTTCCACCAGTTTATCTTTGTAAACAGAAGAGCCGCGTAAACGTTGCGTCTCAAACAAGATTAGTAAGTACAAAGGCTTCTTGCAAAGATAAGACGTCGGTGAAGCCCGAGCTAAAAAGAAGACTTGCTGATCACTTAGTATACCTCACGAATTTTAGTAATTGTATGTGGCTTACCAAAAACGAAGTCTAACTAATTAATCAAATATAATAAAGTAACAGCTGAAGCTTTTATATGTAGTCATCATGTAATCATAGATCATTCAAAATGTTTTTACTCTGAGTACAATATAAGGCGAAGCTGCCACCATTTGTCTTACTGTGTTGGACTTTAACTTGTTACAATAATGCATTTCACTTGGTTGTAATTCTGTCAGAAGGCTTTATCTTTGTAGTTATTTATTGTATTTTAAGAATAAGAAGACAACTTTCTGTGGGTGCTATGTTTCTTCTACTTGGAATTTGTTATCGTCATGCAATAAGAAAATGGAATACCCAAATACTAGTATATGAAAGAATAATATAACAGTGATATATTTTTGATATTTATATATATTGTTTGCAACTGCGGTGTCTTAAAAGAGCATATATGGATTTGTAGTATGCTATCTGTAGCTTATTGTTGTATACATCTTTTATAAATTGTTTTATACTGTGTATTGAAATTTATTACTTTTTATATGTAGCGATTATATTTAAATAAAATCTATATGTAAACAACGAACATCTTCAATTAGTTCTTGCAAATTTATTTTCTTCTTCTATACAGCCAAATTTGAGGAAGACTAAAACAAGTAAGTACTTGATGGATTATTATTCTAATATTCTACCTGTCGAGTCGATACCGGTTCGTATTCTTTCTCGACTGCTTTTTCTCATTTTTAGTAGTTTGTTCTAGATAAATGCCAATTTTTCGCTTATAATGGGTTATCCACAGCATACTTTTTCTCTTACAGATTTAAGATTATTTTATCTTGTTTTTGATTTTTTCTAAATTTTCACCGTCTTAGTCTTTTTGAGGCTGGTCTTTGTATTTTAAAAATCAATTATTTTATCGTAACTACTCGAGCTCCAAAAACTATGCGCCACCTTATTTTACATGGAAGGTCCAGTTTTATTTCTGTACTAGTAAAAAAGGCTGGTTCCAAGGACGGGCAACCCAAGCTAAATATTTGATTTAGAATTTTGTCGACAATTGAAGAAGAATGAGCCAATAATCGTTTTATTATCCATATCTAAGCATAATGACATTCGTTGGACTACATTCGGTTTCACAAAAATCAAAATTGTGTCGCATGCGTCTACTAACACCCAGATAGTGCATAAAACACCGAATTACTTCATGAAAATTTATGTTTTGATCTATAACAGGTCAACCATGACCTAAATCGAAAATCTAAAACCTTTATGCGAGGTACTAACCTTTGAAATCGGTTCATAACTGTAGGGGGAGTTGCAATGTTAGTTACAAACACACATAGTTACATTTTTGCAGTAGTAGATTCAATGATTGTACACCACGCTATTTAACTCGCTTGACATTACAATAGTCGTAGTACTCTATTCAAGTCCTTTTCACGCTAAGTTAGAAATATATCGGCTGAAAAAGTTTCCAAGTCTAAGCGATTGTATAAAGCACTCGACTTATTTCTTTATTTTGAAATTGGCCTGTCATTTAAGTTTGAGCCCATAAAGCGTTTCAAGGCCTGCTCTAGACCAAAAAGGTACGAGTTTCAGTTACTTTCTCTTTTTTGGATTGTACAGGTCACTTTGTAAGTAGGATAACTTTTGTGAACTGGGGTGCATTTTTTCTTTAAATTCCTATATTATCTAACAAAATTAAAAGTTGGGTTTGTCAAAATTCAATTTAATTTGAAATTTTTATTTAATCCAATTAATCTATGGCTTATAGTACAGCTGAAAACATAAAAATATGTGATTGCGGGTATTTCTTTGCAGGCAGTAAAAAATTATTTTGAACATTTTGTAGAATAATCATGTGATCTTCATAGTAGGATATAGCTTTGACATAGTTATCCAAAAAGCCATTTTCTCTGCCTTTAAGCATTGTACTGGAGAAATAATATACATATATCTATTGGCTTTTCTAAAACCGTTAAAAAGCAACCAATGACAATTCATGAAATTAGTATTTAAAATTTTAGTAGTAAGTGGTCACCATCACTGCTTTACTTTAAAATCTCTTCTAGATCATGGCTAGGTGCTATATTGTCTAAAATGTTGTGAAGAATAGCTATTGCTATTGAGTGATCCGTGTTTGGTTTTAGTGGATTAAAAAATCAAAATGAGAGAAACAATCTTTTAACCTTTTTCCTATTTCATTCTGAAATAGTGTTTATTTTTTGTAATTGCACATTTTAAATGTCCTATTGTTGAATTGTTTGTAACATTTACAGTTATTAGTTGACGAATTTTGTTTAATTAAGGATTATTGGTATCAAATTGTTTTCCTTTTTTAAGTTAGTCAAAATTAGAAACCCCACCTGATATGTATGCCCATAACAGTTAATATACAATTAGGGTTGTTTTATTGGGAAAAGCAGCTACAGTAATTAAAAAGACGAATCATCTGTTACTAGTGGACATTGATTTTTCTTTAAAAAAAATGAACAAACGAGATTTTCTAAGCGACTTTTCTGAACTTGACAAATGAGTCTCTTTAGTTGCTCTTACAAAAAAAAAAAAATAATAACATTGGGACTATCTCCAAATCCAAGGTTGACAATTGGTCCAGAACTCTAAGAGGACTCTACAGAGGGCCTTAAACAAACATATCGTATAAAATCATAGGAAATACCAAGAAATGGGGAAAAAAGCATTGCAATAATGGTCAATTATGAGGCATATGGAATCTCTGTTTACCTTATTTGGTTCTTCATACGATCAAAAAATTTATCCAAAATGAGGAACCAAAAAGTATCCTTTACTTTCTATAAATGCAGCCGAAGCGCTTTGGTTCTAATCCAAACAGCTTCGAATTTTTAAGATATAAGAAGAGTTTGCTACTAGTTATTAATAGATTTAAATGAGAGATAACAGTAGCATTCCTATATTGGATATTAAGACCACAAAATTACTTTACACGTCAAATTCCACATTTTTGAACATTTTTTGGTTCTAGTCACATTCTCTTTAAGAGTACCGATTGAAATCAATAACTTTTTAGGAAAGAATGATTTTTTATTATGTTTGGTAAACGTGTTTAGATGTGTTAGAGAATGGTGTAATAAAGGATTTTATCGATCAGATTTGGAAATATCTTTGAAAACAGATTAGAAATATTTTTAAAGGTTGGTTTTTTAAAAAATTATATTCATAGTATATCTGACTTAAGGAAAATCTTACTGAAGTTGTTCCTATTCCAAAGCTATTATTATTATCCAAAGTAATTCATTCAGTTTTAGTCATTATCTATTGCAAATTTCAATTTTGGACCCTGGATATATATATATATATATATATATATATATATATATATATATATATGTATGTATTGGGAAAATGATATCCTTAAACATTGGTCGTCGTACTTTGATTTGGGTACTCAAATAACAAAAGATAATTTTTTGCAAGATTTTATTTCGTTATTTTGCCAACTTTGACAGGTCGCTTAATTCACCAACTGACTATAATTGGAAAAGACCTCAAGCAATAGTTCGATGAAAAGCTGATTTTTTTGGGAAACTTTTTGTTTAAGTTATTTACGAAAATTAGTTCTGTATCAGGATAAAATATTTCGTGTTTGTTCTTTTGCTTGTACCATAATTTAACAGAAATATTAGACGTTATCATCTTAAATGATGATTCAAAGAATTGTTCGTTTATGTAATTTTGTTTAAAATACAAATTCATTTTTTGCCGATCATAAAAGATCTGCCTGCACATAGAATGTCAGAGATAAAGATTTTTTACATTCTGGAATGAATCTTATCGGCTCATTTTTGATAATTCCAGACAATTGTAAAAAAATTATCTTTTAAAAAGCTTACATTTTGTATTTTTGTGGGTATAGTTACAAAACGATCTGTATTAAACTTGTGCCCAATATAATTACGTCTATGTTTAAATCTATTTGAAGGATAACAATCCTACCGAAATATTTGTATAGGTACTTATTCGTATAAAGCCACAAGTTATAAGTTCTATTGATACCAAACAGGAACTAAAACACTGAAATACTGTAATGGTACTAAAGAAAAATATAGTCGAAAATTATAAAATAATTTTTCAAAAATACAGTGATTCAATTTCATTAGCATGTAAAAAATTACGTAGTTAAAGGCTTGGGTAATCAGCCGTGTCTTTTGTGAGATAAAAAAACATTTCAGTGATAGTGTTATAGTTTAAACTTCTTGGAACGTTTTTGTAAATATTTCTTTTAAACATAATTTTTCTCAAAACTCAATCTATAGGCATATTATTAAAACTCTTTGCTTGCCATTAACAAAATAAAGGAAGCAATGCAAAAAGAAACCTGTAAAAAATTCTTTAGAGAAATTATTTATTTCAAACATATTGCGCTAAAAAATTATATATGTAAAGCAAAAAACTTTCTAAAAAAATTGGTAACTCACCCTGTATTTTAAAAAATGTGTATCCCGAATAATATTGTTTCCAGTAGACCTTTCCAGTATATGCTATCTTACCAGCGATACAGTTGCCAATAGCAACGTATACAAATACAACAAACAATCTGTATGGTTAAGCTTTGATAAGAATTACTAATCTTAGGGATGACTTTATATTTCGAAACCCCTGTCCAGTTCAGTGACAACAACGTTATTTCTACGAATGAATTATGGCACTCTAGCGCCCCTTTGCTGGCAATAGCCAGCTACTCGCAAGAAAGAGGAGGATTTGTTACCATTTTTGATGAACTGGTAATCCTTATATAAGTGATAAAACAGCAACTTCACCACCTTATCTTTTAGGGCGAGCCATTGCGAGAGGTGGTTTTTCCCGTGCACTCAGTTTCTCAAGTTACATCCCTGGCCTGGCATCCAGAGCGAAACGTGCTGGTGGC
Organism: Sinelater perroti; assembly: GCA_036346155.1. Taxonomy (NCBI): domain Eukaryota; kingdom Metazoa; phylum Arthropoda; class Insecta; order Coleoptera; family Elateridae; genus Sinelater; species Sinelater perroti. The sequence goes on from JARFIY010000201.1 coordinate 1,319,196, forward strand.
TGGCTGGGAGAACGGTGAAATTAAACTGTGGAATGGCACCGATAAGGAGTTCACCAACGTTGCGGGGCCACACAAGGCGCCCGTTGTGCTGCTTGAGTTTAGCGAGAAGGGCGGAAGGCTTGTTTCATGCGATTCTGTAAGTAGCTAGGAAGTTTCAGGACAGTTAAATAAGAGCTCCTCTTACAGACAGGTTCGCTGGTAGGTTGGAAGGTTGATGTTAAAAACCAGCCCATAACAGTGTTTCATCACGACCTCAAAGAATCGATAACTCATTTAACGTTTCGCCTGACAATTCGCAGCCGGGCAGAGTTTGATCTTGAAGGCCTCGCAAAGGCTGCTGTGAATGGGGATGAGCGTGCTCTGGATCTCTTTAGTAATTGGAGGCCAAAAACCACAGCTAGGAAATTTAAAACACAGGAAGGGAGCGATAACCAGTGCTTCTTTGTCGGGACTCAAAGAGGTAAAATTTTTATTTATACATTCCTTTTTTTTTATTTTCTATCAGGTCTAAAGAGGCTTTATTACTTAGAATTTGCATTAATACAACCAACATCAAATTTACATTCACAAATTGCAGGATCAATATACTACATCAATGAAGGAGGAGTATGCATGGAAGTTTTGAACACTGAAGGTGTGCCTCTGAGTTACATATTGCACCACACAAGTAAAAACGCTCTTGTGGTAATGATGGAGGGCTTCACCATTGGTCACTTTTCGGTGGATTCCCAAGGGCAGTTGGTGGAATTGACAAAGGTTAAACTGAGTGGACGTGGGCAAACCATTAGGGGTGTTGGTAGCCAGGGCCTTGTCTGGGCTAACGACAGCTGCTTAGCTGTGTTGACAGGTATCGGAAATATGCATTTATATTCTGTTAACAAAAAAATCTAGCAGTTCAACTGCAATAAATAATATTTTATCTGCAACATGCTAAAAAAACTTCTGAAAGTGGATATGGAGGAACAAAATCTTTTGCAGAATAACAGTGATAGTGAGTTGGGGCTTTTCTCTGAAGATCTGTAGGATGTTTATAGTAGTAAATGGGATTTGTAATTCAAGATTTCCTAGAACTTTCGTTTTCACTGCACTCCATACTTACTTTATGATATAATAGAACTAGTTATTATTTATCCAATGGCTTCCAGCTACTTTTTGATCAACACATGAGCACCATATATTTTACATTTGTCTAGAAACAAAACAAAATGGCAAATTTATCTATAGAACTTTTTGTGCTGTAGTAGCCAGTAAGCCGTAGGTATGATCAGGAAATTAGTGTCTGGGGTAAGTACTATGCATAATAAATAGATAAAAAATGAAATTGAAAGAAGACAATAAAAACGAAGAAATAGATTAAAAATTGATGAATCTGAAGAACATAATCTAATCTACTAGATAAAGCAGTTAATTTTTTTGTTTTAAATTTTTAATAATAATAAACCTGCAAAGCTTGCAATGCATAGCGAAGTTGCGAAGCAGTCTCAGGTCACTAATGCTGATCTTTGACCAATCAGTTTTTAGTCACTAGCAAACAAGCCTTTTTGCTCAGACGGGCGGACAGACAGACGGACAACATGAAGTTAGTAAGTGACTCCGCTTTGCTTCGCCACTTAATAATAATGTGGAAAGTAATAAAATAACCTTTGTACTAAATAATGTTTTATTGAGAGTAAATTTTTTTTAAACCAAATTTTAGAAAAATGCCTGTGTGATCAAGTGATTAAAGAGCAGCTTGGCTATGGGTTGAACAAACCAAAGTGCGATTCTGAGCTCTAAATGCTTAACCAGTAGCCTACTTAATCACTAAAAATAATTGAGTATGTATGTTTAATACAATGGGGTTGTTTAGGGCATGCTGCTTGTTATACACATCATGGTTCTTGACAACCAGGCAGTCAGAGTTAAGACTACAATAATAACCCCTGTTGTTTTAAACAGCCTGATGAACAGATATTAAAGATTTTATTGGCTGTGATACGAATGGGCTGGGGTTCATTCCTATTGCTCAAATGTCTGACGTGTGGCCTACACTTGGTTACTCAAAATAATTGCAATTGAATGCTTGCATTTATTTTTAACAAAGAATAATAATAAAGTTTTGTAAAGTGCACAAGACCAGACTGTTAAGAGAACCTAAATTTCTTAGTTTACAAGATATACTTCCACATGGGGCGTTAGAGCTTTACCATTACTATTATGATAAAAAATAAACCTTAACAATGCTTAAAATAAAATTTTGTAACCCTGCTTGGTGTCATAAATAGTGTTTTAACCCATTCCAAAAATATAACCATTTTTATGGGTTTTTTGTTGAAGTTGTAAGGTTCACAAGGTCGCACATATTTGAGATTGGATGCATAATGGATTTTAGTATCAGGTACTAGATAAGTGTTCAAATTATACTAATTAGATTTTGAAGGTACACACGTTATCATAACATTTTTTGCAGTTATCTACAAAAATGTCAACCATTTGTTTAACTGCGAATTAATTCTTTTATTAATCCAATAACAGCTCTTGGTTCAATTCAGCATCGTGTTGATTTTAAATATAAATTTATTTGTGAACAATAATTGTGTATCATGCTGTTATTGCTAGCTTCATTGCAACTTGAAGCATCTTGCTGCACATCAGAATTACCATTACTTTTTTCTATGCAGACTATTATCTCAAATAAAAAGAAACATTCTGCAAAATAATGTTTTCTCAGAAAGCGTGTTTCTGCTCCATTTAGTCCAAGAAAAACAGAAAATATAAAATCTCACGAACTGACGCGAAATGGTGAATTCATCTAGATGATGCAACCGATTAAAAAAAATAATAAGTAGACTGACATATTATTTACTTTTAGATGAGGGAAGAGGGAAAGCTACCCAAAGAGATGCAAGTCTTGATCTGTGAAGTTCCAGGAAACGAAACGGAAGTATTTTCTTTAAGTTTTACAGGTGGTAGTGTGAGCTGTAAATATTCTAGTGTAAATTACCATGTAATATATGGCTGAGAAACATGTATCACAGTCAACATTTGCCAATATTTGCGCCAAATAATGGCACTCCAAACAGTATGGACATATCAGGATTGCATTTTTTTAATTTGTGCTTCTATGTTTAGCATAATTCTTATCAAGGTTATTATAACCTCAGTGATATGTATGTACACTGGCTATTTTAACATTTAAATCTTTATAAATGTTGTAGATCTATTCAGTTCTGATGATCAATGACACCATCTCATTTTTACTAACTGTGACTATTATTCACATTTCATTTGAAATATACACATTAATTTGTATTAGTACATAGTGTACATCATTTTAACGTTTTGTTTTTATTCTTTTAATCACAGTTATGTCACCTGAATATACCATTAGCAACACTTTTCTAGATCTAAATGCAGTATTCTATTACATAATGTTTGTCATAATATTTGTTTCAATATGCCCATTTTTTATTTGTACCAATTTGACAAGTTTAAATGCGTATTTAAATGGAATATTTAATGTGTCTAGAATTCTGTCTAATGTTATTGTTTGCTTGGACGCCTTTTTATTGCTTATGGTGTTTCTATAACCTTGTTTAGTGATTTTATTGGGTTTATGAGTACCTAGTATACCCTCTAAATATTTTTAATAGCTTTTCAGTAGACATATTAGTCTGTAAGAATTAGGAGATGAGGTATTAGTGTTGATGTATTTTAAATTTTTAGAAAAATCCCCTTGTGTGTTCATTACTTTAATTACAATTCTATATTTTTTGTGAGAGTGTACATGACCTCTGATAATTTTGCTTTATATTTTTCTACAGAAGTTTCTGATTAGTCATTTATTTTATTTGAGGTAAGGGGACAGTGCCTATCGATTCTCTCTGCATCTTAGTCATCACTATTCAAGAGCCTCCATATATTGTCTCCAATTGCATACACGGGTGCTTTTAAGTCTCTATTTGTTTAATTTTTTTTGTCCTTTTATGACACTTGTTTGTTGTTTTGGTATATTTTTTTTCAAATTTATTCTTGCCATAGATTTTCTTCATCTTATGCACTTCATTTTCTTTGGTAGTTTGAAGACCTTTCTTGATATTTGTATAAAAAAGCTTCCGCCTCTCTTCTTTCTTCAATATGATTTTATATCTACTGTACATTGTACTGATGGTTTTTAGGCTTATGTTTATTTTTTTGGTTTTTTATCTTTGAGCATTTGGCTATATGCATGTTAGTTATTGTTACATCAATAATGGAACTGTGTTTTAAAATGTGTTTCTTTTCTTAATAGACTCAATCTATTTTCGTAAATATATTCTTATACACATTTTTTACGTTACCTTATTAACAGTGGGGCTTTAAATTCAGCAACATGGCCTGCATACTGGAAAATTAAGGCTTTTATATATCTGCTCTTATTGTCTGGTTATTGTGCACCATTTCAGATATGAGGTGATGTGGCAAGCACTGCACCTTAGACAACCACATTATGATCTTTTATTTTATTTAAATACAGAAACTCACTTGTTTTTAGTAATTGAGTAGGCCACAAAGTTGATTCCCACTGATGCTAAGCTCCTTGACCATTGAACTAAGAACTGGGATTTTATCTTAGTACAAGTCTGTGGGGCGAAACGCGTTAACTGCCCCAGCGCCACCGCAGCCGTCCATGTGAGCGTGAAACACGACTTTTTCATCTCGTCGTTTCGGCCTTAAAACATTAATAATAATAAATATAAATAAATAATTATTTAAGAGTGCTATTTAAAAACAGAATGTGTGTCACACTTGGCACCTTGCACACAAAACCCTTACCACTACATGAGGACAAAATGAAAAATTCTAGAGATGATGACACTATTTAATATTTTAGTGTTTTATTCTTTATATGTTACATTTGAAGTTTTAGGTCTCTTATATGTTATTATTGATAAGTTTCCTAGAATGTTATTAGGGGAAAACTATCAAGTAATTGAAAATCAATCTATAAGAACTTTTCACCCTATCTTTTGAACACACTTATCTAACACATTACATTCCTATAACTACAATAATAAAAACTTTCTCTTGTAAATAAATGTTTCTACCATAGACTCATAATTACAGTAAAATGATTGATTAACTTTTGTTTTCTTAGTTACACTACGCTACCATATTTTATTGAGGTGAGAGAAGCCATACATTTTTGGGGGTTGAACAAGTAATCGATTTGACTGAATTTTTTTGATGTGTTGAAGAAGAGATTGGTTATATGTGAATAAAATTTGGATCATGGATAGATAAGGGGAGCTAGATATTTTTTAGAAAAATTGAAAATTGCCAATAGTTTCTAAATTAGTACTGCTTTTAGAGTGGGATAGGTTCAAAACCGTTTAGTTTTTCTTTAGTTATTTTATACTCTCTGCAACCATGTTAAATTGAAGTTTTTTTTTGCAAGTTAAAAAAATTAAGCCCTCCCAGGTGATTACAACTATTTAATGAATCTCCTCTACAACTTTTAGTTAAAGCATTTTTCGGGACTTGAATATTTAACTAAATAGCAATATCTGTGGAACCCTTTGTGATATTATTGTGCTACTATTTGTGCCTATAGTAAGTCATGTTTTCACTGAAATTTTGTTAATTTTTGGTAATATTTTTTCAGTCGTGCCTTCTACATTTTTGCAACTAAGTGTAATACAAATGAAGCCGTAAGACATTTTTTTCTAATTCTTACAGATTTCCAAGTGTTGAAGATAATAGGAAATTTTGAAATTTAAAAAATTTGTTTTTTATGAACATAAAAAAGTCCAAATGCTCATAATTTAGTACTTTGATTAAAGTCCAATCCCTGATGCATAACAATTATTAAGTGTCAATTAAAACTTTTTACCAATTGACTTCTATGTTTCAGAATTACTGGTAAGCATATTAATACTCTGAATCTACCATCAGTTATATTGTCATTACCTAGTAAGTCCTAACGATTTTTAAGTGAATTAGCTAAATGATCTACTTAGTTATTAGTAGAAGTACATTATAATGATCTTGAGTGAAGCTAACTGAACTTATCTATAAATGGTAATACTATCATTTTGTCAATGAACTACCCATAGGTTGTAGTTTTTTTTAAATTCTACTACACTTTTAACCAATAATTAAATACTGATTGTAAATAAAACTAGGATTCAAATAAAATTTAGGGATTTACTTTGTTTAATCTCAATTGACCTGGGCCTTTCTGAGTTTACTTGTTTTGATATTAATCTTTTTCCAGTTGCAGAGAATGAATTTTAGATAAAATTTAATTAGCAAAAATGAAGTTTAAATTGTTTAAATATATTACAATTATAAATAATTTTTTTTACATTGCAGGAGATCTGACACTACGAATATGGGACATGGACTCAAACGACAACTATATCCTGCCCACGAAGCTTAAGGGCCCCGAAAAAGAGGACAGGAGCCAAAACCTGAACGAGATGTTTACCTGCGTCACGTACTGCAAGATGAACCAAACGCTCTGTGCCGGCACGAACACAGGCCGCATCTATTTCTGGATGAAAAAACAGTGCACCAAGCAGAGCCTTTTTGACAATCCCGAGGACTCCTGGGAGCTGCAGAACATAAACAGCATCAGTGGCACGATCAAGCAGATCGCCTGGGGCTCTGTGAATCTACGTCTACCACTGCTGAGCGTGAACTGCGTTACTAAGGTGTATGTAATGAAGGAGCAGAGCATGTGCACATGCTTTTGCGAGAAGATCTGGGGGACGCAGAAGACAGCAAACCACATATTGCTGGAGACGCCTGACGTGAGCTCTCTGATCCAGATTCGACATGCAAGTGACTGACATGAGTATAAATGAGAACTACATTGCTTTTACCAATGGCCGGCTGATTGCGGTGTATGAAATCGTATGGAAAAATATTTTGGAGAAGATTTCATACGAAACCAGTTTTAATGCGAACATGAAGACCAACGAGAAGTCTAATATTGGGGTTAAACGAGTTGGCAGTTTTAATTGTGATAATGAAGGTAAGTGTCATTTAAGTCATTGATTACTTTGAAATTGACGACTGTTGTTGCACAATTTTGACCTCGTATGTATATTGAATTTAAATACAGCTGCTGTTAGCAAGTCTATTTGGTTTTTAATACTGGTGTGGTTGTAGTATATTCCACACCACCCTAGTTCTAGCTAGTCTAAACGGCATCCAATTTTTGGTATCACCAGTATTAATCCATATCTTGTTGAAGCATATGATTTTCCACATGCTGAGATCATTGTGATTATGATGATTAACCACCAAATAGTTTATAAAATATTCTGTGTTTTATGGTTATAATATATCTTTGTTAGGTAGAACTCCCCTTTCAAAGTAAATAATTACATCCAACCATAATTGGTTTTTATTATTTGGCAAGTTTGGATCAATGTCTCTAGCAAACTGCGTCGAAATTTTTTATCTGCCTTATGAAGATTTTTGCTATTTTATATTAATTAATGATGACAGTCCTCTTACATAAATTTGTCGGATAAAGATATAGATAGAGATTTTTTAACTAATGGTTGCTCTTTCATAGGATTGCACACCCTTTTAAATGGACTTCAATTGCTACCTAATTCTATTTTTTAACCATTTATAAGCTCAGACAAAAACCTAGCACCTGATAGAAGACACCTATTGAGAATTAAATGATTGTTTCGTTTTAAAGATCCATGTCACCAATTTACCGTTTTTTTAAGCAAGCATTAAAATTGCAATTTATAGGAACTATAATCGTCATGGTCTGGGCTCTAAATCTGACACACGAACTGAAGGCTAGTAGCCACTTTATACTGATTAAGATAAAGGCTAGAAACCTAGTATAATAATGGTTTGGAAATTTACCTAGAACCACACTTCTCTTGCTGTATTTCACTTTTTTAGATCAACTTACCACAAAAGGCAGTACTGAATACTTCCACTTTTAACTATTAAATATTTAGAACAAAATATCTCTAGGAATCATTCAAAAATTGGAAAACGAAATTATCAATTTTCCAAATTCAATACTTTTTAGAGAGATGTGTGTTATCTGTAAATTTAGTTAAATATGGCGAATTATAGCAAGCACCTTGTCACCATATAATTCTATTTAACGGGCTTTAGTGAGTGTTGAGTGAGGGGGAGGGGGCTTGAACTATTGAAGGGCTATGATCTACATTATTAAGAATGCCTGTTGTTTTTTATTTTTAATACCTTTATACCATTATGAAGGTTAATTTATAGTGTAGATTAGAGATTTTTTTCGTAACTAATGGATTGATTGCCGTTGTTAAGTAGCCACGAGTCTCTAGATTTTTACTTGCAGTTTTGGATGGAGCAAAATGCATGAGAGAACAATATATATATAATATACAATTAGTACCTTTAGCTCGCGTAATTAATGCTACAGTCCACACAAAGAAACGCGAAAAAGCATATGTGCCATTTAAACAATAAATATTCAAATGTAATTTTTTTTGAAACTATGTGGTATCATCATCATCGTCAGCTATGTCATCCATCGTCGGATGTAAGCCTCCCCTAACGTATTCCATTCTTATCTATTTCTTGCTCTTTGTATCCAATTATGGCCTGCATGTTTCTTTATGTCGTCCGTCCACCTTGTCAACGGGCGTCCTCTGCTTCTTTTTTCAGCTCTAGGTCGCCATTCAATCAGTCTGCGAATCCATCGGTTGTCCTACATTTTCGCAATGTGGCCGGCACAGTTCCATTAAATTCGACATTTCATACTTTGTTGGGGGGTGTTTAGCCATGACTCACCGTGGTGAGGGGAGTGAGGATAGGTAGGGATATATAATGCGGGTAAGGAATTAGGCTAGGGCATGATTGCTCCCTGTTTCAGGAGATGGGAATAATCAAGAGCTCGCGTAGGCAGAATCGCAAGGTTCCTGAAGCAGGTCTATACTTTACCGTGATCGTAAAGTAGTATCTACCCGCTACCATGTGGTGTAGGATACATATTTATTAATCTTAGCATTTCTTTTTGAAAGATCTGGCATAAAAAGACAAGATTATGTAGGTTCAAACACTTATAAAGAGAGAAACAAATGGTTGAAATTTTGAAGACTAAAAAATTTTAAAATTTTCTAAAATCACGCTTAAGGTCGTAAACATAAATAAGTTTTTTGTTTTAGGTATTATAATGCATGAAAAAAACGTTATTGCTCTAACTATCAATGGAATAGTAATAAGATCAGCAAGCGGCCTTACAGTGGCTACAATAATCACTGTTCCCTCAGAAGGAGAACCAATTGGAATGGACGTGACCGCCAACTTCCTAACATTTTTCACCATGGAAGGCTTCTTAAAAATCTATAATCTGACAGAGCAGGACCTCAAGCTCATCATACCTGCCTGCAACTTGTACGACTTGTGCAACGACTTTGGGGAAATAATTCAGGCAAAAACCAACAGCATTGGCAATAAAGTGGCTTTGACGTTGGCTGCAGCTAACCTCATACCAGATGGGAAGCTATATGTGTGGGATATTGAGCAGAGCTGCTTACACTCATATGATTTCCACAAATATAATAGCAGCAAGAGCAACACCTTTGATGAGGATGATAGTTATGAAGACGAGCAAGAAGGTGCAAAGAATGCGGAGAGTTCAGATGAGACACAAGCCATTTTCAACAAGATTTGTAAGAGCCGCATCCCCCTTTCACTTTATTGGGATAAAGAAGATTCAAGGCTGCTGGTGTGTAATGCAAAGAAATTGAAAGCTTCCAATTCTATTGGAAAGAAGCAATTTGTTTCATTGTATGGAAATGAGCACTCGACAAAGAAAAACTGTAAGTTAAACTATTGCATGCAATAAAGTAAACTTATGAGGTATATTTTTAGCTGGAAAACAAAACCTTGAGGATGAAGATCACATTATAATTACAATGTTTGTGTCATCTGAATATGGCATCCGGATACAAGACATTAGAGCCACTGATCCTGAGTCGAAGTTATTGGCCGTTGCAACACCTTATATAGTAATTTTAAACAAACTAAATATTGTGAGAGAAGTCATGAGTGATTTTAATGGTTTGGAAATGTGCAACAAAACCACTAAAGAAGCAATTCTGGACTTCAGTTACCATTTAAGTATAGGTGTGATTTTTGATAGTTATGTTATTTTAAAAAATGATATTTCAATTATTTTATTGTTTATTGAGTGTCTATTTTCTAATATACTGCAAGGAAAACTTGTTAGCCCTATTATCAGGATTGCTCAGTATTCTGTTAAAGAATTTGTTAAAACTGTTGATTTTTAATATTAGAGAATTTTAAGACTAATGTTTAAAGTAAAAATCTTATAGGTAACATGGATGCAGCATTTAAGGCTATCAAACTCATTCAAACTCCCGGAGTTTGGAACAGTCTAGCACGGATGTGTGTCAAGACTCGTCGACTAGACGTTGCTGGCGTTTGCTTAGGTCATATGGGCAATGCTAGAGCAGCTAGAGCTCTCAGACTGGCCATGGCTGATTCTACACTATCACATGAATGCAAATTGGCTGTGCTTGCTATACAACTAAATATGCTCGTATGTATACTAACCTTTTACTTTTGCTTATTTATAATTTACAAATTTATGAGGTATGGCAAAAAAGTAATGAGACTACATTGTGCACAAACTGGAAATACTGCTGCAGTTTTTTTTTGAATATGTCTTTGGAATAAGTTGAACTCTCTCTCTCTCTCATCACTAGTTATTAGGGTGTGTTATAAGAATGGGGTAATAGAATTTTGATCTATTGTATACTAGAGTTTTGTAGTTTAACATTAAAATGTAAGTACAAACAGTATTGATTGCGAGGACTTAAACATTCAAATAGTAAAAGACTTTTTAAAAGAAAGGTAAGAAACTCACGTCCAAAATAGAAAAAAATTTAGGAATAAGAAATCTAAACCACTAAACCACCGATGAAGATTAAGATTGATTCATATCAACTTGAATTTGAGCAATTTTTTATTTGATAAGGCATTTTAATTTCCACTCTCTAGATCTCAATCTGTGTGATTTTTTCCTGTTTTTAAATTAAAAATTGATTTGGGTTATCTAAAAGGATATCTAAAAACTGCAATGGACCAGTTAATAATACTGGTATTGCTTTAAAAGTGTAACAACTTCTTCAGCAATATATAACTTCTCAAGGCAACTATTTTGAAGGAAATTGTAAAGCTGAAGTCTCGTTAATTTTCTGCTATTGATTATTAGGCAGTGGTTTGTCTAGAAGTCAAATGTTTATAGATTTGTAACCAAAATTACAATTAACTACTTGACTAATTAAAATTGCGCCAACATGTAAAGTATACAAATTTTATCTTTCATGTATTATCTGAACAGAATGAGGCTGAGCAGCTTTACATTCAGTGTGAGCGTTACGACCTGCTGAATAAGCTTCTACAAAATCGTAACAAAACGGAGGAAGCGCTAAAGACGGCTGAAATCAAAGACCGCATACACTTGAAGCATACACAGCACACGTATGGCCGATTTCTTGAGCAAGTGGGAGACATCAAGGGCGCTATCGCGCAATACGAGAAGGCAGGTACACACATTTACGAAATTCCGCGAATGCTAATCGACCAGCCACGCCAGTTGGAGGCTTACATGTCCAAAACTGATGAAATGTGGGTATAACTGAGAAGTTATTTCTGTGGTTTAGGTTATCTTATTTTCAGAGAATTATTAAAGTGGTGGGGTCAATACTTAGAGTCCCAAGGCGACATGAACGGAGCCTTACAGATGTATGTGAAAGCTGGGGACGTGTACAATCAAGTCCGGACGCTTTGTTACATGGGGGAAGAGAGGCATGCGGCAGATTTAACACGATCCAGTTCTAACAAGGCAGCATTTTATCACATGGCTCGCCAGTACGAATCCTCCAACGATATTGATGAAGCAGTGTCGTTCTTTAATAAAGCTGGTGCTTATAGTAAGTTAAATTTATATTTTTTAAGACAATATCTCATTACTTTGTTTATTTTTTAGCAAAATAAAATGAAACTTGGTGTAATAATATTTATATATGAACTTTAAATTTTATTGTATTATGCTTTCAAATTAGTGAACTTAATTAGGTCAAAATTAGACATGAGAGGCATGGTTATGAAAAAAAAATCATGATGGCACTCTTTTCATCATGTGTTGCAATTGTATGAAGTAAAGACAGATTGTGTTTGTTAGGTTCAGTAGTTATTTGACATTTGACTGTACCCTTGCTTCTACAGAATCGTTAACAATAATTATCCCTTTATGTTATGAACAATATAGTATAATAAACAGGTGGAAGGATCAATATCTGGTGAAGAAACTAAGAACCAGGATGGCCAGAACTATGACAAGCAAAAATTCTTGCTTAAATTCACAGAAAAGACTCAGCTATGCAATTGGTTCTAGTAATTTAATATGTGCACCTTAAGTATATGACGCTACATTACTGGCTTCTTTTCCTCCATACTATTAATACTGTAGTCTACAAAGAAATCTTCTAGGAATTTGTTGGTCACTTGCACAGTGAAAACTTTGTATTAGCTATCTTTAGCAGTATTGTACCACCTACTATACTTCCAATGATAGCATAGCTGAAGTCATTTCCTTTTTGGAAATAGTTTTGTTTCTAAAGGACTTTGGTTACGAAGACTGCTTGAGCTTACCTTAACAGATTTCTTTCTATGGCGCATTTTAAAAGAAAAAGTAACTTAACAAAGTAAGGCCTGTTGTAGAATTGTAAGAAAACATTTATAAGAATTGTTGCGATAACTTGATGTATAGATAAACACCTACAATATCATGGAGAAACGTATGCAGGTACATCTTGATCTAAAGGTGAGCTATATTAACATTTATGAAGTCACTATACTACTCCTTAGACATCGCGTTCGTTTGAAAAAAAATATAATGGAAAGCAGAAACTGAAAGCAAATTAAACACTCTCTATTAGAAGTTTTACATTTTGATTAAGAGATCGAGTCTAACAGTATTCAAAGGGAATGTTTTTCTGTGGAAATTTAAATTGTGAGTTACTTTGTTTCATGTAAACTTGACACAATCAGTGTCCTTATCTTGCAACATTAATCAATAATAATTATCTTACTTGGGATGACTTATATCAGTCTATATCTGGCAAAGAGCTGTTTATAATTATTATTGAAGAAACTCTACTTGAGTTTAATTGCATTTCTTATAGCAGCTCTTTTTCAGCTTGTAACCACTACAGCCTTAGTATTTACATTATCTATTACTCACATTTATGCTCCCTTTCACTCACTCTTTCAATTGTGTATAAGTATTTCTTATTTTCAATGCAAGGAATGGAAATCTACGATGTAAATGATTGTTCTCTGGCTGATATTGGAATTTCTATGACAGTTGCAGTTATATGACGTTCTAATAACTCTTTAGATTTTATAATGTAGAGCTAGAAGTCAGTCAAAGTGGAAAAGTTTTATTATCTATCACAATATAAACGTTCTTCACAACCATTAAGTGTTTTCTTTATCTTCTTTGGGAGTTTCCATTTCTTATATGCCTTTAAGTTATTTTTTTGTTATTCCTCTGTCCCTTTTTATATTCCAAGTTATTTCCCACATTATGTATAAACATTAATTTGTCCATCTCCATTGTTTTTCCAATATGAACCTGTCACTATATCTCCAACACATGTTACAAAATTTAGCTTGAAGGTGTTTTAGACCAAACCACTAAAGCAAACAGGGGTGGGAGCTATGAGGGATTAAAGTTATCCTTATTAAAAGTTTGCCAAATTTATAAAAAGGTTTTTTAGCTTAAGATAAGAATCCGTATGAAATTTAGATTTCAAGCTTAAATTGGGTTAAATGAGGGTTCAAATGTCACACACATTCGTATCTTCCTGAATAAGTATTTTTATTCATTGGCTTTTTTGATATCCTCGAATACATAAAACTTTTAATAGTTGTTTATCTTCACGATTTTTAAATCTTACTTGTGTACTTCATTTTGTAAAAATTTAAGGAACTCTGATGGGAGGGAGACATGTTAAGTTTTTTTCTTTGTATATTTGATTTATATCTTGAGACTGGGTGATCTCTAAGATATATTTTGATGTTATGCATATTCTTAACTTTGCATCAGCAAATATATGAGATATTTATTTCATAAGTGGTGACGTAACATTTGAGAATGAAACTACTAGTACAAGATAAATAAATGAAGTTTGTGAAATACTGTAAACGCTCAGCATGCTCTTTTTTGTACCTTTGTGTGTTAGATTCTCTTTGAACTTAATTCTTATACTGACATTAACGCTGGTGGGGGAGTTATTGTAAGCAAAATACCAAGATGAGCTGGCATATCTAACACTGAATAAGTTGCTTGTTAAAACGATTTTTGCACTAGTGATTCCTAAATGTAAAAACTCTATTTATGGCATTAGAGTATATGGGCATGCACTTACGTTAGTGCATGGTGAAGATAACAATGGGAAAACACAAGACTGTGCTTTTGAGTTAAGAATATTTTCTCTATTAAAGGAGGCACTAATACTACAGAGAACAGAGAACCTTCATGTTTTGTACTAATGTTTTTTTTTATTTATGTGCGATCATTTCCAAAATAGTAATGAGAGTTTAGTCTCCCTATCTATATATTTGGAGCAGAGGTTTGAAACTTCTATTCAAGAAGATGCTCATCATATAAGAGTGTTTATTTATGGCCCCCAGAGAATTTAAATAGCATGTAATAACTTTCTTTATTAGGATAATAAATATTTTCGTTGCAAAACAAAAGCACAAATTTCTGCTCAATTATCACAATTTAGGGATTCGTTAATATTCCTACTTAAGTGCAACATTGTTGCATGAATAGAGGTTGAAAAATGTAATATGAAGATCAAACAATAGGCTGTACTTAAATTGTCAAAATAAATCACATTATTATTTCTCTTACTTTATATTGTACTTGCAACAAAATAAATTTATATTTGTTCTTCATTGTTACTTTTAACAGGCAATGCTGTCCGTCTGTGTAAAGAAAACAACATGGTTGAAGAGCTGTGGAACATTGGGTTAGTTTCTGGCAATAAGGAGAAACTGGACTGTGCCAGATATTTTGAGGAGGTTGGATTGACGGAGAAAGCGATTGTTTTGTATCATCGTGCAGGTATGAAGCAGCTGTTTTGTTTTCACCAGGTTTTGTTATTGTTAAAGAAGTTGATTTTAGTAATTTTTAATCTCTTAAACAGATTAGAATTAGACCTAATAAAATTTCGTAGGCTAATATTGATAATACTAAACTTGAGTTTAGAAAATATATGAGCAAGAAGAAAGGCTAAAATGGAATTAATTTTTCTCATCAAAGTTTCATCTTTTATTTACTACAAGTTTTTATCTAATATAATTCTGAAACTTGTTTACTGGTTTTAACTAATTCACACAGTATTATATTACTATATAGCACTGTGTGAATTAGTTAAAATCCGGCCATAAAAGTACAATCAATATCAATAATATATACATATAACATTAGACTTCCACCAAAGTAATTTTTGTACCTCTAGATGTGCACTCGTGTCCACATACACACACAGCCTGTTCACTTACTAATAGGAGCTTTGTTTACATGTTAGGTTAGCCATAAAAGATCTGATCTAAAGCCTCTAATAGTTATGGTAAACTTACATATTAATAAACAACTTTATCAGCTATTTTCATATGAACCCCCCGATGTTGAGATAAGTTGAGTTTAAGGAAGTATTGATTATCAAAGAGGGAGGGGTTGTTTTATTTTCTAGTTTACAATCTTTAAAAGCACCTGGTCATTCTTGTCACCACAGTTTTATGATTTTGCATATTGCTGATTTTCAATTAATACTTAATGTAAGTAATTTGCCTTAATTTGTAAGTTAGGAACTTAAAGTTGAAGTTCAATTTACTTGTCAATGAAAGAATTACATTCACTTTCTCTTCTGTTCTGTTTCTCCCTTTCTTTTTCTTTATTATTATATTACTCAATTATCTTTTCAAGGCGGCCACTAATTAAACTGAAAGAACACTGAGGGAATAGAAAGAGTTGAAAATGGAATAAGAGCATATGAAAACTGTATAGTTGGGTGGGTAGGAAGTATTCTGCACTCACTATAGTGAATTCCAGAATGGAGCCCTTGAGGCTTCAGATTCTGCAGGTATTCAGGTGTTGCTTTATACTGTGCAACTTAAAGTTTTTCTGTTGCATATGCTGCTTTGTAATGGTTTGTTGTATATATTACTATGATTTTGTTGTCTCTAACAATAGTGTGATGTTAAAAATTATTTTACCATCAAATAAGATGCATAGTTAACAATTTCTGTGATGTACCTAAGTAAACATAATAAGAAATGAATAACGATTTCTAATACACAATGTAAGATGCATTTATTCTCAACATTATTTTGTTAATGTGATAAAATAGTATAATTATTTATTTTAGGAATGCTGCACAAGGCTTTGGATCTCGCCTTCAAATCTGAGCAGTACGATGTGCTGCAGCAAATTGCTACTAATCTAGACACCAACTCCGATCCAGCACTGATACAGAAGTGTGCTGATTACTTTGTCACCAACCAGCAGTTTGATAAGGCTGTGGATTTACTTGCTGTAGGAAAAAAGGTAATTCGCAAATTAAAAATCTTTAAGGTATATAATCAAAGACTATTTCGCACAAAGAGCGCACATATTTTAATTGCAAACAAAATTTAATTTGCAGTACAAAGAAGCAATCGAAATCTGCTTAAACTATAATGTGCAACTGACAGAGGAATTAGCAGAGAAGCTAACGCCAGAAAAGGGGGAAATCGACGAGGAAACAAAGGTTTCCATTTTAGAACATCTTGCTGAGAGTTTGATGATTCAAGGCAACTACCACCTGGCAACTAAGAAGTTCACTCAGGCGGGAGACCGGGTACAGCATACATTAAGCTAATACAATTTACAACTGACGATTTAAATTGCAGGTGCGCGCCATGAAAGCTCTTTAAAATCCGGTGACACAGACAAAATAATTTTCTTTGCGGGTGTCTCAAGGCAGCGTGAAATCTACATAATGGCCGCCAACTACCTGCAGTCGCTCGACTGGCAGAACAAACCAGAGATCCTAAGGAATATAATCACGTTCTACTCGAAAGGCAAGGCTTTGGACTTGCTGGCCAATTTTTACGTTGCGTGCGCGCAAGTGAGCGCTGAAATTGTATTTTTTTTTAATTTTACATATCAATGCATTTCTAGATTGAAATTGATGAATTCCAAAACTATGAGAAAGCATACGGCGCCTTAACAGAGGCGTCCAGGTGTTTGTCAAAGATGTCAAATGTTTCTAATGCGGTTCAACATCAGAAAGCTACCGAAGTGGTCCAAAAGCGAATGACAGTGATTAAGCGGTTTATTGACATCAGGCGGTTGTTTGAACGAGGCGACACTGCTGGCGGCATAGCGCAATGTAGGCAGTTTCTTGTTGTGGGAGGGCAGGATTTGGAGGAGTCCGTGCGTCGGGGTGATGTGTATGCACTAATGATCCAGCACCATATAAAAGATGGGAACTTTTTGGAGGCTAAACAACTTATTGGCGAGTTGCGTCAAATTTTGAACAGCTCCGGAAACGTACCTATTGCATACTATGTAAACAAGGAACTAATTGATGCCTTGGCATATGGGCTGGGTGTTACACCTGACACATTAGTGCCACCTGTTCCAAAAATGAGCACTGTTGAAGATCAGAGTCCGGATGGAGAAATTGAAGAGGAAGTTGAAGAGTAGATGATCAGACCTTTTTATTTAGCTAAGTAACTACAATAAACAACAAAATGATAGCACTGCAATTGTGATATACAAAAGTATTTTATTACTGTTTTAAACAGGAAATACAGAAAGTAAATAAATAAATATGCACGTTTCTTTACATATATTTTACTTTCCTAATTATTACAACCAATGTGTCATTAGTCGATGCACATATGCATTTGTGTAATAGAAATTACATTTTAATTGTAATGTACCAAAGGTGGATTGCAATCTTACAGCAGTTGTATAACAACTGAATGAACTAATGTTGACATGCATTTGAAAAATATACACATATAACGATAATTTATGTCTCTAGATGCCACTGCACGTGATTGCAAGATTTAAGCTCAATAACCTACAGTTCAGTATATGAAAATAAATATTTATGCACTACTAATTAAAGAAAGAAAAATTTGTTTGCGCAATTGTTTGAGTTATCTCAAAAGTTACTGAATCAATCTAGTTAGTTAGGTCTATCCTTTGTTATTCTTAAAAAAATCATTACAGGCCCATATTGCCAAATGACAGGCTAGGCAAGATGTTTTGGCACATAATTTTTTTTATTCTCCCCCTCCCATTTCAGGATTGGTTTGTCCTTTAAATTTACTAAAATTTTCTGCTCTGAATAGTGGCTATATATATGTATAGTATTTTTCTCTGCTCTATCAAATAACTTGGAATGTATGGATAGAACTATATCTTACTCTAGTCTGTTCGGCCTTAGATTGCACTTTAATCCCAAATTACATTTTAATGTGTGTGTAACGTCCATTTTCACTTTCCTTAAAACATTTCAATGTACAAAATCCAGGAGAAATTATGAAAGTACCTTATATATTTTAGCCGACTCATTTGTTACAGATAGTGATGATTCTGTCCGTTTAGTCCTCCATTTATAGATAGCGTTAGTTCACTCAATCTTGCAGTCAGTGGCGTGCATGATATGCAATTGGACGTTAGGAAGTAGTGAAAATTGATATTTTCAATAACAAGTCGAACAAATTTGATTGTAACTGTAAAGTGACTAGAGAAAATTATGTATCTTTTTCTTTATTACTGTTGCAAATAGTTTACTTTTTTCGTGTAACCTGCGGTTCGAAGAATGCAATAATGGTCTGGCTTTGAAATTATTTAAAATCTGGACCGATCCCACCACGCAGCTAGAGCACTCGCCGGACGCGATTCGAATTTGCCGCGTAAAATCAAAACAAAGGAGTGCACAGCAGAGGCGGGATCGCCCACTTTGAACGGCCGAAATTAATTTTGCACGGCTGCGGAGCGCGGCCGGGCCCCCGCACGATACCGGTCGGCGATGCCCGGCCTCCGGCGGCAGCCAGCAGCATCGAACGAGGGCTCGGCGGCTGGCGCGCGACGGCTCGCGCGGCCGCCTCGCCATCGGCCATGTTAGTTTCTGTTTATTGTTTGGTGCGCCCCGCGTCTGTACCCGCTGTCGCCGCGATTGTCGCAGACGGAGCCGCGTTATTTCGCTGATAAGTGCCGCGCCGTGGCCGCGGACGAACCGCCTGCTATTGTGCGGACGCGCGAGCCCCGTCGCCGCCGCCGCGTGCGAAATTCCGCGTTTAGTTCGGCGCTTGTAATGGCTTCCCTTCGCGTCCCCCGCAGCTGTAGACAATGACAGTAAAAATTTTCACGTGATGCTCCCAAACAAACAGTGCAAGATGACTTAACGGCGCCCGCAGCGAAGTAGCAGCAGCAGCGGTCTCGGGCCCCGCCATGAATTCTAGCGACCAGAGCCACCTCAATGGAGCGCAGCCCCAGCCAGAAAGCTCGGAAGTACGTGCCTCTTCGCTCAGACCGCCAGATTTTTCGGCGGAAACGTTCGGCGCCTGCTTTTCTGACCGGCACCAACAGCAGGCAATACTCTTTACTATACCCAATAAAAATTTGTTTGATTTCATTTGAATGTCGTATATTGTGTCGTGATGCACGTACTACACCAGTCGCGATTTTCAAAATTCTCCAAAAACATTCTATAGTTTTTCAAAATTAGTTTTCATCTTTAGTGAGTGCACATAACCTAGCTTTGTACGACCTTGAAAATGGTTTCAATTAAAATGTTGATAATCATGTATTCCCGTTATCAAAAAAGAGCGGGGCGAATGATGCACCACTGAATATTATAGAACTTGATATTTTATAATGTTTATAGGTTACCTCATAATTCAAAATAAATTAAAAACAATAGAAGTAACTTTCTATACAGGAGTTATTCTAAAAGATGATCCCACGAATAATCAGAATGAACCACAACGTGGAGTAAATCATGTAGTACTTGCATCATTAAAATTATTTGCTTTTGTTTCATCATAAAAAATAGATAGCACAATGTTGAAGAGTTGCTTCATTATGATTTTTGAACTTTGCTTTTAGGTGAAAAGTGGTCTCGGCTCGTAATTGAGATAAAATGTTTTTAATCTTGAAGATTGACTGTTTCTAACAATTATTGCCCATGTAGGATTGGTGATACTGTGTAGATATCTAAAATCGAACAAGTGGATCATGTAAAATTGATTATATGCAATGAATGTTCATTGAATGTATATAGTAATAACATAAGAATAACGTTCTGTCATGGGGTAGTTATAAAAAAGTTATATAAAACCTTGGCATACTTCATATCCTCTTTCGTTTTAAGTCTTGCCAATAAATCACCAAGTAATTTCTGTAATTGACTACCTATTCCTATGCATAATAACTTTTGAACAGTTTGACTTATTGAAATAAGACTTGCTGTATAGATACTTGAGTTTAGGTTTGCCATTTTGACAAATGTCGGCTTAATACTTGATCTATTGGTCAAGTTTACAGTTTAATATGTAGTTACTAGCAGTGCCATCTATCATATAATGCTAGAGCGGTGTTAATAAAATTTTCTTTGATTTTGTAGTTTCAGATGGTTTATTCAATCATAATTTCTGATTTTATGGTTTATTTTTTCAAATTGTTGACTTATTATTGGATTAGGCAGAAACATTAGCTGACAATATCATATGGTTGCAGATGTTTTTGCGAGTTTGATTGATAGAGATAATTCTCTGTACCAACAAATTCAGCAAAAGTATAGAAATTAATTGCACAACCTAAAAACATGCCCTTTACGATACAGAAACTGACTAATGTACCGTGTGAGATTAAACTAAGCACGCTATGAAAATTCTATGGAGTAATGAAATTCGATAGCTTCCCGGAAGTGTGCAACCCTAGTATTTCTGGCTTGGTGTGGGTATGCTTTATTTGTTGCTCGTATTGAATTGTTCACATCCAGCACTATTGATTATTGTAGAGTTTATCTAAAAAAAAAAAACAACAACAACAAATTGACGCCTAGAGGTTGCTTTGACCTGACTAACTGTATAAAAGGAACACCACTGAGCTATGTGTTGTTCCCTACTGAGAAGTACGAGCAAAATGGGTAAGTCAGAGGAGCTCAGTAACTTGCCACAATGCACAGGAAATCATCATAGATATTTTATCGTTTTTCAATTGCCCAGATTAACTGTTAGTGACACGATTGTAAAAAGTGAAGGCAAAACAATGTTTGGACAGGCTACATGTGATGATGTAAAAGAATTTTTACGTGAAAAATCATCCGGAGTTTCGCTGTGCTAATGAATGCCTACAGGCCAAACATTTATGCTGTAAATACTAAACGAAGTAACGTTATTGAGTAGGAGTTTGGCAGGGTACAAAGGCGTTTGACCAGTCTCGTTCTGTTTCAAGCCAGAATGGGAAGGGGGGGGGGGGTTAGGGGAGTAAAAACCTGGACTCAATTGGCTTGGCTGATAGCATTCGATAAAGCCTCTGTCGAGGATTGCAGGTGAAATATGGCCATCGTTCCCAAGATAAGAAAACGATAGCAGGAGATCCCAATGATTAAGGTAGCGAAAAGACAACAAACTCCAACATTCGACCTAGAAGTCCTCCAAAATGGAGTTTTGACATAAGCATTGACAACCTGACACATTTAAAACACTTAGGGAAAAGGGGATGACAGAGTGGAAAAATGAAAAATTTTCCGGGTCGAAGTCTACACCTCAGTAAGTAGAAGGAAGCCAGTTATTCTACGAGAAATGCTCAGAACCCAGTTATAATCTCAACAAAAAGACGTATTAAAAGAGAAGAAGAATTACTATTAAGATATAGAATATTCAAGAATAAGGAAGTAACACAAGAAAATGTATGTCGACGTACTAATAATAAGATGGATACCACATGAACTGAACGAGGGGCAGGTGTTAAGGCGCAGAAACACATCTGGAATTTTTGCATCGTATCGTTACTGGGGATGAAGAGTGGATATATTTTGAGAATCCCAAGCCCAAAAAATCATGGGTCAACCAAGGCACATCAACCGCAAGACCGAATCGCTTTGGCAGGAAAACGATGCTCTGTGTTTGGTGGGATTAGAAAGATGTGGTTTATTATGAGCTGTTAAAGCCTAATGAAACGGTTAATACCAAACGCTACCAACAACAATTGATCAACACAAGATTATTTTCCTCCATGACAATGTTCCATCATATACGGCATACCGATTCGTGACACATTGGAAGCACTCAACTAGGAAGTGCTACCCCATGCGGTTTACTCGCCAGACTTGGCTCCTTCCGATTACCACTTGTTTGCATCGATGGGCCACGCACTTGTTGAGCAGCGCTTTGGTTCGTTCGAAAATGTGAAAAAATGGATCGATGAATGGTTCGCGGCAAAAGGGGAAGATTTTTACTGGCCGAAAGATAGGAAAAATGTGTAACTAACTATCTATTGAGCATATTTTGAATAAACCACTTTTTATCATTCTTCCGAATTTAACGGTTTTTGTTTTTTTTTGAAAAAATCTGCATTTCATACTTGTACATGTGGTAAATAAAATGGTAATTTAGTGAAACAACTACAAAACAGACGAAAATCACTAAAATTACACAGAAAAAACAGATGTAAAGAACTAATTATCAAAGAGAAACATGTAAGATGGCTATAAAAAAGGGCCAAATGATTGATTAATGCATACGAGAGACAAAAAATTCGTGGTGTTGGAAAATAGAAGTACCTTGCACAAATAACAAAAAGCGTATATCCTACATTGTGAAACGGGAACAGGAAAGGTACTATAAAGACCAAAGAGCAATAAATGGAGGACAAATGCCCACATAACATCAATATTCAAGAAAGGGAATTTCAGAGAAAATGAGAAAAAATATAGAAGAACAAGCGTTGTGGCGACGATAAGAAGACTACGAAAAACCGATAAAGAACAAAATAGAAAGAAACATCAACAAAAAGGCTTCATAGTAGGTAGATCAACCATAAATAAGGTGTACATGCCGCAACAAAAGAAAAATAGAGTAATCACCTGGCCTTTATCGACTTATGACATGTATCAAGAGGGTACATCTACAACGTACTTTTATCAATACATCGACGCCATGTCGTCAGTGTTTTCGTTCTTCTTATACTCGACTCATTTTTATTTTAATTATGTGGCCAAGCCAAATTTAAACCAGATATTTATTGTACATAGTACTTTTTATATTCCCTCTCTCCTCACTTGCGATATTTTTGACAAACTTGGGGAACTCGAAAAGATAATAGCTATATGGACTTAATTCGGGGCTGTTCGGTGGTATTCAGTGTCGTTTAATACGCTTATATTTTGACAATTTTCCCCAATAACTCCGTGAATTCGAGCAGCGTTCATTTTGCTGTTACTGATGAGAAAATGAGACACGTGCGTCATATTCTCGACCTTGCTTCGTCCAACAGCAAACATCTTATTTCATTGGAACATCTGACTTCGCTATAGTTTAACAGTTTCAACATTACTTCCATTAAAAACTTTATTATAGCACTTTGTGCAATGCAATTAGGCTCTATCTAGTAAGTGCAATTGCTACACACATTATCTAATTAGTAAAAAACGTACAAAAGAAAAGTATAGCAATAATTCGTTAATTTTCCCAATATTTTTTACTCCGTGCGTTAAAACTTTTATAAAAATATCTGTATGTTTTCGTGTCCACATGTCTTTGAACTATACTAAAACTTGTAAAATATATGTACTTTTGAAGAAAAAAAAGCAGTAGCGATGATAGTGTCCATTTTATTTGGTGGCTACATACGCACAATTTAGCGAATTCAACGTGGATTACCCTTTAGCGATGATATTTTAAAGGTAACGCGTCGTGTTGGTAGGATTACTAACCGGACGTTCATTTTGATGCGAACTTCAAAGTAGCAAACTGTTTAAGATGACTTTTCGTTTTTATTCTCATATGTACATATACATGCAACGGATACTTTAAACATTGTTATAAGATATGAGGAATGCGATAGCTGCTTCTCTCATGATTCGACATCCCATTTGTCAAATGGATCATGTCACAGTAGCGATTTAAAAAGGAATTTACAATAATGTTGCCACACGTTCCTGAGGGGGCCTAGGCCAATTACAGAGCTAAAAATGGACTGCCGAAACGAGCGATTACGTTGTGACGTGGAAAAAAGCAACATCACGTGTACAATTCGGGCGCCTTTTGCTTACAAACCCGGCACTAATTACCGGTCTCTTTTGCAGACGTGAGAGGATATAATATTCGACCTTCTGATGTGCACTATGGACGGCCACACTTCTCGGCTTCTTCCTTCGACGATTGTCAAAGGAACGGCAGTGCGAGCAGGTTTGACTCGATAAAAACTACTTTTATTGATAAAGAGGTATATTATATTAGCACTAACCCATTACAACTAAAAACAATTTGATAGTGTAATCCGGAACGAGTAAGCCAAATGACAAGGGCTGTCGCAAAAGTTTTGATATAGATTCAGCATTGTCCAAATATGTGGAATAAACGTAGAGGGCATAGAAACCATTTCTGGTCGGAAAACCGCCAGCACAACATAACGAAGGTTGCTATAGAAGATTTGTTTTCTTTCATTTATTTGTTTGTTAAATGCAAAGAAATTTAGTAGTGAGCAACATTATATTGACTTTTAGTTTGTTTTTTTTTTCTCGTTAAGTTTCATATAGAAAAATCTTGAAGGTTATTTATTTCTAAATTTTTGTAATATCTGCATTTTATCCAAATAAGGGTTTCATATTAGAAATACGTGACAACATGCTAACAAGGACGAGCATATGGAAACCTCGAGCTAGTTGTTAGCAGGTCATACTTTTATGCAGAGCATCACTATCATTAACCTTTACTGAGAAACAGCCGAACAGAGCGGGGTTTTCTGGAGCGACGTATCAAAATTTAATCTATTCGGATCATATGATATGAAGTATTTTAGAAGCCCCACGGGTTTCAGAAATTTCAAACATAAAGCAAGGTGAAGATGAAGGGAATGCTTTTGTGCGAATGGATTTGATCTACTCGTTAAATTTATGGAATCATAATCGTTACCCTTAAGTATACTATGCGTCAATTTGTTTCATCTTGTATGCTCTTTTAGGTTCTAAGACTGAGATTTTAAGGACATTTTAAGATACATAATGGTTTTTGTGTTGTACTACGTTAATTTTCTGGATTAGCCAAGGCAATTGTTTGAATTGAATATTATCGATAAGAACTTTACTAAACTGGAAAACACTTCCAAATCCCTCATTTAGTTATCGACTATCGCGAATATAGATGTGTACTCAGAACGAGCTACGTATAAACAGTAAGTTTTACACACACAAGCCACAACATAAGTACAAATTCGAAAATACTAGAGAACAAACATTGTAGATTTTATAAAAACCATCAGAAACATCCATAAGCTTAGCAAATACGAAACTAATCATAACATGGTACTAGGAAAAATTAGAACGTTGTGCAACATACAAAAAGAAAATAGCCCAAGAAAACTGAAAACATGAACACAGACTGCGACGACGTAACTAAAAAACTCTACCAGAACACATTGAAACAGAAAATAAATGAAAATAGAATAAGAAACGAAGATAATCATAATTCAAGTTGCTGAAGTGAAAAATTAATAAAAATGAAAGACGAAGCACCTTGGTTTACACCGGAAGTAAAAACTTTAGCAGCAGAGAAAAGAGCATCCTACATACATCTAAGACAATCACTTATGATCAATACAAAGTTGTGAGAAACAAGGTAAACGAAAACGTCCAAGTAATAAAATCGGAATTATTGGGAGAAATTGTCTTCATACATGGAGCATGATGTCTATGGAAGACAAAAAAAGATATAGAAGTTGTTGGGGAACCGTAAAATATTAATAAATGAATATATACAGACAACTAAAATAACCCCAGAAAAATAGGAAGACTACTTTCGTCAACTATATCACAATATAGAACTGACAATACATAGATGAAGAAATCAAAAAAGAAAACACCTCTAAATGGACCACCACAAAAGAAAAAATAAGAATAGCTTTGAAATTAAAAAAATCGAAAATTTCAAGTTAGACAAAATAACTAATGAAATGATGAAATATGTGGGAGAGACGCTCCTTCATGAACTATCTGTTTTGTACAATAAAATACTTACACTTCAACAAATCCCAGAAGAATTGAAGGAAACGGTACTCATATTCAAAAAGGGAACAAAGGCTGACATTAATAACTACAGGGGAATAAGTCTGTTTACTCAGTATTAAAACTAATGAGAAGATAATAGCGGAAGAAATTGTACAAACTAGAATCAGCAAGAAACAACAGGGTTTTCGGCAAAATAGATGCACAACAGATGCCATATTCATACTTCGTCAAATCACGGAGAAAGCCATCGAATGTGATAAAGCAGTCTTATGTGTTTCATAGGCCTCACTCAGGCATTTGATAAAGTAAAACTCACTGACGTATTAGAGCTGTTACAGAAAGAAAAATATAGATCATCACATTCTATCAATTATTAAGAAATTAAATACCAACATGAATACAGACGGATAATGGATTGACGAAAAATAAACCAATCAGTACTATCAGATATAAGACAAGACGATAGCCTCAGCCCAATGTTCATTATAATAATGAATGAAATTATCAAAAGCAAATCAAAATAATATGTTACGTTGATGACGCTGTTATAATATCTGAAGGCGAAGACAGCGTATAAAGACTGTTATATAAATTTGAAACAACGCCAAAAACATTCAACATAACTATTTTCATTCCAATCAGGAAGATGTAAACTGGCCATATATAACCAAAGTGTGGAGCAAGTGATGAATTTCAAGTACTTAGGGGCCAATATAACTAGTAATAAAAATCTATAGACAGAAGTGAAAGCGCAGACAACCAAAGCGGTTATATCAGGTTATCTATGTGATATAATGTGGAGGAGTAAACATGATCACAAAAATCAAAATCAGAATTTATAAGACATGCACAAGGCCTATTATGACATACGCTATTGAGACAAGAGCAGAAAATGTAATCACACAATGTCTTCTAAGCATAACCGAAATGAAAATATTGAGACCTATAACAGACTATACTTTAAGAGACAGATAGAGAAACGAAGACACCAGACACATGCCACATCGACGATATTGTCAGATGGCTAAGAAAAAGAAGAAGAGAGTGGGGAGATCATGTCTAGAAGAAGGCAAATCTAACTTTAAAAGGACTTCTGGGAGATCACGAAAACGCTGGTACGAAAGTTGTGTATTGATATCACAAGACACTATAACGAGGATTATTATTCTAATCTGTGGGGAAAGTTTGATTATCGTAGAAAATTATTGATCTTCTGTCTGTTGTCGCTATGAATTTTCAATTCAGTTTATAGTGCTGATTTGTCACCTCATTTTAAGTCTTTCAATAATTGCTCAAACAACTTCGGCGACCAGGTTGAAAACAGTGAAAACCAAAAAGCCGATATATTTTTGCTTTTCATCGTACTTGGGGCTTTTAAAAGTGGTTGGCGAATACGTATTTCATTTCTACGTCCGTGTACTATAGCTAGAGTTACGGCGGTTTCCGTGAAGTTGAATGCAGCACACCATTTATGGACAGTCAACTGAAGCTCGTTGAAACAGAACTTTCCACTACGTCAAACAGAACGTAGTCGCTCGACAGAAAGTTCGGTAAATATCAGACAAGGTAGTAGAGTGTATCCGATAATCTAGTCTGTAGGGTTACAACGGTGTGGCGACTGATAGGTGGTCGCGCATCGTTTTATCACTTTCCCTGGCTGTTTTTGAATAATAAATAAATAAATTAGCTGGCATCCATCACCAGATTCTTTTCTTCTAATCCAAAAAACAATATTTGTTTTAAAATAAACCGTTCTGGAACGAGATTTTCCATAAAGTGTCGTTTCTGTACCAGCGTCTCGTGCCAGAACCACATTTAGTCTGCTGCGACTAGACACTCAAAAACGTCTCCGGACAGCCTCCCACATCAGTTTGCTTCTGATGAGCGGTAAGAGTGTGGTTTGCTTGTTTACAATTATATCAAGTCTGACACGCGCTGGATAATATGTGGCTTGCGCGAATTTGCCAGACGCCCGCTACTTTTTCCGTTGTGGCTATAATCATTGCCTTCTTTAAACTAGCATATCTAGTGAAACACAGCTCTGTGACTTGACACTGCGTTTCCACACACGGCTACTAACCTGGTATGAATGTCCGAGGCAGTCACACATCTCCAAAGAGACCACACCGCCCATCGGTGTTTGTAATTGTCTGTTTTTGTCCCCTTGGTCCACGATTGCACTCGCCTTACGTGGCACTGTAGTCTTATCTTCACATACGCATTGGTCGCGTATTTTAACCTGCGACATATCCGGAGCTTCTAGGGGAAGTGCCAATCATTTTTGAACGCCGCAAAATGTACCAAACTTGAAAACTTTAAATTAGTTATTAGTTGTCTACGACATCTAAACATGTTGGGGGCCAAATATGAAGACGAATCAAGTTGATTTCTTACATTTTTTCCAAAACTATTTTGTGCAGAGCTCTTTTATCAAAAGGAACATCTTTTTCACACTTCACTATGATTTTTACATTCCTATCACATTTTTTAATGTGATATAAGATGTAATCATTTCAGATTTGTATGTGGTGCAAAATGTATGTTAGGATTACATTTTTATATTTTCTTGGGTATATAAGAACAGTTGTATTTCTTGGGAGCCAAATATTGAAGAATATTTAGGACGAACTCTTTGTATTGGTAAACTTAGTTAATTTTTTATATTTCTTTATAGTTTCCAAACACGTAAATTTATGTTCTTTCACAACTTGTCATACTTGGATTACTTTATGTACCCCTCGGAGTTACGTTGCACGAGTCGTTATTTATTTGATTTAGACGTTAAGGCTGTTGACCAATATGATCTTCAAGGTTAGAAACATGACGTTACAGAATCAATCGCTGCATAAATGTTGGTTCCAAATCGATTAGGTTTGCTTATGATACGTTGCTTGAAAACGCGCGTTCCGCTAAGTGCCGTTTGTAACCTTATATACGAGCTGTGTCTAAAAGGTTACGTATCACACTTGAAAACGTTCATGAAGCTGTTGAAAACTGTCGCACGTTTTTAGATTACCGCTGGGATTTAGAATCGAATTGGTAGCATCAAATCTTATCGGTGAGAATAGTTCGCAAAAATCCTGGTCACACATGATAATGAAATTTACAAAACTTTTTATCCGTTTTGATTTTATTTGTTTAGCACTTTATGCGACACAAACTAGGAACAGATTTTTTCTTTATCCAAATATTGCCAATGCCAAATTTATTCGTCATCTCGTGCCAACATTTGTCGCACTTGCTCGATCATGTCTGGGGTTCTGTTTGTCGAGGGTCAACCTAAACATGGCTGTCATTTTCTTTTCGAAAACGTTTGAATCAATCGTAAACATATTTTCTGCTCATGCTTTCCACCCTGTACATTTGCACCAATATTTTATGCATCTCCATTCTGCCGCTTTCTCCAATTTCTAGTAGAACTTAAGGTTCACTCTTTGCTTCGTTGCACTGTGACCCTATCTCTCACACTGACTATGTTCGAGTACTCGCAGCAGATTTACCCTGATAGTTGCGTGTACTTTGCAGTATGTGGTGCTTCTCGAAGTGTCTTTGGACAGCCATGTGCAATGACTATTTCGACCTTAAAGGCAATTCTGTTTAAAATGTCTTTGACCATTAAGCTAGTTAAAGCGTGTTCACATCTGACTGAGCGTGAGGCTGGAGATGGTTTAGGATCATTTGTCAAAACTGAACGAATGGGTATCCTACGTTTAGTCAGTTAAAGTTGCCTATTCGGTGACCTACTGTTGCTAGAATTCATTGCGACGGGAGATGAAAATGGTGCCTTTACGCTAAAATTTGTGGACAAAAAGATCAAAAACAGTTATAGCTCTATTTGGTGCGATTTCTTGACACCTGATTGCTACCGCAAGACAAGTCTAGCAACTTATCGTGTCCTCAAAAAAAAAGAAACCTTATATTGGCGAA
Organism: Sinelater perroti; assembly: GCA_036346155.1. Taxonomy (NCBI): domain Eukaryota; kingdom Metazoa; phylum Arthropoda; class Insecta; order Coleoptera; family Elateridae; genus Sinelater; species Sinelater perroti. Next base: position 1,349,441 of record JARFIY010000201.1, read on the forward strand.
ATTAAGTTTAGTTCTTGCACTTTAATGCATAATCGCACTTACACACCCAAATTACTTGAGCTAGACTGAAAAATGTTTGTTCGTCCGTTAACTCCAATTTTGCACAAACGGATTGCTATCGTTCCCATTAAATAAATGATTTAAAGTTCTATAAAGTCATACAAGTTACCCATCGATGTCAATGGGATATTATATTCCGCTTAAATTTGTTAATCTTCGGGGACAGTAAAAAATTAAAACTGCTAAAAACCTAAATTAAAAGTTTTGGCACTATCATCATACTTTTCAGACAACCTGAACTTTAAACCATAGTTATCGATTTTGAGCAACATCGTTAGCCGAATAACATCAATTACTTCTCGGCTTTAGCTCTAAAACAACAAAATATAGAATTTTATTGACTATTTGTGAGACGGCCTTTTGGACTTATAGTACAACAAACAGCCAGAAACAAAGTTCAGGAGTACGATCGTGGACACAACATGAAATTTATTGCTGCGAAAATTTTCTCTAATCATAAAGCAATATTTATTTTTTAATGCCTCATTGAAAGCTTATTTATGAAAGTGACTGTACAAGGCGTAGCCGTTAATAATGGTACGACCTCGTGAGTTCGATGATTTCAAGCGACATTGATCCTAATAACTTATCGAATTTAGTAAAACGTGACTTTTTGTCGCAACAAATTTTGTAGACTTAATGACGACAGTTTGGTTTGTGTGTACGGGGGTGAATGAAATATAAACCGGAATTTATATTACGCCTGGTGAGGTAAACACAGAGCAGCACGGTTTTTGAGCGTTATAGATAGGGATACTTGAAGGAGATTCCCTCCGTAAGCTACCTCACCATTACGATGTTAGAGTAATAGGTACCGTTGTCCATTGCGCAATGGATTATTATCAAGTTTTGTTAGCCAAAGGGCTTAAAACCGTTCGAAATTTTGAGAAAACTTAAGAGAGTTTGAAGACAACACCCTTAAGAAAACATAAACAATTCGGGGAGGAAGGATCATTGTAACGGATGAGAATGTTCTCATTGTTCGCCACCTTCTTGAGGATGATTGTCGATTAACGGTTGTTGAAATTGCTTTTGAGATTTGAGATTTAAGATCCAAATAAGTTAGCTACAGCAATGTTCAGGCAATGTGAGATAACGTCCGGCTCCATACAATTACCCAAACTCTACAAGAAATGAAGATTTGTTTTGGACTACACTAAAACATTCTCCTTACAGTACAGACTTCTCGCCTTGCGATTATCATTTGTTTGAACCATTAAAAAAGTACTTGGGGAATAGAGTGATGGTTGATATCATTTTACGATAGTGGAATGAAAAAGCTACCTATTATATTTGTTTTACCCTTATATAAAATTTGTAAGAGAAATAAAGATAATTTGGCAGATTTTTTGATAGCAACTACAAAATTATGGGAATATAAAGTAAACTACTTATCTAGACGGTAGAAATATGGCAGTGGGAATGAACAACGAAAGCAAGGTTAGGTTATTTTTTTTCATCTTGTGAAATTCACAATTGAATTCGCAATTGGTAATGACCATGAAGAGTTTTTAATATCTTGACCAAACAACACCCTTTAGATTAGGCAACCAATTTTAGTCTTGGCAACTTCGGAAGTTTGAAAACCAATATGAGAATCTTGTATTTTTAAGTAAAATTCAAACACACAATTTTTGTATTATAAATACCCTTATATTTCATATTTGCCATCTTTCAGTCAAATTAAATTTTTCATTTTTCGAGAACTTTTCAGTTTCCTGGGAGAAAAACTATTTGTTGTTTTTTGCAAGCTCTCAAAGTGAAATTTTCCAATCGACGAAATTCTAGCGATTTGAATAAGTGGAAATATGATAGCATCAGTTCAGGTGAATAAGTTGGATGAGGAAAGCCAAACTTATAGTTTTTGCTGGGTTGTCTTGATGGAAGATCACATTATAACGGTCTGATTCAAAACAATGCTTGTCGGAATCAGTTGTTTGGTTTTGCGGGAACAGTTCATAGACACGATTCCTTTCCAATCTTGCCAAATATATAAAGGTGACTTTTTTCGTGTGAATGTTTTGCGCACTATATTAACATACAATCAATAACATGTCGGAAAATATTTGCTTATAATTTTACACGTAGTTGAACGATTTTCAAAATTCAAAAAATGTTTTATTCAGCATAGTCTGAAGTTTAGTTTAACAAGTTTTCGGTATGTGAATTTTTATTAGCTACAAGCTGGCGTAGCTTTCTTTCAAAAGGCTCATTTACTGCTTGAAGGGTATCTTCCAATGGCCGAAACTTTATCTGGCGATAATTTTGACAGGTCACGTTGCTGTCAAATAAATATGGTCTGAGAATCTTGTTTTCTGAAATTGCACATCAGGCGGTCACAGTCTCTAAATAGAAAGGCTTTACAATTTCAAGGGGACGCTTTTCGATACCCCAATGGCGCATGTCTGGCTTGTTACCAAAACATTGCAAATAAAAATTAGCTTTATCACTAAACCAAACATTCGAAACATCAATCGAATCGTTCTCTATTTTTTCAATCATCAATTGGCCAAATTGGAACCTTCTCTCGGTATCGTGTGACTTTAGCGGTTGATGGACTTATCGTGTACGGAAACGTTTTTAAATGTTTTGTCAGGATAATTTTTACGCTCCCATAGCTGTTTTCCGCTTGATGAGCTGTTCGCCTAAACAACAAACCTGGCTGAAAAGTTTTCAGACTGTTGTACGTTTTTACTCCGAAATTATATTTACTTTCTCACCTACTTATCGTTCTTTAAAAATGTTTGTTTTTGCCTTAAAGGCCTGTCGGGCTATGACAAAACTTCTTCCAAGTTCGTAAAATTTCTGTATAATAAATAGACTTTCTTCGAAGGTTAAGGATTGTATGTTTACAATTAGATAGTCACGTGATCAATGGTTTGCTACAAAATTTCAATTAGCTAATTATTATGCATGGTATGTGGCGCTGATCTATCTGCTCTCATTATTTTTTAATAGGCAAATACCTTCCAATAAATATTATTGATCACTTTGTATATAATCCTCTCTTCGTCGTCGTTCGCTAATACCGGGTTTGAAAACGGAACATTTTTGTTGCCTTTAAGCAACCAAGTGTGTACACTTTGGTTATCTCTACGATCTTTCGTGTCGTCATTTTCAATGAATGCCTTGGTTTTTGTTCATTAGTCACTAATGGCCCATTCGAGCACTCACCATCTCGATTTGTATTGTTAGAACAAAATATTTTTACCACATCGTTATTATCTTTGTTATTCAATTTCAGTTTTATTCCATGTGTCATTTATAATTGACAACGTTTAAGAAACAAAACATAAATAGTTGCATATTATCAAATACATGGACCGCCATATAACGTCAGCAACGTCTTTGGCCGCACGCGTCGCTTTAAGGTTGCAGAAATTCCGTAGATGCCTATGGTCCTGGTCGATAGATTAATCCATCGCTATGCAAGCTAGTTATGCGATATCTTTCAGATAAAGAACGAATGTGAGTAGGCGAAATAACATTCTGTTGGTATGGAGTTTTATTTTCGAAAAATAAGATTTTAATTTGGAACTTTTGGTGAGAAACAAGATAGGTCTCTAGAAATTATCGCAATTATCTCGCGATAGGTTAAAAAACAATATGGGCATATACTGCAAGAGCAAATAAACCGAGGCGTGTTCTTATACTAAAAGAGATAAAGCATTTTCTTTGATGGTAACACTACCCGTAATGTTTTCTCTTCACTTGCCAAGCAACAGCATTGCAGTCGGTTTAACATATAAGTAGTTACTGAGTATAGAGCGTCATATAGAAGTGCCCAACATTGAAATACGCTTTTATTTTCCTGTATCTTCTTCAGTTGTAACTCTTTCAGTGCCGTATCTTTTCAGCCTTTCCTTAGACTCCCTTTTTTCTTTTTATGGTCGGGTTTCTTCTATTGTCAATTATTTTAATTGTTCCATCTTTCGCTTTTGATTTACGTTATACTTTCATTATAATTAATTCATTCTTTCATTAGTTCTTTCCTCATATCTTACTTTAGTATTTTTTCCACATACCATTGTTCTGCTTCTCTTAAAAGGTTTATACCATATCTATATTTCAATTGCGTTTTTCTTGACCTACTACACGTATTCAAAGGCACCAACGTCGATGTTCAAACCGAGACCAGCCATTTGCCATTTCGCAGCTCTGGTGATCATTTCTAAAAAAATTGAGGCGATAAGCTTTGTGTTCTCATTGTTTTTAGAACTTGTCGGTCCACGCTAACCGTCAGAATCTGGTTTTAATTGTTTGTTTTGTCGTCCACCATTTTTTTAAATGCCCCTTTTATTTTAATCTTTATCTTGCCTAATTACCAAATGCAAAGCTGAAGCATTCAGAATTATTTACTCCAAGAATTTTTATTTAATATACTCTAAATTATTTTAAAAAATTTAAATATTTGTGATTTTTCTGTATATTCAGTTGCACATTTTTTATCTAATGGAAGTTCAAATTAGCTGCTTAAATAAACAAGATTTATTCATTTTGCAAGCATTTTCTGGGTTATTATAAGGCCCTATGATTTGTATCATCGCATCCTAAAATAATTCAGTTTGTCTTAACAAACTTTTGAATAGAGGTAATCGTAAATTTTGAGACAGAACAACAGTTAAAAACTATTTAATTATCGCTTATAATAAGCACTATTTTAAGAGAATGTTTGCGTTTTTTATTTCTTCTCTTTAAGAAACGAGAAACATACGATGTGTCAATACAACATTATTGTATCGACACATTTATGGTTTAACGATTTATTGAAAGCATTACTACTCGTGTACAAAATAGTTACCGCAGCACTATAGTGGTAATATTTACAAACATTGGAGCTCTCAATTTTTTCTTTGTTTTTTTAATACTGGCTTGTATGGGGCGTTCAAAAAGTCGACACGCATAGGAAAATGTATGTATGATAACTTTTAGTTACCCTGTAATGTGGTATGATCAAATTCCATATAAAAACGTACAGCCAGATTTTATTATTGCATTAGATGTGTGTTTCACTAATGATTCTAGCGAGCGCCGATTGAAAGTAGCTGCCAGTATCGATTCCTGTACTAATAAGCATCTTACAGCATTCCAACTCATTAAGGAGCTGGCGTGAAGATAACTTAATTTCAGCTAAGCAAAAACGGAGCCAAAGCATTCTGTAAGCTATTTTTTGCAGAGGCAGGCTCTGCCAAAGCCGGTTGCTTCTGATCGACATGTCAGGAAACATCTTTGAAATTCTTTGTAGGATTGATGCTTGTAACGAGTATGGTGCTGCATATTTCCGCTTTTTGTCGTGGTCTTGATAATTAAAGGGTCTCTCGACTTTTAGGGTACCACACAAAGGCCGCCTCCCGCTACCTCCGTACCTACTGACCTAAGAGTGAACACCACGGCGCTGAACGCGGTGGCGCTAAGCAGCGTTGCCAAGTACTGGGTGCTGACCAATTTGCTGCCGGGACCAATTCCCCAAGTTTCGGTGTATGGTTTGCCCAGTTCCACGCGAACTGACAACCAAGGTAAAATGACACAGGTAGGTCGAACTCTGTCTTTATTATTATTTTTTTCGATAACTGGTAAGAACAAGCTGCACATAGCTATTTTGTAACCATGTGACAGCCAATCGCATAGGTTTTATGTAAAATATTTTGAAACTGGTTTCAATCTTTAAAACGGGTTTTGAACATTTTATTTTTTTTAAGTATCCCTTGGAGAAGATATGTAAACATTTGCTGTGGTTGTTTTTAAAGTTCTCTAAAACTGTTGGAATAATTTATCTCTAGTGCTACCTCTAAGGTTGATTTTCTAAACCACGAAGCAGAGTATTGGACTGTTCAATTAAGGTACGGTTGGCCTGAGCATGATGATTCAACGCTACGTTTCCTCATGTTCTATACAAGCTTTGAACATTCTGGTCTTTGCTTTGTTAGTGAAGTTGCTTTTGTCCACTGGTACTTTTTAAAGGCTAGTGCACACGTATATACAAAGTCTTGCAACTATCAGTATATAATTCTGAATTTTGTTTCCAATATGTATTCTATGCTTTAGGCATTGAAGCGATACCCACATATACATTACATGCACGATTATTGCCGCTATATTTAGTCATATGCATCAGTATCTCTGCCACTTGACAAATACCTAACGTTATCTATCCGACACGAGCAGGTAGTTGAAGTTCGTATTTGTGTGTTTGGACGGTGCTGATTACATGATGTGGCACTGCTGTGTTATTCAGAATTGATAATTATTTTGTTTTAAGTTGAAATTATCTCTCTGCGTAGTAAACTGTAAAAATCAAGGGTTTTCAATTTTGTTCCAATTAAGTTTACTGACCTATTCTCAGAATGTTAGGACATGTTAGAAAATACAGTATATTGTATTTTCTTAACACATTATATAGTAGTACCATAAAAATATGAAAAAATATAAATGTAAATTTTCTTTTCGAAAACAAGGGTGCTATGAGTTCAGCGATATAAAATTGTCAATAAATTCTATACCTGATACAACACAGTTTGCGCTGGTTCAAATAGAAACAAAATATAATAAATTGTATAGTTCGGTTTGAAAGAGGACAAGTAAACACAGTGGCTACCAAATTCAGAATGAATATAAATGTACTCGTTCACTCTCCGAAAGCGATTATCTGTCCGAAATAGCGCTTACCTTCTAAACGAACGATCGTAGTTGGTGGGTTCGAACATCAACGATTGGGCCCACATGCGGCTGGCGGTAGTACTAAAGAAGTCGACAAATACAGCGAAGACAGGCACGTGTAATACAGGCTTCGGGTATGACATACATTCATGAATAACGGCAGAAAATGAACTTTGCATCAATTTCGCTTTATTTAGAGGCTATTTTTGGAAATTAAATACTAATGGGGTATTAAAATGTCGGGTTCTACTGTCTTTCTTTAAATCATTGGTGAATTGGTCGATTGTAATATTTCGGTTATATAATGGCCGCAATGCAGACTCCACGGCCTAATTTATCTCATTCACATACTGAAAAGCATCTCTCAGCTAAGTTAGTCTATGGCAAAATCCTTTCTTCAGTATTTGTCCTCTTTGAAGACAACACAACCTTATAGTTGTGGAAAAGCTTCAATTTCTTGATACATTCTTTTAAAAGTATAATGACTCTGATGATAATTTATCTGGGTATTGGCAACGTTGTTGTTAATCCATGTCTGTGTAATAGAACACAATAACTTGAGATTTTTTATGATCACGTCGCATGAAGTCCATCGGCGCAAAAAGAATGAAGTAAGAAGTCGTCTTTCGCAAAAACAAGGATCTGGATACATCGGGAATTTTGGAATGGTGAGGCTACCAATAGCCTGTTTTTAAATATCAACAGTTTTAACACGAGAATCGTTTTTAGTCTTTCAGGTAGTAAGGGTTTTTTATTGGAAATTCAGTAAGCAACATTTTAAGGTAATTGTTTAATACTTTGACGTAATTATTTTACAGAAACATTTGTAATGCAATACATTATTCCTCATATGGCGTATTACACTCCCTGTGACTTATCTGCAACCCCCTGCACCCTTCGTTACAACTCTTTGATTTTGTACGCCCGTAAGATACTTTATAGAAATGATTCTGGTGCAAATTTGTACAATGTGCCCTAATTTGTTTATAAAATTCGCCTACAATCCTTCTACTTCCTGTTATAGTCCTTTGGTGCAGCAGGTTTTACAAAGTATTTCGACAGACGACAATCTAGCAGGTGGTTTAGGTGCGCGCGGACAGAATTTTTGTTGAGGCGTGAGGAGAAACATCTAAACTCTACAAAATTAAAACAAAACGGGAAACCTAACAGTAGGAATTGTATAGACTGAATGAGTATCTGCCTCTGCACGGTTTCTCCAAATACTAGTTTGTGGAGTAAAATATGGATGATTTTCATGAGCAAACTTTGTGAAGTAATCGTTACGTTTTTAAAAACCACATGGATTATTAAAAAAACTGCCAAATGTATAGATTATCATCATGTAACGACTTCATAAGAAGAGACCGTCGGGCAATATCACCGTTGTCGGAAATTTGGGCACACTCAATTCTGTAGTTGGACCTGGAGGGTGTAGAGGTAATGCAGTTCTTTCGTTCATTTTTATCGCTTGCTTTATTTCTCGCCTGTGTCCACGTGGTGTTTCTTTATTAATATTTTTTTATTGCTTTATTTCATTTTGTTTGGGATTTTCTCTCCAGTTTCTTGCCTATTGAGTTCGCCTGTCATATTTCTTTAATCTGTCTAGAGTTTATTCGGGTTAATGTCCCCGCCATCTTAGTTGGTTTTTCTTTATTTTGACTTGTAATGCTGTAACTTGGACTCTTCTTTTGATTTCATGATTCTGCCTTGTTTAGGACATCTTTCAATTCTCCTGAGAAATTTAATTTCTCTGTTTGTAGTTTTTTTTTCTGTCTTTCAGTGAGTACCCACGATTCTCAGCCATAAGTTAACATGGATGTATAGATCACCATGTGCTCTGTTAATTTAGCCTTCTTAGAGACTTTCTTCTTTTTAACCCTTGGAACAGTATTGTAAGCACCTGCTATTTTAACCACGAGTATCCCTTGTACGCCAATCGAGCCTGTAGTCTTTCTAACCTCACACTTTTCCGTCTTTCTTAGCTGCATACAACATAATCAGCTGCACTATTCTCTCAAAAGTACGCGCCAATTTTTTATCGTAGAAACCGTACGTAATCGCCCTGTCGCTCCGATCTGTTGAGAATTTTATTGACTCTTATGTAATTTTTTAATAGATTTTTATTTGAAAGTATTGGATGTGATTCTTGCAGTAGACCCTCTCGTCGTTGACCAAGAAAGCCATTCTTTTGTACTGTGGTCGCATCCTGAAAACTTCTACCTCGTATCTTTCATATTTTCACTGTTCGTTCACGTTTTGAACACTTCGAACGCCTCGTGTCCGTGTGTTTTTGAAGTTGGACCAACCGAACTCTGAATATACTTTCATATACTAGCTTCCAGCATACCGGTTCGGAGTACGAATCCTGGTGGCACTCCTCGTCACTTATCGTACTGCGATACCGTCTTCCGTTTAACTCGCCATATAACTAGCAAGAGTAGATTTCATCACCTTCGACTAGTTCCTAAATGGTTTCAGGCCACTACGTATTACTGAGTGCCCCGCGACATCTGTCGCTATTAGCGTGCTATATTTTTTGCGTTCTCGTAGATGGGCGCTTTAAAGTTAATTCTAAATGTACAAAGTGCAGTTAATAATAACTAGATTCTGTATGTCGAATCATATCATATAAGGTAGAACGTACTGGACTAGGAGGTTTTACGTTAGATTCACTTTCAAAACAAGTTTTTTTTTAGGTGAAATCAGGTGGTCCCCTTAATTTAAAATTTCCAAAATGAATAGTAGTTTGCCAACTTTTTTTGCAATCAAGTATCGAAGACAGGTTAAGAAGGGGTAAATGTTTAGTCTATGAAAAAGTAGCAACAGAAATCGTTGATTAAATTGTATATGAATTTCGATCATTTTTAAATTTTTGATTATATAGAAGATTCTAAACAAATTTACAATTCTCTTTTTTTTAATTCCATGTCATTGATATAGTGAAGGCAACAAGGTAATTATTTTAATTAGTGGAAATAGTTTCAATATCGTATATTCTCATACATTTGGAAATTTTGAGTAACATAATAGGTATTAAATTATTGATCTCATCCAGCAGAATGTTGCTCAAGTTAAATTTAATTTTGTTGTTTGACGTATACACGTGAAATCGAAATGTTACGGGCTGCTACTGTAAAAATATTGCATCACTATCTTGTTCTAGTCAGTTTCAATAAAGTTGCGTTGTTCGTTTATGGGGGAATTTAATGGATTTTCGTGTTCTTACTAATCAACGATAAAATTTTTGTGCCGGTGCAATGCTGCTATTGTTCTGATAATTGCTTGAAAAATGTTGTTTCTTAACAAATTTGATTTCAACGTTGATGTGCTTCAAAGGTTCCTGGTAAAGAATTCGAACGATTTTAGATAATAAGTTTTGATGTCTAAACCCAATAAACCGTCTTAAATCGGGAGTATAATTGAAGAAACACGAAAGTGAGAGTATCAGATAGATATATTCATTTGCCTCACGTGGAAGTGTTTACAAATTTAGATTCCACTCTGAAAAATATGAACCACATTACACCATCGTGATGGGCGAATTAACAGAAAAAACATTTGCATAAAATTTTTCTAAAACTTCCCTAATATTTACATCAACATTGTTTTATTATTTATTTTGCCAAATTCCTTAAAACATTCAACCCTGTGTGAAGATAGCACCGTGTAGTAGCACTAGAACGCACAGAAGGAAATGTAGTGCTGCGAGTGCAGTTGTAGATCAAGCAGAAAATAACGAAAGTAGATAATCATGGGTAACTACGAACGACATGGTTTTTTTAAGGGATGGGGTAACTGCTTCGGGAACCTATATGAGATTAGTAACTATGTATTGACTCACAGAACTATATTTCGCTGTATATCAGAATTTCAAAGGCTATAAGGTCTGTGCTGAGGAATGTCCGCAAGCCACACATACTCCAGCATGTGTCCGACTTGATAATGGTAAACAGACGAATCGCATTTACAGGTTTATCTTGCGAAACTTCGGATGCCATCATACATGAAGTTGACAAAACATCTGTGCATAATGAGTTTTCAATACTCTCGCCGCTGAGCAGAAGCAGACGTATGTCAACAGTCGATCGACGCTCTTATGGCTGTCAATGCTTTGTTCAACTCTCTGAAACGATAGAGCAACTGATAACGATGTGTTTATGATTAATAACATCGGGAGATCGAAAAGTGATAGATTTCTTTTTAGTTTAGACGGACTCGTTAGTGTGTCACCTAAGGCAATATGATTCTTTCTCTATAGTGTACGAGATGCCGGTCCTGTCTGCTCATTATGTTCACCATTGGTACTTAGTAGATCTACAATTTTTGTTGTAATGAGGCCAGGTTTTTGTTTCTTCTAATTTTTGAGGTTTTATATTGTCCAGCACGCACATTGATCGTGTCGTAAGCGAAACCATCTCTGCTCTCTGCTCGCTGGCAGTTTTTTCCGGAAGGTGCTTTCGTAGGCTATGTTCTTGTGGGTGGGTCCGGAGCACGATCCTCGGGGAAACCTTCTATTTACTTGTCGTGTGACGATACTGTTAGGTGTTTCCCATCGAGCTGTTCTGTTCGAAAAATACTGCGCGAACTGTTTCTATGAGCCAATTCGGTTATGATCCGCCGCTACTATACGTTTATCAAAAACTACTACGATATCTAAGGCTATCACGGCGCAATAGTCGCCTTCATTGGCATTCCCAATACGTCTTATCACATGCGCAATTACATCTACCCTAGATATTCCTGCAGATAACCAATGTCTGGTTGCAGCAGACACATTACGGTTTTGGTGTGCGATTTTTACCTGTATTTTTTTCAAACAACCTAAGGAGCAAACGTTTCTCTACAGATAGTAAAATGCAAAAGGCAGTCTCAAAGCGGCTGAAAGATATTGACCGAAATTTTTACGCACGTATAATCGACAACCTGATCACACGATACGGAAAAGAAGTTGTTTTAAAATATTTTTTATTGGTCTTGATAAGTACAAGTATTTATATAAATGTCTCAAATGAAATTAATAGAGAAGATAATTTGGGTGTAAATACACGGATTTTTAAGAAAGGATGAGCCTTGCACATCTTGACGGTTAACTATCAAAAGGGGAAGAGGGCGCCCGATGCTCTTGTTTTGAATTTTGTATAGGAGTCATACTGAAAAAAATGTTATTTCCAATAATTGGAATTATTTTAAACTTCATTCGAATAAATAGGCTGTCCGGAGTTTAATACCGGCAATGTTCTGTGTATTTTCTAGGAAATAATCGCCAAATTATTTTTTCAGAGGCTTGTCCTTGGAAAGTATTTCTTTCATAGGTTTTAATTTATCGTCAAACGTTATTGATAATGTGTTTATAAGTTTTTCATATATACTGAACATAAATGAGAAGTATTGTCTTGTAAATCCCTATTTAGCTACTTTCTTTGTGAAAAAGAATGAAGGCAGCGCATTGAAGGTATGCATCTTTTGATGCTGTTAGACAAAATTATCACTTGTTACGTATAAATTATAGAAGATTAATGTTTTCGTTTAGTCGAAACGATGCTCACAGACTATTAGAATGCTCTGAAATGCAACCGTCGGCAATGAACTGCATTGCTTACACTTTGGTTAGTTGTGACACATCAATCAGCGGAGCTAAGTGTCTGTTTATACTCTGGCGCAGTCAACATTTTTATTCAAGCAAAATCTGTAATCTGTCATGTCGTTCAAGTGAGCTTCTGGCGGACATGTACTTTTCTGCGTGTAGAAGAGATTTTAATGAAAATGTTTTTTCTTCATATTTACTCAGTGAACTATCGAATAGTTTCCAATCCAAATTGATAATCTTTTAAAAAGCAAGGTCTGTTTAAGAACTACTAAAAGTAATTTTTATTCCTTTAAGATAAAATTACGAATTTATCACTCGAAAAATGTTCATAAAAATGTGCGTTTGAAAAACTGCCCCCAATATATCTGCTCTATATCCGCCGAAAACTTAATGAGCCTGTGAAACTGATGTTTCATATAATTTGTGGAAAATTTGACGATGTTGCTTTTAATCTCCTTTTACCTACTTTTCCCTTCTGTTATATATTGTTTTTGGTAACCGGGTTTAGCGATGGTTACGATCTTCATGAATGAGCCTTCTGAACATTGAATCAAATCTAATAGACTTATTTTTAGGGTATATGTGTATAAGATGGAATGAAACCTTCAGAGTTTTGTATATTTTGCTGGAAAATTGACTTGAAATAGATTCTTGATGCGCACAGTCAAGGTGCTGACTGGACAATCAGTGCAAAACTTTTGGAAACTTACGTGTTGTAGTTACAGCTTGGTATTTTCACTTTACACTAGTAAAAACACCCGTCTTAAGGACGGGCAATCCAAGCTAAATATTTGATTCAGAATTTCGTCACGACAATTGAAGAAAAAATGAACCAAACATTTCGTCTATATTCGCTTTCACATAAATCAAAGTTGTGCCACATGCATCTACTAAAGGGAAGAACTGGCCATGTCTTCATGATAATCTATGTTTTGACCCGTAACAGGTCAACTGTGATCTAAATCGAAACAAGTACGGTAAAAGTACATAAACAAAAATTTGCAACTACTTCCGGTCAAATCGATCTCGAGATTTTCCGATCGGGCTGATTTTTGGCGTCTGGACTTGACTTATGGTCCTTAGTTGAATACTGAAAACGTTATGTCTCTATCTATCACAGATAAAAAATTATAATGCGTGACAGATGTCGGTGAAGACAGAAATAGAAGCTGGTCTTGGAAGCTGCCTTGATCAAAAGTTATAAGGAATGACATATTGGAAGTTGGGTCCGATAAAAACCCTTATTGCATTATTGTAGGACATCCCACCTGTACCACCTCGCGAATGTGAACCCGATAGGCCATAGGCTTTCGAATGATACACCTCCCTTATGTCTTTAGGTTCAGTAGTTCTCGAATTGAAAGTCGCGACGGACAGACAGACGTCCGCACCGATTTCATTAGGCTTCCCTTTCAGGTTAGTAGCCTAAAACTAAAACCTTTATGTGATGTTTGGCAACCGGTTTGAATGAGGTATTGACTTTTGAAATCGGTTCATAAGTGTAGGAGTTGCAATGTTAGTTACAAACACACATAGTTACATTTTTGTGGTTTTATAGAGTAGATTATTTGCGCCGTTCCTTTAACAATCGCTGAAGGAGAAAGCCGAGAAGTCCTCATCTAAAGGGCGTGTCGGAAGGTTGCTGCGTTTGCTCGCATCCGCAAAAGGACGGCTTTTGAGTTAGCCGGCAATTAGTGCCGGGTTCGTAATCGTACTCGCCACGTATTGTTTCGCACACATGTCGCAACGTCATCGCTCCTGCTTTGGAAGTCAATTTTTTGCCCTGTAATTGGCCTATATCCCATCGAGAAATGGAAACATTCTTCCCTTTTCGTCATCTAAGGACGTCGAGTCGTCGGAGAAGTGGGTATCCAATTCTCATTCTTTTATCATAGCTTTGAGGACGTTGTCAGACCAGTCAGTAGTATCACATAGTTATTTATATATATTTGATTGCAATTTTACAGTCCACTTACGTCAATCAGAAATTACCTTAATAACAGTTGAGTTGGTCAAATTGAGACGTTGATGTTGTTGATTCCTTAACGTTCAAGGTTTCTGAGACTAAGCCCCTACCCTCTCTTCACTTCTAGCTTAGCAGAATCTTGAAGGATGCCTCCGGTGAAGTATGTCAAAAAATTGCAATAAAACTGAATAACACGTTGACTTTGTTGGTAATGTTTGGGGCCTCTAAATCCACCCTCTCACTCCCTTATTCTTCAGTGATTTGACGTGGGAATTGGCTAACCGGTTAAGGTCACCCCCGTACCGCTTTACGAAGGAATCATATTCTTCGGGCGTTCATGGCAGAGATCTCTGTTATGCTCATAGTTGTATAAGCCACGGATGATTAAATTTCCGTAGCCTTCGATACTAGAAAACAACTGATTGTTGCTCTGGGAGATAAACTTTTGGATGTGGCCAAATTGAAATATTGATGTTGTTGTTGACTCCTTGGCATACAAGATTCCTGGGACTTGGTTCCACCTGTTCCTCTTTTGGAAGTTATAGCGTTGGAAAATTGGTGTGTCATTAATGCGCTTCCAGTTTGTAACATTTACTAAATTTATAGCCTTTTTTAGCTTACGTTATCAGTCAAATAACGTTTGTCGACATAGTCTCAATTGTATTAAACCCAGCATTCCAGCTTTTCACGCATTTTTAAAATCTTAATTTGTTAATTCGCACAGTCGAGCTGGTTAGAATGCTTTATTTTCGTGAAGTTACAACTGCACTTTGCTTAAGACTTTTTTCCATAGCATCCATTACCCATTGTCCACTGTGCTCGCACTTACTGTTTGATCTCTGTAAGTATGAAGTATGACATCTCTGCTTGTCATGCTGTCAACAGCTACCTCTGACGTTGTAAGTTTCTAGAAAACAGAGGAGAACAGGAGACGAAGTTATAGTAAAAATATATCGAAGCTTGTTCTGCTATCTCGGAATATGGGAAACAGAAAGGACTTTTACATGGGAGCAAGGATAGTATGATAGATGGGATAATGAAACTAAATTATTGTTCTTCAATAAATGTAGAACCGTATATTGGAAGTACATTTATAGTGCGAGTTCTAGTTTTGATGTTTTGCCATGACTTACGTTCTTCTGCTGTTTCCAAAGCATTAACTTAAATCAGAACCGTGGGAGAGGGGATAAGATTACATGCTTTCTTAATTACAGCAGTAAAAAAAAACTAATCTAATCTCCAACCTAAGTTATCTAAAAATATAGCTTAGGTTTTATTGGCCTAGCAAAGCAAGTATTGTCACTTGGGTATACTTGTATAAGGTCTGGTCTGGCATACCCCTTACAAATGACGTAATTATATGAACAGTATAAACTGATTTACGTTTGAAACAGCATCCAAAGTTTAATTTTTTAGAAATTTCCAATTAAGTGCGTAATTATCATTCGCATATATCATGAATAGATTAATAATTAAATGTCAACGTAAATGCATTTCGTAGAAATTGTAGTTAATTAATGAGAGATTAACCTTGTGTGCTTTCTCGTTGTTTTTCATGTTTAAGATACTCATTATTAATTGCAGGACACCATGTTGGGCCAACACACTGGGCTAATACCGGCCGATCCACTGCTCCTGCAGCAGCACACCCAGATCCCAGTCAGCATATCGACATCACAGGGAATCACAAACCTAGCCATTCCCGCGAGCGCCATGCATTTAGAGAACCACCAGAACCACAATCAGGCCCAAGCCCTGCCGAACCACCACCAGCAGTCGGAGACACAGGCCATTGTGACGCAGGCGCAGGCGCAATTGTCGCATGCGCAGCTCCAGAACTCCCAGCAGAACCACAACCCCCAGCCGCAACAGCAGAATATTGTGCAGGTACAGGTGCAGGATAACTTGGTTTCCGTCATAGAGGACAACAAGGACCACAAGGATCTGATCGCCTCGCAACTGGCGCAGGCGCAAATCCATCTAGGCGAGAACCAGCAGCTGGGGCAGCAGACTTTAACGGTGCAGCAGCTGCAGCATCTGCAGGTGCAACAAGTGCTGGATAATGTGGTGCGCATGGAGGGTACGGTAGAGAATGGCCAGAACCAGCCAGGCGCCGAGCAGAACCCTCTAGCAGGTGACGACAGTATGCAAATCGTGAAGGACGAAAAGAGCCTGCAGAATTGTACAAAACTGCTTACCGGAACGCAGTTTGGCCTGCAAGATATAAAAGGGAATTTGATGGACGTGCGAACAGCTGATGGTAGTATAGTCAAAATTTCAGCCGGCATCCAAGACCAGGATCTAGCAAAAACTTTAGGGGTTGAAATGGTGCAGAACATGTATAAAGTGAATGTTGACGACATTAACCAGTTACTTGCATATCACGAAGTTTTTGGGAAGCTGCAGGGCGAAATTTCGACAGGACCCAACATTGCGACAAATAACGCCAATGTTAACTTGCAGACAGCAAACGCTGTTACAGGGAATATTCAAATTGTTGCGCCTAAGTCTATTACTGAAAGCGAGCAACAAGAGCCTTCGACTAGTTCGATTGCTGCAGATAGCCCTCCGGCGATCATCACCGGTAACCATGTGTGTGACTTATGCGGTAAGATGTTTCAGTTTCGTTATCAGCTCATAGTGCACAGACGATATCATACGGAAAGGAAGCCTTTTACTTGCCAGGTGTGCGGGAAGGCTTTTACTAATGCACAGGAGCTTACGCGACATGGGAAGTGCCATCTCGGGGGTAGCATGTTTACGTGTGCAGTGTGTTTTCATGTGTTCGCCAATGCTGCTTCCTTGGAGCGCCATATGAAGCGCCATTCTACAGATAAACCTTACAACTGCACCATCTGCGGGAAAGCCTTTGCCAGGAAGGAGCATTTGGACAACCATACGCGTTGTCATACAGGGGAGACGCCCTACAGGTGTCAGTACTGTGCAAAGACTTTCACAAGAAAAGAACATATGGTTAACCATGTTCGGAAGCACACAGGTAAGTTATTGATCGTAATTAAATAGGTGGTGTAATCAGCAGAGGCATAATCTTACAATCAAGGAATCTGATACTGTATAAAAACTAAAAATCATAAACTTTGAGCTTAATAACATTTCATGTTACTTATGACTGCATAATCTGTTATTAATTTATTTTTATTTAGTTTTAGTTTCATTACAATTACGAGGTGTGTAAATAAAGTAATGAGATCTCGTAACACTGGGGGCTGCCCATTTGGTGGAAAGGCGGGTCAACTTCCGATGCGCGTTCAGTGCGAGTGGGAACGCACGCGAGACAGTACGCTGTTGTCTGTAGCGATTTGTTTCGTAAAACGTTTTTGGCAAGTGTGTTTTGTCGATGAGTGATAGTAAGATTAAGCAATGGTGTGCAATCCGGTTTTGCATTCAGAAGGAGAGACAACTGAAGATAAAGGACTCAGTGGACAGCCTGCAACTGCACGGAATGACACCAATATTGATAGAATCCGGCAGCTTATGCATTATGATCATCAGCTGACAGTCGGAATGATCAGTGAAGAGTTGCATTTGATGCAGACCACTGTTCATTAGATTTTAACCAACGAATTGGAGATATGGAAAATCTATGCGAAAATGGTCAGAAAAACCTTTCGCTGAAACAAAAGGACAACTGGAGGAACATATACCTTGACTTTTTGGAGCAGATTGAAAAGGACCCTTGTTTTCTGGAGCGTGTCATCATTGGTAACGAGACTTGGATATTTCAGTAAGATCCCTGAAACGAAGCTCCTCAGCCCCTTTGTTTACTCGACTTCAGTTTGTGTGGCTTTTTTCTCTTCCTACGTGTGAAAATGCACATCAAAGAACGTTATTTTGAGACAGTATCGAACATTAAAAAGGTCGTAACCAACCAACCGAAAGCGATTTCAGTATGCACGTTCCAACACTGCTATGATAAGTGGAAGAATCGTCTCCAGCGCTGTGTGCCTGCCCAAGGCAATTACTTTGAAGGGAACAATATCCAAGTGTAACTGTCATTGCCTAATAAAATTATAAAAATCAGTTTCTTTATTTTATTTACACACCTCGTATATTATCACCTGCATATTTCAAATTTCAAAATTTTATATTTTTGAATTGTCTAAAAAAATTTCTTAATGTTGAAAAGATCTGGACAACAGATGTAACAATATTGGTTTATGTTTTACATACCTCCTCCTTTAATGTGTATGTACTAGTTACTGTTTGCTTGGTCTGTTTTAAATTTGCTGTTAAGATTAATTTCTTTAGTCTTAATTATTCTTATACCAAATTTTATTATAATGTATTCCTTTATTTTATACTGATTTTTGCTAGAATTTATATGTTGCTTACTTTCCAGGTGAAACACCTCACAGGTGTGAAATCTGCAAGAAGTCATTCACCAGGAAAGAGCACTTTATGAACCACGTCATGTGGCACACCGGTGAAACCCCTCACCATTGCACGATTTGTGGCAAGAAGTACACCAGGAAGGAACATCTGGCGAATCACATGCGATCGCACACCAACGACACGCCGTTCAGGTGCGAAATCTGTGGAAAGTCATTTACTAGGAAAGAACATTTCACAAATCACATCATGTGGCACACCGGTGAGACCCCACACCGGTGTGACTTCTGCTCAAAGACCTTCACCAGGAAGGAGCATCTGCTAAATCATGTTCGGCAGCACACCGGCGAATCCCCACACAGGTGTGCCTATTGCTCAAAATCTTTCACACGTAAGGAGCACCTCATCAACCACGTGAGACAGCATACAGGAGAGACGCCGTTCCGCTGCAACTACTGCCCCAAGGCGTTCACGCGAAAGGACCACCTGGTGAACCACGTCAGGCAGCACACAGGAGAGTCGCCACACAAGTGCACATACTGCACCAAGTCCTTCACTAGGAAGGAGCACCTCACAAACCACGTCCGGCAGCACACTGGCGAGTCGCCTCACCGCTGCCACTACTGCTCCAAGTCTTTTACGAGAAAAGAGCACCTTACAAACCATGTGCGCATTCACACAGGCGAATCTCCGCACCGCTGTGAATTCTGCCAGAAAACCTTCACCCGGAAGGAGCATCTCACCAACCATTTGCGTCAGCATACGGGGGAGACGCCGCACTGCTGCAACGTTTGCTCCAAGCCATTTACAAGGAAGGAACATCTTATAAATCACATGCGATCTCATACAGGCGAGAGGCCATTTTCGTGTAGTGAGTGTGGGAAATCATTTCCACTTAAAGGTAAGAGAAATTTATAATTGTTTATTTCATAAATCCACACAAATACTTAGAATACAGATTTTATAGTATTTGATTCTATACATCCATTTAAAAGCTACCTAAGAGGGGCGTAATAATAAGTATTAATTAAATATTTTCAACTATTAAGAAACTTCAAATATTTAGTGTTTCATTTTCCTCTTTTAGTACCGGGAAATGCTTAATTCCTTCATTGTTTAAAAATTGTTGCAACATACTTGGTAATTGGAGTTGAAATACTACTTGCCACATGTCATTCAGTATACAATGATGAGGGTTCCACCTGACAAGGGAGTATTGCCTGCTAACTGAGAAAGGCTCCTATATATTTGTTCTTACTGCTGGGTTGTTGTACATAAGGCTATGTAGCACCATGTCTTAGACAGTTACATAATTATGTCTTGTTTAAATTGAATAAAGGTACTTGTAGTGACATTGAGCCATCTTTCAAGCATCTGGAGCTCATGATCGCACTTGGGTTTGTTATAGATTGTTAACTGCTCGGTCACGGACTGGTTATCATTTAGTATACATGACTAAAATTACTCTAAATTGTACAGCTTTAGTGAAGTATTTATAGCAAGTGTGATTATTTCCAAGCCGCTGAATTTCCTGTTATTGAAAAAACTTTGAAACATGTGTGTTAGAATAAAAACAAAAAGTAACATTATTTGCATATTGTTTTTTATACGTATGTATGATAATTATAGTCTGATCATAATTACCATTAAGCGATTTACATGAAATGATTAAAGTTTTCGATTCTAACAATTTAATTACACTAGTTAATATGTTGTCCACATCATATTTTGCTAGTCTGTTGGCATTATCTGTTTTTACACTATCACTGTGCTAACTCTTAGTTTAATTTTTTTAAATGTCCTTTGTTAAGTAATTGATATGCCTTTCTTTGTGATTCTTGCAGAACTTTATTACTATTTGATCCATAGTTTCCATTTTCTGATACCAATAGAGGATGTTGTTTTTAATATACTATAGAGCATCACTAGTTGTTTGCTTCTTGAATACTATAAATTTATATAGCTCTAAGCATCTACTTATATTAAGTGTGCAACTTAACTTTGGCTTCTTTCACTGAATTGTGATATTAATTTATAAATAGTCGACTGTTCATTTCATCTTTAAAATAGTCTGCCTCGCCTTTTATGAATTTTCAGAAAATTACCGAATTCTAAGTCGGAAAAAAAGACAATTTGGAGTTTCCTAACTAAACCAGACTTTTCTCAATATCTTCAACAGAAGTGAAGTGGGTTTTAGTCAGATAATGTTATAGGGAACTGAAGATATGATTATCTGAAGAGACCAATATTTTAGGTGTGATAAGATCTTCTAGTTCAGGTTAGTTATCAATATCATTATAATGTTTACTTTTGTTCTTAGCTGTGAGTTTGTGGGACCTTCCTTGTAAATCCTTCCCAGTTTATACAGACGCTTAGAAATGACTTGATGTATTACTCAGAGTTCCTTTGCGAGCTTTAACTTTGTATAACAACAATCGTCTTCCAAAAATTGTTTCAGTTTTTCATCTTTAACTTTCTTCATCTTTCCAGGACGTTTGATATAATTCAGATCGAAATTTTTACTTTTAAAATTACTGAAATCACTTCTTCCAAGAAACAACATTCTACTTTGCATATGCCTTTCTTGATTTTTTTTATTTCATATTTTCTGTTTAATTTTAATTTATCTCGGCTCTAATATAGACACTGCAATTTGATATTATTTTGGGAGATAGTTTTATCTTCTA
Source organism: Sinelater perroti (assembly GCA_036346155.1). Classification (NCBI taxonomy): domain Eukaryota; kingdom Metazoa; phylum Arthropoda; class Insecta; order Coleoptera; family Elateridae; genus Sinelater; species Sinelater perroti. The sequence continues at coordinate 1,370,748 of JARFIY010000201.1, forward strand.
TTTCAGACTTTCATATCATATTTTGTTGAATTCGTGAATCATCTAGGAGCAGACTATCTTTTTTTTTAATATTTTTCTGTGATTATTATTTTATTATAGAATGTTTTTCCCCAAATACAATTAATATGAGATTGTATTAGATTTTTTTACTTATGATGGGTTTTTAATGTTATCAGTAAGTTTTTTAAATAATTTTTATATGAACAAGACCTCTCTTTGGTCAAACCTTGAATATTTTTTGTATTAACATCTTTGATTTCAGATTGGGTTTTTTTTTCGTTGATGTGTACTTACTGGTACTGCAGATTTAAGGGCTTTTTATGCCTACCTACGTACAACTTACAAGCTATAAAGACAAATACATCCTTTCCAGCGAGACTTGAACACACCCATGTGCTGGGTTCCCTCTGACCAGTCGCCTACAGCAGTGGCCCTATTTGAGAATTATGGGATGGATTGAAAAGTTTCTAGAATTATCACTGGAGGAGTTACTTTCTGCTAAATTTTTTGTGCTAGATTTATCGAAATGAGTTTTTAGGTTTTAAATTTTGAACGTGCTAACATATGCACAAGGATATCAACATATCAACATGATATCAACCACCATATAAAATATTGTGAATAAAGTCCATCACTTGGTTTAATAGATTGTGGAATAATAATAAATGACTTAACATTCCTCATGTAATTTAACCATTCATGCAAGCTTCCCATATATATATATATATATATATATATATATATATATATATATATATATATCACATATTTTACATATGAATATATATATATATATATATATATATATATCAGGAAAACTTATTTAAATAAGTAGCCATAACTGCTTGCGGTTAACAAGCTGAATATATATATATATATATATATATATATATATATATATATATATATATATATATATATATACTCTTCTATGCATAAATGGTAAAGCTTTCGAGCTGTGTGCGTTGAGGCGTTTTGCGCCTACCTTCTCCCCTACTTAAATGTAGCCACTGGCATATAAATGTGAAAGGGGCTATTTTTTAGGCCACTTGCACTGGTTTTATTGAATTTCTGATCGCGGATTCGGATTCTACGTCAAATTTGGCTGTCTCTTTTTTTTCCCAGAGGAGAACTGGCAGCTAGGGGATTTTATGTGCTATCCTTATAGTTTATAGAGGGACTTAGTTATTTTAAAATTAAAAACTTTTACTTGGAACAATCTTCAAACTTCAAACGCATAATATTCGATAGCAAGATAAAGGTATATGAAATTGAAGAAGCCCTGTGCATTAAACGAGCATGTTTTTTTATTTTACATATGAATTATATCTAAAAATGTATTTAAACAAGAACCAATTGCTTAAGTGTTTTAGGATTTTATTTGTGAAACATTTTAGTTGATATGTTTTTTTGTTTGTAATGATGAATAAGGTCTTTCAATCTGTGAAGTATCCTGCTTCTTCCATGCTTTTGTGTCAATAGATAAGAAAGGATCATCAGACCTTAATTTATGTAACTGGCATTTGTCTTGTACTTTTCTGTAAGATAAAATCAACAAGTTATAATTTGCTCTGAACTAACAGCTTTGGTGGCCATATGTCATTACACTCAGATTGCAAAAATTAACTAGGCTTTTAACAGTTGTCTGGTTTACTTTGTTTATTAAATATCAGGTCATCTTTTGTGGTATCAGTCTTTATTATCACTATAGTTAATCTAACCATAGCCCAAAGTTGTACTCCACAAAATAATAGATAGAACTTAAGAACATATATTAGTAGGTGTTTTTTGTTGTATTACTATTATTTTGCTTTCTTTGGCTATGAGACTTATGATATTACGTCATTTTAGGGGGAAGACTTCTATTTATTTATTTTTTAATGCAAAATTACTTGTCTGTTATTTAAAGAAAAAATTATTTTGAGTGGAAAATTCTTATTGGCTGTTAAATGTCTATAGCGTATTTTTTTAAAGCTTGAACTATATTTGTTAAATGGATCAAAAAGGGTTAAACATATTTACATTCAGCATTCATTAAAAACAATTTTTATGTAATTTGCATTTGTTTTTAATTTAACTTTTTATGTTTCTATTACAGGAAATCTGCTCTTCCATCAACGGTCCCACAACAAAGGTGCCGAAGCCGACCGCCCTTTCCGGTGTGATCTCTGTGACAAAGACTTTATGTGCAAGGGCCACTTGGTTTCACACAGGAGGTCACATAGTGGGGAGAGGCCTCATGCATGCCCTGACTGTGGCAAAACGTTTGTCGAGAAGGGCAATATGCTACGGCACTTGCGCAAGCATGCCATTGAGAACGGGCAGCCGCAGCCGGCCGAGAATCAAGTGGCACAGGTCGTTACTAACCAGGTGGTGGGCAGCCAGGCGGCACAGCCGCAGCCCAGCACGACCCCCGTGCAACCGCCAGCGACTGCCACAATCCAGATGCCTCAGGCCAGCCAGAGCCAAACCCTCACCAACTCTGTATCTTCCGGAAGCATAGTTACCACAGGTAATATCGTTCATCAAACGCATCTGCCCATCCACCAGCCATCCACCCACCCCGTCGTCGTTCCTACTGCAAATACCAATATCTTAGCGTCGTATTCATAAAAGTACAAATCGTTGTGTGTATATAACTCAAGCCTCTCAGCGTCAGCAATGGTTACAGAACACCAAGTTGTAAACGAATTCACTTTATATCTAAATGCGAAGTCTGTTGCAATATTAATTTTATTTATTTGAATAGAACTTATCAAGTGCTTTAACATGAAAGTACTAAAGAATAAGTATCACAGTTGTTAATGAAATTAGTATTTATTGATTGCAGTGCGTACAGTCTGCGTGCAGATGCCTTTGCTATTCTGACAAGTATGTCATAATAATGTTTTTTTGTGCTACTTCTAATCTACTAAAACATAATGTAGTTACAGCAAAATTAAATTTGTAATAACAAAAATTTGTTTTCATCCAATAAATGTAAAGGAAACCGCAAACTGTTGGTTAGAAATAGTGAAATTGTTTACTTATCACGAATGGCACAAGGTATTCTGTTCCAGTTATACCGCACACAGCAGGGCGCCGCTAACGTTCTCAACAATATGAAAATTCTGGAATTGAATAGTGATTTCGATAGTTGTAGCATGTAATTGTAGGGGAACAATTGTAAGGGAGTAAGCTTGTGGCACGACGAGTGCAGCTAGCAAACATTCATAAGTAGATTATTTATTTGAATGTGAATAGTATTATTTTATAAGGATAGCTAATAGCGATAGCGTCAGGTACTTCTGAAACTGCGAGACTTTGTCACTTTCGTTTAGAGTTTGTTCATAGAGTGGCCAGTGAAGATTATCAAATGAAATATCTGTAAATAGAGATGTCTGTAATTAGGCGACTGCATTTGCTAAGTATTTATGTATATTTTTGTTACATATATATACTGTTGTTTAGCAAACGATGTACAGACTTGGTGGAGGGTAAGGTAGCAGTAACGATGGAGGATCTAGATTTTTATACTAAGACTTATCTCGCCAACTTACAACCGTAGCAGATTTAATGTGGGACGTGAGCAAGATGTGATAAATTTGTAAATTTTAATGTGTACTTGTTAATTTTACCTTCTCTTAAGTGGACCGTAGGTAGAGGTTTTTATATTTTTTATAAAAGTGTCTGTGAGGAAATCGCGCTGCCAAACACACAGCCGAACTGCTGGCATATCAGGCGTGTTTTGCTGTCAAGGACCGGCTTGTGTTTTCTGTCGTTGCGGAGTGGCCATTTGATCGATCGTTTCGAAGACCTGCATCAAAATTTAGGTACCCCGACTAATTTAATTTTTATTATCTACTGGGTCAAGCAATAATTGAAACGAATTGTTTGCTAAAAGTGTAAATTGTGATATGCTATGAAGCTAAAGGTAAATTTAATCGGTTGTTGGCGTTCTTTGCTTACAAATAGCGTTATATCATCCAAAGTATTTATTTAGCAATCATTGATCTACAATTAATTGAGTAGTTTGTGAGGCTAGCTTACAACAAAAACAAATTAATAGTACTTATTTTGGTTTTTAAGTGTTTCTGTTTTTAAAAATGGTTGTTGTTGATTTCTTAATACTGAAAGGTCTATTGACTAAAAAGTGCAACCTAAATGACAAGGAAAATCAGTTTTTGTGTTTTTTTTATGTGAAATTGGTATTGAAAAGGTTTCTCTCGACATCTATTTATAATGTAGTTTTGCTTATGTTGTGAACTTGAGCCACTTTTTTACATGTTCATGCGTTTGACGAAGATTGAATTAAATATTTCCCAAAGTTGCAATTTGGGGACAAATTGTAATACCCTTTTATACATAAGTTATTGCTATTGACCTATGGCCAGAGAGGAAATAAGGATGTGGTTGGTCATGATCCAAACATGAGCATTAAAAATTTTTTATATTTGGCTAGTCAGAGTGAACTGTGGGCTGAGCTTTGGTGTGGAAATTTGACCCTGAGCTTTTAATCGGGCTGACATTTGCTTTGTGGTTATAATTTTTCATAAACTTGTTTCCAGTTTTTTTTTATGAAACTTTGAAGCTACTGGTAGTTCAGACTGTTACAGGTTACTGTTGATTTAATGTTACTACTAGTGACTAAAACTTGGTGAATTTTTAAATTATTTTATTGGAACTTTGGCAATGAAATTTTTCTTGGTACCAAAACTTTTTGTTTATTGTATAACTTACAATAATATAATATTATTAATATATAACCTACAAAAATCTTTACATAAATTTATACGCAGGGTGATCTGACTTATGTATTAAGACTTCTATTCAGATAGTTTTCTAGTCATGATATTATATTGAAAAAAGTCGCAAACAGTTAAATTTAGTTAGTAAAATTATTGTAAATTGGGCGCACGTCTTATATGTGATTGTGTAAGAGATTAGTAGTGAATATACACAGAATTATTTGAATTTTAGCTTTAAAAGCTCTGTCTTGTATTGTTGAAGGATAGTTTGTTATGAGACTTTTCAACATTGCTATGGTTCTAATTTTTTCCACAAAAGAGATGAGACTTTCTGGAAACAAGGTAATGTTATGAAAATTATAATTTGTAATATGTCAGCAACAACCTTTCCTTTTTTTTTGAATGTAAGATGTGAGAATAGTTTATCAAAGGAACCAAACCTGAATAAATGGACTTTTTGTTTATACGGTTGTCTCCACTCCTTATATTTTTGTTTAATGTACCAATGCAGGTTAGGTTGTATTTCTAGATGTTTGTCTATTGGTAAAACTAGAGAACTTTGTTCCTTTCGATTGTGATCTACAGTAGACCTTAATTTTTCGATATGATTTGCTTTTGTGTTGATCAGTCATTGTGTTTTTGTATTCTATTTGGCCAACTTGTGGAAAATACAGTGCTTAAAAGAACATCACCCTTTATAATGACTCGCAGTGATCTGATCCAATCAGTGAATCTCAATGTGATTGAAAGGAAGTTAGAATGTTATCAAAGAACAAAATTTTGTCTTCATCCTAGAACAGAGAGTAGAGAATTTTGTGTCATATTCTTTTAATCCCTGTGCTGAAGTGATTTATGGTTTTTTCAGTGTGTATGTTGGTGCACCATAAAACTTTGCCAGAGAAGTGGATTGTAGTGCATTACATTTTTGTGACTTTTTGTACGATTGAGGTATCTTTGAACTCCACTGACTGATAAAGTTTTTCTACAGTGTGTCTAAATGGTAACTGTCTACTTCATCTCTTTATCGTTCTCTCTCAGGATTATTTTATACAACAAAAATGTTTGTCTAATGAAGCGTTTCTATTTTACAATTTCTTTGTGAGGTTCCTGACCAATTATTATTTAGAAAAAATACTACATAAGCTTGGAGAAAGGGATTATTCTATTACCGCACTAGTGGAAGTCTCATGCATTGAATCATTATTATAGTCTGATATTTCTCATCACGCCAAAAAAATACCACTGAATATGTCATAAGGTCATAATTACCTCACTTGCAGATGCTTGTTTTCTCTACTGGTGCTTCTAATGTCCTTTTTATTTTTATATTCTAAAACTCTTGCAAAATTTTTGTTTAGTCTATTTTGTAATCGTCTGGGTTGCTTTGAATGCTTTTGAAAGTTTTTCTTGAAGTGACACATAGGCTAACAGTTATTGTGTTGTTTTCTCGCAACTTTAATTGCATTAACCACTAGTGGTATCGCTCAACTCATAATTACCTTTATATTTTTGCTTAAGTATTTAAAAAAGTATTAAGTATTTAAATTATATCCTGGATCATGAATTTTTATTTAAATGTTGTCTTTAATTAGTTGTCCCTTTCGCCACCCCTCCTTCTGCTGATTGGTTGTGCTGTTAAAAAAAAATTATTTTTAATTGAATGTACCATATTGTTGGATAGTGTTGGCTTTTAGGAAAAATCTTTTCTTCAGCCCTGCTTTGTGGATCTGTAGTGACTATCAAATTCGCCATATTTTTACTTTTAGTCTACACTTAGATTTATGTATGTTTAACGTTGCAATTTTTTAATTCAGATTTTTCTGCATAAAAATGATCATTTGAAAAAAATATTAGCGACTCTCTATTTAGACTTCCAGGCAAGAAAAGTTCGTTTCAATTGTGCTTTTATCAATATTTTATTTGCTCCGTAAAGACGAGCCAGTTTTAAGGGTCTGACCCATTCTATTCAAGCAATCGGTACCTGTTTATGCAGGCGCCCGGCATTTCACTTCCGTGACGAGCAGGACGGGTCGATTTTGGCTGCCACGGACCGGAGCTAGCTGCAGACTCTGGCGCTGAGTTTTCGATTTCGGACGGTTTGGCCTAAAACTGAGACCGCAGGCCTGTGGAGTAATATCAAAGCTGTGACCAAATTTTTTAACTACCGTAGCTAGGGCGACCGGCTTTGCTCTGTACATAACTCAGAATCCATGGCTATTTGTATGATGAACACTTTACAACTGTATAAATTGTTAGATAATGTGACATTTTGTTATTGTTACGTAAGATTGACAATAGTTTTAATTATGTAGTTTATTATTGTTGTTTATATTACGAGTACGTCTTAGCTAATGGATGCATCGTTTTACATCACAGTATTTGTACATTTTACTACATTTGAAGAGTGTAACTATAAGTTCGTGATTATGTAATTATTCGTAACTGTAAACTGACTCCTTAGTTAAACTGTACTAATATTGAGTAGAAGATTACTATATATTTACGGAATTATTAGTTGTACTTTGTATTTACTTTTTATTTTTCAATATCATTTGTATTGAGGAGACGATTGGAGTTTTCTTTAATAAATCGACTTCATTGAACTTGGCTTGAGTGTTATTTCTATGCATTAACTTTTTGAATCGTGCACTGTGAGCTTAGCATTGTTGAACGGTGTCTACAGGTTTTATCGTTCTGTCTACGAGATTTTTGTGACAAACTAGTGGCCAATGATTTTTGATCTACATCAGCATCATGCGATCAATTAGAAAAAGGTTTCATTTTGATTAGAAGTATGTTATCTAGATGAATAGGAGTATTGTGTGAAATAATGAATCACACGACCAGGTGCAAAAGTGCTTCTTAATCCACTTGCACGTAAAACAATTTTTAATTGTTTGTTAATTTAATTTGCAGCATGACAGCCTACCTGAGCATAAAACAAAGACTACAACTTAATGGATTGTAGACAGAACTCGAATGAATGGTCCAAGTCCTGACTTCAATTCTATTGAGTTGATACCAGTCAAAAACTAAAACAAAATATTACAGCTGTATGTCATGTTGAGGGAGAAATAGAAAAACTGATTAATATAGCCAGATAGTGTTCGTTTCTATGATAAGGCAGGGTTTTTTGACCGTTTATAGTGAGAACTGCAACGGAAAATTGGATGTCTTGTTTCTTCCCGCTTGTCACTTGGCTACTAACCTATTGAAAGTGTAGTGGAAGGTAAGTTTCTACAATCAGTCTATGGTCCATCCTAGCAGACATTCAACTATATTAATCTACAAAAAAAATTATACTAATAATTGCTTATGCTTGCACATCTAAAGCTATAAAAAATTGATACAGTTGTAGGAAGTTTATAAACAAATACAAAAATATGAGTTTGCGGCATTACTCTAGTGCTAAAGCTTGTTGCGATATGAATTACAGGACCTTGGTTTCCATCTTGCAGAAGTTTGTCTCTGTAGTATACCATTTATTGTATGAAAGTTTATTAAATCCTAGTAGCTCTACAAACATTTAAATGTAGATATGAGCATCGGAGAAGTGTGAAGCAATAGAACATTAAAAACTCTTGGCGCTCCTATCAAAACACGAGAGGTTGTATTTTAGAGCCAAACTGTTTTGTATTAAAATATTAGGGGCTTAAAGGAATACTGCCTTAAATTTAGTAAAAATATTGGTTGATATATAGGAATCTGCAAGAAAAATATAAATTGTTTGAAATACAGATATTGCGCTTTAGTAGTGAAGTAATTTATTTATAATTCAAAGTTGCAAATGAAAATGTTATTTATATATAAATGTTTCTAATGTGAAAAGCGTTTCTCAATGCGCTTAATTACTTCTGTTCTATAAGGCTATCACGACCAGAGAGTTATGGATTCATTTCTTGTCAGAGGTACATGATTATTATTAATAATTTACTTTAACAATGAGTTTCGTTTATTTTTTAAATTAAATCTTTCGTATTAATTTACATCCAATAAAGGACAAAAACACTCAAATAAACCCAAACGCAAGTATTAGGGTCGCAGTGGGGCGAAGAGACCAGACCAATCTAAGCTAAACAAGAAAATAAATTAAAACCGCGCTTAAGTTTCTAATAAATTCTAATCTAAAACCCCCATCCACTCCTGCGTTCTTGATAGAAATCGTCCCCAAGTGTCAAAATTTCAATGCAGGTGGGGTTTTCTAGCAAAATTCAAGCTTTGTATCAGGATCACAGAAGCCTGAAGAGATATTCCAATAAAATCGCCGAAATATTAGGTTTGCATTGCAGGCACCTGTAACAAAAATAAACGGTTAGTAATGTGCATTAAAAAAATACAATAAAAATAGACTTTTAATATAATAATTGATTTGTCTAAATCAAATGATTATCAGCCTGCATTGAAAATAATACATAATTATATAGAAAAATTATAAAACGATTTATAAAAGTTATAAAAAAATATTGCGATTAATTATTATATTTATAAATAAGTAATATAGATTTGTTAAAAAATTTTTAATTTTTATATTATTATTAGTAATATAAAACAGTTATATTACAACTGTTCTTAGGCGAGTGGCATTCTAGTTTCCTTCTTATTCAGGAGGTCCAGAGTTCAATTCTTGCCCAAGTAAGTAACTTTTTACTTTAAAAATGCAATACAAATAATTAAAATAGTTAACTATTTTCTTGCTGCTACTTCAATAATTTTTCGGCGTTTATTAGTTGCTTTGGATGTCAAAAAACCACCCTACAATAATGGTGATTCAGAGGCAGGTATCAGGATCGCAGAAGTACGAAGAATAAGATAATCGAGTAAATAATTAGAAATTTATATTATATAATTACTTGGAAGAATAAAACAATCAATTAAATAATTTACATTAAATGATAGTTGCAAAAAGTAATTACTTAAATCGTTAATCCTATTCATAAATAAATTATTATAAAATTATTTAAGTAATTAACGCTAAATATTATGTATATGAGGTCATATCAACAACGTCTAGTTTAGGCTAGTGGTATACTTTTCGTCTTACGCCCCGGATATCAGCGGTTCGTTTCTGGCTCGACTCATTTAATTTTTCTAAATATTGTTCATTAATTGAAGCGTTAAAAATACATTTAAACAATTGAAAACGTTACTATTTTACTACTGATAATTGAATTATTTTTTTCGCTCATTAATTGGCGTTAAACGTCAAAAAATCATCCCGCAATTTAAATCCGGGTATCAGGATCGCAGAAGTGTAAAGAGTAGTTCGGCTTCGATCCGAAAACCTCCTCGCGCTTCTATAATCCTGATAGAAAACGTGCCCAAACTCCAAAATTTGAACATGCACACGCATTTTTGGGCAAAAGTCGAGTTTTGTATCAGGATCACAGAAGCGCGAGGAGATCATCGATTAAAATTTTGCGAAATTATTAGGCTCGCATTACAGGAATCTGTAACAAAAATAAACGATTTAAAGTATAGATGTCGTATGTTGTAATATAAACAATTACTGCGTAAATAATTTATTATTGAAGTAATATGCGTTAAAATTAAAATGCGCCATTGTTAATATGAATTTGTTTAAAATAAATTTTGCTATAAAAACATTACATGTAGAACTCATATTATATAATTACTTGGAAGAATAAAACAATCAATTAAATAATTTACATTAAATGATAGTTGCAAAAAGTAATTACTTAAATTGTTAATCCTATTCATAAATAAATTATTATAAAATTATTTAGGTAATTAACGGTAAATATTATGTATATGAAGTCCTATCAACAACATCCAGTTTAGGCTAGTGGTATACTTTTCGTCTTACGCCCCGGATATCAGCGGTTCGTTTCTGGCTCGACTCATTTAATTTTTCTAAATATTGTTCATTAATTGTAGCGTTAAAAATACATTTAAACAATTAAAAACGTTACTATTTTACTACTGATAATTGAATTATTTTTTTTCGTTCATTAATTGGAGTTAAATGTCAAAAAATCATCCCGCAATTTAAATCCGGGTATCAGGATCGCAGAAGTGTAAAGAGTAGTTGGGCTTCGATCCGAAAACCTCCTCGCGCTTCTATAATCCTGATAGAAAACGTGCCCAAACTCCAAAATTTGAACATGCACACGCATTTTTGGGCAAAAGTCGAGTTTTGTATCAGGATCACAGAAGCGCGAGGAGATCATCGATTAAAATTTTGCGAAATTATTAGGCTCGCATTACAGGAATCTGTAACAAAAATAAACGATTTAAAGTATAGATGTCGTATGTTGTAATATAAACAATTACTGCGTAAATAATTTATTATTGATGTAATATGCGTTAAAATTAAAATTAAAATGCGCCATTGTTAATATGAATTTGTTTAAAATAAATTTTGCTATAAAAATATTACATGTAGAACTCATATTATATAATTACGTGGAAGAATAAAACAATTAATTAAATAATTTACATTAAATGATAGTTGCAAAAAGTAATTACTTAAATCGTTAATCCTATTCATAAATAAATTATTATAAAATTATTTAGGTAATTAACGGTAAAAAGGATCACAGAAGTGCGAGGTTTTTCGGATCAAATTTTCGAAAAATATAAGTTCGGTTTCGAGTTATTCGCTCGTTTGGCTGGTTCGGCTTGACTGCTTCCGTTTGAATTGACCTCTTCGCATTTCTGCGATCCTGATACTTGCGGTTTTGTATTCTGTTGCCAAATTATTAATGTAATAAAAAAATTTTTCTTGTCCATTGGAAATGAAGACAAAAAAGACATTATCCTCCTTTTTAATTGATTTTTATGAACAATTATAAATGACATTATTTAATGGAAAAATTTACTTACCTTTCGCAAGAAATGAATTCATGTTTTCAAATTATCACGCAAGGATCTTAACCACTCCACCAACTTCCTCATTAACTAATGGTTACAATAAGAAATATTTTAGTATATTTGGGTTAAATACAACAAGAATTTAATGTTTCAATTATTTCCGATTAATTATATCTCCAATTTTTATTAAAAATAATTCTTTTCTTTAGTTACATATTGTTTTATTAATATTAGTGCAGTAAAAATAAAGTATATAATTCTCAACATATGTAACACACAACAATGTAATTTTATATTAATTTTTATAATTATTTTACAACAAATAATTTATTTACAATAAATTTCTCTATGCGATATCTATAATGCACATCTTCAACTTTTCATTACAGTTTCCTTTAATTCTAAATTAACTTTAATATATATTATTTTCTTAATTTTATAACTTACAATTAGACTGTATTGTGTGAGGGTCACAGAAGCAAAAGTAGGTTGTCCTCGTAAGTTTATTAGCAGTTTCGCACTGCTTTGGCTGTGTTAATCTCTTTGCATTTCTGTGATCCTGATAACTATATTTAAATAGCCGTTGTATAAATTTGTTTAATATTTATTATTATATATAAATATTATATATAAAATATATTTCAAATTACGATGTAATAAACATTATAATTTGTAATAACAAAACTTATACATACAAACAATAGACATTACAGAAAACGGTAATTATAGTAATAGCTTTTTCGTATAGATGTCGCATATTGCATTAACATTACATTTCTTATTTCTATTTAAATATTGTAATTGACCTTTGCAAGATTGTTTAATATTAACAAGAAATTTGTTACGCTTTAACTACAATATTAATTAATATTTGATTTATAACTGGTACCACATTCATAATTCGTTGTTCACAATACAGTGTATACGAGGTTTGACAGAAAAATAATGAGACTAATGTTCTGTTAAAGCTGAAATTTATTCTTTTTACAAATGAAATAGTTTTTAATTTATTAGGAGGCTATTAAAATGGAACTTTTTCAAACGTTTTTTTTTAGTGGGAAAATAAGAAAGGAAAGTTGAATGGGGGTCTGTCAAACCTTGTATATAAAATTTTACAAATAGTAGTTGCCTTACAATCTATATTTGTGATATGTGCGTTATCACTGAATGTTATTGGGCTGTCTCTTCCCTGGACTTCATTAACAATTTTTTTCGTCATTTGGCGTACCAAATAATCGCTGAAACAAAAACAAAAATAAAAATTTAAAAAAAAGGTAAATACAACATCAATTTTTGATATAACATTTAGTTACTATTTCTACTTAAGACACAATTGTAAAGTACATCTGTTTTTCACCTTTCAGTGATTTACATAACCGAAATAAAAAACAAAGTAGAAACAAAGCCATGTTTGTATTATTTTTTTGTAATTTTTGGTTTTTATCTTTACCAGATATCCGACGCTCGAAAGGGCATAAAGGATTAGAGAAGAAGAATCTTTACCAGATAGAGCGAATAACAAAATGTAACAAGCATACGACTATAATGGGGAGGAGGAGACGAAAGGACGGCAAAATACGACACAAAAGAGGGGAGTGAGAGGAGAACAGGCAAATAGAGGACTAGGAACGTGATGAGATGAGACACAATGAACGGACGACAAATTAGATATGAGGAATGGAGGGATTAAAGGACAGGGAATAAGGAATTAAAAACAAGTAGTGGGAGACAAAAAACAGTAGATAAGAAATAAGGAACAAAAACAGTAGATAAGAAATAAGGAACAAAAAAAAAGAATTAAAAGAGAAAGTTGATAGATTTATGAAATATTAAATCCTTTTTTATTACCATTACTAATTGTTTCAACGGGCAACTTCTAGTAATTTTTTTTCTCCCCAAAGTCGCGCCTACATGCCTTAAACTGTACGCTTCTTGAATTGCACTCTTGATTTTCAAACAGAAAAAACCACCGGATACATTAGATCAAACTTGGTGGTGCTGTTCTTTAACACTTAACAGTTGGACTTAACAATTGGAAAAGAAAAGTTGAGGAAAAAAAGTCGACGAAAGCACTGACGTTTTACTAATACACCAAGCGGTTAAATTAATTATTTACCGCAAAATAGGATTTGGAGATGTGCCTGCAATCCACTTGGATAAGGTTGGGATTCTTTTAGACATTAGACAACCGCTTGGCAAGTAGACAAAAAGGAGTCTAAAACTTAAAATGCTCAACTCTGACAGCTGGGCAATTTTAGTTAGCACTCAAATCAAGAGGAGTTAAGTCATAATCAGATAAAATCAATCTATTTTTGATTTAAATATAATCAAGCGAAGGCTTGTTATAACTAAAATTTATATTGAGTTATTTTCCTACAAGGAAAAACCCCGATCAGACACTTTTGCCATCTATCATATTTTTGCAACAAAATTGTTAAACAATAATCTCGATGCGATGACGCCTTTTGCGATGTTTACGAATATTTAGTGTTGCTTATTTTTAATCTACGGTTAATTTATGGGGGAATTCACCAAGTGTATTAATAGCAGATGCATTTATCAGTGACGGCAAATGACTTCAAAATTTTAAGATTTTGATTGGGAATTTTTATTTTGGACCTTTGACATGCTATTGCTCCAGTTAAAAGAGACGGAGTCTATCTGTTTCTGTCTGTTATCATTTCAGTTGACTGTATAGTAGGTGCGCTAACCATGTTCCATTAAAAACCTAGCTGGGTTGTCTTAAATCCTTATCCTGCAGTATTTTATGACCGCAGTAGTATACATCCCTTGTATGATCTTTTCTGTTCAAAAAGATTCTTGACAAATATCATTCATACGTTACGTCCATACGTCATAAAAAGAAAACAATTTAAGGATTACAAAAAGATTACAAAAAGAAACATCAACAGTGTAAGTAGAGCACTGTGGTTTTGTAGCAAAGTATCAACAGAGACAATGTATCAGCAAAAATCAATGAAGTGCACAAAACGACAAAACCTTGACTTGAGCAAAACAATCCCAAAAGAAGATTAAGACTCATTTAGGAATGAAGCACTGAACGCTTGCAGGTCTGGGCTCAGAATTCTACACATTCTGATATTTTTTATATCAAAGGAAAGCGCCAAGATACAGTCTCCTTCCCTTTAAGACGACAAAATTGTCGTCATCAAGAACTTTACCAAAATTGAATTTTTAAAGTGTAGCAATATAGTACAGGTTTATGAACGAATGATGAATTCAAATATTTATCTCAGAAGTTTACTCACCTCAGATGAACGTATTGAAGGAAAGGGGGGGGGGGTGCTACTAAATTAAGAACTTTGGCGCTAAATGTATATGAACAGCTTCCTTTCCATTAAAGTTTTTTCTGTTAGCTAGCCATAAAGTCAAACCTAATAAAAGTCAGCGATTTTGATTACTCACTAACGTTTTATTGTGCATTGTTAACAAAGTACAATCACACAATGTAATTATATCAGCGATACTTACACTTCAAATTGCACGTTTAAAAGACTTAGTAGCTGTCCCAAATTATAAAATTTGTTTATCTGTCTTTGTATACCAAGACAAGAAATATTAAAAGTTTGCTTAAAGTTCCTAGCAATGAGATAAAATTGTTGTGTGTCTTAGTGTTGAGACTCAAGATTTAGTAATTCCACCATCAAATTAAAAGTTCTATAATTCATCATTCGGAGATTCAAACTACAGCAGTAAGTATGAATATTAAAAATTACTAAGTCATCTTACACATACCCTCAAGAAAAATTATGAATATATTTTTGGGTACCCAAATATGTAGATTTATTAATTTAATTAATTAATTATTAATTTAATCTTTCTAATTCTTAGTGATAGTCTCATTCATAAAGGAAATCTAAACTTGTCAAGGAATGAACAAATTGATAAAGCTTTCAAATTAATCTTGAATTATCTATTAATTTATTAATTTATTAAGCAGTTGGATAATGGGGTTGGGGTATTTGAGAATAGTATATTGGTTTCATGCTATAAGATAAAAAGTATCAAAACGGGACCAGAGATCTAATAAAATTAAAAGGAAGAATGAATCAATTGAGATTTATCTATGTGAATTAACTAACGACAACAGAATTGGTTATTTTCTCTTAAAAGCTAGCAACCCATTAAAAGTCACGTTTTTGTGTATGGCCTACATCTTTGATAAAGCCGAAACAAAATTCCTCAACTTCAAAATTTTGCATACGCAAAAGATCATTTAGAGTTAAAAAAGAGGTTTATTTTGGGTTAAAATAAATTAAAGTTGTTACACCGTACGATGGTGTTTTAGGTACAGTACTGTATCTGCTCCACCTTAGTGATACACTTAATTTTGAAGACAATACTCTTTGGTGTTAGAGAAGGTCATGAAAAAGTTGTAAATTAACAACTGGATTAAGCTTCTGTTAACCCTTATATGACACACGGGTTTTTTTTGGACTCCAGGTCAAAAACATGCAATGACTTTCGAAGTTATTAATATTTTGATCTGAAAATTTTTCCCATCCATTTCAACTCTTTCTCCACCGACATAAATCACTATTGTGTCAGTATTTTTTGTTATTCCTATAGTCAATTCTTTCTTTTTTAATCACAACTTTTTAATTTTTAAAATTTACAGCTAAAAATTTAGGATTATATGTATTAGATGTTCTTTAAGATAACTTTTCTTAAGATAACTTTTTGGTCATTTTTGCGTGAACATAATCCACATCCGATTTTAACAGGAAGATGTCTGTGTGATGGTGATAAGGTGGTATAAATTAAGTTTTGGCCATCATCGTAGCGCAAACGTGCTCAATTTAAAGAATTGTATGTTCCGTTATCTTATCAAAGATTTCATCTGGCATCAGCGCCTCCCAAATTTATTCCAGCGTACACAAACTTGCTGCTGGACCGACGGGACCAGGAATAATTTTTCTGCCTAGATTATTTAGTCGATCTGCAAAAAGAATTTTACATTTCTCGTTTCATATATCTTTCCTTCTTTTTCGCTTTCTCCATACCACTCTCTTTCTCTTCTCCCCCTTATTATTGTACTAAGTACAAATAAATATCTATCAGTGATTCTCTTCAAGAAAGGGACGCAAGTTGTACTTCGTTTATAAGTAAACAATGGAATTTAGCCGAAAGTCTTTCGAAAACCTCTGGGCTCTATTTGTAACAGTTTTTTCCTCTCAAAACCGACGCTTCTCTACATCGGCTATGGCTGCTTTTGGCGTCCCGATGCATTCGAGCGTCCAGCAATCTTTGCTCCAGACTCGTATAATCGTCTTCATCTTCATCTACCTCCATAGCACTCTCTGACGAATCTCCTCCAGAAGGCTCGTATTCTTTTTCAAAGCTATGTGTAGATAGATTATCTCTTTGGTTCGATAAAGCTGATTTTTCAAATTACGTAGCATTTAAACTACCGAAAATACGTTGAAAAGACACCGCAAAAAAATTACTATGACGCACAACATAATGCTTACAACTTAAATGAATGGATTATGCATTCAGAAGAATTTCACTCCGCTTTTCTTTATAGCTGGCTCTGCAATTTAAAATGCAATACACTGCTAAGTTAAAATACAATAGATTAACAATATACTAAGCTAACAGTAAGTATTTAATTTATATAAAAACAGGGAAGAGTTGAGGAATTAGTGAAAAACACATACCTCTATCATGAATTTGTAGTTAAATTAAGTCCTGTGGTAATTTACGCTTAAGGCGTGTGTGGATCGCTTTTTCCCCGAGGTAGAACTTGGTAGCACTAGAACATAGAGCTAAGTTTTGGAAGAACTTCACTGTAGTTTTTTGGATAAACTCAGTTATTGTAGTTCAATCCGCTATACACGAAAATACACACTGGGATATTTTAAACCCTACCCTAATTTTTGACCGTTTCACTCAGCACCTGGCGAGAAAGTGACCTGTTGCAAATGCATGAACAGGTAGCCTAACTATCTAACTACAGGTATATCGAACCATAAGTCTGATTTCTGGCGAGGCTCAGAAGTACGGATCGTTAAAAAACTCCTTGACAATATGAATTCAAACACGGAATTTCTTAGTGTTAACTTTTAACAATTAAAAGTTTTTATAAAGTCCAGTTAGTCCTATTGATGTTCTAGTTCTAGTTAAAGTTGCATTTGTTTAATAAATATGCAACTTTGTTGTTTCTTCAAATCATCAATGATGAGGAATGAATCTCTTCAACTGCTCAACAAATTTATTATTTTGCCAATTGCGTGAGTTTTCATCTTCAAACAACAAGAAGATGATTGAAAAACCTGCATATGGTAAAGTTTTACCTTGAGCTTTTAGAATCACAACTAATATCAATCTGTGAAAGTCAATAATCTTGTTTTATACTTAAGAATTGGCATGTTTAGAAGGACATAAGAAAATTACAAGCAAAGTTTTATTGTTTTAGTTTACATCACGTACGATTAGTACTAGTACAATCAAAGATAAGCAAAATGATCTAGTTGATGTGCTGTGATTAACATTATTGTAGCTATCAAGATTAAGATGTTTCGGCGCGTACTATGAGAAGATTAGGGTGACACTTAGAAAAGGAAGCAAACATCGAATTTCGTGTTAGACTGTTTTTTGTTTTGGATTTAAAATGATTTCCCTGCAGCTTCGCAAAGGGAATAGTCGATGTATTGTAACTGATAGCGTAGGGAGTTTCGATACACTCTATGAGATGGGTAATGCATTGCTTAAAAGGTAAGTAGCAAATAACTTTGCAGTCGCGCGCGGAGATCGGTTTCTATGTTGTGACTAACATAGAAGACACTTCGCTAGTGGAGCTGTCAAAGATAAAAAAGCATTTTGGTTTATAATATGAGAAGGGTAAGTAGTAAATAAAATTTAAATTTTGTTGTTGCTTTGGAATGACTGCCCTGTAGCTACGTGGAGAAATAAATTGAGGTATTGTGGTTACTACATCAGAGATCTTAAGGCTACGACAAAATCTCCAAAGGTCAGCTAGCAAATAAGAATCAAATTTTGTGTTAGAGTGTTCTGCAGCTGCGTGAGAGAATTAGCAGATGTGTTTTGACTAACACAGGGGATACCTTTTTACTGCAGCTATCAAGGTTTAGACGTTTTAGTGCGCACTATAAGATGGATAAGATGATGCTCAAAAAGCAGATAGCGATAAACATCAAATGTTGTGTTAGTCTTTTTGTAGACAATTTGCTAGTGAAGCTGTCAAGATTAAGATATGTCGATACGATTATGAGATGGGTTGGTCTCAAAACGTAGTTAAGATCCTCCTTACCACGAGATAGGTAGACGATGATCAAAAAGTATTTAGTAAGCAAACATAAAATTTTGTGTTTGACTTGTTGCTGGTTTGGATTCAGAATGACTGCTCTGTAGCTGCATGAAAGGAACAACTGATATGTTTGTTACTGCAGGTATCAAGAGTAAGGTGTTCCGATGTGATATATGATACGAGATGGGTAAGATGATACTCAAAAGATAGGTAGTAAATAAAAATTAAATTTGGTAGTAGACTAGTTACTACTATGAATTTACAATGCCTACTTTGCAGCTGCGCAAATTGTTTAGCAGACACTTTATTTTGTCATTCTGATACGTACTTAGAGGTAAATAAAATAATGCTCAAGAAGCAACTAGCAAACAAATATAAAATTTTGTGTCACTGTTTTCAATTTACAATGACTGCTCTGTAACTCTGCGAAGAAATCAGCGGATATACAACATAAAAGACCTTTTATTAGTATTGTTATCCAGGTTAAGGTATTCCAAGATAAGATGGTGATTAAAAGGTGGTTAGCGAACAAACATACAATCTTAAATTAGACATGTTGCTGCTTTGACAGGATTAACTAATGTGTTGCGATTAACGTAACGTACACATTGTTAGTGAATCTATCAAGGTTAAGACATTCCAATACATACTACGAAATGGGCAAAGTAATGTTCATAAACTAGTTAGTTAACAAATAAAATTTTGTGTTGCTTTGGTCTGTGCAAGAAAATGTGTTATCACTAATCTAGCGGCTATCAAAGTTAAGGCCTTCCTGTGGGATGGATAAGAGGATGCTTAAAAAGCAGATGGCAAAAAAATAAAAACTTTTATGTTAGACTTACAATAACTGCTTTATAATTATGCGAAGAGTACGGAGATGTGTTGTGATTAATATACCAGACAATTTGATAATGTATCTATAAAGGTTAAGGCATATTGTTGTGTACTATGAAATTGGTAAGGTGATGCCCAAAAAGCAGTTAAGCAACAAACATTAAATTTTATGTTAGACTTGTTGCTGCTTTAAAATTACAGTAACTGCTCTGTTTTCAGTTAATTTGTTACGACTGTTTGGATACATACTATGAGATGCACAAGATGATGCTTAAAAATATGGTGACAAGTCATTTATCAAGCGTATGAAGAGAAATAAATGCACAAGCAAATCAAATGTGGTCGTATTGTTATTCAGATCTAGGAGGATCCAAAAATGGAGTAGTAACTCCCAGAGTTTAGACGAGACCGTAGACTATCGATAACTAATGCAACAAAGCCAGAATTCTGTACACGTATTCTTCAACAACAAAAAAAAAAGAATCAAAATGCAAGCACATTGCTTCGATAATGTTGTTTTTAGTATTTTTTAAGTTTGAACGTAAGCAACAAACTATGATGTACGACGTACTACCATAGATTCATCCGGTCAAAGAGGTCAAGACGTATGCAATGGTCTGCAAGATTGCTTTGATACTTATTTCGAAGGTATTGTGTAGATGACATAAAAATAGACAAGAATGGCATTATTGGGAGAGGCCTATAACCAAAATGGATTGATATAAACAATAATGATAATACAGATGGCTGTACGCAGACAATTTGAAAAACAAAGGCAAGTAGTTCTAGACCTTTCTATCCTTGCGGGTGTAAAGTCGGATCGTTGAGTTATGTCTTTGGTGTCTTTCACTATGTCTTTTTCCATTATTTTGTGTTTTAAAATTTACACTTTATTTCACTCCATTCTATATCTTTCTTAATGGCTGCGTTTTTATCGGACTTCCTTTCGTTTTCTTTAAATACTCTTTTTACAGTCATATCTTTTCTTATTCTCATTACTTGATCTAACTATTTTTACTGCCCTTCTTTTATTTTGTTTTAATTTCTAAACTCAAGATTCAGACCCATGTATCAGAATTTAGGTGACCACCCTGTTGAATATCTTTATCTTAAATTGTCTTGGTATTTATTTTTTCTACGTAAAAACGTATTCTTAAATGTGTTAAAAAGTCTTCTTGCTATTCCTATCCTCTAATTCATTTCTTCTCCCAGTTTGTGGTCTTGTGTAACTTTTGATTCTAAGTATTTAAACCTGTACTAAGGTGTTGTTTACTTTTATTTGTAGTTCCTTTCTATTTCTACTAATAAATATTGTTTTCGTCTTTTTGTCGTTTACTTTCACGCCTAAAGCTTCTAGATTACTCTTACATATTCTTAGGTTTTCATTTAATGTATTTACCCTCAGCGCCAAATCTTCTGCATATATCAGTTCTATAACTTTTATATCGTATACTTTCTAGTGGCCTACTTTGTAATGTTTTTTGGTTCGCCTTGTCTGGTTTTTTTAGTAGAACTACTGTGAACAGTAATGGAAAGATAAACTAACTAATGCGACATAAATGTTTGTAACAGAACTTATCGCATGTATATGTAAATATAGTACATTAACACACCTAGAGCTCAACAGCAAGGTACCTTCCGGTTCCAGCCTCCTGCTAGTAGTCGTGTAAGTCCTTCACAATCGGCCTGAAGAGTAGAGTCACACAACAGCCTTACAGAAACGCTTACGCGCATCTAGTTTCTAGATAAAGCGCGAAGCTTTACAAAATAATGCCCAGGTGGAATTCGATGTGAATTATACACGCGGGCGAGAGCAGGGTCTGACAAATTTACATTAATTATCACGTTGCACTAAAGCGAGCCCGGGTTAGGTGATTTTGTTTAACCGGCTGCTTTAGGCCGAAACGGCCAACAAAGTGGTTGTTTACAGGCGCGATGCCGCTTACAAGCTCGGGGCTAAAATTAATTTCGCCTTATACACTAAATTTCCAATTTGGAAAAATGATGTGAGTGGCAGTATTCATCTAGGGTATTAAACGGTACGAGCAAATATACTGTGCGTTTCTAAGCTAATGCATAAATGGTAAGCATTTTTCATAAAATAGCGCTTTGATTGTATATGATGAATCTGAGATGTTTCTCATATGATATGGATGTATGGTAAATAACTATTTCGTCTCTCTTGGCGTTTGTTCTTGAATTCCCAGTTCGTACAACTAAGAGTTTCTACAATTACAATAAGAAAAAGAATAGATATAATAAAAAATATTTATAATAAAATTAGTACAAGATACAATACACATCGTACGTAACCCCAATTTCCTTCAAAATAAGTATCTTTGGATTTGACACAGTACTCTCAGACATTTAAAAAATTCTGTAAAGTACTGTAAGGCAAGCAATTGTCTCGTTATACTAGCCAAAATTTCGTTGATGATCTAGAAGTTCTTCACTTTTTATCGTAATTTTTATTTTGACTTTTCCTTTTTTTACTTTCTTATTTTCGGGTAGATAAACAAATAGGTGAAAGGAATCTAAGAACAGACAGCACTATCTTTCTATTTTACTCTATTTTTTGTCCCCTTGTAAAATAATCATTAGCGAGTCATACTGCAAATCAATAAAGCGATTCCGCCAACGTATTCAGCAACATCGCTATGGAAAATAAAAACGCGGCACGCGCAGCCAAGTGTCAATCTCCATATTGTTGTCACTCTGCAAGCTCTCGAGTACACTGCCGGATTCTTTGCTGAGCGACCACTTTCTGCCTGGAGCAATGAAAGAGGCAATGAGCGATAAGAAGTTTTCCTCCAATAACGAGCTCAAGTTGACTGTCCACAAGTGCTGTCGTGCTACACCCAAAAAATGATTTGTAGCAGCTCTATGGAAATTTCCCGAGCGATAGCAAAAGTGCATAGATATTGAAGGGAAACACTTGTAATGAACTATATACTTATTTGTTCCTAACAAATGATTATTGGAGAGGAAGCATAAAATTGCCAATGACTTTTGTTTGTTATTGTATCATTAAATAAAATTTTATAGACAAACAAATTTTTTTATATAGAAGAGTTAGATCAATTATTTGTTCATGAGTTTTTAGGGAGGGGGCATAATTATGCTTTTTATTAAGATCAATCAAAAACATTATTAAATTACGATACTGTATTTGCTTGATCCACAATAACAGGCAATGATAGATAATAATCACGCAACTTCCGGAGCACATTTAGTTTTATTTGCACCTGTAACCTTACTTATTATAATATATGAAAGCTTCGCTTAGTATTGGTTAGTTAGCTAGCTCGTATTGGTTAGTTAGTCTTTTGTGTTGTTATTTGCCTGATTGGTTTATGCCTAATTCGTAACTCGAAGTAAGCGCTCACTAAAACTCTACAAGTAAGTTGTACGTAGCAGTGTAATCGGCTATCGAAGGTAATAAATAAATACAAGGAAGCTAACCCGTAATTTAGGCGAGCACCTTTTTAGAAAGGTCACATAATTTCGTTACTACTGAGCACACTGTACAATCGATAAATATGTTTTTGTGATAAAGTGCACCATTTCGCCCAGAAAAAAGTAATTTCGTATGTGAGAAACGCACACATTTAAATCTCTAAAATGTTTAATGTATATGACATGACAATACATTATATATGGTTAAGCTAGAGAAATTGGTTACCTTTTTTTTCTTCAAGTCCTTTTCCTTTAAGATCAGCACCCCAACTAGTTCCTTCTTTCTTCTTCTTTGGCATCGTTGAGTTTTTTCCCTCCCGTTTTCTGTAACAAAACATTTTTTCTTAGTACATTACATTTGCAGTATACTAATGCAATATTTTTGGCTGCACGTATTCAAAGAAAAAAAAATACAAAGCAGAGACGATTTCTCATAAAGCAAATTTTATAATTTTGATATACAATTGTTGTGCTGCAGAATCACTTGATATTAAATAAATGTCTTAAAATAATTTGCACTTCAATCGCGTTAAAAATTTGTTAAGTTGCAAGCCCTTTATGACCAGTTGGTGAACTGACCGACAAAGGTTGAGTCAACCTCTTTTACATTCACTAAGTTTTATTTCCAATAACCAAAATTACTGTAGTGAAACAGTAGGATCGTATTCCTGCCATTTCTACCACAATAGAACAACTGCAGCATCCTAAAGGGGAAAGAGGAGATGATAATAAAGGATCAGAAGCTGAGAAGAGATGATGCTGCAAAACATGCAAAAACCAGTTCGTAACTTCTTTTGCCTTTTCCCCCTTTTTTTACGTAAGCGAACATTTTTCAAGCATGTAAAAAGTCAAAGAAAATGTTATTATAATCTCATTTATATCATTTTTTAATGTCATCTTTTTATATTGTTTATGAACCGGTCTTCCAATTATAACAAGATAATTAGAGGAAGGTTGAAAAAAAATGAAAACTTCCATCTCTAATGATAGTCTTCAACTGTTCCAAATTGTGTTACTAAGTTGCTCTATCTTCTTAACCCAAACTAATCGATTAAGCACCAACTCATCAACTACAAATTCAACTCCAAATGAATTTATTTGTTGCTTTTATGGATCAAATTGTCAGCCTCCTCAAATTCAACAGAACGTTACTTCTAATCCGATTCTGATTACCTGCTCATGTTTATAATGTTTATAATCATTTTGGTCTATCAGTCTACGCTGCTTATATAAATCTTTGTCATCTCTAATGTGAAATTTTATGTTCATTTGATGAACTGTTTCGTTTATAATCAACTAGGCTTAAGTCATAGAGGACATCTGTTACTTTCAGAACTAAAAATCTAATATTTGCTCAAACTTTATACTGATTGATAAAGATACAAAAACTTGCTACTGCAAAATTAATTAAACTATGTTAGATTATCATAGAATCAACCGCGTAGACAACATGTTACAAGAACATGTTACGCGCAATGACATACAATTAAATTAGCTTATTCTATTTTTGATTTTGTTATTAGGAGTCAATCTTTGCCAGCTGCATCTATGAAAAGTGGTTTTATTTAATTATTCTTAGATCTGACATAAAGCAACGCGCAACGTCTTCATTTCTCGAAGTGTCTTTGTTAAATGTGACTACAGTAGCGCTCTCTTTAGGGAGCAGCCAATCTATCACATCTTCTGATCTCGAGATGCAATCAAATTATTTGGTTTGGAATAAAAAGTCTGTGTGAAAGATGGTATTCAAAGTTCCACAAGACAGCCCGTTGCTTCTGCCAGTGCATGAAAGTCAGACATACGCCGTATAATGCACTGGACGTTTCCTGTTTTTGCTTTTCTTGCCACAGTCCTTGCTCCTTTAAATTTTGGTATCTAGCAAAACACAACTCTGTTGTTTGGTGCTGTCTCGTATGCATGTCTGAAGCAATCGGTCTCTCCCTCCAAAGAATTTTCTGCTTCCAAGGTTTTTACTTTGTCCATAACTGCACTCGCAGCGCTGCACTAACAATTTACTACATTTCCATTTATTCGCATCACATGGTACAGACGCTCTGGGTGAATTTTTTATCTAGGGCACAACCGAAATTTGAACTTAAATGTTCTTGCAGATTTTAGTTTGCGGCTATCAGCAGCCAATTTTAAAGCGGCACCAAGCAAAAAATAATTAAATAATGACGTCACCAACCATCCGAAAGCAGTTACCTGCATAAGCCGCAAAACGTACTTTTCGCTACTATTCAAAGACTGGTGCTTAATTTTCACTTTTGTGAAAGTATCACCAAAACGTCAAAAGCTTGTTCACTTCTATCTTAACTTGACAACCTGACAACAGCCATTTTAATGTTTCAGCATTTAGATCATGTAAGCTTATGTGTACCTCATTTTGTTGTTTTTCTTTTTTTTTTCTATATCCCAACATTTTCATATACAGGAGCTTGTTGCTAATAATAGCCCCAATTTTTAAAACTTGCTTGTTATTTATTGCGACATGGTATCAAACTTTTGTACAATTTTCCATATGCAAAAATTACGCATCGGCGGTAGTTAATTATTGATAAACCCTTGTACAGTTCTCCAATCGCGTCTTTTAAACAATTCCAATATTCTGTTAATGGACGGAAAACTTCAGGCTATTAAAAATTTGCCTGTCTTCTTTCTCATTGTATTGTACCCGCAGGCACTCTGCACTTAATTTGAGCATCGTAATTTGTTCTGAAATGCTCATCCGGAATGTTCTCCCGTGTTACTTTTGTTTTCATTTTTATATCTAACTAATATTTGACATATATTTAAATTTTTTATACGTTAGTAATATTTTTGTTCAACTGCAACCCAAAACTCGGAAAACTGTATGATGCCGGAAGATAAGAGAACAGACTTTTCGGATAACTCAAACTATTTAGAAAGTTATATAAAAAAACATTTAAATCTTTTATGATACCGTAATTTACTTTTATTACTGCACGTTCAAATAATTAGCAATGCTAAAATAATAAAATAAGGTAAAAAAAAAAATTATAAAACTGTTATTATGGTTTTATAAAATAGATTTTTTTTCTGATGGTTATAAACGTTCTAAATTTTGTCTTTCCACCTTCTTGTTTTTCACAGATTACAGAATGTCAATATTTTAACTAAAGACATTATTGAAACTAAAGCTAATAGACATACGGTATTATGCGACATTTTACAGATTTGCACTGTGAGCGACGTGAACGACGCTAAGATAAGCATTTGAGATCAGAAGGTGTTAACTTTTCAAAGTACGAAAATAATACTTTTATACATTGTAGCTCACGTAGATTTTGCTGAATATACGAAGTTTGTCTCGAAAATATCAAGTCAATATTAATATAGCAAAATGAGTTCGCGCACTCGCTATATAATCTAGATGAAAGTGGAATGAGTGTGAATGAGAACGACGTTCTTGACAGAATGCGATGTGTGATTATCGCATTTGCAATAGCCGAGCGAGTAGAGCAGATAATCTGCGTGGCACAAACTATTCAGTATGTCAGGAAATTTGTTGAAAGTGAACCATGTTCTAAAAGATCAGCAACGAGCAAAAAATTCAATTAACAAAGATCGACGACTCACAGTCTCAGAACTAGAAGATAAACTGGGAATTCTAAATGTAAAGTTTTGGTAAAAGATCTCTGAACGAATAAAATTTGTTTTGCGGTTACTGTTACCAGAGCAGAACAAACATTGTGCTGTAGTTGTTTATAACTTGCAGAACGTCTTAAACAGTAAAAATGACGCTGAGAAATTCAAATTACTTGAATTATTTGAATTTAAGATATCTGAGATATTAGCTATTCTGGATGTTAATTCAGAATAAATTATTATTTATACGTCTTTGAATAATTAGTCAGAGCGTATTTGAATATTCATAATAGTCAAATATAAAGCCTAGGCGTCTTATAAATGAATACTCCTAGTTATGATACATGCCAATAATATTGTAACAGTTTTGCTCTTTACAGTGGTAAATACCACATGCAAATTTTCATAAACTACTTATTTATTTTACTTACAATTATCAAAATTACACACTATTTATGTTAAACTCCAATTTTTTGTGGCCGCCCCTTTTGCAATATTGATGCTTATTTTAGATCTATCAAAGGAGCTGCAAAACACCTGAAACGCCGAACTAGAACAATCTGAAAGGTTTGCTTTGTTTGAATTCACATACGTGTGCAAGCGGCAGCTGGATTCTTGGAAGGCATTATGTCAGCCTCCCAAGCGTGAAGGGATGCAACCAAAACTGTGGCTGCAAAAGACAGTGTCTCTACGAGATGTGTTCAGAAATACGTTACAATACTATCGCTACTCTATAAAACATACATAATAAAGTCTCTCAAGGTAGCATTTTAAAACCAAGTTTATTGAGCATATTTACTACACATCCTATCATCAATATATTTTTACAGTAAAAGCTGTAAAACATTTCGGAGTTTATATGGTTAGTCAAATGGGTTGTTTAACAAATAATTAACAAATTCTGGATAGGCTTTTGTTGAATGCTATGCGATATTTCTTTATAAATGTGTATCTAATGTAGAAAAAGCAGTTTTATAAAAATTGCGCTAGTTTTTGAACAAAACAATAAATTTAAACTGCAATGGAAATCTTTCGTTCTTAGAAATTTCTTTCTTTATTACTAGAGAACACTGGCGTTTTATTCTTTTTATCGATATTTCAGTTGTACGTTTTGTATTAATCTGGCAAATTTGTATATTGCCAGCTCTAGATCTTCTTTTGTTTTTAAAGGAATTTTCAAGTCTAGCTGGTTTCACAGAATTGCTCTGTAATAGTCTATTCTATTGTTAATTAATTTTGTTGGTTTTGCTGTTTTAATGATGGATGTGCTACTACAGGCGAGTGGTCAGAGTGTGGGTTCCATTTCGGCGAGATCTTTAGATAGCCAGGCGCTACATCCTTTGTTACAAAAAAAAAAAAAATTAAGAGATCCGATATCTTTTTAGGATTAGTAGGTTGGTTGATATGTTGACAGGTGACCTAGCTGGAGTTCTTGCATCACTTCACACAGTGTTTTCCCTCTATCTTGGAGTGATCATTCGAATTCCCATAAAGTGTTTTTTGCGTTATAATCTCCTTCGGCCAAGAATTTGCTTTCTAGTGAGCGGAAGAGTTTTATAAAACCTTTATTGAAGCGATAATTTGGTAAACAATATACAACTAAGACAGCTAAGGGTTCAAGCCAGTCTTCTACCATAACTTTAGTGGCTTGCATGTAGTTTTCCTTAAACGTCGAGAGAAGGTGGCGTTTAGTTTGTTTTCGGATAATGACGGCTGATTTTCGTTTAGGGGTTGCGTTGACCTGATGGTGATTTGGGAATTTTATGCCTAATATGTCAAATGTGCCGTGCAAGAAAGTTTGTTAGATGGTTGCCTTGACACAAAACACATTTGGCTGGTTTTCCATCCTTTTTATTTTTGCTGCAGAGATGGTAGTCATGGAGCCCTGCGCATTTTACGCATTGTGCTAGTATGACCAATAGCAGTTTTTACATTGAGGAATTTGTTGTTTTCTTATTATTTCTTTCAAAGCGATTACTACATTTACTATGCTCTTGATGTTGAATATGTTTTTGTTAATCGGTTTCTGTAAGATGTCTATGAAAAATTGTTCTCTGTTGCTTGGTCTCTCTGTTTACTACGTTCATTATGTTTACGACTTTTTGCTCTTTCTCTTTTAGAAAATCTTTAATGTATAGTTAACTGGTCAAGTGGTGTAAATTCCGTAGTACCACTCTATACTAGGGGACGCGGTGGCTCAGATTTTTCAACCAGTTGGCTCTGTCCTCTAGCCGGCACGTGCGAGTTCGAGTCTCGCTCAACCCATGGGGGTGTGTGAATGTCCTAGCGTTTAAGTGCATGTTAGTGGGTACAATAAGCCCCTAAGGCTGCACTGCCTGAAATTGTGCCCCACCCAAAAAAAAAACACTATATTTTTTTCTTTAAGCATTCTTGTAGTCGCTACCAGTACTTTTTTTTATTGATGTTGGAATCAATTAAAATAATCAGCGTATTTATAGCTGTTACTTAATGTAAGATAAATTCTGGAATTTTTCGTTATTTTCGGTTGCGGTTTTATAGCTAGATATATTAGTGTTTTTTGCGTTTATTGAGGGTTGGAATTTGCCTTTTCTTTTAAAGTTGTTTAATACAATAGTGTTTGTATTATCACTAATAACTGACATTTTGTCTGAGTTGTTATTTGACATGATGGATTATTGTGTCTGTATGGAGGATGAAGGTGTATAACAGAACAGCATGCGTGAAGGGTTGCTGGTCCTAGATGATTGGTAAGGGATGACTGGATTGGAGGTCCTTGTGAGTAAGAGAAGCTGTGGGGAACTAAAGAACATCAGAGGTTGTTGCAGCATTTGGATATATGTATGATTTTGTATAATATTGGATTTTGTAGGTTTATGAAGCCTTGTGGTATTATATAATTTTTTTGCTCAGGTGTTTGCATGTGCGCCTATTCAGCGTTTTACTGATGCACTGCGAAGTTGTTATAGGAATTAATTTGGTAAGGATTGCACAAATCAACAGCGAAGCCATTGCTGCTGTCTTACATATTTGATACTAGCTTTTAGTTGTAAAAACAACTTACTTCGTATGTGTTGATAGATATGAATTTGATCTCAGGTTGATTCGCTTGTACTGAATGATACTAATACGTCTTTGCATTGCCTACAGTCAGATAAAACACATTAGCAATGTATTTGCAACGGAAACTTTCAGTGGGAGTAACTTGAAAGAAGTGTCAATCGGCTCAACTCGTCGATATGAATCCTTTTCTAAAACGACGCAAATTATTTTTGGATCATCACTTTTCTACTTGAAATGGACAAAGGATAAAGTGTCAGAAAGTTTGCTTGTAACGCGCCTTTGTTTTTGCCATTGAGTTTTAGGTTATGTTGGTAGAATAGGCACCTCTAGCAGTGCGTTGTAAAGCCGGAAGATAGCGCTTCACTGTGACTTGATGACGATCACCGAAATCTTTCTCTCTTTAGAAAAAAAAAATAATGTGAATGACCAGTAACACACAAAAATACTTCAAAAAAGTATCCCCTCCTCAAGAATTGAATGTGGTCAATTCAATTTCCGTTGAGGCTGTAGGAGGCCATTTTGGCAACTTTGAAGAAAAGCAAAATATTTTTATTGCCTCGAGCTTTTGAATGAAATCATTGATTAAGACGTAATCTGCTCCGCTTGCATGGAAATCAACTTTTTGTAAGTCCCGAAAACGGAAATTCAAATCTCCTGATTTGTAGCGCTCGTCAAATTGTTTATTTGTAGTTGTTCACGGCCTAGAGCGCCGGCAGCAGCATCCGATTTTGAGTGTCGATTGCCTAACGGCTGGCTAATTCGGAGCCCCAGCGGCTCGGATATAGCGCGAGGTGCTCAAAGGCGAATATTTCGGGTGCCGCGGCGCGCTCGTCAGGAGCGACTTAATTAACGCCGTGCCAGACGACGTCCTATAAATCCCAAGCACCGAGCAGACCTCCTTATAAATAAGAGATTTTTTATCTAAGTTTGCTCATCATCCTAATTAATTCTCCCATTTTCTCCGTTTTTCGGCCGCGAAGCCGCGAAGGCGGAGCGCCCCCCAAGCAGTCGCAGTATGGTGTGGGGCCGGCGCGACTCTGCAGATTAAATAACTCAGTTATTCGCCGGCCGCGGTGGGTTCTCGTCGCTCGATGTCCGGAGCCCCGGAGCACGCGTGTGCGCCCGTCCGTGCCGTACCCGTACCTCCAGCCGGAGCGCCGAGCCTCGTCGGAGAGGGTGTGTTTGCTGCACTTCATTAGGCGGTCCCGGCGCTGCCTTATCACTCACGACAGCGTTATCAGCGGCAAGACGCGTGGAATCGTTCCGAGGAGCAGTCGGACTTTGATGTGTGTGCGTGTGCTTGTTGCTGCTCCGGAGCCGATGAAGCGTTCGCGATTTGGGAAATGGTAAGTTGCAGTGTGCAGGCCCCTTAAACTTCAACTGTAGAATTAGCGGCCGATAATCAGATAACGAGGTGCTATTTCAAGGTTTTCAGGTTCAGTTCGCGGTAATTGGCGAGCAAGTGCGCGATGCACTTGCTACTCTAAGTAGCGCCGGTCGCACGCGTTTAACAGTTCGAAAGCTTTACATAATGGCATTTTCGCTCGGTATTGCAGGTGAAATAACGAGCGAAGCATTCGGAGCGCGCTGACAAAGCGAATAGTTTTTCACACAAATTCTATTGTGAGAACGTACAATACGAGCGGTGTCATCAAAGAGTTGTTTTCGTTACAAGATGCTAACTACGCACGGCTATCACGCCAATTAAACCAGTAGACACTTGTATACCTTGCATTTTGCGGTTTCGGTCGAATCGCAAAGTGAAGCCATTAGAAATTTTTGTTTGACTGAAGAAATTACCGCAAATAGCGCGTCACTCCATAAATAACGCCGGTTTAAGTAACCCAGAAATAAAACGCCACACATTTCTGTTTCAACTTGAACCAACAATATGATTTCCGTCCTTTTCTGTACCATTGCTTTACCTAGATGGTAAATTGTAAATATATATGTGGAAAAACCTCCGAGTTTTGAAATGAAGAGTCCTGGAATACCATATCCATGTATTTGCAGCAATCCACAGCAACGATGTCCGATTTTCCACCAGTCGGTTTAATTGTTGATTGACATTTAAAATTTCAAACTCCACTTTGTGGAGATGAAGATTTTATTTTGGCATAGTTTGAGGTGTTTTTTCTACATTTACTCATCCTCAACGTTGTTTAATATTTTTATAAAAAAAAAAAAACGCTTTTGTATCCCCAATCAGTAAGCTATGCGAAAATGGCTCTCCATTACAACGAGTAAGCTGAAGTGAACACAGAGATGTGCGTTGCTGTCGAACTAGTCCGGAATCCACAAAACCAATTTAAACACAATTGACAGTTGCTAGAATAATCCCTACATCATGACACTAGGGTTCTGCCGCGTTTATATATAGCACATCGGACTTGCTTGGTCCTATCTGGTCATCCAGATCGTAAACTAAAATTTTCAGCTTTGAATTTGTTACATCGTCGTCACATACTTGTTATTGTCGCGTTTCATCTGGTCATGCAGGTCGTGGTTCATTTTGAAGACCAGGGTTTCCAAAATTTAATTTTGTCAAACCATCCTTAATAAGAATGTCTACTAACTTTACAACTTTTTTTCGTTGCCTCCTCCACGTTTTTTTTTTTTTTTTTTTGATATTTCCATCGAATTTATCCGATCATCTAGGTCGCGCTTTGTCGTGAAGGCTAAAGTTTTCAGATTTGCATTGGTGCCCACAAATTATCCCTTATGTGTATACTTTCACAATTTTTCTCATCGTTGCTACCGCCATGTTTTGTTTTTAAAATGTCCATCGCATTTATCTGGTCATACAGGTTGTACTTTCTCTGGAAGACCTAAATTTACAGATTTGTATTTGTCAAACCATCGTTGACATTGGTGTCTACAAATTTTCTCTGCGTACACTTCTATAATCTTCTTCATAAATGCCGCCACCATGTTTGCTTTTCGAAATTTACCTTTAATTAATTTGGTCTTCTAGGTCGCACATGCCTGCTTTATCGATTATCAAAAATCTTTTGATAATGTGGGGCATAATAAACTTATCAAGATACTAAAAGAAATCGGTTTGGAAGGTAGAGATTTAAAAATTATAAGCAACTTATACTGGAACCAAACAGCTTCCATACGCATTCAATAAGAGAGCTCCGAAGATATTGAGATCAAACGAGGTGCCCGACAAGGGTGTGTGTCATCACCGATGCTTTTTAATGTATACTCAGAAAGAATTTTTCAGGAGGCATTAGAAGACAACGACATTGGGATCAAGATCAATGGCGAGTACCTAAATAACGTAAGATATGCAGACGACACAATAGTGTTTGCAGATAGTCTAGAGAATCTACAAGAACTAAAGAACAGAATAGTAGAATCTAGCCAGACAAACGGATTTTCAATTAATTTAAAGTAAACAAAATATATGGTAATCTCCAAAAGTAATAATCATCTTGGCCAACTTATAGTGAATAACCAACCAACAAAAATGGTGCGAAAGTGCATATATTTGAGAACAAAAATTAATGAAAACTGGGACCACTCATTAAAAATAAAAAGCAGGATAGAAAAATCCAGAGCCGCATTTCTGAAGATGTCAAAAGTATTCAGATGTCACGATTTATCTTTACCAACCAAAATCAGACTATTGAGATACTACGTCAGTATTGCTATATGGAGTAGTCTTGGACCTTGACGGAGGTTTCTTGTAAGAAACTTGAAGCATTTTAAATGTGGCTGTACCGACGTATTTTAAAAATCCCGTGGACAGACCATATCACTGTTCTCGAAAGAATGGGGAAAGAAAAAGAACTCATACTAAAGATAAAAATGCGTAGACTAGAATACTTCGGGCACATTATGAGAAATGGACAGCGATACGAGCTCCTTCAACTGATACTTTAGGGAAAGGTGGAAGGAAAGAGAGGCCCTGGGAGAAGAAGAATATTGTGACTGAAGAACTCGAGAACGTGATTTAATACAACAAATTGCCGTGATGATCGCCAACATCCGGAACGGATTGGCACCATAAGAAGAAGAAGGTCGCACTTCATTTTGAAGATTTGAGATTTCAAATCTGAATTGGTGTCCATTTATTATTCCTTATGAGTACACGATTCTTGTCATCATTGCGGCTGCCGAGTTTTGTTTTTAAAATCTCTATCGGATTTATTTGGTTATCCAGGTCGTGCTTCGTCTCGAAGACCAAAGTTTCCAACTAATTATCAAATAATCGTCGATATTGGTGTCCATTAAATTTATCTTTTAGGTACATCTCCACAATCCTTGTTGTCATTGTTGTCCTGCTTTTTCCGAAATTTCTATCAGATTATTTTGATCAAGCACATTACCTTGAAAACTAAACTCATAAGGTCCGAATTTTTCCAACTGCTATTAATACCATTTTTCAATGGTTGCTGCCGTGGCGTTTCCTTTTCGAAAACCCTATTTGGTTTATTTGCTCATCTAAGTAGCAGTTTATCTTGAAGATCGAGGTTACCTGATCTGAATTTGTAAAACCACTGTTGACACTAGTATCCACTAATTGTCTTTTCTGCGTACACTCCCATGATTTAACTCATTGTTGGCGCCGACGTGCCTCCGTTTTGAAATTTCCGTCGGATTCATTTGGCTATCCAAGTCATGCTTCGTCTTGAAGATTAAAAATTAACAGATTTCTATTTACCAAACCATCGTTAACATTGGTATCCACTGATTGTGTCTTCCGCATAAACTTCCACAATTTTTCTCAGCCTTGTCGCCGTTGTGTTTCCTTTTCGAAATTTCCATAGCATTAATTTGGTCATTCAGGTCGTGCTACGTCTAGAAGACTGAATTACCCAAATCTGAATTTACCAAACCATTGTTGACCCTGGCGCCTATTAATTATCTCTTATGCGTGCACTTCAAAGATTTTTCTAATCGTTGCCGTTGCCGTGTTTTTTTTAAACTCTTTCGGATTCATCTGGTCAGCAGGTTGTGCTTGGCCTTGAAAATTAAAATTTGTCATACCATTTTTCGCACTGGTGAAAACCAATCACCTCTTCTGCGCACACTTCCACAATTTTATTCATCGTTACCGTAGCCATATTCAACGAACTTAAAAAGTTCGTTACTGAATTCTATATGTCTGTCTGTCGCTGTCACAAAATTATGGATTTTTTAAAATTTTAAAATGGATTCTTATAGGAAATTTTAGGCTGATTTCAAAATCGAAATCAAAAAGTTTCTATCTCGAATAGTTTTCGAGATATTCGACTTCGAATTTCGGGAAAATTTCGACATTGCGATTTTATGAGTAATTCTTAAAGAAAATTTTACGCTGATTTCAATAATGAAATCGAAAAAATTCTATGTCGAATAGTTTTCGAGATATTCGACTTCGAATTTCGGGAAAATTTTCGACATTACGATTTTAAATGTGATTCTTATAGGAAATTTTACGCTGAATTCGAAAATGAAGAAAAAATTCTATGTCGAATAATTTTCTAGATATTGGATTTCAAATTTTTCCGAAATTCGAAATCGAAATCGAAAGGTTTTTTTAAGTTCGTTCTGGGATTGCTTACAGAGCAATCTCTTCGCCGGCCCCATGTTTTTTTCCTAAATCTCTATCGGATTCAACTGGTCATCTAGATCGTACTTTATTTTAAGAATTAAAGTTTCTAGATTTGAATTTTTTAAAGCATCGTTGGTACTGGTGTCTCTTCTGCGATTTTTTTTAATTGTTGCCGTCAAACCATTAGCTTTTTGAAATTTCCATCATATTTTTCTGGTCATCTAAGTCGTGATTTATCTTGAATACTAGTGTTTCGATTTATATTTATGAAACCGTCGTTGATCTTGACCCTCACTAATTGTCCGTCCAGCATATACTTTTACAATTTTTGTCAACAATGCCGCAGTCGCGTTTTATTTTTGAAATATTTAGAGTAATACGTATTTGACACTAAAAACTGCACTTACTATTATGAAACGAATGCGCCTTAACTGCAATTGAAGTGCTTTTATTTAGTTCTATATATAGAAAAAGTTCTACATTTACAAAATTTTAAATAATATTGAAATAATGATATGGTATGGTGCCGTCCGTATTCATATTTATATTTATATCAACCAAAATGGCAATCTTAGTTATCATTAAGTATATCAAGTAGTACTTAAAGTAATCAGATTTGTTTGGAATGGTTATGTAGACAAATGAACAAATACACATATCTATAACGTAGTATTCTTTCGGAATTTTTACAGGTTTCTAAAAGAACTTCGTATATCTTACTAGAAATATCCTATTACAAAGTGTCAAATCTAAATTAGTTAAAAAATTGAATTAAACAACTAGATGAATAACAACAATAAAATTGAAAACTGGTGAACCCAAATTGATAAGTTCTTGAAAGCACCGAAAGATACCCAAAGGCCTTTTTTGACAATATATAAGAAATTGACTGCAGTAATAACCTTCCGTTCAAGTGTTTGTATGTGTTAACAAGTGTCTTTTTTAAAATATTTAGTCTGTGATTATTTATTTATTCATATTTTTTATTTTTTCTTAAAGTGTAAAGTTCCGTATTTTGTCCAATTTGCGAGTTTCTCTACATTTTTTTATCTATTATCTTTATGAGTACTAGAAGTGTTAACCTAAAATACTTTTAGACCTGCTTTGCTATGTGTTTTCTTTCTTTTTATACATAACCGCTAAATATAATTGGAATGATACAAGTATTGATTTCTTTTTTTCTTCTATATTTTGTCTTACTTTACTCTTTTTTAGGACATTTTTAGCTTTACTCCTAGCTTGTCAAACCATTATTTTCTATTTTCTTATTATGTTCCATTTTTCTTCTATGCTCGTTCTTTTCTACCTTTTTCATTTTTCTCTCGCTTTCCTTCTGTATAATTATTTCTTCTTTTATTAGTCTGATTTCTGTGTTTATCGTTTAGTATTTTCTGGCATTATTCACTCTTTGGTATGATTTTATTTTATTTATCATCAATGTATATTATTTTTCAATTAAGATATCAGTTCGGTTTATTGTTTTTTCATATGAAATATTTTACGTTGCTTGTGAATGTCTTCGCGTGTTTCGAATGTTTAATATTTAATTTCTTTGTACTTATGTTCCTTCCCAATCTTGTTGTTAAAATTTCCAATTACTATTTTCATATCAAAGATGGAGATAGTGTTGTACCATAATTCTATAATGGTTATGTTTGCCTTTTTCTTTGGCTTTTTCCGATGTTACCTGGTAAAACTTATTTTACTTTAATTGTACTCCATCCAAGAGTCAGCCGATATTTATACATGATTATCTGTCCCGAGTGGGGATGCGCGTCAAAAACCCAGCTCTAGAACCGAGCCTTTCGGACAATATTTGACGCGATGCCAATATGCTAACCATTTCTCATTGCGCTAATAAGTCGCTCATCGTCATCGAAAGTCCTAAAATCCTGTCATCTGTAGCCTATACAATTACGAGCAGAACAGAGGCACAAGTCATAAGCACTTGATTTCTCTACATCAGAAGAAGGGAGTTAGGGCTGACTCTCAGGGGCTTTCACTATCGCTAACGAATTCAACTTCAGTCATACAATAGTTGAGGCCTTTGCTAGGCTAGAAAATTACGCTTTTAGGATTGAATAGTATCGTTGTTAACAAAGTGAGTATGATGAAGTCTCTTTTGGATTGGAAAAAAAAAACTTTACTGCTGTTGAAGGACAAAAAAGAGGGCATCGCCTCTTTCAGAGTTTTCTTACACGACCTCGACGTGTAGATAAACCAATTTGTCAGAAGCAACTTAAGCGAGAAATCTTTTCAATATTATTCGATACTAGCCAGAACTTTTGGTAAAGTTTAGAGGGAGACAGTTGAACTTCGAAAGTATTTACTTTTGCACAATTGGGATGGAATGGACCAATATTTCTTCTCACATGATTTACTACCGTGATGACTCAGTTAAGGAAAACCATTTTAATTCTGGAATATTAGTAATTTCCGCGTACAAGGTGAACCCAGCAATCTTCATAGTTTTAGAGATAAAATGGTCTACTAAAGAAGTGATTCATCTGTTGTATGTTGTGCGAATCACTGTAGGAGGTTATAAGAAGAAGATTGTTGGACAGAAACACTGCTTAACTCTACTGTCATGGGTTTTACTGTAAATTTAAGGAAATTTACAAGACTCTTTTCCATTATCCTCTTTACTATCAACTTTGTCTGCATTTGAAAAAATGGACACGGGTCATTCGAGAAAGTAAATCCAAGAGAAATATACTAGATGGGATAAAGCTACATGCCAATGCCAGTTTTCTAAAACTACAAAAATTTGCAGCATCGACTCGAAATATACCTAAAAGGTCTTATAAATAAAAAGAGAGGTTTTATGAGATATGTCAGTTAAGGAGATGAATTGATTAACTGAAAGGATAATTAAAAACAACGAATGTGTTTGTTTTCTTTTCGCTATATTTTTATCAATGTCTCAGACTTGCTAGGAAAATTAAAATAACTACCGGAATCACATTATGTAATGGAAAATTATGTATTGGAAAAATGACAAAACTTACATGGTTACAACTGACATACACAAGAAACTATAAAAAATTAAAGCAGAGGAAATTTTGGTATAGGGTATCAAAGAAGTGTACAAGTAATAATAGCAATAAAAAGAAAAGCAGGAAAACCAAAAAATAATTTTTATAACATAAATAGAAAAATGTAAAAAGGTATTTGTTTCTAAGGCTTGTGTCATTGCCAACAGTTCCATTATTATTGAAAAAGAAAGATATCGAAAGATATACGAAAATACAAATTAAAGGGAAATTAACTTTTAGTTAAAGGACAAACAGAAAAGAATACAGATATTTGAAGTAACTACAATAATAAATCTTGTTAAAATAAAAGAAGCTACTTAATAAAGTTAAAAGAAAATTTATAAAGAAGAAGAAGAAAAAGGAAGAGGAGAAAGAAAAGATACAAAAAAAAAACATTTATTTTGTTTAAAATGAAAGGAAGAAGCTAAATGTAGAAATGGACATGAATGAAGAGCTGTTGGAAACAACTCCTTGGTATTTTCTCTTCTTCGAACAAAATCGACCTCTGAAATGTGTCAAAAAGTAGAAAACTTATATATAATATTAATAAAACAAAAAAAGATAAATGGTATACGAATAAATTCAGTTCTCCCCCAACTTAGAAGAGACTTTGTTACATTCGTCGTAATTTTTGCCTTTTCTTGGGGCGTATAGGAGCAGTCGTTTTGTTAAAAGCAGCTATACTTACACATTAAGGACATCCTCAAGATTCAGACTCTAAATTTGGGCGTTTGAGGCAGTTGTCCCTGTCTAGCTCGTAGTTGTATGGGTCATAGATGAGTGACGCACTGGGTGTGCAGTACGTCAAGTTTATCCAAAGGACCCGATTCGAGACTGTCTGAAACTTTACCATGATCTTCTTGTTTCGAAAGGTCAGCAGGCTCCTGAAGAGGAGTAAAGCAACCTTAATCTTGTCAGGTAACATGGGACTTCCAAGTTTAGGGTTGCTTCGGTTATTTTACTACTGCAAGTTTCGTTGTTGAAAGTTCTATGCACATCCGATGGGCGCTGTCATTTCTTTTAGTCTGTTAACTAAAGTATTCAGAATTGCTTGCACAAATTACAGACACAGAATGGAATGCTCTAACAAAACCAAGAGCGAAAATTGTGAAAAACACGACTTAAAATGGCTGTATGTCTGTCGAATTACCAAAAGCAAATCATCCAGCATTTCTACCTGAAAAATGGCATACGTTCAAGTTTCTGACAAGAATGATAAGAATCAACAGTCTTAAGAAGCTTCAGAAAGACATTAGGGAGTATAACATTAAGTCAAGAAATTTTGACTTATTTGCACATCTCGCGAGCAGCAAAAATTACGATAAGACACATCTAAAGATAAATCAACATTTTTCTCTTTCAAAATTTGTAATTATTTATTATTATTAATTTGCAATAATTATTTCAACAAATTACTTTTTTAATTTCTCTTTGCATGGATTTCTTTTCTTTGATTTTTACTTCTTTATTTGTGAACAAATAAAAGAATAAAAAATAAAAAATTACTAAACAGGAAGAGTGATAAAAGTAAAT
This sequence comes from Sinelater perroti, assembly GCA_036346155.1. Lineage (NCBI taxonomy): Eukaryota > Metazoa > Arthropoda > Insecta > Coleoptera > Elateridae > Sinelater > Sinelater perroti. Next base: position 1,410,651 of record JARFIY010000201.1, read on the forward strand.
TTAACAGAAAAAAGAAGAAGGTTGCTGAAACGATGCGGAATAGTTAAGATTATAAACATATCAAAAAGAGGTGTAAAAAATAGAAACATTTCAGTGGTGAATGAAGATAAGATCTGATTTCTGAAAAATCACAGCAAATTCATAATCCTATTAGATAGAGCTGAACTGAAAAGACCATATATAAAGGCTTCTTGTTACAGAATGCATGAAATGAGAGACGGAGAAATTCCCAACACTTGTTTTTTACTCTATTTTTCTTATCCAATGGGAGTCCTATTAGACGAATTTATTTTTCCTTAACACGAAAACAGAAGTATTTGCTGATTACACTTCGAGATTCTTTCCTAATGCATTTATAACAACATACAAATGCTATGATTAGTCATCACGCGTTGCCGGGTTGGGCAACAAACAGTAAGCGATTAGTAGGTGTGTTCCATTTTATATATACGAGGCTTTGCTACAAAATAACAAGGTTGGTTTAAAGAATCGCCCTTTTTAGTTATTTGGTGAGAATCTAATCATTGTTAATAGCTTCTTTAGATTGTATAAATCTTCTGCTTTAATTTAACACTTAATTTTAATAGGAGTTGATAAACCAGATGTTTCTCAACATCTACATAAATGAAGCGGGCATATATATATATATATATATATATATATATATATATATATATATATCAGTCCAGATAGTTTCTCTTTTCCATACCGGTGGAAAGTCAACATGTCACTAACTTCCATAGGTTACTGCTGGTAGTCCCAGGTAAAAGACAATGTATGACATCCTTCTGACCCAACTATATATGCAGTAATATTTTGCTAGCATGAATCTTTGGTAGTGCAGTACTGGTCAACCAGTCTTTTAGAAGCAAAACGAGTATTAGCCAGGAGTTCTGAAGAGATGATAATTTGAAGGGGCAAGTCTGGTAAATATGCTAGGTGTGGTCTTTTCCAAAGTCGTTTGGCGGTGTGCCATCGCGCATTGTCCTAAAGTAAAATAACTTTCCTTCTTTTCTTGCCGCTTTAAGACCTTTTTGCACCCAGAACGACACTAACTCGCAATAAGTTGCCATCATTTCATCGGGTGGAAGCAACTCATAGTGTACAACGCCTCGTTGATCCTATCATGTACACAGCAACATCTTCCTCATGTAGGTATTTGACTGTACCGCGATGGTTGACGGTTCACCCGGATAAATCCATTTTTGTCGCAGGTTACAATGTGCCACAAGAAATTTTTTTTCTCGTGTCTGGAGAACGACAACATAGCAATGTAGTTATGTAATAGCGGCTACTATTGTTTTCAGATGTGAGTTCATGGGGAAATTGACAGCCTTACTTACTAAAGAGCACAGTTTGTCGTCTCTAATTTTTAGTGACCATCCATGATGTTTTCAACTCCTCTCTCCAACCGCGCAAATCATTTTCCATGCTTCGCCAGTACGTTTTTTAGTTAAAATCCCGAAAAGGAGGCAATGTTACAATTGTTGCTTGTCACATAGAGTGTTAGGTTATATTGGTAGAACAGGCACCTCTCGTGGTGCACTGAAAAGATGTCAGATGACGCTTTATTATTATTGTACGGCTGGGACAATATATGAATTTGACTTTGAAACTGATTAAAATTAGAGATCGAAAATTAAGTTGTGCATTAAATTAAAAAAAATGTGGTTTGAAACTACTGCAAAAAAGTTAGTTTAGTCTGCGCAAGCTTACACACTTCAGAGTAATATTTTATAGTTAATTAACACTAATTAATGTTAAATGCAACCTTTACGTTTTGAGAGCTTTCTCCTATAATTCTTTCCGGATCCACCTAGAATATTCCGAAAAAATAGCAATTTTGCATTGCTTTTGTTGCTTCACTTCATATTATATTTGCTCCACCTACAGCGACTATTCCGACACAATCCTTCGTAATTATTACTGAACAATTTTCTCCGAAAATACTCCACGAAACGTATGATTGTGACCGCGAAAGAATAAAAATAGAGTTTTGCAGCTGAAAAGTCGTAAACCAGTTTATGGGTATTGTAAAAGGTGCATGTGTGCGGCTAAGCGCGAAAGCCCCGCGAATCGCAATTCTTCCTCCATAATTTACTGCAAGTATGAGGGATGTCTGGTGATTTGATTTCGGCGCTAGAAAATTACTAATAAATTTTGTTATTGCTCAACAAAGGTGTTCGAGATAGGAATGAGTTCTGACCGTAGGAAATATGAAACAAAGCTCTTTTAGAATTAATTCATGGATTATTTATTATCTTTAACAAATTTTAAATATTTTTTATGGATGTTTTGTATCGGACGGAGCTGGGTACTTTCTGAATGCCCATGGTACGTTTTTCATGAAGGGCGTTAAAAAACTTTTGGTATTAATGTACATTTGTTTCCAATTTTATTTATCTGTGAGGCCAGTTTTGATTTAAACTGTCAGAATTGTTATGCACATGGTCAAATAAAAAAATTAAATTTAATTAAATATTGTTCTCGGCTGTTGCTACATAGACGGAACAATTCATTATAGACGCTTTTAAGAAAAGAAATTGACTATTTGCATTTCAATTGGGCCTTGAAGTCAAGCTTGATGCAAATTTTTTCGGATGGCGTAAAAAATAATTATCAATCGATTTAAACAATTTATGGCGGCGCTGACGCAGCAGAGCACTCAAACGAACTGCTCAAATCAACAGCGCCCTTTTTAAGAACGGACTCGGAAGACTAATTGGGTTTCGAGCTTTAATCCTACCAGTCAGTGGAATTGTTTACCACGTGCGTTGCGGTTTCGCGCGCTAAAAACAAACAATTTTGCGCAGTAAGCTTCCCCACATTAAGAGACCAATGCTATGTCCAATCTGTACGGTATATTTTAACAGGGAAAATTTTTAATTGAGCGCATGATTGAAAATACCAATACCATACATCATCTAATTGTTTGTAAACAAATTTGCGTTTTGGTTAAAATAAAATGCTGTCTTAACTGTTCGTGTATGAAAGTCGATTACAAATTACCAAATCGTTCTTGAATTATCATGTGTACGGATAGACAAATTCGTTAATTAAGACGAGTTTTTTAACCGATTTATCTGTACATCATTTTTAACGCAAATTATTTTTCGTTCCATTATTTTGCCTACTACTTTCTCTCGAGTGATTTATTTAAAACGCGAAATTCTTTGCGAATTACACGCAGTCCCGAGTGAATTCAAATATTTGTTAACAAACAGCGGGCCTACATTATTTCTTATTTGCCGACTTAAATTTACGACTGTTAAAATCTGTATTTACGGCGCGATGTACAGTTTGCAGTTAAAAGTAATCACGACAAGTGAAAAGTATAGTAGGGCGACAATTATTATTTTTTTCACTGATTCCATTGGCGAGTGTTTACGTTCAAGAAAGGGAATATTTATTTTTTTTAATTTGTTAGCTTCTTCTTTTTTTCTTTTAGAGAAGGCTTTCCACCTTATGTTTGTTGTCTATTCTGTTTTCTACCCCTATGAACTGGAAAAAAACGGAAATCTTGTTTTACATATTAGATTATTAGTCTCTTATTTAGATTTTAAAAACTGAGGGATTTTTATTTATTTTGTCACTTTTTTTCACATTTTGGGAGCAACCCCTTTGGTATTTCAGTTACTGTTGAAATAATAAGATTTTTTTTTAAAAATATTTTAGCGTCTATAACTGTAATCAAAATGTAATTACCAAAGCTAAAGAGGACAGCGCAATTAGGATTTTGTCCAAGAAAAGTGGAAAAAGTGCTTCTCGCTGTGCGTTGACGTCAGGTCCACAAATTATCATATGTTTATTGTTGTGTTTTTTAACGAATATAGTGATTCTTTTTTTAAATTTTGTATATCTTAATTCCTACCAAGACACACAAAAGCGAATTTAAACCCCTCTTTAATTGTTGAACTTTGAGAGCCTTTAGAAATTATGAATAAAGTTACTATAAATACTATTTAAAGCAGTCGGCCATCAAGTTGTTTTCCTTAAAGAACTTGAAAACACCTCTCAATTGGCCATGTTTTTTTTTTTGTTTCAATCTAGTGACTTTTGAGGGTTATGGAGGAGCTGCTGATGGGATCTGCTGTGTAACAGTTTGCTATTTAAAGTTATTTAAATGTGAATACATGAAAAGTCTGTGGAGTAGATTGAGTTTCTTACGTTTCTTCTACAGCTATCTGGAGATTTGAACAATGGTCTGCCTACATAGTTATAATCAAAAACCCTCTTTAAAAGACACAATTGTGTGCACAACTGTGAATTATTTTTGAGATTTGAGTAGAAAGATTGAGAAGAGCAGCGTGATATTGTAAGCATTTTCTACGATAGGAATGCTATCTAGATATAGTTGGCTTAGTCCAGAACATTGCAATATATTGTGCACCAAAAAAGGAAGAAATCCACCATATTGGTTCTTCAATCTTCTGAAATTGTTTTTTTGCAGTCTTTTGTAGTTTTCCTGATTGTGGAAGTTTTTGTTTGTTTCTTCAAACACTATGAGTTCGAGTTGGTTTCAGAATTCTGCTCTTTGTCTTTGTTTGCTTTTGTCGCTCTACCAAGAAGACAATTATGGCAAAGTAGAAGGGGGATGGCAAATCACAGTGTTCTTTTTTCTTAGAAGGTCTTATTTAGTCGCACTATTGTGTGAACAACTTTATGATCTGCGAACGTATAGTTGTAGTTGTTTTCTTCAATATCTTGACATTTTTGTGGGACTTATATAATGTCTAAAATTTTCTTTTTTCAGCGATATTGTGTTGCCATATAACTTTTGACGCGTTGGTTAGTAAGCTTTTTATCTGTGCTTTATGTTGTTATTTTGGAAGCTTGCAAGAATTGGAAATAATTCTTTAATCACCACTTAAAACACTTAAGTGAAGAAGAACTCTTTCCGGGGAAATTCAAACGGATGAAACCTGATCTATCTTTTTAATTTAATGATGCTTTTTGCTTTCAACAAAACGTCCTTCAGCAATTATTTTTAACTGGACTAGTAAGGATAATTATATCCGCATAAACTGTGGGAAGGATGTGGTCGAATAGAGGAAAACAATTCTCCGTCTCCCTGTTTCTCTGTTTTCTCCCCCCCCCCCCGTCGTGCAATCGCCCAGTCTCTCTGTTTCCTATCTCCCGGTCTCTGCATATCCTCCTCTCCTTGCCTCCCCATCTCCCAGTCTCCGTCTCCCTATTTCCTCATCTTTCCGTTTCCCTGTTTTCATATCGCTCTATTTCAATGTGCGTGCGAATGTGTAGTAATGATTTTTCTTAAAGAAGAATTGCGATTGTGTGCGACAATCGAACTGAGCGGAATGGTAAAAGAAGACAATGTGATATTGTAAGGTAAGTGAAAAAGGGGCTTTTCTTTCTTTTTCCTATCCGCATTCTTGGATTTTCTACGTTAGAGTCTTGGATCATCTCAAATTTTTGATAGCTGTTATTTAGTTGGTTTCGTTTCAAGTAAGAAGAAATAGCACAACGTATTGTCTTACACGAGATCGATCACACAGACTATCCGACTTTTTACAAGAAATGAAGATTATTACCCATCACTCAAATACAATGCTTTTGCCTGAAAGGATTTTTGCAGGTAGAGGTCACTTACAACATTTTTTTTCTAATGATCTAGTATACTACTTTTTAGCTCCTGAGCGCACTTCGTCACTTTAACTATTTTGATACATTTTCGTATTACAAATCGAGATTTGTTTAATTTCAATTGTATAGGTAATTCTGAATTTTTCTGTTCTTGTTTTTTTTAGACGTTAGAGGTTTTAGAGCTTCTTGATAGGTTTTCTCTTTGTGAGGCCCACTTTTTAAGTCTTTGGGTTTATTTTGATGTTTTTTATTCATCAGCACCCCAGCGTTTATTTCAGATAGACATGTCCGGTAAAGAACATGGAGGAAATCAACTTGATACTACAAGCGAATACTCTGCTGAATGCGTTCCAAACGGTTATCCTGTCTGTTGCCTAATATTCAGGTCTTTAATTTTTTCAAGAAGTGTACTACGGAGTTTTTTAAAAACTTCCCATATATAATCAGGGCCATAATTATTTATTGTGTTTTTTTCGGGATATAAAGTAATGTTAGTGAATTATAGTGATAATTATCAGGTGCTCAATTTAATACTCGGCTTTTTTCATTTGATTTTTAAAATAAATCCTCTTGCTTTCTATTAATTTGCGCCATCTTTTGGAGAGTTCTCGAACCTAATGTCTCAAAAACTGGACTAGTTTTTTCGATACTTTTGAGAGCGGATGTTAGCTAAGTAGTATTACAGAAATTTGAAGATGTGATGAAATTTTCCAAACCATGTTTTAGTCGTTTGAGGTTGTGCGTTGTCCTGAATCACAATGGTTTTTTTCTTTGTAACAGCTTTTGCGCTCGAGATGTTTCTAATACGCATTAGTTGCTCCTAGTAACGTTCAGAGGTTATCGTTTCATCAGGTGAAAATAACTTATAGTGTAAGATACTTCCCTGATCCCACCATACACACAGAAATATAAATTAGGCGCAGTACATTTTTCTTCTTAATTTTAGAGAGTATCGACTTTGTTTTCAACTGTGAGTTCATGGAAAGCCCAATGGCCTGCTTTGTGAAATTTCCACAGCTTTTGCAGTGGCTTAGAAATAGCTTGGCATGTTTTTCCGAGTTGATTTATAAGCTCCTATTCCAAAAATTAGTTCAGTTCCTCATATTCGCAGCAGAGTTTTTAGACAAAGAACACAAAAATCATAATTACGTAAAATTAAATTAAAACTTGTCGCTACAAATAACAAAACAAAATATTTTGATTTAAAATACACGCCCTCCCTCTCCTTTCAGCACCAAAGTGAGAATTAAGCCGCGCACCTCGTAAGAGGCTACATCTCGCAAATTTCTCGAGTGAGAGGAGCACGGCACCTCTCCGCGCTCTAATTAATATTGTTAATTATTTTAATTATTTGCAGTCTATTGTTCACGCAGCGCCGTGCTTGCGTTCCTCAAAACCTAGCGGAGCGCTTTTATTATCCGTGAAGCGGCAGGCCCATTTTTCTAAAAATTAATTTTGCAAATGTCGACGGCGCCGTGCACTTAAGAATTGGCGAGAGATTGTCGCTAATGCGTTAGTGCTGTTATGAAATTCAATCAACCTTGAATCATGGACGGTGCAAGAGGGGGGAGTGCAAGAGCGAGGTGTGCTCGCAAACAATTTGTTTGGGTGATCTTCATAAACAAATCGGCAATTAGCTAGAAGCAGTTTAAATATGGAATGTACAGGGTTGATGCATAATTTTTTGTGCGTGATAATTAAAACTTTGCACACTTTGTTTTCATAATTCTATGGGAAAATGGTGATATTTTCATAGTTGAAACGAAAGACTTAGGCTAGCCCCTCAAGAAAAAATTAATCAAGTTGCAAGACCTTGGTAGCCATTTAATATATGTATTTTCGAAATCATTTTATTATTGAACTTTAATCTAAAAAAATTTTAGTAGTTGTTGAAATCAGACCTTAGAAATCACAGCTACACAATTTACGACACAGAATATAAAATCGTTGAGTGGTAACGCTTGTCGTTAATAACTACAACTACATCTGTTTCACTTTGAAAAACGAGATTTAAAAGAATTACCTCAAATAATGACCTTTTGGTCGATCAACTATTAACTGGGGATTAACATCAACCCAAAATTGACAATGCTGCTTATTAACAAGGTCATTTATCTAAAAGTAAGCTTTATCAGTTAACATGCTTTTTTTAGCAAAACTAAGATTTGCTCTAGAACTTAATTAGCAAACTTGTGATATGTGATGATGAGAGTGTTCCAATAATTAGATTGACGGATCTTATGAAAATGAAGTGGTAACGTTTCAGTAATAGTTACAACTGCTTATTTCGTTTTGAAAAATAAACTCTATAAAAAGCACATCATCGTGTGGTCTTTTGTGGTCGCTCAACTATTGACTGAGGATTAACATCTCCCAAAAATTAACAATTTTATATAATGGAATAGCTTTGAGTTGTTCTAGAACCCAATTAGCAATCTCCCATAATATGTGATGATTATAGAACTCCTGTGATGGGGCGAACAGGATCTTATAAGAATTCGCCACACAGATATCTCACCACTGCCGAATTCTTTATATTTAGGTTCTCAGAAACATTTTCTTCTGCAACTCCAATGTTTTATTTATTTTCTGTACTGTGCTGACATGTTGGAATATGTTGATTAACAATTGATTCATTGGCTGTAAGTTTTGCCATTGCACGACAAATTATAGTTCTGATGTAGAAAAAATTTTATTAGTGGGTACTGGTCTTGAAGTTAGAGACCTTGTATACATTTTTGAACCCTGGCTTCTCGCGAATGAGGCAAAGCCTAACCAGTCGCCGACAATTTCCCGGAACGGGACCGAAAATTGCTCGGTGCATTAGGGCCTCATTTGATTTATTAGTAAATCCACTACAAATTCTAAATCCGTTCGTGTCTCCACAAAGTGTAAATTACGTGAATAATGCTATGTTTAACTTTTTTTTATCAAAAAAGCCACTTTTCATTGCTATTATCAATTAAATAATCAAACATTACCTACAATTATCCGACTAAACTGGTCAATTTTTTCTACACAGCAAACAATTTTTGATTTCTGCAAGTAGAGCGGCGTTTATTTTACTTAACCTTGATCTCTGTACTGCGGTCGTGGGATCACGCAGCGTTGCCGTTACGTAAAATGTTCCGCCTGAACGCGAGCTTCCGGAATATTTCTCTCATTTGCTGTTGAGCATTGTGCTGCTCACCATAATTAGTGTGGGATTGCCGTTTGAGCAAATGACCACCGTCACGGGTTGACGTGCGCCATTTCCTTCGGACTACATTTTCAATCCCGATCGACAGTGGTATATATGTCTGAGAAAAACAAAATTACGACGAACAAAAAATTTGAAATGGACAATACAAGGTGCGGCTACTAAATAGTCAAACTGATCCTAGCTCCATCAATTTATCCGATTTAAAGAAGATATTTTTGGCCGTACACTCAATGTTAGGAGCTACGTTTAAAATAATTTAATCTAAATGGTCGATTGTGCAGGTCACCGTATCCCAATTAAATCTTTAGACAGTTTCGTTACTTAATGGCCACACCTTGTATTGTCAATTACTTTATTTATCTCCAAAGTGAGATTTCTACGAAGTTTAGACAAATTGAAGAAGTGGCGATCAACCGAGCATAAGCAAATCCGACTGTTCGCCTTGTTTGTTTCATAATTTCGCAGAACAGCGTTTAGCACGTGAGTGCAAACTGAATGTGGCTGAAAGCAACATGGCATTTTCAATGTACGGGTACAGGTGCTCACTGTTTATGGCGTTACTTTATTAGCATCACTAGTGAAGGTACGTGCAAACAGAGCTGTTAATTGAACTTGTCCTTCGACCAAGTCGCTGCAGATGCTTAATTCTTATGGGTTTTCATCATACTTGTTGATAAGAACGGTTTACTGCGCATATATGCAAGTATGCAGATGAAAGATTTTTAGTATTTTATGGTCCAATGCAAGCACCGCATACATAAATAAAAAAACATTTAAGTTAGCTTTCACGAACCGATATTAATAAAATGAATTGTTTTATATGCATCGATACATTCGGAACAGTGGAATTCAAAACAAAAGAAGAAATATAAAAAGCGTTAAGGGAGTCAGGTTTTTAAATTTTCACACTGACAAAATTGGTAGAGTTGGCAAACCCAGAGCAGCTGTTTAGCAGCAACAGAAGCCTATATACAGATCAAAGGGATTCGCCGCCTCACAATACGTGTATTGTGCATCAAATGGTCCAATAGATACAAAGAGACATTGGAATGCATCCGTAACACATTGCGTTATCAGTGTTAGAGAATGAGGTAACGAGGGGATATTTTTTTATAACTAGAGACAACGAAATGAAAATTTGTCGTTTTCCCCCTTTTAAATTGAATTTTAGTCTTGTAAACCATAAAAATTTTATGCACTTTCTTAAGATCAAAAACTGTTGATAAGATGCTAGATAGTTTAAAGGAGAATAACACTGATTTGTTGAGAACTACTGATAGTATATTACAACGTACTATGTTGGAGAACTTTATCCGTCTATATCTAAGAAAAATTTGTGAACGTTTTATTTCTACATTACTTAAACTTTTTGACAGCTCCTTGCAGATTAGATTTTTTTGATTTCTAAAAGATAAAAATTGGTTCGTTAAGTTAAAATCAAATTATTAAACGTTATATACGTTTTAAGTAGTCGTGAAAGAACACACCAGTAGTGTAACAGATGAGAGAGTAATTTTTTTATATGAGTATTTATGTTTCCTGTTTCACTTATCATATGTTTGTTAGCGTACCGATTACAGTTTTTTGTTATTTTGAAGAGCAAATTGTGATACTAAAACGAAATCCGTGTGACTTACTGATATCTAAATTGTTTTAGTTTATCTTATCTATTTAATTACTTTCTAGTTTTCCTTTTGTTTTGTTGTGTCATCCAAATTGTGTTTTCTTTGAAATACCTACCATGTAAATATACTTATTGTTGCATATTCACTAGCCACTAGAATTAGTTAAGGGTGAAGTTAATATTAAAATTCGTCATCATAAATAACGAAACTGTTAAAGTTTTCTCTAGTATTGTGAGTGATTTATTAATCTGATGATATTACGATTAGCTTTGATGATTTTCATTTTCCAGTTTTTTTTTGTTATACTTTTGTAATAACTTGTAGGTAATTTTAATTGCGCGTTGAACTAATTTAGTGATGAGGTAGTGATATTGACTTTTCATAATTATATATATAAAAAAAATTATGAGTGCTGCTGCTGCTGCTGCTGTCACACAGGTCAAAGGTCAAATCGTTCGTGCCTTTCCGTGCCGACCCGAGCGCCTCCGAAAGACAAATTTCGGCCCGGCTGCAGGCGCGACCGAGGTAATATATTTCCGGAACCGCGAGCGATAGAAAATTTTCGTTTGAGAGCGGGTAATAAAGCACTTATATATAAAAAATAAATGAGTCCTGTCACACAGGTCAAAGGTCAAAGGTCAAAGTTCACCTCTAACTGGGTATACGTAAATGCGTTGTCATGGCAACGGCGTACGTCAATTATGTCAAACAGAGCTTTTTAATCGTGTTTTTATTTATTTTTAAAAACTACTATGCGAAGGGGCTCAAGCATGTCGCAGTTGGACAAGCTTTCCGGGGGGGCCGCTGCCAGACCTCGTCTATATAGTATTTGGTGTCGGCGACGTCCTAATGTTTGCGTCATTACCTATCTGTCAGCTGTCAGGAGGCGCATGCTTTGATTTATGTGATCCGTATTTGGGACGGGCCTTTTTACTAATTTATGCTATAAGCAGTGTCCCTGTTAAGGCACTTAACTGCTTAGGCGACGAGGCGGTGGTCTCAGAGTGCACGCTTTGGACGGTAAAACCAATGTTGGTCTCACTAGAACATTTTTTAAATATTGAATCGGTTTGTAGAGTCTCCAGTTTCTTCCCAAGTAGAAATCAATATGAGTAGGAGACCAGATAACCTGCATCTTCTTTATATTGTTGAATCTTACATAATCGGACGACGGCAAATCCAAATATATTGGTTTTAGTTCTTTCTCAGGCCCGAAAAGGCAAAATATGCCACTTGTCTTAACAGGCATTACTACAGATTTCGCTAAGATTTCGTCTGCTCGAGAGCTTTATAGGATTTGATGTTATTTTTTTACCGTACCCAACTCTTTCCAAGTGAAGCGATGGAAGGAATCAGTTTCTTCTGCAATTTCGTATTGATCCTTGGTCTCAGGGAATAGGTTGGAAATGATCTCAATTTTTTTATTCATATCCAAGTTACAGGGGGAGGCTGCTTATTTAAGTTCTTTTGTTTACGTCTTTTTTTTGAACTATTTATTAGTATTCGTAAGTTCTTCTTTGATATTTTGTATTATGTGTTCTTTTTTTTCTGGCTCGCGTAAGTTATCTTCTACAAATATTGCAACAATCCCGAGTCTTCTAGATTTTCTCGTTCCATCAGTACGGCTGCTGCATTTGTCCCCTTATCTGTATTTGACTTCGGAGACCAACCTTACTGATTATGAATGTAGTGTATCTATGAAAGCTCAGAGAGATCTTCTCTAAGTACTTCCCAATGCCGTATTTTCCGTTCATTTGGCCTTTTTTACTATTTTTGTGAAAGATACTTATAGTTATGTTATATCCCATACGTACTTCTAGGCATTTTAAATTTTTTTATTGGTTACCAGTTTATTGTCATTGTTGAATATTTCTTCTAGCCAGTACCACTGTTTTGAATTTATGAAGTGTCAGCTTGAGAATTTTAGATATCATTTCATGGTACCGGTGTCGTCTGGCGATAACGGACGATCAGCAGTAATAGATTCACTCTTGACGGCTGATTGAACTATATTGGTTTCTCGGAACTTTCGGTCTCGTCAAAGCATATTTCTACGGCGTATCGGAATATTTCGTACGCATAATAAATAAATTTTTTTTTTACATTTAAATAAAATTTAATTGTCTCTTTGTTTTGCGTTTATTTCTAGATTTTTTACTTTAAAAATTAACTGAGTTAAATTCATAGCTCTTAACTTTTCGATACGTTTACGCAAATGAAATAATTGCACTAATGTCAACGTTTAAGAATACAGTTAACAGTAACTGTTTAGCACCTTGACACATCCTAAACGCTCATTTTATGATCACAAATGATCAGTCAGGGAATACATTGTCCCCCTCGTAGCTTGTTTACAACCTCCGCACTCCTCACTACAATTCTGTGAAATGTGACGTCGTTGGATAAGCTGCAAAATCGGAGGATTGGAAGGTGTAAAAGGAGACTAGAAGAGTTTCAAACGTTGTGGACGGATTATAAACATAAAAACAATTCGCAAGCTTGTAAGAGGTGCAGGAGTTGTAGACGAGTTACGGAGGATGAAACATTTGTACATTCATTTCGTACTACAACCGTCTTTATAAAAGAATTGCTTCGAATGCGTCAAGGTACTAAACAGTTACAGATTCCTTAAAATTTTGTTTACTCCTAGCCCCTACCTTACATGTCAAGGCATTGTAGTTTGCATTGTTGATAAATAAGATAAATTGGGTCTTTTCTAATTATTTATGAGGTGATAAGGAATCAACTCTGGGCATCTCGATGTCTCCGCCGCGCCCGCAAACAAATATTTTTAACCGCACCGTCGCGCGCCAGGTGGGCTATTTTTAGCCGTCACCCGCACGGCAATTTCCCAATTTTACTCTCGGCAACAAGTAATCGCGATCTGTTTACGCAGGAAACGGCCGTTCGGCCGCAGCCAGCCAGCCCGTGAAAGTCATTTTCCTGAGAAATGCATTAATGACGGCGTTGCATAAATGAGCCTGAATAATTAATGCGGCGAGTCGGCACCGCTGCTGCATGCTGATTTTTGCGCGATCGGCGGCTTTCCGTTTTAGTGGAAATGCGCGAGAACTGCCGCTTGCAAAGGCGACGCCGCATCGCCATTTGCAATAATGCAGCCCGGCGCCCGCCCGATCCGCCGATGCAGCGAAAATAGCGACAGCGGGGAGCCGCACGAACTCAATTTTGGTGTGGTCTAGGCAGTAAAGCGCGAGAAATGGGCGCCGGCAGCCGTTTTCGAAAGAAGTCCAAAAGCCCGTATTAGACGCTGCAACACCTCCGCCCCCGCGAAGGGAAGCGCGATGAATTCTGCACGGAAATTTGCATTTTATGCCGGGCAAAATTGGCTGAGCTGCACAGCTGAGCTTAAAAATTCATGGAAGACCAAAACGTCGGCTTCAATATGCATTAGGTGAGATTCGGCCTTCAGACAGCTTCCTAAGAGTAAACTGATACTGACAATCTGGTGCTGCTATACCAAACCGCTAAAATGAGTGTCGCTTCGTCTTGCTGTTGATGGAAGTGGAGTAACAGTACATCGCATTATGCTATTACGTCATGGGATATCTTTCGAAGCGTGTTATCTTCCGGTTGACAACAATAATTTTTCTCTGCAAGGACGAAAGTGTTGCAGAGGTAAATTAAGTCTGGATAGAGCACTAAATTTAAGCTCATTCTAAATTATCCATTTTTTTTTTGGTTGAAATAAAATTGTATAGAATCCAAGTTGTCGATGAATTGCTTGATTTCTTAATTGTAATTTTTTACTCCGTCTTCTCTTCATTTTCACTACCACTTTAATGTACATGATCCTGGAGGTAAATTCAGGAAATGAATAAACAATGTAAATAACATTAAATTATTTACATAATTAAGTAATATTGAAAACCATATTATTAAATTTAGGATCCATTGGCAGCCACGACCTTCTCGAACTGCGACTTAAACCTGCTACATGTTAACACAACTTTCTCCTTATCCATATGTGTTTTTATCTTCCTGGTACAGACCCTTAAGCTGTCATTGGTGTTACCAGGATTCTGTTCGATCTTCATTTTCAATTCACAGACGAATTAATAACTTCTCATGTGATCATATCGCTCGCTATGAGTTGCCCTATCGGCAGTTACCTCCTGCTGGTGGTCAAATTTCCTATACTTCTTGCCTACTATCGTAAACTTGCGTCTTTTTATAGCGTAGGCAATGGCTTTTGGATACCTCATATATATTTACTTTCTGTCTGATGTCACTCATAATATCACTCATAACAAGACCTATTAGGTACTTAATAAAATCTATTAATTAAGTCTAACCCGAATAAAATTCACTTAATTCAAGTCAAGTTAAAGTAACCAAATTTAAGATTATCCTAACATTTTACATTTATAGGACTCAAGTAATTCTTTTTGATGTCATGATTAATTCCGTCATTTCTTAATTATAAGTTCTTATCCTTATCTTCGCTTGATTTTCAATACTACGTTCAAATACACATGTAAGGCAAGCGGAGGATCGATATATATTTACCTTCCGCTTAATGTTTGGTTGTCTTTTTTTTTTGGTGTTTTAGATTTTATTATTTCTGATTAGAATGAAGGTTTTTGTAACTGGAAGTAATGGTCCGATTCGTGTAGTTAAATTTTGACGTAACCTTAGGATCAAAAGTTACGTAGGGTGACATCAAAGCAAATTAGGAGTTTAGTCAAATCTGTTAGTCAAGTCCAACTTGACCCTAAACTAACTTTGCCTAATGTAAGTCAGGTTAGGCAACTTAACCCTAGACTAATTTTATCTAATTTAAGTCAGGCTAGAGCAATCAAACTTAAGCTTTATTTAACTTTTTCATATTTTTTTTTGTTAATAAAATTTGCATAGGATCCAAGTAGTTCTTGTTGTTGTTAATGATGAATTTCTTGATTTTTCTATTATAAATTATTTTCCTTTTTTTTCTCTTAGTTTTCAGTAATACGTTAATATACTTTTGCAGGGCAAGTGGTGGACTGATATACATTTATTTATTTTCTGTTTAATGTTTTGATGTTTTTTTTAGTTTCCACCATTTTATTGTTTGGTCACCGTTGAAATGAGACTTTCTGTAGTTAGAAGTAGGGTACTTAAATTTGGATGTAACCTTAAGATCAAAAGTTACATAGGATATCAAAGCAACTTTGAGATCTATTAGAAACTTAGAAAAATTTATTAAACCTAGCATCACTGGTGCGGCCGGAATAAGTGGACTGTATAGGTAATTTTGAATTTTGAATAGAAAACTTGAAACAACTCTAAAATTAAAACACTAACCTGTGGAAACGGCGCTTTCCGCAGATATCGGTTCCCTGCTGTTGGTCCTGGGGCTTCCAGAAGAAAAGGAGAAGGATATGAATAAAAATTAGGACAAGTTACCCCAATCTTCACAGCAGACGAAACTGTCGCGTCTTTCCTGGTGTGAAAGGTTTCCCTCGTCGAGCCAGATGAAAGAAAATGGACGGAGTAACGCCGCCGGCGAACTCTCGGTTAAAAAGAAAAATGTTCCCGACTTACGGATAATTTACCGACGAGAACACAGCCAAAAATACCAAATGCAAAAACGCGAACAAAGGCAAAAGCGTAATGCCGCGAACGAAATGCGAAATGCAAGTTTTAATGAATAAAGCAAAGGTATAAAGTCGCGCGAACTAAACGTAATTGAAATGGCAAGTTTTAAAAATGAATAAAGCAAAGGCTGAATGTCGCGCGAACTAAACGAAACCAAAATGCTAATGCAAGTGCACACAGGCAATTGCAAGTGTAAAATGCGCGGCTCACGGCCCAGACAGCCGGCTATATCGCAACGCGTGCTTGTGGTCAATTGGGCCGATAAAACAAATTTCAAATATATATGAGAGGGAATCAAAAATTATAGCCGGCCCTAATTTAAACTTCAAAATAAATATAATTTGGAGATTGGCGCGAACAATCACTTTAAACTACTTTCATTTAATTTAAGTCAGGCTAGGACAACTAAAATTAAGCTTATCCTAACCTTTACGGAGTAATTTTTTCAGTTATCTGCGAAGTTATTGAAGGGAACAGGTTTCGCATTAGAAAAATTTTAAATGGAATTATAAGGGAACCATTGAAGTCTAAGCTGAGGATTCGTGTGCTTAAATTGGGACGTAATCCTAGGGTCCAAAGTTAGTCGAGTATCAAAGTAAAATTTTAGGAACTTAGTAAAGTCCAACACGATTCTAAATTAACTTCGCCTAATTTAAGTCAGGCTAAGACAAAGGAACTTAAGCTTATCCTAACCTCTTTCATTTTTTTGTTGTTGTGATAAAACTTATACAGGACTCAAATAGTTGTTCCAGTTGCGGATGAAGTTCTTGATGGGTACAGGTTTTGTTTTCAGAAAATTTCTGATGGAATCATAAGGAACATCAACTGAAAGTTTTAGGCAAGGAGAGCCGATTCGTGAACTTAAATTTGGACGTAAATTTAGAATCAAAAATTACAAGACCAATTAAAAAAACATTGAGACCTATTACCAGCTTAGTAAAATCTATTGATCAAGGCCAACTTGACCCTAGACTAACTTCACCTAATTTAAGCCAGGGCAACCAAACTTAAGCTTATTCTAACTTTTTCCATTTCTCTTTGGTCGCGAATAAATGATGTAGGACTGAAGTAGTTATTGTTGTTAATCATGTTAAATTTCTTAATACAATAAAGTTTTTCTTTTGTCTTCTTTTGGCTTTCACTACTACATTTAAAGGGATGGATTGATAGATATTTATCTTCTGCTTGGTATTTTTTGTCACCATTGGAAAATTCTGCTAAGATACGTAAGTTTTTATGTAAGATTTTCATTATTTTTTAAAAGTCCTCTAGTGCCATGAAGTTTTTGTTCATCTCAATTTTAGTATCTACGGTGGTTAGTAGATATTGATTTTCTGGTGTAGAAGATTGGTTGATTTGGTTGTTTGGTTTTTATTTTGACGTATTTCGGTAAATTCCTGTAATAAATGTGAGTGCTGTTGAGTTGCTTCTTTTATCCATTTCTTGCTTTAGCTTTCTTGTTCTTCTTGTACTACTTCTATTGCATGTTTTTCTTTCATGTGCATGCTTGAACAAGTTTGATAACTTTCTTTCTAACCTATATTGAATATTGTATTTTTTATTTTTCTTGGATATTAATATTTATTTGTTAGTTCGTTTTATATTTAATTCCATACAAGTTTTTTTAGATCAGTTAACGCTTTATGTTTGTTGTTTCTTCTTTCTTTCCAATTTAATTTTACATTTTTATGTAATTTTTTCGATTCAGTTACAGTGAAAATATTTTGTGTTTCGGTAGCGGGCTGGTGTTGCATAAGCGACACATGTAATGAAGCTTGCATTATGCGCCATAACGGCGGGCGCACTCAGTAAAAGTATTTATAGCAATCTGAATTTCAAATCGCACTGCCGCTAAGAGTGAAATGATGTTCGGGTAAAAAACGTCAGGTTATTTACACATCAACAACAATCGTCCATATCACAGTGCAGCCGTGCTGTCAAACAAATTAAGCCGCGTTATGGGGTTAAAAAATTATCGGATTAAAGCGGCTAAAATAAGTGGACGGAAACGTAACAGGGCTGATGTCACGTTTTTCCATATAAGATAATGGTAATTAGCAGTTAAGCATGGCTTAGGTTATAATGCATCTTTAAGGAAATATTAGGTACGGGGTACGAATTAAAAATATCTGTATTATTCAATTTTTAGTTATAAATATTGGATAACGAGGTTTTTTTTTTACTAAATTACGATATTAATTTAGAAATTCTTAGCCAGCCTTTTGTCACAGTCGAAGCGGGTATCAGATAGGTTATGTTGCAAGGATCTGAAGAAATGATAATCGAAAGAGGGTATAGTCTGGTGAATATGCTGGGTGTGATAAAATCTCTAAAGATGTTTTCGGGGTGTGCAAAATGACTTTCTTCCTTTCCTTGCCGTTATAAAGCTTTTTTGTGTCCAGCACGACACTAACATGCATTCGTTGTTGCTGGTAACGTACAACTGTTAACGTTTCATCAGGCAAAAACTCATGGTATATGATGCACTGCTAATCCCACTATATGCACGGGTAAATCAAATATGAACCAAAATAATTTTTTAGTTTATTGAAGAATTATGAAAAAAGGATACAAAGTTACTTTTTTACACGATCTCCTGAATATGATGAATATGATTGGGCCCACGAACGCCTCGAACAACATCGTCATCAAATCTTTGTCCTTCAAATGTATCAAATGTGGTCTAAACAGATCATAATCGCAGGGAATAAGTCTGGGCTGCGGGGAGGATGTTCTAATATAGTCCAAAATATTTCATCAATTTTTTATCGAGCTTCGCCAACATTATGGGGACTAGCGTTGTCTCGGATTGACAATTTCAACAATCGTCAGTCGGTAGTAATTTTCTAGAAATAGGCGAAAAATGTGAATATACCCCCCAATCACGCTGTTCTTCGAGAGACATCGCTGATCTTCATTTTCAACTATTTGTCGACCTACCAAAAATTGCTTATGTCAAGTACACAGTTCTGTCTAGGTATTTCTACTTATAATACTTTCCGTTTACCTGAGAGTGCATGAAAAAGAATTATATTTGATTCATTCACGTAGAATTTAGAGTCGAAGCTGATATTCGCGGGGCATCGCAGCTAGATTATCACATCGAAAATGAATAAAACAATTTTTATTTCGTCAGATGAGAGCACTTTCTACGATTTTATAAGAGTTTAGTGGTCCCAGTTTTCTTGAGGGTCTCTACTTTTGTTATAAATTTATGGCTTCTTTCTGACCTTTTACCAACAATTTTAGACTTCTTTTGACAGTAGATATGGAAAGTATTTGCTTGGTAACTGTATAAGTCTTATACATTATATAGATAGCAGTCGAATAATCCAAACAGAGTCTTGGACCTTTTAATCCGAGAAATGGTCAAATGGAATCTGAACTCTAGTAGCCATGTTACGTTATCATTCACATAACCAGTAATATCTTGCTAATCGACGCTTCGCCCGGATAAACCTACGAATGTTTCGTTGTAAGTCACAATCTGGTATAAGAAATCTTTCTTCTTGTATTTGCAGAGTATCGACATAAGAATATTAGAGAAGTTTTCTCTTGTCTTTAACTGTGAGTATATGAGGAACTCAATGGACTATTTTAACTAGACCTTTCCTGCTTGTATAGACACTTAGAAACGGCTTGATAAGTTATTTCGAGTTCTTTTGTCAACTGCTTCATTTATTATTTTTTTTTGCATTAAATAGGCCAAAATTTTTATTCTTAATCCGCTGGAACCTCTTTTTGCATGTATTCTAGAAAACGGCATGTTTCTTGAGCCACACCAGAGAACAGGGGAATGTATCGCAAATGTTGCTTATCACACGACATTACTTTTACTACTGATTTTTAGGTTATAGTTTAAATGCAAATTTGGTAGGTTTAAATATAGGGTAGCCCAAAAGTTAATTGAAAGGTATAGCGATTTTTTTTGCATCTTTGCTTTGATATGGTTCCCAGTATTGTTTTAGTGCATCTCTATCGGCTCATAAAATTTTATTAATAGTAATTTGTGTTTTTTTGGCCACAAACAGATACAAGATTCAGTTTTTTTTAGAGAAAATTTAAATTAATTAAAATAATGTTTGTCATTGTTTCGCTAGAAACTTATTTTGTAATTTATATCAGCATTTTTAATAGTGTGGTGTATAGCATCTCTTAATCAGTTTCTACAGAAGCTTACAATGGTAACATTCAGAACAAAACAAAAGTAAATGCTAATAAAATTCCTCATAAATTTGCAGCTTGTTAATTCGACAAATTAATTTGGGTTTTATTTTGGAGAAAGTCAAACAGATCATTGTATCATTAGCAGTAATGGGTTGTGATTTCATATTTAAGAAGTAAAACCTACTATTTAGTCTAAAATTAGCGTTGCGAAAACAAAAATGTTAAGAGTTTCAAAAGTAATTTGGACTCACCTTGCAATAATAAAGGAGAAATGTGTTCTAGTTGCAGGTGAGGAGCTATCTCAACGACGGATGAAGCGGACCTCTTCCTATAGAACGAAGTATTTGATTAGAATTTTAATTTAAAAAATTGCGTTGCTAATTATGCTTTAAGTTTCTTTTTTCGGAAAACTTTAGTTGCAAAGACTGCGTAGATTGCAATCTGAATAATATAACAAGAGAAGTTCTACGCAAATAATCTAAATGTAAGCCTCCGCGATGCTCATAGGGTGCTACAACTCATTTTTTTCAGTTTTTGAAAAATGCGGACTTTGAGTTTCACCCCTAACAAAAGTTATCCGTAAAATAAGTCCACACCTTCCAAATGTTTAAAAGTACTTGCGTTGTTTAGAGTGAAGGTTAGAATTCGTCTATAGTTTTAATGTTTGAATGTGATCTGTGTATATTTCCAAATGGAGGTACTTTATTATCAACTTTTCTATAGTCACTAGGGTTTACCGCCAGAGTGGTTCAGTGGTTGAAATGCGGCTGCATTATCGGAGCTCTCTTATGCTTGTCGGCTGGCCTACTCAGTCACTAGAAACAATTGAGTACCTCAGTTCACTTCAAAAAGGGGTAATGATGGCGCTCGTCTAAGGCGCGGGGCTTGTCACATCGCCCCGCATCAGAGATGGTGCACAACAAGCGGTCAGAAAGAGCGAACATTTGAGAGCTTTAACCTCTCAGATCGTAGACCGTGCTCTCACGCCGGATGTTAGAGCCTTACCATTATTATATATAATTATATGTCACTAGGGTTTAAGTCCAAAGGAAGTATTAGTTCACCTGGAGTAACTCCTCCAGAAAATGGTTCACAATCACTTTCAAAAGGAATTTGTTCTTGATCGAATTATCCATCAATATTGAACCAGTTTTCTGAAGAACAAAATCAACCTAAGTTGAAGTATACGGACTTTGAAAGTAGTTCAATGTTTGGGCTTTAGTCAAAAATTTTAGCAGAACACTTCCTGATATGACGAATAGTTACGTCGTAATGTACTTGATTTATTTTTCGTTTGTTGAAGCGCTGTTATTGGTTAAATGTGGTTAAAGTTGGGTGTGTGGTTTTGTGACAACTTTTATTTTCTGGATAAATCATTCAAATAAAAACAGTTTGACCTACTATTTGCTAAAAGTTCACTTATTGCACAGATCAGTATAATCGATTGTCAATTATTAATATATGCTAATAGCTGGATTATTTTAAGTGAATATTTACTTGATAAAGAGATGATTTGAGCTAATACTTGCATACCGAATGAATCATTTAAATCAAAATAGTCAGAAGCGGTTTTGAAGTACTGATGTTCATTGGTTGCGTGATTTAAACGTTTATTTATTCATTAGGTTTATCTAATTGAATGTTTATCTATTTTACGTATGATAGTATGCTGTATTATTTGATCTTATGGTTAATGATTATATATTTATAATTAGATTATGATTCTGTCAAAACGCTTACTGGTTAAATGGTCAAACGTTTATTTATTCAACGAATCTTTGCTCTCTGAATGAATGCTTACTTACCGTTTGAATTATTCTGATCTAATATATTGTCCGTCACTCAGATGATATTGGTTGCATGGTTGTTTGTTGTTGGATGATTTCGTTTGGATGCTAGCTTGTTAGAGGAATAATTTAGGTCAAGTTTTTTGTTATTCGATGAATTATTACAAATAAATGTTCGTTTATCAAAAGAATTTATTACATTGAAGTAATAATCGTGGATCTGATGATTAAAAGTGGTTAAAAGCTTGTGTGCTGGTCTACTGGTCAGATGATTGACTTAAGTCAATATAGTCTGACGCATTTAACCTAATATTTTTTTACTGGATGGATGATTCTGGTCAAATATTTTTTGTTGGTCCTATAATTTCGGCAGGATTGTTGTTTACTAGAGGAAATGTTGACCTAATCTTTGCTTGCTAGTTTAATATTTTTTTCGGGCAATCTACTTATTTATCAGGTTTATCTGACCGATTGTTTACTTCTTGGTCAAATGATCTCCTAACCGTTTGTTGTATTAACGCTTTCCATAATATCACTATGTGTTTGATAGATGATTTTGGCCAATTTTTTATTTGTCCTATTATCACCAAAAAATTGTTGTGTACTGAATTAAGAATTTTGATATACAATGTAGGTACAATGTTTGTTGGAAGGATGATTTTGATAGACAGCTTAGTGATTACGGTGAACTTTTTATTTAGTAACAAAGGATAACTTTGGGCTTACTATCCCTTTCATTGGCCTAAGATTCTATCGGAGCTTTTTTGTGAGAAACCGATGATTATTTACCGGTTAGACGAAATATTTCCTTGATTTTGATAGAACTACTACAGTAGAATGTTAAAGAAAATTGTATGATGATGCTGATCTGATGTTTGCTTGTTGTTTTAATTATTCCAATCGAGAGTGTACTTATTTCACCAGTCAAGACAATTGATATTTGTTTGCTGAACGAATGTTTTTTATTTAAAAGTTGTCCTCCGATTGTCCTAAAAATGTCTGTTTATTCTACATATGCATCTGACGAGTCTCTACCATGATCATTTCACAAACATCTTTTGCTTCTTTGCTAAATTCTTATTGCTTGTTGCTTAGATAATTTTAGCAGGTTTGCTTGCCGAATCAACAATTTCAGCTGATTATGTATCTATTGTGCGGATGATTATAACTTGACAGCAGCAGGAGAACTTATTCTGGTTGCTTTCCTTACCGGATAGACGAATGTTTAGCAGTTTTTGTTTCCCGATGGAACATATCATCTGGATGCTTGTTTTCTGGTTGAATATTTGCTTACTGAATGAATGATTTTCTCTTGATAGATGCTTATTTACTAAATTGGCAATCATCAATTGTTTGTTTCAAGTTTTAAGAAGATTATTGAACATTTGCTTTCAGAACAAACGATTGCAGTTGAATGATTGTTTGCTATCCAAAAGCTGGGTTCTTGCATCAATTGTTTTGCTGAATGTTTATTTAACAGATAGATATTTTAGCTGAATGATTGTTTGTTAAACTGTACATTGTCCATTTTGTGATATGCCTGGAATTCTGAGCAGATACATCTTGATAACTTTGCGCTTATTGCACAGATAATTTGTGTTGCATTTTTATTTATTACATTAAACGGTTGTTAACAAATAGAAGATTTTATATAAATGCTTGTTTGATGAACTGTTGACTGTTTATTGGGTGATATGGCTGCAATGCTGAGTAGATGATTCTTGCTGACCGAGTGCTTATTGAATTGGTGGCTCATGTCGAATACTTGTTGACTGTCTAAATTTTGTTTATTAAATCGTTTTCACTGGATGCTTACACAATAAATTTTACCTGAATGTTTGCTTGACTAACTGTTGATGTATCTGGAATGATGAGTTGATGAATTTTGCTAATAATACGCTTATTAGACGGATTATCCCTGTAGAATTCTTGTTTGCTGTCCAAATACATGAATTATTTGTTTAATGCTTTCATAGTAGACAGACGATTCTAGTTGAATAATTTTTTATTGGACTGTTGATTGCTTATAGATTGTTCTACCTGGTATGCTGAATAGATGATTCTTGCTGACTCTATGCTTATTGGACGGATGATTCTTGTTGAATTCTTGCTTGCTGTTCGAATGATATGTGTTAAATGAATTATTTTTGATGGATGCTTTTGATAGATAGACGATTCTAGTTGAATTTTTGTTTGATGAACTCTTGACTGCTTATTGAGAAATATGCTTAGAATGCTGAGTTGGTGTTTATTGTTGAATTGTTTGGTGTCATAATGCTGTGCATTAGATGGGTTGCTTTTCCTGAATGCTTGCTTGACAGATAAACAAATTCGTTGAGCTGTTAATTATTTATCGATCGATATGATTAAAATGTTGAGTTGATGATTCTTATTGAATTTGTACTTATTGGACGGGCGATTCTCGTTAAATCATTGATTGTCGCCCAAATCTTGTTAATTCTGAATGTTTGTTTATTGTTCTCGGTTGCTTAATTGGTGATATGCCTGGATTGATGAGTAGAAGATTCTTGCTGACTATATGCTCATTGGACAAATGGTTCCTGTTAAATGGTTATTTCTTGGCAAAGACTATTAGATGGGTTCGTAGGTGGATAGATGATTGTAGTTAAATATTTCTTTACAATAAGTTTTTTTGTTTCTTTTAAAATGTCCGTTTATTAGATTGTGAAAGTGGTAATGTTTCTGGTAGTTTTGTTATAGTATCCTACTGCCCCTTTATTAATAAGTCTATATTTGTTTAGTGGACGAGTAAGTTTGTTTTTGATTATTCCAACTAATGCTTGTTTATTGAACCTATATGTTGCTGATTGGATGACTGAAGTTATTTGGTATTTAAGTTCTGTTTCTGTAGCTTCAAAACAGTGTGTGCGTGTGGAGAATAGCTACACGGATTTTTAAATTAGAAATCTCTAGACTTCACAGCTCCAACCTTGACCGTGTAAACCTCGCCATGGCTTTGTCGATCCCATGCACGACTGTAAATCCAAATTCGAATAATACATTAATATGCCCCATTGCACTGTCGCTGCATGCATTGCGTCCAACAGTTGGAAAACACAAAACCCCTGCAATTGCGTGCACGCCACGGTAGAATAATCTCGTTATACCGTACGTTCGAACGACTCTGACGTGCATTGTTCTTATTTTATACAAGCGGAAAACAATTGGATGCCCGCCCGAGCGGGTTTGCCTAATTTCGGGCTCTTAACGACTTTACCGATACTTAATGGGGCATTTACGTGTTGCGTTCCCCATGTGCCGCGCGCCCGTAATGCTTGGTTTTTATTCGGCAGCCGGCTGCAGCTCTCCTGCTGCTGGCATTAGCAGGCAATTAACAAGCGAGCAGTCTTAAAATTAGCCGCGAGATTAGCCGACTTATCTTTCTTCAGCAACCGGTGCACTTTCGGAGGACGGGACCAAAAGCACCCGTCATTTGTCAAATCGGGATTGCCTTGTGAATTCGCCCGTTTTGACCGAACATAGCCTGGATTTGATCCGAAATTGTTTGCTGGCGCCGGTACAAAACGGATATTTAATTCTAATTAACGAAATGTTTAATGCATTTCAATAGCTGCTACATTATTCATCCGTATTTGCTCAAAATTTAATGGGCCCAAATTAATGTGGAAGTGGATTTCGAGCGGGCGGTTTTGTATGGACAAATCGCTTTCATGGCTAAATTCTAGGAATATTTTATTAAATGCTCCTGAATTTATAATTCGGCTATTGCTCATACTTCAGATGTTTGTTAAAATGCTGGATGTATTGATTAGATTTGAAATTAGCATTTTTGTGTATTTTGGTTTGTACAATTCCGTGCATACAAATATAAATAAAATAAAGTTTAAAACTAGATGTAACAGCTTGGATCTTAAAGGTTTAGTATTCCACAATGTTTAAAAGAATTGATTTCAATCGTTTCAAAGCAAAGTTTATAGACCCATGATTTGTGTGCATTATTCGTTAAAAATGAATCGTAACATGACATTAAAAAGAGTTGTAAATTGTGGAAAGACCTTAATCTAAGACAAGAAAAAAATTAGAATCTAAAAAGAAGAATTGTCGCTTTCTAGAAACACGAAAAATTTAATATTTTTGACAAGAAGACATACAGGGAGACAAACTGGCGCAATGTTATGTTTATTATTCGAATCACTTGGTCGATCAACTGGAGTAAACGGAACTTGTTCAGCCACACGCCGACACCAAGCTGCGTGTTAACTTTCTGCGAAATCAACATTAATTTAGTTTAGAAAGCTCACCTCAGTTTGCGTGTTATTGTTGAACGTAAACGCATCGGTGTAAAATTGTAAAATAATACACATTTGCTCTGGTTCAAATTGAGGCAAAAACGAAATGAGTTATAAAAGGAGCTTATATTGAAATATATACTCAAATATCGAGTGAACAATAAAAATAAATCGAGAGCTCGCCCATTGGGGACAGTCGACTGTTCGAAACAGATTCTTTGGTGGAGCAATTTGATTGTTTCTAATCCGCAAAGCCGGATCCACTTCGCGCAAGTAAACCAAATGTGTCTTACAGTATAATTAAGAATAATAGTTGATGGGGTTGTTAGGCAATGATTGCTTCATCAGGCTTCCTTAGGCAAATTTAAAATTGGCATTAATAAAAACAGCGAAGTGTGAAGACCTGCTATAGCGGCGAAAAAAGATTTTTTGAACTCACGAGCGTGATGGAAAGCCTCACATCTGTCCAAACAAAACAAAGCTCAACTGTTTTCCAAGAGTTGGTAAAACTATCAATGAACCATCCTTTGACCAAGCAAATTGTTACGTTGATATTTTTCTGTAGTTTTGATATGAGATATTAATGGTTGCATTCTAATTAATTTTCTTAATATGTGGCAAAAGGTGGAAGATTTAAATGCAAAGTCACGTTAGTCTGGCGAAACTTTTAGGGGCTAGCACATTTTGTGTGAGCTTTAGATTATCGTGGCATTACCACTAAACTTTTACTGTATGGTAAAAATATCGGAATCTGGTAAACAGAGAGAACGCCTTCTACAGCAAAATAACTTTTGGAGAAAAATGGAATCGAATTTTTCTCACATCTCACCCACTCTTGAAGCCTTCCATTTTCTACTTGTACTGATTCATTATTTACTTACTGGCAAGAAAATTGGCAATTTAAATGCTCTGAAAGGTGGGATTTAGGAATTTTGTGTCTCAAACCTAAGGAGTGGTCTAAAGCTGTAATTTGCATCATTGTAGAAAGATGAATTAAGTTCAAAGAACTTTTTCGAAATTGTATTAATGTAAAGCTTGGCTATATCTGTATATTTAGGATTCGGGATCAAACTGCTGATTAGTCAGTTTTACTAGTATAACAGATCTTACCCCACAGCCTAGTTCAGAATGGTATAATTTTAGACTTTTAGACATTCCTCGCTTGGGTAACCACAGGACACAAGTTTCAGTTCATGGATTTGATTTTTGTTAATTTAAATATTTTATAGCTACATATACATTGTTTTTGTAACTTTGATCTTTGATTTGTCAATAACTTGTTGATAAATCTGGATAATCATCTAAGAATGCTTTTTTAGTCACTAACGGAAGTCTCAAAAATAAATTTCTTTTGTTGATAGTCAAAGTTTTCAATTAAAGCGTTGCAAACTTGGCTAAGGATCTTAACCTACATTTGCGCAATTAGTGCAATGTAGTATCTAAATGTTGCATCAATGCAGACCTTGGAATAATTTAACCTTAAATTAGAACACTCGACAATGTTGAAGTTATAAAAAGTAAATTTAGTTTTATATTATTCAATCGAAGTGTTGGACAAATTTTATCCAACTGCTTGTTTACTGGCCCGATGTGTTGCTATCTTACTATTGGTTTGTTGAGAGTAAATATTTACCACACAAATGGTTATGTCTCAATCTTCCGTTTATAATTGCAAATTTTGCTTATTTGCCGGTTGTAGACGAATGCTTGCTCCTTTGACAAACGAATTCTAAAAGTTTTTCTCAAAAGTCATGCTGGTTGGATGATTTCGGCTGAATGCTTCTTATAATGTTTCATTTCCTTACTGAATGACAGCGAAATTTTTGTTTGTTGGGCAAATGTTTGTTTGTTGTGTCAAGAATTTTTGAAAGTGTGCTTGCTGGATAATTTCGGTTGAGTACTTGTTTATTAAATGAACGATTTCAGCTAAATACATTGTTTTTGTCTGGAACGTTTGCTCGACGGTTAGGTGTGCTTCTTCTTTTCTTTTTCTTTTTGAATCCGACCGAGTACTTGATTCCCGAATGGAGGATCTTGGCTGGCTGCTTGATTGTTGCGCATAGATTCTTACTGAATACTTTCTTGACGAACAAACGATTATAATAGAGTGCTTGATTCTTTACTGGTTGATTAACTAAAATTTTAAGTAGATTATTCTTGCAGAATAGTTGATATGGGTTGAATATCGTTTTCTGGCTAAATGGGTGTTTATTGTTGAAGATAAATATTTATTTATTTCGCGAGTTTTAACTCGACGTCTTAAAGGACATTCGTTAAAAAGATGTATTAATGTTTACATGTCTTCCAATTTCAGCTGAATTTTTATGGCTGACATTTTTTACTGCACGAAAGTTACATTTTATGATACTGGTTGAATACTTTGTTTTCATCTGGAACGTTTGTTAGCAGAATAGAGGGTTCTAACGAATGTTTGCTTTTTTATGAGTTTAGGGGAATTCTTGTTTGCTGGATAGAATTTACCAATATATTAGACGTATGGTTTTCGCTAAATTTTTGTGTTATAAATACATGATTATAGATGAATACTTGTTTATGGAACTGTTAATTATATATTGGGTAATTTGCCCGTAATGTTCACTAGAAGATTCTTGTTGACTATGTGCTTATTGGACGGATGATACTGGTTGAATGTTTATTTTCTATCTAAGTTCTCTTTTCGTCATGTTTACAATCTTGCTCTATTTTTTCCTATTTTTTATGTCTGCTCTGGTTTCCCATAATATGCTGGTCGTTTTCTACCTAGTCTTTCCACCTTTCTCTTGGTCTGCCTTTTGGTCTGCTTCGGGTTTCCATTTGTATATCGTTTTTATTGTTGTTTCGAGGTTTCTCCTGTAGACGTGTCCATAACATCTAATTCGTTGTGATTTTATAAAGTTTACTATGTTTTCTTGTAGTATGTTTCTTATTTCGAAATTAATCAGCCGTCTATATTCTCCTTACTCTGTTTTCTTGGGATCTATTATTTTTCTAATGATTTTACGTTCGTAAACTCTTAAGTTTTTTTCATATTTTTGTTAAGTTTATTGTTTTATTAGCGTAAGTTACTACCGGTCCGAGTTATATATCTTAATGTTCAATGTTTTACTAAAGTTTTTGTTGTGTAGTAGGTTTTTAAAAACGTAATCGGCTCGATTTTCTGCTTGTATGCTTTTTTGGATTTCTCTGTTGCTATTTTCGTTAATTATTACTCCCAAATATTTAAATTAGTTTACTATTACAACCACGTGCCTTTCCAAAGTGATATTTCTGGTATTTATTTTTTGTCTGCTGCTTACCATATATTTAATTTTATTCTCGTTTTATTAGTAAGTCTTTTTATTTCGCTTCTTCTTCCCACTTCAGTCATTAGACAAATTGTCTTTGCTTAATGATTGCTTGGCAAATAGTCGATTTTGGCTGAACGCTTGTTTGTCGAACTCTTGATTGTTTATTGATTTATATATATGTATATTAGACGGATGACTCAAGTTGAATGCTTATTTCTGATTTTCTCTAGATTGTATGTTTGCATGTCACTTAATTGTGATGCTTGTATTGTAGTAATTTAATAAATTCTGCATTCATTTTATTGCGAGACTTTCTAACAACTATAAATTAAAACATGGCTATTTAACTGTACATTCAGTTTATAAAGTAAATATAAGCATGGTCTTTGGAATATATAATTGATTTTTTTTCATTATTTCAAAACCGATCGATTAAGGCGTTTTATTGCGTTACGAAAGCCCTTGACTTTAATCCTGGGCTTTAGATGTTTAGCGCTTGACCTACTTAATAGTTAAAATAATTGTGTATTATTTCAAACAGGAGGCTGTCTAAAATGCGATGCTAATCACATGTCTCATTACAGAGGGTTGGGGGGTGGGGGGGTGGGTGGTAGGTGCAACGACAGGGCAATAAGGACAAGCATATGGAAGTTTTAATCTTTCAGTTCGAAGACTAGAATTTTACGCAGGGTTCAGAGTTTCACTATTTTTATTCTATTGGATTGGCTAAAAAGTAATTGTGTTATTTCTAATATGAGATGTTTATTTAAAAAAAAAACTTGTAATATAACTTGATAACTACAGCTTATACTTTTTTAAGGAAAAAAAGTTTACGATTTTATTAATTGGGTGTCGTGGATTACAAAATGTAAAACCAAATGGAACATTTTTGTCATATTTACTTAAGAAGTATTAGAATTTGTTCGTTAAATTTTGGTTTGAAGATACACCACGCTCAAGAAGGACTATGAAAATTGATGGTGACAAAATATTAAAGGCTTGAACGGATCCAATCGGCTAACTACAAGAGAAATTGCTTAACATTTTGAAATCTAGCGTCAAATACCATTTAAAACGGCGTGAATACGTTTGAAAGCTTGATCAGCACGAGCTCAAAGAAATTCATCTCATTAAGCGCGTTGATATCTGCGATTTCCTCTTAAAGCATAAAGAAAACGATCAATATTTGAAACTGCGATAACAGGATGAAAATGGATCGTCTATAACAAGGCCGAAGGAGATCGTGTAGGAATGGGGACGAATCTGTTCAAAAACAGATAGATGATGCCATAAAATAGATTTAATGAATCACAAAGACGTGCTGTTTTAGCATGATAACGCTAAACCACATACAAGTTACTCACTCGCCAAGCCTGGCATCATCAGAGCATCATCGGTTTCGCTCTTTGTACATGGAAAAGTTTACTTTGAATTCATAGGACGGACAAACTGGAACATTACAAGTAAAAGTTATTATATTAACAATTAATTTTGACTGCAGATGTAATAACAGTCACAATGGAGCATTACACCTCTGTATCTTCGACTGGCACCGGCCGCGATGAGTTTCGTCGCATTATTTACCCAATCATTTTCTAATTACGGAACGGCCATGCATATCAGGCCTTTGTGCGCAGAGTTAATAGGCAACAATTAAGTCGATATTTAATTAATGTCGCATAAAGCTGCGGCGACTTTTTAACTCCGGCCGAAGAAAAGTTCAACTTTGATACTTGGCGGCCATTATTGTAATAACTAGTTTGAGGCCGAGCAATTAATCACGGCTCATTCTACTTTCAGATAAAAGCTGAAATGCAAATTTCGGGGGTCTATTACCTCCGCTTTTTATTGGGAGGAAAGCAAACAAGCTCGGCTTGCCACTCTTGAAGCGAACTGCTTTGCTTCGCAAAAGTCAGTGCGTGGGGTAAGAGAGGGTAAGATAATATAAATTTTCCTTCGTAGTTAAAGAGACTGAGAAGTCCGTGTATTGCTGGATAACAAGGTCAAATGACGGCTGCCGCGCTCGTAAGGTGATAAGAGGGCAATCATTTGCCCCGTTGCTAAATAGGTTGAAGTGAAATTATCGTGGTAACAGCAAATTAGAGAGATGTTTTGCCTCGATGGAGATGAATTATTTCAACATCCAGTCGGTTGCTTGTGTTTTGTTGAGTGTACTGGAATGGGTTACAGAGGCATTTATTATCTAAATCGTTAGTAGCAGTAATGGACTGAAACGACGTAGAGTTCTTGGGAACTGGTTTTCTTCCTGCTCGTCCTTTATTTCGTCCTTCGAGGGCACGTCATAAATACCGGAGAGAATTCAAAAAAGAAGCAGCCGCGTTGTAATTGCCTAGGTTTCGACCGGGACCAGCCTCGATGCTGCACATCGGCAATAGAATCCATGTGTTGTTTACTGCGCGCCACAAAGCGGACGCTCTTTGTAACCCAAAACATGTGGCTTCGTGTCAAATTACGGGCTTTTTACCACATCAAATCGGGACACTTAGATATCAATGCGAGCAGAACTGCAAAACACACGCGGATGTTGGCCTTAACAGCGCGGTAATTGGCTGCATAAATTACCGCAGACCTTACGCCTATCCACACACTTGCCTTGAGTTTTGCACAATGCTTTCCCGCTCTTGTCCCGTTAGCCTGCGGCTTCGGAATTGAGCCAGGGATTTTTCTAATCTGGAAAGCGTATCAGTACGTGTAGATTGCCGCGCGACATGTGGTTCGCAGGGTCGGCTGTCTTATATTTTCAGAACTAGAGATCCGACAAAAAACAGCGTGCTGACGCTATAACCGTCTAATTTTTTATGTCTTGAGTATTAATTAACGATGTGAAAATGAACAGAGTAACATCATGGGAACATAATTTCAATTTTGCCTTTTTGCAACCTTTCCTGTGTCATCATATTTTTAATTAATTTCTACTTTTGCAATACATTAATTTCCTTCAACAAACAATAGGAAAATTGAGAAAAACGAGTTTTGTGGAGTTAAAAAGTATGTGCATTTAAAAAGCCGAGTGGCGAATATTTTTCGCTGAATTCTTTCATACTTTTAGCCTCGCTTCCTACAAAGGCGGCGAGGCCTAATCAGCTAGCAACATCCTGGCGATTACCTGGTGTATTATTGATTTATTAGCGGACTTGTCGCCAATTCTAAATTCATGCGCTCATGCACAATTTATTATTTATATGATTGGTGGGCATCTGAAGATGTATGCTGAATATCAAAGTATTTTAAAAAAAATTCCATCAAACTTGTGGATGTCTTGATGAAAAATAAAACCTTGTGTTGTAAATCTTGTAGGTATTGAAGATTATTTGGTTTGGATAAGATATTCATATAAAGATCACATAGCGCAGGGAGCTTTACAAGCTTTACAACCAAATAAGCTCGATTGGGCGAAGAAAACGAAACAAAAAACTATGAATATTTAATCTTTGTCCATGCCTCGCCCTCTCAAAACGATGGTGATAAATTATTTGGGTTGTTTGCACACTGCCTTAATTTTGTCAAATTTTCTAATCGAACCAACACTTGTAAATAATCTACTGAAGTTTTTGTGTGACAACTAGGGTGAATTTCTATGAGATTGTGACACAATTGTTTGGTGATCTCATAGTAGGAAAGTATTACTCTTCAAACAAGAGCTGGCTTAGCCATATTATTCTATTGACGTTCAAATCGTATTTAGAAAAGTGGAAGGCTGTCCAGATTAGGGTAGGATTGTGCTGTGCATAATAGTTGAAAATTGTTTTGAGATTAATGTATTTAAATATGACCGAAGGTAAGATAAAATTTGTTATGAACGTCTAATTATAATAACTTAAGATATCGTTACGGAAGAATGAAGTACACGTGACTGCTGCTCAGCTAAACGAGTGCACAACATCGTCTAGGAAAAATTTACAGGAAAATGCAAAATGGGTGCTGCGACTCTCGCTTATCGACCAAAATATAGTGTTTGGTAATATTTAACCCTTATGTTACTATCCGAAATTGTATGCTGGTTATCACTACCCTAAAATATCGCTGAATTCGGGTTAATATCACAAACGACTATTATCACAAGGGTCTCAGACCTTTCTAGAAGGTTCATTATAACAATAATAATAATATTCTCAATCCACTCTATACCTGAATATTTTTGTTTTAAAATTTGAACTACGAACGTGTTTTCTACGTAGTGTGTTCCAAACGTTGTATTACGTATTATATAGAAATGGTTTCGGTTTGATTTAAAAGAAATATTTTTAAAATTGAAAGAATTGTTAGGGGACTAATATTTCAAGTAATAATGTAATTTTAGTATATTTCCAGTAGCATTTTTACAAGGTAAATTCTTTTGAGAGAACAACTTATTTACAAAAAGTACTGGGCGAAGAAACGCCTTCAAATTCAGAGAATATTTCTAATAGTGATGACAAAAATCAAATGACTGAACGAGCTAAATGAAGATAATGATAATAAATGTGAATATGAAATCCATTGGTTAATACATCAAAGTTTAACTGCATCAAAGTGAATATAAATAAGAATAATAATAAAGTACACAACGTACTAGTAATTATTTTCAAGTTAAAAGGCGAAGTAAATATGATAACATTTCTTCTATCCACTTTAAAACAGCGCCACATAATATCGTTAGACAATTAAATGGTTCACATAGATCTACCTCATTATTATCCGAGCGCAATACATTCAACTGTATTCTTATATCGTAGATGTTTGATATCATCGTTCTTTATTCTAAGAAAAAGGCTATCAAGTACGTTGACGTTAACTTCGCTGGCGATATTCGGAGTCCCTTAGTCCAATGCCTAATCCTGTTCTTTTTTGGTGATCTGGCGTGAACCATGAATAAACCTTTGCTTGGCTTTCCTCATATCGTCATACGAGAGAACTATTTTCCTATCACGTTAATCTTCAGATAATGTCGGCGATGACAAACAATGTGTGTTGTCCGAAA
Organism: Sinelater perroti; assembly: GCA_036346155.1. Taxonomy (NCBI): domain Eukaryota; kingdom Metazoa; phylum Arthropoda; class Insecta; order Coleoptera; family Elateridae; genus Sinelater; species Sinelater perroti. The sequence goes on from JARFIY010000201.1 coordinate 1,445,167, forward strand.
ATGTTTTCGAATGCAGATAATAAACTTTTTCAACTTATTTTGAATTTATTTCATGACTCCCCCCCCCCCCTCCAATTAGAAATACAGATTGGTACCCGTGTACCCCGTGTAATAACCAGAAGGATGTTCACCTTTTAATTCTTAAATAAAGTCTTTATTTTGCAAATATAAGAATTATTTTTAAAATCTCTTCTAAGTTGCTTTAATAATACACATCTGGTCGGACAAAAAGGTTCAGTTTTTTGAAATTTATCTACCACTAGATACCAGAGAGGACGCAGAGAAACAAAGAGCTATGATCACAGTTTTTTGGAATGTTAAAGAGATTATCGTGATCACCTACTTGGAGGGCCCAAAACAATATGCCATTCCACGTACCTCCTATCGCCATGGCAAAAATTAACTGAGTTAGGATTTGAACTAATTCCTCATCTCCCCTATTCTCTTGATTCAGATCCGGGTGCTTTATTTGTGTTTCTGAATTTGAAAACGTAGAACAGTTGGTTAATAGTAAGTGATGAAGAAAGGAACCACGTGAAAACAGATTGTAAGGAGAATTTGACTTGGGTTCTTTAATGTGTGTTAGCGAAAAATCATCCCTTAGCTTCCATAAGCATTTTCCTTTCAATTTTCCATGAAAATTTAGGATTTAGATAAAGTGCCACATAGCACATTTTTATTCCGTAGAATTATTTAGCTGCATTATTTTTAGACAAAATGTACTTTTTTCAATTGATTATTTCTTTAAATACTGATTTTTCTTTAAAATTGTGGTTGTTATTCCACATAGTTATTCCACAACTGGTTGCCTAGTTGTTATATCATATTTTTAATGGGTGTAAATTTGAAGTGTACTTTGTGTTGTTAAGTCTTATATTATATCGCACAATATCAATATTTGTTGCTTTTTGTTAATCTCTATATTACTTGTTTTCTATATTTTTTCTATAATCTTTTAAAATACTTGCCATTATATTCCATGCACTTTTGTATTTTTCGAAATCAGTCGATGAACTAACTCCTATACGTTTTTTTTTTGTAGGTTTGGGCATATTCGCTATCCGACGCCATTATAAGATCGTTGTCATTGAAAAACTGTTTTAGTTTGTCCTTCATTCAGGTTTTGTAATTGTGTGACCAACTTATTGGGCATCTCTCAATACCGTGACACGCCGTGTCACCTCTTCATCTGTCAAGATGTTGGGTACTCAAAGAAACAAATTTTTCTCATTTGAATATTGCCGTTTAGAATGGTATGAATTGCTAGTGTAGGAACACTTTTTGGCGACGAAAGGTTGCATGCTTCTGACAGCAACGATATTCTTTCCTGTGAGAAAGATGAGTGTCCTGACTTTAGAGTGTCCCTTAGGTTGAATATTTCTCCTTGAAACTCCCAACACTACCTGAATATCGCACGATAAGGACACTTGTCTCCCAGCTCTTCAAACAAGACTAAGATGAAATTGCAAATTTTACTCACTGCCACAGTTTAAAAGCAACTAACATTTTAGCGGGTGCATCGCTTGCGTCATATTGCCAAACATTCCTAATATCCCATATACTAGCCAGATTATGCTTAATTTGTTTTATATATTAAACTATAGAAGAACTGCTTGGGGTTTCTAAACTAACCTAAGTTATAATAATGGGAAATTATATCTACGGATTTGTGGCTATTTTCTTGTGGTATCTTGTATAGAGTGAAAAAAATACCAAATTGAATGTATTTATCTTATGCAAATCAAAATATAGCCATACGAATATATTTTTATCAAATTAAATTAAAAATGATATTGCTTTTAGGTCTGAAAATCATTTAAAGTTACGCTTTGATAATAATTAATCAAATTAATTTTTTATTTTAATTGCCATGCTTATCGTTTTAATTTAAGCGATATATTGGACCCATTACCTTAATTATTAAATTTTTTCTTTACTGTAGGTGTATGCTTCAGAATTACAGTTTTATTGTAATGTAATATGATATCACAGTATACCTAGTAGGGTACAAAAATATTTTTATCTGTTTAAAAAAGATCATTTAACGTCTTCTTGTTTAATGGGATCGATTAGTTATGACGGTAGTGGGTTAATGTGTAATGTGTATAGTAAGATTTTAAAAGTTTTGAAAATTGCATATTGTATTAAAACTTTTTTTTTTGTAGAAAGTTAACTATGCATTATTGTGGTATATTTCTTTTTGTCGCGTTTGGAGAAGAAACACTGAAAATCACAGCTGGTGCTAATGTGTAGTTGACGAAACGGCCACTTCAGGTGTAATGCTTTAGATTAACGTCACTCTTAATGTGATATTGTAGAAGGTTGGTATTAAGTTTCTTGCGTTTCATATGAAAGGACATGATTGATGCCAAGGTCTTTCGATACCTGTCGGTGTCTTTAATAAGCGACGGCCGTTAAAAATTTTAAATTTTTGGTTAACAATAACATTAGATAGTGAATTTTGGTAATGAAGAATGTGGACATTTGACAAGCTTTCGGAAAGTTGTTTTACAGTTTGAATTGGCCTTTGAGGAAGAGCTGTAGTTTACATAAACCAATAATTTTGGTAGACTCCGGCTGTAACTGAGGTTTTCAGAACACTTACCAAGGTTTTTGATTAGGCGCTAATCACTAAAACGTTTCCACAAAAATCGTTCCTTAAGCGAGTAATGCCATTTTTACCGCACTGTTGAAATATGATCAAAATTTACAAACCGTTTATTTATGGCTCAGTTAAGATAAGACAAGAAAACTGTAAGTTGTGTCAACTGTTACTGGAGATTAAGTCCATTCATACTGCTGTCAATTGCTGTAATTTATTTAAAAATGATACAGGAAGGAAAGGCAAGCTAATTAATTGCTGCAATAAGGTTGCATATGATTTAGCTAAGTCAATGGTTTACACTTGATTGAGCTTTTTTATTTTGCGAACCTTATAGCTCGAGGAAAGAATTACTGATGTCTACTTTAACACACGTTACTTCTTTTTATATAACTTTATTATATCGCAAATTTAAATTTCCTAGTTGCTTGGCGTGTTTAGAAATTCCAAAAAAGCACAAAAAGTAGCGACAGCGAAGATTTACGGATTTTTAAACATTTCAAAATAGTAAAAGATCGAAGTGGTAGATATAAAGCAAGAATTTTATTAGAAAACATGGTGATGTATTTCAAGTTTGGACAATAATAGGTAGGGTTGGAGCTAAACCAGCATTTGCCTAAGCATAAAAGATATGGTACTGGCGTTGACTAAAACGAGCCATATGGGGACTGCCCCGATGAATTAGTACACTCAAAAAATAAAATTAAAGTTTATGTTCGTAAGAATACAGTCGGTGCAAAGTGAAAGCCAATATTTTTCCTGACAATATAAGTTCAGAAAAATCCTATGGACTTGACCAGATTGGTATAATGATGGTTTTGTAGATAAGGATTTTGTTAGAGAGGGATAATGGGGAGCGTCGGCCTAGTAGCCAGTAAAGGGTTTTAAATCTGAGCTCTATATGTTTCTTTTTCTTAGTAATGTGCCAGGAAGGACCAGGTGAGCTTGCTGTCCAGGTGTAGACCCAAGTATTTCATTGATGGGGATTGTGGTATCTCGATGTTATTAAGATGTAGTGGAGGACACATCCCTTTGCGAAGAGTGAAGGTCACATGAGTAGATTTGGACTCATTTACCTTAATGTTCCAGCGCTGGAGTCAGTCTTCAAGTAAGCTGAGGTGAGTTTGGACATATTCCACAGCGAGGTTTATGTCCGTGTGTCTCGCAAGTATAATTGTATCATCGGCATATGTTCCTATAGTAGTGGTTGGGGAGGTTGGAAGGTCTGAGGTATATAACGTATAAAGAAAGGGAACCAGAACGCTACCCTGTGGTACTCCAGATTGGATTGGGTACACTGGAGAGACTTCGTCGTTAACGCGTGTTCGAAATTTTCTGTCTGTTAGATAGGAGTCCAAAAGTTTATGAAATTGAGTAGGTAAGATTTGATGTATTTTGAGTTTGAGTCCTTTGTGCCAGACTTTATCAAACGCCTGGCGAATGTCCAAAAGCACAGCTATACAGTAGGCTGACTGTTCGAATGCTGTGTTAATTTCTTGCGTGATGCGATGGCACTGTTGTATGGTAGAATGGTGTCGGCGAAAGCCAAATTGATAATCAGGGATCCAGTTAGTTGCCGTGAATTCTGTTTCTAAGGTTTGTAAGACATACTTTTCAAGGAGTTTGGAGCAAACTGGTAGCAGGCTTATGGGGCGCTTTGATGACGCATAGCTGGGATCTTTACCTGGTTTAGAGATGAATATTATCTCTGCGATCTTAAATTCTTTCGGCCAATATTGAAGTCGGAGTATAGCATTAAATATGTACGTCAGCAGAACTATTCCTTTTCGTGGAAGCTCACGGAGCATTTTCGGTGTAATTTTGCCCGGTCCCGGTGCTTTTTTGAGATTTAATCTCTGAATTTCAGATTTTACAATCTTCGGTGTTATTAGTGGTGTGGGAGGTATATTCGGTTCAGGTGCTGGTTGGTCTGGGAGGTTAACGTTGGGTGGTTCATCATGTGGTTGGAATACTCCAGATAGGTGAATAGCGAACAAATCCACCTTTTCTTTGTCACTCTTGGCCCATCCTAGAGCTGGAGGTAGTTTTCGTATTGGTGGGGATGTGGTTTGGGGTTTTAAAGATTATTTGACTGGTCTCCATATTCAGTCTTCCTTCAAGGATTTGAGTTTCGCCTTAAGCTGATTTCCAAGGTTACTGAGGGTTGTTTTGTCTGCTGAATAATGGCTCTTTTGCCATTTGGCTCTGGCTTTCCTCTTTTGGGCAACTAGAAGTTTAACTTCTAGAGGAATACGTGTGTATGAGTTGACTTTTCTCTGCACCTTAGGCGGGGTAGCTTGCAGTGCTGTAGTTGTTAGCAGAGAATTGAATTTGGTAACTGCTGTATCTATTTTGAGAGGTGTTTTTAAACTGACTTTAAAGTCAATGCCTTCATGAAGAATTTGGCGGTATAAATCCTAGTCAGTTGAAGCGTTATGGATCCGTGCTGGGGGATTTTTGATTTGGACCTATGGGATCCAACCATAGAGTTGCATCTCGCGCCATAATGCTGCAGAGGTTCTAATCCAAGATTATTTGTATGCTGAGAAACGCGCCATAGTACATCAGAAATAATACTCTTAACACAGATCTGAAAAAACTTGCAAGTGCATTATCGCCCATGGAAGTATGGACACACATTTGAATCGTAAAAGCAATATTAAATAGAAAGGGAGGTTTTTTTATGAAACAAATGTTTGATATTCAAGTTAATTTTTTCCATTGTTTATGATGATTGTTTTGTTTTTTACGTGTTGTATAACAATATAATAAATTGTTATCTTATATTAAAGTGTAGAAATTTATTTTTTATGTAGTGTCTATACTTTCATGGGCGATAATGTACACGCAACTATAAGTTAGTAGCATATGAAAACGATCTTGTAGAACAGCTGTCGATTCAACGATCATCGGTATGAAGGCTTCGGCGGAATTGGCCACGGAAACTTATCATACACCCTAATCGAAAATAATGTGTTTACTTGGAATACTAACGATGGTTGCGTCTTTCACATGCCATGTAAAACTTAAAATTTTCTTATTACTCAACTTCTAAAAGTAGATTGTAAATATGCAATTAAATTAGAAAAATTATGAAAGCTCCCTCGTAGACACTGTGTATAACGAATTCTGTTCCTGACTGCTTTAATATTCTGCTCATTACTAACATCGTAAACGAAGGAGTCCAGCCAGGCATTTTTCATTAAAAAAATTAAACGCCGCAGGAACGCCAAAAATCCTGTACATCGGCGATATCTACTGCGTCACATTTTTTCACGCTGCGTAATAGCGTGCCGCGATGCGCCATGCATTCCGATTATTTATTCTAAATAATTCATGTTAGCTCTTGGTTTGCGCACTCCATATTTCACTGTTGCGACAACAAGCTGGCGTTTAGAACGGGCCATGTGTAAGTGTTACGTGCCTCGGATTCCGCGGCGCATCGCGCGAATTTTCCGCGGCCGACGCGCAAAGCAGGGCGCCTTTTCCTCTGCAAGCGCGCTAATTACGGCTGCGCCGATAATTATTTACGGTACAATTAGCAAGTGTGAATGAATTACCCACAGACAATGGCGCGCTGCACTGGTGCTTGCACGAGCGCAATTAGGTATTTATGTTTAAACATTCGGAGCTGTAGGAAATGATGATGCAGCGCGATTAGCCGTTGCACTGGACGCGCAGCTGAAAGCAGATTTGCGGTCTGCTGCCATTTAATTTGTTTAAAAAAGTTCGCGCGATTTCAAGTTCAAGCTCGCGGGAGCGCATGCAGCAGCGGTCAGCTCTGCACTGCGTTCTCTCCGAAATTGCATTTTTCTCCGGCCGTGGAGCATAAATTAATCTTTCAAAGTCAACTAATTATATCGCGCTTCGACCTTCACATTTATGTAGGTAATTAGATTTTACTAGACATGGTCTAGTTCTTGTGCGCTGTTCTAACCATGTAAAAAATAGACTGCAATGATTCTGACGTAAGGCTTTCCACATTATCGGCAGTAGTTTGAGATTTCCATTTTTACCACTATCTGTAGCGTTTCTATTATGGAGCTTTTATTTAGGTGCTTTCTGTGAATTTCGTAGACTAGAGGTAACAAGTTTAAACAAGGACACTGATCAGATAGCCTAAGTTCCATTCCTAGGTCAGGCAATGAAATTTTTTATAGCTGGCAATTCTTTGCAAGGTGATTGCAAAACAGCGAGTGGTATATTTTCTTAGTGCAGCCTTTCAACTTAAATGTTAATGACACCTACAGCGCATAATGCACATGCGAGGCCATTTTTGCTTAAATGGTAATAAGCCGTGCGATGATGAAGAAACCTACAAACTAACTGAGTTACTTCTAAGAAGTGCTTGAAATTAGATTTTGTGGTAAGTAGTGAAGAAATTTATGTGCGTCTTTGTAATATAGAGCAAATATAAGATCAAATATAGAGAAAGAAAACTTTGTTGGTCATCATAATATCACAGAGAAAGCCAAGACGAATTGATAACATTTTATTGTCTCTTAATTCAACTAGTGGATAAAGTTGCATATTAAACTTTAAGATGATGAATTATTGCAGCATATACATGTAAATCAAATATAAACTAGAATATCTTTTTAAAAGCAATGAGGTGAAAGGAAGGGTTGCGATTGCTGAACGTTGTAAGTAGGGATGCCTGAAGGGATCCCTTCAGGCATCACTCATAGGGTACCTCGAATTGCGATTCTTAAATCAACAAAATGTTGAGGAGACTTAAGACGGAGTTCGGGGACAACACCCTTAAAAAGCCTTTAAGTGTATGCGTGGCATAATCAGTTTTTGAAAGGACGAAGAACGGTTGAAAGTTGAAGACGAGCGTGATTGTCGTTCTCATTCTTCTTGACAATAAGCAGCAATTAACGGTTGCTGAAATTGGTTTTGAGATACCAGTGCTCAGATGATTATATTCCAATATAAGACGTTCCTTCCCAAATTTGAAAAAAAATGAGGATTTGTTGGATTGTACCGAAGCACCCTTTCTGTAGTCCAAACTTATCGCCCTGTAATTATTATTTGTTTGGACCACTAAAAGAAGCAACTGGAAGACAGACGTTTGATGACGTTTCAATAAATATAAAAATAATTTATTATTGCATTTGATCCATCTACGTACGTTGGTAACATTCTGAAAGAACAGCAAAATGAATTTTAACATGTTTCCTCAAATATGGTAAATATGTATGACGCTCTACAGTATTACGAATGGTTTTTGGTTAGAATTATCCAAACTGCTATTAAAAATGCTGTAATTTTAATGAAGAGTTACACTACAATTGGTAGTGCATAAAACGACTTCGTTTAGATTTCAAAATGGAAAATTTGCAAGTTTATATACTTTTGCACTACATCAGCAACAATCATGACGTATGAAATTATTGTTTCGAGTGGGATGAGGGCTGTTATGAAAGTTGGAAAAAATTGAAAATTGTTAATATTGCAGACGCAGAGCTTAATCAACTGTTCACTTATTCAAGGACAAAATCTGCAGTCTTCTCTAATCAGCGTCTTTCCAATATGGGTTCCTTTTAGAAGTGAATATCTCCATCAGGCAAAAGCTTTGAAGTCACACATAAAGTATATATCATTTTTGAGGGAGGGATCATGACAGTTGAGAAGAAATTGAAAATTACTAATACGTCTATAAAGTGAATTTTTGCCTGGAACACTGTAGTATACTTCCACAGATTAAACTGAGGAGATTTTCTGAATATTTCAGCTTAGAGCTGCTGTGAATTTTTTATCCTTCTGTGAACCAGATTATTTTTCCTGTTTTATTGAAGTTTTGTCCAAGTAGTTAGTATAGTGTTACTTCTCGTTTTCAACAAAGGGTTTGTAAACATTTCTGTTATTCTGGTGTGACTAGGAGTTGTGCTCGTTTAACAGTTTCAGTTGTACTCTAGTCTATAGGTAGACTAATATGTGTAAGAGAAGCAGACTTTGTAGTACTTTACTGACTCCGACTTAGATGCTTCTCATGCACTTGTAATACGTAAATAGACAAATATTTTTCACTTGAGGCCACTGTACTAGAGACCCAAATGTGCATTGTAAAGCCGATGTACTATACGTTCCTAAGTTTTATTTAGATCCAAAATTAATTACAAACACTTAATCTAGTTGTTGTTTGCAGAGGTGTAGTAGTTTTAACTTACCCAAAACCTTTCTTCTTGTGAATGGTGCTAGCGCTGCTTTCTAAGGACTTACACTTATGTTCTCTTTCACACACCATCTCTCTATAATATCCAAAGCTTTATGTATAAGTTTTATATCTTGTCGCGCCTAACATTGATTTGTAGGAGGTGCGATTAAAGGCTTCTATAAAGTTAACTGTTATTGCTTGGGGAGTTTTCATCTCCCTTTACCAACCGGTAAAAGACGACCTTATATAATTTTCCCGATTGAGCTTTTCCTAATACGGCTATAAATCGGTTCTTCCATAAACTTTGTCTACATAATAAATAGATAATTTACCCGTAAAGATTCTCTTTTATGTTTGAGAATAAAGACTATTATAGATCACATTTAAACAGAGAGAATATATTTTTGGTTTTTCTATAACGATGGTTCTTGTTTACTGCAATACTATAGGTTTAATCTTTCCAGGCCCAGAAGCTTTGTTTGAAGTATTCGACAACACCTGTGGGTAAGCATAAATTTCAATTTACTCAATAGTTTAAACCAAGTTGTTAAAATACTTCTTCAAGAGGGCGTAAGAGTTATTATCCTTACCTAGAAAATGTCTGATAAGTGATTTTTGAGTTATAGGACTAATACATCACTTTGAACACGACGGAAGCTGCAATGACAAAAAGAGAAGCCTAATATGTTAGTGTTTTCAATTATTAAGGTAAATGGGGAAATACTGTCTTATTTGAGAAGTAGGAAGTAGTTTCGTAAGGAAATTTATGTTATAAATAGATACATTCTAAAGACTGGGAGTTTAAAATTAGAGTAACAGGAAACATGAACAAGCTTTGATGAATGCATATTTCTGTTCTCTGTTGTTATTGTCAAAGATAAATTGAATATTTATATAGACGTAATAACGTACTAATTGTTTGTTATCACGTGAGCTTAACATTAAGCAAAGTATAGAGAACAGCTTTGAATATTTTAAAGCATTTTTTGGTGTATGTATTAAATACTTCATTAAGTATCCAACAAACAACAGTGGTAAGACCAGTGCTAACGCTTGGAAGGGAGACGTGACCTCTATTGATTGAGATAGAGGAGAAACCACAAGCGTAGGAACGAAGCATCTTAAAGAGAATATGGAAAGGAGAACAAAATGTGCAAGAGAACAAACAAGAATTTAGAAGAAATGTACCAGAACGAGCGATACGAGGAAGATGACATCTGCCACTACCAGCAAGCCAAAACAGAAGAGGCGACGACAACAAACTAAAAGAAGATCTGAATAATTGGTTTGCAAACCTGGAAACGCTTGCATCGTAGACGACTCCAATTTGAACATCCTTGATGAATGTTGATTCAGTTTTTTTACGTGGAATTTGCAGCGAATGAAACCTGTAGAGTTAAAGTAATTATAGATCTGTCTATAAGAAAGCCCTTAACTGATTTGTGTCTAAGTATGGCCATTTGGGCTTGTTTTCGACTGTTCTGTTGTATATGTTGATCATAATCCTATTAGGGAGATCTTTTAAGGAACAGTTGATAGGATTTTCAAAGAGAAACTAATGCCGAAAACAAAGAACCTAAGAATGGGAAATTAAAATGATACAAGGTGATCAAAAGTGGGGCTTTTTTCATAAGGTAAATGAATAGAAACATTTGGAATCAGGCTAAATATTATTATATAATAAACCAATTCAATGACATTTAAGATTTATATTTGGTGTCATTATTCAAGGCACGTCTATTAATGTTTCTGGTTTGTAATAAAAATAAAAATTTAAATATCTTAGTACAAGTGACTTACTTGGAAAAATCTTACAAGAAATATTTTGTGAAAAGTTTAATTATACCATGTTGATGCCCTGTGAACTTGCTTAAATCTGCGATATGGCTGACCATGTATGTTTGGCCTTCAAACTGCTGTTGTATGGTGTATAATTCTTTTTGGAATTTGGGAAAAATATATTATTGCTCAGAGGGATTCCACGATTGAGGCCACAGTGCGCGGACTAACTTTTTTCATTCTATTATGAATGGTTTAGATAAAAGTATAAACGCTAAAGTCTCATTTGGGCAATTTGATAGCGATTAGAATGCTTTGCTGGAAGGTGGGAAGACAAAAACTTGATTGTTAAATTGTTTTGAGGCTAATGTAATAGACTAACATTACAATTGCTATATTAAAAACGTGAAATCTGACTCGCCATTTACAGGATGTCAAATGTTTTTGACAATCAAATTTTTGTGGTAAAATAAGTTACAGTTAAAAATGATTTACTCGTATAAGCATTTCTTTATCAAAATATAAAGCACTAACAGTTTGTATAAATTGAAAAAGAATCTTTCTTGTAGCGCAATTTAAAAATTGTAGCCTTCGACTTTTTTTGATTTTTTTTAAGTCAGGCCCCATTTCAAGCAGCTCTCGATGGCTTAATTTACACGGCTTCCATTCAAGTATGGAAGCAAATTCTCGGTTGAGGTGCGGGTTTTTTTGCCTTCTTTGCAATTTGGACTGGTTTTATCCAATATTTTCGTTTTTTTATATAGTAAAAATTTTTAAGTGTAACCACTTACATTAATCAGAAGTCTTAAATGGCAAATAAAAGAAACAAATTGGGACGATTTCTTAATATGTATGATGAAATGTAAAACAGATAGTCTTATGTATTTGAGCTTTAGTTATGAGGTACAAATGGCAGTGACGATTTAATCGATGTGAGAGTAAGGAGATTTAGAAATTATTTATTTAGGTAGATGAGTGATAGACGTGATGCCACCATAAGAAGTAGCTAGAATGCATAGAAGGAAAAAGGAAAGGAAAAGGAAAAAATATATTCCCTCATTTATGAGGACTTAAAGATGACAAATGCATAATAGATTCCTTATCAGAAGTAGAAGCCTGTGAAGGTATGTCAACAGGTACTGCAGCTGTACAATGTTCTTTAAGTGTTTAGTCACAGGAAATCACGAAAGAAAAGTCAGTCTATGGGATGTTAGATGTTCAGAATGGAAACCTTCGTCTCAAAAAGCCACATCCCAGATGTTTATTTCAAAATAATTGACATTTTCCTTTCGTGATTGAGGAAAATATGCTCCACTGGAGTTACACCGCTGTTACCCCGCAGCTATCGGCTACACAGTACTGCCTCACGCTTGTGCCTACCGACTATACTCTGTTAGACACAATGAAAGAGGCAGTGCACCAAGAGAAGTTATCCTCTGACAACGAGCACCACTCGGATGTCTCCAAGTGCTGCTGTGCTACACTCAAATAAAGATTGCAGCAGCATTACGCAAATTGATGGAGCGATAAAAAGAGTACATAGATACTGAAGGGGAATACTTCTAATTAAATGTGTACCAATTTCTTCCTAATAAATGATTACTGAAGAGAACACAGAATTGTTGTATCCCCCATTTTTGAATTCACCAAGTAGTTGATGCAGTATTTTCTTGTTGTATTACTCTTTTGGGTAAATAGATTGGAGTAGATATACCTTTATTTTTTTCAGTCAAACAAAATCAAAATGTCAACCATATCTGATAACGATTTGAAGTACAAATAATGGTTACAGCCTACTTTGGAAGTATAATCCGGGAGTTTAATGGATAAAATGCGGTATTCTGTCATTTATTTAAAATGAAATATAAATACTGGTCAGTGGAAACAGCAGTTTAAGCTGCATAGGCCACACGCAGCAGCATTCTTTATCACTGCGGTTTACTGATAACTGAAACGATAACATGTATAGACTTTGCTCGGAGTGGAATGCTGCTTTATGTCTTGGTTTGTTTAGTTAATTATTTCAGTCGCCAAATGATTTGCACTTATCTTACGTACAAATAATACTTATGAATTATTGATATACAAGGGTCACTCAATAAATCAGTAACGGTAATATTAATAATACAAGTATAATAAATGTTCATAAAGTGTTATTTCAAAATTTTTTGTGCTACTACACGGTATATTTTGATTCGTTGGTAACGTACTGACGTTATTTTTACATACTCGTGTATGTGAATATGTGTTTATCTTATTTGAATGCGGCAGGGCTTATTTATATAATCCCCGGTTAATAAGACGAGGATAATCCAATACATTTTGAAGAATGCAGCTTAATTAAAAGCGGTGTTGTAACGAATCCAATGTTTAATCTAATGTCCATCTACTGGGAGTGTGTAGTTTGACCCGAGGCTTATTAGTTTCTACAGCTCGAGCCGTTTGGTGTAGTAATGAATAATCCTGGGAGTTATACCAGCGTTTTTTGCTTTTTTTTACTCTGTCTCCATTGTTAATACTGTATGCTTGCCAATTAGGCAAATTCGATCGCATCTATACCTTTCGTTTCTCGAGCATTTTTGTATCTCAGAACGTAGGGTTTGTTTACATGTTTTGCGGATAATAAGACGTTGATAATGTAACGTATATATTAAAAACGCATTTGAATGTAAAATTTAACTTGAGGCATATTAATCCATGCGGATCTTAATTTTCCAAAGTCGCTAGGTGCGACAATGAATACTCTCAATACTCGACACGCATAAATGTCAATGAATTGCTCCCATGCTTTATTTTTGCCTTATCTGCGCCTTAGTATTTACTCGTGTTAGAGGGTTGGTTACTTTTTACACACGCATTCTGTTGTAGGTATTTTTAATGATTGAACAAGATGTAAATATGAGGTGTAATGTTATTGCTTTGAAGAGTAACGGCATTCGTAGAAAATTACGATAGTTTTTCCTAGGAATTGAAATTGAAATATAGATTTTCTGCTTAAGTCCCACATAGTTAGTCAAATTAACTAAACCTCCGTATACGTTTTGTGATTTCTAAAAATTTTAGAGAGCCCCCGTTTCTTAATTGCGTGGAACATTATGTCGGCTGGAATAATGGGGGTGTATACGACATTTTAGTGAAGGTGGTAAATACGCACGATGATGAAAGTATGGTCGTTTTTAGTGTAGTTAAAGAGGAAATTAAGAAGGTAAGCGATTAACGTTCTTTAAATACTAATTAGAAGAGAATGTACTTACTCGCACACGGCTATGGTTGAAATTCTCATCTGTGAAAAGGATATGCAGAAAAGTTGATGATGAGTAATATAAACATATTAGGGTATATAACGTTTGTTCTGAAATAATTCGCGAGCCTGGAAGACGTTTAAGGATATTGAAACTTACAGTGGCAATAAATGGACGGGGGATGAAGCCGATCTTGAAGGGAGAACAGAGGAGCAATGTGTTTCCTCAGTGAGAACAGTTGTTTCAATGCCACAGAAATAGCGTAGTTAAGTTAAACAGTTACTGAAAGTTTAATAGACTTTGAAGTGAACTAATAAACAATAGCAAATAGGAAATAAAAAGATCTTTGATAGTAAATTACGGCTTTGTGCCAGAAGCATTGTGGGAATTAGTGATATGAAATTTCTATTATATTTGGGTACACTTCTCATCCTGCATCACTGTCCTCGTCGTTGGAAAATCGTCACCCTTTTAGCCTGTTCCTCACGAAAGGTTAACTATTGTGATTTTATTTACACAATGAAATGGAACGTGTTACGACATAGGCAACTCAAATTTCCTCGCTTGGAAATGGTCGTACAAAATGGTCTGAATTTCCGACGTAGGATTGTTCAAAAAAGATTGACAATAAGCTACATATCTGTTGAAATCCAGTATTTCTCTTACAGCAGTTAAGCGAGGATAGGTGTTCTGATCTCTAACAGTCTAACAGGCCAAAATTTTATTTCCTGATATCACTTGAATATGGTATGATAAGGAGAAGAGTTATTTTCTCCATTTAAAGTGTAAAGTTGAAGCGCAGAATTACTCAATGCTTCGTTTTTCATGAAGTTGCAGTGGAAACTTGAACTTGTCTTAGCCATATTGTAAAACTTTTCTAGTATCATATTTTTTCTTTTGTTTTATTTTAACTATTACGTTTAATGATTTATTTTTTTCTATTTTAAACTTGTGTCCTATTGTTTTCGTAGTTGTTATTTTTTCGTTTTCTTAATATTTTTTATTATGTTTTTTCATACTTGTACATAAAGTTTCCTCTTCATTTGTCGTTGGTATTATTTGAGATTTGTTGTTCTTTTCCTTTTTCTTCTATGTTGTGTTGTTTTAATATTTTAGAAACAAGAAGAAAATGACTTTGGACTTCTGCAGTTTTCTAGTCTTTCTTTAATTATAATTTATAAAGAAACGTTTTCAAAAATCTATATGCAAACTCAGACGGAGGAAAGGTTAATGAGAGTTGTAGTTGGTATTAACGTTCTTTAGTGTTGAATTCATACGTATTAACTTTCTAAAAAATGTTGCCCGATCGAGACGGCAGTTTGATTAGACGGCAGTTTTCCCCGCGAACCGTCCTTAATGGACTCCTAAACAAATACATCGGGCGATCCAGTGCCAGCCTTGCCTGAAATTAGCGGTTCATTATTAATAAGCCCCGAAATTTGTGCCCGCTTCGCTAATATGTCATTGTCATATTATTTGCCCGATCTTCGCAAATTGATTGGCTGCGGAAACGCGGCATTAAAACGCAGACATCAAATTGCGATATTTAATATTTGCCCTGCGAACTTGACAGGCAATTTATATGTTTGGTGTGCGCAAATACGCGCTCATTGTTGCGTTCCCTGCATTCGGCCGTCATTTGCGCGACACGAGGCGCTTGTAGTGGAGCTGGAAATGATTTTTGTTGGTACACACGCCCGAAAATAATTTTTCCCCAAGGAGTTGGCACGTAATTTTATCAGAAATTTATTGTTGCGTACGTAACAGTTAAGTTGCAGCATTTATTAGATAATCAGATTCAGACGGAAATGTAAGGTGATGCTTGGTTTGTTTTTTTTGCCAGGAGAAATGACTTTTTATTATCAGCAATAATATTATTAAAATTTTTATAAATTAATTAAAGCGATGCTTAATACATGTGTACTTAATTCGAACTTTAAGTCGTTTTATTTGACTATTGCATAGGTAAGGTTGTGGGACGGATAGGCTTGATGGAAAAGTACTTGTGCATGCCAGTCTTCGCTATTTTGATTCACTTCTTTTTTAAGCGGCCCTGTTATTAATGTTTTTCTCTTGGAAATCGTAATGAACTGTGGCCATTACCACCTTTTGTTAGCTACTGCTTTGAGTGCTAGTTTAATCATGTTTCGTTTACAGTAACGAATCGTCGCAAAACAGTTCTCTGTATGGGGATTAAATATTGTTAAACAGCGAGTTTTTGGTCGATAGTCAATCGTGAACAAAGTTTTTTTATAAAAATTTTTATGCAATATATTATACACTCAGCTGAGATATTTTTTATGTCGGAAATCTTGAGTACTTTTATTCTCCACTTGTCCATAGTGATACCGTGAAGTTTTTTAACTGTATCCGTTGGAGCCCACAGAGGTTTTATTTTTCGTACACGTTTGGGTATTTTTGAATTGATTTCTTCAAAAATAGCTCTTGATATATGCGAAACTAAGTAAATCAATTACAGATGATGGTGAATTTTACTATTCACGCCACAAAAGTACTGCCAAACAAGAATTTCGCCTAAATGGTGACTAACCCTATCCCATACGCCGACCAAGTGATGTTAGTCAAACTCAATGAATATAACCGTTATTCCACGAAAATTGAGAACGATACTTTGAAATAGAAAACATTTAAATATACAAAACATCAAAGATTTTAATTCATTAATTCGTGATTAACCTGTATATAGACTAGAAACAAGAAATTAAAAAGTTTTGTGAAAAACATGGTTATACTGTTACTAATACATGGTTTAAATTACCACTCAGAACATACATCCAGGTCGTAACTTGAGAACAAAAACAATAAGGTATGCAACCAGGTTGATTATATTCTGAGCAACAGGCAATTCGGAAATATAATTAAAGGCGTAAATATCCACTCTAGTGCTGATATTATCTGACTACTTTAGCGTAAAAGGTGCAGTGAAGTATAGAGAAAAACAAACACGTCAAGGTAAAGATAGAAATAGAAGTACAACTTAACGATAAATTAAAAGAGATTAAAAACACAGCAAGATAGAGAACAGACTTGGATAAAAATTAAATAGGCTTTCATGATAATAACAAAAATAATCAGAGAACATCGACCACGAAAAAAAAGTGGGTAGACGAAGACAATATAAGAATGATATTAAAAAATATAAAAAAATAAACAAAATTATGAAGCAAAACATCAATAACTGAGCAGATAGATAAAATGGCAAATAGTCTCGCCAATAAAAAAAGAAGTTGATCTCTAACCCAGACTAAAAATATATGATAAATGTATACATGAACAGTTTGACGATTAGAAAGAAATACATACGTTGAAACGCTGATGATATTTAAGTCAAAACTACAATTTGCTTTGCGTTAGTTCAAATTAAAAGGCACAACAGACCAAAAGATGCCACACAGCGCTGTGTTTTATCACCGCTGTTTTCAACATCTATTTAAAGATTATTTTTGTGGATGCATTATATAAATATAAATAACATTCTAATAGTAGATTGCCATTTTTAGTCGTTATTAAACAAAGTCAACTCAAGCTGCAAACAAATGGACATGACAATCAATACAAAAAGTAATAAAGATATTTAAAAGGCAAAAAATACCCTTACTGATACATAATGATGTGAACAACTGAAATACGTGAGGAAGTATGAATATTTTAGATGTGGGCTGAATTCTCAGAGCTATTATTGACAGGAAATTAAAACCTGGGTACAGATGGTTTGCATAGTTTTATTTAATTAATGAATTTGTTTTGTAATAACAATTTATGTAAACTTAAAACTTAAATGCCAACTGTTGCGCCATTTTTTTTTGTTCGATACTTCCATATGTAACAAATATAGACTTTCAGTACAATACTTATAAACAAAACTAGAAGTGTTTGAGCTTTAGTTGTAGCGGAGAATTTTGAAAATGCCGTGGACAGTACGTCACTAATAAAGAAGTACGCAATAGAATCTTTACTGAGGGAAAGTTACTAAATATATACAGTCAAAACTTGTCGCATAAAAAGAATACCAGCTTACACAGTTGATTCTACAGAGTAAGATAGGGGAAAGACGTTCCGTAGGACAACCTAGCTCAAAAAAATCAAGCAATACACTGGTTTTGACACTTATCATTGTTCAGAGTTGCAGTAAATAGGGAGAGATTTGCTGATGTAACAGGAGAATGCACTTGAAGGAAAAGGAGAAATAAATAGTCTTCAATGATAATGTGTTCCCATATATTTCGCCCAATTCTATCTTAATCTGGGCAGTATTTCATTTTCTTGTAATATAAGTGTTTTCCCATTTTTATTTTCTTGTAATTGTTACAATGTCCACTTTACATGCCTATAGAATAAAATAAATACGTGTCCTTGGTTAAATTTAGTCTGTCGTGACGTCGCCAAACAAATTATGGTGCCACCTTATAATGATCGAACAACCCTCATAGTATCTGTAACACTTCAAATGTTATGCTTACTTCATAGCCATTTTAGAGTGATAACTCATTTATTTGCAGTTACAAGTCGTGGAAGATGGTATAGCGTCTAACGTTCGAAATATGATCTTTTTTACTAGAAATTTAACAACTGCACGTTTGCTACATTTAATGTGTGCTGACCACGTAAAAATTAAGTGACTTTCAACAACAAAATTTGCAGGAGATTCTAGGCAATATTCGCCCTTTTTTTTAAGAAGATTAAGTTAAGTACGACTTTTTCCATCATACTCCGTATTTTAGAATAATCTATATGTATTAGTTATTTTAACATTCTTAAAATTTGGTGAATATACTAAAAAAATCTGGTGTGAACATCACACGACTTTCCTTATCCTATTATTATTATATACTATACCGGGTCTATCGTCTCGGTCCTGCGCTGCTTTCGTCCCGGAACTTGTTATTTTAAAAAAGGACGAGGCGCGAGTCCAACACTCGAAAGCTGATTAAAATAAACAGTACAAGACAATAATTGACTCGTACATAAAATTTTGCTACGTCACTGAAGGTAACCGCGCGAGTTCGGTCGCACGGCCTTCCCCATTATCACCTGCGTGCTCCCTCCTAGCGGCCAAGCGCTCACCCCCCCCCCCCCCGTCCTCCCGTAGTAGGCCGGGAAGCTCTTCGAGCGTGCTGTGATTGGTCCATTTAATTATTTTTTAATCGGCTATAACTTATTTATTTGACCTCGGATCAAAAAATTTCATTGTAATTTTTTGTTTATCTCGGTCTGATCTATCCGGTAATATAAATTTCCCGAAACATTTTATGAACACCCGGTATATTAAAAATCCTGAGCTTCAATTTTTTTTAGAGTTCCTATTTTACCAATTTTTATTTTAAATTCATGTTTATCTTATGATAACAAATCATTTTTATTCTCATGAATTTTTTGTATCTTCAACCGTTTAGATTCGCAGCCGTTTTGCAACCGATTTTGCGACCTTGCGACCAAACGTCTCGGCCGATTTTTACTAAAAGCTTCGCACTGCGTCCCCTACCTACAAGTAACTTGCATACCAAATTTCAAGTCTCTAGACTCTTACGGTTCTCGAGATATCCTGTTTACTGACAGACCGACAGACACACACACACACACACACACACACACACACACACACACACACACACACACACACACACACACACACACACACACACGAACCAATGGCCCAAAACAACTTTTTTGGTGTCCTGAGGATATAATTCGTCCAGAAATGTGAAAAACTGGCTAGGTCAAATTCCGCCGATTACATTACTTTCCTTATTATAGGATAAGGAAAGTAAAATCCTACAGATATTTAAAACTTTGAATAAATTACAAAAATGAAAATTCTGTTTTTTGTTGACACCATTCTTGTGAAATCAAAGAACTGACGATATCCTTCTTCTACTTCCTGAAGATTGAACCATTAATCGGAGGAGATAGTAATCCGATGGTACTAAATTAGTACTATAAGCAGGGTGGGGTAACAGTTCTATTACATCGAGTTCCTCCAATTTCTTGCGAGTTTTCTATGCGGTCTGGAGTTATCCATTTGAAGCAACACTCGCATTCGATTAACCATACCAAGTTGTCGTTGTTTCAAGATGATAAATATTCTGTCAAGCTATTGACACTAGAGCTCGAAAGTGATTGCCCGACCTTCAGAAACCGTCTCAAAGTAAATCACATCAGATCAGACGCAAAGCATAACTTTGGCCTAAAATTTTTTCTATTCTACAGCTTGGCCTCGACATAACCATTGGTTTGATCCGTTTAAATTACGAAGATAGCTCAACTTTTCATCAATGGTCTGCACACATTAACTCGGTGTTTATTTTGCTTTTTCGTTAAAGCTCGAGGAACTTTTCTATATCAACAGTTGGCTTTGTCTAACTTATGCAAGTGACGACTTCTTGCCTACCGGAACAGTCCAAATTTATGTGATTATAGTCGAGCGTATTGTAGTTGGAAATGTTTCGGCAGTTTGGAGTAACGCTTTTTAAAGAAGGTCATATTTTTTTATTCAAATTTGGGCCGTATGATTTCATATCGCATCATGATATTCCGCCTACCGGATTAATTCAATTGCATCAACAGCGCTTTGTCCTAACATCCAACAATGTATTTATATGCAGGCGTATTGCTGCATAATCTTCGAAAGGGTCGTCATAAATAAGGTAGACATTTTTTTTGTTGGTGTTGAGGTCGTAGTAATATCGGCGCTTTCGATGGTGTTTTAACTCAGTCTCCGTGGCGAATCTTTCCCATGTTGGCAGAGCACCATTTTGGGACTGAGCAGTGATTTTGGACGGATGAGACAATAAATAGATAAAATTGAAGCATTGGAGTAACCAGCGAAATTCTAATGGTAAAACAAAAAGACAAACAGGGATAAAAACCAATGCTCCAACGTATTCCCCGAAAGGCGTCAGAAACCGCTCAACTCTACCTGTCGCGCGTAAGCAAACATTATCTGAGTGCCCCCGGGATCAGATGGGATTTAATCCCTCCGTAAGGGGCTGTCATATGTGACAGGGGAATAAATTTCTAACATGCATTATTTTTTTTACTATGTGTGATATTGAATTCCTCTTAGATAATGAAATGCTATAGTGATTTCCTGTATTTGATTTTAATCTAGAGATAGTTAAAATCCTATTTTTAATGTTTCTTAGTGGATAGTTAATATGAGTTTAATTTGTTAAACGATTTTTTGAAGATATTTAGTGAAATTAGGGATAAATCTTGAGAATTGGCATATCAATATATGAGTACTATAGAAAAGCACATTAAAATGCCATAAAAGTGATTCGTATTGGTCTACTGACAATCGTCAGAAGTTGCGGTATTTTAAGTTAATAATTAAAGTACGATAAGATCAATAAAGCAGTCAAGAAATGGCCCTCAGCATTATTTTGATTAATGAAAGATGAGGAAGCATGTTTGTCATTAGGCTTGTAATTTAATAGCCGGGCTTGCATACTAAGTTCTACCCGTGACACACAATGCTTTCAGAATTTTCAGAGCGATTGTTCAGCGTACATAGAAAATTCTTGAGTATTGTCTAGCTCTAAAAACTATCAGAAAAAATTAGGCGCGTTTATTTGAATATAAATTACAGGGTGTCTTATTCTTTTGTAGCATTCAAAATAGTGAAATGTGACAAAAATAGTAATGAATTGTGAAAGAATTCGCGAGTACTCAAAATAATTTATTTACAATGTATAGTCCGTAATATTAAAGCATGGCGCTCATTACACGTACATAATACCATATAAAAAAAATTCCCTGCAACTTACTTAAGTCTTTACTGGATGACCTTTCATGCTCTTATCTAATACATAACCCAGTCGACGTTATTACCACGTAAGTCTCGACACCACCACTTTCCACCAGTGCTTTAGCATAATTACTAGTAGTTGTCACATACATTTTTGTCTTTTTGAGGCTGTTTCAAACTCGATATCCAACTCGTTACAAGTTTATGCTTCGATAGAATTAACGAAAAAACCATATTTAATTCTGTTTAACGCTTAGTTTGGTGTTTCAGATCATTATACCAACATTTGGAAAAGACTTACGACAGTTCTAGGATAACACTTTTAAGAAAACAATTGTATGCGTGGTATACACAGTTTTTGAAAAAGAAACAGTAGAAAATAAAGGTTAAACGTTGCCGAATGACCAGCCGAATCAAGGAATTTGCTCGGGTTGTTCGCCGCATTCAGGGGGATGATTGCTTAATAGCTATTGCTAAAATTGTTTCTAAGTTACGGTATTGCTTATAATTACCATTGCTGATGCTCAATGGTTTCTAACGGTACTCGTCTTCGCCGTAGATCGGAAACGGCACCGTCTCGAAGTGTGCAATCGACTACTGACATCCTATCAATCTGAAGAGGAAGCTTTTTTATACAGAATCATTACTTGCGAGAAAACTCGGGTACACCATTACACTCCGAAATTCTAAGACAGTATGAAGTGGCTGAAAAGTGAGAATCTGCACCAGTCAAATCTAAAACTCCACTGTAAGCTTGAAAAGTTTTTACAATTGTATTTTTTTTCAAAGAATTTTACGCATTGATTTACTCCACAAATTTTGTACTGTAAACATTATATATCACTGTTGAATTTTTAAAGAAACAAATCTTAAATATCATAGGAAAAGACGCGAATTATCAATTTGAGACGTCATTTTGCTTGTGATAATGCCAGGATCCGCACAGCTGGCCAAGTTCGATAAAAACTAGCGGTTTGTTTTTGGACTGTACTAGAATAGCTCATTACAGTCGGGAATTAATGGCCTGAAATTAATTTTTTACACCATTAAAAGAAGCACTAAAATGACAAAGAGTTTACAAAAATGTTGCTCTCGAAGTGTTCGTAGACTACCGACTGGTGTTATAACTGCTTTCATTTTACAATAGCGGGGTCATAAAATTACCTACTTTAAATTAAACGATATAATTCTGGTTTATATTTGCTTTGACCTCGTATATTAAGTTGTATCTGTTTATATCAGGCATAGTAGGAAAAAATGTTAATAATTTAGCAGATAAAAGAGTAGTATAAACATAAAGTTTATCGGGCTTCAATCTGAAAACCTCGGTTGTAAGATTCTCCGAAATTTTGAGGAAACTTAATGCACAATTCAGGGATAACACCCTTAAAAAGACTCAATTGTACTTGTAGATAATCATTTATTGGGAGAATAAAAATTAGTTAAAAATAAAGGCCAGCTATACCAGTCAAACGGGCAGAGAGAGCGAACGTATGAGAGCCTTAACCTCTCAGTTCGCAGACCGTGTTCCCACGCGGGACGTAGAGCCTTACCATTATTATTATACCAGTCAAAACCAGCTTAATTGAGGAGAATATTTGCACTGTTCGTCTTTCCGAAGATTAATGGTTGGTGAAATCTCTTCTAAGCTTCGGCAATGCTCAAATTATTACTAATGATGATTTTGAGTTTCGAGCAGCGTTCGTTAGTTCATAAATTGCAGCATTTCGAAATTATCAGGCTGAAGGAGAGGCTTTTTTGTATCGCAAAATTCAGACAAGCCAGTATGGAATGCTGAAAGAAGGTAAAGTGTGTATCCGCCAAAGCTAGAACTCAGCTCTTAGCTGGAAAGGTTCTTACTTTTCTAATTTAAAAAGAGTTTTGGACATTGATTTTTTTTACAACTGTAAACTTGGGATATCGTCATAAAAGACGAGACGTTATTTTATTTCAAGACAACGTCCTATCCCATATAGCTGAACAAACTCGACAAGAAATAAAGACTTTGTTCTATACTACACCGAAATAACCCTTTCCTTCCCTTATCACTTATTCCCTTATCAGCTAATAAAAGAAACATTTAGAGAACAGAGCTTTCGTGAGAGGTTTGCTAGTGTCACAACAAACTTAAATTACCGATAGCCAAATCAATTAACTACCCATTCGTTGAGAAGAAAAAATGTGTTTCTAATTTAGGAGAATATGTAGAAAAATAACTTTGCGGTATCTATTTTGATGATACTCTAATGAATTAAAAAAATCCGGATTACATTTTTACAGACTATTGCTTGATTGAGATTCGTTAGGTGCTGTCTGTGATAGAACGTTGTATGGCTGAATGTTGGGAAAATATTTCTTATTTTATTATATCGAATTTAGGTTTTGTAATGGTCTTTGAGAAATCTAAGAATTTGATTAGGTGGAGCATTGGGTATTTGGAAAACTATGCTCATGTGAAGAGAGTGTTCTGTAGTGACAGTTCGATACGGCTCTATTCTACTCTGTGCAGGATTGCAATATGAATATGAATATGATTTCATATATTTTGCTATGCCCTGTACTGTACCAAGATATACATGTATATTGTTGCTGGTGCTTTTATAGACAAGTTCCCAGTCTGTTTTTCACTCTCTGCGCCATTAATTGTGGTAGTTTTAGACATCTTTTTCCATGTGCATGCAAAAATGTTCTTTTGTTTTCTGATTTATTCACCAGATACTGAATTATCTGAATGTTATCAGGAGGTTTCAAAATTTAAAGTTTGTATAACTTGACTTTAACTCTTTGTCGTCGCAATTTTCCAGTTACTTTTAAAATAACAATATATGGAATTACGAGTAGCACCACCTATTACATTTTTTATACATAAAAATTAATACGAAATTTTAAGGGACTATAAATGATCGGGAGCAATAAAAACATTCCGTACTGTGGTGTATCTTTTTCAAATACTTAAAAATTGAACCTAAAAATTTGACGCCAGCGGATGAAAGAGAGTTGTTACCTGCAAAAAGTTTAGTCTCACTGCTATTCCTAACATCACTACAAAAAAAAAGGATTTTAGGAAAAATTCTTGCGAAGCCACCTATTAGAAATCTTGGAAAATTTTTAACATTTGGAAGCTACCATATCTATGTGATTAGAGCAGCTCTAATTGAAAATTACAATTGTGAAAATTTTAAAGGGGGGAGGAATTAGCTTTATATAGAAGCCTTAAATAAAATGAAACACAAAACTGGGGCATAAATATTATTATAAGTATTTTTTTATAGTTTTTAAAATTATTCTAATTAGTATAATTCTTATTTTTTCTTTCTTTGATATATTTTTTTTTGAAAAATTGTTATAAAGGATTTTACAGTTTGTTCTTATGTTTTTCTCGTATTCTAATTTGTTTAGGTCCTATCTTACAAAGAATGGTATAGTTTAGAGATTTTAAATGTTGTTAACTCCTACTTATGTATAGTAATTTACGATTAAATCTCTGTTAGATTGAAGTACAATTTTTTTATCCTCTATCTATTTTTTTATTTGAGCAAGGCTTTTGTTTATCATTTTAGTTTATTTACCTAGGGATTACACTGATGTTCTCTTATAGAAGACATTTTTCAAGCTGCAGTCATTTAGAACCACCATTGGTAGCATAAGTGAGAGTTTCAGATTTATGGCAATATAGGTGATGCTGTTTCCTTTTGAATATTTGTTAAAATCTCGTCTAGATTTAAAACGGAATTGACGAATACACCAAGCATCGTTAGCTTGTGTTCTCAAACTCTACCGAGAGCAGCCTTGACTTGGGCAACCAGTCTATTGTATTTCTATTGATTATTAAGATAAAAAGGCTGTGACTTTTTTCGCGTTATTTCTGTTCACTCTGAGAGCAGACAATCTCTGAATTTTCCAATGCGAACAAGGTGGCAAAGCGGAAGCAGCTCTAGCAGGTTTTTAATAAAATGGATAATAGTAATTGGATCACATATATTTCCTTGCGTAGTAAGTGAAGGTTGATTGTAGTACAGTCAGTTGGACAATGATCATTTATATGCTCGACACAGATTGTAGTACAGTTATGAGTACTCGCAAAAAATATGAAGCAAGTAAAATATTTTCAAAAACATGAAGGTGAATCTTAACAAAGTTATCACTAAAAGTTGCTAATACTACTAATACTCCTTGTATCACTCTTTGTTATCATCCCACGCGCAACATTTTGCAAATCAGTAACCATGTAAAGGTATATCTCGTAAAGTTGTGGAATGTTTTGCTTTATGAAATTCAGATGTTATATCCTAAACTCAATCAGAAGTTCTGTCCAGTATCGAGTTTTCCCAGATGATAAGCAAGACTCTCGTAGAAATTGTTTCTGGTTGGTGATTTATCTGTCCATTGTAGTATTTTACTATTATGGTTGTAATCCAGTTGTGTAGAAGGATTTTGATGGTAAACTTCTCTTTCAAATTAAAAAACATTTTTGACACTCTTATACATTGCACATACAAGAAAGTCCAGTGTAGTTAAGGGCAAAAATTGTGAAGTAACCTAACACGATCGTAGTGGAGTGGTACTACCAAAACTAGGTCAACTGCCATTTTGCCTGTAAATTGAGCATTACATTGCCAGCCTCCATGGTTGTAATGAAAAAAAAAAATTAAAAATAATCTACTTAAAAAGCTTTGGAGGGATGTTAGGAAGTGCAAAATTATCCAAGACAAGCAGTTTTAATTAATTTGCAGATTTTATGAATAGTGGAGTTGAAGGTTGCTGCTTTCTTTTCCAAGGGAAGAAAATTTTGCGTTAAACAGCAGTAGAACAGGTCTGTAAAAAGGTTGCTGTCTCCAAGAGTTCTTTAGCCTTTTTTAATATCTTCATAAGTGGCTCAAAAATTGCATCTTAAGCCAGCGGGGTTTATAATTACGAACTTATTACAACTTTAAATATTGGTTTTGCAATTGAAGATTGGAAAACAATCTGAATAATTTGGATTACAAAAAGATATTTGACCGGTTGACATTGTAGATTATAGGAATAAATATCATACATTATAGTCATCTCGCACTACACGAGCAAAGCCTGTACATTATCCTCCACATATTCTAATAAAGGCTGATGTCGCTCAAAAGCTTACTTTCCTTGCCTCTTTTTAAATCAAATCATATTATAACCAAGCGTTTTTGACTCTTATTTCGTTGTTAAATAATTTATTTTAATTAAGTGGCACATCTTGATATTTCTATTTTAATGAATTGCATGGAAAAGTTGTTGAACGGTTCAGAACCGTTAAAGCGTAATTTCAAAACAGATTCAGAATATTTAAAATAGTCAGCAAATTTTTGCTAATTAACTGGCCACACAACAATTGGTGACGGTTGGCTGGACTTATTTGTAACTAAATTAGAAAATTCTGCACTTCCTTATAACTTAATCAGCTCCGAGGAATTAAAGATGAATAATTCAGATTTTTTGCAAACTGGATACAGCGTATTTTTTTAATGTGTCTCGTAGGATGTGAACGCGAAAAAGTCCAATCATTTACACGTAGTTCCCCCAACAAAACGACATTGTTTTTCGACCACAGCTCTGTGAACTTCCGGCTGTGACCGCCACGTTATCTCTTTCGACAATCGTTACATTGCAGTAAACAATATCCGAGCCGATGCTATAAATAGCAATTTAGATGGCCATTTGCCTAAATAATTACAGATTCTGTCCACAACTCGGTGGTTCAATAGCAATCGCCCAAAGCGCGAACGCGCTCACACCCACTAGTTGAGGCATTTCACCTTTAGTTTTATTGATTTCTGCTTTTATGTATGATCGTTTTTCGGCAACTTTTGGATTAGAAAGTGCTGCAACATGTAGCTCTGTGTGCCGAAAAGGGTTTCATATTTTTATGGCGCATTACGCGATTGCTCATTCGGTCGTGCAATTGTTAAATTTTATTAGCGCCGTGATTGTTCTTCTAACAAGCATGAAATTAAAATGAGCTTGTGCGTTAGCATTTAAGGAACGTGTTTTGACATGAGCGTAATGTTATGGAGGAGCGCAATTAATGTTTATCTTCGGCAAAATTAAATTTTATTTGGAGAAGCCTGATTTTGGCGTGGAAAGAACATTCAGCATTCATATGAAAGGAATAAAACTTTTTCTTGACTATATTGCTGACCTTGCAATGTATAACTTGCTTATACTTCAAGGATTAGTCGACTGATTCAATAGAACAAAATGTTATTATTATCAACTGTAAATGTTACGGATTTGAAAGTGAATGATCTGTCCATAAAATTAAAGTCGTATAGAAGTCTACAAATTGTAATATAAGGGCAGAGAAGGTTGAAAAGTAAAATTATTTGCTTAAAAGTATCCAGACACTTATACGTCTGGAGTATGTACGATTTGATCAACAAGTACAAAAATAGCATGGTATTAAACGCTGTTTAGGAGTAAGTAATACAAATAGAAGTGAATTTGAAAGAGGTTTAGGTCGATCACAGACACTTCAACTTTTCTCAATTAGCCCAAATTAACTATTATTGAAGTGATTGTGTAGCGAAAACGTGAAGGCACATCCATAACGAAACCATGGACTTGGACACATAATGACACAAAGGGACTGCCGTGTGTGATATTCAGAAATGATATATTGTGTAAAAAAATTATACAGGAGTTTTTGAGATTAATGTTGAGAATTAAGGCAAATGGGATGGTTCTATGGTTAAGTAGTCGCCCACAACTCAAAAATTTATGCTTTAAATGCTATGCATTATTTGTAGCGTAAAAAACGAGGCCACTAGCCTGTGGACAATTGGAAATGTGTGGTTTGACCGTACAAAATAATAGTTTTATGGGAGGGTTGTAGTGTGGTGAATGCCTGGAATAGGGTAACTGTCAAGACGTGTAGTTTTAACAATGAAATGTTACAGGGTGGGGGTGTTTTTTATGGAATGGTGTGGGTTGTCTTATAAAACGTATTAAATTGCGGAAGTGTACAAAGAAAATTCAGTGACGGCAGCTATTTGTATCAGCATAAAAACGCTCTCTGTTATAAAGTAGAGCATGTGAAGGAATGGTGTGCGGCCAATAATATTACAGAAATGGATTAGATGGTCAAGAGCTTTGACTTGTACTTCACTGGACATTTTAGGATAAATTAGGATACTCCAGATTCCAATAGTAACGTCTGGCTACAGCTGTTCAAGAGAAACGAGTTGCTAGCTCTTTACAAATGTTCGGAGGCGCACAAAAAAATATAAACTATGAGTTTTCTAAAAACAACAGCTTCTTTGTGACAATTCTTATGCAAACAAGGTCAATGCAAGGTGAGTCCAGAAAAGTTTCTCTTAATATTATCCATGCGGATGATGAAATTTTGATATGAAACTCTGTTATAAAAAAATCAGTGAACTGACGTCGATCTTGCGAATCAGCGTTAGAAAAACAAATGTTAGTAAGTTTCTGGGATTTCCTGAAGATATTGCTCATTGAGTTTAAATATTAATGTTAGCATATAACTGCAATTATCAATCTACACAGCTGCATAAATTGTGGCTCGCGATAAAAAATTCACAGAAAACTCAAGGTGTGTCGTTGTCGCGTGACAGCTCGCTTATTTATATTACTGCTAGTGCTAACGCCGCAGTCATTACATGTGGAGATAACGGAAAGGCATACAGAAAGCATAGAAAAACGATGAATATTCGGAAAAAGGAACCTTAACCAAGCAACGAGACTGCACATCAATATTCTATATGTAATGGTATACCTAAACAACTTGCTACTATGATAATAGAACCAGCACCGTAACTAAAAATTGATCCATGAATCTAATGGAGCACAATGGCACGAGAGAGAACTAGGTATCAGAAACTTAAGGAGAATAATTGTACCAAATCAAAACAGTCGCACATAGAATTTTGCAATTAAACCTTTATAATTTTATGCTGCCATAGAAACCACCAAGAAACAAGTAATAACAAAGGACGCGGAGTTATTTGGATGGAACTGGAACAGTTGCTGTCATTCACTGAATACTGTGTTTATTATGAGAGGGTATAAGAAAGGTATCATTGTTACCGAGAGACCGAAGGGAAGTTTTTCTAATAAGTGAGTGTCATAATAAAACCGCGCAGGTTGCTAAAGAGTATGCATTTACGCTTTTTTTTAGAAAAAACACTTTTTAGAAAAAACACTATTTTAGATATTACATTCTGTAGTAAGGTTAGCGGAGAAAATAATTGGACGGCGATAAGCGAAGAGGAAAACTTCAAGAATCACTTGATTATTCTTATTCTGTTGGTTCAGAACTCTGAAACTTTTATTGAATACTAAACCAGGTAGAAAATGGATGAAAATTCTATAATAAAAATTTAATTCGAACAAGAAACAAATGGGCAGGTACTTATGACCCAAGAATTCCATTAGGCCTTGATATGTGGCGCGATATAAAAGTAAAAAAAGCTACTCTGTTTGGTGGACTTTTCAGACTGGAGTAATCTAGAGGAATCTCCTCCATTATGTCGGTAGAAAGATCATCAACAAGGCGAAAGAACATAGAAGAATTATATTTGAACATTAATAATAATTCCTGGTATCAAAAAGTACCGGCTAGTAGAGCTGGAGGTTAGGCCATTCTGCATGCATTAATTTGATTAATGGTTCACCATTAACGTGGTATAGGAAGTTTTGAAGGAACTCAGTAGGGTCAAGGAGATGGCCTTTCAGCGCCGTGAAGATCCTTGATTATACTAGATGTGCTATGGCTAATCATCATGCAATGACTTAAGAGGAACACCGTTAACTCGCATGTAACGAAGATTTTTGTCAGTTGTTTTAGCAGAAGGTTTCTTATTAGATTAGAAGGGTACCGATCTTTCTTGGTATTTCAGGAGACATTGAAAAATAATTGGTTTTGTCAACGACATGGCAGTTTTAGCAAAGAGAAAAGCTTTAGAGGTAACTCAAATACTTCAAAGGATAAATAAGAAATTGTAAGTAAAGTATCTTTGCACAGCAGAATTATGCTCTACAATGGTAGGTAACTTAAAGAAACATCAATTTAAATCAGACGACAGGAGGCAATTGAAGTGACACTAGTTATGAGAGAATGCTTACGCGCTTAGCGCGCTCAAATTAGAATAAACGGCAGGCGTGCAGCATGTGCTCAAATATGTTGATACATGGAGCCTTTACAAACATACTGTTAATAAGGTAAAAGTTAAAGATTAAAAGAGTTATGTCACGAGACTGATAGAAATCTCTAAGATATTTGGCATCAAATTGCTATCAAATGCGCAAATGCGATTGCTACCTAAAGAGAGAGAAGACAAAATAGTAGTTATTATTTTTTTCTTGCTCAAGATCAATGTAGTCGAAGACAAAATTTCTTGGTTTGCGATAGAAGAAATTGAGTTAGGCACAGAAGAATTAAAACAAAAATACTCCGGGTTTTGACGACATAATATCAAAGATGGCAAAAGAGGAAGTGTCGGTATTTAGATAGCTATTTTTGGTCACGCAAAACCGTGGTCACTTCCTAGACGGTAGAAGGAGGTCCGAACACCTAGAATAGTATCAAAAAATACAAACTAATAAGTTGATTGTGCATATTTTGGAAGCTGCATGTTTGAAAATAAAGGTTTATTATTGAAGCGTCGCAGGAAGTTTTGAAAGAACTCGGTAGAATTAGGGGGATAGTGCGGTATTAAGGAAGAGGTTGAATTGAGAGAAATAATAGGTGACATGAAAGAAAATGGACAGATAAGTGACAAATGAACAGTAGCGGCTAGATATTAAACATGATAGATTCTTCTATTTTATCGTTATCAAATCGGTAAAAGAGGTTTTGCAGTGAAACGGATTTTTCAGAGTACATGCTATTCGTGTGTAATACGAGGAATGCGCCATAAGAGGAGATAAGAAGAACCGCAGGACAACCAATCACCAAAAAAAAACATAGGATAATACTAGAAAATCTACGTGATCGGGGATTCAACACTTTGTTATCTGTATTCTTAACGAAAAAGAACTTATGAAAGAATCAACAAGCATGGGAGCTGACGAAGAAGAAGCTATGTTGGCGTAAGTGTTTAAAATTATCACTTTGCATATAGGAGCTGTTCCAAAGAGTTTTAGCCGCTAAGAGTCAGCTGCTACTTCATATGATACAATCTGCACCACCACGTGTGTATTGGGATCTTTCCTACTCCTTCAAACCACATTACATTTTTCAATGCATAAAATTTGGTAGTGACCATAAATTGGATTTTTGGTGATAACAACTGGAAAACATTGCATTTTGTAAGTCATCATATTGATAAGTTCAGTTACTTTTTATATTGATAATCCATATCTTACCATAACCTATGATTATAGGTTAGTTGTAAGTGAATGTTGCTTATGCAGAAGTTTATTATACCACGTATTCTAAAACAATGTTTTAATTACTACAAAATGGAGAATCTTTGCAAGTACCATTTAGAGTGTATCTTGGTAAAGATGTAATGTTTCTTTCAAGTATATGTAAACTTATGCTACAAAAAATTTATATCATAAAACTACAAAAAGAAAAAATAAGAAGAGACCGAAAAATAAGTAGCTGTTAAGACTTTATTTTTATAAAAAATACCTTTCTATAAATAGTTCTTCAAATTTAGTGTGGTTATTTTTGTAACAAAAGCGTCAAAACTTTTTATGGGAAGAACACAAGGGTTCAGATCAGATAAACAACTTGACCAATCAACTTATTTTTTGGTTTTTGCCTTCGCATCCAACAAGTGAGCGTACAACAGAAAGATGGGGGTTTTGCTGCTTCAAATGCAAACGTTTTGCTTACTCACGTATCCATTTAGGAGCAAACAGGTTTCTTTAGTAAAATGTGTTTACTTGCTATCGATTTGCTTATCTTTGATCTTCCTCAAAATGCAATTTGCAAAGTCGAACATTTGGTCAAAATGTTTATGAGTAAGAGACTGCTGGATCTAAATATTGTAGGGAAACAGGTTCGATTTGGGACGTAGAATTTTTTTGATATTTCAATGGCAGCACATGAAATTGTGGGTTTTCGATGGTAGATGTAATTGACGGTTTCAGTGTTTTTTTTTGAGATGATTATAGTTAGATTGGTTGACCTATTTATGACTTTATCATCAAGGGCACTTGCAGTCTTTCAAATTGTTAGAGATTGATTAAAAGTTAATTTTGAAAGTCTTCAAATATGGTCATGTTTAAATTGCTGTACTGAGCTGATTGTTACTCAGTTTTATATGTGGCCCGAATCGACAGGCTTTTATGGTAGAGATCTGATCTTTAGTTCGGCAGGTGTTTTTCGGCATGACTTAAAGAAGATGATAAATATATTAAAAAAATCATCACTTTTTGTATTGTATAATCACATAAACATTCATTTTTAGCGGATCCTTTAAGGTTTTTTGAGTGGGCCTTATATACAGATTACATTTAACATTACTCTTCATTTAAAATCAGCAAGAACATTTTAATTTAAGCATAAGATTTTTGCTAATGCAAGCTCACAACTGGTTCAACTAGTCAGAATTGATATTTAAGTTGTTCCTCAACCCACATTTACAATTTTTTTAAATCACCATCGAGCCCCAGTTTTACTTGCAGTTGCCAAATGAGCCGATCGCTTTACGGTAACACCAAATATCGTTTTAAATATCACGGCCCGTCTACGGTATGAGCTGGTGCTATTTAAAATTCAAACGAATTCTTGTTCAACTGATCGACATTTCTAGTATTCCTGCGTGAATACACACCTAGCCAGCCTTTCTCCGGCGTTGTCGCTAGGCTGCTCTTTCGGTGCATCTGTGAACTTTGTTAGCGTTGAAATGTCAACGTTGATTTTTTAGCTCGTTTAGCTCGTACAACCAAATTTATTTCCGTATTTTTTAATTGTTCGGCACTTAAGTGCGCAATGTGAATGTCGTTTATTTATATACAGTGGATGAATAAACGGTCATATGAAGAAAATGACTACTCAAAAGTAGCAATTTTTCTAATGTTATAATTAGAATTTTTGACTCTTCCTTGTAAATTTATTAAAATAATTAGGACAATTGCACTTTATGCTGATTTAAAAGTAAAGACAAAAAAATAATTATCTTAGGGATTGCAAATTGTTTTTTATAATTCTTCGGTACCTGCGTTATTATTTGAACCTCAAATCAAGCTAGGTGTAGACGTTAAATGATCCGTCCATCCGGATCATTAACCGTTGTGTTGCTGCATTATTGCTTGTTAAGCATTGGGTGTTTTGGTAATATCAGCGTCTGTTGCTTTTAATATGAGGTGCGAATAATTGCTCGATAGTGGTGTACGTGGAGTAATTACTGAACGCCCAATGATTCTGGAAAATGGGCGCAATTTGATGAACAATTCAATCTCAAACGTTGCTGAGTAATATGGTCGTTTCATAGACATTGTATTTCTTCTTAAAGGGAAATTAATAACCTTGTCAGGCTTACCAAAAACTTTTATTGGAAATCAAGATGTAGTACAAAGTACGTTCGAAAAATAAAGAGACTGATTTTCTTGGTTCAAGGAGAAGGTGGAGGTGTGTAGTCTTCGGGCCTGATGGTTGGTGGTGGATATTAGGTAAACGATCCCACCCAGATTATTTGTCTTTGAGCTTTTACGGGGTGCGTGTCGCTTGCGAATTAGACAGCTATTTGAACGTCGAGTCACATATCAAAATGCAGCGTAGGCTCCATCAGTTTTACGCGATAAAATGTTGGATTAAACTCAAAAAATCAACTGAGACGCTCGTTATGATACAGAAAGTATATGGGGAAGATGCTTTATTGAAAGCGTGAATGTACACTGAGCTATGCGTTGGTAATAATGAGAGTTTCTGTTAAAATAAACCATGATAACGCCCAGATGCGTGCAAAAGTATGCAAACAGTTGCTGCAGCAATGTATTGTGGACTCGAAGACGTTCTTTTTGTGTCTGGCCACAACAGATGAATTCTGGCATCAGATAGAAATACCGGTCTATGGAATGGCAACTTGTAAGCCCTCATCTCAGGAAGCCACAGCAAAAATTGTTTATCCTAAAACAAATGGCGATTGTTTTCTGGGATCAGGAGAGGTTATGCTAATGGATTAGCTTCCCATTCAAGAAAGAATTACCAGGAGATTTTGCGACATATTTAGCAACGTAACTACGAGAAATGGAGACGCAACGCGTTGCTTCATGTTCATAGTGATACTGTTGTCACTCTACAAGCTTTCGGATACATAATGCTGCTTCACACCTTGTTTTTGCAATAAAGGAGTATTGCACTGTAAATTGCTTTCTTTCAGTCGACTACACCCAAAGAATGGTTAGTACTAGCTTTATGGAATATATCGGAGCGATACAAAGAGTGCAAAGATATGGAACATCGTTCTAATAAAATGTGTATTTATTTCTCCCCAATAAAAAAATTGTTGAGGAGATAACAATTCTAGCGCCAATAATTTTTGCTTACCTCAAATATTATAAAAGATTATGAAAGATGCATTGTAAAATTTTTCTAGTGTCCTATATAATAATAGATATTGTACCCTCCGTGAAGGAGACGCAATAGGGTTAAAGATAAATACTAAAAAGACAAAATACATTATTTTTAGCAAAACACCAATAGCACAAACACAACTTATAATATATAATCGACAAATAGAGAAAGCACAAAAATTCAAATACCTGGGAAGCTGGCTGACAGAAAATGGAGACCCAGAAACGGAAATAAAAATAAGAATAGAAACAGCAAGATCAGCATTTCAAAAACTCAAGAAACTACTTACCAACCGCAGTCTTTGTCTTACAACCAGATACAGATTTGTACAGTGCTACATATACTCAATACTATTATATGGTGCTGAAGCGTGGACCCTCAAGGCTAATACAGAAAAGAGAATACAAGCTTTTGAGTACTGGGTGTTTAGAAGAATGCTACGTATATCTTGGACAGAGCATATCACAAACGAAGAGCTCCTGAGAAGAATGAATAGAAGAAATGAACTCCTATTAACTATTAAAAAAAGAAAAACAGCTTATCTTGGACATTTATATCGGAATGACAAATACAATACATTGTAGCTCATTATAGAAGGAAAAGTTGAAGGCAAAAGAGGGCGAGGTCGCAGGAGGTGCTCATAGCTTAAGAACATTAGAGATTGGATCCACATGAGTACACATGAGTTGATAAGAGACACTAAAGATAGACAAAATTTTGCCTCGATTGTTGCCAACATTCAATAATGAATAAGGCATTTTAAGAAGAAGAAGTACCATAATAGTTTTGTTTTAGTATTGATATAGTAATTATTGATCTATAGAGTGTACGTTGCATAAGTGGGCTGATAGTAAAATAAAATAAACCATGAATTGAAACGAATGTTATTATTAGTTTGATAGATAAGATAAAATTTTATCAGTGTCAAGTCGTTCAGATATATTTGCTTAGATATTAAAGACATTTTTAGAATTTGTTTTGGTAATAAAATTCTAAAACAATTTTGTTTTAATTGGAGCGCACATAAGTGAAGATAAATTAAAGGGATATAAAGAGATGTAAAGGAACAATAGAATGCAATAGTGGAGTATTAAAACATCAAGCATTAATAAGTGCCATACTAAATATAATAAACAGAAGCCAAATTTCAATACAAACAGGAAGACTGCTTATGTGGGTATATACACAGAATAGTGAGTAAAAATAGACTATCATAGAATATTTGCTTTGTACTTTGCTCTTTCCAAAGATTTGCTTTCACAGTGAATCGAAATTTAAAATTTCTGTACAATATCCTGGAAATCCTAGATGTCTTTAAAGTATTACAAAAAAAATTGCGTTTCACTATCCAGAAAAGTTATATGGACAAAATCAGCCAATATTTAAACAAGGATATACAAATGTATGCACGAGGGTGAATCGAATATAATATAAAATTCTGAGTGTTATAAGTAGGGGTGTCTGATGGAGATTCTCTGCGTAGGATACTTTGCACTACCGCTTCTTTAGTTAGTATCACGATGTCAAACTAAGAAGTGTTCTTAACCGTTGCACAAGTTTTTACGACGAAGCGCGTAAAATTGTCCGAAATTCTGAGAAAACTTTAGACACAATTTGGGGACCCTACATTTAGAAAATTGAAATATATGTGTTATATAAACAATGAAAGGACGAGAAGCAGTTGAAAATAAAGATTTCCAACGTTTCTAGAGACTAGCGTAACTGAAGAGAATATTTGCATCGTTCCCCATCTTTTTGAGAATGACCATCGACTAATGATTGTTAAAATTGTTTATGAGGTTGGAATAAGCTACGTCAGTGCACAGACAAGCTTCACGATAATGGCCGGACTTTGAGAAAAAATTGAAAAATTTTTTTGTACTACATTTCTACCTACAGTATGAAATTATTTTCTTGCAATTGTCATATGTTTTGATTACTAAAATAAGATAGAGATTTGATGTTGATGTTTCTGTCGAAGCGTCCGTATGCAATTGGCTGGTATCAGACCCATTTTAATTTTTAAATTAAAAAAAAATCGTAATTAAATTAGTTGTTTACTATTAGTTTTTTTGGATCTTGAGATCATTGAGCTTTTTTACATCAACCATTACACATGATTCTTTCCTTTTTGTTTAACTAACCTATATAGCAGATAAAGTACAGCTAAAGATGATTAAAAAATTATTTTTACATCAAGAGATCAGCAAAAGTCAATCTTTAACATAAAAAATACACATTCGTGTTGTCTCTATTACATAGGTCTCTCAAAATTATTTAATTTGTGTATAATACTTAATAAAGGATCATGTTTACAAAGGGAATTATGTTATCAGCAGTCGAGACCGTAATAGACTTTTTCTTGTGTCTTAATTGAAGGTAACCTTGAGAGGACATTTTTCTTCCATTATTTTAGCCGCACTCTGTACACAAACGTTATACTATAAGATATACGAGTCACTATCCATTTTAGTCTAGTTTTTTCTTTTTTCAACTTTACGATTACTTTTTTGTCTGTCTTCCACTTATCTGTAACTAGGGCCTAAGCATTGTGCTGTCCGTATTCCTGCTTCCAGTATCTATAAATTGTCTATATTTATTCTTTGTTTTGGCTAATGGCATTCTTGTATATCTTTAACTATTATTATTATTACCTTTTTTGCCTGCTTGTCTCCCAACGATCTTTAGCAAAGGGCTATCTATCGTGCTGTTTCTTTTGGTGTTTTACACGGTTTCTATAAATGATATTATGATTGCATTCTACGTGTTCTATATATAATTGTTGCTTCTTTACATCTCTTCCTTAGTCTTATTAGGGATTCATTTATGAAACTTGAGCTTTGGTATTAGTTGATATTATGTTAGTTTTTATTATCGCGAAACCACATGGAAGTTCAGAGAGTTAACTAGTATAATGAAAATGTGACAGCAAAAACAAGCAAGTCATTTGGTGCTAACGAAGATATAATACAGTAATCTGTGTATATTTTTGGTCATTTTTATTTCGGACAATATCTTCAAGGAAATTTATGCTAGAAAAACCGTTAAAGGAACAATGATTGTGCATAAGCGAAGTCGAAAAATCTATTTGTAGATAAAAGTATTCAAAAAAAAAAAACGATAACATAAAATTTATAAATCAAAAGGGATAGGGATTACACTTTTCAAAAAGCAAACTGGTTTAAGTACACTGTCATGACAATATCTTATGACAGTATAAAAAACAGAAATAGGGAAGAGACCAAGGAACCCAACTGATGAACAATCCAAACGAGACTCTCTTAAGCCCATTTTTCTGTCGATAATGTTTTGCTGAATCTCATTTACGGGTATTTATTGGAATAGTTCCTTACCACGCTTTGTTTTGTTTCAGGGCCTGGACTTGTAAAGCCTAAAGGCTGGAGCCTGAAACCGTGAGAGGGCTGCCATGTGCAAACAGCGCTGTGGCCCATTCGCATACATTCCACCAAACAGAAAACAGCTTCTTTACGCAAAACCCACGCACGCCCCCTGCAGTACTGCAACTGCCGTCCCGCCCCACCAGAAAGCTTTTGTCGCTCGCCCACCCAGCTGCCGACGCTGCTCCCCAGAAACACCGTACCTACCCAGTGAGCCACCCTTTGCTGGTAACTCAGAGGCGAAGCCCCCTGAACTCGATTATACTATCGAAGAGGTACGCCCAAAGTCAGCAGGACTTAACCTTCTCCCCAGTTGCGCAAGCAAGCGCGCGAAAAAGTGTCGCCTCGCCGACCCGCAAAAGCTCAACGTCGGAGGGGTACATCCACGAGCACTACAGTCCGTCAGCGCGGAGGAAATCTTCCGCGAGGGTCGATGCAGATCGGGTGTCCAGCCAATCGCTCCCGGGCTTCTCGATCCACGACAGCAGACAAACCTTGCCAGTTAACAAAGATAGATCTCGTAGCTCATCTCCCAACTTATCTGTGTCCAAGAAGGTCCATTTCGGCGATAGTTTGGGACTGACTGATAATCGTCCAAAGCACAAAAGCTTCCATAGTTTATTTAAGAAAGTCAGACTATTTAGCAGTTCAGTTAAAGGCCCCCAAAGAGAGAGGAGTGCATTCTTCAAAACCCTAGAAGAAGAAAATCCTGAGAGTAGTATAAATACGGGAGGAAATCAAAGTTTAGATTTGGATTCTGATTTAGGTGGCGATAAAATATTGCCCGCTTTCAGAGAGCGGCGTCAGCCTGCCACACAGCAACCCTATCGAGATCTCGTTTCAACAGGAGGTAGCGCTACGCGTGCATTACCTGCACAACACGATCCCGACCAGCCCTTTCGACGCCCAGCAGACGAACGAAGAAGTTCCTATTACACTACAACCGTTGCCAAAGATAGCACTAGTAGTAATTGTGCCCAAGCACGCCAAGAAGCCAAAGTTTTCGATAGAGCCGGCCAGCGGGGTACCGAGTCCGTCACCCGGAACGTTTCAAAGTTCTCTAGGAGAGATAACAGAAAACTGAAACACTCTCCACCTCCTGAGTCATCGCCGCGGAGCGATGCTGAGCCCGCTATAAAATCTGCAAGTTTAACTAATAATCCCGAACAGCCGATTAGTTCGAAGAGCGATTCGCGCGGCACCGCCTCACTCGTGCTGTTCAGGATGCTCGGTGGCGGGCTGAAACTGAAGGAGCGGCTGGTGGTGGGCGCCAGCATCGCCGCCGTGCTCTTCACGCTGCTGCTGGTGGTTGACCTGCAAATGGACTTGGGGATGTCGGGACATCACTTAGTGCCTTCGCACGGTCGGGTGCGGTACGTTAACGACCGCGATGGGCCGGGAGCCGCGTACAACAGCTTCAAGAAGAGGTTCCTGCAGAAGATGCACAGGTAGGGCTGCGCCCGCCGCCCTCGGG
Organism: Sinelater perroti; assembly: GCA_036346155.1. Taxonomy (NCBI): domain Eukaryota; kingdom Metazoa; phylum Arthropoda; class Insecta; order Coleoptera; family Elateridae; genus Sinelater; species Sinelater perroti. The sequence goes on from JARFIY010000201.1 coordinate 1,485,103, forward strand.
TGGCATTCGATTGACCCCGAGCTTTACTTGGCTAATGTTGTGTGTAACGGGATTAACCGCCTGCTTAAGTTTTAATCCACGTGGCGTGCCCAATACGCAGTATCGATCACTCACGGGCCACGTATTTTTTAATTAACCTTGCATATTCCGAGCTACCGTGGCTTTTAACAAAATAAAAATGTTGATCTACCTCAGACTGAAAAAAGCACACGACTAATAGAGAATTAGCAATATCGGGTATGGACTGTATATATACTTACAGTGTCAGGAAGCACTTGGATCGTAAATGATTAAAGCTTCCAGAAACAGATGAAAAAAGCCGAGTTTTGTTATGGTTTATAGTTAGACCTTTTCTGGTAGAATTAAAGAAAACGTTGAGTGTTTAAAATTTAAACGTCTTCACCCTGAAACGACAGTATTGTCCTTTAGATCCCAACATCGCTGTTCTTAGTTAAGATATCAAGTTTTTTTTTGTATGGATGAGTGTAGTTGTAAAGGAGCTTATTAGTCTCCAGATGAAAGTGACAACTACATTACAGATTTTGATAGTTTGTCTCCTTACACTCTTCTTGGTTATCAACATGCAAAGATTGCACCCAATCTTTTTCTCAATTTTTTTTCAATTTTTTTCAATTTTTTTCAATTTCTGGTGAAGTCCTGGCACGTGTACTAGGTCTTTGCGAAAACGCACGTTGGAGATAAAGTCACATGATTCTTTTAAGTAGACGATGAAGATCGATCTTTAGCAGTTTATTGAATGAAATTGAACATGCTGAAAATTGATGGAGGTGACACTATCCAATAATTTTCTCCTTACAAAGCTGTTGCATGGTGATTACACTTTTTTTGTCCATTTTAACTCTACCAGTATAAGGGATTGCTCCATGTATTTTGAATGTGGAAATTGCTGATATTTTTGGGTTAAGGAAGCTTTTTTCGGTACTCCTTTACCACTCATTGGGAAAGTTATTCCGAAATTATTCGAATCTTTCAAGAAAAAGGGAGAGAAAAGGTAGAATTCCTTAGGTTCGTAATTCATAGAGAACCAGGGAGACTCCAATATGTTATTTTTTATGTTAACAAAATTTTTATGTCCTTGAAGAATGCAGGAATTTGATTTTGTGCAAATTCAAAGAGTTGGATAGTATTGATACACTGTTGTATTTATTTCCTTACATTTGCGCGGAAGAAAAAACTGTCTAAAACGATATAGTATTTTTAATTACCTCTAAAGGGAGCTTTGGACTTGGCGAATCAAGAGACTTTCATTGAGCAACTGAGTCTTTATTTATGAATTGCTGTCGTAGATTCATGTTTTATCTTTCGTTATATTTTTTTTAGCAAAATATGGCTCATTAGTGGTGGTTAGACGAAAATAATTAACCTTGGAACGAAGTTGCTGCGTTTCAATTAAAGTCTTTCGTGAAAATCATTTTAGTTTTTAGAATCTTTAGCCCATATTCTAGATCTCAGACTGCTAATCATCGATCCTTATTAATTGTAGCCGGTACACAAACTTCTAGAATGTGGATTCCTAATTATTTCTGGATTGTTTGCATCACGCTTTTTTGCATTGGACTCATTGACCTTTTCGGAAAGCTTTCTAAATCATTTCAATATTTTTTGCAAATGATTGTTCCAGCTTTACGAAAAATTGATGTAGATTCGGTGTTCTACTCGCTCAATCATTGCAAATGTACTAATCACACTCACTAGCATGTAATTCTTACCCACTCGATCAGTAAATCTTTTCGCGCATGCGCATTATACCCCACAATTACTGGTTAACAGGTTTTATGATATTAATATTGCGACAGACCTCGTAAGTTCATCACCTGGCAGTAACCATTTAAATTGTTTTATTATATCTGTTATAAAATTTGGAAAAAGTGACTTCGAATTGTAGTATACTATTATTAGCAATTGTTTTGATATTAATAACGGGTAAAGATACAAAAAATATATTTTAGCAGCTTTCAACGTCCTTGAGAGTACAGATGGGATAAGAATTATTACCCGTTTTTATTTCAAGTACAATTCATGGAAAATTAGCAATTCAGACACACATGAAGTCTTTCTCAAAGCCCTTACTAGCTCTGATTACTACTCAGAGTATGGTAGATAGAATCCTTCTGCAGATTTTGGCTGATGGTCTACTTTTACTGCTACAAAGGGTTTGTGCATAAAGTTTTCAGGGGAAGAGAACACTTTTTATTTTAAGTACCAAGGATGGTTAAGCTTTCTGTAGTGCTATTAGTGCAGTTTTTCTTTTATTAAAATTTTTGTATAAACGCGCTGGATGCTGTTATATCTTTGATCATAGAGTTAGTTTCTACAAACCCAAGTTTTGAAGGTTTCAAATGACATGGACAACATAATAAAGCACTATTTTTTTAATACTCACCGATATCCCCATACTACTGCTGAGATCAGATCAATCGACATATTTTTCTTAAATTACTGTTCCATTATTCTCCTACGGGTACTTCAAAAACTTACCAAAGATAATTTAAAGGCCTTAGAAAGTTAGAGTAAATGCAGATTTTATGAGTAATGAAGATCATTACTAGGCGATAGCACCCTTCTTTTAGAGGTAGATCATTACCAGGGGGAGTCTGTTGACACCGGAAATATTATAGCATCTTTCAGAGTCTTCATAAGCGATTATGGATATCAAGATGGCATCATACGTCGATTACCTTGCTAGATTAATTTGAGGATTGGCTTTCCAATTAAATACTTAAAATCAATCTGTATAATGTGTGTTGGAGATCTTTGATTAACTTAATTCGTTGATACAGCCTCGAGACCTCCAAAGCTTTGCATCCTGAGTCACTAGCGCTGATAGCATTTATAAAGACACTGCATAACTGTAATTAAAGTGGTTATCAAAACCTTATTTAAAAATTTACATGGATCGAATTGCTTTGGAAAATCATCACATTACATGACAAATGTGAACTTTTAGTATGATCTGGAAATAAAGAGACAATCGTAACAGCAATCGCCTTTTTTTTGACATCCATGATGGGGTTGTAGCTAAATCCCTAAATCCCTATCGGGGATCACCGAAATTGCTTCGAGTGAAGAACGTCCTGCGCGATTGGTTGGTATCATAACCACCTTCATTTTACGATAGTGGGACCAAATTTCACATATTCGTTGGTAAAAGTGAAGAGAACATGTAGAAAATTAAATTTATATACTTTTATATACTATTTAAATTGTAAAGGTAATTTTAATTTATATTTAGTTTATCCACGTAATTTTGTCTTAAAAGGTTCTGTATTTTTAAGATATGACCACTAAATTGTCTTTTTAATTAATTTTAAATGGCAAGACAGCTAATTTGCCCATGAAAGGCAATAATGGCGGCTCTCCGTTTCCATTGATTGGTATTTTTGCACAAACCGACAATGTATTGCAGTTGTATTATTCATACCAAATTGTATTTTGATCCTACTAGCCATCGAAATAGCTCTGTGTATTTTGGACGCGCCCGCTTTCTTTTAGAAATATTTGGCCTTGTACAATACTGCCCAGCCTTCTCTCATTTGTTGGACCACAGCCACACTATTTCCTGGCACGGTGCCTGTCTCACTTTGGGCAGGTTAGTAGGCGATGTCTCATTATTTTTGTATTAGAGCAAAAATAAAATTAGGCAATATAAAGCTCATTCACCTTATTTTACAATTACTTTGTAATGTTTGTTTTAACTTTAGCATCACAGTGGGTTTAAGTTAATAATAGAATAAAAACAATGATATCTTGGGTACTAAAATAGACTACCAACAAGAATTGCAAATATGGTGGACGAATAATTGAAGTTTATAAATAACAACTACAACCATCATCCAACCAAAAATATATGAATCAACAGCTAGCAATTGTAGAAAATATTATAATTGACATACCATCGTTAAAGATGTCTAAAAAATAACTCTAGAAAACCCCTTGAGTGCTTGTTATAATTTTAAAGTAACTTATATACTAATAAGCATAGTTTCAGACTCATTAAGCAGACTTATTACATTATTGTAAGGTTTTTCGTAAAAGTCAAATTTTTTTACTAATACTGATCTTTTAATATAGTTTGTATTATAGAATAATCAACGGGAATTTACTTCTGTACCTTTTCCAATAAGTACTTAAAATTTTATTTAATTATCCCTACTACGACTTACGCAAAGTTTCAGCTGATAGCCGGCTTGTGATAATGATTATAATTAAAATATTTTGCTTTATTACTTACTTGATCCATCGTATTCTATAAGTAGATTTGACGTTGTTCATACCAGTAAGTTGGAATCCGACGACTATTCTTACCAAGCATCTGAAACGAAGAGCATATAGAATAAAGTGGCAAATTTAGCAAAAACAAGGCAAAACAAAATAGTACTAAGTAACACTTGTAGCACTGACACATTTACACTTTTGATTAAAACGTAACTAGCTCGGATACTAAAAAGAAGAAGAAGCGTTTATGGCAGTTACGCTTTCGTATGTCATGGCATCCAAGGCCTCTGATGTTTAGGTAGAGGTAGCCAAGAATGTCCAACTTTGTTGCCTTTTCTCTAAAAATTTTTTGATTCTTGTGATTTCTGGAGGATCATTTTAAAAATGGAATAACTCGATATGAGTTTTATCACTGTATTCTCAGATTGATTCTATGCAGGTCATGACTGGTCTTGAGATGATCTTGTAGGTGACCATTTTGTTCTCTAGGTATAGCTTGCTAGCTAAATATAGCAGCGAACCTAAAATGTTTTCGTTGATTTGGTCTTTCTTGCTATTTTTTCTTCGCATGTCGTTCAAGTGAGTTTAATATCTACGGTTACGCTGAGGTAGTTGGTTTTGCTTTACCAGGAGGTGATGGTTTTGAAAGTGGCGACTGGATCCAAATTTATCCTCCCCATTTTTGATCCGCCACTAATCAAACCAATCCGTGAGGTTGTAGAGTTGTTATTTGCAGCCAAGCAGGACTTAAGCGAACTGACTATTAAAACCGTGTCGTTTGTGTATTATGTAAGCTAGTATCGTGGAGAGTGATCTTTCATCTTAAGTATTATGTCGAAATCATAGAAGTTTAGATCTGGGGATTACGGATTTACGGAGGTTACGCAAGTTAGCTGTATTTTGCTACATTTTGCTAAATGCATCGGAGTATTATTGCACAAAATGAATAAATGAATAGTAATACTGCGTATTGACAATCTGCTTTCGAGGTTCCTGCCAACTGATGAAGGTTGACAACCTCTAGAATAGTATAAGAGCCTGTTTTTTACGTTTGTGGATCTTTAAATGAGTACGAGTATTGTTCTTATCATAACCATTTTTCCTTTCAAGTGGAACTTATCATGGAAAATGTTTTTTATGCTCAGGCATTTCTTTACATTTGTATGTACCAATCCTGCTGTTAAATGGCGGATCGCATGGTACCGATCAGCAAATATTTCTTCTTTACTGATATCAACCATATCTTGCCTTGTTTAAAGATTTTATCCACCTTAGCACGATTTCTTAAGGCAGTTAGAACATTCCGCAAGTCTCTTAGAAACCTTGATGACTCTCTAGTGCCCTGGTATATGCGATATATATCCAGCCCCGTTGCTGTTGGCTCAAAAACATTGAGATAAGAATACATTAGATCGACAGTTAACACAACACTCTGTTTTTTTAACATTGCGTGTGCGCGAGATGGACGGGAAAGTTTATTTGGTTTTAGGTAATGTACGACATAACCGCTTGTTAAAGTTTCAATTCTCATATATGTGTTCATTACTATTCTTCAAATTATAATTATCATTGAGAATTATTTCTTCTTTTTCTTTCAGATTGGAAGGTCTCTAGTTCGTTTATGTATCAATTTAAATAGTACAGGTCTGTGTTTTATTCAGAATGTCTACGATTTGTTACACCAAGTTATAATCTTTTATTTTTTTAAGTTTCTAGAATTTTCTTTGAATTATAAGGTTATCCTTCTCTTAAGTTTCCGCGATAATTATCTCCTATTAGTACGTGTAATCTTATGGGAATTTTCATAACAAATCTTTGTAGTTTCTCATTATTGCTCAGTATACCGAGATTGTGTTGAAACAAATAAACAAATAGTACATTTGGAGAATAGAATAGATAGATGATTTTCTTTAATTTCTTTCGTTATAAGGGAAATATGTTGAGTAGCCTTCAAACCACTTTGACCTTTCATATTAAAGTAAGCAAAAGGCCGACGAAAACAGCATCCTGTACGCAAACGACGATTAATAAATTGCAGTCGGGCGCGTGCGGCTTTCCCGGCTTAAAAATAGCACATAATACACTTCTTGTTCCTTCTCCGCTTGCTCGCCTCCAGATCAGATAGCTCTTTACTAGATTATGGCCGATAGGTGGTTGGGCCGGCTCTGATTAAGACGAATGTCCTATTTGACGAGCTACGCACAGCAGAGCAATCTATAATTTCCTATATAAGATGATTGTTTTAGCATCAATCTCGCCAATTACGACGGCGTTCGGTTGACGTGGCTGCGATTTATATCGCACGAAACGCTGCTTTTTGAAAATTTGATGAATATATGTGTTTCATTCAAAATTGCAGCTTTTAATTTGATGGTAATTTATTGGTATGGAAATTAGCGCAAATTCGAACATATGAGGGGACATCCATCTATTATGGCCAAATGATATATAACGCGTTTGCAAAGTTTAATGAAATTAAAAAAATATATAAGTGGTTTTTAGCGTTTTTCCACCCCTTAATGATCGGCGACTTTTATCAGGGCCGTTTTTTTATCGTACCAGATTTACGGTATTTTTTTTTTGATTATCTAAAAATAAGGATCAATTCAAAATTTTAACCTTTTATCAGTAATGCTAAAAAGGGCGATAAGTACAGAGTATAGGGAAAATAAATACTCAATTTTTGGCAAGTTTTAGATTATATAACCGTTAATCGGTAGTCATCCTTAAGAAACCGGCGAACAGTGCAAATATTCTCTTTAGTAATACTGTTTTTTCGGCGACGTCAGTGATGTTCATTTTTAACTGTTTCTCATCCTTCCAAAAATTGCTTATGGCTCCTGTACACTTGAGTTTTCTTAAGAAAACGAGAGCCCCCAAACTATACCTTAAGTTTTTTTAATAATTCTGGCGATTTTATGCTCGTTCTCATAAATAAATTTGATAATAATCCGAGAGTACTTATTACTCTGATATTGTGATACTAACTAAAGAAGCGGTAATGTCGCCTCACTCCAGTTTATATTTGAACTATCCTTGTATTTTTTAAGTTGGCATTATTTATGCGTTTTTATATTTGGCACATAAATATTAATGACGTAAAAGATTTGCAAAAAAGTTGTGTACATTTTCAAAAACTACTACAAATAGGAGTGTGAATTAAATGCAAAAATGAAAACACGAGATCTTGTTTACTGCTAGTTTAAAAAGTATCTTACAGGCTGATACAATGCAGATAAAGATCATGCTATAGTAGTAATGTCATTCAATAGCCTTTCTTGCGATATATGTATAATCGAAGAGTGAAATGTTTTTACCTTGATGATACATATCTTCCTTCATTTTTTAAATCTATCAAATACTTGAGAGGACTTATGTATTTTCCTTGTGGCTAAGAGATGCGTTTGTAGCAAACTGTAATCTTATCACAGCAAGAAAAAGGCGGTTTAGCGGCTATCTTGGCCTTAATCTGGGTTATCAATAAAGTGGTTACTAAATTTGTTGGTTTGTACTCCTTGCGATTATAATTGCTGTTATTGTTACAGCATTGCTACAAGGTTTTAAAAATTAAAATGTTTATACGAGGATTAATCAAATATAAAACGGAAATTAGTTTTTATGCACCGCCAGATTGCTTGAAGGGAATTTCCCTTATAGAATGCCTCGCATTACTGGTGCTTTATCCAGTATTATGTCAGAGTAACAGGTATCTTTGATCATTATCAAGTTTGTTGTAACAGAGGGCGCAAAACCATTAGAAATTTTGAGAAGACTTCAGACTTAGATCATTCTTAAGGAAATTCAAATATATAATAATAATAGTTCCCCGTAATAGGCCTCGAAGGCCCTTTGGGGTCGTAACAGGATAGATCTGTTACAGTCTAGAGCCTACGGTACACAAGGGTAGTAACGTGGCCAGCGCTACGTACCGACCGCCTATTATTACCCCAGAGTTTGACCTCCAGGTACTCATTTATTGCAGCCTGAGTCGAGCTGGGCCGTAAAAATGCCAGCGATCGAATTGGCAAGAGCGGGATTCGAACCCGCAACTCTTGGTTTCGTAGTCTAGCGATCTATCCACTAAGCTACCACGGCTCTCAAATTCAAATATATGCGTGAAATAAATAATTGTTTTGTCCGAAGACCACTGCGATTGAGAATAATATTTGCTGTTTTCTCAAGAATGATTAGCGGTTGCTGAAATTGTTTCTAAGATCAGAATAAGAACGATATTGCTAACGATCTTAAGTTTCGAAAAATGCCCGTCTTCTCGTTGAAGATCAGAAACGGCAGCGTTTTATGGTTTTTATACGATTATTGACACCATGTTAGAGGGAAAGCCTTTTTACAGCAGATTATTACCTGTGATGAAATTTGGGTATACAATTCTACTGTGGAATCTAAACATGCCATCAGAATGGAATGACTAAATAAGAAAGAAATCTGCACCCGTCGAAGCCAAAGCTAGGTTCGTTAGAAAGATTCTTAAAACTCTATTTTTTTTTATTTCAAAAAAGTTTTGTACATAAATTTTCTCCACGAATATCGTACTGTCAAATTTTAGACGAAACAAAACTTGCATATCGCCGTAAAAGATATGAATTACCAATCCTAAGTGTTGTCCTGCTTCATGATAATACCCTCCCATATAGTTTTCCAGAGTCATCAAAAAATTGAGGATGTATTCTGAACCACATTGAAATATTCTCCCGCCGGACTTAGCCTGCGATTATCATTTATTTTGACTAAAAAAAGCGCTTAGAAAACAGGTATTTGACGATAATGTTAACTGTACTGTCGGAATTTCTGAAGCACTGCTGATTCACTCGTTCAGCACTGAGCGCTATCAGAGTACTCCCGAATCTTCGGAAACCGCTGCTTTGTACAAAGTCCGCTGCACTTGATCCTCAGCCATTGTTCTGGTGATCTAGTCGTCAATACCGATCCCAAACATTTCGCAGAGGCTCAATTTTTTCGATTATTACACTGACTTTTTCTTAAAACTGTTCTATTTCAAAAGTGCAATGGCTTCTGGAATGAGTTGTGAATATCGATCCGGAGTTCTATGTGTCCTTGCGGTATTAACAGCAGCGAATTATCTTCTCTGAGGCTTGTCGTTGTGGCCAAAGCTGTATAGCGTAGTCTGCATCTTTGTTATTCTTTAAAGAGTGCATCTAGCATGTTTGCATCATAATAAGTTTTAACTATAACAAATTTTTGGCGACCAACTGGTTTTGAGTCCTTCGATAATCAATTTTATCTTTGGCTGTCACCATACAATGCAGGTAGACTCGTTGGCTTTCAATTTTTGACGGTTTTTGAGTACAGAGTACGATTGCGTTATCCATCATTTGTAGAGATCTTTTCACTGTTCTAGGTGTACCAAAGTAAACTACCGGGTTGTAAGTATCTTTCTTTGACTTTTATGTTATTCTGCTCTTTTATGTTGTTCCTTACAATCTGGATGTTTATATGGACACGATCTAGTATTTGTATTTATTTAGCTTGCACAATCGTCTCCGACATCATGCCTTTCCACTGAATTGCTTCTGAAATAACGTTTACACATTGGTCAAGTTTCTTTTCATAAAACATAGGTGAATGTATTGGTTATAGTTTTATTGATGTTTGAATAGAAAATTTTGAAAGATGCTTAGCCATTGCTTGATTTAACTTATTTTTTACTTTTCTTTTCTAGTAGTTAGCACACGTCCTGGAGAAGTTATATACTAAATCAAAAACTTGCTTTTTTGACACAAGTATCACACAGTGGTATCCTAAAGTGACTAAAAAACTTTTATTATGTTTTAGCGATTATGGATATCTCTCCAGTAGGTATTGAGTACATTTGAGTACAATTATTAAAATAATTTATAGAAATGGGGGGTTATCACCATCATCATCAGCAGCAGCAGCAGCTTATTCAGTCCATCGTCGGACGTAAGTCTCCCTCAAGTTGTTCCATTATTCTCTACCTTGCCACTCTTCTTATCTCGTCTGTCTACCTGGTTTGCGGTCTTCCTCTACCTCTTTTACTTTCTCGAGGACTCCCATGGTAACTGTCGGTTGTCAGATACTGTAATTTTCTTCAAGCCTTCTTTTGCAACTACGAGCGATTGCTGGACATTTTATGAGACGATTTAATCAACAACGCTTTTGTTAAACTTTTGGAATTTTTTTTCCTTTCATACTTTTCCAAAACTACTGGCCTATTTTTCTGCGTTTACATAAATTTTTTTCCCACCTTTTAGAAATTTTGAATTCTTGTAATTCTTTCCGTAATACTTTTCCCTGTTTGTCTTTAATTTTTTATTGAAGCTTCTACAATTTTTTTTCTCTATTTTTGTTTTTTAAGTTTCTAGAATTTCCGTTGGATTATACGGTCACCTCCCTCTTAGGTTTTTGCGACAATTTTCTCCCAAAATTCTGGACTAACACATTTGGTTTCGACTTCGGAGTTCGATTATCTACTTCATCTTAAACACGTAATTAACATTTACTTTGTGCTATTTGTCTACTCAACACGAACTGTGTGCGACTCTCTATTGATCGTATCTTAAACGAAGCGCAGTTTTTTGAAGTCGGCCATTACATTATCACCGTATAAATTGTTATTAAAGTTTAAAAAGGGTATTACAGATAATTTTGCATAACAAATTTAACAGTATTACGATTTTTTATTTAAATTTATTATCGAAGATGACTTCAATGTGCACTTTTTGTCGAAAAAATTAGATGAAATGAAGTTATTACAAAACTGTCATTTGATAATCAACTTAGAAGTTTATATTCTCCAAAAGATTTGTGTATCGTTCGTTAAAATTAGTTTTTAAGTAATTGGTACAGATAAGGTCGTTTACATACCATAAGGATCGTGTTTCCGATGAGAATATTTTGGAGAAGTAGCTTGTATTATTTGGAAGTTAGTGGATTAATAAATTATAAATTGAAGGTTATAATTCTTTATACCTAAATAGATTAGACTCGGTCTTTGAAATACCTTTTCTTTGAAAAATAGTACTTGAAACACCTTATTATTCAATGTATTACGTTGTATGTACTTTTGACGCTGTTGCTTACATTAACTAATTGGGACTATATATTGCTTTATTATCAATCCGATAAAATACTTCTGGTAATGGTATATGGCGCGTTATTTTTTATAACAAAAGGTAATAATGGCGGTCTTCTAAGGCGCGGCGCTTGCATTAGAGATGGTGCCCGATGACCGGGCAGACAAAGCGAACATATGAAAGCCTTAACCTCTCAGTTTGCGGGCTGTGCTCTCATGCGGGGCGTTAGAGCCTTACCATTACTATCACCATAGTAGTAAGAAAATGAAGTCACAAAAATAAAACCATTAAAATATGCCTTTTAAGATATTAATCGGAAAGGCGTTGCTAGATCATTTCTTCATATAAGTCTGTTCTTATATGAAAATTAAATTAAATAATTATAAAATAATACTTGAATCTGGTACTGCTTTCTAGAGCTTTATTATCAACATCTTGACAGAATGTTGTCTTTGAATAACGTAAGACCATATATGACTCAAAGGACTCTGCAGAACTTGGAGCAAGACGATGAAATAAAAGTTGTTTATAGTTCTGATTTGTCAACATCGGATTACCATCTGTTCTTAGCAATGGCTCAATTCTTTGCCAGACGTTACTCTGTCAACTTTCAGTATGTAGAAAATGGTGTTGTCAGTTCTTTAATTACAAACAGAAGAATAGTACCGACTAGACAGAAAGCTTGTCTCATAGATGGATTAATACTAGACAGCACAATGGCACATATTTTATTTTTTATTATATATCTTTTTTAAATGTTAAATAAACAATGTTCCCATTAAAAAACGGAAAAACTTTTATGCATTTTTTACCTGAAGAATAAAAAAGTTGAAAATTAACTATATTGTGGATAAGTAAATTACATTAGTATTTTTATTTCGATCTGTATTTCCTGGCAAAACATTTTGGTTGTCATTACTGATAAGACGTTTATTAAATTTAAAGAAAAACACAATATTTGCAAACTTCATGCTTTGAGCACAACGAAAGTTCTGCAATGACTATATAATTATAAAAGGTTTAGCCTAAAGTTTTCTTCTAACATCAAACACACCTCTACTCCTGTCGCTGCGCCCTAGTCGCGGATAAGCCACCCCCAAATGCGTTCTCAGCACTGTACTAATTACAGCAATCGCCCTATCGATTGCTGAATTCCTGGCGCGCTTTATTTTTAGTCCCTTTGTTGTTCGGCCCACTTGACGGTGATCTTTTCCCGCTTTGTTTTCAGACGGAACTTTTTTTATGAAACTTGTTTACTCCCGTGCAGGACAGTAGCGGCGTTTCGCGGAATTCGAATTAGTTCCTGACGTCAGTTTCGCTGTTTTCATTTTAAACTTCTTCGATACGCACAAAGCCAGCCGATGGGCTGTTGCTGGGCCTGATGATGTTTTTGATTTGGCAGCAGCGACCCCACTAATTTGTGTCGTCCTGCTTTTCTGAAGATTAGAAGTTGTTTTGAGGCTTGCCGAAAAGTCGCAACGCTTTCAACCAAATATGAAGAGCGCGCATTGCTACGTCACTATTGAAGTTTTAATTATAATGTAGTTACTGATCGATTAAAAACAAATGTTTTTGGTCGGCCAACTTTTTACATTTACACCTAAAAATAAATTCAGAGCGCTGTGGACTGATTATGTGCCAATCAAATGTAGCCGCTAGTAATTTGATTATTGCTGGCTTAGTTAATACTTCGTAATCGATTTTGTAGCTATTAATAAATAGCAGCTTTAAACAATTACGCTGGGAAATAAAAATGATTTACAACGTTGCTTAATTTTGTTTGCGCCTTGCGACTTAATTAGTAGACGAACAAAGAGAATTAAGTCCGAAAGGGAGTTAAAAGTAATTAGAAAGTGAGATCTTAGTAAAGGTCACATGAAGAAAAACCCAATACATACTAGGAAAGTTTTCCAGGCGCAATTTATTGTTATTAAAACCTGCACTGCAGCCGACCGAATGACTTTTGAGTGTTAATTGGTCTCGAATTGTGGCAGTGAAAAGGACTCGAATGTTATCTTGGTCAAAAACGAATCATCAGGCATTGTGCTACAAATTTGCTTAGAGGAAATGTCTCCTGTACTGGGAGATGATTGTCCTGATTGTACGACTAAGACCTGAGTTTGGACGTCATGGAAGAAAACATTGTTCTTGGCAAGAAAATGCTCGAATCTAACTGGAGGTATTTGGATATTTTGGTGTCAGAAATTCATATCATTATACATGATCTCCTATAATTGAGAAAAGTTTGAGGTCCTCTATGCCTTAACCAACGAGCAGATGACATAACTCGATTCGTGGCGCCATGAAATGCTCAACAAATTTAAGAATGGAACAATTTGCTCTGTCCTTAAGTGATGAGCAGACTAAAAGGGATACGATTTTCGATCGTAGCGAATCTTCTAATGGTCCTCAAGGAGACTTGAAAAAATTGGTTTGATGATTTAGAAGGACGCAGATCTACATAGAGCTCGTTGAAAAATAGTTTGATAGATTATTGAATTCATATAATTAAGTACGGTTCTTCTTCTACAATCCAACTTTTATCAGCTTTCGGCCCTGTTAGGGTTACTTGTGTTATAGGTGTGTTCCGAATCGTATGGACTACTTATGGAAAGTATCTTGCGGATTGATCCCTTATTTTACTTTGTTTGGTGTATTTAGCATAGGGTGAAAGGAACATGTCAAAAGAATTATCTTTGACTTATTCCAGTACCTTAGTGTAACTCAAAACACTAAAATAGAAATGTTGAATGTTATCCGATATGGATTTTAGGGCTCCTAGGACCATAGTTTTGATTTAGGCAACTTAAACTGCTCATAGATTTTTCCACAATCTGGTGATTAATCGAAGTGCGCTCCCGGGGGTACTGCTTAGAAGGCAGCGCTTTAATCATCTACAACAACCCCTGATATTGATTATGCGATCAGAATAAGACCTGATATTTGCCAAGTCGTTTTGGTACGATAATGAAAAATTAAAAGTTACACGTAAACGCGGTTATTTTAACTTCGGCCGATACAGCAAAGTCTGCAAAATGCTATTTAAGGCAAAATATGTAATTGCCAATTTTTTTCGTAAATTGGTTGCACGATTTAATGTTTCAGCATGAAACTAATTTGTTCAGCGGTTTGTGTACGACAAGTGCAAATATCCTTGGAAATACTCACATGTTGATAGAACGAACAGATTGTTTCTGAAAACTGTTTTATCTCTGATACAAATTATAAATATCTAAATTATTTTAGTTAGTTATTCAAAGATAAGACATTAACAATATGCAGAATAATGAATATTTGAAAGCACTGGTTGTAGTTTTTACGTTAACTTCTATTTTTGTTTATTTTTTAAATTTTTCTAAAATACATGGTGTTCAAAAATAGATAATTTTATTATTCTTCTTGGATTTTCCAGAACAGTTTTTTTGTTGTAACTCTAAAATTCCATTTTTATTAATCTTGAATGTGTAAATAACAAGTTTTTTTTTTAAATAATTTAGATCGAAGGAAGATGCTCAATCTTACTGAAAGTAAAGTAAAGTAAAGTGCATTTTTTAGACACTCTGTATTCATATCAATTTTTTGTTTGTTTATAAAATATACGCAGTTTATGTATTAAAAAAATTACAAATTAATATTGTTCATGGAGATCAATTTAAAAGTAATTAAACAATATATTTCTTAATTTTAATATGCTCTTATATTATCTTAACCAATTTTGTAACTAGTAGAAAATCTGAGTGAAAATATTATGGTAGCTAAATTTTTAATTTATTTTGCATGGTTGGGGAATTTTAAAGTCAATGTTTGCCAGTGATAAATACCGTATTTATTGAATAATAAAATTGTAGTTACAACATTGTGGGAGTTGCTTAAAATTCCAAAATTGCATGCCGACTGATGGATTAACTAGAATTTGGTATGAAACCGGTACATTTTTTAAGTTTACTCTGAGTTGGCTCATTAGGGCAATTAGTGAATTTCCAAGTAAAATTTCTAGTTGACATGAAAATTGATGTAAACAACGAAAATATGATGGATAGAAGCAACTAAGGCAATCGATGTTAAACTTGTGACGTACGTACTGATAGAGCGGTCGTCTCAAGCACAACGCTTAAGGTGGCATCCGTTTTAATATACAGTTGGTAGATGGTTGAAAAGGGCAGCAAAACCAGTAAATTTTACGTGATTTAGTCTAATCAGTTTGATTCGGTAGCACTACATTTCATTACAGCGGTTTCTTTGTAGATCTTTTTCTACCCAACGTCTTTTTCCACATGATATAACAAAATTTTTCATAAAAGTGAAGAATTTCCATTCACTAGCATTATATCCTCATACATTTGATATAGATTACATGAGACAACAACCAAGCTTTTTGTTTTGCTTTTAGCTCCTTAGAATGTATAGTTGCGTAACTATTAGTATTTCATGTAACGTTGGAGTATTATTTTAGTGTAATCTTATAGTCCGGATTTTCCTTCTAGCTATCAAGATAATTGCTTTTATCTTATACGGTGTAAATTACAAACTCTCAATCCAATTCGTAATGCTTAACGCAATGTTTACTAATTGCTAGAGAATCAGCACAGCCATATTTGCATCTTTGTGCAAAACTAGTCTTAGCTTGCCGTCATACATATAATTTTATAATAGCGGATCGAGAACGGAACCTTGTGAGACTCTTCTTGTTATCTACGCCATTTCCGGAGTGTCCTCACTGGAAATTTGCAGTTTTCTGCTATCTACAGAAGGTATGTTGCCTCTAGTTTATTCTTTAACTCTTCAAGATCGATAGTAATCGCTAACAAAACTTGATAGTTTTTTTAGACACCTTACTTTGTTTCCTCAGCTCAGTCTCAATTGTTTCTTTTAACCACATAGACAGTGATTATTCAAAAAGTTTGGCAATAATGTAAACAAGGCAGATAGGTCGGTATAAGTTCAAATTGTCTTTTTAATTACCGCAAGTTTGATTTTTTCCGAAGATTTTATCACCAAAGTTTTGGTTCGACGGTGTTAAGGTCGCATTTGGTCTACTCCTTCATGATTTTCATTGGAATTTTGCCCTGTTTAGGTTTATATGCGGCTCTTATTAATTCTTCGGCTATAAAGGGCTTGATTTTCACTTAATAGTCCATATTATACTAGATGATTTTAGAAATTTCTTTTGCTTCTCTTCTTATAGTATCAATGTCGTGCTTCAGTTTGTTTCTTTGACTGCTAGTACACTTTCCTGGTATTGGTTTTCTTATCGACTTAATATCATCACATATCTTAGTCAATAATTTAACCATCTTGGCATCTTGACAACTACTATATTCTCGTGAAAGTCTTCAATTTTTGCCTTGTTTATTTTAGCATCATCATATCCTAACTTTCACTATCAATTTTGTAGACAATGTATTTGTAGTTACGTAAGAATCGCATGATTTTATATGGAATACCGCAGTCAGATTTAGTCGTGCCGTCCATTCAATCATTTTGCCATTTTTGTCATTAGTGATATTGCATACCCACGCGTGTTCTTTAGAATTAAAATAATCTACTATCAATACAAAGTCGAACTATATTTCTAACACCACTCTTCAAATTGCCTTAAAACTCATTAAACTTTTGTATAGAGTGATTATGTGAAAAGTAATAGTTACAGATAGTTACTTCAACTATTACAATCCAATCCCTCTTTATAGAACTCTGAATCCGTAGACCTTCTTTTTCAAATCACAATTGACGATTTGCAGCTCTTAGCCATTCTTACTTTAAGTTTACTGATTGCTGTTATAACTTTATCTGTGTTTACGTGTTTCTTGCATTAAATACCTTTATCCTGAATTTTAGCCTCTTTGTTTTCTAGTATATTTGCCTTTTTGATCATACTTCACCGGTAATGTAAGCACGCTTAATTTTCTCGTCTTCTCTAGCAATCTCTAACTCAGTGAGGATCTTTTGAGAGCATTTTAACATTAAATTGTACGTAACTTATCCTTATTTTACCAACGTTTACTAGCACCCTGCTTTCTTCTCTTTTATTTCCACATATTTATTTATTTCCAACTCAACCAAAATTGGTCCCTTGACCTAACTTTGTCAAGTCTCCATTTTTCTTAATTTTATTGATCGAAACCGTACATGTATGTTTGTTTGCCTTTTTTATAGTTTCTACCGGTCAATTTTTTCGTCCCTATTCTGTAATTTGCGGTGGATTTATGCTTTTAAAGTGTTTTTTTTTTAGACCAGGTCTGGTTGCATTTGTCTTAGCAACATTCCGACTTTAAAACTTATTATCTTTTTCCCCTTGCTTTTCTTATTTCGTCTTTTAAATATTTATCTTTTAAAGTCTTTTCAACTTAGTGAGTTACATTTGCCATTTTTAAAAATAGAAGCTATTTTCTTGATTTTTCAGTTAAAATGGGTATGGAAGCTTCTCATTCTAGAGTTTCAGGTATTTTAATAAACATCCGACATTTCATTGCTTGCTATTATTGACATAATTTGCGTTTCTTAACAATTCTTTTTTAAATCAAATAGAAGTGTTGATGCTTTCGGCATCCTGAACCTTTGAATGCGTTGTTGGTCGTGCGGGTTAAATGATTCAATTGCAGCAATCAATTTCTAATTCGATTTTAGGAGCATATTAAGCGTTAATGTCTCACTCAATTTTGAGTGAGTTTAATGGCCGTAGATTGCAAACCCCCATACAAATAAATATTTTAGCGAAACTTTGAGAAGAATTCTCCCAGTATTGTGTCTTTCTGATGACTTTTGAAGTGTTTCAGCATTTGATCTGGATTTTGTATTGCATGTATGCTCCATTTTGGAATTTTGGATATTAGTTTATCTTTGTGTTGTACTAATCCATTAGCATTTCATATTGTTGACTGAAGGATAGATCAACCATTACTTAGTTTAGATACGATGGTAGTCAGTAAAGTTGCTATATTGTTCATTTGTTCTATTAAGGTTGTGTTAGCATTCCTTTAAGGTTAGACAGTCTATTGTTTATTTGATGATGATGTTGCTTGGGCTTGTGGCAATTCAGGACCAAATCGCTTGACGTTCCAGTTTACTGCTTGAACTGTCTGATAATTGGCTGGCTCATTTGCACTGAGTTGGCAGAACTTGTTTGATTATATACGAGAATTATTGTGGTAATTTAATTCCGTAGACATAGAACCGTTAATGGTACATTTCACGCTTCTTGGGCTTCTGTTAGAAAAATATTTGACGTCACCAAGTCTTAAAGGTTCAAGCGTTACTGTTGAGTTTGTAGATGTCTCTGTTATTTTCAATTGGCTTTAGTTTTGTGATACAACGGTAAATATGTTTTTATTGGTTTTTTGGAATAGTTGCGAAATTGGTAATCAAATGTCTGAATCTATATATTTTTAGCTTGATTTTTTGCACAATCACTTTGAAACCCCGTTTTCGATTACTTTAGTGGGTATGAAATTCTGTGTTTTATTTACTGCTAGAGATTCTAGTAAATGCAGTTGTGGCTCGATGTGTGTAGTGCCAAGTGTATATATATATATATATATATATACCTATACATATATATACACGAAGGAAGCTTGGGTTTCCTAACTTTTGAATGCCTTTTTTTCGGCTGGTTTGTGAGATTTAACCAACATTCGAATTCTTCAGGAACCTACTTGGCAGTAAGTGATCCCAAATAATGTTTAAATTCATGTCACATTTTCTTGAGCCTCAGGTCGCGCGATTTTTGCCTTGACTAGGCCCAACGGCTGTTTGTGGCTTTCATGGGCACGCACGTTAAAATTTAGCTTGTTCGCACGCTTTTCTTTGACACGTCCAAATTAAGATGTATTAGGTAATTGTAGGGTCGAATCCTATTCAAATAGTGCTTGCCTTTTTGTTTTCCCCTACTATTATAAATTCGCGAAGTTATACCCTAAAAATGCTTCAAGTACACAAGATGTAATATGGCACAGAACAGTATTTTTCAGTTTTTTTAGCGGTCCTTGGCTTACGTTTATGGATTTTAATTTAGATTTCAGACATCCCTAAAGAAAGACGACGTGGTATGTTTATTGGCTGATCTGATAATTTGCTCAAATATATAATATGTCTCTCGACCTGAAACCTTTTTGACTTTTTCAAAAATGCTTAAAAATGACCACTGCGTAACGGGCCATTGCTTTTGAAAATAATTTTAATTATAATTACATGATGTTTATAGTGAAATTCCATAGTTTTTACTACTCAATGTCCGGCATACCGGCCATTAGGTTTACAACGTAATAAGCGGAAAGCGAGTACCATATTTTTCAAACCCATTAGGAGTTTAGAATGTGTTTGCCTCTTACTCTATACTTGTAGGAACGAACATTTTTTGTTGAATTGACCTCTGTTAATTATCACAGACAATCCAATATATTTATTCCATTTTCTTCTTTTCAAGTTGTAAATAGTTGGTTGCAATGTTTGGGGCTTATTATCTTTTTGTAACAATTACGCTCCATCTTCAGTTTCATACCATTTTTGAGCAGATTTTAGATAATTCTTTCTATGTATTTTACTTTCTATATATTATATTGATAAACATAGATGAATTTCGGCTCAAATTCAAGAAAATAATTTGATCAGGTTTTTCTATCAGCCCATATATAGTGTTTGTTAGTTTACTGTTACTTTGTGAAGGATTGTGACTACAAAAAATGAAATTATAATAAATTAATTAACAACATACTAAGTGTGGCAGTTTATAAAAAGACACAGCAATTGTTCTTTGAATGAATTGTTTCTGTAATTGATTAGCAGATGTATTTGTGTGCTTTATTGACATATCAATAGAAGCTCATTTCAATATATATTTCTTACACTCTTTAACTTTTGCATTACACAGGCGCTGAAAGCGTTAATAATTAGTGGATTATCTGGATTTACTTCCATTTTGTAAGCGAGCGGCAGTGCAAATAAGCATGACGAAGCAAACGCGCAAACAGACCAACAGGTTACAGAATTCTGATATTGATCGCCGCTAAAATTCTGTGAAGTGGGTATAGGTGTGGATGGAGACTTCTTGCGTGATGGACAAGATTTGGGACTTGTTGATATGCGGCCTTCGTTCTAAAAATGAGCTTGGTCCTGCTTTGCGAGGGGTAATTAATTTTGAAATGAGAACGTCTTACCGATGTAAAGCGCGGGCAGGCTTTCAATATTCAGGCGAATTCCGTCAATGTCGGTTTTTAAATCCGGGGGTGATTTTGCGTGAAAGATGCAGGAGCACCGATCCTGAGGGCGAGCCCATTGTCACAATAACCCAAAATTTATTTACCGTCCAATTAATAAACGACCTATTTTCATTGCTGGCGAATCCTGCAATTTTGTTTATTTAAATTATGCCAGTGTAAATGGAGAAAACACATCGTTATAATTGCACAGTAAACAGCCGAGCTGATGAATGCACCTATTCACAAGGCAAGTGTTTCAATGGAATGATTACTGATGTAAATTGCTTAACGCTATTTACATCATAAGACAGACGAGCACTGTCTTGGTAGTTTTTCGTCTCGTAAGTCATCTCATGTGTGGGTTAAGTAAATAATAACTATCTGAAAAGTAACTAGAAATTTCGTTGCATCACGTTCACACCTCCTTTAAAGTCCACTGTTAATATTCAAATGAGAATATAACAACCTCATTTAATCAAAATAATTATAGGTAACTTTTAT
Source organism: Sinelater perroti (assembly GCA_036346155.1). NCBI lineage: Eukaryota > Metazoa > Arthropoda > Insecta > Coleoptera > Elateridae > Sinelater > Sinelater perroti. The sequence continues at coordinate 1,506,107 of JARFIY010000201.1, forward strand.
AAAAGAATTTTCAGTTGATTTATAATTTTACTTGGAGGATTAAAAAGTAATTGGCACTACAATTGGGTTCTACTCATGAATCTTTTCTTAAAAAGAAGTATTTCTTTGCCACAACAATGTTTATGCACTTTCGCCGTCGCTCCGGCAGTCCTATAAAGCTGCGTTAATTTATTCTTTGAGTATAACACGGCACCACTTGTGGAGAGTTAACTGAAGTTTGTCGCCGAAGAAGATATTCTTATCTCTCTCTTTTTTATTATAACAAACAGTCACTCAGCGCAAGATTAGCCGAATATAAGGAGTGAGACGGCAGGGTGTATCCGAGAGCCTAAAGGGTGATAACGGTGTGGCGAATGACATGTGGCTGCACATTATCATGTTGAATACGTTGGGTTTAGTAACTCGTAGTACTGCTCACTGGCAAAACTCTGAAAAACAATCCCGACTGTGAGTTCTTACGATCACGGCTTTCAATGTACCGATATTCAATAGCTTGGCCCTTCTTTTCCGGCGTTTCTTGTCAGAACCATGATCCGTCTGTTATGACCAGACATGCAAAGAATATTTTCGGATCCACGCTGTACAGCTGCAGCAACTTTTGACATACCTCCTCACGTGTAGTGAGTAGTGGTAGTTTGGGAAAGCCATTGTGCAGAGATCTTCATAATTTTCAAGTCCTCTGAGAGACCTGTTGCATCCGATAGTAGCTTGAATGCGATTCGTCTGTTTGCCACATTTTGATATCCGGCGCAACACAGTTTTATGACATGTAACTCCAAAGGAACCACACCGCCTGTCGTTGTCCATGATTGTCTGCTTTTGTGGTTTTCCACTTTGCCTACAATCGCTCTCGTAGCACAGCACGAATTTCACCATTTCTCCTGTGTGTTCCAGCAATACCATCTGGTGACATCACGTAGCACTATAGTCTGTCTTCTTCACACAGGCAGCAAGCGTTCATTTTAATCTGCGAGACACCCATAGTTTTGAGGGGGAATGTTAATCATTTCTGAACATCCTAAATATGATCTGCAGAATAGGAGAAGCAGCTTAAACTGTATTCCAAACAATTGTTTATAACTTCTTTGAAACAAAATTTATTTAAAAAATAAATATAATTATCTTTTAAAATCGAAAAATGTATGTAGAAATAAATGTTTAACGAATACTTTTTTGGATTTTTCTCTAGTTTCTGGATAACCCCTCGTATTAAAAGCAAAACCTTTGGTTGTTATTTGTATTGACCTATTTGTGATAATCTATTCCGTAAGCTTATTAGGTTTTGTTGAGCAAAGCTACCTTTATACGCAAGTGAAGCTCTGAATTAACAGAATTTTAAATTATAGCCCATTGTTAGATTTGAATATTAACAAACAAATGCAAATACACACTGTTTGCTCCTTGTTTTGCGATTATATGCGAAGAGGTTAGCACGTTTGACGTTATCAGGGACCTTTTACAATGTGGTTGAAATGTATTTCTGTTATCACTTGTGTGAAGGTGAAATATTTGCTCTCGGTGCGAAATAATATGCATAAATCAACATTCCTATTTTATTTAATTTGTGCTCGCAGTTTACTAACCTGATTTTTTTCTAACCTGTCGCTTTTTGTGGCGAATTGGTATTATCTAGATTTACAGCGTTCTTTGTGTTGCTTTATTTGATGACACGTAAAAATATGGGAAATCACAGAGAACTGAAGGTTATACACATATTTTTGTGGTTAAATAATTTAATGCGTAATTAGAAGCAGGAAGTTGAAATTAATACTCGTATACATGTGTGCTAGTGCACGCGTGTGGGTGAGTACGTTGATGTATGCGTGTGTGCAGGTAAAATATGGAAAATATTTGTATTTATACCTTTTGTCGGTGTGGTAAATTTAATTATTAACGACAGCAACCCCTGAGAATTTTTGGTCTAAAACTTGCGCAAATCGATCAATTTTGAAGTTTATTGACATTTTTATAGGGATTCTTACTAGTCGCGTTATGTAGCCCAATAGCTTCTCTTTCTATCATTTTAGCCCAACGCCTCCTATCTCATTAATCACGGCCTGTTGGTACAACAGTGACGCACCTAAATTCATAATTTACAACTTATAGTTTAATAAATAAAAGAAAGTGCAACTCTATTTACATACGACGACAAATATCTTTTGCGCTAAAAAATATATTATACATTTCATTCTAGTTGCACACCTTATCTCATTAGTCACGCCCCCTTAGTACAACGATGACTCACTTAAGATCGTAAGCTACGCCTACAAGTCTGTTAGCCACGCCCTCTGGTTTATTAGCTCTGTCAGTTAGTTTGCTAATCGAGATGGTATCTTAGTTATGTTAATTACAGTTTACTTTAATCAACTGAATTCATTAGAATATATTTTAAACTTATTTGCAATGTTTTATAAATTAATTTTTGTGATAAAGTTTTTGCTTTGTAAAACCACAGATGAAGCGATCGATATTGAGATATTGATTGAATTATTCTACTTGAGTACACGTATATTTTATTTATTCTTTTTATAAATGTAAGAAGTAAGAGATGCTATCTATGAAACGTAAAATTTCGTTTAAAAGAAGTGTACCATAGAACCGTGAAGACATAACTTACAAAAATCAGGTGACAGCTGAAAAACGAAAGTTGGAGAATATAGACTATACCAAGGAAGAAAGAACCTTAAAATCTACAAGGATTACAAAAAATATTGTAGTGTGTATTTAGGAAAATATGGAAAAAGACTGTGAAAAGAAGTAAGTGAGTTTACTATTGACAATAATAGCAAAGTGGGCTGAAGACTTACAGGAGACAGAGTAGAAAATATAAAGAACATGACATGGAGATCAGAGAGGGTAAAGGAAAGGGCAGAACGTCGAAAAACAGATAGCAGGAAGGGGAAAAGAGTGGGAAAGGGAGGGAGAGAGAAAAAAGAGGATAGAGGAGAGAGAAAAGAGAGAGAAAAAAAAGATAGGTGATACAATTAGCTAACTGCACTCATTCAGTAGTAGGTAAAAACTAGTCTTGGAACTTTTTTTAGTTTTGTAATTTAAATATTTTTTTTATTTATTTTTTTACAGATTTATTAGCAATCAGAACTTATAATTTTATGAGCTAATTCGATAACTTAAATACTAATACAGTACTGACTATGACGTGATGAGGCTCCTTCCATCGAAGACGTCCTCTTCAACCATTTCTTAGGTCAGCTGGCCACTATCGTTTTAAGCGTCTGTCATTGCGTTCTTCCAGTAATGGGTGTAGAAGTATGTTGATGTGGCTTTCCAGTTTTTTATTGTGGTTAGTACCTCGTTCCCTAATAACGTCCTTAACATAGGGCACATTCAGGTCGTCGTGAAGGATTTGATTTGTGACGTACCAAGGTGCATTTATGAATATTTAAATATTAAATATTCCGACAATTCGAGTAATAACAATTAGTATTTGAATATTTGAAAATAATATTTGAATTTTTAAAAGCGGCATTCGGATTGTTAGCACAAATGCATATATAGCTAAAAAGATTGACAAGTTTAGTTTATTTTTGAAATTCTGAACGCATTTCATTTTTCTACTCGAATTTTCAAATGAATAGAGTATTTCAATTGCATATATTTGAATATTGGTTATTACGTAGTCGAATATCCGAATACGAATTGCAGTTGTACTAAAAGCGGCGGCCAAATGAAGCAAAAGGGCTTTAGGACTAGATAGAATCAACAACAAGATTGTAGACGTTGTTTTTGAGAACTATTTGAAGTGTCATTCGTAGTATTTTACTAAGAACTGAAATTCTAAAATTTTCCATAACTTTTGCTTAAAGACATTGTATCCCCCCATGAGACTATTTGTCTTTTAAATATGACGGTAAGTTGCTTAGAAATATCTACCATGCAGAGGACTATCCTTAAGAAACATGGATTCAGTAGATACTAAAAAAAAATAAAAATATATGATCTAACATCGCGATTAACATTAACACTGCAAAATTTTAGTTGTGATACAAACAAAGCAAATCCTTCATTTGGGCTTAATGCGATAGGATGAAGTTATTTCTGGGATTACACGTTTTTTTATTTTTGAAAATGAAGGAGGGATGAGTAAGAAATCAACAGAAAGGTATATTTTGGAGTCAACTTTGTGAAATATTTTGAGCAACAAACTGTTAAAGATTTGTGGATGACATGGTTCGGATAGGCAAAGCAAGAGTTGAAGACGGACTAGATAAAACTTACGGGTTGAGGCTAGTAAAGAACAACAAAAAAAATTTGCACTAATGTTTGAGATAATTCTACTAGTAAAAAGAAGAATTTTGTTGCTCCAATGCAAACTAATGGAATCGACATGTAGTTTAAAGATTATCTGAAAGACTAGGTAGATTTCTGCTTCATATGAAAGATCAGTATGAAAAGACTAAGTGTTTATAAATATCGCTGTATCTATTTCATTTGTATTTGGTATGAGCGAAAACATTAAAGAAAAACCTTAATAAGATTGCTAATGTAAACACAAACGATCAATTTGCAGGAATTTGTATTGTATTGCAGATATTTTTCGAACGAGTTAAAAAATTATGAACTAAAAAGAAGGAAGATTTATACATCAGCAGAAAAATTATAGAACTCACCTTAAAATGACTAGAAATGTATGGAAAAGCTGAGGAGAAAATTTGCACGTGGAAATTCTTATGTCGAACAGAAAGTTCGACGAATACACAGCTTTTGCATGCCCAAGAGACAGTCGCCGCATATTTTGACATAAGAGGAAAGCCTAGATAAGAAAAAGACAATTCTGAGTATACATGTGGACAGAAAAAAGGGCAGAAATGAGAACATAGTCAAAGGCTGAAAGCAGATTGTGAAGTGGAATTGCATCACAAGAAGGACGCCGTGTTATCATTGCTGTGATTTTAAAGAAAGAGCAGTGCTTTTGATAATGAGTCTGTGAGTTGGACTTGAAATTAGAAGTCATTTAAATGTTTCGTAAACTGCAGAATATCAAATGAAGTTGACAAATGTTTTGGACATATTCCAACTGCCTTTAGTGACGCAAACGTTGCCAAAGAGATTATCGGCGTACCATTTAGGATATTTGTGAATTTTTGGATCTAATACGAATAAAGGCCAAGCGGGTTTTTGGACCAAATATTGAAAATATATAACAATAATCTCAAAGTTATCGTTTTTGATGTATATGAAAATACTATTGTACTGTAAAAAGTTCTATGGAAACCTGAGCTGTAGACCAATTAAAGGTTATCACACCACACCATCTTATTCATCAATTGATGTGCATTAGTTTTTTCGAATTCTATTTGCACAGTTGTCACCATGAATCCTAGCTCTATGAAATATTTTTTACTTCCTTAAGGAAAATTTAGAATGACGAATATTAAAATCATAAATGAAGTCAACTGTGTTATAAAATATTTAAATAAAACTTTCTTTGCGCAATACGACCAAACGCACGCCTTTGTGGCTTCCCGCAGCCGATACTGGAAATTAATCAAATCCACATTTAAATAAGTTTACCCAAGCCGCTTGTTTACTTGCGTAACCCCGCTATAACGCAAATATTTGTCAAGTAAAAGATAAGTTTACATTGCTGCCGTATTAATTACTCACGCCAAGGTGGAGCAGCTACATCCCGAACATTGTAATTTGTCTGGAATCTTCAGTCGAGCCCCCAGTAGTTGTTGTTGCGCCGCAATTAATAAACATATTTACTATGAGCGGGCCGGAAAAATAATTGCCCCGTCGGGCAATATTATGATTGCGTTAGTCGACTAGGAAGGATTACAGCCCCAGCCACCGAGTTCGCATCGGTGGCGCAAGTCAGCAGGTGATTCGGCTTTATTTTCGCCGTGCGGCCGTACGGCGCGGCCTTTGCGCAGATATTGGCATGCTGATCGCCTGGACCTGCCAATGAAATAAGGGGGTCAAGAAGATTGGAGTGCTTACCTGCAGTCGATATTTTAAGGTTTGACGGAGGCGTCATATTTTTGAAGGAGAGCCGTTCCTGGACAGTTCTGCCATGATTTCTTAAATTCGCTGACCCTGCAGGGGGTAGAATAGAGCGCTCTAACGAAGGTTAAGAAATTGGGGATAAGAAATATGAGTACACGGAAATGAGGAAGAAAAAGTCATTAGAGCAGTTTTAGGTTACGGTGACAACTCGTCGATAAGGATTTTAACACTTAAAAATGAAGGGCTTTACGTTAAGAAATCAACCATTTTTTTTACTGATTGACGTGCTCCAAAAAATGGAAGCAAAATTTTGCACATGTTGGGATAAACCGCTTTCTCATAAAAATTAAAATCTTTAGCAATCCTTTGGCATGAAAATAGGTCCTAAGAATTAAGAGCTTACATAAGAGACTATGATTTTATGACTTTGTGATTTTGAAGGGGTCCAACCAGTAGTACCAATTTGTGATGTAAGTTTTCCCAGTTTAACATTTTTATCAGCTACTTAATGCCCCTAATTGTAACTAATCTGTTAAATTAAAATAAATGAAAATTCACATTTAACATAAGTTTCTAACAGATATTCTATTAATTCCGAGTATTTTTAAGTACGCCAGAGGACTGTAGCAACTTAAATGTTGCTTTATGACCAAATATGGCATTTGGAAAGAAAATGTGAGGAAAAGGATTGTGGTATCATAAGGGATGTGGTAGATGAGTCAGCCGTGACTGAGTCAAACAAAGAAAGCTAAGATTTGGTAACTAGCTACGTTGGTTACGTTAGTATTAGTTAGGTGCAATGTTGGATTATGATAAAGGTGATTCGAAAAACAGAGCAGCAGGGTAGTTACGGAGAAATTGTGTCAACAGTCTGGTCGTCTTCAATAGTGTGTCTTATGTAACCTCGTATGTAACAATATAATCCGGTATGGAGTTAAATAGACGCCTGCGACAATTGGTCTTATGTTTACTGGGCGGTCTGTTTCAAATCTACTGTGGCACGAAACAGCTAACATTTCAATCGGTCGCAAACCTCTTCGATAAAGAGCATATCTATGGAGCAGGTAAGTCATGACAGTGTCTGAACATGACGTAGACAGTTCTGAGCAACTTTGACAATGTGAAGTCGAGAATTATTCTGCTGAAATATTCCGGCTAGGAATGCAGTTGTAGAATCTCATCTACGTCAACATGCCATGTAGCATTACTAGAGGGGATCGGCTATATTGTAGGCTATCATTCCACAAACATAATGCCTGCAATTGGGGAAGTGTATCATTTGATGGCAAGGGTGGGATTGTGGCATTGAGCAGAAGACTTTCATAAATGAAAACAATGACCTGATTCCAAAACAAAATGGTAGTAATTTCTAGAAACTGCATATCACCAGTCTGTAGAATCGGTACTAATGTTTTGGTGTTAAAGACAACACACGTAAGGAGCAGCGGACTAATAGATTCGCTCCACGAGGGTTTCGGATATGCGCATGTATAGTGGAACGGGTTGCTGTGGTATCTATAAGCTAGTTAGTCGTGTGTCTACTACTCCCAACGCAATTTGACGGTACGGTCAAAAAGCTCCATATGGCGAGTTATAAGGTGCGGTGACCACTCTCTACTGTTTTTAAACTGATGGTGGGCCTTTTTCGAAGTCCGTGAAAAAATCGATGTCTCTGGTATCTACGCAAAATTCTTCTTCCTCCATAATCTTCCTGGGTCTGCTGTATTTACGGGAAATTACTTAGATGTCGGTTTATAAAGCTATCGGTTTGTAATCGCGCAATCGCATCAAACCTGGATCGCTAATATACTATCTCGCATTTTAGTTCTTGTTTTATTCTGCTTCCTTTATGAGACACACATTTTATTGCCCGTGAGAGTATTATTTCTGTTAGTATAACTTACAACATATTTTATCGTCGAAGAACTGCGCGTTAATCACAGAAAATGTTTATTTAGGTTTTCTGAATGTGTCAATGGCTATCACTATTGATTGAGAAAATAATAGCTAGAAGACTGTTTTTCCATTCTATATATTTGTTACATTCTGAGAGTGTTGGTCAGGGAACTAGAAAGCAGAGATAATCAGAAGATGAATATCAATAAATGAGGCCTTACTGCGTTTAAATACAGAATAATTGGTCTTTGAATGACGCTATCCAATATTGAGAACAAAATATCTCCTCCATGTGCGACAATTTAGACTATAGGGATTTTTTTGGTGTAGTCCAGACAAACTTTTATCGAATTTGGGCAGCTGTATCGAATCGGGCATTATCGTGAAGTCAAATAACGTTTCGGATTGGAAATTCGTTTCCTCTGCGACAACATACAATTTCAAGATCTTTTAATTTTCAAAAAGACTATGAACAATGCAAATATTCTTTGAAGTTGCAACTGTTCTTGGAAACATAGGTGACCTTCATTTTCAACTGCTTCTTGTTTTCCTAAAAATTATCTCTGCCACATGTACATTTGAATTTTCTTACAGGCCTTTACTTTGAACTGTGGTTGGAGTCCTTTTAAAAGTGGGTTGCGCAAGCCGTAGATCGAGGTATATTCTTTTGGCATCCCTACCTCACGATGCATAAAAAATTAATTGTGATTTATAATTCACCCACATATATTGCTGACTAGACACTAGTGGCTATCAAATATCAACCCAGCAAAATCTATCAGTGCATGACCATAATTTGAAAGTACAAAACAATACATTTGATTTTTAAAAGTTCCAAAATACAGCTTTTATTGTCTAGCAAAAATTACAAGAATTATGAATGTTAAACACACTATGTATTGCGAAATAATCATCAGCACTTTCTATAAACTCCGAGCGGCGAAATAGTATATGGTTTTGAGTTTATTTTGAATAAAGAACAATGAAACGTAGAAGAGTTAGTTCGATGTCTGTTTTCAAAGGATATCAAACACAGATGAATATAACGGTGAAAATATTAAATCTTTCAACCACCTTTTTGTGAAACTGAAACAATAAGTGTATTATTCTTGTAATTTAAGAAAGTATAGCTCACAAATTCGTAATTCAACAAGAGAAGCAATATAGCGTACCAGCATTTTGAAATCACTAGAAAGCTTTTGTTTGTTAACAACTTTTTGAACAACTTCTGTATTAATTATTTTAATAAAAACGATTTTGTTATGTTCTACTACAGGAGGATTTTGTAATTTATTATTTATTAATGGGTTATGAAACCCCCTACTGTTCTTTATTTTTTTGCATTGTCATTCTTGAAATAATGCAGCCTCTTCAGTCAAAGATTGCGTTAGTGCATTTAAACTAAAGTCTGTAGAAAGAAAGCTTCGGATGGAGCTTCAACAAAATTTTTATATTTACGATTTCTGTGTTTTGAAGTTAAAATATTCTGGTTGTGCATTGCACGCAATTTACAATTGAAATTATACATTCGCGCCATGCGTGCTTCTTACGCTGGTTCTCACAAGCCTTTCCTACTATATTGTTGCTGAATTCTCATAGCTGAAAACAACTTGCAATGCGGAGAAAGTGCGTGGCGTCACCGCATTGTACTGACTGAAATTGCTGATGAGTGTTTAAGTAAGCTTTTCCGTGTTCCCAAAGCCGTTGCAATATCAGCCTTGTCGAGCATTGTTTATGAGGAGGCAATATTTACTTTATTTGGCCCACATAAATGCTTTTAAGTGTTGTGGCATTGTTTATAGTCATGCAAAAAGTTCTGTTAAAAAATTTCAGTAGTTCCACAAGAGTTTTATAGCTCCCTTATCCTAATGCTTGATATAACGTTGGTTAATTTAAATTAGATTATTATCATGAAATTGTGAGGATCTTCTTGTAACAACCACGCTTAATTATCGGCTCCATACCATTTCTGAACCCTACTCTATAGAAACAATTCTAAACATATAGCTTAACGGGGCGCTTAATAAAGTTCTCGAATAGTTTTTTACTATGCACAGACCAGCAATACTTCAAAGTAGATCAAGCCCAAAAAGGTACTTAATCGGTTCCTCAATTTTCCTCTGCCCACGAATTTAATTTTTCTCAGTGTTTTTCGATAAGCAAATAGTTTTATGGTTGCATTCTGGCATCTAATGTTGTCTTCTAGACATTTTTGTGTTGTTATAAACCCTACTTCAACACTTTTTTGGCAGTTTATAGGCGAGTTTGACGAGATTTCTTGTCTTTTTACTTATTCATAGATAGCATTTGTATTTTGATACGCACGAAATAGGAAAACTTGTGCAGGTAATGCCCCGCTGATCTAATATTCATTTACAAGTCTGTTTGATGGTGACACAGGAACACTGCTTCAAATCTCTTTTCAAAAATACCGGTCATTATAAAACTCTTGCTTCATTTGCATTAGAGTAGCTAAAATTAATTTACAAAGTATTTTCCCGTAACACACCTGTGCACCATACCATCTGTTTGAGATATCGATTAGACGCTCATGTGGGATTAACTGTAGATAGCATGTAGATTGGAACAAAAAGGTAGCTACACAATTTTGAATTCTCTATCTCATATGTCACAAATATTAGTCGCTTTGTTTTCTCAAAAAACAGAATATTACATCATATTTTCTAAGATCACGTAACATTATTACTGATTTGAACGATTCGTTATATATTTTAAAAAGGTAGTCTGCAAAATTTTGCTTTAGCACATAACCTGATCAACTTCTTTAGTCCCTATGTTTGCGACAAGTGCGTGAGTCAATCAAATATAAACTAAAATTATTGCTTTTTATGCCAATCAGTTTTTAAACTTTAGATATTTTTTTGGCAGCAACATTATCGTCAAATCTCTGCCTTCAAAGTGCTTCTTCTAGTGGTCTAAATAAATGATAATCGAACTACAGTTCGAACTGCAAAGTAGCTGGAGCACTGCTGCAGCTTATTCTGATTTTAAAATTAATTTTAGCGACGATTAATCGAATGTGTGTATTCTCCTCAGTCACTCAGATCCCCGAACGACGTTGGTGAAAATATTTTCAACGGTTTCTTATCTTTTCAAAAATTGTTTATGCTATGGGTGCACCTTCTCTGATATCGTGATACTGACTCAAAAGCCGCTTCTCTCTCCGTTTACCTCATAGGGCTTATAAAAAATTATGTTTTATATTAATCGTCCACGTAATATAGGTTTATTTCGGCTTAAGTATCACGCAAATTTTAATTAACATAAATGTGGAACATTTTTATGATGTAACAGAACTAGTATTTTGTATAGTCTAAATTTATTTAGTCTCTCCACCGACTGTTTGTTAGTGTTCAATTGTCGTTCTTTGGTTTTCTCAATTGGAAAATGAATTGACGTCCTGATTCAAAGCAACTTTTTTCTCCTCATTTATAATGGTTTATTCTGTAGTTACACATTTTGTGAAACGAGTGGAGTAGTTTTGGTCTTTTTTTGTATTTACTGCGAGCTAATTAAAAGGATTTTAAACGGCACCCACACTAATAATGCTATCTACTAAACAGGCATCGGCCAGTCGACGACGTAGGTTTTCTCAACAAGAGAGCCTCAAATTGTTTTTTTAGTCTCCAAAATAACTACATGTCATGGTGATCAATTCAACTTTGGGCTTTAATCCAAGACATAGTTTAAATGATCAAACATTAAAAATTTGGGCAATATAAAAAGTATCACAAAAATTTGAAAAGTTGAACAAGAGGTAGTAAGACTAAAGGTCTTAGAACTTACGTTATGTTACTGTCGCGTTATTCCCTCTTTATACTCCCTATCTATTTTTGTGGAGTGTACTATCTCGTACAATTTTTACAAATCTCTCTTTAATTCTTAATATGTATTTGAATATTTATTGTCTTTTCTATGATCTATGTTTTATTGTTGTAGGTTCTTCTTATGCTGATATTTGGTATTATATATCATACTAGTAAAAAGTTCCGTCTCAAAGACAGAAAACCCAAGCTAAATATTTATATTATCAGTCATATCTAAGCATGATGACATTCGTTATATTTGGTTTCATATAAATCAAAGTTGTGCCGCATGCTGTTACAAGAATTGGCCACGTAGTGCATGAAACACCGATGGGTGGCACAAACTGCCTAATTACTTTAGTTATTAGTTTTATATTAATGCCATTATGATTACATTCTATTTACTAGTTGTGTTTTTGTTTAATTATATAATTTTTATACAGGGAATTATTAAAAAGTTTTTAGGATTGCGGCGTGCAGTGTAAGTTAATGAATTTTTCCAATTTTAGCCTTCTTGAAAAGTTACACAAATATATAATCCCTTTATCCCATTAGACGCAGTATTGATTTCTGCCGCATTTACTTTGATGTCTAATCTTCTAAATCGTTGCGTTGTTTCTAGGTCAGACATGTAAGGAATTTATGCATGACCATCGAATGAATCTTGATTTGGGCAAGATCGCTAGTCTATTTTCAACTATGGGGTGCCAGTTGCAATTACGTGTTATAAGTAGTCTCAACTATTAGGAGGAACATTTTCATGCTTTTCGTGCAATCTGAATTTCATTCATATCCATGACCTTGAATTCAAAACTAAGTATCCTAGATCGAATTGTACTTGTGTTCATTTAAGTGATCGAATAAGACAGCGACTGCTTATTTACAAAGCTCTGGGTGATACTGCCACCTCAGCGCAACGCGCCGTCCCCACTAATGAACGAAAACTAATCCGTTTCTCTTTGCAGCGCGAGCAATAACGCGTCGAAGGAAAGTTTCCCGGTCGAGGCGACCGCCACCACCAGCCCCGGCAAGAAGTCGGCGGAGAAAAGCTCGAAATTGACGAGGAACCCCAAGCCCACGAAGCGAAGGGCGGAAAAGGAGGAGCACGACAACTTCGGCGACCTTCTGGACTACATGATGCTGGGCAGCGCCGAGAGGGAGAAACACCGGATAGAGGTCGACAGAGAGCACGCCGTAATTCAAAGGAGCATGGAAGGAGACTTGGTTCGAGTTGATAACCCCACAATTGCGGAGCTCAAAAAGATTAAGATAAGGTTGGTGCGCTGCAGCTATTGAACCGCGCATTTTTTATTCTGCGGTTAAATTGCGTATTCAACCGCTCGTGCCTCTAGACAAGGCTGATGCCTCGCGGTTTGTCATATCGGCTACTACCTAGACGTGATCCTGGCGGTTGGAAGATAATTAAAATTTCACCAATTTTAAACTGATATATTTGTTGTTTACAAATGCAATTATGTTGTTGAATAAAGTAGAACGTGATCTAAGTCGTTTCGGTTATACGAGGTTTGTTACAAAAACATCGAGCCAATGCAAATTTAATGAAAACAGTTTGCAAGGTCGCGATGTAATATGCGCATGCGTAAATGAGGACCACTTTACTGATCGGGTTAGTTTTGAGTTAGACGCCGATGAGTGAACATAGGTAGTGTCCGATTGTCGCATTTGCTATGATTGAGCAAGTAGAACAACGAATCTGTATTAAATTATGCGCGAGACTAGAACATTTGTCATAAAAAACCACTGGGATGATTCAGATAGTTTTCGGGAACGTGTAGGAGTTTTTTTAATACGCTTTTGCCTGCTCAACAACATACACTATTATACAAGACATTGATAACAATTGACATAATATACTAAATAAGTAACAATTGTTAATTAGGCGGAGTTCACTATGAGAGTACTGGGTATGTTTTATCTGATCACTTAATCATCACTATTGTCACTCAGAAATATGTTTTGTGGTAGCTTGAATTTTTGTCGTACATGGATTCCTTGTTGACCTAATATTGCACCCCTACAGAAGGTGAGATTAACATGAAATTTTTTAACAAGCTCCTCTACACTTTAAGGTAGATGAGGATTGATTATATATATATATATATATATATATATATATCTTTTTTTTAACAAGCTTAGTAATGTGTTGTTTAATTGTGCGAGTGCACAATTCGTAGTGTAGTTGCTGGTTGGTGATTAACCAGAGGGCGTTGACTGAAGTTCTAAGGATTTTGTTCTGGAATACTTGGATTCGATGGAGATTGATTTTACATGTGTTTCTCCAAATGACATAATCCTAGAGGACTAATGGGGGTATCAATGACTTATTTATTTATTTAATCAAGAACCCTTCTACCAATTGGTGTAGGGTTAGTATCAATGACTTGCGATGCAGAAATGGGTGTAATCGGATTAACCTCTTTTGTCCTTCTGTTTGTTTTTTCCCTGATTTCGTGTTTCGAGATTAATGATGAGTTTTTGATAAGAATAGATTCGGTAAGCGTCGAGTTCCCGTTTGATGGGAAGAAATAAATTATTTACGATGTTTTTGTTACTCTTCTTCTTAACGTATTCTTTTGCCTAATTAAATCCAGTATGTATTTGAGTGACGAGTTAACTGACCGGTTTTCTGTTAACTTTCTTTTTAGTGTCTTGTTAAACGCTTTTCGTTATGTGTATGATTGTTTTATCAATTTGGGTTGGAGACTGAAGATCGTTTGGATACTTGAGTTGTTTATTAAGAGTTGGGCTGTAGAGGTTCCAGTTAACTATCTCATTAATTAATCTAGGCTGGGAGTGTATTTTGCTGGTGTTGTTATTAATGAAATAATTATTGATGAGTGGTCTGAGTCTAATTCGGAAAGCGCTTGTTAATGTGTTTGTTTATTAATATGCAGTGTCTGGAGGCTGATCATTTGTATAGGGGTAGTAAGTAGATTCTTCGAGGAGTTCTATTTGAAAAGCATACGTAAATGCTAGATCATAGAGTTTGATTCTAGCGAGATTTGATGCTCTAAATCCCCAGATGGAGTTTTTCGAATTTAAGTCACCAATAAGTAGAATAGAGGTTTATTTATAAAGCTGAAATTTTTTATAATTACACACCTCCAAACAGTATGCTTTGCGAAATTTTGTAAGCTTCACTATAAAATTAGTCTAAATTATGCTTGGCATGGTTAAAATTGGTTTTAGTTACACGATTTCTTAACACATTCACACGAGTATGCATTAGCTTTGCAATCGTGAAAGCAGTCTGCCAGTAACACTTTATGGTGAACTTTGCGATTTTGTTTTGTGCTACAAATATTCAGTAGCCTGTAAAAAGTTACCCTAAGAAACTATTTTTCTTTACAGGTTAAAATTTATTTGTATGACATAATTTTTATTGTAATTTCCTATTGCTTAGGGCTGCAAGTATGTTTCCTAACAAGAGCAGACTATTAAAAGTTAGCCTTATTTTTCTGTCATTAGCCCCTAGTCTCATAGAGTTGGATTAAGTTTATGAGGGATGATAGTAAAGTATTGGGTTTGAATGAGGTAACCGTTTTCGAGTACCTTGGTGAGTTGCTTTGGGGGGGTGTCGAGTGGAAGATAGGGGAAGTTTTTTGTATTGTTTTCCGGTATAGGATTACTTTGCGTTTTCAATTTATTGCGAGACTCATTTTAGGGTCGCCTATCTTGATAATTCCTTGTTTCCGAAAAATATTTCCATCTGCTAAAGTTTGCGGGTGGTTGTCGTCACAGTTGGTACATATTGGGGGTTCATGTCGTGGTTTGTCACAATTAGTATATAAATGCCCTTGCATCTTACGCATCTTGGTTCTAGTCTGCAGTAATTTTGGGTGTGTCCAATGCGTTGGTATCTGTGACATTGAGGAGTTTTATTATTCTTTTTTTGTAGTTCTACCGTCACTATTGAGTGGAAATTTTTATTATGTATGTTTTCTTTTCTTCTTCAGTTGCCGTGAGGAGTGCTGCGCATACTGGCATATGTGTTTCGTTTTTGTTTAAAAGTTTTGTAATCCGTTCATTGTAAATATCACTTTCGATCAAGGAAGGTGGAATTTTCTTAATAATTACTGAAAGAGGCCTGCTATTGTAGTTGTGATATGTGTGAAATTCTATTTTATTATCTGAATAATGTTTAGCCAAGGTTTTATAGTCGTGTAGGAATGTTGAGAATTCTTCTTTATCGAGGGTGCAGAAAAATAGGTGGTATTTTGATTTTAACTGGTTTTTTATTTGTGTCGGGTTTGTTTGTAGCAGAGAGTTCAAAGTGGGTAAGTAGGTAGTATCTATTTTTCTTGAGAATCAGGTTTTCATTGGTATTTTTTTTGTTTGTCGGTTATCGGCAGAGATAAGTGATCTGAGTTTCTTTTTAGAAGAGACATAGTCTTTGTAGCTGTTCGGCTCCTGAAGTTGTTAAAGCTGGTTAGATAAAATTTTGTTATCAGAGGTGGAAATAATGTTGTTTGAGTTACGCATGCAAGTGTTGATAAGTCGCATTTACACTTCCGAGCCGCGATAGGAAAGTCTTTGAGGTTCGTAAGTAAAATAACTACTTTTAACATCTTCTGCAGAGCACAATTTTGACTTGATGGGGTACAATCAATAAAAATCGACAACTGACTATTCTTAAGACTTAAATGATCTTTAAAAGGGAAGAGATTCCAGACCGTCGACAAGATTCAAGATAATACGACGAGGAGATTTTAATACAGGTCTTCTTTTTAAATAATTAACAACGTTGCAAGAAGTCTGGAAGCCCTGAGGCATTTATTTAAAAAAAACTGAAGCTATGTACAATGATTTTTGTATATTGTACCATTATTACTACATGTATGGATTTTTTGTTATTTTAATTGTAACGTTTTGTATTATATGGCTCGATAATTTTGGGGTAGACCATGTATCATATCCGATACTCGAGTTTTTCCGGCAATAAATAGCTGAAAAATGATGATGGGGCTCTATAATTGATATTGTCCTCATTTATTTCTGCTATTTCTGTTTTCCAAGAAAAAAATTACTAAAACTCATAATAAAACTATAGTCTAGGGGTTCTTTTGTAGTTTAGGAGTTATTTTTATAAGAAACGCAACAATAATAGCAATATCTACGGACGTGCGCAAGATGGTTTAATACAGTATACTCTCCCACAAAATCATTTTTCAGTTTTATAAATTCTTAGCACCGAGATACGAGTGAAACGGGCCGGCCGGAGACGGTCGCGGTCGTAAACCTTCAGGAATCTTCCAGATATCGCGTAAGCTAACTGGACAACCGTTTAATTCAGTACGTTTTCGGTTTCGGGAGATTCCGCTGCCAAATCTGTCGACGGGGAGCAGTTGCGGCCGCCGGAAAATTAAAGCGCTTATGGGCAGCGGCAATAACGGAACTCGAAAGGAGTTCTCAAATATCGTAAAGGATATCATGCCATTGTTATTGTGTTGTTTCGCAGTTTCGGCTCGTTCATTTTTTACAGGGCCAAAATAAAAAGCTGCCGGCGGATGCGACACTAAAGGCGACGCTGCGGAACAGTAAACCGGCGGTTATGTTTCCTTCTGCATAAATGGCGCAATCAATTTTTGCCAAGTTCTGATGTTCGAGTGTTTTCAATGAAATTGTGTTGCCGATTTTACTCGTTTTCTGGGGATTAATAAATGTCCCCACCAATAATATTTTTATCACTCATAAATTTTCCTGCAGGACTTTTTATTGATTAATTAACGTTTGCTTCCCCCTCATCGATTTTATTTTCACATCCCCAGATTACTTTGTGCGAATTACGCTACTTAATAACTTTTTTCTGCTGAAAATGTGTTCTAGATAATTATACAACCATTTAGATGTTAGTGGCAATATTTGATCAAAATCTCCTCAGTTGTACATTCCTGTAGATCATTGATCGATATTGGAAAGGTAAAAACATTTTACAGTTGTTTTCTGTATTTTATCTGTACGTTATTTCTTATATATTACGTAAGCAATTGGGAGAAATAATAAAATAAAGATCAGCGATGTCGCTCAAAGACTAACATTACTGAGAGGAATATTTAAATTGTTCAACGCCTGCTCGAGAATAACCGCCCTTTAACGGTTACTGAAATTTCTTCTAAGGTTGGAATAAGCTACATCAACAGTCGGACCCATACAGCTATCTAAAAAAGTTAAGAATTGTTCTGGATTATATTGAAACATCCTCACTATAACCGGACTTGTTGCCCTGAGATTATTATTTGTTTGAACTACTAAAAGAAGCATTTGAGATTTGACGAAGATGTTGTTGTCAAAGCGTTATCGTTCGATAGGTTGCTGTCACAGCCGCCTTTATTCTACCCTAGTTGAACTAAAGAAGCTACCCATCCATTGAAAAAATATTGTAACGTTTTCACTCTCAATAATGGTGAATTTACTCAGACTATTGGTAAAATTGGCAAATTTACTAAGACTGTACCTACAAGCGACCAAAATCGCTTAAGAATATTTATGTATGCAGCACATACAATTAATAATGTACAATTACACTTTATTTTTGTCAACGCGCACAGCGTTGGCATTTGATTCGATTCAATTCACTGTCACTACTTGAATTTCCAGCGGCCGTCTCACTGCGTGATATTTATGCCTATTTGGGATTATCAGAAGGAACTGGAAAGCATCTGAAAACGTTGGCTTAGAAAGACTTGAAATGTCCGCTTTGCTCGAATCCTCGCACGTGTGCAGCTGTATTCATGGAAGGAATTATGACGGCCGTTCGACCATGAACGCGAAAAGCCACAACAAATCTTTGGCCACATATGTCCATGCGAATGAGTTATAAAAGTATTGGTGTCTAAATTCCGAGTTTCAATGACCTTGAGGTACAAACAGATGTGAATTGTTCCTCCTTGAGACCAGTCGTTGTGGTCAAAGCTGTTTAAGGTAGTCTTTGTCTTTAATCCTTTAAAAGTGCCTTTATCATAATTATAATATTCAGTCCAAATTACAACCATTTTTGGTATTGCCAATTACTTGGAAACCAACTAGACTTGTTAACCAATTTGTCCTTTAGTGATAAACTTAAGCGCAGGTAGGCTAATTTGTGTTAGGGATGACGATGGAAATAATTTCAGTGATTTAGAAGTTTTTCCAAAAGGCCGTGACGTTTTTCGGATTGTAGAACTAAACTAGAATGTCGAATTTAAAACTCTTTTTGGCCGTACTGGTTGTTCACCTAGTTGCTTACAGGCAAGTTCTTGTAATGTCCTGCGATTATTATTTATTTGGACTACTGAAAGAAGCATTTGGCCGGTGTCACAACCACCTTCATAGTGGAATCTAAAACTACTTACCCATCCAGAAAATGTATTTCTAAGTCAGTATAGTAGGTAGAAGAATAACAGTCGTTGATACCGCTCTCTAAAATTCTTCCTCTCCCTTCAAGGCTGTTCTGTTTCAAAATTGCGATGGGATTTGCTGTGAAACGATTAATATCCCGATTTCGAGTTTCATGTGTCTTTTTAGTAAAAGTACGAGCTCTGCAGCTGGTCTCTGTGTATGGCTTTACGGGTATGTTAGTGCAAATTATGCGCCAGTGGAGGAAAATGCTTATACAAGACCAAATAAATGTTAACGACAAAGAGCAACAATCGATTCGGACATTTGTCGAATAGCAGGAGACATTCAGGTTTTCGCAAACAAAACGAAGATGATTTTCTGATCAACAAGAACGCACGTTTCTATTCAGCTCCGTAAACGCTGGAAATGCTTTAATGTTTTTGATGGATAGTATATTAATACCGAGCAATTTCCACCTTTTCTGATTATTAAAAAAAATTAGGCGGTAACAGGTCTAATAACAAGGATGAACTGAAGCGCGAAATGTTTTTTTTTTCTTATCAAGCACACTAATTTTTTTAATAGTAGCTTGGTAATATGACAAAACTAAAAAATAAACCATTCTGAAAGTCTTAGTTTATTTCCCTTACTTACGTCTGAGAAAACATATATAATAACAAATATATAAATAAAGCTCGTTATTATATTATCTAGTATATCACACATACTGCCTATCTCCAGCAACACCCAAATAATTTTTGGTTAGCTTTACAGCAACATCTGAAATAATGATGGCAGGCCATTTTTGCTAACAATAATAACAATAGGGACATTTACTTTTGAGATAACTGCTAGTATGTAGATGTAATGACACAAATGCATCTCCTCCAATACCAAGACAAGAAACCAAATTTTAATTTTTTTGTGGGCTCAACCTTCACATAAATTAATGCTTATAGTCTAAAAAAAGATATATTAAGGCAAATTTATATTCGACAGTGGTTTCCAAAAATATTTTGAATTACTCGTTGTTTTCATTCGACCAAATTTGTCACCCGTTCGGTGTGTGGTCGACTGACTGTTGATAGTTATAGATAGTTTAAGTTTCAATCATTGGTTGACAGTTCGGTGAACTCATTTTCAGTTCTGGAAGGATTGAAAAATTCTAAATGCTATTTTTTTCTACTTGTAGGGGAGGAATGAGGATAATTACTGTAATTGAATTTTCATAGTTGCTTTACTTTATAGCAGCGCTACCTTATTGTTTTTACTATAGATTTGCTTTAAATTTTTTATTATGTAATAGAGTGAGGACTTATACTCACTTAGAATCTTTTGAGTGTCGGAAATATTTCAGTAATCTCGAGAGAGATCATTCGTAATTGGCCTGAATTTATTATACTCTACATTAACATATGCATGGTAATGGACATTTGGATCGATAGGAGTTAGTGATGTTTCTATTATTATTGCTGAGTTACTGTTTGAGTTATAATAAAACTTAATATTCTATTGGAACTTCCAGTATCAATTTTCGTATTGGTGATAAGTTCAATATTGTTATTCATCTTTTAAAGTTTTTTTTTCTGGACAAGCAAATACTCCTATAAATTTTGCTATTCATCTTCATTTTCATCTATACCATTTATTACTAATTTTATATTAGAACTGATGCTATTCTAGAAAATTGCATCCTAAATCAATCGCTTCACGGTGTAGGTCAGTAGTTCCTAGGTGGTGTTGCCTTCTGGAGGTACTAGGAGGATCGACGGGGTATATAAGAAAACGCAAATTTTGTCACCCCATTTTTCTGTTTATTTGTTCGAAAAAGGTAGTTTCCCTTAGGGAAGGGGATGAATGTTTTTTTTTCTTAAAAGGAACTCGTAGGCCAAGTAAGTGCTTGCATTGAAAATCATAATAAATAGCCATACAAATGGCAAAGGCAAACCTTAAGGCTCGCTTCCAAATAATTAGAACTCATAATAAATCACGATGGATTTGCTTTTGAGTAGTACCGTCCTTTCTGCCTTTACCTTGTTAACTGCTATTTTTATGCGTGTGCCTATGGTCATTGAGAAATAACTTACTTGCTCTCTCTTGATGTACATTTGATGACAATATCTTCAGTAAATTCTTTTAGGGTAAAATAAGGCCACTTGTAATGTTTTGCAATGAAAAAGATGAAACAGACTTGCATATTTGAGATATTCGACTGCGAGGAAAGCCATCTCTTAAGAGGATTTAATTAGAGGATAGGCATTGAAAAGGTACTTAGTCTTATAAAGACGGTAAATTTGCTGATTAATTGAATAGATGAGTACTACAACGAACCTTAAGGTTTTAGTGATAGCTATCTTCAATCCTTTCTCATTTTTCATTTTTAAAAAAAGGCATGGTGGGCAATTTAATACGAGCCATTAAGTGCATATTTGAGTTTAGCAGAGTTTACAACATACGAAGGAGTACGAACAAGGATCATTGAACCCATTTCTGTTCAGCGACTTATTAGATGAAGTAATAAAAACGTAGATGAAAAAACAAAAAACTTCTAGATAGATCTTAGAAACGTAGAATAGTCACGATTGTATGAATATCTGCTTGTAGATGATTTAGCAATATTACATAATTAATTAAAAAAAAATTAGTTGCAGACTAAAGAAAAATGTTGGAACCAAACATTTGCTGAAATAAACGTGGTAATGATCGTATCCAGAAAACCTAAAAGCATCTACATTGAGAAACTACCACAGTAGAATTATTTATACATCTATGGACAATAGTCCAACAAAAAAAAGGAACAAAGAGCAAGTAGCAACAAAATTATACTACGTCATAAATAAAGCCAAAATAGCTAAGAAAGGAATGTTAAAAAAGAAACGAATTTAAAATTTAATATTTATCTCAAATTTAACTTACAAGGTATTACAAAAAAACAAAGTTTTTCAGTTATAATGTTCTTAATTATATGTACAACCTCATATAGGGTGCTGCAGATCCAACTGAGATTTTTCAACTAGTCATATATTATATACGGAATCAGGGAAAAAATAAGTAAAAGTGTCTGTAAATACCACCAAGTATACCATTTATTTACCACCGATTACGAGGTTATTTTTGAAAGTACATCAGGCAGATGGCCTCCGTTTACATCAATGCATTGTTGCAAACGTTTCTTAAAGTTGTCGTATACGCGCCTCCGTAGGTCCTCATCAATAGCTTGCTTGAGTTCTTAAATACTCATGATATGCATCTGGCATAGTCCGAGGATCAGCGTAACTTAATGGAATATTTGCATTATTCTGTGCCTTCTCGAAAATATCGGTCCATGAACGGTTGCTAAAATTATAGTTTTTGAGGTCTGAAATCTGAGATAACATCCTGCTTTACGATAATACCATACCTCATACAGTTGACCAAATTTGACTAAGAATTGAAAATTTGTTCTGAACTACAACAGAACACCTGTGTTGTTTGGACCACTAAAAGTAACACTTGAATGATATTTTTGTGGTGCTTTAATAAATTTAAACGAAATAATTTCGATTTACGTTTGATCCGCCCACGTAATTTGATAGCTGTTTAAGGTACATATTTCAAAGGAAAATTTGAAGATTGTGTTAAACTAATTCTCGGTACAATATGCACATTAAAAATTATGACTGCATTAGAATCTATAATGGCAAAATTCAATCCGCATGTGTATCTGATACGAGAGGAAAACATCGTGTTAACAAATAGAAATTTTAGACCTGATTGCAGCTATATGTAAGAAATATAGATGTACATTTTTAAACAAATAACTGGACATTATATACAGAACACATCCAGAGCTGCAATTTTATTTAGCAGTAACTGACGTATCCTTCGCTTTTATTTTCTTGTTTAAGAAGTACATGCATGCTTTTTAGACCTCTGGTGACTTTCCATTAAATCTGCGACGTTTGAGTTATGAATGGTCTTATTTTTGACAACCTCGTAAACTGCCTTACTAAAACAAGACGAAGAATGATAAATTCTAACCATCTGCTTTTTTTCAAATAACCTTTCCGAATTCTGTTTTACAGCCAGGCAGAGCTTAGTAGGGACTTGATTTCTGTTTATGTGTGCGCTTATCGAAAGCATACCAGGGGTTTCCAAATAATTGAGTGCCGTTTGAATTTTTTTTTGCATATATATTTATAGTTTTATTATTTTCTAGTTTCATTAATATCTCTTATGTATGATTACTGAAAATCTTTAGTAAATTAAAAATTAGAGAATTGGGTGTACGTAGTAGTCATTCTTCCTCACAATTTCGTCAGTAGCAATTACAGTTACTAAACGGTTAGTACCTACTGTTATTACTCAACGCATTCATATCAATGTTTTCAAGGGAGGAAAATTATTTTGTTGCGACGATGTTTACAGTTTCATAGAGACGAGTTATTGAGAAGATAAAGGGATAAAGCGAGATCGAAAATGTGACGTACATGAATTTCGTCCGCACCAACAATATTGAAACAAGCGCTACTCAAATTTCCGAGCTTATTGAGTGAAATCGTTGGCTGAAAATTGATGTAACGTGCTAAAATAGATATTAATCAATAATTGAAATTGCGTTGAAATTTTGAAAGGCCTATACGACTTGAGATTGCTCAGAGGGTTCTAGTTCGTTAAGAAGAGGATGGAATTAGATTTTTGTGATGCAACTTGTGTGTATCGTTACACACCCATGTCCAAATAAGAAAGAGGCGAACGAAAGTCGAAGGTGCATCTATCAAAACCAGAACAAAGCTATTGTCGGAGAAGTTTGAAAACATGTTTTTAGATCTCAAACACATAGTCTTCATTGGTTATATAATAATATAATGCTACTATTATTTTCTGGTAAAATTGAAAGGCGCCTACTGCATAAAATACATAAGTTGTTTAATTAGTAAATTAAAATAACACAAATTTTTATGGTCAAATGTGGCGACTATAGTCATACTTAGTATACGTACTTTATTTATTATTAAATTTACAGAGGTTTGTGTTCTTCAGCTATATGTTTAGATAGTGTTTTAATCATCTGGTCTCTTTCAAATGTTCCTTCACAGAATTGTTCTTTTAATTTTTATGTTTACTTTTTGTTTATGTCTTTTGCTATCTTTAATTTTACTCTTTTCTAATTATCGTTGTACAGAATTTTTAAATTTTATTATTTACTTGCATTTTGCGTTAACTTTGTTTTATATTTCTTGTTCTTACATTTCTCTCAACTGTTTATCGTTTGATAAACTTTTTCTTTTAGTTTTCACTGCGTTTTGTTTTTTATTTTTATGTGTCTTTATACTTTACATTATCTTATTTCTTACTTTCATATTATCTTTTTTCCAGGATAAGTCTGTTTCGTTAAATTTCTTGCGTTTACTTGTTAGAATTAGTTTCTTTCTTATTTTTTATAAAATTTATTAAAATCTTAACTTTTTTATATTATTTGTACAATTATCTTATTGTTCTACTCTCATATTTCGTTTTCTTTGTTTGTTAGGTTTGCTATTGCTACTAAAATCTTAATGATTTGACTTTTTATTTTCTATCTGTTTTTTTATTTGATTTCTTGTAGGTGTCAGAAAATTAGTTGAATTTATTTTGTAAAATATGCGACCTATACTTATATTTATTCTAGAATAGGTTTTGATTACGTTTTACTACGTGATGTAATCTATCAGATGAAACTGAATCGTAATTCGCAAGCTTAAATTATATTTTGAGACTGTTGCCTCGTCTAGGTAACCAAGTTGGCATTGCTCAAGTTTGTTCTTAGAAATATGGACAATTAATATGTTCTATTAAATCCAGTCAACATAATCAATACGCAATAAAATGTCCCAAATAATGTTATGTATCAAATCAATTAAGCATTTAAATAATTTTGTGATGGAATCTTCCGTCTATCTCAATTAATCGTAAATAATATGGAAAATACACGAGCAGAATCGCAATATTTTTGATGGGCAACTTTTTCTAACTTAGTGTGGAAGATAAGGAGACAGGAGAGTTTTGCTGAGTTTTCTTATCGCTGGTAATCCATTTGTGCATAGCGGCCCTCCACTTTTATAGCTTTCATTTTTGACTTTAATATTGGTATTCTTTTTCAAAACAGAGGGTGCGATTTGCTATATTTTCTGGATTTATCTTCTTCGAGGAGATTGTACCCATATCAACGTTGCTGCTTTCCTGCAACTTTGAATTTCTAAGGTGTGGTGGGGAACGGCGAATTTATTTTTTATTAATAGCAGCAACACTTTTTACTGAGGGAAATTAAGCATTTTCTAACTATCCTGTCGCTATGGTTTTTGGATACACTTATTAGTATAATTTGTTAGATTTTTGGGCATACACAATGGATATTTTTAACATTCAAAACAAACAATTTAAATATTTGCAAATGTTATAAATAATAAAGATCATAACTGATATCTTCAACAGAAATTTGTTCAAGATGGTTACATTTATCAACATAGCTACAGCCTAGTAATGATCGTAATTTTCTTTGGGAAAAGAAACTTATTGGGACTACTGGGACTAGTGACACAGCAGGCCGTCAACCTTGTTTATTATCTCTATGAGTAACTTTTCCATATTGCCCCCAGAACTGTTTTTGCACTTAAAAAATTGTAATTAGTTCAAATAGTTTATGCTGACAAAGAGTCGTTAGATAAAGATGTGAAAATATTTAACCCACCGATACTGTAGGCGCTGAAAGCAAAATACATTGAATCAATCCCACATTGCATTAATTATATCTACTATCTCTCACCAATTTTAAGTTATACAATGATCATATGGTTATTTTAGAAACCTAATTTTTAAAAATTAGTACTTAAGTAAAAAATGAGTTTAATATTTTCTTTTGTTTTCTTCACTTGTCTTTTAATGAGACAGTTTAGAAGTTGAGTGCACAAGATGTACATTAGTGGTACTAAAATAATGACAAAGAAATTCGGGAAATTTCTAAATCTTTTATTATAAAACGAAGTTTTTCGAAAATGCTTCTGACTGGGTGGATTAAGGAAGTTCGAAAAAATTTCAAATGCTTTTATAGTGCTTTTCAAGACTTGGATTTCTAGTAAATTTCCTCAGAACTACCACCCCATCAACCTCCTGCCAACTCTAGGGAAGAAACTGGTAGAGTAAATCATCCACGACCGCTTAAGAGCAGCTGTTGAAGACCTGTAGTTGATTTTGGAAATTTATTTTGAATTTTGGTTAGCTTAGTCCACCAACCAGCAGCTTTTCCGGATGGTAGAAAAAATCATGGAAAGTTTTACCAATTCTAAGCAAAGATTTAGTAAAGAACCACTAAACATGTTTTCTGTTGACTTAGAACCTGCTGACAATAATAAAGAAATAAGCAGAGCACTCTCTTAGTTGTCCTTGATGTAGCTGAGGTATTCGACAAGTTTAAAGCATAACGGTCTTTTCTTCTAATCTGATCTTAATTTTTATTATCACCGGATCGGCTCACAAGGGCCATACACAGCAATATTAGTTTACATATAAAATATAAACATTATATACAAATATGGTAAAGGGCTAGTTTATTGTACACTAGACAAGTGGGTGGGCATCTTTAGTCACTGTCACTTAGTAGCACGTCCTGTGGGAGACGAGGTTTCAAGCGAAGGTTTATAGATCGTTGTCCTAGTGTGTAGTGATCAGCAGCTGGACTGGTTCTTAGGTTTGCCATGAATTTTTTGGTAGTGATTTCGATAAAATCTTGGATTTGGGCAATGTTCAGTTCACGGTGTAGCTGATCGTTGCGGATGAACCAAGGGGCGTTGGTTGCCATTCTGATGATCTTGTTCTGGAATACCTGCAGCTTGTTAATATGTGTTCTTGATGCACCCCCCAACACTACGCAGGCATACATAAGAGCCGATCGCAGGATGGATTTATATATTAGCAGGGCGCACTCGATTTTCAACGGAGAATTTCTATTTAGGATTGGATATAATAATCTCAACTTATGATGACAGTCATTTACTTTGGAGTTTATGCGTATCGCCCAGGTTAATTTTTGGTCCAAGCGGACTCCTAGGTATTTTATAGCCTCGTCTTTTGGGTTCCATGGGATGATATTACCATTGATAACAATGGGCATTGGGTTTTGGAATCGACGGAGAGTGAATATTTTTTCAATAATTTTAGTTGGGTTTAATGTAATGTTCCTGCGGTTGAACCAATGTTGCAGTTGATCTGTTGCACTTTGGAGAGCTTGGATTGTGTCGTTTAAGTCACTATTTTGCGTTATTATCGCCGTATCATCCGCAAACATCGCTAGGGACCAGTTGTCAGGCACCGGAATGTCGTACATGGATATGTCGAACAGTAGGGGTCCCAGGATAGATCCCTGAGGTACTCCGGCTTGGATCCCGAAACAGAAGTATTGACGATACTGGCAAAGGTACGTTCGCTGAGAAAGGTTGAAATTATGTTAGTGATATATTCCGGGATTTTTAGTTGAATCATTTTATAAAGTAGGTCGTTGTGCCAGACCCGGTCAATCGCTTGGGTGATGTCGACAAATAAGATGTTGGTGTATTGTTTATTTTCGAAACCATTAGCTATTATTTCGTGAATCCTAGCAAGCTGGTGTGTTGTCGAATAGTTGGGTCTAAAACCGAACTGAAAGGGTGGTAGTATCGGCTGCTGGGATATATAGGTTGAGAGTCGGTTGTGGATGATTTTTTCAAGAAGCTTAGATAGAGCGCTGAGGAGACTTATTGGGCGATAGGATGAGGGATTGGTTTTACATTTCCCAGGTTTATGAAAATGCATTGCATGAGCGTGTTTCTAGTTTTTAGGAAAGTATCCGGTGGATAAGCAGGCAGTGAAAAGAGGGGTGAGATATGAAAAGCATTTGGGAGTGATATTTTTGAGAAACATGTTTGGTATCAAGTCGGGACCAGGAGCTTTTTTATTTGGTAATTGTTGGATAATCGAGGCAATTTCGTCGGATGTTGTTTTGTGGATGTTGGTAGCATTTAATGGGAGGTGTTGGGACACTATTTCGTCTATATGGTTGATGAACTGTGTGTTTTCAATACCAGATTTGATTGTTAACGCTTGTTCCAGGTGTGTACTTAGGATCTCACACTTATCTTGGTCGCTGGAATATGTAGCGTCATCAATTGGTAGGGTAGGTATTATAGGCTTCTGGTTGGTGATTCGTTTAACCGCCCGCCACATTGTCGGATCGGCCGTTTCGAGGTCGCTTATATATTGTTGGTATGATGAAATGCAGTGGTTTTCGAGTTCCCATTTAACTTGGCGCGTTAACTGGTTGAGGGCTAATTTATGTTGATGTTCCCTGGTTCGTTGCCACAATCGTCTGTCTTGATGTTTCTGACGTATTAATGTTTGGATCCTAATTGGCAGTACATGAGGATGTATCGGTTTGCGATAGGTATGTATGGAGGCTGTTCGGGCTGCTTGATGGAACGCTGTAGTAAGGTGATTTGTTGCCTAATCAATACCATCGACATTATAGAGATTTTGGAATGGCAGTAGGTTGGTGTCGAGGTGAGTTTTGAACATATCCCAGTCAACTGGTCCACTAATTAGTCGGGGTGTATTTTGTACTAGGAACGGTTGCTTGTTAAATGTAAGTATGATTGGAATGCGGTCAGAATCCAATTCCGCCAGTACTTGTTGGAAAATGGGATATGAAATTCTATGTTGAAGGCAAATGTCAAGAATATCGGGCTGATGGTATAAGGGTAGTACGTTGGTTCGTCAGGAGCTATTATCTGTAAGGGAAGGTCTGCCATTATTGAGTATAATCGATTGCCGTTTGGGTTGTTTGTACGACATCCCCATGCTATTTAAATCTCCTAATATTAAGGTTGGTGATCCGCTTTCTAGTAGTGACTGCATATCATGAGGCATCAGGCGCTTGTTAGGTGGTTGGTAAGCAGCAATTATTATGAGTTCACTGTTATTAGATTGTGTAATTTTGATTGCAGAAGCCTCGAGATGGTGGAGGTTCGGGAGAATATATTCTTCATGTTTAATTTTCCTTTTAACGAGTACTGCAGTTCCGCCCGAGGCAATTTGCACTCGTGTACGATTATGACGGTAAATGAAGTAACCTGGGAGTGTAAATTTAATTTCCGGTATGAGATGGGTTTCACTTATGCACATTATGTCAATATTATGTCGTTGTAAGAATTCGGTGAGTATTCCTTTTTGATTTATGACACTGTTGGCATTCCAATGGCCAAGTGGAGGTGGTTTATGCTTCTAGGGTTGTTATGGTCCATTAAAAAGGATTGAGGATATGAGCTGTGAGAAGAAAAATTTAATTTGTTCCATGCATGGGTTGATCAGATCAATAATTAGTTGTATTAAAGAGGTGGGTTGGGTGTTTGGGGATGGATGTTGTGTATTTTGCGTCTGTGAGTTTGAGAAGGGTTGTCGTTTGATAGTGGCGCTCGTTCGAGGGAGATTTGGGAAACACTGAGGTGCATAGTGAAATTCGGGTTGATTTTTTGGGCTAATTCTGGATGGATGTATCTGAGTTCGCTTTTCTTTAAATTCAAGATTGTACTGGCACCCTTTGAAGTTGGCCGGGTGCGTTTGACCGCAGTTTACGCATTGGGGTTTGGCTGTGGGATGTTTGGAACACTCAGTATACATGTAGTTCCCGGAGCATTTTACGCAGCGAGGTGGAAGCTTGCAGTAATTGCGTGTATGGCCATATCGCTGGCAACGAAGGCATTGAGGTATGTCAGTTGTCTTCCCGCGATGTTCTACTGCCACTACGCAGTGAAATAATCGCGTTAGTTTAAAATTTTTTTTTGAGCTGTTGTCAGGTTCGAGTAACACCGCACATATTGGGAATGGTACTTTATCTTTGTTATGAAATCGTGTTACACTTATTATGTGAAACGATTTGGAGAGCTCATTTTTTATTTCTTTTTCGTTTATTGATATAGGTAAATTTCTTATGATGACTGATAATTTGAATGAATCAGGATTTCGACACGTGTGGTAATTAACTTTGTGTTTATTGTAATATGAAGTTAGTTCCCTATAATCATCTGGATTGGTGAGGTTTATTTTAAGCATTTTACCTGCACATTCAGTAGTAAATGTATGTTTTACTATCTTTGTGGTGCCTTTTACAACCTCTTGATAGTTGGTGGCTTCGTGAAGGAAGATAGGAGGTATTTTAACTTGTTTAGTTTCTGTAGTATTTGCGGGGTTATCTTACGAAATGTCTTCTACACTCAACCCATGGAATTTGGTTTTAGCGATCAGATTTGTAGGTTCGAATAAGTACCGCTTGTTCGGTTCATCAGCGGGTGGTGTACATACTTCGGAATAGCCCCGCTTTGTGCGTTGAGCTTCGAGTTCCATTGGGGTGATGGCTTGGGATCCTTGATAAATTAATGTTGGAGGATTTTAGAATTGAATTACCATCTCCGGGTTTCGGCATATGGCCTGATCACGAATGTGAAAATACGTGCAAAAGAGCGTCGCTCGGTCACGCCGGTCCGAGCGGCTGCGGTAAAATAAATGAAGTATATTTCCACTAGCAGGTGAGTTTTGAATGCTAGGATTTATTAGTTGTACTTATAATGATAAGGCGGCCGAAGCCGCGTTATCGCGATAACACTTGTACTTGCACTTGGACTCGGAGCGCGTTTGTCGTGGATGTTTTCGCTTTAAAAATCGAACCGAACTTGCCGCTTTATGACGCTTGAGGATGTGCTCGCTAGGCCCTGCGGCCTTGCGGTTATCGCTACGACTCGGTTGCTGCGCTCCCAGTGATGGCTCAGGTAAAACACTTCTGCTCGCGCCAACAGTCGAACGCGGAATCCGGTCTTTTCTTCAAGATGGTTTTAGCATCTATTCCGGATCAAGCTCGAATGCGTGAACTTATATCAAAAAGGCATCTATGAGCCGGCGTGTTATCCCAGGTATGAGACCAATATGCAGATGACACAGCGGTGTCGTCAAGCTACGGTCTTTCTCCACGAGAAATTGATTTTGTTGGTGACGAGACCTGACAAACCACAAAATCTTTGACCAAGTGATTCCCTGATGAGAAGAAACAGTTAGTTTGAAGCAAAGACAAAGATGACCCTCTACCTCTCTATACAAGACCCTCATTTACTTGATAATGCTGTACACCTATTTCGCTTGTAGCTTTTATAGAAAAACATACATAAACAAGCTCCTATTGGTTCAAAATCAAGCTATAGAACCATCTTTGACGCTCCATGGTTCGTAAAAAACACGTTCTTCAAAGAAACGTTCCCGTATTAGCTATCCAAAGCGATAATCAGCTGTTCTTCAGTGTCAAAAGCTACTGCAACGCTATCATCCGTGGCCTCTGCAACTATAAACTAGACAGATGCGTTTGGCATAAATAGCTGAAGATTTTTATTTTCCTGTAAGTCGGTGCGGGGGCAGCCAAATATAGGCTAACCACTATTTATGTCAAGTCATCGAAGAAGAAGAGGGTTAAGGATTGGACACAGGGATTTTCAAATTTTCCAACGAAATCAACGTCAATGTCAAAATCATACGCCATTGCAGTTACAGTTGCATCGGAGAGGTATTGATTGTTTTATATATTGCCTGTTTTATATATTTTTAAAAATTATAACAATATGTTTTTATGTATCAGTTAAAACTTTTATATTTACGAATTGCTTAGATTATAGGAATCTTATTCTGTTTTTCGTTTTTGTAATTATTGTAATTGTTTATTGAGATGCATGAGTCGTTGTAAAATAAAGGTACGTTTCAACAAGATGGTGTTACAATTTATTTTTTAACGTCATGGCAGGCAAAGCAGCTCAAGTTTGAGCAAAGAACGTCGTATTTATCTCCTCTACAAATGTTCGAAGTGGACAATGCAGGAGCTGTCAGAAAAATTGAGAAAAACAAGTTTTGTGCAGTGAAGGGATGTCCAGATTAAAGTTGAATTGGATGGAGTAGATGAAAATGTATGCCCTTTGCTTATGGACAAATAAATATGCATCAAAAATGAAGCCCGCTATGGACGGCCAATTTAAGTCACCACTACTGATACAGTAGTTGAAAAAGTTTACAGTTTATCTAAAGAAAAGATTTCTGTCATGGTTGATATCTCAATTGTATATAAGTGCCGGGATTTTTGACTATTAACCAAAAACCTCATACTTGGCAATGTTTAAATGCAATTCTAAGAACTTCTTCCGATTCGTTACCTTAGATAAAATATGGATCTACCATTGCATATCAGAGAGAGAATGAAAAGTGGAGATGCCCCGAAAAAGAAAAAATCGTTGTATCAGCTGCTAAAATGGTACTTAAATTTTTTTGTGATTTCCAAGAAGTCATCTTAATTAACTATTTGCAGAAAGAAAAAACAATAACAGGACTGTTTGAAACTAGAAACGAGCCGAAAATGGCGAAGATTGACACGTGAAAACATGCTCTTCCACCAAGTTTACAATCATAATGCCAGATTAAACGGGTTAGGGTTCGAACTGATTGCTCAGTACCTTGATCCTCACATTTATCTCCGAGTAACTCTTTTAGTGGGAAGAAATTTTGGAATAATACTGACGGAATTGTCATCTCTGAAGAAAAAAAAACTTTGGTAGCTTGGAAAATTAAAAATTCATTGGGTTGTCTACATTAAAATTATTTTAACAAAAAATGGCGTGTGACCTGTTATTTAACTTTAATTCCCAAACCACTCTGTTAAGTTATAAGTAATAATCTTATCTGTCACTCTGGCGAAATTCATTTGTCTGAATGATGTAAATTGGCTGGGGGTTGGAGGAGATCTAGTTCCGCTGAGCACATAGATATTGTAGTGTCTTCGTTTTAAGTGTAGTAAATATAGTTGAGCATCGATAGAGGCTGCTAAGATAATTTTATAAAGTAATATCTTCTACCAATAGCCGTTTGTTTCAAGGATGTGCAGTATTTTGTCCGGCTGTAGACTCTCTTTAATTTTTTTAGTTTTCTAGAATTAATTTGAAAACGTAACAAATTAATAAGCTTTAAATTCCTCTACACCGTAGTGTTTCGCCTTGAGCTACTTCAAAAAAGGAACTTTTTGGTTGTATTGATCTTCAAGACTGAATTGTAACAAGCAGTAAAAATTTGATAATAATGGTTATTGGTAGGTCGTTACGATTTTTAAAATTGAAGTAACAGCTCTCAGCGTTCATTTCCCTGTTAATTTCACGCGTCGGGCGCTTAAAAATGGGCATGGAGCTTTTATATCAAGCTGGTGTCCTGAACTCTCACTAACTTATACACACGTCAGTTACCGTTGACGTGGCAAGTTTAATGAGGTAGGCTGCAATAGACAGACAACACAACCTAAATAGAATATTTCTGCATCGCATTACTGTTTTATAACAACTAGCAACAGACGGTTTGAGCGTTTCCACGCAGCCAGGGCTTGTGAGCGTCATATTAATAAAATCCGCACAGAACGAAGCCGTCACTGCATAATTATACGTTTTTGCGTCCATATTATTCGACCAGAAGGAACAGAACACCTGAAAACCGGCATAAACTCCGGGGCTCCATTATTTGCTATTGAAATGGATAACGAGGAAATCACATCAGTTTTTGCATATGAAGTAAGCCATTTAGTGTTCGTGTTATCAGAAGGTAAGACAGTGTGGTAATATCGGAAATATATTCGCGTATTACGACCAATTCGTATGCATGACCTTTTGCACCTGTCTCTATTGCGGGGGTGCCCTTCTCTCTCTCGGTTTTGCTTTACGGCTGCCGGTGACTATTTCTGCCGCTGCTTTCGTGAGTCCCATCCTGCGTCGCTCTCCCGCAAGGGCCGGACCAGGCTCCGAGGGAGATAGCGCCGAGGGGGTAGCCATCCAAGCCGGGAAACTGAAAGTTGACCATTTGCAGGGCATTTTGCAATAAATATTGGATTTGAGCGGACAGGGGTACGCGGATGCATGAAATATTACTATTAGGTTTCGAAGATTTTTGCGCGAATTAGAGCACCCGTGTTTAGATAAGTGAAATTACCTTATTGACTTTTGCAGTTCGCCTAGAGAACGGGCAGGATTAATGGGCACCGGTTTTATGCTTCCCGGCCAATACGAACGCGTGTGGTAATTTTCAGCCAATGAATGAGTTGTAATTGCACCGAGTGTTCCTCTTTCTTGTTCTTGGATCATTCGTGTGATGTTCAGATTGCTCCTAACAAAACTTTTGAGGCAGGTGTGTTGGGTTGATTTGAAATAATTTTTTGAATCTTTTGAAGCCCCTTCTTCTATAATTCTCCAATAACAGATATGACATCGGAAGAGTTTCGGATTTTTCGCAATATGATGATAAGTCATTGGATATTTCTAAATCGTGGCACTTAGTTGATTGATTATTAGATTCGTATAATTGAAATTAAGTAGATCAAAAAAACATATTAAAGTAAGTTTATTTCCTAATGGGGAAAACAAGTGAAAGTGGCCAATAAAATCACACTACTTTAAGCTGGAGTTTGTAAAATAATTTGTTTCGCTGCTGATGTAACAATTTTAAGACATGGGTGGATTTCCTTTTTCTTGGGGAAGAAGTTTCTTTGAATTATGATTTTAGACATTCACAAAACCAAAAAGTATGCGGAGCTGTTTGAAATTTTAGTGAAAAGTAGTCTGAAGCTTGAGTTACTTGACTTATTGAATTTAATAGAACAGCAGTATAATGAGTACATAATAGAGTACCGAACCATTTGATTCTAGACGTATTTTTTGCGACTTTGGAAGTTGCTTAAAACTACTGTGAAGCCATAAGTATATGAGAGGTATGTCGAATGGACCAAAAAATGATTCGGTCACATTTTCTCAAAAATCAAAGTTTTGGGATTAATTGTTTGATTTAATTATTAATGCTCTCAGGGATTATAATAGACGTTCAAAGTGTGTTATAAACTTTAAAGTCTCATTTTGAATTATAGCTAACATAATGTGGCTGCGAAATAAATGGGGCGTGGCGGTGTAAATTTATAAAACACTATATTTCTGTATAGGAGATTAGTCCATATATATATAAATAATTTGACATATTGAAAACACATAATATGTATTATTTTAAACATGATTTGTAAATTTTAAGA
This sequence comes from Sinelater perroti, assembly GCA_036346155.1. NCBI lineage: Eukaryota > Metazoa > Arthropoda > Insecta > Coleoptera > Elateridae > Sinelater > Sinelater perroti. The sequence goes on from JARFIY010000201.1 coordinate 1,541,261, forward strand.
CAAGGACTTGAGTTATAATAAAATTTGACTGAATAGTGAATTTATTTTACTCATGTAAAAACTTCATCAGCTACATGTTGACCGGCACATTTTTTTAAAGACTTTCGAAACTTTTCTTTGGGTAGCTTCAAAAATATGAACTGTAGAAAAAAATTCACTGGAGAAATCTATAAGATGCTTTCTCGATAATCGTGGTATAAAATTTTAAAAGTATGATAAAGAGAACAGATGATTGTTTAAAAATGATTGGTACTCTTTCTCGAAATGGTTGTGTCGCATATTAAAATGTACTTTCTATTTCTGTGTGAAGATAGACTATAATGCTATGTAATGTTTGAACGCACAGAAGGAAAAGTAATGAGTCATTTGTGCAGTTTTGCACAAATTGAAAAATCATGAATGATAAACTGCTTGGTTTCTTTGAAAGGAATAAATGACTGCTTCGGACATTTGAAATACATTAGAAGTCCTGACGAATGCAATAGATCTGACTATCACCAATGAGAACTTGAAGAAAATGAAGGTTTGTGCACAGTGGACTTGTACTCTTATCATTCAACAGAAATGAGTCAAAGTGTGCTAACAATTGCTGTAGCCTTACAGCATGGGTCTAGAGACGTTTTTGTATTCTATGGTTACAGTAGACGAATCATAGTTCTCGCACAAAACATTGTAAAAGAAAGGCCAATTTACAGAACGATATTACTCTTCCTCTCAAAAAACTACAGTGGGGATTGTTTATTCTAAAAACAAATAATGGTTGTCTTTTGGAATAAGGGGGAAGATACTACTGGCGGATTATCTGTCTTCTTGTGAAAGGACCATAATTGAGCGATATTGCGCATGCGACTATATTATCACGTAGTGCCACCATATGGAGTACCTGAATTGCATAGAGGAAAAGTAGTACGTAATTTCAGACAAACCGAAAACTGAATGTTGTCCAACATGTCTGACATAATAATGGTAAACAGTCGAATTATATTAAATGCACTGACAGATGTCTCGCAGAATTTTGCCTACTATTATCCAGGAGAACTTGAAGATGACAAAAATGGGTTTTCTATACACTTACAGCTCGGCAGAACCGTGTAAAAGTTTGCCAACAGTTGCTGCAGGTGAATTTACAAACGTTTTTTTCAGTATTAGGGCACGATAAAGAGTCATGGTTCTGACATTAAACCTCGGAAAGAAACGCTATCTGCGGATTGGTAACACATTGAAAGCTTTCATTCCAAGAAGGTCGGAATTGTTTGGTGTAAACTAAATGGTGATAGTTTTTTAGAGGGGAAGATTATACTGGTGGTTACGAAGTATTATAATGCCCGAATGAGTTGTAAAAACGATACCATCAAATGGTGTCGAATAGGCGGAAAATTAGTGAGTCATTATATCAAGCACAGTTATGGACAAAGAGGAAAACCATGAAACTAGTTTTTTTTTAGATGGGCGGTGTAATTACTTTAGACATCCTCACGAGGTTAGTGGTTGTGTGTGAGAACGCAGCAAATACGCACAAGTCGTACATTATCCAGCTTGTACTTGACTTGATAATCGTACTCGATCCATTGCCAGATGACTCGAAACTGCTTCGCATGTCATTATTTATGAAGACTTAAAGATAACAAAGGTCTGTGCACACTGAGTTTGCTGTCCTCTCAGTTAGTGCAGCTGTACAATGTGAATTTGGAGACATTATTTGATTGCCTGGTTACGCAGACAGGTGCAATGACGTGCTTCAGTTAGCTGTCCACAAGTAGTGTCGTGCATTCAAAGAATGGCTTGCAACAGTCCTACGGAAACTACCGGAATGATAAAACTACATAGGATTTAAAAAAAACTAATTTGTCTCTAACGAAAGGTGTATTTATTTGTTCTTAATAAAAGATTAGTGTAGAGAAAACAATTGTAGTTCTACTCATTTTTGAGCACTCTTTACAAGAATTTTAATTTACTCCTATCCCACCCCATCAGAAATTTAAGTATTATTTGAAGTAAGTAAATAACTTACATATTGTTTATCATTTGAGTTGTACTTCAAACATAAGTTCACTGTTAGTTCTAACGTCACTTCATCGAGTATTTGAAAAGATATTTCAAGTCATTTTCCTAAAGCTGTAAAAGGTTAATTTATAATTTCTAATCATGTAACCTACGCGCTTATTGAGTTAATATAGAACAATTTTTTTAATATCTCCAAGAATCTGGACATAACAGTAACATGGAGAAACTCCAACAACCTAAGTAGCGAAACAATTTTTCTAAACCTATCTGGGGGATTGAACTGACGCTCTTCTATTTGCTAACTGCTGCTTTAATCACCCCATTGCTGTTTTCAATTTATTTCTGCCGATCTCTTAATATTTCTCGATTCAGAGCTATTTACCATTAAACTTGTGCATTTGTATTGATATTTTTATTGTAAGTAGGATTTTGCATTTATTTTTTGTAATAACCTTAACTGTCAATTAACGAGGCTTTACCTTTGCGATTGAGGTATTATCTTCCATACGATACCGATACTTGATTCTTTTTAGCTTCATTGAGCGGGGGTTACAACATATGACGTTTATTAATATCTAAGCAGAAATGATTTAATGGTTGAAAGACATCTAGATGGGCATCATTGTATTTGCGGGTAGATTATGAATATTCGATGAAATGGTATAGCGGTCAATGAGAGCTGATCGCGAATTAGAAAATGCACTTTACTGTGTTTCTCTTACGAATTGAAATGAATGTTGGGAAATGACATTTACAAAAAGATAACCTGAATATTTTACTGCTAGGTGTCAAGTTAAAACCAATCTCTTTAGTGGAAATAAGGTAAAATGTATTTTAAATTTAAAAATGTTTAAAAATACAGGGGAAAATTAAAATAAACTGAAATTTTATTTTTTAATCATAAGATGAAGAAAGTGGGGTACGATTTCTGAGTGCACTACATCTTCTTTGGTCAATATTATTATTAAGTTTCTCACGACAGAGAACATAAAACCGCCCAAAATTTTGAGAAAACTTAAGTGCAGTTCAAGGAGGTAAATATTTAAATTATACAAAATGTACTGAACAGAAACGTTTTGATTTGTAAACTTTATCAATCCAAAGAAAGGTGAATTTTTGTTTTTAACCCACTGGATTATCACTAAAATTTATTCCTCCATATAATCGTAATAATACATTTTATTTTTTAGTGTTTGGTTCTTTCCTTTGATTTTGACTACTTGATCTATTTATTAGAGTACTGTTTATTCTTTTAGACGATTTAATACAAAATTTGGTATTTTTACTTAAAGTACTGAATTTTAATTTATTTATAAGTTTGTTCTAATAATTTTTTCTTTCGCGTGCTTCGATTTTAATTTGAAAATTAAGTATTGTACGGAGGGGGGAAATAGTAATGCAAAATACACTATGTAGAAGAATTAAAAAACGATTTGCAAATTCAGTCTCCTGAATTCAATTTCGTAATTAATCAGAGATGTGCAATCGCACAATTCTTTTCATTTATAGACATATATTTATTTGTTTTGGAAAGCTAACGAAACGTTAAGGCCATGGTTCTTGAGACCATAGAGTAGTATACGTAATACTGATAGGACAGCCTCAAATTCTGGATTTAGAATTTGTGACAGATTTACTAACAAATCAAATGAGGTCCGACGTACGGAGCAATCTTTGCGAGACTAAGACTAAAAATACTTGGCCTCTTCTTTTTTTTAAGACCAATAGTCGCTACTGAACAGTAAGAACTATATTTTAATTCTAGTGAATAAAGATAAAACTTGAAGACGTGGCGTTTTGATTTATACGCACATAACAATCATTGTCTTTGATACTTTAGACGCCTAACGTTTGCTCTACTGAAACACGCCGAGAAAAACTGGAGCTAACAGTTGATATTAAATTTTATTCTAATCGTTTAAGTTTCTCCGGGGAAATCATCGCTGGCTGATTAGGCCTCGTTGCTCTTGTAGGAAACGAGGGTAAGATTATAAATGTGCAAGGCCGAAAATCCTTTTTTCCCTTTTTTTTCTTTAAGACCAGTAGCAACTACTGATTTGCAGAGCGGACTCTAGCAATTTAAACTGTAAGAACTGTATTTTAATCCCAGTGGATAAAGATCAAACTTGAAAACCTAGTGTTTTGATTTGCACGTATGCGACAACCACTTCATTGTCTTTGATAATTCAGACACCTCACATTTGCTCTGTTGAGGTATGTCGAGACAAAAATTTATAACCAAATCTGATATTAATTTTTTTTAAGTGTCTAAAACTCTCCACGACCATTCAAGGAAAACTGTCACCTACTAATTAGGTCTTGCTGTCTTTGTAGGTAGCCTTCAAGACCAGTAGTTACTACTAAGCTGCAGAACCGAGGCTAACAGTTTGGGCTGTAAGAATTACATCTCAGTCCAAATGAATACATATAGAATTTGGAGACGTAGTGCCTTCATTTGCATACATGCGACAACCATCCCATTGGCTTCATTGAGACTTGTCGAGAAAAAAATTAAAGCAAAGAGCTGACGTTTAATTTTGTTTTAAATGTTTATGATAATGAATTTCCACCTACAACTGCTGAAATATTAATTGGGGATTTGAATTTGTTGTCACGCTTCATAAATTGTGATAAACTGATACGCCCCTAACATTTCGAAATGCATCTGAAAACAGCATTTCAGATTGCGATGGTTTATGAGTTCGGAAAGCTTTGAAATTCAAGAGGTATAAAAATGTAAACAATACAAGCGGAGCATTAAGAGAACATGTGGCTCGGCTGATAAGTTTGGACGTTTAGGAATGAAAAATAGTGCCAGATAAAAGGCGAAGCGTGCTAATCTGCTTTTTAAAAGCAAACGAAAACTCAATTAAGAACAGATTACAGAAACATTTGTGAGTCATTTAAATAAGCGACTAATCGTTCAAAAAATGTAAAGGTGAATTTGGATCACAATTTTTTTAATATTAAAATAGCCGTTTTGACAAAGGTTTGTTTAATTTAATATTAGAAGCTCTTTAGACTGGCGACAATTGGGTATCTTTTTTACAGGGTACGCGCGGAAACTTTAAGTCTTTAGTGTGTCTGTAGTCTAGAAGTGAGAGAACCGAAAGTGAAATTAGGAATTGAGCTTTATGGCGATCGTTTCAGTTTTTTTTTCAAATATTCGACTACTGTGTGTCTTTTTGAAGGTGTTGAACGTTGAAAACCTTTTTTATAGCCCACATGTTTTTGTTTATCGATTTTCTTGTTGGTTTTCAACAGACTGTTTCTGCCATTGCTGGTTTACGCTCATCAATTCTTTCGCGTTGTTTGTAAACTTGCAGTCTCAGGTCATTTGTTAGTGTTGGAGTTATGAACATTTTGGGCGATCACAGAATTGTTTCCTTATCACTTTATGTTATTGAAAAACCAGAAAATTGTGAAGGTTTTAGAAGTGAGCGAGAGCAAAGTGTACACACATAATTCTTGTACGACAACAAAAAGTTTAAACCGCAGAGTTCCACGAAAGTTGCCTAATCGGTCCCATTTCCCGGTGAAGCGCTTTCAGGAAATTTATGTTTTTACGCATTTCCATGCGCGCCAGAGCGTTGCGGCCACTTTTCTTTTTTTGTCGAGTGCTTAGCCGAATTGTCTACAACGTGGTCTTTCTCGCCGGAAGATTGATCACGAATTCCTGGCGTTCTTCCAAACTAATTATATGACCGCACTCGCGAGTATTTCAGACGGCTGCTTTATTTCAGGCGCGAACCCATCGCTTAATCAAAACAAGCCCTTTAATTCCGCGTTTATCGCGGCGGCCTAAGAAGGCCGCGCGCCTTATTTACGGGCGTGCACGGAGCTCCATTGAAAAGTTTGTGAATTTTTGTATTTGGGTCGCGCGGCTTAATGCGCCCCGGCACGTAACGCCGGCAATAATGAATTTAAAGCCGCTCGGATTTTCTGGTTTTGCCTTAAGTAGCCGTGTCGCCGTCCCGATAAGGGGTTCCCTGTAATAAATATTATTTTCTTATTAGGCCTACTTAATCGTAATTTAATTATACAGATTTATGTTTGCGACATAAATTTTTTATTTGCTTAAATACAAGGCGCTATCTGAAAGTAGGCTCTGTCACGTTGTATGGGTTGCATACCTAGATGAGGCAAACGGGCTCTTCGACCAAAAACCGTTACTGAAGCGGGGTTCATTTGGTCATGATAAGGCTGCGTTGCTGAAATTTCACCGGCCCTTATCAAATCTGCGTAATTCCGAGCGCCGGGACCGATTGCTCACGTGCACAAAGGTAACTTTAATGCGCATTGTGTACGGAGGCGACGTGAATAGCAAGCATCTTGCTCTTCCGCTGAAATATGGTGCATTATCAAATATTTTCCCTAAGACAGAAAAATGGGCCCGCATTTTCATGAAAATACGAGGTGATAACAAGGCATTAAATTTCTTTTATGCAGCGCGATAAAATTTCACGGCATACTTCGTTTCATGCGCCGCATAAATTGACAAAATTTAACGGCGCTCCCGAAATAAATAAGCGGCATGCGAACGCGAATTTCGCATCGTAATTAAGCGGCGGGTCGCTAATTATGCGAATTAATTTCGGATGTGGAATGCCGATTGTAATCGGCGGGGACGTGGGCGCAGTTCCACATAATTTTTTAGCGCACGGCGGGTGTGTGTAAATATCGTGTTTTTATGGGGTTTCGGTATGATTAGGTGGGTGGATACAATTGCTTGTATTATTGCATATGTATAATATGCTACTTGCACTGCAAGCAAGTATAGAGCTTCCTATCTGCCTGACTGCTGGTTTTCTTTTTAAATGCATTGTATCTGCTCACGGAAGAACTGCAATTATAATACGAGAAAATATAAAACATCATGAACCAGAAGGCTATAATATGGAACACCTACAGGCGACAATAGTAACTCTAGAAGATCACATAGAACTCTCAACATATCGGCAATTTATTGCCCGCCAAAATATAACAACAATCAGAATTATTATGAAAGTTATTTCAAAACTTTTGGAAACAAATTTATTTGTGAAGGAGACTGGGACGCTAAACATCAGCACTGTGGTTCAAAAATTGTATGCGCTATGAAGAGCAGCAACCTAATCGTATTATCTACAGGTCAGCCTACACATTGGCCAACTGATTTGCGAAAAATCCCTGATATTATAGACTTCGGCATCATTAAAGACATTGATGTCAAGCTATGCAAAATAGGACTCTGTCTAGATGTTTTATCTGATCATTCACCGGTTATAATCGCAGTCAGCTCATGCATACTGGAAAAACGAAACAAACATTGTATAGTGTAAAAACGGATCAGGAACTGTTCAGAACAATTTTAGATGATAAAAATTGAACTGAAAACCCCTGAAGACCTTGTCGTTGCAGTTACCAAACTTACTAAAACAATACAAAATGCAGCCACACCAGCTTCTAACCGGTCTACCCTTACACAAAAGTGTCCTATAACAGTTAACAAAAAATACAAGAAAAAAAGAAAACTTTGTAAAATATGGCAGACCACAAGAAAAGAGAACAACAGAAAGATAAGACTGAAAAGGACCTAAAACAATTATTAATACAAATAAAAAATCAATAGATCAAAAAATACTTGAGTAACTTATCTCCTTCGGAAGCAACAGAATATTCTTTATGGAAAGCCACAAGAAACTGAAACTGAAAAAACCTAAAGTGCCTGTTCCACCAATTACGGATTAAAACAATAAATGGGCCAAAAGCAATCATCTCCGCAAAAATGTTTGAACCGCACAACATGCCCACCTCAGAACACGAAGAGAAAATTCTGAAATTTCTTACAGCGCCATATCAAATGGATCTCCCAATAAAAATTATCAGCCTTGCAGAAGTTAAACACACAATCTTGCAACAAATAAATCCATAAAAAGCTTCATGGTTCGATTTGTTCACCGAGAAAGTCTTGTAAGAGCTTCCAGAGAAAGGATACAACGTCTTACAGCAAATATTCAATGCAGTTTTGAGAATTACCTATTTCCCTAGTCACTGGAAAGTAGTCCAAATTAGTATGCTAAAACTCGAAAAGAACTTAAATGTAACTTTATCATACTGTCAAATTAGTTTGCTGCCTATTATATCAAAAGTATCCAAAAAAATCTTTCTAAAACCACTAAAACTGATCATAGAAAAAAAACTCATACATGATTACCAATTCGGTTTTAAATGTCGGCATGGCACTACCGAACAAGTGCACCGCTTAGTCAACGTAATTAATAAAGCCTTTTTAAGACAAAATGTACTATTTAACCGCATTTTCAGATATCAGCCAGGCCTTTGATGGTCTAATATATAAACTTAAACAAAGCCTACCATGTAATTTTGTCATAGTCCTCAAGTCCTATCTTTCAGGAAGATACTTCTTCGTAAAATACCAGAAAGAAAATAAAAACTATTACAGATTAAATCCAGAGCGCCCCAAGGAAGCATGTTAGGACCTATCCTGTACACATTGTATACTGCGGATCTTTCCATGTTTAACAGAGCTGTAGTTGTCACTTACGCAAACGATACTGTGATACTTGTTACACATGCCAAACCAGGAATAGCATCACAGTATCTCCAGGAAAATTTCAATTGCCAGAATCTTGACTGGACAAATGAAAAATTAAACCAAATTCATTAAAATCAGTACATTTAATATTCACATTAAACAGACACACTTGTCTTCCAGTCAACAACTAACTCAAGCATATGACACAAAATACCTTGGGGTATATATGGATAGACGCCTGATCTAGAGGATGCATATTTTTACCAAAAGAAAACAACTTGGCTTAAAATTATGGCAAATATACTGATTGATTAGAAGACCATCTTAGCTAACATATCCTGCTATACAAGGCTATCATCAAGCCCGTGTGGATCTACAGGATCTACCTATAAAGAATAGCAAGTAACTCAAATTTCTAAACGTTACAGCGTTTTCAGAACAAAGTGCTAAGAGAAATAACTAACACTCCACGGTTGTTCCTAACAACCAGATTGCAAGAATTGCAAATGCAATCGATTAAAGATGAAATTAAGCGGTATAGTGAATGCTGTAGTGCTAGAACTCAAGTTTATCTTAACTTACTTGCGAGGAATTTGTTTGAACAGACAGAGGAAATGCCACGATTAAAATGTTTCAAGCCAGAAACAGATTAACGGGTGTTCGTAATTCCTATTAGTTTTTTAGAGTATGTTGTTGCCCTGCTGTCTTCGTGATGCTCCTGGATGTTTTATTTGATTCATACTCTTCTAATCGTAGTCTTTCTCTTCTGGGGGGTGCTAACTTAAATGGTATCCAATTTTTCTTTTCAGGTATTGCTTCTCATCTCCGGATGTTTTTATTTTTCTCCTTTCCTCCTGTTCCGTGGTTTTTGTTGGTTTATTCTCTGCTCTGCTATGATCTTCAATATCTTCGATTCTTTACTCTTCCCCGTTTACTATTAATTTGTTTCTTATAATTATTGGTTTCATTTCTCTTTTCCTGGCTCCTACCATGTGAGGGAATAATTGTTTCTTCGGTTCTATTGTCTTCTTGTTCAGATCCTCAGTCACTCTTAATTTTGTTCCTTTCACTTTATTTGAGTTCTGTAGTATTTCCAGTTTCTTTAATTTTTGTTATGATTTCGACCTTTATTGGGTCTGTTTTCGTTGCCTCTGTGCAGTCCTAGTCTATTTATGAGATCTGTGTCGTTATCTGTCATTGAAACTCCCATTCTTCTAGTAATTTTGATTAAAAATTTTTCTTTCAGGCTTGTGTCTTTCTTGTTGTCTTTGGGAATTCCAAAGATATTAAATTTCTTTTGCTTAATTTGTTTTCTAACTTTTCTATTCTGGTTGTCTGGTGATTTATGGTTTCCTCTAAATTTTTTATTGTAACTGCTTGTTGATTCATACTTTTGCTTATCTCATCTATTTAATTTTTAATTTACACAAATTACTTATTGTCCAATGTGGACAAATTGTAAGCTTAGTGGGGTTAATAAAAAATGCACTGTATGCAATTAACGTATTGGTCTTACAACAAATAAATTTTTTTATTGCATTTAGAAGAAAAATTTTAACATATTATCTGAGTTATATTAATGTCTTTAATTTTACTTTATTTTATATTGTTTTTTTTTGTTGGAGGTGTATTAAGTGGAAAACTTAAAAAGAAGAAAGTTACAGTGGAGATACTTAACCTGTCGTTCATAAATAACATCGCATCTGAAATGTGATTTTTAGCATGATGCCTTAAAAAAATGTTTATAGCTTGACATTGTTTACTAGCGACAGCGGCTGTATTACCATTGCTACCTTGGAATAGAGATAATGACTTCCTGCAATTTGTGATGTTATTTCTGTATTCTACAGTTTTTTGAAATGATAATCCTGGCACTCGTGCAATAAACCGATTTATGTTATGCTAAGAATTGATGTCTACTTATTTCTAGTTTTTTTTCTGATGTACTCACATTATTTTTGTTGGAGTCATTCTTTCAGATCTAAATATTTTCATTAATCCTTTTACGGCTTTTAATACACTTAATTAACAAACACTTTGTAGGAGGCATTAGAAATATTTCAATTATTTCAATTTTTAATTCATACTACTGAAGCACCATATTGCACCGTTTCATTTTAAACATTGCGAATTAAAGTTAAAAAGTTATAACAATTGGGACTAACTCCAGCTTAAGTGTAACGTCACTTGTAAAAGTTGTGAAGATATTAAAAGTAAGCGACAGGATGAGCAAATGAACGACCTAGCGGTGGACGGACATGGGTTTAATCCCGCAGGACCTACTCATATTTGTGGGTTATCAAGTTATTTAGATACAAATGTATTTTTTGGATGGGTATGCAGTGTAAACATGGTATAGCTAAAATTATAAAGTACAATACGCTTTATGAGAGGGAAAAATAAAAAAAGGCAGAGAGAGCTATAGAAGTAACAAAACATCTTTGTTATGGTTATTTACTAAATAGAATAAGTGGTACTTCCAAAAAGATTTTGTTTAGGGTGGCTTATTTGATACAAAGCATAACGACTATCTGTAAAATTCAAGTAGTTTACTTTTTTATAGAAGGTTCTTTCATAAAATAATAGAATTTGTGGCATAATTGAAAGATTGAATTTTAAATTAATTTATGTAAAATACATTATTTATAATGAATATTGGAAATAATACTAGCTAAATGTTTTTATATGCGAAATATGAATGAGTTTTTATTTTAGTTGAATGGGCGAGAGGTGGACGAGACGGATGAGAGACATCGTCTGTTGGCATAGATGTTTCGGCGTAGAATATCTAAAACTCGCAAATGCCTTTATAGTTATACTTTAAATGACTTTGATTTCTGTGAATGTTTTCCATTGCTGGCTTTTCTTTACCTGTTTTCTTCTAGTGTTCGTTTCAGCTCAACTCCTTTGTAAAGTATGTGAGAATTAAAAGTCGCTTTAAAAAATTATGTGAAGTTTATGGAGCTAGTCAAACAATGAACTAATAATACATTTTTAAAATAATGAATAAATTAAGATTTAATTACAGATCATATAATTCACCTTAAATTATTAATAGTTTGTTTATACATACTCGTTTTCATTTAATACATCCCAGACTGAGCGATCTCGTAATTTTTTGCAATACTTGCAAATAATAAGTTTATTATTTTAGATGTTAGAGAAAATAAAAGTATAATTTTTTTGGTCATCTATAGATCTCGTAAAGTCCATACGCGAATTAATAAGATTAATGTTAGTAAATGCGAATGACGCCAACTGTTTACGTTGTTGAGTTAAAAAATATATACATATTAATAATGTTATGTATCCCGTGTGGGAGTACGGCTTGCAAATTGAGAGGTTAAGGTATTAATATGTTCGTTTTACTGCCCAGACTGTATTTAGGTAAGCACCACGCATTATTATTTCTGGTTCGAAATTAATGCAGGTGTTAATTTATTTTTAGTGATCATAAACTAGCTATTAATATAAGTAAAATTACCCAAACAACTGGAATGATAACATAGAAGAAATCAGAAATTTACGAGTGGTTTTCTCACTTCAAAAATTGCGAAATGTCAACTGAAGACGATCTCACTGTCCCTCCACAAATATAAATATGGGGAATACAAAAAATGTGCAATGAACTGTTAATGAAGATTGTCGAAAGACTAAGTTTCTAAAAAAACAACGATGTGGTATAGTAGCTGTCAGTGCTATTTATCAGTTTTCAAATTTGGTTATATATAAAGTAAAAAATAATATTCTACGGATTTTGAATAATATTTCGGATCGAGTTTCAGAAATGTTTTCAGCAACGTGATGGCACAAGTGCATTGCTGTCTGTAGAAACTATGTTGACGAGGTCTGAAATACATGTGTCTGTGTTAGTGTTAAGTTCAATACAATTAATTAAAAAAATAATTCCGTTTATTTTTGGGCACCTATCGTACTTGGTCCTAAATGAACATAAGCAGATGAAAACAGTGATATTCGGTTTACACACATTTTCAATTTTCAGCAATTATTTCGAAAAATTTTTGAAAGGTTTTTCTAATAATTTAGTTTTGACAAACGGTTTTGTTGCCCATCTCCACTCCTATCTATTTATCGTTTTCCATAAATTTTGCTTTAAAGCTGATATTAATTCAAAATGTTGTGTCCTGGGATGACTACTTCGTCACCCATATATGACAGTCGAGACTTCTCTGTGAAGGTGTTAGGTTTATGCCAAAGTGGATGGGGTTCAGATGAACAATTAGACGATAAAAATCGATATTTGTCACAGTTCCTGAGTAGTAAACATTTACGTACTTTATACTTTGTGGGCACAATATAATTACTGAATTGAACATATCCATCTCTAGTAGATACATATATCAAATATAAATCAGAATAACTTTTTGTGCACCATGAGATAAACAAAGAAGGAGTGGCTTTTGAGAGTAGGTAAGGATTACACCTGTAGGACATCTTGTACTATCACTTCTTCAGTCAGATTTATGATGTCAGGACAAGAGATAACGGATTACGATCATATTTTCACGACAAAAAGTGTGAAATCTTTTGAAACTCCGAGTGAATTTAGAGCGTAAACTCAAGGACTCGAGTGTACGAGTGGCATAAATACTTTTTAGAAAGACGAGAAGCAGTTGAAAGTGAAAGTCACCGACGTCTTAAAAGGGATAACGTGACTAATGAGAATATTCGTATTGTTAACCTACTTTACAATAACTTCCAGCCCTATAGAATTGCTCAAATTCTACAAAGAATTAAAAATTTGTTTTAGAGCACTCTTCCTACAACCCAGACTTATTGGCTTGCAATTATCATTTGTTTGGGTGATTAAAAGATAGTGTTTGTGACGATTGGCTATTGTCACGACCACATTTATTTTACGATAGCGAGATCAAAAAACTACTTGTTCATTAGGATGACTGTGTCTCTATTAGGGGATTGTGTGGAAAAATAATTTTATGTGTTGGTTTTGTATAATGCTTCAATAAATTTAAAAAAGTTTAGTTTATTAGTAGAACTAACAATCTAAAACTGGTTAGAATTGTTTAAAAATTATTAATAAATAGATGCGAAGGCTTTCATGGCCGATGTTATGGTGCATCGTGTGGTCGGAGTTTGGAAACTCTTGATGTTTCGTCCATAACTGCGGCGGACATCTTCTAAAGAAAATCTTCTAAAAATTGAATTATTGTCCCGTGCGTTTTCGCTTTTACACTCGTGCTAGTGTAGTAGTAGGGATGGTGTTGGGCCGTTGTTGACGTCACCGGAATGGTAGATAACGTAATCAGGCTAGCTGCTGACGTCAATCGGGTCGTTGCAGCATTTTCTGCCGTCGCTCGCTCTTTCACCGTATCGTGGTCTGTTTTTTGCCCCTTAAGAGCAATAAACCAAGGTTTAGGTAGATTGAGTCCGTTGTCCCTGTTAAAATTATTTTTATATTTGTAAATCTCTACCGCCTCTATATAAACTCCGGTAACAATTCTTATAATTGGATAATAATTGTGTTTGCCCGAATTATATCTTGCGGTTAGGATTTTCCAAAGCGTAATTCAGCAACCATTGATTTTTCGGGTTGATTAAGTCGTAAATGACATTTGTGTTCTTTTATTCTAGTGGTAATCATTCGGCTCTTGGTCCCAATGTAGACAAGACAATAAAAGCTAAGACGCAAGCGACAGTCACTTAATTTTTAGAAGATTTTCTTCTGAAGATGTTCGCCACAATTGTGGACGAAACGTCAAGAGTTTCCAAACTCCGACCAAGGCTTTATAATCCGAGAACCAACCACACGATGCGCCATAACACCGGCCGTGAAAACCTTTGCATGTATTTGATGCACCTTTACGGGGAGGAGGTTTACAAGTCTGTAAGACAACTCGAGAACTTACGCAAGAAGAAATTACAGCTACTGGCCAGCTTTGCTTTTTTCTTGCTTTCTTACTGCGTTGTCGAGATCAAAAGTAGTTCCGAAGTATTTACAGGTCAAACATCACCTGCGCACTCCTCAAGCCCAACGAATTTATCACAAAACGGAAGCTGCCTTAGTCAGAGAACAAGTGCACGCTATTAGGAAACCCCTCGCTTTGTGTTCACTAGAACTGATGCAAGTTTATGTCAACCTGATCAGCAGAATCCATAAAGATGACTGGAATACTGGGGCTGCCAGATAACGCCGCGCAAATGGGCTTTTAAGCACGAGGCCGAAATAGAGGCTGCAGCAGTGAAGAAGTAAGAGGCGCGCGCTAAAAATATTTGTAAGGGTTAATTGGCGCATTATTTGCCTGTTCTTGTGCGGCATTTCCAAACGCCCGATGAAGTTTATGAAAAGTTGTCGTGCTATTTTCGCCGAGTTTCACATTAAAGGATGGCATAGCGCCGTACAGAATTTCGTTATTGCATTTTCATGGAAAGGGGTGTGTGCACGTTTTTACAGTGTAAGCAATTACTTCTGAAAACTCCCTGGCGAGTCAATCTTGTTATCCGGTAGTTTGACCTCACATGTACATATATTTATTTCATTCTAATTCCAGACCTTACCTTTAATTTATAACGACGGGGTAAATTATACCAACCAATATTCTACTCGGACTACACTGATAGTACGGTAGAGACACGTTATTGAGAAGTCACATATTCAAATGACATAAGATGTTCGCTATGAAACGAAGCGAGGTCGAAAATATAACGCATGTGCATTGAGCTTGGTTAAAAATTGATAAAATATGAGCCTAGGTGGATATAAGATGCCTTAGTCAGAGAACAAGTGCTTGCTACTGGGAAAACCCTCGCTTTGTGTTAACTAAAACTGCTGTAAGTTTATATTAGCTTTCCATTCTGCAGAGAAACACCGAGCGACAGGACTATGAAAGCTAAGACGCATGAGACAGTCACTTAATTTTTAGAAGATTTTCTTCTGAAGTTGTCCGCCTCAGTTGTGGATGAAACGTCAAAAGTTTCCAAATCCGACCACGACCTTATAACCCGAGAACCCACTACAGTAAGTCTAATAATCTTAAAAATTTTAACTTATATTTATTATTGTTAAATAGAGCTTTTATTAGATGCGTTTTACACTTAAAATGTAAACCTGAAACCCTGGCAGCGGCCATACTATCCTACGAGATTCTTATTGTTGGGTTGTTACACAATGATGAGGATATAAATAACATACAATAGATGCAACACTTTTTACTCGCTGAATCTCTAGAATTAAGAAACTTATTTATTGTATTTCTTGCATGAATATATATATCGTTGGTGTTATATCTTCTATGGAAGCTTTTTTAGAAGAGAATATTTCTGGAAACAACAGCGATGTTTTTACTTTTAGTGTTAAGTTTAATTAAGCATTCTCTGAATTATATCATTCGATTACTATAGAGGTGACATTAACTATTTGTGGATAGCCTCTGTAACTAAAAATTCAAGGGGCAGTTATTTATTTCTACTTAACGTCCTTTCTGGAAATTTAAGTTCTCAAGAGCTCTTTACACAAAGCCTACACATAATGTTGGTAAAATCTAACGACTATAAAGATAAAAATGGTAAAATATAATAATACAAAAGGATCTCACAGTTCTGGGCCATCATATAGGGATTTTCACTAATATGTAACCATTTTTTTCTATTTGCGTAGGTCGTGATTAAATTTGACTGACTTTGTGTTTTAACAAGTACTGTCAGTTTGATTGACATAGTTAATTGCATTCATACTTAAGGGAAGAAACTTCACGTTAAGCTGAAGTAGATTAAATCTAAAGAAACGTTGTTGATAGCGGGTTTTTTACTCGCTTTTGATAATAGCTTTATGAGCGACTTACCCAGACTAGTAACTAGAAGTACAAAGATGTCACACTCTGACGACTTTGATAATCGTAAACCTGCTGTACGAAGCGATAATTAACTTAAAGATTGGAAATCAGCTCCAATAATTTTGTGTTGATAGACTCGTTGGTTAGATTAGGAGTGACTGATACCGAAACTGGTAAAAGTACATTTGAATAATTATATGGTAAACTAGAAAATTCTAGTCATGGGGGTAAATCAAATATAAACTAGATTATTTTACGCGTTGTAAAGAAGTTTTAATGAGATAGCGTAAAACAGCCCGGAATTTTGAGTTTGGGGCCAACACCCTTAAGAAGACTCAAGTATACGGATGGTAAACAATTTGATGGAATGAGAATTAGTTAAAAATGAAGATCACCCATATTACATGGGGACCAACTTGTCTTTGCACTGTTTACCTCACTCTTGAGGAGTGCTGAAAAAAGCTATTTGAAGCGTTATTATGCTTTACGATAACTCCTAGTCCTATACAGTTGCCCAAATTCAACAAAAAAATGAGGATTTATTTTGGACTGCTACTTGGAAGATAGATTTAACGACGATAAATTAAGCAAACTTTAAAATTTATGAAATTGCCTCAAAAGCTTTTTTGGTTTAAATAGCATATAAAGTAACAATAACATTATATTGTTCATTCCTTTATCTGCTCGAAAACCTCGTCATCTTTTTAAAGATTTATGGTTTGCTAGCAAAATATCGTTCTAAGTGCACTATTATGCCATTTATTTAACTAAATCTCTTAACATTTTTAATAAAAAATTTATAATAGTTATTACACGAGATAATAATCGAAGAGCACGGAGGATGGGGTAAGACTCTTGGGGCCTGGTCTATTTGTTAAATCTGACCGTTCGAGCTGATTGCTTTTTTCAGTTTGTCAAGTTGAGAAAAGGTATCGTTTCGCTCTGTAGAAAAATTCATAAAAATGGCACCTTTTTCACCAATTTCAACCAATAGCCATCGATTTTTTTCTTGGTACCGTTAAAGACTTTCCATCGTTGGATGAAGAGCGTTTATGATTAACAATGTCATAAAAGATCCAAGTTCCATCACTAGCGATTAATTTTTTCAAATAGGTGCTGAAGGAGTAAATCATACATGAGGACACGATTAAGGATGTTGCTCTGTATTCATTGATTGGCATAATTGAACTTTATGATACGATCTGGTACAGATGATTGGGGAATATTTAAACCATCTTTTATTCTAATCAACCACGGCCTTAACGAAGTCCGTATCTATACTGAATGAGTCACTTCTGCGATGTTTACTGACTTTGAACCTTCTAAACAAAATTTGAACTGTCTAAACGTAGCGTCACTTTCATAAACCGTGCCTGCAGTACCATTAACACAGTTGCTCTTTTTAAAAGAATGCAACATTACATATCGCAAAAACTTTCTTTGATTTTCCATCCATGAAGGGATACGAAAAGGTTTGTATAACTTTTCAAATGGAATATAACCTATTCTGCGATATTTAGATGACTGATAAGATTGCATGTTTATATAAAACTTGCCAGATAAAGTAGTTGCGTGCTTTTGGGACAGCTTTATACAGTGTTTATTGACTTAGGAGCAATTAATTATGTGAATGATAGTTGAGTAAATGCGTGGAAGAGGCAATATTTTTACCCAAAATATGCAGTATAATGTGGGATATTAGCCCTGGGCATTCCAGAACTTTTTTGTCTTGAACATGTAGGAATCCGTTGATCTTCTCAACAAAGAGTTGTTTGATGACTAAGTGATTTATATATGGACACTTCCCCGTTACCATCGTGATGTAAGAGTTCCTGGTGAACATCCTGCGCATTCCCCAGATCTCGTTCCAACTGACTTTTTTGCGACTCATGCAGCATCAAAGAAAGGCTCTCCAAATACGCTCGCTGAAAATAACTGTGTTGCATATTATAATTTCACAACTAACGTCGAAATAGTTCTGCTGCCCGCTAAATATGTAGAGTGCTACATAATGCATCGTCTGTGACTGCTGAATTCCTGAATATTAAGTTGCTCTGTTGCAAGCGAAGAGCGCCGCGAGTTCCTTTCACTCGTGTTTTCGAATTTTGTAAGTAGGGTTCTGCACTCCAAATTCCAGGACTGGGCCCTCGCGGAGATGCAAATGCACCAATTAAGTGCCAAAGCAGATCCGTGCAGACTCGATTAGAGAAGTGGGCTGCGAATTAAGTTCGGCTGCCAGATAACGCGGTGCAAATGGGCTTTTAAGCACGAGGCCGAAATAGAGGCTGCAGCAGTGAAGAAGTAAGAGGCGCGCGCTAAAAATATTTGTAAGGGTTAATTGGCGCATTGTTTGCCTCGGAAAATATTCGAGCCTGTTCTTGCGCGGCATTTCCAAACGCCTGATGAAGTTTACGGAAAGTTGTCGTGCCATTTTCGCCGAGTTTCACATTAAAGGATGGCATACTGCCGTAAAGCATTTCGTTATTGCATTTTCATGGAAAGGAGTGTATGCACGTTTTTACGGTACAAGCAATTACTTCTGAGAACTCCCTAGCGAATCAATTTCGTTATCCGATGGTTTGACCTTACATGTACATATGTTTATTTCATTCTAATTCCAGACCTTGCCTCTGATTTATAACGACGGGGTAAATTATACTAACCAATATTCTACTCGGACTACACTGATAGTACGGTAGAGACACGTTATCAAGAAACCACATATTCAAATGACATAAAATGTTCGCTATAAAACGAAGCGAGGTCGAAAATATAACGGATGTGCGTTGAGCTTGGTAAAAATTGATAAAACATGCGCCTAAGTAGGTATTAGTCATGGTAGTGTCCAGTTAATAATCAAAAACGTGTTGAAGTTTGGAAAAGTATTTGCAAAATCTAAGGGACTTGAGACTAAGGGAAATGACACGGATGTGAGATGAAATTTATTTATATTATTATATCTCCAAGTCCAAACGAGTAAGCCTGGATTGGCGAACATGCACCCATCAAAGCTAAAATGAAGCAATCTGTGAAGAGTTTTTACAAACATGTTTTGTGATAACATAGGTCTAGTTTTTATTGATCTAGGCACAATAACTGTTTAATATTTATTGCGATTTAATTATAGAAGTGAAACCACCTATTACGGAAAAACTCTTTTTCAAGATAATTCTCGCTTTTACACCGACTCTGTAGCTTGAGTCACATTTAAATAGATGCGTGGGATAACTTGAAAATTAAAGTGTATGAAGCGCTCTTTTAAGGACGACCATTGTGCACTTATTCAAAATCAACACTATCTAGTCATTAATCATTAGATGCGGCTGTCTGTATATGTCAGATTCCTACAACTGGACAGAATGTCAGATTGACATGTGCTGTAATTGTAGTTATCAAAATAAAAGCATGTCATAATCATATTAACGTCACTCATATTGGTCATTCTATATGTGAGACTTCAGACATGTTTCAAATGTTTTGTGTAAAAGTGGATGATGTGGCGATGAGCAAGATATAGCACATAAACTTAGACATAGCAAAGCAAAAGTATTGACGGATTATAACTGTCAAATTATATTATAAATGGTAACAAAGATTTCTGGTTAGCAAAAGAAAGTGATATAAACAGTTGTAGCATTTAGTGGAGTTGCAATTCATAAGCCTAAGCCCAAATATAGTAAGACCTAAAAGGTCTCATCAAGCATACTCTGGAGTACTACTGAATGTTAGAATAAGTTTTTATATGCGAAAGCACTAGAGGGAGGGCACTATAGGTTTCAAATTTTGATTTTTTAAAATTTAATCCTATATGTAATTGGCGGAATTTGAGGACATTTTTACCACTTTTTAAAAAATTTGGACATTTCTAGACTTCTTTGTAACACATATTTAGTATTTATTTGAGACGTTCAGACAATTCCCATCTTAATTTCAGTAATTATTATTTCCTAACACTGTTAGAGAATATTTCCAACCTGTTTAGCACGGAAAAGCAGACCTTGCCTTTGTTTTTTTAAACAAGTTATAAGATACAATTCCCTACAAAGTCACTGTTATGTCATCAGAACATCTAAGTATGCATATTTGTATCTTGTTTAACCACATATTTAAAAATTTAATGTTTCAAGACATTTTTATTAAACTTTTTAATAATATAATAATGTGCTTACTCCTTAAATGACAAATGCATTGCCTATCGATGAAGAAACAATTGCATGAATAGTAACCTGGGCAAATGCGTAGAAAATGTAGTATTTCCGTCTTAAATTGTCTTGACGATTATGTTACCTTTAAGTTAAAAGGCTCATATAATTGACACGATTATAACTAGTGTACTAAGGAACGCCATGTGGAGGTTTTAATGTAGTATAGAACGATGTCTACGTAAACATCCCACGGTAATCTGTCACTCAACGTGTTCAAAAGTTGTTTGGTGACGAAGTGATTTACTTGTAGCGTAATGAATTACCATTTCATTACCATAGTGATGTAATAGCGTATTTTACTGTGATTTTTCCAAACAAATCGATTTTTCTGTGCATTTCTCAAAATTTACTTCAATGGAATTCTTTTTAAGAGGATATTTTAAAGACAAAATTTAGTACTTCAAAGTAGCGATAATCGTTTAATAGTTTGTTTCTTAAACTATCTATTCACATAAGCGATTTGTCTTTTCTTAGCTTATATTTTCATAAAAATTTGTTTTTTTAGTGTTCTAATTCTATTTTTATATGAAAGTTAAAAAATAGTGTAATCTATAGAAAAATATATTTAAATAATGCAAGCGGAAGGGTGCTAAAGTTATATTGAAATGGGGGCGAGATTTTTTTGAGAAGAATGCTGTTTAAATCCACCCATTATTTATTTATTGTATTTTATGATCCAACAGTTGCGTTGCTTCTAGCTACTGGTCTTATTACTTATTATTATTACTTATAACCGCTTTTTACGTTCTAATATTTGCCAATTTTTACTTGCTTCTCTACTTTTTTGATTTTTTTTCTAATTATTATTACATATTATGTATTTTTCAATATTTCAATGCTTTTGCTCCCGTCCTTTTGTATGAAATTCCTTTCATGTATATATTACTTTTGCACAGCCGACCATTTGATTTAATTAATTATTAGTTAATAATTACAACATTCATTAATTATTTGTCACACCATGTATATTATGGGTTTAAATATGTTAGAATAATGGGAATTACGAGGAGTGAGTCTCTCTAAAAAACACTTGACGCAGCTTACTGCCTTTTTAGTTTTTTTATTGTTTCAGCGATGTTGTAGCTATTGAATGCCACCAGAAAAAGTGAATGTTTGTGATTGACACCACAGCACTACCTTCATGGATTTTTTATGTTACCAGAGATGCAGAAGGGGTTGAGCGAACGGCATTAACGGTTTACGTTCTTTTTTGTCTTAATATACTAATGTTTTTTCAACGCACCTGTGCTTGAATTCATCTGTTTATTAGAACTATTTTCTATAAATTATTAATCCTTCGCGGCTTCTTATTTTAGTTTTTAAACTCCTGCAAGCGTGATGCAATTTATTGTCTTTATTTCTAACACTTAATTATTATCTTCTTAATAAACTGTTGTGTAATAATAGATAAGTTGAATTTTCGTTCCACTTTTATTTTAAACCGCTAATTATTTGCTGTTCTATTTTATGTTACATTTTATATAACATTTAAGGAGTTTTTTAGATTGAAAATCACATGCACTATACCAGTACCTTATTATCGAGTTTCTCATGACCGAAGTCATAAAACCATTCGAAATTTTAAGAAAATTTAAAACAGTTGGAAGACAACTCAATTAAGAAGACTCAAGTGTACACGTGACATAAACCGTTCTTGGGATGACGAGAAAAGTTGAATATGGGCTACAATGGACTAAACTAGAACACACTCACTGCAATGCGGACTTATCGTCCTGTGATTATTGTGTATTAGGATAACATAAAAAAATACCTTAAAGAAAGATGTTGCTCTCGAAGCTATTGTGCGCGATTGTTTAGTGTCACAAATACCTTTTTTGCAAAGGCGGAATTAAAAAGGAAATTATGTAGAACAATAACTTTGTATATTTGTGTTGATCTGAAATTTCACTCAATTAAAAAAATAATTCCGGTTTTTATTTGATTTACGTAGGTGTGACAAAAAGCGTACACATTCAATTAGCGCAAATAACTGTAATTATCGAGATCTTTTAAAGTTCTAAACTAAGGGTACAAGTTGTTTTTACAAGTACGTTTTCATTTTATTCCTTGACCGTGTGGCTTTTCTTTGATTGGAATTAGATCATATTGATATATAATATTTATATTATTTGTTAGAGTAAAAATAAACGAGAAGGGATTGGTTATGATCAGAGTTACTGGTCCAATTATTTAGTAATAACCCCCCTTATTCTATATTATTCCCCTATAGACTGTTAGATGCGTTTGCATTCTGTTTTCAAGTATTTGTCTAGATTAATTAGATCTACCTACTCTTTTGAAATTTTTAAAATTTGTTCATTTTTTTGGAAACTCCAATAGAGAATTGTTTGATATAAACGCAACGTTTTCCCACTATGTTACGGAAACACTGAATGATCTAAATTTAATAAGCCAAACCACACATTGTTTTGCTCCCTTTAAACAATCAATAATTAAGGCTGTAGCACTATTTATAAATAACCACATATGTAATAACTTACTATTTAAGAGCTTTTGAAGATTTGGGGTTATTTGAAGAGATGAGAAAATTAAAAAAAAATATTTTTGCCTAATCCATGTATAATCAAGATTGTACCACCGAGTTCAATGTTGGTGAGCTTCATTGTTTTTAATTTTATGCGTTTTTTCAGTGTTTGCTTAAGTGCAATTTATGGCCGCGCCGCGCTATTGTGCCCCAACAAAGGCACTAGAAAACCGAAATTGGTTTCACTTGCCGGGCGGAAGGCTTAGATTTACCATTTCTGGGGCGCTTATTGAAGTTAAAATTAAACTGCCGAATCGATTCTATTAAATCCCCCACAATGCAGGACAAAGTAAATATTGGCGTGACATGTAGAAATTTCTATTACCGTGCGATGATTAATGGGATTAGTTATAATTACGAGCGCGTGCGCGGCGGCGTCAAAGTGCCGCCGCTTGCAAATCGCAAAAATATTGACGCGTAATTGGTTCAAATTAATTTTAAGCTATCGGGGTATTCGCGAGATGTTTATTAGAAGCACAGTTTTGCAGCGAAGCCTTATCTGGACTCGGCGGGATCGTTCGAATGCATAATTTTAACGAGATGTTCGAAAATTAGTGCCGAAATTTAGCTTTTTAAGTACTCTTTAGAATAGAATCTCGTTTAAAGTTTAAATTAATGTACGACATTTGCGCCAAAAAAAGTTCAGAGTTATTTAAGTGACAAAATGCTGATACTTTAATTTAATAATGTGCATGAATTAGAAATTTGTAGTCAAAATTCAGATAATTTGTTAATATAGAGGCTGTTCTCTAAGTACGGATTTGAACAATATTAAGTTTCTTCATAAAAGAAAGGCTTTTTAAGACTATTTTCTCTCAACCCGTATTTTTATAAATGGATGAACTGTATAGTGCTTGGACAATTTTTATTAGAACTTTTGCAGTGCATCGGAATTTATACGCTTAAAAATACGCATCGGAACATAAATTTTCGTTTGCAAGAATAATAATTTGATCGTGAAGAATAAAACTGTAGTGTGGCCCACAGCTTAGAGGAAAACTGTACTAAATATCTAAATTTATTTTATTTATATAAACTTTTTCTTATAAAATAAGTAAAGAAATATGGGAGTAATTTTTTTGTGCACAACTTGTATATAAACACTATATATAAGCCTATTTGACCGACTGACGGTAATCAAAACTTCCTAGCTTGGGATCACAGGGCTGCAATTTTACATGTATCGTTTGCTCTAAAATTTTTTAGGAAAAATTGAAAATGTGGAAAAATTGCTCCTCTTTTAAAAAAGGTGAATGATGCAAAAAGGAAAACATTTTATTTACAACAACTTCGCTGCGGTCGGTATAGGAATTTATGTACATGTTATTGCAAACTTAATATAAACATTGACGGCATCATAGGGTAGTACGTAGGGTTTGAAACATTTTTTAGACTCACCAAACCCGGTAATTCGCTATCTTTCTGGGACTGTAGAGTGAGACCATCCTGTAAAAACGAACAAAAAATTAGTTAAATTGAAGAAAACTTTAATCATATGTTTTCGTAACTATATAGTAATGCAAATTCCAATTGTTATGTGTATATTTAATCTAAAATATTATATTATAAAAATTTTAAAGCGTAATTCTAATTTCCTAAAAGAAAAAGAAACAGATGTGTCTGCTGGCCAGGCAGGATAGTGGCCTCCTCAGAAAAAATACCATAGAAACTGTAGCGATGTGCTATTGTTACGAATAGTTGTAGCATCTTCCTGGAATCATTTTCTACGAATTTTATGCGTACAGATGTGAATTGGTAATTAATATTTTTCGACAATAATATCCTTGTTACATCTATCTTTCAAGTGTTTCTTTTAGTGGTCAAAACAGGTTATAATTGCAATATAATAAGTCCAGACTGTAGTGTGGCTCAGAACAAATTTTCAATTTCTTGTCGAACTTGAAGAACTGAATGTGGCTGAGCGTTGTCGTCAAGCACGAGAACATTTGAGTTGCTTGAGCACTGTCGTAGCTTATTCCTTTTCATTCTCAAGAAGGCGCCACACAATAAGATTATTCTTCTCAGTTATGCTCGCCCTCGCACGAAGTGCATGATCTTTATTTTCAGGTGTTGTCAAAAACTTGATAATAATCAGTTGCGTAACAGACGAACATGTTTTTTGTACTGACATAACCAACTACTCACTAAATAAGCGGTAGTGTGTTTTTAAATATCTCTACCTACAAGTCTCAGAAGACATTCCAGTTTATATTTAGTTCACTCTTATAACTGAAGCTCTACTAATACTTGATACTCCAATCATTCAAGGAGTTGGTTTTTTTTGAGAGTTATTTGGATTAGCTCATCATTTAGTGATGCGACTTCCTTACTATATTGATACATTTGCGTCACTACAGCAAAATTAAAACCTTTAGGGAACCTGAGTAAGGTTTTTTATGATGGACAGGCACGTTATTAAACTATTGGTAACTGCAAATATTCGACGTGTAAATAATTTGGCTATTAGTGTACCTAAACCAGTTGAAATACACTTTGATCGTAGAAAGAGTCAATTTAAAGTATTTTCTCCTTTTTGGAAGAAAACACTACATGGAAACAATTTTTTTTTCTGGATATTGTATATTGTGTTTTGACTATTTTGATTGGGCATTAATATTAGAGAACAACATTTTGGTCTACATTAAATTCCTTGAATAACTATTAATAAAGAAGGAATGGTTTCTAAATATGTAAATTTCCGATGAATAATTAAATACTAAACATAATCTATTGATTGAACAAATACGCCATTTAAATTTTATCCAATGACACTTTGCCATCATCAACTGTTCAGAAATATTTTCAGATCATGTACCACTGACTACATCAGCTGTCAGTAATAGATCTCTTTCGTGGTTTTTATCCTTAATCAAGGTTGTAGTATTACATCACATCATTACAAGAGATTGTTGATTTCTTAGGCTAAAATATTGAACATTTTTGAAATTGTTGAATGCGATCCTCATATATCAGATTATTCATAAACCTGGGTTCTTGCAACTGTGGTACTTTTAGTTTATTCTGTAATATTTAGTACTTTTTGGGACTTTTGGATTGCAATCACAAGATTATTTTTACACAAGTTGTCAGTTTTATTTAAACCATTAAAAGATGGTAAGCTACGAACAACAGTACTTAGTTAATCTTTGCAAGTCTTATTACTTTAAGCCTGTAATTTTTACTAAAAAAGTTTTAATTGAATGAATGTGTGCCAATGTCTTATTGTTGTGTTTAGTTACTATACAACGGGATAATGCGTTTTGATTAATCAAAATTAATAACAGCGGTACTAGGCGGAGACTGTTCGTAGGCAACGGCTCGTAGGCCGATCAAGAAATTTGAAACAATAGCTTCTACTGCAAACATTAACATATCCGAGTCCTATCTTCAAAACATTGTTAGTGTACTTGAAAACAAAACTGCTGCTTTTGGAGAACAAGAGATTTTCGAAAAGCCCAAGAAAAGTCAATGCAACTACAGTAAAGCACTGTTTGGCGTGAACGGTTTTCTGCAGACCTTACTCTATTAAGCTATGGGTGGAAAACATTACTTCCATATTTGGATGGTATGTACATTGAAGGCTTGTGGTTCCAGCAGCATGGCACCACCTGCCACACTATTGCCTTGATACACGGAAGATTGCTCGATTCAGTCCTCCCGCGCAGCGGTGACCGAAACTAGACAGCAAGCTTATGTGATCTAACACTTCTTTCTTCAAGTATATGCGAACTCGTAGATTTATAAAAACAAAATCCAAAGTGGGTTAGAACTTAAGGAAGAAATTCGATTCGTCATTGGTCAGATCGAGGAACAAGTCTATGGAAAAGTTATTACAAATTTCATCGATAGACTGACTAAAGGCAGAGCCTGTTATGTCAGATATTTTTCATGTTAAAAGTAAAACAATTTATCTGTGTTATTAATCCAACGTCCTTATTGGAACACTCTTTTGAATTTCCGTTTTATAATATTAACTTATGGGGATACATCCGTTATTTAGATCATTATTGGGTCCTTGTATGTCTGATAATCTCAAACTTTGTTTCCTTGCAGAGAATATGAGTGTTTATATACAAATGAACTAATTGGTTTAACTAGTTGTAGTGATGTATGTAGATCTTTAAAGGTGACTGAATTCATCATCACCTTTCTCCCTCAGCCAAGCATTCCTAGCTGGGTATAGATTTTATCTAGATGCCACTATTGTTTTTTATTTATTCAATTTTCGAGTTTTTTTTTGCATATCATCACTCCCATTATTAGGTTTGTCTCAATTCTATTAGTGTTTTGATTTATTTACTATTTGTCATGGGTCTTTGAATTAATTTTACCAAAATAATTAAAATGTATTGTAGGTAACGTACCATCAGACAAATTGAAAATTTGTCACATAAATTCTACAAAAATATGGCGAGTGAAATTTCCAACTGCGTTTAACTGTCAAAATTCGCGCATTAAACGATCTAGTCAGTACTGTCACTACAAATTATAAAACAGAAATTTGACGGTCGATTATATATTTTTGAATTAAGATGAAATATTGAAATGTCCCGTCTTATTACACAACTGTACAATTAAAATTATCTGTAAGAGTTCTCAGAGAGGATGGGAGAATTTTTTATTTTAGATCTTTTTCATTTGATTATATTTTTAGATAAGCATCTTTTATGTGTTTGTCATGTGTTGATTTAATTTGCGTTTTTTTTGACGATATACGAGTTTTGCTTTCCCGAAAGTTTGCTAGAAGCCACCTTTAGTCAGTGGTCATCCTGGAAGAAGGCGGCCAATAATACGAATATTCTCCTCAGTTTTGCTGTTCCCAGAGTGACATCGCTAATTACTGTTTCGGTTCTCGTCCTCGAAAAAATTGTTTGTTATATTTACATAAGAGTTTTCTTAAGAAAGGTGTTTTAAATATTTTATATTTAATTCAGCCGCTTGTAAACTAATTTTTTTGTCTGTAAATCATGAGACTATTTTTGAAGTACAACAAATTTTTTATGTTAAAGACATTTAAATAACCAAAGAAAAAGTGTTAGACACTTGTGTTGTTTGAGTTAATTGAAGCATATTATTAATTCACGGTGGGAAGACCTCTACTCTAAATAACATTCGTCAATTAGATAATCCTTGCAGATGCGGAATTTTTTGCTTCGACCTTGTGCGTATAACAAAGTGAGTGCAATTTGCTCACTCCGTCTAGTTGTGCTACAATGTGTGTGCACTATTCGTTTTGCGACGGTCAACTATAGCGTAATGAAAAATAACTCATAGAAGCCTTACTTCACATACGAGCTTCCTCACGAGAGCGAATCGCGCGACGAAATATTATAACGATCCCGCTGCACTCGCAGCCCTTGCAAAAATAATTTGTCATTTTTATCTCGTAAGTAATGCAGACGCGACGAGAGACTTTCCGAGAAATGTAATTGAATCCCTAGTTAATATTCCTCAGATGTAATAAGCATCCCCAGATAAACCAGCTCGTAATTCCGGCTTTACAGCCTCGTGGAGTATTTTTCTTAACTAAGCAACCCCATCGACTCAAGTGTAAGTATTTCCTAAATACCGAACGCGTTTTTCATGTCTCCGCAACAACGTACCGTAATAATTTTGCTACATTCAGCAAGTCTGCTCTATCTCGTTATTAGTTATTGATTAATTAAGAAAACGGCGAATAATGCGAACATTCACTTTAGCTCGCTGGTTTTTGATTGATGTCGATGACCCTCATCTTTAAAATATATTATCATTCACCAACGACCACACTCTCACGATCCTAAAAGTCTTAATATAATTCAAAGTTTTGTTCAATGCACTATTAAGAGGTTTTGTATGCATTAGACTTAACTTATCGCCATTGCAGATGGTGTGAATTTAACGTAACCTTGTGCGCAAGCAGAAACTGATGGCTTTCGAGATGAATATGTAAATACAAACTTTGAGTGAAGATCTCAAGCTGCTGCATTGTTAAGGAGGTATTTTAACGTAAAGCACTGGAAAACCCTGTTTTCAGATGAAAAAATTGTCATAATCAAACAACATCAATTTTACTATGATCATCATGCGTCTTTCGTCTTGGTCGCCCTATTTGAGTGTGACAAAGGTGCGTTTTTATAAAAATACGCCAAGACTATGACACAAAAACATTTCGGACTACATTCAAAAATCTGCCATAAGTTTTCCAACGAGGTAGAGTACTTGACCGTAAGGTCTGTGAAAATTGCACTTAAAAATTGACTTTCCTTGAACTGAGATCTGAATCCTTTTTGTTATAAAAAATGTGTTTTTCAGGTTGTCAAGTGTGACGAATTTCGACATAAACGTACTATGATCGATAACTAATCACGATATCTTTGGGCTTGTATAGAAGCAGTTCAAATAAAAATTTACTCAGCGGTGTTTGTTGTTTGCGTTTTACTAAGTTTTATTCTTTCTTCACTTTTCTATGTTATATTTTGTTTCGTATTTGAGACAACTTTTGTGATGCAACTATGAACTATGACTAATTAAATGGAATACTTTACATAAGATATAGTTCAGGTAGTCAGATTTAGCATTATCATATATACATTAATAAAGGCTAAACACGTTTCAGAACAGTATTTAAAGAACAATGCGCTTTTCAAAATGGTCACCACCGACTTTTATTCTATTTCATATCTCTGTGGTCACGCATCTAGTAATAACCTTAATGTTAAGATATCCCTTTTTGCCGACCCTGTTTTTAATTACCACCTGTAACTTGTAGCCCAGCAGGGTGAAATTGAGACTATCAGAACATAGTGTGTTGTTGAATTCAGCTGAAAGCTTCAATGCTCATTTACAAACACAATTTTGCTCAAAGACGTATCAATAGATTTTAGTGGTATTACTATAAGATATTCCCTACCATCTACGACGGAAATTTAATTAAGGTTAGAACTTCATTTGATTTTGACGGTTTTATCTCTTTTAGAATTATGTTAGGTTTTTCGAAGCCTTTACACTTACCATGGATGCTCCACAATTAGTGAGAATTAGTATTTATTTTTTTATGCTTCACTATATTCTAGAAGTTAGGTGGGAGATTGAAAGGCAAAAATAATTATTTTGGTGATAACAATTTCTCCAACACAAATTATTCCATTTTTCTGTTGAAAAGGCGTTTCTATTTTAAAAATCCCTTCTGTGAAATGAATAAGTAACCTGCATATGTATATCTATAAGCTCTCAACTTTAGATCAGTGTATGTAATATTTTCCACGAACTTCACTTAGCTTTTCAAAATTAGAAACTTGTTGAGTAATAGTCGTCGTTTTTATAACAATATATAGTGCTCCAATACTTCACTGTTACAGGAAAGTCACGAAACAGTTACCATGATGATAAGTCATGCCCGCCGAATGTTATAAGCGAACCACGTTACACTGTATAATATACGTCATAAGTTTGTAATAATATTTCTAGTAAGACTAAATATAATGGAACAGCTGTGTACTTTTAGCAGTGTCAGCACTAATGGCACGTATTCAAATATAAATCCAGTGGCGTGGTTGAATAGAATCTCTTTAATATTTCTCTAATTCTAGTGTTTAATCATACCTGATGCCATATATTTGTTTTAGCAAAAAAAAATGAGTTTAACAAATATTTAATTGTTCTGTTTTGTATTTAGAGATTTATAAATACATTCTGTAGCAGAATGTGTTATCACGGGGTCGATAAAATTAAAATAATTGACTCCAGGAATTTTCCATAGAAATTCAGACCGTCTGAATTTCGAGAACGCACCTAAATCGCTTTAGTCACCTTAAGTTAATGTAAATGCATGGTTTGGGTTCGTATAAACGTTGAGAATTAAGTAGCTTTCAAATAATAGTTACAATAAAAATCATTAAGCAATGTTTTATAATATTCCGTTGTGCACCTTTTGGTGCCATTCTCTTTCCACTGTTGTCTTTATGTTTAGTTAATCCTGGTTAGTATTAAACAAATCTATTAGGCACTCTTCCAAATACTTTCTAGACACGTAACCTATCCAGCTTTATTTTCGCTTTGCGGTTTTCTCTATCACGTCTGTTATTTCTATGACCAAGCCAAATTCTTAAATTTTGGAACAGAAAGAAGTCACTTTAAAATAAATTCGCAGAATAGGGTAGGTGAGAAATTAATTTGAATTCTAATTGTTACCATTATGAGGGTAAGACAACACACTATTCTGGTGAAAAAATATTTTTGGCTTTCCAATATTCGTTTTATTTATTCAGTTTTTCTTTCAAAGGGTGTTGTTATTGTTTTTTTCTTCTGCAAGTAGTTGATTGGGATTTTTTTTATAAAATCTTAGAAAGCCGATAAAAAGGTCTTTGCTCCATTGCCAACTGTTTAGACGGCTATTTAGTGGTAAATCCATGTTTCGTTCACGGTAACGAGTCGTCGCAAGAAGTATTTTGGATTGCGGTTAAATATTGCCAAATGCTGCGCTTTTGATCGATACTCAAGAGTTGCTCCATTTTGCACACATTTTATCTTAATAAAGCTAGCTATAATTTGAAATAAAAGTGCATAAAATTTTTCGCAATTCTTGCAGTGTGCACTTTAATGCCTGTGGCCGCTTTTGGTCTCAAATTTGGTCTGCACTGAGTGCAGTACATATAACTGACAGCTTAGTCGCGACAATATACTTACCCATTCATCATATCTTGTACTGAATTTTTGTCGATACATTAAAATGATTAAGCGATTACCCTACAGTGTCAAAACTAAAATCTTCTTTAAAAATTAAGAGATTTCATACGAGGAAAGCCAAATATTTGTGATTCCAACACAGGACTTGTTTTGAGCAGTCGAAACTACTATGGTTAAAGTATATGAAGTTCCAATGTGCTTACTTTGAAAAAAATGAGGTTACGTACAATTCTTCTTGTACCTTGTACTGTTCTTACTACATATATAGATTTGGTTATTGTAATTGTAATTCTGTACATTATATATATATATATATATATATATATATATATATATATATATATATATATATATATATATATATATATATATATATAACAACACTTTCGGAACTGATCTTATATTATCCAATTGCGCTTTTAATACTTTAACTGTTTAACCCTTAATGGTTTTACCTTTTTGTACCCATAAGAAATAATTTGCCTCGTATTAATAGCGGAAAATGTTTAAAGTATAAGCTAGCAAACCATAAGGTAAAATAAAGGTTGCTTCTCATATGAAATTAAAAAAATAAGAAATAACGTTAGCACTGCTAAAATTGAGTTACACTCAAGAAACAGGCAATTGTTTAAGAAATTAATTAGTTTTAGGTAGTAATTCTTCCTGGTTGAGTAATATTCTAATAAACTGAATCTACCCCAGCAGCCACAGCCGTGTTTGAGGTAAATTGTGGTAATGTTTGCTGTGTCTACAGTAGAGAGATAAACTCCCAGATTCGTGTCGATTCGATTGTAAATCGTCGTGGCACTACTTACAGGTAACATGTGCTTTGGCGTAGGCGAGAATTTGCCGATTCCGTATTTACAGCGTTTGCTCATTTCATATAACGTTAGTTGGGATAGAATATTCGGTTTGACTACTCTACAGGGTGCTAAAAATGCTGTTGTAACAATCTATGAAATAAATAAATAAAAACTGAGTATTTAAAAAATAACATTAACTTTTTTTAATTATTACGTGGGTGAACCAAATTCAAACCGGATTTTTTTTTTTTTTTATTGAAGTAATAGTGTAAGTTTCCGATTTTGCTATTGTAAAATAAGTGGTGTAACGCTAACCAACCGCGCACAAATGATTTGACAGCAGTGTTGTCGTCTAACTTCTTCAGAATGTAAGAGGGTGCTCTAGAGTAGTCCAGAAAAAATATTTAATTTTTTGACAAATTTGGACAGCCGTATGGAGCTGGACATTGTTGAAATCGAAAATAGAGCATTGTCGTAACTTATTTCGATATCAACAATTTCAGCAACTATTATTCTACAATCATCTTCGGGAAGCTGGCGAAAAACGCGAATGTTCTTCTCAGTCACGCTTGTTTTTAAAAATTGTTTATGTTATGCGTAAGTCTTAAGAGTATTATTCTCAAAGTATCCCTTAAGTCTATTAAAAAATTAGCACATTTTTATGCCCTCTGTTAGGAAAAATGTTTAACATCGCGGTACTGACTAAAGAAGCGGTAGCGCGAGGTAACCTACGGGAGAAATCTCCTTCAGGGCTCTCTACCTGCAATCCTCAGAAGCCGCGCCACCTCAGTTCATCACGGCGCGTTTTATATTTGAGTACTAGTTTTTTGTGATCTTATTTATGTTTTTAATTTCAATCTTCTTTCTGCTTTTCATTGTAATTTAATTGACATAATATTTTACATAAACTTAAACGGATTTTTCTTTTTCAGACTTTTTCCACATTATCAGATTGTAACATGAATTAATTCTATCAGAAAGATTAACAATTTTTATGTGATTTTGTTAGAGCTGTTAACCCAAGACATATTTTCTTTCATTGAACATACTTTAAGCTACTCTTCTCTCTATATTCAAAGAGATTTTATTATCTTTCAATGCCTATCAACATATTTTACGAGCTCTTAAATGAATCTGATGAAACAAGGATTGGGGAGAAAGGTATAAATTCCTCTAATTTTTTTTAATTTGTGTGAGCTGATTCTTGATAGAATATAAGTTCCCGGCGTTTGGCTTGTTTGAAATGATCTATTATTAATTAAACATTAATAATCCCACCAAACACTGAATAAAGTTCAGCTTTAGACTGAGGTGCCCCCTTTATATTATATCCAGTTTTACTGATTACTATTTTTCCAACTTTATCACTTTCTCTAGTTGTTTAAAATGTCTTTAAGTAAACATATGACTTACCTTTAACTCTTTTGCAAGTTAGAAAACTGTAGTGAAGGGATTATTTTCTATAATCGTTTTCAAAGCATCAGTATGAAGGCCAGAATGCCCCCCAAAGTATTCACTGTTTTCAACCTCCATACATCCTTTGAGTATTTCTAATCGGTTTTACTTGCATTACTATATATATAGCATATATATAGCATATCAAATGTGTTCTATGGTCTCTTCTATTTTAAATTCAATAAAAAGGATTGTAGAGCGGTATTCACTGTTCGAAAATTTCAAATATACTGATCCGTTCACTGATTACAAGTAGTGTATTACAATACATATTTACATGCACATTCACACCTATTTTAATTTGTGCTACAACTTTATAGTTTACTGTTAAATTGTCTTATCCTATATTTTTTATATTTCTTTAGTTCTTTTGGGTCCCATTCATACACTTATGTGAAAATCACTATTCTCTACGTTGACAATCTGTTTGTGTCCTATTACATGTGTGAAGATGGTGTTGCTGGAACGCACAGAAGGAAAGATAGTGAGTTATTCGTACAGGAAAACTATGGACGTGAGACAGTTGTACTAGTGACGGACGGTGTGGTTTTGAAGGGAGAGGGCGACTGCTTCTGGCACTTCCAAGAGATTGTGTTGGGAAAGGCAAAAGCAGTGAGTTTTGCGTTTAAGTCATATGTTACCTAGTGGGTGCCCGACAAGTGAATCACATTCGGTATATTGACGAAACTTTCGATACCATCATCTATAAGAACTTGAAGATGACTGTGTGTTCGTAATGGATTTCCTATACTCTAACTATCTAGCAGAATCAGAAGCGTTTGGAAAAATGCTAACATTTGTTGCATCAGCCCAATATAGATCTGGGGATCTTTAAGTGTTTGGTTACAGTAAACGGTCTGGCAAAATATGTCGGAAAAGAAACAATAGTTTGTAGAATAGCAGTAAATGTTTTAAAAAGGCTGCCGTTTTGTGACATATTTAGCAACGCCCCTACGAGAAGAGACACATGGCTTGTGGCTTCAACACGAAATGCTCGTCAGCCTGCACACTATTGTCATCTTTCAGGTTTTATGGTAAACCGTGCTGCGGTTTGTTATTTTTATTGGTTTGAAGAATGTTACTAACGTATAGGTGGTATAAATAACTGGTCCCAATATACTTTCTTATGCACTATACTGTTGTTTATCTTCTTATTACTTTTTGGCTGCTGTGTGTTTGGGTGTTGTATCGATATAATCTTTTTGGTTTATAGATACCATATTTCACCAAACGTTTGTGCAAGAGCGAAAAAGTTTATTAAACGATTATATTCTTTTTGGGGCAATGATAGTCGAGTTGATTTTTAAAGTCAATCTAATGCATAAAATCACTATGATTATCATTATTGACTTTAACCTTTTTTGAAACCGTTTCTCAAGCTATCAACAATGGTAAAATCTATTGATAGACTTGATTCTGCTTTTGGTTTCTGTACCTATTATTATTACCTCAAATATTTTTGAAAGATGCTTGGACCCATACCCTGCATTTATTATTGTTTAGTCCCTCTCTTAAATAGTTAAATCATACTGTTTTGTTAGTCGTCTGGCTGAGTAATTAATAATTATAACAACTGTATATATGTGTTTATCATATTTATCTTTCATAACTGTCTTCGTAATTACATTTATATATTTAGTCTTTTGTCTCTATTTTCCGCGATTTTTTTTAGTTATTTTTCTTAGACGTATTACTAACCTATATATTTATTGGTTAGTTCCTAGAAATACAAAATCATTTATGTCGAATAGTAGATTTTCCCCAATAAGTGGTAGTTACAAGTTCGTTTGCCATATTAGATTTGTAGCAATGACATATTTCTTATATGTTTTAGAATAAGCTTAAAGTCGTTTATCGTTTTTATATTTTGATAATACTTTGAGAATAGATAACGTATACCTTCTGTATTATATACATATGATATTAGCAAAGTTTTGCAATATGGGGCAAGCGATGGTCGACAAGTTGAATCGCAATGAGACAGGTTCAGACTTCTTCTGCATCCGATAGGATAATATAGGGCATCAATTAATTGCTCGTGAACTGTGGTAGTTAAAGAGCTAGTGATATCGTTTTGGTCAAAAAGGCAATTTGGGAGTAGGAGATAAAAATTTTGAGTTTAAAAGACGCCCATTTTTGTCTATCACGGAGGAGAACGTAGCTGCTATTAGGCTTGTGATCTATCACCAAACAGAAGAGTATGTGAACGCTTTTTTGCACCAGAAATTTGTATGACCACCTCATTTAAAAAAAGTTTGTTTATTTTGGGTACCGTATGCCTTAACCGATAGGCAGATGACTCTCCACCAACAAGTTAAATATTTTGAAAATAAAAAGTTTCGTTTTATTAACAGTTTTTCGACAACTTCGCCGAAGAAACACATCTTTAACTACTATCACACTTTTTCTTAAGTTTTCAACGGTACAATACATCAGGTTTTATATATTTGAAAATGCATGTGTTTATTATGTTATTTACTTGTTTTTCTTTTGTTATTTTGGTTTAAATATTGTCTTTCTATTAAAAAAATTTAAAAACTTAGAAAATTGTGGTAATCTAATTATTGAATATGATATTTAAAAAATGGTCAGGACTGTTCGAAATATCATAAAAATTGATTTAATGAAAAATGCAAAATCAAGGTAATAAAAATGAAATAAGAATGGAACTAAAAGAAAAAATAGTTTATGTTGAGGTGGTTTGATATAGTGTTTTTATTTGTTAAAATTATTTAGCAGCTGTAGTTTAGCTCTTTTCTGTATATTCTACACTTTATTTTGGTTCATGAACTACTTTACTATGCCCAATCTTGTTAATTATCTTTGTATTGCAGTGACTCGTCTAATTTCGTTTCCTCTTTATAATCTAACGTTTATTTCTTACAAACATTTCTTAAACGAGAGAGGTACCTCTGAATTATCAATATGTTACTTTCTCTGTTTGTCTCCTTACTGACTGGTTTTGTTTTATTTTCGAGAATATTTATTTTGATATATTTCTTCAGAATTTACTTTAGTACATGTTTTTTATTTCTTTAAATTTGTTTTTTAATCAAAAATTTTAATAGCTCTATTGTCTGGTATTTTCCTGGTATTTTTGTATCTTTCCAATACAACTGGCAGAAACATCCATTCGGAATATTACTGTAACATTATTGATTTCGATGCTGCAAAGATTCCCGGCCGAGATGAATTAGATTTTTCACGCGCGGAAAATAGAAAAGGGACAAACCGTAGGCCCGTGTTAATTTGAGATGTGGTACGTGAAAAATGCCTGCCAAGGGCTCGAAATTTTTAAGTGTAACAAAATTCCGACGGGGTAATTCGGCAGGATTAAAGCGCTCCGAACATTCGGAGAATGTGGGGGTCGCGTTTTACCTAACATGTAAAAATTTGAACCTTTCCCTTACTTATAGTTATATATATATGTATATATATATATATATATATATATATATATATATATAATTAACACATAATCTGATGTTTGATATGTGCTGTATACACCATCTGATCAAAAGTATCCGAACACTCATTTCCAATTCATAAACTGACGACTAGAAGTCACTGTGATCTAGCTAACAGAATTAAAAGGAACACAGAGTGATGCGCTATTCAGTGCTACATAGTATGAGCAGAATAATACCCAAAGTCGTATAAATAACGACACTAATCCATTGTACATGATTGTAAAAGTGTGATTAGACAAATTATGCTATACTGTGTAGTGATCTGATGGAAAGGTTTCTTATTTGGAAAATGCTTAGGAAATCTTCTAGAATGTGCAATAGTAATAGTGAAATTCGAATCAGATGGCATACCTTGTAAGGTCTTGTATCGTAATATTAAATAAAAGTCTAAATATGGGAGAGTACAAAGACATTTTGATAAGTATCGATTTCTCTACTATAGAAGAACGATTTGGTAATGATGGTTGTTTGTATTATTATGACAACGCCACCTTTTATAAATCAAGACTTGTGATGAGACATCTTGCAAACAATAATATTGTATAAAAAGATTAGTAGGCTCGTAGTTGTAATATGAACTCCACTGAATATCTTTAGAATTAATTAGAACGCAGTCTTCGCTCCAGATGATAAATACTTTGATTTTAGCGCTTCAGTTAGAATGGAATATCATTTCTCTAGATCACATTAATACTTTCAATTGTTGAGATTCTTCTTATTATCTTGATCCTTATCGAGTAAAATTCAGTCATCTGCATCAGGTGTTTCACAAGGTAGTGTGTTAGGTCCGGTTCTTTATTTTATTTGCACAACCGATATATCCGTTACCCCAAACATCGTAATTGGAACATTCGCAGACGAATCTAGATCCTACGCCACAACAATAGAATCACACAAACCGCTTCAAAAATGGCTTACTAAATGGAGAATGGAAGTAAAAGGGAACAAGTTCACACATACATTTAAAAGACAAATTTGCTCACCTATCAATTTTAATAATGTTAAAATACTACATGCTGCAGAAGTTTATTACTTGGGACTATATCTATAGCCCAAGTTGACATAGAAGCTGCACACAATAAAAAAAAGAGAAGAAATGTACTTGAAACTAAAAAATAAGTTGGCTAATTGGAAGAAAATTCTTCTTTTCCATCAAAAACTAGGTTCTCAGCTCTAAAACTATAATCATATAAAATTATTCTAACATCTCAGTCCAAGGTTTTAATACAAATGCCAGACGCCACTAGGCTGATCCCTCCGCGTCACTTCACCATCAAATCAGCTGATAAAACATATACATTTTACATATTGTATATTTTACATTGTTTTCATTGTTGATATATGAGAAATCTGAATGAGTCCTCCCTTATTGAGGTCATTTACTGAAACTTGTGGCTTAAAACAAGTCTGATGACAGTTTCAAGTAGGTGATCGAATGCGTTTGACCAGATAGTGTACTTTAGTCATAAGGTAAAAATTCTAAATTTTTTTTAGTAATATAAAATGTAATAGAACAATTGCAGTACAGTATTACATTAGTTATTTCAATTATTCATGTTAAGGTTTATTCTTTTTCATCTCTTTTTTCTTATACGTACAAAATCAATAACAGACGGCCACGTCCTGTCGTGATTACTTCAAATATGGCCACAAAAAATAATAACCGAGTGCTTGGGCACACTGAAATTACTTTTTTATTACACGGTAAATACGCCGGTTCAACGGCCTCCATTGTGTATTTTATGCAAGGATAATAAAGGCATCCATTTATTATTATTCCAATCAAACACCAAATTGTCTCAGTTAGCAGTAAAATTTAAATGCTGGCCGAAATAGTCGCAAGAGTTACGAAGGCACAAGGAATCAACTCTAACTTATTTTTCCGATAAGGCCGAAAGTTTGCTTAATTAGCGTTTAAAACATGTTAACAAATTTGCGTTAGAAACTTTTAAGGGAGACGTCTTGTTAGCACATCCTGAGCGAGTAAAATGTAATTAAAGTTTTTTGCTGAGTTTTGACAATAGTAGGAAGTACGAGATAATTTTAAAAATATATTTCAGCTAACTAATAGAAGAAAAATATCTCAAATAACACTATGTACTTGTTTATAAACTACGAGGAAGTTTTGAAAATATTTGTTTACTAACTGAAAGGTCTAGTAATATAGCTTCGAAGCACATGAAATATGAAGGTATAATATTCTCTAATTCATTGACTATCAAAATAGCCAGTAGCGTTTTACTAAAATATTAGGTGACCCTGCCGTATTAACTAAAATGACAAGTGACTTAGACATTCTGTTGCAGCGACGTGTTGTTTTGTTTAATATCCAAGGTCTCTGTAAATGTTAGTACAAAATAATTTCCAGCCTACATAACATATTTTTGGCATCACTCATAAAGTTTTGGAAACTGTTATGTGTCCTTGGATTACCGTTTGAATTCTGGATTTAACTGGTAGTACCAGGTATGCAGAAAGGATAAATTCTGGTCACACAAGATAATGAAATCTCCAAAAATTTTGGTGCTTTGCTTTCTCTTTGTTTATCATCTTATGTGGTTCAAACAGATCCTCCGCCATCAACAGTAAAGTCAATTGCCAATCTTGTATCAGCATGAATCGCACTTGCTGGATCATGTCTAGAGTTCTGCTTGTCGACAGACTTGTCCTCAATTGTTTCCTATCCGTCGCGAGAACGTTTAAGTCAGTCATAAACACATTTTACTCTTATTTACATTAAATGTATCTCTATCGCTGTTTTCCCCATTTTTAGCAGAATTTAAAGTTCACTCGTTACTTAATTGTAATGTGAGTCTTTTTTTGACACTCGACTACCCGCAGCGGATTTGCACTTGGTCCAAGGCTACCATTGACATATCGGACTATCTACCGAACTTTTTAAATACGCCTTGTTGTTTGTTTGTTATTGCAAAAAAAGCGATACTTTCCAAACATCCTTGTAACATTTAGTTTTTATCCTTGTATATAGTACTACTATGTTTAGGTTACTTTTCCACTTTTTTCTATCATCATTATATCTTCTACGTTAACTTTTTTTCCTTTTGTATCTCTAATATTGATTTATTCTTGTGGACGTTAGTTGTGCTTTAAATTTTTATGATGTTGCTTTTCGTATCATTTTGAACAAGTGGCTGATCTAACTTCAATCTTCTGCTTCAGTACTTTATGGCCTTTTAATTATTAATGTGTTTTTGTTACTCCCTCAAGTTTTCCTAAAAATCTCAATTCACAAACTTATAATCTTTGTTTTAGCTTTTTTTACGCTTGCTGTTGTACGAGTTATGTTAAAGAAATGGGCTTTTATAATAGTGTATGAACAAGTGCTGTTCATTAATGACACCGTTCGGAAACATAACGTTGTTTGCCAAATCAAGCTACAAAAATCGGAGTGAATGTATGTAATAATCCTTTATTGGATTTTTCAGAACGTGGCGATAAAAAACCTAAAGAACAATGTGTTTGTGTTAAATTTTGTTCCAAACTCGTTAAAACATGCACAAGGATATAGAATGTTTTAAAAATCATTGAAAGCATACTGTCAGTAGACACAATGCTAGGAATGGTTTAGTTGGTTTAAATCATAGATCGGTAAAATTCCTAGACTCGAAAGATCTTCCAGGTTGACAATGATAATATTAATGTAGCTTGCACTACAGTTTGTGAAAATTTTCGATTAACTGTCCAAGAATTGCCTAAGAAAGAGGGCATCAGCATACAATTATGCTACATAACTTTAACGAAAAAATTCATTATCAATCGCATCTTGTTCGTAAGTATGTAAACTATTCCGTTTATTGCAGTTCTTTTTGTTTAATATTATCACTGTCTACTTTATGTTCTGCTTCCACCAGTTCACTTTTATCTGCAACTGTTTTTCAGAGCTGATTAATGTTTCCAAGTCGTCTACAAATAGATATTCTGACATTCATGTGATATACTTCGTATGCTATAAACTCTATTTCACTTGAATATATCTTTGATAGAACGTAGTAATCGGTCATTTGTTGAATTAATTAATGAAAAGGTTAACAATCTGACTAGTAAGACTAAGTAAGGCTTTTCAGAATGTCTTTCCTCTTAATTAAAGCCTCTCACGAGCTGGCTCCTCCTATATGTGAATGTCTCTGTGAGCCAAAACCTTTACAATCGAATATCCAATATGAAAGGCTGGCTCATCCTTATCCTTAAGAACTCTACAAACGGGTTCTTTTCTGAAAACACCCATTATATACATGACCGGAAATAAATTCAATTAACAGACTAATTTGTTATTTTCTTAGAGTTCTAAGCATTTTTCTAGAGTACTTTAGTCTTTTTACACATTTTTAGTGTCTTTGAAATGATTTGCATATGCAAACTGCAGTTTTGGTTACTACAAACGCTGGTTCAAGTCTATTAAAGTTTCTAATCTCTTGTTTTGCAAGCGTATCAACGTTTTTATTTTCTGATATAACTACACCTTGGCACTCCTATAAATTAAATATTTTGTGGTTATAAGATTTTGCAGACATTTCCAGACCAGTTTAGGGTTTTGCAGTTTGACTGTCAGTTGGGACAAAGATATTTTTACCTCGATATACAGATACACTCGTATTTAATCCCTTGGTACTTCCAAGAAAGCTGTCGTATGTTTTGTTTTCTATTATTTTCTGTTTCGTCATTTTTTATATAATATTTGTTTATATACACTATGTAGCGAGATGCATCTACAATTTTACATCCCCACTCTCCTTCTTTTTATATAATTTATGGTAATATATGGCATGTTGTGCTTTCTGCTACCTTTATAAGCTCTTCTAACTTAGTATTTTCTTGTTTTTTCCTTATTCGTCTCCACTTACGAAAATTGTGTGCAAAATGGTGTTGGGGATTGGTAACTGCTATATTGTAATGATATTCTAGAGATATTGATAAGTTTGATTGTTCCTGGTACTCGAGTAGGAAGTTTGGCATCCCTTTCTGCTATTCTCGAATACAAATTCTCTCATGTATTATTTTTCTTTACTTTAAGATAGTCTTTATTTTAATCTATCTTATGTCCCTTTTTTGAGTTAATCATGGACTCAGTTTTTATTTCTTGTCGCAATTTTTAACGTTTGCGTTGTGCTCCGTCTTTTCACGTTTCTATTTCTTCTAGAGTTATTATATAACTTTTAAGTACTGCACATAGTGTAGTTTGTGCTATACAATTTAAGTCTGTATTTACTGGTATTTTTAAAACAGTTCCAAAATAGACTAAAAGCATGGTGTGTATATAATTTTGATTTCGCTTTTTCAATCAAAGGTTTAATCTGTCTCGCATTCGAGTACAGTTTTGTTATTGTAGTGTTTGCTCTATTGTTATTTTTGCCCCTAGTTTCTGGTATCTGCTATTAGAGAAATAATAATTCGTTTAAGCAACAAGAATTGTTTTCTTTGCTTGTTGTTATAGATCATCTTTGCAGATTAAGAAGTAATCTAGTTGCGCTAATAAATATACTGTTGTATACAGTCAACTCACTGTTTCTGCTGAGTATTGTATTTATTTTTAGTCGTTCCCTATCGTTTGAATTCACCTTTCTACATGAAAAAGACCCTATAAACTGTATCGTATTTTTGCCACTAGAAATTTTATACCTCCTCTTTCCTACACTGCTGGTTCTGATAATTATTTATGTAGTCTACGTATTTTTTATTGTCTTGTACATTTTTTAAAAACTCTAATTTTTATATTATATATGTAAGGGTTTGATATAAAAATGTTTAGGGATGAAATTTATACTTTAAACAATTCAAAATTTTGGATTAATTGAAATGATTGTTTAATTTAAAATTTATGTCGGTGGATGTACAGTTTTGGTTGTTAACAGAATTATTATCTTGAACATTTTAAATAAAGAATGCGTTAAAACAATCTGATTGTCTCGAAATGGTGTCTGCGGCTTGACAACGGTTAAAAACTTATAACGTATACGTGAAATGGTGGGTGTTCAGTGTCGTAGTAGCAATATTTGTATTTGTAACCCAATATGTGGATTTGTTTGATGTTATTTTTATTTTTTGCATCCTTTTGAATAGTTCTTTTTATTTGAGCTGTTAAGCGTATTCAAAATGTTATCTGTAACATTCATTAAGTGTTACTACTCCTATCCACTCATGCATTTTCCGCGTTTTACCTATTGGATTGGAACAACGGTTCGTTTGTAGCGAGATAAAGCCTCCCCTCTGCACGTGATTCCAACATTCGCGTTGTGCAAAAGCAAGACGGCCTGC
Source organism: Sinelater perroti (assembly GCA_036346155.1). Taxonomy (NCBI): domain Eukaryota; kingdom Metazoa; phylum Arthropoda; class Insecta; order Coleoptera; family Elateridae; genus Sinelater; species Sinelater perroti. Next base: position 1,585,032 of record JARFIY010000201.1, read on the forward strand.
AGTTGTTAATGAAGATAGTGAAAAGTAAATTTCCGGGCGTGCATCTTAAAATTACGTTATCGCTGCCACGTAAAATATGGGCCTTGGTGCGCTACTCTACAACAGGTTATTATCTTAATATTTCACGGATTCCATTCCTAACTTGCGAATGTGTAAATTGCGAAGCTGTGCCGGAGCGTGATAGCGCAGCCTCCTGCTTATTTGCCGGAACTTTTTAGTAATCTCCCGAATTTATACCGGCTGCTCCGAAAGCATGCGTAAATATCGGCAGGATTTGCACTTGCACCAATTAGGCTTAGCAATGGGGTGTTGCATTTTACAAGTTTTGCGTATTTCGTTTTTTACGCCATATAAACAGAGTTGTTTACAGTTTTATATTTTCTAGATTTTGAAATCTGAGTGCATTTAGATAGTTGTAGTTAAGAGATAAATTTATGAACTAATATTAAGATAATTGAGTTTTCAATTTCTTGTGAGAGGATATTTCGAGAGTTCGAACCAAAGACATGCGGAATGTAACTTTATCGCTACGACCTCTGCACTTCACGGTTTTGCTTCTCATTTTGAGAAAGTAAATCAAGATTGAAATAGTAACATTTGCTTTATTTTTGTAAAAAGGAATAAGGTGATTGTCAGAATTTTATTCTGGTTTACGTGCACTATTTGCAAGTGAAACTAAAAGATCGTTCAAATTTAATCCGAAATTTTTCTTGTTTCTTTGTATTGCAATATGATACTTTTTTTGGTTAATCTACAATTTTCAGTTGTTTTGATGAACTACACGCTTCAAATAAATAAGTTAGATAAAAACTGTTAGTACTGACTGAAACATACTCCTTTTGAAACATCAATAGTAGTAGTTCCATTTGCTCCACTGTCAGCTATTTTATTATGTCTACATTGATACTTCTGTCATGACTTCAGCATTGATTGTGGCAGCTATACATTCTGCACAACGTTTCTGTTGTTTTGGTTGAAATGAGCAAAAATTCTACAACACTTTATATTATCATTGCATAATGTAAAATCTGAGAAGAATAAGAAGTAATATATTCTTCCGAATTTGACAAAAAATGTATGAAAAATTAAAAATGTTGGCTTCTAATTAATGGAAGGCTGTCGAATAGACCGAGGGAAAATTGAGGAAACTGCAGAGCGCCTAATAAAATATTTTTGATAAAACATACAAAGGGAAGCTTACGTGAATTTTTATTGGTTGATGTTGCTGCATACAGTGTAGACTAGTTTAAGATTCTGCAGAAATATTATTACTATAAAAACTAATAAGCTACAATGGTTTTGCCAATAGCGTTGATAATATTGTGGAAATGTAAGATTAACAACTTTTATACAGCACAGAGTATGTAACATTGCAGAAAAGAGGGAAACCTTTGTAAGCACCATGATTAATAGGTATCGGCGCTACAAAGAACTAATATTCTTATAGATGAATAATGGACGATACTGTAGTGTAGCTTCATATATCACATACGCTGGTAACCTACACGATGACTTTCAACACATATGTGCAGAATTGAAGATACTATCAAGGAGAAAAAATTTACCATTTCTGTTTTTTTTTTGACAAAAAATGTAATTTTGTATACTTACCAAGGATCAAATGAATAATAAAAATAAAAAGACTAACTCGCTCTCTAAGAGTAAAAAAAATTTAAAAATTATATATTTGGAAAAAAAATTGTTTTTGTATTCTTAGTTTGCAGTTTCGTCAAGATATGTCATAAAAAGTGAGAAAAAAATGTGTCTAACCAAAAGTATTTTAACATCAATAGAACTATAGACTAGTGGATAAAGTGAAAAAAAAACTAAAACAATTTTAATTGGTGATTTTTACCTCACAAACTTATAAAATACATTCAGTTTAGAGGAGAAACAAATACTAATTTACTCCTAATGATAATTCATCCAAATTTAGAGACATCAGAATAGAGTTAATATGTTTCTCTAAAAATGTAGGTTATATATCTTCTTTTTATTTACTACAAATAGGGAATTCTCCTAAAATGAAAATTTTTGCAAAGTATCACGATTCCAAATTGGATAAACTACCTAATCACATCTTATTTATCTATAAATTTGTGACCCATACCAATCAAACTATTCCAAAACATTTTTTCAAGCGATTAAAATTGAAATAGACGCACTTAATTGTCATGTACTTTTTTCTTGTTTATTATAAGGAAAAGGAACAATAAAAATGGTTTATAATAGCTAATTGAGAAACTTCTAGAGAAAGATCACATAAAAAACTTATTTCACGAAATGAACCTCAATTTCTCCCCTACAAAATATATATCAAATATCAAAACCATCATACCTTTTATTATAATAACGCTACATTACGATTTGGAAGAATAAAAAATTTAAAAAAAATGAAAATTACAAAAAAGGAAGTATATGCACCAAGATGCACAAACATCGGGAATTTGAAAGTTTCAAATTTCACGTTAAAACACAAATATTCTAAGCAAAAGTCAAATAAATGCCCAAGACTTAAATGATGTGGATGAAAACGATCAGAACTAAATACGTCACTATCTTAAATTATAATAGCGTGTGATGCAACCAACTAATGTCACTTTAGATGCACAAGCGCAAGCACTGTTAGCAGAACTTGGCAATCGCCGGACAGGAATCCCTACAGGCCCACGTACATTGTCTATGACGTTCATAATTAACCAACATTTCAATTACGCTCATACTTATGTCAACGCAAACAGACATCAATGACGGCTATCGATTGGCTGCTAACAGCAGGTTCTAAATAATTTCGAATGCATTTGCAGTATTAATAGTAAGCTGTTGATTTCCCGATCCACCCGCGGTAGAATAAACAGTCATTAGAGCCACAGGTACCGCAGAGCATGTGGATGCAACATATGAATGCGTGCACGCCAAAGTTAACCCGAACATCAAATGGATGCAAATGTCGCGCGGTTTTGCAAAGCAAAATTAAAATAATGGACGACTGCAACAACCACTCTAAAAACAGATGAAAATTTGTCTGTTAATAATATGTAAACATTCCTAAATGATGAGTTTAAGGTACAACTGTCCAGTACACTCTATACTTAAATCTCACATAGTGTACAGTTTAAAAATACGTATGCCGCAAGATATACAGGAAAGGCAAATAGTAAGGTACTAAAGAATTAGATCTACACCTGGAAACATAGCAATAGGTAGAAAGATACATAAATTATACAGAGTGACTACTTTAAATGTTTTCAGCGGAAACGTGTTTCTAAAAAGGAACACAGGGGCGTCAAAAGAAAACAACCTTGGATCAATATTCAAACTCTAAAGCAATCGAAACACAAAGAGAAGAATGAGATTGAAGGTCTTAACCAATACGAGTGAGGACTATAGCATGCAATAAGATTATCGGCAAAGATGCATTTGACAAGCACATCAAGAGTATAACATGAATATCTTTAAGAAAACTTTACGCAATAGCGAGGTTTGGTATAGTAATAACCTAGTTAAATGTTATCAAGTCAATATAACGTCACACCTTGGTCAGTAACAGTAGCTTCGTTGTAATGATCGCCAAGGTACAGAATCATACCCTTCATCGCGTACATATAGTAAAAGTTTAATCGATGGTGATTGGAATACCATACATACCGACTTTAGATCTATAGTGATTATTACAAAAAAAGAAATTTATTCCAGACTCCAGATAAACTTCCAGATCTTTTAGGCTTTGCTATGAGTTACGGATTTGCCTCCAATTTGAAAAAACTGCGACACCAAAAATTTCATCAAAAACATTAACTGGACTTATTCATTGCAATTAGAAGACCTGGACAGAACTACGCAATACTCTATACAACTTTTACGAGATGCATTAATACATTTCATTCTACCTTACTTACAAACTACCAACTAAATAACTGGGCTCAAAAAGACAAAGAGATAGAAACTGCAATCTGCATTACGACTTTACCTAAAAACAATTACGCAATTTGGACGATTCAAAAAATTAATCAGAGTATCGATCGATGGCAATTCTCATCTCGCCATCTGTTGTCCACATTTGTAGACCCCAATAAAGCAACAAATTGCTTACAGTAATATATACAAATCATCAAAGGAATAAAAGATGCTGAAGATATGAAGAGAGAGTTGCGCACCTAGTAACTTATTCTATGCACTTTTTACTGAATTGTAATTCATAAAAAACCTGTGTGCTTTTTACATATTAGCGCCACTTTTCGAGGAGCTGCTGAATTATATTTCGAATAAAGAGAGTTTTGGAGTTGATAAACTCAACCACACTGATATTGACATCTTAAACAGAAGTGAGAGGTGTATAAGACAGGCGATGTTGTAGGGGTCTCAAAGATGATAATAAATTTCTCATTCCAACTGGGTGATAGTTTCCAAGTTGTTTTGGTGGTGTGTGTTCGAGGATTGTTCTGAAACAAGACGATTTTTCTTCTTTCCTTGGTGGGCGAAGAAATATTTCTTTTTGAATTTAGAGGAAACGAAAATGCAGTATCATAGAGTTTACTTTTATTATTAATTGTGAGTTTAGGAGTAAATCAATAGCCTTTCTTGTGTAAACGCTTAAAAATGGCGTTTCTTTACAAGCTCTGTGCGACGGTAGGCTTTTTCCAAAATTTGTTCCTATTTCTCATATTCGATATTTCTTACTTCAAAATATAATTATCTTTTTTGAACTGTCGAAATCACTTCTTGTCAATACTGTAAGGCTTTATCGACACATTTTTTTGGTTGAAACCGGAAAAGGAGAAAGTGTCGCAAATGTTGCTTTTATCACTGATTTTTAAATTATGTTGGTAGGATAGGCAACTGTTGCAGTGCGTAGTACAGCTAACAGATGACACTTTACTGCGACTATACTATTTCAATAAGTTGATTAAATTTAGAGGCCGAGGACTAAGTTACGTTACCTAATTTTTTTAAGATTATAATATTTTAACAATAAGAAAATAAATTGCAGAGAAAGAAAAAATACAAAGATATAAACGGTTAAATGCTTCTATAACTCCAAACACGTCACATAGAGCTACCTAGTGTGAGCGGTAGTGTGATTATATAAAGCAGAAAATAAACCGTTCCCAGAGAACCGAAGTTATTAAGCGTTGCTCGCCCGCCGTAAAACAATGTCGCCCTTATTGTGCCTAAGCGAGCGGGGCGGCATTCAGAGGCGTTGTTCGCGGCGCGATGCCGACGAGTTGCTTATTCGTATATTTTATTGTCTGGGAAATTAGAAATGGGGAGGTTAATCAACCGGGACTAAAGTCGGATTAAGAGTGTAATCAAATATCAATTAACACGGCTGGCTGTGAAAGCGGAACTCATTTGCGAGCATTGTAGGTGGCGGCACTGTCGCCTGACATCTTCCATTGTTTTAGCCGCCAGTTTCAAATTTAATTTATTATTCCATTATTTTTAGCGGGGTTCTTAATTTATTTAATCCGGTAATTTCTGAAACGCCCGCCACGTTCGAAAGTTTTAGTTGATCGTTAATTATTTATTTAAAATTCATTAATTTTAATGCCCTACTTTATGGATTGCTTTCGGACAGGCGGCGCCATTGTTGTTTTTGCGAGGCCTCGCCTCGCGAATTAACTTTGTGTGTACGTCTGATATTATTTTTGCGATATATTTTATTTTATTATCATAATCTATACATTTTTCAGTCTATGGCTTTGGTTGTATGTTGATTAAATTTATATTTTATTGTCATCTTTTCTCAAAATCTTTATCATCTTTTTCTGTTTTATTAATAATCAAATTAATTACAACAAATTCTGAGTTAGTCTTATAGGATACGAAGAGTGTTGAAGAGACAAGCATCTAATGGTTCTGCATGTTTAGATAAGAGAAAGTTGTGTTCATGTCCTAATTTTCATAGCGTTAATTGTGCTAATAATGTAATTATATCATTAGTTTGTTCTAGGGGTTGTTCATGTTGACAAGCAAATTGTTGTCTAGTTATGTTGCACAAATTCTATGTTAAAATTAGTGTGAAATATGTATATGATCTGGTGCATATCAGGGGGCATTGGAAATGAATGATTTGGAATCGTTACATTACCAATATTTAAGTACGAGGATAAATAAAATATAAGCCATATATTTTACGGCTTATGAGATGAACGGCTTCTGACGAGTGCTGTAGGTAGAGATGCCTGAAAATGATTCTCCTCCGTAGGGTAGTTCGCACTACTGTTTCATTAGTCAGTACCATAATGTCAAAGCAAGAAGTACCCTCGTCCATTACACAATGGATTATTATTTAGTTTCTTATGACAGAGGCCGTAAAACTGTTCGAAATTATGGTTAAAGTTAAGGAATATTCTTAAGAAAATTGAGGTGGGCATGTGGCATGAACAATTTTTGGAAGGACGTGAATTAGTTGAAAAGGAAAGTCACCAATGTTGATTAAGAACCAACCTGGCTGAGAAGAACAATCGCGTTTTTCTTCGTCGTCTCGAGAATGGCCATCGACAAATTGTTGCTAAATTTTTTTTTTCAGAAAAAGCTGCGACAATCCGTAGACATTTTATTCTGGGATCTACTTGAAAACCCTCTCTATAATCTGGAGCTATCACCCTGAGCTTATAATTTGTTTAAACCAATAAAAGAAGCATTAGAAAAACAAAGATTTGGTAATGATGTTCCGGTTTATATTTGATTTACCCTCGCAATTACATTTTATGCAACCATAAGTTATGGTTTTGTTTATTTGCGTTTCTTTAAAAGATACGTGCTCTACGTTAAGGGATCAATTAATATAAAGACTAGAGTAATTATTTAGCTTCATTTGCTTGTACAGCTAGACTTTGTTGAATATTAGAGATATACACATTGGGCGTTTTATTGCAAACGTTTTATGAATAAACTTTGTTTCAAGGATTTTAATCTTCTTCTTTCCAAAGGTTTGATGTAGATTGAAGATTGTGACTTTCGAGAATAGTAGTGTCATTTGCGAATATTCAGTTTGTTATAATAGAATTGGACCCACAACATTGCTCTGATTAATATGAACTGTCCTTTATTATTATGCATCTTAACTGATATTTATAATTTTTTAATTTTCTTCTTTAACGACATAGTTTCTGTTTTATACAGAAATTGTATGGTACTATAATCTTTACAGTATGTACTATTACAAGATCTTTTTTTTTGTTGTTTGTTGAGAAATAAGCGATGTAGGTCATCAAAAATCGACATAAGTCATTGATTTGCTGTTTATATACATTTACCTCATCAGAGGATTGAATAACCAAAGATGAAACAAAAAATACAATTAAACAATAAAAAAATAGTACAAGATACAAAAAACATTGTACATAGCCTAAAATAGGTCAAGATACAAATTCACAGTTTTATTTGTTCACTGATTATAAATGCAACGATGACGTATTATATGTGCTCCATCCGAATTGACCCGACCAGTGGAGTTATACTCATTAATCAGCGTTGGCGTATGATAACACATGCATTACCTAATGACCATTCTTGCAATAGATATCATATTTTATGATGAGTATTTAAATTTCTTTATGGCAGATTTTTATTGTTGTCATTTAAACAGGATACAATATAAAATCATTTTTTTATTCTGATTCTATTGATAATAATAGAAAATAAAAAAATAATTACATTATCATTGTTTGGTAGGAATTTCGTGTTATCATAACAATATTTTTAATTGTAATAAACCATAATTTTTATGGCAATCGCTTATTATCTTAATTCATAACCAAGTTTTATGTGTTTGTGTGCATATATCTCTTGATACTAAATCTCGAACAAATGGTTAGTGGTTATCACATTTTTGAACGACGTAATGTACCCAAAGGAAAGAAACTTTTACATTTAATTTAAAAAACGTAACATCGAAATCATACGCAGATTCCAATCATAAGTGCTCAGGGCCATAGTAAACGCACCATGGTACGTTCCCAATGAAACAATTCGACGTGACCTTGCAATTCCTACGCTTAACGACGAAATTTAAAAATATAATGCGCGGTATAGTGACAGCATCAGTGTTCATCCCAACATCTTAGTGGAGGAATTACTAGATCATGATAATGAAGTGCAGCCGCGATTAAAAAGGTTTAAACCGTCAGACCTACTCCACCGGTTTGAACAATAGTGAGTGACAGTTTCACCTATACCGTTAAGATCCTCAGTGTGTTTATGTCAAACTAGACTAAGATAATAAAGGAGTGTAATCAGTGGATGCAACTCCTACATGACTTTCATATTTAATTCTATGTATGTTAAACCATCTGCTGAATGTCACATCGAGACAGATTGTAGAAACAAGTAAATAAAAAAAAATTATCTTTCGTATCGTGGTTTTCTCATTTCGTGTATTGTAGACTGAAAATTTGAGCAAGTGTTTTAAATTATCCATTAATGATACGTCATAGTATAGCTTGCACATTAGTAGATTGTTCATTTTTTGAATACAAGGCATATTCTCTTGTAATAATCTCTTGAAGTCTCTCAATAAATTAAGTCTCAATTTTGCAAACAACTAATAATGTAAGTTTGATGAATAAGGTCACCGGTGTATTTTGACAATAATATATTCTGTATATTATTAAGTAATTAGCAAATTTTTGATAGTGACAATGAGAAAACCGCAGTATTTAGGGACTGGTCTTGTAGCAGAGCAATATAAAGTTTATAGAATTTTGTATAAAGAAAACTTTACATAACGATACTAAATACTCAATAGTTTGATAGCTCTGGGGTGATATCACTGGCTAGACACCTGATAGAATCTCTAAAATCTTTCTTTTACTGAGTCTTTCTGAAGAAGTAAAACATTTGTATGTTACCTTTCCAAGATATTGAAGATCATCAGTGTGCTTATATGCAGGTAATGCTAATATTCATTTTAGCAATGGATTGGCCCTTTAATTCATTTAAAAAACTTTATTAACGTATTCCATTATGCAATTTTTAGGCTTGTCTAATCCGGCACATCTGAAGAGCTATGTATTTCCAAAAAACCATAACAAAAGTCATTTCTAGATTAATGTAATTTTGCCGGGCTAATTCGAACATCAAACTAAGGTACAATTTCAGTTGAATTGAGAAGGTTTTTTATTCTATTTAAATATGTTTATGTAAAATCACTTGTCTTCTGATTAACTTACAAATCTTAAAAATTATTTATTCTAGATAATAGGCGGTACTAACTGAATAACGGGTGGGGTTATCTGGATAACGGGCGGTACTAATTGGTTAACGGCGGAAGACAGAACTTCTAAAATAATTCTCAAGTAGCATTAACGGACGTGCCGTCAGGGATTGACCGCTGCGCACACTTCGTTAACTAGATAATGGGCAGTGATATTTAGTAATCGAAGAGATATTAATTGGATGAACGAATACACGGAATCGAAGGATAACGGGCGAAGTTTGTGAAATAACTCTAAAATAAGATTAAAGCTACATTTTTAACGTCGCATATACGTTATTTTCTAGATAACGGGCCTGGCTAGTTGAATATTGGGTAGTGATAAGTAGTGAACCAGGAAGTATTATTAAATGGGCAGTGCTATTTGAATGGTGAGTAGTCTTTGCTACCTAGATAGGACACGAAATTGAAGGATGGTGAGTGGCGTTTATGAAATTATATTCAAATAATATTAATGGATGCGTAGCTGGGGACGAACAGCCAGTTCTCCGGCAGACGACTCCTGACGAGGTACCTCTGTTTGACGGACACTTATATTAGGTAACTATTAGGTATCCTTGCAGCTTCGCTTACATGTCAGTTATACAACTATTATAACAAGATTAAAAAGACAAAGGCAAGAGATGGGAAACCGAAGAATGAAGGACAAGGAACAAGAGAAGAGATAAAGGACCAAATGACAAGAGACAATGAGCGAAGGAGGAGCGACGAGAACAGAAGACGAAAGACAGTCGCTCCGGGCTAGGGAAGATTATTAATTGAATATAGTCAATCACGATTAATGATTAATATTCTGTTCTATGCACTGTGAATACAAAAATTTAACTCTTTATATTACACATAGATAAAAAGTCATAAAATAATCTGACAAGAAATGTTCAACTCGATCAACTCTTTGAATTATTAAAAGTAAGATAAATACTGACAAATAATTTGTAGAAAAGTTTAAGTAGACAAAATTAATATACTTATAGCTAAAATTAACAGATTTTAAATTGGAATAACTTTGTAAGCGTTTCTTGTCTGGAGCTGAAATGTATCCCATTCGACTCGTCGGGTTACTGAAGAGAAGATAGATGTTGATTTCAGTTGTAAGTAATGCTAAAATAGGTTTAAGTAAACTTGTTCTCGTTAGTTACTCACAATTTCAGAATGAAATATTGTTTTATAAAAAAATTATATTGAAGTACTTCTTTAGTCACAAGTTTTCTAACGACCCCTAAACATATCTAAGATTTGAGGGGGTGACATATGCAAATTGCATTGGTTAAGTTAATTTAAATTGTGTTAGGTCAACAATCCATAGTGAGCAATTATTATAATAGGGAAGATAAATTGGATGGGACTAAGCTAATAGGAAAACTTCAAACATCACACAAACATTCTATTAGAATTGTTACAGAACTATGAAACTTCCAGGGAAAGCCAGCTAAGTTAAAAAACACACGTAGTCTCTATGAAAAAATCCAGAATATATCTAACCTAGACAGTGAAAAAATAGGCAAGTCTTCTAGACCTACGAGCCACATTGGACCCTGATATGTGGGAGATTATCTCAGGCCACTTTCTCTAAACGCCCAAGATGAATAAAATCAGTCTACTGGTAGTCAGCCAAATTGACCAATTGACCAATTGACCAACTATGTTGACAAAAGGATCACCAGGGTAAAAACCAAAGCAAAGAAGAGTTATGTTGGAAAATGAATTGGAATCCCCGAGGATCTAGGAATTGAATTGAATTGGCCACCGGAAGAGTTAGGATGAAGAAAAATGCTGATTCTGACGACATAATGCTAAAGATGGCAAAAGAGGCAGTATTGGCCTATGCAGAGCTTTTTTTGTGATGGTTGGAGACTAAAATGATGCTCCTAAAAATGAAACAACGTCTTGATAATTACCCTAAAAAGTATTATACACATTTAAGAAGCTGTTCGAGCACTTTTGAAAAAATGGAGTTAGAAGTTGATTTTATTTCGCTCATTAATTTGGATTTTAAAGGGTTATGGAAAAACTTAATATGACTAGGAGTATAGCCTTAGATAGTACTGGTTACGCTGAATATAAAAAAACGCATTAATCAACATTCCATGGACAGTTATCATGCAAATTCTCGAGGGTACGAATGCTGGTTTCTATCTAATAATAATTCTTAATAGTTATCTTAACCTAAGAATCTTTATCACAATGAGGATGACAAAGCTTAAATATGTGCTGGTACTTTTTTCGTCTTTGACGTACTAACTGTACCGCCTTTCTGAAAAATATAAAAATTGTCATTTTTACCATCTAAATAGCATTTTTATGAAAATTTTGAGAAAATTACAACTAAAATTACTTGAACAATTTAAAGTATGCATATTAGAGAAGAAGAACATTGTGTCCTAGGGCGTTAAGAAGCTCAAAAAAGTATTTATTCAAATAGGAGGAAAAAATCCGTAGAGTCAATAAATTATCTAAATATGATGTTTAGTAGGAAAAGCAAAATAAGAGAACACATGGACTACTTGATAACTAAAGCGAATGAAATTATCAGTCTCTGAGCAGTCTTCAGTTTAACATAAGATAGTGTTAGCAAATCCAGGATTCCTGTGGCTTTCTAGATTGCAAACATGCTGAGGTAAACTTTCACCATATCTAGTTCTTTACCAGCCAGGGATGTGCCCGCAACTATCCCTGATTAATCAGTAAAAAGAAGGATATTGCACTGTGGTTCTCCAACCAGGCGAATTATGCAGAGTTTGTCTATAATAAGGATGAGCTACGAGAAGAACTAAAGAAAACTATAGGACAACTTAATACTAAAGAAAAACACTACCCGGTATGGTGGAATATTCTCTACTGGGTACTTATGATTATTTCTCTATTTCCAGACCATCCAAGGGTTAAAAATGATTTAAATTAAATTAAGTTCAGTTATGTTACATTAGATTAAATTAGGTTGGGTTAGGCTAGGCTAACCATGGGATAGGTGAGGTTACACTATGCTATGATGTACAGTTTGGGTTGATAGGGTAGGTCAGGTTTTCTGTTAATCTGTTATGAATTAGATGTTTCAGTATGATTTTGTTGATACAGGTAACTAGGTTGACTAAGCTCACTGAAAGCATTGCAAAAAAAAAACTGAAACCACTCTTAGTAATTGTGTTTTAAAGTGTAGCTTTACCGATAATATAAAGATTTCTGGAATGGCAAAATAAAATGTGATACTAGAATAGAAGAAACTACTGTTACACGAAAACGATCAGACACTTGACAGTAAAATATAAACACAACTGCTCAACTTGACCAAAGAAAAAGAAGGATAGAAAGAATCTTTATAGGAAGAAAAAGATATCCTTGGGATCTACCGTATATAAATAAGGTTTGGCTAAAATCAAGTAAAACACTAGGGGAATTGGGCAAATTAGACGGATTAATGGTAAGGAAACTAGTAATAATTGGGGATATTATTGAGAAAAAGTATAATACAAAAAAAAATATTAAACATGTAAAGCATGAGAAAATAATAAAATTAAATACATAAAAAACAAAAGCATAAAACCAAAATAGTGCCATACTAACATAAAGTAAATACCTATAGCATTGAAAATTTTTCAATGTAGGGCAACAATGGTCGCATGTTGTGACAAGTTGAACCGTGTTAAGGGATGTTCAAACCTACGCTGTAACCTGTAAGACTACCTATAAGTATTAGTTGTCCTTCATTTGTGGCAGTATAGTGCATTCAAAAGGTCATCTTGGTCAAAAACGTAATATTAAGCAATTTTGCATTAAAACTTTGCATTCAAACTGATTGTTGAATCATTGTTTATAAGAAAATACTCCTGAGCTATGTGATAATTATCTTTATTGTATCACCATATTCAGGTGATATCGGGAGTTTCAGGAGTAACATTTTAGTGGTCTGGAATGTGCTCTAAGTTTAGGATTATCATTTTCGTTTATCACAGAGAAGAACATCAAAGAAAATACTTGACTTCGCCAGGTACGTCATCTATTGTCGGACAGAAGAGTGTTTTAGACATTCCTGCATTGACAATATATTCCGTTCTGCACAACTACTTAGGAGTAAGATATGTTCTGGTTGCCCCGTGCCGTAATAGAATAGCAAATAGGACCGCGAGTTTTTTGGTGCCACTAGATATTCAATAAGTTATAAAATAGAACATTTTTTTTCATCTCAGAAGGCGACGTGTTTACTAAAGCCCGAAACAAAGTTTTTTAACAACAACAACTTTCAAATGGTGTCGTATGGCGAGTATGTCCCGACCCCTAAGCAGCAAACCTGAGCGAGTTGGTTCGACCACTATCTTCGAAGGATGCAGAAGTGCATAGAATGTGGTAGAAAATATTTCGATAAAATTATGACAAAGGTATACCACAAAACTATCCTACATAAAGTATTTAGGTATATGGAATGTATAAAATTTAAAGTTAACGTAACACGAAGAAAACCAACCAAGTGATATCGGTAGCAAAAATTGGAAAACAAAAATTAAGCGTACAAGTAAGATGACGTACCTAGAAGTGATTTTACAATGAGTTCTTCTTAATAAAGGATTAGTGAAGAGAAAACAATTGTATTGCCAATCATTTACCCGAAGTGGTACTATTTTAATTATTGATATTAATCTTAAACTATAGTAGAAATTGCCGAATTTTTTAACGCATACACTTTGTTATAACATAAATGTTGCATGGGAGTTCCGATTAGTTAATTAGATCTTTTTTTCATTTGCGATGTTTAAAATTTATTATTGGTAGGATCTTTAAGGTAGCCAGAAGCGTTAAGTTGTATTGGGAGATCACTGAATCTAACTCTCATGCAATTAAAAATTGAAAATCAGTAAATCACCTTTTTATCGAATAACTCAAGTGATCTACACTACCAGGTGCATAGAAAATGCATTACCAAAAGTATTTGAAGATATTAGTAATTCGTAAACAGATGTAAAAGGAGCCTGGTAATCTTAAAGGTGATTTAGTTATCCATTCAATATTTTTCAGTTATTAATTGACCAATCAACACCGTCTATATATAGAAGAATTCTTGAAACAAATGAGCTTTATTAGTAGAGAAGCCGCCAGCAAGCTAACAGTTTTTGTTGTAAATTTTAAAAGTTGCCCATGTTGGTTTAAAGAACGATAACATTAGACTCTGGGCGACTGAAAACCTGTAGCCGATTCAATTATATGAAATGTAATATAATAGAAATATAAATGCGGGTGGAGGGGGTGTAAGATCATTTAGAAGAGTAATTAGATGATACTTGTCATACACTAACACGACAGAAATAGATTGGCCGGCTTAGAACTCTATCTGGAGCCCCGTTAAACTCTTTTGAGATGAACTAGAACGCATCAAAATCATCTGGTTATAGCTCTTTAGAAATTCTATATTAAGACACATAAGTGGTCTGCAGTATAGAAATGCAAAAATTTTATTCCTGTCGTGTTCTACGTTCCTAATAAGTACGTGTAAAATTATAGTTTGTAACTCTGTTTCTCCTGTTTTCAAATTCTGGAAGATCAACTAAATCTAAAAGTCAGAAGATCGAGCGCAAAGTCGCCCGGTTAGAGAACAATCTGAAGGGATTAATTACGTCGAAGGAATAACCCGCATCGTCCCCGAGTCTAGATCTCGTCGACTTTTACATGCTCGACGAAGTCGACATAAAACAGGTTTGCAATATTGACTTTAAAAACCACTTAATCAATATTTGGGAGAACATTATGGACCTAGTGCGATTTGCATGTAATTCATTTCGAGGACGAAGAGCATTGAAGTTAAATAATTTATTTTTAGGTTTAATTATTAATCTATTAATGCAACAAATCACGAAGTGTTCGAATTTGTTTTGTAGTTTTATTGGCACACCCTGTACATGGGCAGAATGCAACATTCAGTTTCAATTACACAAGATGTTAAGTGTAACCGATTTTAATTAGCTTTCATCGCTTTTGCACAACTGTAAACAACGCTGTGGCATTTCTAATTGCAAATCAAACAAAAACGGACACCAATTAAAGCACCTCATTTAGAATGGCGCGACATTCAGCGGCGGGTAATTAATTCCCTCATCAGGCAGGCAATAAAACAGTGATGCGGGAGGGAGGCCGCGCGGCCGATGTAATATGTATTAGAGGTTCAATCAAAATGGATCACCTTGGCTGATGTCTTTATATCACCGGCGGGATGTCAGCAGTTTGTATGCTAATCGGGTTCATAGCAGCTGATAAAGGAACAATACTATTACGTGTCGTACCAGCGCACGAAGGCCGCCTATAAAATGAGAAAGTTAAAAAATGCAGCCCGGCATAAAGCAGAGCCTGGAAATATTCATATTCTTTATGTCCGTTAGGAAATATGAGCCGCATATTTTAAAATCAGGTTTTGCGCCGCCGAAATGCATTGTTACTGTGCGCCTTCTGCGGTGTTTATTAAATTTGATAGCGAATGTTTGAACATTTAATTATGATTATACAAGGTGCTGGGAAAAAACTTTAAAATTTTTTTACCATTTTTTATTTTTAAAATTTGTCTTATTTTTGTTTCAGGAAAAACGCGACTGTCCTGGAAAAATTTCAGCTACATATTTCTCAACACGAGCTGTATCCCAAAGATGACAACTTGATTGACAAGCTGCTCAACCAAATGGCAACTGACCCTATTCTACATGTGTGTAAGTAGATTTCTTCCATTTTTTATTCTAAATATAATTTCAACTGCAACCGAGATCCAAATTCCATTCCGCTGGTGATAAGGTTGCCTAATCATTATATCTAACAATAATTATGTGAGTGTCTGATATGCATGCAGCACTGGATATATAAAATGTGACCCTAGTAGTACACATTCCTGGATATAATACAAGGTTTTGGGCTTCATACTCATTTAAACCTTCTCTTAAGTTTTTTCCTAAGCATTTTTCATACACTTCATTCGTGTTTGAGTGTACCCGACTACATATTGTACGTGTGTAGGATACTAGAGAAGTTTTGTAATGTAATGTAAGCAATGGTCGCACGATGTGATAAGACCACATATGTGTTGAGCCAAGCCCAAACTTTATTGAACTCTTTGTGTTAGTTGTTTATAAACAGTGCTAGCAAAACGAGCTCACAATGTCATTTTGGTCAAAATCGGAATATTGGGCAATTTTTTGAGAATTGATCAGAGTTTAAAGGAAATGGTTTCTGTGCTGGTTGGTTTAAAAAGGAAATTTAAATTTTTAAATGATACAATTGATAAAAAATGTCATATATGCAGCTGTTGTCAAAAATAAATAAGGAGATTGTTCATGTATTTTATGAAGATTTTTATTTGTCCAAATATGGGAATTTTGAGAAGTAATATATTCCAAGAGGTAAAATTACATATACTTTGGAGTACTTTCCTCCCCTTGGTTAGGCTCTTTTAATTCATAAACATATAGTTATGGTACGCACAACATGTTAACTGTTTCTGAACAAGTGTACCTTGATGTGATTACTCCTTGAGAGACACCAGCGGCCAATTTTCCACATTCTTGTTTAATTATTCGGACATTTGTAGATGAATTTTTGTATGGTAATTCGAAAAAGGTCCTCTTGGTTTAAAGTTTCTTTAGCAATACCCAAAAACTGAGTCTGCTCGGCGGATGTCGGCCTTCAAACATCTAGAAGAATTGTTGTTTATGTAACGTTTATCAAATCTACTTTCCGGTAAGTGTAAACAATAAATATGCGCTCCTTAGAGTACATCTATACATTTATACACGTATACGAACGTTCGAATGTCAGAGGCAAACTGACGAGACGTGCTGGTTGGTAGACCGCTAACTGCCTGAACAATTATTTTTCATTTCCTACACAAACACATTTGTTCTTGTTCAAATTGTGTTGCAATATGATCATTGAGGTTAAAAAAATTATTAAAATAATGTCGGGTTTGGTAGATAAGTCAAAGATTTTTGGACGAAAAACTCTTGAATTACACGAAAATATTTTTGAAACCGCTGATGTGGATTATGTAGACACGCATATGAAATGTAACAATTTCCCTTATACCTTTCGTTATGAAGATTTTATATTTATCATTGTAGTTGGTGCACAAAATTTTTCCTCTATTCCTGTTTTTTTACTTGTTGTATTTTTTCCCTTTATTTTGTATTATTTCCACTATTGCATTTTCCCAAGTTTTTTCTCGGTCTACTACTATCTCGCTATATAATTGATTTGAGGTTCCATATTATTTTTACTGGTATTGTCTCTCCTATTAGTTATAGTTGAGCTTTAGTTGTCTTTCATTGTACTCCATTATTGAGTAATTTTCTAGTTCTTGTATTTTTATATTTCTCATTCTGTCACGTCTCACTATTCCTTTTACAGCTCGTAGATATTTTATCTCGACTGTCTGCATTTTGCTTTTTCTTTGTTTAGTTATTATCCATATTTTGTTACTATAAGTTAGAGTTGATCTATACATTTTGATTTGATCGTTTCATTAACGTCTATTTCTTGATTACCATTGCTGTCTATTGTTATGCCTAAATACTTAATCTTGTTTATATCTTTGATGTGTATATTGTTCTTTTCTTGTTATTTTACTATCATCATTACTTTGGTTGTGTATTATTTATTTATTCCTTTATCCCTTAGTGTTTTGTTCCAGATATTTATATTATTCTGTAATCTTCTTTCACTGTAATTACCACGTCTTCTATAGCGACACATTTTGATATTTCCACTAATTGCACTTTATTATGTAGATAACCCACACTTAGTTCCTTCAGATTAGGTTTGAACTCTTTTATGGTGTCGTCCTTAAATATATTAAACTCAGTATGGTTTAATGCTCCTCCCTGTCCAAGTCTTTTTTTTTTTTGTTTAAAATACTTGTGATTTTTTTATTTTTAATGATGGCATGGTTTTCTTTGTTTTTATATATATGCTTTTATCTCTCATAAAAGTTGGACTTTTCTTTTCTTTATGATATATCACACTTTTTCTCTCGCCTTTCTTTAATTCGATACACGCAAATTATACTTTTAACGTTCGGTTCCGAGTTATCTGTGTTATATACTGTATTGTAAAAATATGGTTATGTAACGCTCCTTACCTTTCTAAATCCGCTTTCGGACACTTCTAGAGTCAGTTCTGTGTATCTTTTCAACGAACTTAAAAAGTTCGTTACTCAATTCTATATGTCTGTCTGTCGGTCCGTCACAAAATTTGAGATTTTTTAAAATTTGAAATGGATTCTTATAGGAAATTTTACGCTGATTTCGAATTCGAAATTAAAAAATTTCTATCTCGAATAGTTTTCGAGATATTCGACTTCGAATTTCGGGAAAATTTTCGACATTACGATTTTAAATGTGATTCTTATAGGAAATTTTACGTTGAATTCGAAAATGAAGTCGAAAAAATTCTATGTCGAATAATTTTCGAGATATTCGATTTCGAATTTTTCCTTTCTTATGCTTTTCTTGGTTTTGCTAGATAGATTATGCGGTTTGTATTTTCTTCCGTTGTCATATCTCTTTTCAGTCTTATTGGTTACCGATGGTACAGCCTGGAGATTTCCAATTTGTTTTTTTTTTGTATACTATCGCGACTCTTTTTCATTCATAATTAGTTTCTTTTAATTGATTTTTTCTTTGATTCTCTTTTCCATTATTTTGCTATTTTCATAATTTTTCTTTATACTCTGGTTTTATATTAGTTAGACCTATATCAATATAGACTTGCTGCGTGTGATTTTTTTATTTGCTTTCGTTTTTGATATATATTTTTTGATAGTTATACACCGTGTTTTTGTCGCACAGTTTTTTTTGTTTATTTCCCCTACATTTCTTAGTTTTACCTCTACTTATAATTCTTACAAAATAAAATTTTCTATGGCATTCTTAAGTTACTCTTTTGTTATATGGAGTTATTGTGTTCTTTATATTTTTCATTTTTACTGATAATTCTTTTCGGTTTTCTTTGTACTCGTTTCTCATTTCTTTTAATTCTTTCTTTGTATTGCCGTTTTTGCGTGGAAGTACTTTTATTGTATCGATCATTACATCTTTAGATTTTCCTGTTTTTTATCCTTGTAGTTATCTTCTAAAATTCTTAAGGAACTTTTCTGTACGTTCATCTATATCTAAGACCAAAGACAGACATTATGACGGTTTAATTTTCTCAGTGCGTGTCTATTCTTTTGATGTGTGATATGTTCCTTATCAATGTCTACAAAATTTATTAGTAAAGGCCTACTTACTTTGTACTACTTTTGGAAAACTCATGGTTGTTCACTATCTATTTTTTGTGTAACAATAATATCAGATGCAGTTTCGTATTTTGGGTTATGCAGGAGAGTCGAAATTCATCTGTGTTTATTAATCACTAACCAGCACGAAAGAGGCTACTCATTAGTTTTCTTGTAATATTGCTATTTAACTATTTGACTCGATGGTATCAATTCAGCCATGACTACTTCATTAATATAAAAAGAAACCCATCTGTGCTCCCATCACGTTTAACTTGTTCATCCCTACCATCTTCATTCTTAGTAACGTCTATTATTGTGGTTCATCGATAATCATTATAAAGTTACTTTATAGTTCAAACATTCACAAGCCTTCAACTTCCTGTAAACGTCTCTTTATTTTATCAACATACTATATCTAATTTTACCTTTTTATTTTTAAGAGCAGAGAGTTATTAATAGTTCTATTTCATCTAATCTATTAGAATTTATTAACTTTATTTTTTCACAACTCTTAAAGGTTAAGTGTGTGAATATAACACGATAGATGTATAATGTGCTTTATGATTTTTATATCACACTAGGAATTAAATTTTGCTCCATCTATTTTAATGCAAAAAATATTTTGTTAATTAACTCCCCAAGCAGCACCAGCTCTATATCAAACTGCGGAATAGGAGAAAAAATGTATATGCTTTTAATGGGCAACAGCGGCTGAAGCGGTCGCGTTCGCAAATGCCGTTATTTTTTACAGATATATCCGTCTTCCGCTTGACACTTTATTATAACCAAAAAATATGTTGTATACGGTAGCCCTCCGAGCAACATCCTCTGCCACGATTACAGAGCAAATCCTAATTTTATGCGCTGTTAGGTTTACGTCGCTTTTGACTAATTCCTTAATATTTGGCTGAAATAAAGAGTTCTGCAGTAAAAATTGCCCTAGTGGAATATAATAATGTAAACATTTACTGCAAGAGCATGCAGATTGATAAAAAATATTTAATTGGTGATGAGGCAACCAATTGTATCTTTTAGAATCAGAAAAGTTGGTTAAAACGTAATGGAACAACCAGTATTTTATAACTAAATTAGACGATCCGAAATTGCCCCTATTTTATTATTATTTGAATTAAAATTATAAGGGTGAATTAAATATAAACCAAAACATATTTAAAATACAAACATACTAAGTAAGGTTTTTTTCCTCATCTCATGATTTAGAAACACTTTTCTAACGGACAGGTAGTTTTTTGATCCTCCATGAAGGTGATTATGACACCGACGAATAACACACGAACGTTTTGATATCAACATTATCGTCAAAGCCGTCTCCAAATGTTTCTTTTAATGGTTTAAACAAATGATAATTGTAGGACGATATGTTCCAATTATCGAAAGGAAATTTGCAGTACTTAGAAGTTGCGCTTCCTGCCCTTTCACTTCTTAGTGCGTAAAAAATTCCGGTGTATGTTTGATCCATCTTCGTATTCTTCTTCAAGCACACTACGTAATTTAATTAATTGAACATCGTTTTTACGTATTATTTTTAGAAATAATACCAAATAAGACAGAGATCATCTGCCTATTTATTGATAGGTTTATGAATGAAACAAATCCTTCTACACAAATGCATGCATTTTGAAGTTGTATTTTCACTAAAGGCAAAAAAGCTGGTTTAGTTAATTGAGAACATAGGTTTTTAATTTTTGTATAGCCACTCAAATATCATAGCAATGGAGTATATTCAGGTAATGCTCTAAATAGTAATGACACTAAATTATGTATAAATCAACGAAGTATAAACATGACGTGTTTGGAGGAAAGTTATGTTAACATTAATGATACTCAACTAATTGGATGATGTTTTAACTAGATCTTGTTCATTTTAGATATAGTTAACGAAAGTTCTGATGATTTATAGTGCAAGAACCACAGGAATGTGACAAGAGGACAGACTCCAGTTGGTATAATATTTAGATAATTTTGCGAAATAGCTTTGGGTGCAAATCAGTCAAGTGGGTTAGGTAATATACTAGAGTTGGCTGTCCAGTAGCTTAGCTCTCTCATAGAAAGATATTTTAGCAGATTTCTGCTCTTGATGGTGATTATTCTTGATCTGTAGTTAGTGTGTTTGGTGTTCCATTTAGAAAAATATTTCCCAGTTGTTAAAAGAGTCCCATATTTTTCAGACCGGAGCGTATGGCTGGAGATATTTATAAATTTCAGTAATGTCCAAGGATTAAGATACTAAATTAATGTATTTTATGATGGAATAAACTTTTACGAATAATTACCCCTATGGGCCGTTCTGGCTGGATGGTTAGTGTCATATGTTGAAGTATATATAGCAGCACTGACCGTTTAATAAAGTGCGTTTTCAATATGAGTATATTATCTATTTTTTATATTGTAGAATATTTTTTATTTCAGTTTTATGTTTGAGTAAACACTTTGTGTTCCATAAAGTTATTTAGTTACTTTATTGATGGCAAAAGACAATATATTTAAAATTAGCCTATTTAGGTTGATATGTTGAGAGAACATAGATTTTAAAGTAATTTATTATTGTTATGAGAAAACAAACAAAACAGAAAATACTGTAACCTTCTTGCTCTTAAAGTAATGAACAAAACGTTTACATTTTTTTAAAGTACTTGATTAATTTACTTACAATAATTGAATCATTTAATATTATTTATGTACAACAACACGGGAAATTACTATTATTATTATTATTATTATTATTATTATTATATACGAATTACACTATCTAACTCTACCACACAATTTATTTTGCATTAGAGCTTCTCCGCTGCGTATTATTTATACCTCCAGCATCTACTCTAGAGCCTTCTTCTAGCGTTTGGATCTACTGAAGTATTCCACCCTGTTCTAGGTCTCGCACGTGTACAAGCACTGCGGGGATCTCAACAACAGCTGTCCACACATTAAAAGTATTATGTTCGCCGTTCAACCGCAATGGCACTGGGATCCCGGTATTAGCCGTGAACTTTATAAGGTGACGGTGCCTTTATGGCGACGTTTGGAAATTTCCAACAGTATAAACAAGTTACCTTTATTGGCCTTCAAAATAATACTTTTGGAAACCGTCATCAAAGACTTCCTTACGAACCGATTTTAGAACCGTTGTCACACGTCTTTGTAAACGTGGGCTTCTTATGACACTATTCAAACGAAGACACAGGAAGAATTTCATAAGCGCACAGATGTCCCCACATGACAATAAAATTGCTAGGGGTTTCCATCCCTACACTTGGACTAACATTTCACGCATCTTTGTCGCCACTTTAATTTATAGCAGAAGTTGATGTTCACTCATTGCTCTATTATATCGCGATCCTACCTCTCATACTGGCTACGTTCGACTGCCCGCAGCGGGTTTACACTGATATTCATGTGTACTCCACATTAGGTGGCGCTTTTTAAAATGTCTCTGGATAGTTACTTCCATGCACACACATCTGGTTCATGTTACTGGTGAGATATCGAATCATTCACCAAGCTTTTTAGATACGACCTGTGAGTACGGTTGTTGGCTTTACATCGTAGGGCTTTGGGTTATTCCAGAATTTGTCGTATCGCTTCTTATGTCTTTTTGGAATGTTAGTTGTTGACTGAGGATCGGATTATTTGAAATTTGGCGATTAATAAACCACAATACTTCTCACAGCTTCTAGGTCTTTACGTACAGTGGACCCTTTGTAGTGTTGCTTTTACATAGAGCACATGTTGACGCATATCGGAGTTTCTCAAATTTTAAATATCTGAAAGACCTTATGAAATATATCTTTGATTGTTCATACAGCTGACATATTGCACGCTAAATTTTTCTTTTTCTTAAGAGACAACTTAAATTTACGTTATTTAGGTACTGGAAAGCGGGAATTTGTTATTAAGTTTATGTACAGCCTAATGTAAAATGAAGTTAGCATTCAGTAGTTTGAATTTTTATTGTCTTATATTTATGATATTTTATATCATCTGATAAATGTAATAGCGGTGAGGCTCTAATGCTTCCCGTGGGA
Source organism: Sinelater perroti (assembly GCA_036346155.1). Lineage (NCBI taxonomy): Eukaryota > Metazoa > Arthropoda > Insecta > Coleoptera > Elateridae > Sinelater > Sinelater perroti. The sequence continues at coordinate 1,608,538 of JARFIY010000201.1, forward strand.
GCACAGCCTTTCAAACTGAGAGTTAAGGCTCTCACATGTTTGTATCACCTCTGCTACGGGCAGAAGCTTGTTCGATGTGAATGCAGATATACAATTATTTTTAGTGACTACGTAGGCCGCTTGCCAGGTATCTGAGCCAAGGTATTGAACCTAGATTCGCCTAAATTTCAGCCAAGCGCTTCACAGATTTATATTTTCTTCATTTACGTATTATACGTAAGTTTCCTATAAGTCTCTGATCGGTGTGCACTTAATTTTAATATTATTTAATAACACTTTGCTTTAGTATGTTTCCCATTATGTGATTTTAAATCAGTTTTAAGTTATTTTTTGTAGTCAACTACTTTAGGAGAATCAACAATTTGATATAGCTACATATAATGGTGCATTACATTTTGGTGTAGTACATCTCTTCTTTTTTTAAACTTGCCACTCGGGTTGATTGATGATTGAATCATAATTATCTCTATCTCGCAGCTTTAGATCCCTGTTATTTGATTATTTTACTTCAGGCGCATTACTTAACGTTTTGTGCTGAAAACCTAAGGAATGGGGATAGGGTGGTTTATATGTATTTTTGGTTGGATATTGCTTGGTATTGATTGTTGATATTCTTGATAATTTGTGATATTTACATTTTTGATATTAATAAAACAGAACTGAATGGGTAGCGACCTCTGCGTTTAGCCGTACTAATTAATCAAAGGCTAATTTAAGCTTTTTATTAGTTAGGCTCGGAATATTAAAGTTAAATGTGAAATAATTATTACTCACTTATTTATAGTAGTCTAATTTTGGGCTTATCAATATTAGAACGCCTTTACTCGTTGAAAATCAAGAAAACCTCCAAAAAATTTGAATTACATGGAGCTTCAGTCATTAATTGCTTCTAATTTGAAAATTTTTAATTCTTCGTTGAATTCGGCTACTTTTTGAGTGGACTGAAGTTTATGATTTGCATAGCTTCCCTTTTTTGGTGCCAAATTCTCAATTTCGGCAATTTTAACACTTAAATTTTGAATGACCTAACATGAGCTTTGGCAGAAATATAATGAGACTGATTTTTTGCTTAGGAATTTTATTCTTTTTACAAGCCAAGGTTATGCTCTTCAAAATAATTTATTTGAGTAGCTACACATCTATGGAGGGGTTTTTCCATTGTTTGTGGCTGTTCCGGAACGCTTCTGTTGGATAGTTTTCAATTCGTTAGTCATGGTGTCCTTCCAAATGGTTCTTTAACCGCAAAATTAAAAAGAAATTACAGAGAGTGGGATTCGGTGAATATGGAAACTGAAGAATTACAGGAATGTTCTTTTTTCTGACAGATTTATTAATGGGCACTGTTATTTGACATAGAACGTTGTCGTAGTACAGCACATGTACGTGCAATGCCTGACCATACATATGCCACTCTCTTCCTGTATTTTTCAAAGATTTTCAAATAAATAGTTTTATTGGTAGTTTATCCTCGTGTGACAAATTCTTTATAGACGATCCCCTAATAGTTACAAATAAATTAGCATCAATTGGATTTTAGACCTACTTATTCTCACGAGAAGAGTTTGCAGTATGCCACTCTCGATTTTAGAGTTTTGTTTCGGGGTTATACTCAAAATTCCATGACTCAATTGTCTGTGACCATGACTCTCTTTCAAGGCGCTACAAAAGTTAAAGTTACACATCCCTCCTATTGGTTTTCAGCTCAGCCGTGAGGTTCTTTGGAATTGTTTAGGAGCACATTTTCTATATTAACGTCTTTCCGCCTATCACTTCTTTTCTGACCTTTAAAAAAGCCTTGTGCCATTTGAATACTTGTACATTAGTTAAAGAACATTCTCTAAAAGCTATATTTTCATAAGTCACAATAGGGAATTCGCCAAGCCTTACACAATAATTGATAACATAATGTTGTTGTAACTTTTGCCGGTTCATTTTCGTAACGTACCTTACAAATACAATTTTACTTCAGACGTTCTCAACAATCGCCTATCAATTGTATCAAGTTCAAACTTACACAAAGTCTAGACAAGGGATTATTATAACTACTAAGTGATCGGTTTGCACACAGCGTTGACAATCTCATTATTTTTCTACTAAATCTGGCATATATATTTTCTGTTGTGTTATTTTTAACCTATTTTCAAGTAATAAATTCTTAGACGAACTGAAATTATTTTTTTCAAGTTAATTAACATTAAAAGAAATTAAGTGAAATATATTATGCAGCAAAATTAGCATTTTATTTAACGTCCCATAAAATTATAAGTTTGTTTTGATTGAGTGAACGAATTTGCCATTGTGCCGCACTGAAGTTTGATATTACCCCAGTAAACAATGCTCAGCCTTTTGTGAAACTATTTGATTATTTACAAGAAAATTGCGCTGTTAATTTTGAAGTAATAACTATCCCCGTATCGTCTGCATTATTAGCTTATGAAGTGTTTGTTAACAAAACTTGAGGCAATAATTATCCCTCTTGTCCAGTAATATAAATGGCGGCCATAATTCAAAATCGCAATTCCAATAAGTTCCAAGCGAACTTAAGCGCTGAGAAATGGAACTTTAACGTGCCGAAGTTAATTTTATCGCGCAGGAAATAAACAGTGCCTTTAAGCAAGACATTTGCATTTCGCCGTTGTGCAAGATTAATATTAGCAAATGGCCCCCCTCGTAAATCAACGGCTACGTGATCTTGACGCAAATGTTCCCTATTTTTGGGGCCTTTATTATTATTTACATGTTTTTAATGTCAATGGACCCAAATGTTCCAATTTTACTGAATTTAAATTCTATCTTACAAATATTTGAATTGGTTATCCAGACTGAAGTCACAAAGTTGTTATTGCATGTCCCAAATAAGCGCAAGCAATGCTCGCGAAACAGTTTCAAACCCGCAGTTGCTAGGACGACCTCAGGTAGTCGGTTGTTCCTGAACTGTATCGGTAAGAAGAGTTTGTGATGTCATTTGAGTCAAAAGGGGGATAACGGGAAATTTTATGTGATGGCCATTATTTAGAGGAGATTATTGTATATGAAGTATCAGGAAGTAACTTTTAGTTCCAAGTTCAGAACGCGCATTCGTCTTTCTCATAAAGAGAATCATCGGTGCTATTAGGAAGATACTTAAGTCAGATGTGACCTACCTCAAAATAGAAGAGTGTCTAGACATTTCTACACCAGAAATTTTTACCATTGTTTACGACCATCTTCAACTGAGATTGTTCCTTTTTTGATGCCTCTTCATTTTTATGATCTGCCCTGGAAAGCCTAAAAAAAAGTTTTAAAAAGTTCCTTCTGAAGATAACACGTGTTCAGAATGTGGAAAAGTTGGTTTAACTACTGGTTTCTAGAGCAACAGTGTTATTTAACCAAGCATAACCTATTGCACGCAAACATGTTAATCTTGTGTTCGTAATGGAACCTTTCTTCAAGTATGATGAGTTAGTTATAATTACTCAGCAGTTAGTTCACCGTTTTTTCTACATTACGTTATGGTGCTCTTCCTTGCTAAAATACGATAAAGTTTTGGCATACAGGACTGTAGACTGATTTTCCATTAAAAAGAAAACCTCCAGTTCTTGTGTGCACTGTGAAAATCTCATCGAATATTGAGGAAATAAAGCAATGTCAAAAGAATTCTACGCAAAGATCAGAACTTTCAACAGATTACAATGCTAGAATAAGAAAAGAATGAAGCAAACAGATATGGTAAAAGAAATAGAAAATGTAAATAGAGTATTAAAACGATGGAATCAATGAAGGAGAAGTTTGACGGAAAAGGACAAACAAGAAGCACGAGCTGTATTAAGGGCCATTAATGGTAAATATAAAAAACGATAAGACTACAATAGATGGACCGTTTAAGAATAATGACAGATCAAAAAATGTTTACAATTTTTTTATAGAACCGCCATAAGTTTATGAAGGTTGAAAAATCTTATTAAAAAACAACTAGATAATCAATTAAAATCTTTTGACAATTAATGTGCAAGGTTTTCATTATATTTTCCTTCACTTCCACGGTGCTATATCTCATCGGGAATAGCATTGTTTTCGATTCTGATGTTCTGCTTTAATTGATGGACCAACTTGGTTTGACTTTTGTATACCTGATAACCCCGTAGGGAAAAATCACACGGGTTTAAATCAGATAAACGGCTTTGGTCAATCAAACAAATCTCCAGTTTTTCCTGTCATCTAATGCTAATACTCTATCCGAACGCACCAATGAATGAGATGCAGATCATTTTGGCTTTGATGTGCAATGGCTTCGTCTTTCCAGAACCAAGGGAACTCGCGATAGTAATAAATTTCTTTTGAACTTCTCCACTATAGACTTGACTATCGACACTCTTCGTCAAGAATATCGGACCTATAATTACATTATGAAAGATTCTGGAACATACATAGACTTTTTGAGGGTAAAGTGAGCGTACAATAGAGATATGAAGGGTTTTACTACCTCAAATGTGAGAATTTTTTCATTAAATAAATGTCGTCAAAGAAATGTATGTGTTTGATATCGATTTGTTCATTTATGACATTTTTCAAAATTTTGTTTGCAAAATCCAATCTATGATTGAAATTTCTTTGGATCAAAAGTTTTGTTGTTAACATTTCAGTGGCAGCGTTTGCATGAAATACCGATGTTATAGGGTCATATCACTTACCGTATTAATGTTTGCCAGAATGATCATTATTTTTGATTGATCTGCTTGTGACTCTTTACCATTAAAAACGCTTCCATTCCATTCATATTTGTCCACCAAAATGTTAGAAATTAATGAAAAATTAAGAGAAAGAGACACCTTAAACATGACCATATTGAAATTGCTATATCAACATTATGATAATGTTACTACTGGAGAGACGAGTTAACAGACCCTAAATGATGTCCAATGTATCAGACATTCATACATACATCAGTCAGCTAAATAATTTAATTTGGCGACTAAAGGTTATCAGTTTGCTTGTTGTGCAAGGTAGAGAAAAGACCTCAGAGATGAACTTCTGCACGGCCGCGGTACATTCTTTTAGCTATTCCTTTTGAGCCTCGTCAAGTACTGCAAATTTTATATCGCTAAATGTATAAAATTACACCAGAATACGCAGCGCGGCTCCTGAAATTTCAGAAATTGCCAATTTTAACCTGATCTTCAGTAAACAAAGTTTATTGGGGTCTGGTTCCGCAGTAATCGACTTGTTACACAAATAGCGCGGTCGTTAAGCTCATTTTTCACAAACACTTGACTGCTATTCGCGCGCATGATTTGATTGATGGCGACTACATTTCCATACTCCGAGCCATTACAATTCCCAAATAAATATGGGAGCGTTTTCCTATACTTCGCTGGAATCGCGATGCGCTTGCAGAGATGCTGCTGCGTAAGTTACTCTGACAATAATTACCGCGACATTAATATTTGGTGACACCAAGGTCGATCAGAAAGTTGGTAAACCTTTTTAGGGAGTCACTATGACTTGCGACTTGCAGTTTCTGTTATAATTTTTATTTTTGAAATTATAATGCATTGCGTATGTTTATTTAAATTTGAATTTCTGATTATGTCACTAAGATTTGTTTTATTGTATTTTATTTTTACGTTACAATCTTTGCCATAATTGTTCAATTTTGTTTAGTGATGTCAAAACAGCACATCTCATAAATTACTCTAGTGTTTTCAAAATTATATGGTTTTATGTTCTTCTTTTTTGCCGAGTAATTCAATTATTCTTTCCAATAATATGATAAACGACCTTCTAACTTTATATAGTGTTCGCATTGTTTCAAACAGTATCTTGCATCACATGGTAAAATCTTTAATACTTCAATTAATCCTCTTTATAAAGGGTGGCCCAAATTTAACGACTAGTTTGCTTGTTTACTAACTCGTCAAATTAAAAATGAGCCTCGTCGCTGAAAGTAATCTTTAGACTAATCTGAGAATCTACATGATATTCTAAATTAAAACTAACAAACTGTTTACAGTGAGAAGGGTCTAGTTGAAGCAAATTAGTAAAAAAAAAAACGCTAAAATGCATTGCTTTCCCCTAAAAGTGCCTCAGGGCATTTTCTCACTTTTGTGATGCAAAGTCTTGAGAAGTTTTCGGATTTGCATTGACACTTTGATTAACTGTGGCAATATTCTTACAGAACATTAACGCACACTAATGCTCGCGAGGTCTTGCATTGGTTACCGATCCAGTTTTATCAAATTTTATAATCAATCTTGGAACAGTCGATTCATTCTGTGTGCTATTTCGACCAGGAATTTTAAAAATTGTTTGTATCCTTTTCGCAAAATTTTTACCAAATTTGTATTGCGTTTTAACAATAACTTGTAATATTTGTAAAATGGTAAATAACATTTGTCAAAATATCAGAGTGACCTCAAAATAAACAAAAGTCGCGAAACTTAAATGCGGCATTGAATTTGGACTAACTTTTACGATTTCAACCACTCTATTCATTGGATGTATTGGAATCTAGTTGTACGCAATTATTTTTTCTATGATTTACATCAGTGTAAGCTTTGGACATACTCAGTTCTGTGGTTGTGGTGTCTACAATGAGAATTAGCACTCGGATGATTATACTCAGAATTGACCTTTTATTTAATTGAAGGAATATATGTGGTTACCCACTTCCTTTATCTATTATGATGAAGATCTAATAAATATACTATCCGTTAAAGTTAAAAAAGAGATCTGAATACAATCCGTACAATGTTTTTTTTCATTTACCTGAGTTATACTCCTGGTTGTTGAAGACAAGATTATATTTGAGCCAGCAATTAGTAAATCTTTGATATAACCATCAATTTTATTTGATGACTAGTGAACTTTTCTCTATGATTAACTTTTTTTACAGTATAGGTAAGATTGCACTTAAATTTACTCTTATGTTGATTTTTCTTTTTCATTTATTGTGAGCATATTATCTTTTTTTGGCTATTGTACTACAACCAGTATCAGTGCTGGCGCTAGCACCTAAGCGAGGTAATTACCCCAGTATGATACACTTTTCTGGAAGCGTCAGCTATGAACTCAAAGTGTTGCAAAATCGTATTTTGCAACATCCAATGTATTTTTTACCACAGCCTAGCGTTATTATTCATTATTATTTAAATTTATTTCAAATATTTAAGAATAAAACCAATCCTGAGGTTAATTCATTACATTCTGCAGAATGTTTTTGTGTGCTTTTGATCGTTAATCTGAAAATATTGAAAAGGACTAATGGATTCTTGCTGTCAGTAACTTTTCCTTTACTTGAGGCAAAAGTTTCTCTTCTTGTGGAAGAATGCGAGCTGTATTAGTAAAAGATAAATAAATGTTTTGATTATGTCGAGACATATAGCTCTGCTGACAGTTATACTTTCTTTATATCTTTTTCAATTATACCTATCTTTAAAAAATGTATACAGAAGGCTAAAGTAATGATACTTCTACAGGAAGGATGCTGATTGATCAGGTATAGATAAAACGGATGAGATGACACTCAAGTATAACAAAGCAATATGGTGAGGTGCTGTTTTTACAGTTTTTCCTTTTAGTATGCAAGCAGTTCTAAAAATTTTAATTGTTACAAAGTTAAGTATATTATGTATGATTCAAAGAAATAATCTCTAATGCAATACTTCCCATAGTTACCAAGAATATCAGTCATTTTTGTACTTAACATGCACGAACTTGTCCTTCTTTTTTTGGAAATGATTTATACCACTAAACAAAGTTTCACTTGATACGTGTTATACTGGTTTTGGCACTATGGAATAATCTGACCAGAAAAAGACTATCGGATAATGTCATCAGCAGGTTAGATACGCTCAATTCAGTTATATTATGATCCACGTAGCTCACCTCTACTATCTATTTTGGTGAGCAGTTGCTAAAAACCTCAGTTATTTTGTTACCAAAAAGTTGCACGTATCGATCGCTTTACTGTAATAAACAGCTGGAGCACAAAATACTAGCTACCAAGATCAAAACCACAGAACAAAGAATTTGCAACAGCAAACTGAAGTCTTCGCAAACAGCAGTACCAACTTAGTCTTCAAGTGACAACAACTGCGTCTCAAGTCTTCTCAAATATAAGTTTTTACGCCCTTTGTTATTAGGAATTTGATAATAATCAGTTCTGCTGCGAATTAAGGTACCTCTGACACCATACTAACTAAAGAACCGGTAATGCGAGGTACCTTACGAAGAGATTCCACTACGGGTATCTCTATCTTCAACGCTCAGGAGCCTTGTCCTTCTCCGTTTACTTTATGGCCCGTAAAATAAATTCCCTTTTATATTTGAGTCATCCACATGTTTACTATGTAGATTGTTTTTTAAAATGTTTGTAATGTTTCCAATTTTGTTATCTTTCTCATGCGATTTTTATAGTGATTTGTAGCATTTCTATTTGACTTTAACAACAAATAAAAATAAATAAAATGGTAACGTTCTACCTTAATATTTCTGGCGGACTTCAACCAATGGCGACTTTTCCGTAGTTTTATCTGAAAAAGTAATAGTTGTTAATGATGATTATAATGCGTTATCAAAACATAATAGAAAATCACAAGTAATACAAAAATTAAATAATAAAGGAAAGCGTGTCATAATACTAGCCGAGGAAATTAGATAAATGTATATTTTTTTAAAAAATACTCAGGCTAGATTAGATAGAGTTAGTTAGCACGCTTTAGGCTAGTTTGACAAATCGTTTTGTGAGCAGCAATCATAACGACTGAACAGGCAGTACCTCGAGCCATTAGATAACGTTATAATAAAGTAAACAAGGAAAAATATTAAAACAAACAATATACAATTTAGACCACGTCGGCAGTTCGGTAGCACAACGCAATGTCTAAAAACTAAATGTTTATATGACATGAAATGTTCGCTGAGGGACAAAATCAGGTCGAAATTTTTTATAGAGCTTGGTATTAGTTATGGCAGCACTCAATCAATAATCAAAAACGTATTGAAACTTTGAAATCTAAGATAACCTTTCTGACTCCTTAATACTGAATAAAAGACTATGCGCGTTTAGATCCTTCAAAGGCTTCTCATTTGTTACGAAGTGAAAGAATATAAATGTTTACATCGGGTACTGTTGAGTCATAATGAATGAAACTGGGGTCGATCATTAGACTCTGCGAACGGCAGACGAACTAAACTGTCTGTAGCCATGTTTTGAAATTACAAAAGCGTAGCTTTTACTGGCACAATGAATCTACCTAGCGGCAAAATAAAAATGATCTATTGTGCCAAAAAGCGTGACACCCAAATAAAAAGTGTGCATATTCTTTAAGACAACACCGTAACTTGAGTCAAATTGAAACAAATTTTTTGGACTACCTTTCTTGCAACCCCGAATTAAATCAGTATTACTGTTATTTGCCGCAAAAAGATGTTTTCGAAAGCCACAGCAACAATAAAGTGGAAGAATTCTTGCGAAACCAATTGCAGAACTAATTTATTTTTTATAAATGTGTCGTTAAAAAAGTAAGTGGAATATATGTAGGAAAGAAGCCTTGTGTGTCGTATTGCTACACCTCGTTTCAATAAATGTTATAATAAAAGTGTCTCTGACTAACCTACGACGGAAACATTTTAGATAAACAAATATTAATATATGTTACATATTTCTCTTAGATATGTTTGTTTTATTATGTTTATGGTCCCAAAATTTGTATTTTCTTAGAATATATAGACGATACAACATAAGAAATTGTGTATTAGAATAGAATTGCATTTAAATTACAATAGAAGCACATAAAAAATTATTAAATATTACTAAACTATAAGTTGATAACTATATGACTTAGAGAACTTGGCGACCATAATATAATTATTTACATTTGGTAGTCCTTCGCTTCTAAAGCGCAATTTCATAATTGTTAACTTTTTCTTATTTTCAAAATGAAATCATAAACGAAGTGCTTGATTTTAATAGAGTATTATAAGCTATTTATTTTTTAGTTTTAGATTAGTTAAATTAAATTTGATTAACGTAGCCTTTAATTTGTTTTGGTCTATAAGCTAATAAAAAAACTGAAACAAAAGAAAGTTAAAAAAGTACACCACTGGGACCATAGCACAAACAAGGTTGTTGGAACCCTTCAGTACAATAAATAGACAATAAACTGCTTTTATCTTTTTTGTTTCATTTGGACGCATTTATTGCATCTTCTAGGACTTATTGTGGCTATTAACATCCAACTTTATACTACGATATCATCTACGGGTTTATCTCAAGGAGATATTACAAACGATTTATTCTCTGTTAGTTTATATATATATATATATATATATATATATATATATATATATATATATATATATATATATATATATATATATGTATTAGTAGCATTCTAAAGTTTCCATCCTCTAGTGACAAATATCTATAGTTTGAATAGATGTAAAATCTAATGTCTGTTTTTTTGGTTTTGACATTTCCGCCAATATTCATATATAATTTTTGCTACCCCAAAAAGGTTGGAATTCCAACCAAATAAAGGTCATTTGCGGAAAGTGTTGCTTTATATTTAAATTAAAGTGCTGCTGAATCTCATGCTTGCGGAAACTAAGGGTGAACGTACTTCATCAGAGACATTCAAAGGATGTTCAGAACGCTGAAGAAGAAGAATTTCAGAAAACTATTGGACGAAGATTTATTTCATACACAAAAAAAAAACTCGCATTAAGTGTTACTTAATCTGAAATTTCTAAAAGTTTGAGAACCGTGGCAAAGGTTTAGAAAAAAAATGGGTACCACAAGAATTAAAGAAAAGAGACATATAAAGGCAAAAAACGATATACGAAATTCAGATTTGTAGGCAAAAATTAAAAGCGTTTTACATCTTATGGCAATTAGGGGTGAAAAATGGATACATTTCATTAATCCCAAATCCAAAAAATTAATTTAGACTTATTACAACTATCAAAATCGACACCAAAATTACAGTACTGTGTATTTGATGGTAGCAGAAAGGTGTGGTGTACTTTCAATTGTTAAAACTGAGTCAAATAATCACAGTTCATTCATTTCAATGGAGCATTGAAGATTAAACGTCTAAATTATGCCAAAAGACATGATCAAGTAGTCTTTCAACAAGACAATTCTCAGCCACATGTTAGGAAACAAGTCAGAAACACATTAGAAGAGATTCGCTGGAAAGTCTTACTCCACTATTATTACTTCTTTTGACTGCTACTTGTTTATATCGATGACACATGCGCTTGCAGAGCAATACTTTAGGTCATATGAAGATTTTTAGAAAACGAGAGAGAACGATGGACAATATTTTGATCCATGGGCTTTTTTATTTTACTTTTTGAACCAAAATTAATTATTTGCAAAAAGGACAAAACCTTGCACTAATACTATAATACCAATACTGGTAAACCTCAGAGTTTGGAAAGAGCTTGCTGCTCGTTCGAGCAGATTTTATCCCAAAAATTTGTAAAAAATTTGGTCATATTTCGAAAACGTTTAGTTGACCACTATTTGCAGTAGATAAACTAAGGTTTGTTAACGTTTTAATTTAGTTCTGCATGAACATCCTGTTGACTACCAACATTATAAATATTTTTCAATAATTTAAAATACTGCCGAATCTACAGGTATGCAGGTCGTCTAAAAAGAAACCAAAATCTTACTGTAGAAATGTGCTAATAGCGCAAACATCGAAATTTAATAACTTGGGTGTTATATTATCGATCGTGTATACTAGCTTTTGAATTGGTTGATAATAGACCGTTATCTGATATGAAATACAACACACTAGATTGTTGTCAAAAAATGTCGATGGGCAACTTATACCGAAACGTTTTAGTCACTAAAACGCAAATGACTACCTATTTCATATACAAGCTCATAATTCGTTGACGCCCAAATACATTGGTTACAGACAGTAACATTGAAAAAAGTATGTCAAATATGTGACCTATAAAATGTGTCCAAAGACCCTCTCAACAATCAAATTTTTCAAAAATATCATAGTTAATAAAACGTAGAGCAGTAGGTACGGTCTGTTGACTAAGTATCAAAGCCTGACGTAGGTGTTATCAAGAAAAAACTTTACTTACCAAAACTGCGTTTCAAGACCATGTTTCCTTATTTTTACAGCTCCAAAGATATCGTACACAAATTCGTTCCAAGTAGCTATGATCACTGTAGAATGTTTTGGTATTTAGAAACTTTTTTCGCCATTTACCAATATTTGCTCAAAATATATCGCTTCTCTTAACCATTTACCTTATTCGTTCGATTTGGCTCTCAACAACTATTATCTATTTTCGAAACTAAAAACCGCCATCGTAATATCAAACGAGATATTAAATACGAACTGGAAAGGTGTTTATTATAAGAGAATTATTATGAATAAATAAATTTATTTGTATGAGGGTAAATCATATATAAACCAGAAACAGACAGGAACGCGACTTTGAGCGTTGTAGATAAGGTTTGAAGAGGATTTTCTCCGTGGGATATTTTGCTTCTTTAGTTAATACTACAACAAATTATTTTTGGGTTTCTCACGACAGAGAGTGTAAAATTGTTCAAAATTTTGAGAAGATTTAAAGTACAGTATTGGGACAAGACCCCTAAGAAAACTGAAGTCTACGTATAGCATAAACAATTTTTGGAAAAACGAGCGCCAGTTGAAAATGAAGGCTACCGCCGTTGTCTGGGGACTATTGTGACTGATAAGAATATTCGTGGCCTTCTCGGGAAAGCTATCTATTGGAGGTTTGCGAAAATTACTTTTGTCGTCAGTGCTCAGGTACTTATTTTAATGATCTTAGGTCTCGAAAAGTGTCCACAAGATGAGTTCTTCGAGTGGTTCTACACAACCGTCTAAACTCAACAAAAATTGAGGATTTATTCGGAACTATGCTGGAAAACCTAGCTTAGAGTCACTCTATGATTCCATAAACTCTCGATAGATTGTACGATACCTGCAGACTAGAGCTCTCTTATAAAATAAAGTTAAATTAAGCTTGAGCTCCCGATGTAGTCTTCTATAAAAAGATCGTTGTAATCAGGAAAATAAAGGGCCACTTTTAGAACGAAGTCGAAATTGATCTAAAGCAATGCCAAGTGGTTGCGCCCCGTAATTTGCAACTCCTATCGGTGCAGATCTGCAAAAGCTTCCCGCTGCTTGACGGGCAACCCAAATTACGCCTTGCGGGCGTTACGGAATATCGGCGAATATCAACGCGGCGACCGCAGAAATCTGAATGACAAACGAGTTCGTGACCGCGTTTGTAAATTAAACATTAAACCAATACACGGTACGTAGCGTAACGTCGACTCGTACGCACATGTCATTCATCACTACTTCCGGACCATTCTCACCGGCCCGTCAGATCGGGCCTTAGAGGAATGGTTGCGCATACATACATATTTTAAGTTGCTCGGGGCATTATTCTTGTATAAATGCAAATTACGCGGTTCTGTTATTACAATCTGGTATGTGAGAGCTTTTCCTTGTATTACCGTTTTTATGAAGTACTTATTGAAATTCAGAGGTTTGCACTTATTTTGCAGGTTAAAAGGGGTATATAAATATTTATTCAAAAATAACAACCAAAGGAATCCATGATGCAGTGGTAGTGTTGATTGCATCAAATAAGGATGTTTGGTAACTAGAGTATATTTGTAAGAGTTATAGTTATGTCACGACAGAGAGTTGTTAATATTCAATCAAAAAGAGGAAATTTAAGCCGTAAGCGACGTATCGATTTTATTCTGCAGAGTGAAGTGGATACTGAAAGAGTTGCTACAAACACGCAAAGAAACGAGTTTTTATCTAGAAAAGTGGAAGGCTGTCTAGATTTAGGTGTAATTGGGGAAAATATTTATTTTTGGATGAGTGAATTTAAACATAGCCAAAGTTGTAACGAAAATGAAACTTACTTTGGATATCCAGATGAAGTTGGATATGGTTAAAGAAGTCCACGATATTGTTGTAAAAGGTCATCGAGATCGATAATATGATAAGCATCTCAACTGCATAAGTGTACGATATTCTACACAAAAAATGTGCTAAAACTCTTTACTGTCGACCGAAAGTATAGTGTTTAGTAATCCGAAGGACTTCTTCCGGGGATCCGTTGCCGTAGACGAAACATAGATCTACCATTGCATACTAAAAATGAAACAACAGTCAAAACACTGAACAACGAGAATTGAAAGCACGCCTAAGAAAATAAAGGCCATTTTATGGGCTGGAGGGGTTATAACTTTTAGCATTTCTAGTAATTGATTCTGATCCTGATCAACTATTACAAAAACAATAACAACTATTTAAAAGAAGAAAGGAATACCGCGGAGACTAACGCGAACACTGTGCTCTTGCGCCAAGATCGCTCGTCACTGCACAAGACAATCATCACGATGGCAAAATTCAACGATTTACGGTTTGCACTAATTTCTCGTGGCTCCTATTTCCAAATTTCTTTCTGTTTCCACATCTGAAAATTTCATTTAGTAGGGTAAAAATTTTATCTTATGGAAATATTATCGCCGTTAATGACATTGAAAAAATTTAAAAGCTTACTGAAAACCATGTTAAAAATAAAATAGGCTTTTCTTAAAAAAAATAACTTGCTCCTTTACTTTAATTATCAACCTACCTTTCTAAGGTAAGAACATTTTTTTTATTTAGAAAGCTGATTGACAGAAGGACAAAATTTATTGATTACTAACTCTTTTAAGTAGAATCATTGTAGTTAAGTCATGCCCTAACTTTTTTTCTCTTGAACTGAAGATTTTAATGAGTCTTTAGTAGGCTGTTTTTAAGGTCGTTTGTAAAAATGCTATTTTTGCATGTTTATGGCCAGTATACTATTTCATAGCTCCCAAACGATAGGATTAGGATGGATTTTAATTCTATTATAGAATTGCATCGATAAAGAGTTTTACACCCTTGCAGACTGCGGTTCTTACAAACTATAAATTTGAAAATTCTGATTATTTTGGAAGGTCATATTTGCTGTTTAGAAACCCTAAAGTAGATAAATTTCTGAAGAATCGAAGAACAATCAGCACGATGTTTTACCATTCTACTTGTTCTCTCATGAACCTTGAGATGGCAAAGTGGTTTTACATCTTTATGGGCGACGATATGTATTATGAAACCAGAGCCATTTTTGTATCATTTGAAAATTCTAATTGTCTTGAAGCATCATGTTTGTTATTCAGATACTCTAAACCCGTCGATTCAGAAGATTCAGAGATCAATAAGTACGATATTTCAAGATTCTTATCGAAGAAATCTGCTTTTATTTTTCTCATAAATTTTGGGATGGTAAAGATTTGTCCATCCCTGTGGATTATCGTTTTTACGAACTATAAAATCAAAACTAATTTTGGGTAATATGAAAATTCTGAGTGTTTTGAGTGTTTGCTATTTGGAAATTTATAACTTGCCGATTTAGAAGATACATTTTTTAATAATCGGTGAACAGTTAGCACTATGTTTCTAATTTTGATTGAAAAAGTCTTTATATTTATTTCACCTGTTCTCTCATGAACCTTGGGATTTTACATTTCTGTGGATTATGGTTCTTACGAACTATAGCCCTGTGTAAGAATTCTAAATAGCTGCCACATCTATTAGTCTAAATCTTATCGACGAATTGAAATATCTTTTAGTTGTTAAAAGCTATTTAAGTATGAAAAACAATCAGATATCGCAAGACAACAAATTTGGACTGTTGAGTGATAGTATCACCTGTCTGATTTAATGTTTCGATAAAAAGTTCTGCCTTAGTGAACACATTCTCATTCACTCATGTGCTTTACAGTCCTTCCTCGTCAGTTACCAGGATACATTGAGACAGACTTGGCATATCATCATTGGCTTGTGCTGATCTTGCAGCTTATTTTTTGTAAATAACCTGTTTTCATAATATGTCAGGGAACTAACTAGTGTTATCGTTGATGTAGTCTAAAAAAACTGTAAAATTCTTTAACAAATTTAATGTCTACGATTACGCATGACACTTTTTCAAATAGAGGTGAAACAAATTCCGCGTATTCATACTGATGTGTCAAAAATCAATCTATTTTTTAAATAAAATTATTTTTAAGCTATTTTAAGATCTGAATAAATTGGGGATGACTTTAGAGTGATTTGTTTTAAATGCAAATCTTATAAAATATTCTACGAGGTAGTCGTTTTTTTTTTTAATTTAATACAGACACCACAATCTGTCATAAATTGACATTCAGTAGATTATTTAACAGACATGATAAAAGTGATAAACATGAAGGTGGAGCATCCAGTGATGCACCCCTATAGTACACATTAAGTAGTTTAGCGGTACTAATTACAATAAATAACATGAAGAACATCCTGATGTTATACAAATCTGTTTACAAGATCGAAAGGTTTGAAACGTTTTAAGCGCGTCACGATTTTTAAGACACTCCACTGAGGTATTTGGGTGGCCGCTAACACGATCTTGATAACGCGCACAATACCGTTGAATTTCTTGATACACTGTAGGAACTGCAAGATCTCTGCGAATGGTTTCATTGGGAATGTACCATGGGGCGTTTACTATAGATCTTAAGACTTTTGACTGGAATGTTCTTAAAATTTCGATGTTGGAAGAACTGGCGGTACCCCAGAGTTGAATACCATATGTCCATATGGCATTGTCCATGTCCATTGAGCATAGTTTTATAGAGAAATAACTTGTTCTCCAACGAAAGCTGTGAACGACGCTCTATCAGCCAGTACATCTTTTGAAGTTTGAGGCCCATTTGTTTACGTTTTGTCCAGATGTGCTTCCTCCAGGTCAATCTTTTGCCTAAATGTATGCCAAGATATTTGGCGCTATCTGCTTGCGGGATCTGCTGATTGTTAAGCATCAACAGTGGGCAGGTACCTCTCCTAAGCGTGAAAGTGACTTGGACGGATTTGCTTTCGTTTAGTTTGATTCTTCATTTTTTGCACCAAAACTGAATTCCATCTAAGTGAGTTTGTAAGTGACTAGAAGCTAGGTTTGGGTCGACATGCGATGAGAATACTGCTGTGTCACCCCGCGAAGGTGGCAACCATATTACCAGATGTAGTTGGAAGATCTGCCGTAAAAAGGAGGTATAGAATAGGTACACTCCCTTGTGGAACACCGGAGTTGATGGGATAGGTTGGTGTTAGGGCACTACCATATCTTACAAGAAAATTCCGGTTGGAAAGATGTGACTTCAGGAGTTCAAAATAATCCATGGGTAGGGATTTTTTTATTTTACAAAGTAGGGCGTCGAGCCAAACCTTGTCAAAGGCCTGTGTTACATCCAAGAACACTGCTGCACAATACCTACGCTCTTCAAAGTCCTTAGTGATTTTGTCCACAACTCGATGTACTTGCTCGGTTGTTGCGTGTTGTTTGATAATTAAGCGCAATAAGGTGACTCGATAAGCAAAACAGGAAATAAAACTAAGCGGAGCTGTGTAAACTGTATATATTGGGCAAAATTATAATTAATCCTCAAGTAACAATTAAGCAAACAACGAAACTGAGAAAAATAAACGAACAATACAACTATACTTGAATAACTGCAAATATGGTGGGCAGCAGGTCAGTTGGGCGCTCTCCCGACGCAACTAATGGTCTCTGGTAACATGGACGGCAGATTTCGGCGTGCTCTTCCTTGGCGGCTTCAATCCTGGGGCACCATGGACGGGGCGGAACGTACAGTAGGCAACGACAGCGTACCAGCACAGCGCAATAGGTCGACTGGCTGGCGGCTTCAATGTTGAGGCACCACGGACGGGGCGGAATGTACAATAGGCAACAACAGCTTACCAACGGCTTCAATCGGGTTGGCTGGCTTGCTTTGTTGCTCACGATAGCTCAAATCGGAATGTTCAATCTTGGGGCACCACGGACGAGGCAGAACGTACAATATGAAGCGACAGCGTGCAAGCACAGCGCACTAGAGCATCTGGTCGGCTGGCTTGTTCCTTCGCTCACGATGGCCCAAATCGGAGTGTTCAATCTTGAGGCACCACGGACGGGGCGGAACGTACAATATGAAGCGACAGCGTGCAAGCACAGCGCACTAAAGCATCTGGTCGGCTGGCTTGTTCCTTCGGTCACGATGGCCCAAATCGGAGTGTGCCGGGCGGCGATAAGACTCGTTGTGTTGCGACGAGGGTCGGCCGGCGGACAGCAAAGTTACCATAGAGATGGGACACGGGTTTAGAGATGAACACCAAACACGTGTTACTTGCGAAAACCAAATTGGTGGTCGGGAAAAAGGTGTTTGTCTATAAGGATTGTATAAAGTTTCTGTAAGAGCATAATTTCGAAGACCTTGGACAGTGCTGGTAATAGGCTGATAGGTCTGTAAGAAGCTGGTTGATCAGTAGGTTTTCCGGGCTTTTGAATTAGGATTATCACTGCAGTTTTCCATAATTCAGGAAAATGACGAAGCCTTAGGATAGCATTGAATAGTTGGGTTATGAATTGAAAGCCTTTTTGAGGCAGATTTTTAAGAATTAAGCCAGTGATTTGGTCATGACCCGGTGCTTTGTGGGGGTTTGCATGTTTGGGAATGGTATTTTCCACTTGGTGTACTTTGAATTTTTTTGGTTTCAGGCTCATTTGGTACGGCATATTTAAAATGTTCCGAATGTCGTCCTCATTGTCAAGTTCTGCCGGAAATGGTTTTAAGACCGTAACTAGATGGTCAGCAAATGCCAGCGCTTTCTCCTGATCGCTTTTTGCCCAAGCATTGTTGACAGTATGAATCGGGGCTTTATATTGTTGTGGTTGCTTGAGGTACTTTGTGGCCCTCCAGAGCGAATAGTCATCTGCTTCGGTTGGAGAGAGTTGTTTCAGAAAGTTTTGGACATTTTGGTTTCTGATGGTGGAAAGTAGGTTTTTGAGTTCTCTGGTGGCATGGTTTAATGCTCTTTTATCGTTCGGGTGTCGTGTTGTTTGCCAGGCTCTTCTTAACCGACGTTACTCGGCAATTTTCTGTTTGACTAAAATTGGGCATTAAACTGGGTTGATGTGTCGGATTGATATCGGGGTAGCTTGGCGGGCTGCTTCTTGGATTACTTGAGTGAAGTGTAGCACAGCTTCATCTAAAACCGTGGTAGTTTTTAAAGGTAGATCTGTGCGTAGAGATATGTCAATCGGCTCTTGAAAATGCGTCCAGTTGATGTATTTATTAGTAAGTGTTGGCAGCTTGTCTTTGATGATTATATTTGTACCTAAGGTTACTAAAATCGGAGAGTGATTTGCGGTAAGGAATTTAGTGTTAATTCCTTTTATAAAACATAGGTCAAGTATGTCTGGCTGTCTATTAGGGTCAGTGGGCCAGTATGTTGGTTTTCCTGTAGATAATGGCGACAGATTCATGTTATTTACTGCTTTTAACATTTCTCTACCTTTGGTGGTAGTTACTCTGCAGCCCCAGTGGATGTGCTTAGCATTATAGTCACCGCCCGAGATAAATCTGTTACCTAACGTTCGGAAATAGTGTTCATACGTTTTTTGCTTGTTATTATGACGGGGTGGGCAATAGGTCGCTGATATTGTGAGAGGACCATGCCAGTCTTCAACGACTATGGATGTGGCTTGTAATTGAGGTTGACTGTAATTGGGTAGTACGTGATGTTTAATTGAGTTTTTGATTTTTATTGCAGAACCCGCATGAGCAGAGCCATCCGGATGATTTGTTCCATAGGTTGTGAATTTAGGGATTGTAAAATACGAGCGATCTATGAAGTGGGTTTCTGAGATTAGTACAATGTCAAGACAGTGATTTGTAATGAAGGCTATGAGTTCATCCTTATGTTGTGACAGCCCGTCGGCGTTCCATATCGCTATTTTAAGGTGATGATCCATTGGATGTTCTAGTTACAATCGTGGTTAAAAGGTTTAACATTGTTCCCATCTGGTCCATTAATTGCTTTAGCATATGCTTTAGTTCAGCAATATCTGTTGAGCTGTTTGTCGGTCCAGTGTTGTGTTGGAGGGAGATAGCTGTGTTGGATTGTTGGTTGCTGCCATTTACAGCTTGAGCGTATGCTATTCCTGGTTGATCAAATTTTGTATTTGTCTTTGCCTAGAGTCTTTTGTCGTAGTGGGGGAAACATTCTTTGGTGGAGTTCTTTATAGACGGGGCACCCTTTATAACTAGCAGGATGATTCCCGTTGCAGTTCGCGGACGTGACGTCTTGGTATTTTTCTTTGTGTTGGCATTGTAACGTGTGGTGCAATCCAGTGCACTTCACACATCGTGGAGATCTGTTGCAGAAATCTTTTGTGTGCCCATGTTTCTGGCATCTGGAGCATTGGGGTATGTTGCGTTTAGCATGGGGGGTTCAAATTTTACCATAGTATGCATAAGTTTGCCAACTTTATATATTTCTTTATTTTTATCGGATGGTTTCAGATCTAAAACAAAGAGGGGTAGCTCTTTTTTGGTACCTGCTTGTTTTACGTTCCATACATTGATAGCTTCGTGACCAAGCGTTTGAAGTTCTTCCTTTATTCCGATGATGCTCGTGGAAGGGTGTAGATTCCTTAGAAAAACACGAAAGCTCCGTTCTTGCTTAACCTGATAAGTGTGGAATTCGGTATTTTTATCTATTAAGCCTTTGGTTATTAGTGAATATTTTTCAGTTGTTTTTGGCATTATCTTAATTTCATTGTTTGTTAAGGTCTTTAATGAGTACTCATCTTTGGCTATCGAGTCTAGGAATTGGATTAGTGGTTGGGTGGTCTTGACACTCGAGACAAATATCGGAGGCGGTTTTGGATTTGCTTTTGAGGTTCCTTGTCCTTGTGTAGCTTCGTTACTAAGCGGGCTGAAACTATTTTCTGGGTCTAGCCAGTAGGTTGAAGACTTAGTTTGCTTATCTTGATTAGCCTGGGTATCAGTACTATCTACACGGCCGCGCTTTTTGTGGTTAACTTGTTGCCATTCAGTATTGTGTGGCGGTGAAGGAAATTGGTACAGTTGGTAGGACGGTTATGGCTGATACTGTGCCATGTTAGGAGGTTTAAATGTGTCTTGTGCGATCATATGTTGTGTGACCGTTTCGGTTTGAATTTGCAAAATTACTAGCGTATTGATAGTTTTGTTGAACCATCTGCATCGGTTGAAATTGATCAGTTTGCATGGGAATGTAATGTTGAGCATTCGGCATCGTTGCAGTTTGATTTGGATAATAGTAGGCCATACTGGCCTCGGAGTAACTGAAGACAAAGCAAATTAAATTTTAAATTTTAAATTTAAGTAACACAGTTTATAGATAATAATAGGCATGAAGGTCTCTATTTTGATTGAAATAAAATTGAGATACTGTTTTTACTTGTAATAATCGATTTGAAGGTATATTAGGGACTACTGATCTTAAAGACACAAAAAGAGAGATAAAGTACATTGAGACCCCATTTGATTTATTGTAGACTTATCGCAAATTCTAAATCTGGGATTGAGGGTGGGGGCACATTTGTGTCACTACACTTGCATAGAATGCTGTAACTATTATAAATTTCGGAATTAGTTACACTTAACCTTTAATTTTCAGTTTTTTGCCACTTACTGTAAATCACTTTGCTCTAAATCTTTCACTTTTAGTAGATCTTTCAAGGTTTCAAATTTATTTAAGTGGTAGCATTTATATTGAGTTTTACCAAAAAGATAACATACTATTGTAGGATATATTAAATCGGTAATAGAGCAAGTACTTTAAGAAACATGTTCTAATATAGAAAGCAGCAAGAATGCTTAATGAATTAGTCTCGTTATTTCATTATCTAACCCTATAAATAAATAATTTGAACACAATACATAGTTGGAATACGAGCCGTTTTTGTGCTATTTTACATATTTGCTTTTCAACCGCTAAACCACCAATTGCTAAACATTGAAAACGCAAAATATTTGCAAATTCACTTATCGCTAATTACTGGAATAACAACGTTCGTGCGTTTTTTCAAAAAACATATTTCAGCAATTTCGCTAAGCTTTGAGCAAACACGTAACCACACAGGAAATCGACTCGTTTTTGTCAGTGTCGATTATTGAAGTTTTTTCGGCACGCTTTGTTTAATAAAAATGGCCGGGGCCCAGCCGCAGTTAATTTAAACTTTTCTTTTTGAACTTGTAATACGCGGTTGCGCCAACTTTATTTTGCTCTTAATCCGATTTTTGTGCAAACTTTGATATTTCCGCGAAGGTTTAAATCAAAGCATCTGTGTGCGCTACCAAAACAAGTGGCTTGTATGTGATTAATAGAGTCTATTATCCGTGGAATATTGCATCACCATAATTAGGCCATGATTGGCTCTGACCTCAAAATTACGAGCGCGGCTGTTTATAACTGTCTCAATTAACGACGTCGAGGTTGTCTGTCTCGACTGCGTCGGGGCTGCACTTTAAATTTGCATCGATGCAACTTTCATCTTTAGTCTGACTGATTTCATCTTTTCCAGCCCAAAAGACCGGAGGAACCCAACTGAAGCTGATAATCGACTACCCTAACGAGGTACAGGCGCTGTTCAAACCTATGAGGTAAGAGTCTTTTGTTTTAAAATAATGGTCAAGTAAGCAGAGAGCAACTTGACTGCGTGTTTGCTCGCCCCCCACCCTAAGCGAATTAGGTAAACGGCGATAAATCAATTTTATGTATTTAACCTGCTACAGCACAAACGTTGTTTGTATTTGTATTTGTATACACTGATAGGCTAATTACCCTTTACATTAAAAATGTTTGTGGATGTAAACATCTAGAAGGTAAATTTCGAGGAACAAGTGCACCAGCTTATTTTTGTAACTAAAGTTTTTTTACGCTAATAAATTAGGCTCTTCTCAAATAAATCCGTACATAGAATTTTTAGAAATCTGAAAAATTTTTGAATTCAGCAACCATTTGAAGGAAAAAGATCCATAATTAACAATAAAGAAGGAACTTCTGAACGTTTAGTCGAGTTGCAACGGCACGAACGTGCTATTACCCTTAAATTACGGCATCTTTAATAAATCAACCGAGGCTGTATCGCACTAGGCGATATTCGACTCACTCCGAGGAAATCGTTGTTAGCTAATTAAGCTTCGCCGCCTTTGTAGATAGTGGGTGTAAGTGTATAAAACCGTTTACCTATATGTCTTTCTTTAAGATCAGTAACCGCTACTGAGCTCCATATTCGATTCCAGCAATTGAATCTGTCAGTGAGAACTGTATTACAATAACAGTGAATGAAAATAGTGCTTCGAGAGTTATCGTTTGATTTTCCGCCACGTGAAAACCGCCTCAAACTACTCAATAGAGCGAAAGGAAAATTTATCTGAGCTTGCAACTAACCTAGTTCTTTGCTAATATAATACTTCTATCAAGCAATTAAAATGTTAAAACAGACTGACAAACGTAATAAAGCTGCCTTAGCGATATCCATTGATAAAAATAAGTCAAAATCGCGAGGAAAAGATGCAGTGATGTAAAAATCTACGCTCGAGTATTTAAACGGCGGTAGAATTGACACCAAAAAGATGCGAAGGCTTTCACGGCCGGCGTTAGGGGGATCGTGTGGTTGTATCTCGGGTTATAAGGACGTGGTCGGAGTTCAGAAACTCTTGACGTTTCGTCCACAACTGCGGCAAACATCTTCAGAAGAGAATCTTCTAAAAAATTTCATTTTCAATTTTGCTAAGTAAATTACTATTACTTTTCGTCACATCGCCGTCAAAAAGTGAGTCAATTTATATAACAACAAGATGTGGCTGCAAGTTCTACATTACTTACTCGCAGCTGTATAGTTTTAACTGTTCCGATCCTCCAAAACGTCAGTTAAATGATAAACGACGCAAGGCTTTGAGGAGTTTTTTCAAGATAAGTAGAACATGCGTAATGTATTATAAACTTGGAATTTTAACTTTGTATAGAGAAAATTGAATATAAGCCTTTTTTACCATCCGCCCCTTTTGTTAATCATTTCTAAAACGGTGAGAGCCCCGGACTGTAGAGAAGCTATTCGCGGGTAGTTCAAAGTAATTCAGTCAATTTTTGTTGTGTTTGTGGCATCTCTAATGGGAAAGCCTTGTCAGTTGAACTGATGGGCTACTCCAACCTTCTTCAGAAAGTACGATCGCCAAGAAAATCAGCAAGAAAATCTCAAAAAAATCGTCAGGACTTCACTTCCCCCCTTTTCTTTACTATCTATGGTCACTATATGGTAAAGGCATAACTCCTCTTTTGCTTTAAAGCACACTAGTAACCTTTAAGAAATTTTAGAACGCTCAATTATTCGTTATCTACCAGCTTCAAAATCCACCAAGTAGCAAATGATGATTACTTTAACACTCCCGTAGCTAATTCCAAGTTCTTGGTGAATTTCAATCATTCTCAAGCTATGATCAATTTAAATAATGTTCGTGTTGTCGTTCTTTCAACAGTCATTGAAATAGGGAGCCGAGAAGTGTCGCCGTTTACAGAGCGTGTCAGAAGATCAGTATGTTCGTTTGCGCTAACAAAAAGAACCGTTTTCGGGTGGAGCGGTAATTATTATCGGATTTTTACTGGCAAACTCGTGGTTTGTGTTCTGGCCGTTTATTTTTGGCCCTGCAATTGTCCTCTACTTCTTTGGGAAAATGTGAAAACGTCTCATTTTTGATGGTTATATCTGAGAGGAGGAAATCTCTAAGTAACAAATAAAAGGTATCCAGTCCTCCTTCCGTCCCTATCGTTGACTTCTCTTTTATTATAGCTTTGGGGAGGCTATCGTTGGGGACTTTTTTGTCAAGAGGTTTGGTCATCGGACCGGTGAGTAGCTAGTAGCATCACATAACCCGGGTGAAAAACTCTAGCCTAGTTGACTTTAGTAATCATAATTGAACATTTTGTTATAATGATCTAGATGTTTGACTTCTAGAATTTCTGGTTAAACTTCCAACGAAGTAACTACGTATATATGATTTTCCCTACTTTTTTATTCCAATTTTGTTACAAATATAATAGTTTGTTTTGCACCAGATAGTCGCTTCTGAAGTCCAAATCTCGAAAGAATGTTTATTACGATGATAATTCGCTGATTGATGAATATGTCGAGTTCCAAATTTAAATTAGGCCGGCCATTGCGCGCTCCAATGCGTACCAAGCAACCCGATAGAATCAAGGCGCCCCGCGTATCAAAAACATCCCGCTGAATTCCCATTTGACTGTCAGGCCGGGTAAATAACATAACGAGGGTCCTTTGACAATGTAATGCATAGCGGCGAGCTCTGGGACGTATCAATCGAACACGTGCTAACAGAATATAACCGCTAGGGGTTAAACTACGATAACACGAATAATTGTTCGGTGTCATTATATAAATAAGCCTGCAGACTCCCGAGCCGCTTGGCAGGGCTGGGTGTCCTTTTTCAAGGGTATCCGATTTGCCCCGGTGTTAATAATCGACTCACTTCAGCGCCTGTTTTGTAGTAGAGTCAACGTTCGTTAAAATTTGTTTTTGCTGAAATTTGCTTTACAACTCCAGTCTTCAGGATCTTTCGAGGTTTCAGATATTTTTCGTCTGGTCTCTCAGACGGAGGGTACAACTTTAACTTCCGCATAGAATATTTAGAATAATTTATTAGGGTTTTTCTAGGGTCATACAGCATTTGAGCATTATAAAAGTTCTATTAATGCTCATTGTTTTCTTTATGCATTACTTAAATATTTTTTACGTCTTAGGATTTCTAGATCATCTTCAGTAATGATACGTATTATCTTATTATCAAAACCTAGGATCTTTGAGTAATTTTATATTCTTGAAAAACAGGGTTGCGTTGTCGTAGTATTTTTATTTTAAAATTTAGTAAAAATTCTTACAATTCAAAAACAAAATATTTACTCTAGGATCTAGGGTTGTACACTCTTTTGATTAAATTGCATTAACGTATTTTATACTAAAAATTTAGTAGCAGTGTTATCTAATCTTTAGAAACATCAGCACTCTTGTGCTTTTGTAACTTGAAACACTTTATTCATAATCCTGTAAGGTTTTCGCTAGGGTCATGTAGGGTAGATATGTGCTTGTAAGTCACAGAAACTTTTAGTAATACAGTTTTTCATTTGATCTTTAAGTTCATCGTGTGGTTACTTATCGGGTTATTAAGTAGTGGTCGGAGTTCAGAAACTCTTGACTCTTCTAAAAATTAAATGACTGTCCCGTGGGTTTTTGCTTTTATACTCGTGCGAAGGTGGTAGGAATGGTGTTGGGGGCCCTGGTTGACGTCACTGGAATGCTAGATAACGTAATCTGGCTAACTGCTGACGTCAGTCGGGTCGTTACAGGTAATATTTAGCATTTTCTGATGTCACTCACTCTTTCATCGTATCGCAGTCTGTTTTTTGCCCCTTAAGAGCGATAAACCAAGATTTAGGTAGATTGAATCTATCGTTCCTGTTAAAATTATTTTTATATTTATAAATCTCCACCGTCTCTCTATATAATCTCGGGTAATAGTTTCTACAATTGGATAAAACTTGTGTTTGCCCAAATTCTATCTTGTGGTCAGGATTTTTCAAGTTGATTAAGACGTAGATGACGTTTATGTTTCTTTATCCTAGTGGTAATCTTTCGGCTCGTAGTCCCAATGTAGAGTTGGTTACATGAACAAGGTATGCAGTATACCCCTGGTGTATTCTGTTGGTTTCTTGTATCTTTCGCTGGTCTAAGCAAATCCCATATCTTGGTGGAAGCAATATAGACGGTTTCTACCTTGTGTTTATTGAGAATTTTTCTTATCCGATACCTAACCCCTCTATAAGGTAAGAAAGCTTTGCCTACCATGACCGATTTATTAGGTTTAGTGCTCTATTTATCTCCGTCCTCGAGTAACCATTCCCTTGTAAGGCGTATTCTAAATGTTTTAATTTTTTCTCCAAAAACTGTGGTTGATATATATGTTGTGTTCGGTCTACCGATGTTTTCACAACCGTTCTTTTTTGACTTGGGTAGTGATTAGTCTGTTTACGAAGGTATCTGTCCGTATCCGTGGACGAAACGTTAAGAGTTTCTGAACTTTGACCACGGTCTAATAACCCGATAAGCAACCAAATGATGCACCATAACAGCGACCGTGAAAGTTTTCGCATCTATTTGATCTTTAAGTGCAGCATAATAGAAGTAATCTAACTTTATGTCTTTTAGGGTTTATCTAGGATCATGAAGTCTTTTGATATGCCATATAAGATAAATTTAAGAAATTTTAAAATTGCCACAAATTTATACAGAAGATACTTTTTTTCGTTGATTTGGAGCAAATTAAAATGTACTTTCTTCAAAAATATATCTGTCGTGCCATTGTGAGTTTATTATCATGCTTTTTGAGTTTTGTTTCACCCTGTATTTAATAAGATAATTTTTCAATAATTGGTTGAGACGCTAATTTATCACTCTTGCCGTACCATTTCCTTAAGAAAGATACAAAGACCTTAGAAAATTTTGTTGGCCAATCCAGGGAATCGAACTCGAGTTTTTTGCTCAACAGCCCTCCTAGTTAATCATTTAGGCACGACCTCCGCCGTAATAATTGAAGTCTATTTCCATTTTATTGAAAAATTCATTAGCCGATTCGATTTTCTTTCGTTAAAGGGTTATTTCGCGTGCTCTAGCGCAATTTAGGAGTTAAGTTTTTGCATTTCACAACAAAAAGCGATGTCAAGTTCGGTACATTTTCGTCTGTTGAACCTGGTAGGACTGAACTATTCTGTTTGTGTCACACAAATAATTAGCGACAAAAAATTGGAATCATACAACTGTGGTTGCATCTTAAATCTTTATTATTAAATTTTTCACTCTATTATTAGGTCGAGTATTTATTTCTAATCCGATCAGAGATTTTTCCGGAGCATCCTCCGAATTGCACCTTTACGGAGCTTCGATTTGTTCCAGCCTTGACCGACCTAGCTGAAGTAGTGAAAAGCTGCGCGAATTTTCTGCATACGTTGATGAATGGCTCCTATTTCGAGGGAGTCTGTCTGATGGCGGCTCCTTTTTTGCTAAACAAATCTGGAATTTGAAAGCAGAAAGAGCCAAATGTAGCGAAAAGTCTCTCTACCGATAACGCGCCACCCCTTACAGATTTTGCTTAGAGTTTGCAGCTGTTACGCGCTAAAAAATCATATTTGCAATGTAATGAGTTTTTATCTCGTCGGGATGTTCAGAAGTTGACCAGTAAGTGAAGTTTAATGAGGCTTTATAATGTTATTCGGCATATCCGGGTCCTAATTTAAAAATGTATATTGAAACTTAAGACTTAACCAATAATACGTATAAACATCGATTTTTACGAGGTGTACATCAGGATTTGCTTCTAATCAGCAACTTCCACTTGAGCAAAGTTATAGGTACAACCAATTTGGTTTAATTTAAGTAAATAATTTGTTATTTAACTTCTTGAACCCGTAACACACAAGTTACTTTATGATTAGGTGAATATTTATGTCTAAATTTATGTAGATTATAAAAAATTGTATTAGGTGATTTTTTACTTTCTGGTGATTATAATGAAGCAGAATTTCAGGGAACATTTTAGAGAACTTTCACTCTAGTTTGGGTATTTTAACGTTCTCTAGAATTAATCTTTATTTTAAGGGGAAACTTTACGAAGTAGGTGATTGCGTTAGCATTAGAGTATACATTAGTACTATAGGCTTGCAAAATAATTTTCTGATACTTGAGTACCTTATGCCACTTTGTATAGAAATACTCCCATTTGTACATATATTTTAGGATTGTTTCGTTTATGTCAAAACTTTGTCACTCTATGCACTTCAGTACAGTTACTGGTACCTTACTAAAGTCACTTTGTGTACTCGAAATTATTTTGTTAATATTAACACACTACCTTCCAAAAATAATTTTTATTAATTGAGATAATATATTGTCCTAGTAGATATCGTTTAGAATCCTAATCGTTATATTTAAAAAAAAATTTATCATTAATGCAATTTCTTTGTTGTTATATGACATTGCCTTTTGTTACCATGCATATGTTTCTTTTTTCTAAACTACCATTTCGTCGTGTATGAACTTAATATAATTATTTAAAATATTAATGAAATGAAAGGGGAAGCATCTAAATCTTCATGTAAGAAAAATGATTATTTAATAAGAACAAAAAACGCAAAGGGTTCTGCAATTCATTTTCAAATATTGATTCCTTCTTTTGGATCTTGAACAATGTTTTGGCGAAAAAAATTAAATCGACATCTCGTAATTTTTAAAAGGCGATGTGAAATTCGTGAAAGCATGGTTTGCTTTTTACACCTCTTAAAGATCGAATTTCGAAAAATTTTTCTAAAATTTTTGTTCTGTGGCTTACAATTATTTTTTAGTAACGATTTATAGCCAAATTAAATCACTTGCTAATAATATACTTAACCCAATACTTTGTTGTCGCCATTATTTTCATGGAAGTTCCAATCGTATCAAAATTTTCGAACGGTAACATGGTGGAAATAGCCGGGTTCAAAATCACGTCTTTTTGGGCCATCACTCACACTATACTGTAAAAGGAGAAACAAACAATGGTTAACAGCAAAAATTGTAACAAATATAATTAGCCGTTGTTTTGTCTACAGATTGGTTAAAATTTACATTAACTAATGTAACCCTTGCATTTAAATCCATTTGATTTTTTTATTCAAACCCACAATTTTTATTTCTACTTTTGTACATCAAATGAGAAGGTTTAAATTGAGCTAGAAGTAAAAGCTCAAATTATCATGCCAAATTATGTTCCCGTTGAATTACAGCCTTTAAAAGTAACTATTACGTCTGTTAAAAGCTGACATAAATTTCATGATATATGAAAATGGTTGATAATTAGATACAAACTAGAATTTTTTACACGCTATAAGGTGAACGAAGAGAGGGGCGCGGCTTCTGAGAGTTGTAGGTAGGGACGCCTGAAAAAGATTTGTCTTATCAAGTATAAGGCGGTCCAAAATTTGAAAAGATTTATAGCACAGTTTGCAGAGGATGAGAAACAGTTTGAAATGAAGGTCACCGACGTTTTCCAAAGACTAGTATAACCGGAGAAAATATTCTCATAGTTAGCTGCTTTCTCTAGGATGACCGGTTACTAAAATTGCTTCCGAGTCGGAATAAGCCACACCAATACTTAGGCAATTAGAGACGTTATTTTACTTTTCCACACCTGGTCTCGCACCAGTAACCGATAAAAAATTAGAGATTTGTTTTGGGCTGCACTAGAACACCCTTCATATAGATTGGACTTATTGTTCTGCGATTATAATTTATTTGGACCGCTAAAAGAACCACTTGGAAAAGAAAGATTTGTCAACGATGTTGGTCTTACAATCATCTTTATTTTACGATAGTCGGATCAAGTATCTATCTTTTCATTATGCTGAAGAAATACATAGAATATCAAAATGTTTTCCAAACACTTCTTATTTCACCTTTACTCTTCTTAGTGAATGTACCCAGAAACAAATAACACCAATAGTTCTGGACAAATCTGATGGAAACTCTAACATCTCGAAATATAAGAGGCGAAAAGTTTAAATTAGGCGTTCAATTTCAAATTCTATGACAAAATAAGTCTGATACCTCTACATACGTCAGATCTTAAACATCAATTGATTGTCGCCTTGTATTTTATTGTCAAAAAGAATTGCTATAGGGAAACTTAATATTTTTATATTTATATCTTTCGGAGTTTACAACAATTACGTGGGTGAATTTATTGATGCATATTAAAAATACAAACATACAATGTTATATTTCTATATAATCTTTTGATTTAGAAGAACATTTTTCTAAACGGGTAGCTAATTTTTGATCTCATTGTCACAAAATGAAGGTGGTTGTGGCACTAGCAACATCATCGTAAATCTCTGCTCTCATAATGCTTCTTTTGGTAATCCAAAGTAACAGTATGGAAGGTGTTTTAATGTAGATCAGAACAAATCCGCAATTTCTATCGAGTTTGCATAGTTATACCGAGTATTATGGATTGCTTGCGCAATTTCAAGAGCAATTTCCGTAACCGTTAATCGGTAGTCATTCTAGATAAAGTGGCGAACAACGCGAATATTACTCGCTGGTTCTTAGATGTGTGTGTCGGTATGTTTCATTTTCAGTTGTTTCTGGCCCTCCGAAAAATTGTTAATTGCATGCGTACATTTAAGTATTCTTAAGGATGTTGTCTTCGTACTGTAACTAAAATCTTCTAACAGTTTTGATCTGTTTTATGTTCTTTGCGGTGGAAAACGATAATAATCCGTTTTCCAAACATACGAGAGTAACTCTTGTTCTATCTACAATAATCAGAAGGCGCGCTGCGCTCCTCTCTTCATTCACTTCACGACGTTTAAAAAAGAAATTCCGGTTTTTATTTGATTCGCCCACGTAAAATTAGAAGTATTAATCAACAATCCACAGCCATGTATTTATCTCTTTAACACAGTTTATTCTAAACAGGTTAACAGTGAAACTGCAGTTGTCATTTTCTAATTAGTCAAAATCAGAAGATAAAGCAAAGACAATAAAAAAAAAAGAAATAGCTACATTGAAAATAACAAAGGTGGGGAAATGGCTCTGATACTTATTTTCTTCTTCTTCTTCTGTCGTCAAGGCTTAGGCCATTCTGCCTGTTCCGAACTTCATTTGATTAGGACCATCTTTTCTTCGGTCTTCCTACATCTCTGCGTCCTCTTGGGTGGTAGTTTAGGATTTGTTTCGGTATTCTTTCTTCTGTCATCCTATTAACGTGTTGTCTCCAATTGTTTCTGTATTCTTCTATTTTGTCGTTAACGTTGAAAATTTCTAGTTCTTCCCTTATTTCTTCATTTCTTATCCTATCATTCCTTGTGCAACCTTTAACATTTCTGAGAAACCTCATTTCCGCTGCTTGTATGCTAGATTTGTTTTTTGTGTTTGTTATCCACGATTCGCTTCCATAAGTGAGTACAGGGACGGCCATGGTCTTGTAAAATTTCATTCTTGTTTCTTTTCTTGTTTTGTGTTTTAGCGTTCTATTTATTGTCCCGCAAATTGCTTGGAATTCATGAATCTTGTTTTCTACATCTTTATCATTTTCGTATGTGGTGTCGCAGCCTAAGTAGTTGAAATGAGATATCTGTTCTAAAGTCTTTCCATCTATTATTATTTTCGATCGCACTGGTTGTTTTCCTTGGAAGGTCATTATCTTTGTTTTGTCTTTAGATATTTTCAAATTGTAGTTTTCGCAGAGTAATTTGAGACGGTAAATTGATCTTTGCAGATCGTCTTCGTTCTTTTGAATTATTATTAAATCATCGACACATAGCAGTAGGTTTATGTTTTTGTCGTCTCGTAGTTTTATCCCTGGGTTTACTTGTGGTTTCCAAACTTTAACCACGTCGTCGATATAAATATTAAATAAAGTGGGTAATAGCCCACACTCTTGTCTTAGTCCTTGATTTGTTTGAATTTTATCAGACTTACTGCCGTTGTTGTTTATTACTATGTTTGTGCTAATATATAATGATCTTATGATTTCTATAAGGTGGTTAGGGAATCCTTTTTCTTTCATTATTTCAAGGAGTTTATGTCTGTCTACGCAGTCAAAAGCTTTTTCGAAATCTATAAATGCAAGGTGGGTTTCCAAGTTGAATTCTCTTCTTTTTTCAATTAATTTCTTTAAAACGAATATGTTGTCACTACATGAGCGGCCTTTGCGAAATCCAGATTGCCCTTCGTCTAGTAATACCTCAGCTATGGGTTTTGTTCTTTCATTATTTTGGAGTATAATTTATAGGTGGTGTTTAGGAGGCTGATTCCTCGATAATATGAGCATTTTGAGCGGTCTCCCTTTTTAAATATTGATATGACCTGCTGTCTGCCATTCTGTTGGGATCTTCTTCTTTTGCCAACATTCATTTAAAAGATGTAGTATTCTGAATTCTAGAAGTGGTCCTCCATATTTCAATAATTCTATACTAATTCCATCGGGCCCTGCAGCCTTCCGGTTTTTCATTTTATTTAGGCATTTTCTTAGTTCTTCTATGGTAATATTAATCATAATTATCAATTGTAAAATCAGTTTCATCAATATCTTCCTGTATTAAAATATCCTGTTCGTTGATTTCTCGATTATTCCATAGGTTTGTGTAGTGTTCCTTCCACTCTTTGTCGTTAATCGTTTTTAATTTTGCTACGTCCTTTACTGTGCTGTTCAAATGTTTCATCATTTTATAAGCGAATTCCTGTCTTCCATATACGTCGTGTTCTATGTTGCTTATCAGTTTTTCCCAAGATTCTTCGTGGGCTTGTCTTCGATCTGTTTTACTAAGTTTCGTTTTCATTGTAGCGTTGTTTATTTTCGGGGTTCTTCTTTGTAGATATATTAGATATGCTTCTTTTTCTCTTTTATTGCGTTCTCTACTTCTTCATTCCATATTTTTAATCCTCTAGTTTTCTTTCTTTTCTTTTCTTCCTACTGCTTCATTCGCTGCTTTAATGATGCCGATCTTTATATTATCCCATTCTTCATTGATTTCATTACTAGTGGGTATGTAGTAAGTGTTCTTGTAGTCTGTTTTGATATAAATATCGGGTACTTTCCTCTCTAAGGAGATGTATTTTGAAAACTTCTTCTGGGTTATTTGTGTTTGTGGTTTTCGTTTCTTCCATTTTGTTAATAGGGTTATAGTGGCTACTAGAAGATAGTGATCTGAATTTATATCACTTCCCTGTAAACTCTTGCGTCTTGCACGAGGTTTGTCATCTTGTTATTGACTATTACATAGTCTATGATTGATCTTAATCTCTTGCTGACCAGGTGTATTTGTGTATATCTTTTTCTTGAAAACGTGTTTGTTAGTTTTTGTTCGTTGAAAGTAGCGAAATGTCGTAGTTCTTGTCCATTATTGTTGATTACGTTTTCGCCGCATGTGCCTACAGTTCCTGGGATGGGATCTCTTCCCACTCTTGCATTTAGGTCTCCACTTATTATGAGGTGGTCTGTCTTTGTATACTTGTTTACTACTTTCTGTAGTTGTTTGTAGAACTGCCCTGTTTCCTCTTTCTTTCCCTCTTCAGGGGCGTATACTCCTATAACCATCATGTGTCCTCTATCTATTTTCATTCTGGTAGTTACTATTCTTTCATTGATATATTCGTAGATTACTATTTTGTTTCTCCACTTTTTATTGACCATGATTGCGACTCCACTACTTGCCCGTCTGTTTTGAGGTATTCCGCTGTAGATCATTATATAATTATTAGTTATTAGTTACTTATTTTTATTGCAATAATTTATACAATTTACCATACAAAAAACAAATTATGGCAGTTTTTACCGCAGAAAAATACAAGAGAGCTACAAAAATTAGATTTTTATATGTTTTGGGGACAATGTTCGGATAAAATCTAAGTTGGCGTTTACCAACTACAATAATGATTTGAACTTTGACTTTAACCTACTAAGCACGTGTAAAGCATGACAAATTTGTAGAGCGGTTCCTAAGAGATATCCACTTAAATAAGTTTGTTACAACTTTAGAACATTTGCTCCTGTTATTTATTTCACTGGTGTCAACGAAACACAAAGTTCACCATAAATTGTAAATACGCAACAACAAATATTATGTTTGTAAAACAATGTTTAACTCAAAAGAGCATTCTGTTCAAATCTGATTAGGTGATCATAACGTTGAGGTACTTTAGTAATTTTCAGCATTGATTAGAGGCTTGTCTTTCCAAATTCTGCTCTTGTTTTCTTTTTTTTTTAAATTATTTATTTATAATTTATAATTCGTTTTGTTTTCGGAAGAAATTTGTCAAATTAATAGTCATGCAGCTATCTTTTGCATTTTATTTTGTGCATCCTCTTATTGAAAAAAGATTACAAATTGTGCTTCTGCAACAAAAAATACTTCATAAATAGAAAGATAATTACAGTTCTATTAGCGAAACCATGCAGCAGTCGGAAATACACGGCGCTTGCAATATAAATAAACGAACTACGATGTGACATGCCATTTTGCAATGTAGCATTATGATGTTAATGCGCTTGTACGAAACGAAGCACATGAATATCACGATTTCGGAGTTACAGGGCACTGCAGCTTCAATCGATACCGCATTTGCTATAACTCATAAGTCTACGAGCAGCTCAGGATCTTGTCTTTCAGCAGTAATGAAATATTAGAGCAGCGCTTCACTTGGCTGTCCTAGCATAGTTGTGTTTAGAAATATGGTTTTGCGATTGTGAAGCTTGCCTAGCACAGCATTATAGAAAACATACAAAAACAGCAGTAGAACAGTAGAACTGGCAGTTTTATACGAGGGTGAATTAAATGTAAATCGTGAGATAAGTGGAGAGCGCTGTAGGTAAGGATATCTCTCGTACTATTGCGATATCAGAGCAAGAAGTATCTTCGTGTAATATGCAACAGATTATCAAGTTTCCCAGGACAATGGGCATAAAGTCACCTGAGTATATATTTGTGACGTTAACAATTCTTGGTAGAACGATTAACAGTGGAAAATAAAAGTCACCGACGTCGCCGTAGGACCAGTTCTGTCGAGAAGAATATTCGCAATGTCGTCCGCCTTCTATAGGGTGACTACTAACTAAAGGCTGTCTAAATTGTTTTGAGGTTGAAATAACGACGACGTTCAGGAAATTATTCCTGACGATCTTAGGTTTCGAAGAGTATTTGTCTGTTCGCTGAAGATCAGAAACAACAGAGTTTCGTGGTGTACAAATGACTATTAGCACGCTAGCAGGAATAAGGGGCGGATTTTTGCACTGGAGTGTTATCTGCGACGAAATTTAGATGCACCATTGCATCCTAGAATAAAAACTAGCCAGTATGGAGTGGCGAAAAATGGGAAAGAGGAAGGAGTTCTCGTAACGGTATTTTTTTATTTTAAAAGAGCTTTATACATTATTTCTTCTAAAATTGTCGTACTATAAATGCTGTGTACGACTATCAATTAGCACACTCTTCTCTACAGTTTGGATTTACCGCCCTTCGCTAATTATTTGTTTGGACCACTAAAAAAGGACCACTTAGGAGACAGAAATTTGACGACAATAATAATATTTGATTGGTGTTACAACCATCTCCATTTTACGATAACGGGATCACCAAATTACTCATCCGTTGGATGAACGTGTTTCTTAATGAAGAAATTATGTAGAAAAATAATTTTGTAATTTGCATTTTATGGCGCTTTAAGAAACCAAAAAAATTTATATTAAGTTTTTGATTCTTCAATACATTCAAAATGAAGTAAAAGCTAAAATCTACTATTTTCTCCCAAAAAGCGTTTATTTTAGAAAGTTATCACCGTCAATATTGATGTTTGGTGTTTATGCTTAGCACAAAAGTTTCATTTTTTCAAAAATTCTTTGAAGGCCAAAACGACAGTCTTTCGATTAACTTATGATTGGTCAGACTCTGGAGAAGATGAAAATCTATTGAGAATGGCAAAATGAATATGGTGAATGAATGAGAACTTTGTAGTTGAACTCCAGTAACTTTGGCAGCATCGGTCGTTTTACATGAGGGCTCACATTAACGTGAAGAAGTGTCGGCTCGTATCTATTGACTAAAGATGGGATGTTTTAAATATAGTTTCTTATGCATAATATACAATTCACTACACTAATTGTTTTACGGATGATATCTTTGTTCCGAATCAAACAATTCCTTCTTATGTCCAAACATCAAGAAATAGATCACCCCTAGTCTGTGCATCTGTTATGTTCTGTTCATTTATACGGAACCGATCTATTAAGTTTTTTCACTTTTCTAATGATGACTTATCGTCGTTTTCAGCGCTTTGAAACAATCCGCACTGAACAGTAGTCGATGGGTTTCGTTCAACTTCTGTCCATGATTTGTATATAATAGTAGCAATCGATAATCTATCCTAATTTGATTCATTCCCTTGCCGTTCATGGTGCATCAAATTCTTTTTCGAAAGGAGACTATTCTCTTCTTGGGAACATTTCTATATGAGAAAAAGGATGGATATAAAAGGTTTGTCAGATAATAACGTGTAAAAAAACGACTGATCAAAAATTCATCATTTTATGTGAAACTACCTGGTGATAATGGAAAACGTTATTTTTTTGTTTAAGGGTCTCCATACACGGTCAAGTACATTTGGCGCCATGTTTGCTTTCGAATATGTGTAATTTATACTAAAAGATAACATCGTGGTGCTTGGTATTTATTTTCATCTTGGCACTACAGGTACAGTAAGATCAGTGCATGGAAATTTTTGTTAATTATGCTGGTCTGTACATTCCTTCTGTTCCTTGCCCGCTGCAATTTCCGTATTAGAGGATGTTTCGCCGCAGCCCGGGGCAAAAACAGCGCACCATTAATTTCAGAGCCGCCACGTCACCGCTCGATTAATTTGCAACTTTCTTTAAGTTCCGCTGCGCCCGCAAGTTGTTCGATAAGTGAATTTGCCGGATTTTATTGGAAGCTAATTCCGTGATTAATGTTTTTAGTTCGCAACCGACAAAGCGACTCTTTTGCGCTGTGCAAATGCTGCAGCATCGGCGGCTGTTTGCCATGCAGTTATTAATTCTTCCAATTACCCACCAGCTTCCGAACAAGATCGGCGACAGTTGGAATGGATGCGCTTTGATATTTATGAACCAGATTCATTACTTCTAATCATCTCCGGCTCGTTCAGTATTTACTGGTAATAACGCAGCCATTATTACATGGATGTGCATTATTGTCGTTCCGCGTAACTCACAAAGCGAAATACATTTTACGTTCCTTTGTGTTTGAGAATTGATGTAAATAAAATTGCCGTTGTCTTCCAAATGTAATTATCCGTAACTACGGCATTGTGATGTATATGGCCAAATTATTTCTTTTGATGATGTTCCTATGTTTACATTAATTATGGTATGATTTGTATTATTACGGTTATGGATGTAATAGACATGATAAACGTTAAAAATGTGTGTTCAGAAAATTATTTCAATTTATAGACATAAATATGTTTTTATAATAAACCTCAAAGCATCCTGTGCCACCAACTCAAAGACCTAAATGAGTATTATAGCGACAGTGCGTTGCTTACGCAAGATACTAGGAAACAAATTCTGAAAAAATTGCCTATTTGAGAAAAGCGACAAGAAACCTTGGTGGAACATGATCAACCATAGTGGAATTATTTGAAAAAATACAAATTTTACACTTTGTTAAACTAGCATAAAACTTTTGATGAACCAGAGTTCATGATAATAAAACGATGGCATTGTACGGCTGTGAAATTGTGATTGACCAAAAGGTACCTAAGGGAACTTTAGGAAAATTTAGAGAGGAACTGGAGTAACGTCGTGATCACTTATAAGGGCCCCCTTTGAAAATAGTTTTTTTTTAAGCAGTCCTAGTCTATATGTTGTTAAAAACTAACCGAACCCTTCTTTAAACACCCCATCAAAGTGTATGTTTGGAATGATTTTAAAATTTACAATTCTTTATAGAGACGTTATTTATTGCATAACATTTAAAAATTATTTGGTGTGGTCTGCTCGATAAGCCTGAACTTGTCCTTTTTTGTGTAGATCTTTGAGCTCAGTTTAGACCTTATGAAAACTTCTAGAAGAGCTTTTTTAAAAGACCTAAATAATTGTAATTACAAGAGCTGAGACTCAATAAAAGAGCTGCAAGATATTATTGATGGTCTCTGTAGCGCTATATAATTAGCATTTGTGAATATGTTTTTGCTCTAATGAATTCTTAAAGGAAGCATTAAAGTTTTATCCAAAGACTGGAATTTGTAAAAACAACGACAGAATATTTACATGACTTTTCCTCTTAATATTAAGAATGAGAATACGAGCATGGCTGAAATACACGTCTAAGATAAATAGCATTGGAGATTGTTGTGAAGGTTTTACTTTTTTTCAGAAAGTGTATGGAAAAGATATTTGATTACATTTAACTCAATAGATGAGAAATACTAACCGTGCTTGGAGAGTCCCTTTTATGAACTAGTGGTTCATATAATTTTAAGGTAATTCGCCTTTAGCATAACATAGCTTCCCTAAGCACTCATATAGGGAACTATTATGCTTCTCAAAAGCTTCTTCTAACAATTTAAAGAATACATTAACGTTGTTCTTATTAAATCTTAAAGCTTACATAATGACAGAATATTTTTATGAGATTGCACGGAAAAAAGCATCCAAGCTCTACCGAGTTTTCCATTCTTGAAGTTTTTTTGTCATTTCTAATAGCTAGTTGGTACGTTTTTGACGCAGGTCTACAAGTGTAAAGTTATAAAATTTTTCGTTGGAAGTTGTTTTGAGGTAGATACTAAACCAATTGATTTTTTAATCCATACCTTAGATTTTCCTAACTTTTCTCCTGCCGCCTTTGAAGAAAAAGCGTCAGGTTTTTTTTCTTAGAAACTGTAGCATCGTACGAGGTACTTTAAATATTTAGGCAACTTTTGGAGCACCCATTTTCTTCTCATGGAGAGTCTGAATTGCTTTTTCCACATTCACTTTATTCCACTTCTTCTTTTTGTTCGTAAGAAAATATTTTGACTTACTTATTGGACTTTTGGGTTGGTAGTCCCAATTTAAACTTGTTACAGTTGGAATTTTGAAAGTTAATCAAACAATAAAGGCAAGTGATAACCATTAAAACCAAATTGATTCTACAATCCACAAATATACTTAATACTACGGTTAGAACCAATCATATAAACTACATAAAAGCAATAAAAAATATAATAGAAAAAGTTTGGAGCACGCTAAAAATATATTTTGTATCATTACACAAGTTGGAATTATTTCCGCTGATGGATAGCACATACTAAAACCTAAAGCTATAATTTAGACTTTTTGAATTTCTCAATCTCTTTCTATGTTATCTTTGGTCAAAAATTCACTTTTATTACGGAAATTTTTATTTTTACTAATATAATCTACGTAAAGTTGACTTAAATTTTTTGATTTAATTTACATTGCATAATTAATTATTTTATTTATATTAATTATAACAATTACTGAAAAAATAACAAAAACGGTTTTCTACACTTTGACCTTTTAGCTGCAAAATTAAGGTAACGCTCGCTACAATATTAATGTCAAGAATACAAAAAAGAGAAAATAATCCAAATTTGTTTAATTAATTTTTAACAACTGGAAGTTTAACGTGTAGTATTAAATAATGGGGAATTGAATATTTTGTCACTTTTTTGTGTACGTCAACATTTTACAAGCTTAGTTTACCACTAACTAAATTGTGAAGTAACACAAGTTTTGATCTATAATATCAAGGTACAGACAAACCAAGAAGTTGTGCACTAATAAATCAAGTACAAGCTCAAGTAATCAAAGTTGGTTGAGTTGCCAAAGGTCAAAATTGCGGAATATAAAAAAATAGAGCAGAGTTTATAAATATGCCCTGAAACAAAAATCATGGTAAATACAAAAAAACGGAAAAGATGAGAACGTTTAGGAAGAGCATGTGGTAAAACAACATGAGGTCAAATACACCACGAAAACATAAGATACCAATGTCAAATTTATTTCGTAAACGATTGGATCAAAGAAAGAAGAAATGAAAAAATTTAGAGACAGGCCAATGCGAAGATTGAGAGAAACAGATAGGTTAAAAACAAGAAGAAGAAAAAGATAAATTTTAGGCTTTAAATAATTAGGCATAAAAATATTGTGTTGTATTTGTTGCAAAATATATTTAAAAAAGAAATCAGTCAGTTATTTATTACTCACCCTATATAATGAAACAATTCCGACCGCGCTCTAAAAAAGTTGTAATACGGTGTTAACATTCTGCTAATTAAGAGCCATTAAGCGTCTCATATCCCGTTATGGGACGAACCGGACTAATAATGATAATAATAATGTAAAAACCAAAATTACACGGTAAACCTATAGATGTCTTTTATCATTCGTTGCATTGTGTATGTACCGTATTCTTTTAATATATGGTGCAAATTAGCCTTATTAGCCTTCTGATTAATTATATAGAGTTCTTCAAACAGAAACTCAAGAATAAATTTGTGTTTTTCAATGTGTGTTTGGTATTATTTTTGTACGGTATTTGGAATCAAACTTGAAACATGAAGATGGGCATTTTTAAATTACAAAAAGAGGAAATGTAAATTTAAGGCACCCGCTGCTTTTACAAATCCAGCCATCGAAACTGCGTCGGTGGTGGAGAAATGAAGAAAGCGCCGTCACAGCAGAAAAATAAGACGGAAGAAGCGCCTAATTAGGCGCGAGGCGGCTTAAGCGGCGCTAATCCAGGGCGATGATTTTTAATTTGGTTGCGCCGGGCGAAACAACTGCATTAACGGTGTTCCAGCGAACCGCCCCAATTCCTCCTTGTGTAAACGTATGCTGTGGCGGGATTAAGATTACCTGACAGCCGAGGTTAATTTGCATCTCCCGAGGGTCGACTATATCTTAACCGTTCCCTTCATGCCGGACGTCCGGCCTGCAACGGTTTAGTACTTGTACCGCTCTTCCACAGATTATTATCAGGATTAACATGGCATACTAAGTTGTCTGAAGGTGTTTTGCATACTAAATGGATTAATTAGGCGAATTATTTTATCCCTTCGGAGCGTTTTCTGGCGCGCAGCGGCGGGTTTTTGCGCGCCACGCCTTAGCAACTGCCGGAAAATGAACTCGCGGCACTTTCGCTGAAAAAGAACGCTGCACAAAATTACTGTTTCAGCTAGCTGCTGAAAAATTGAGAGGTATTATTCACTATATGCAGATAGGCCCAAGCTTTTAATATGGAAATCTATTTGGTATTGATTATTTTGCTAATTCTATAAAATTATCTTATCCCCAAGAAATTTCTTTGGGTATGATAACAGATAGGTAGAGATATTTGGGTAGCAACAGCTAATGATTATTAAATTTACCCCCCGTATCTGTGGAGCTTAGTGCTTGCAATGAAACCTTCATTAACACTACTATCATTATCACTTTATCTTTTATACTTTTTCTATTATTCTGCGTCTTTTTTTATTAAGAAAATCGATTTGAAAACTATATGGTAAGAAGCAAAAAGTGCATATATTGTTGGTGAACTATAATAATAAGGTTCTACTTATCTACAGGATTTTCAAAGATGAAATTAGAGGAAAGCCGACAGTCGTAACTATGTTAACTTTGACTTTAAATAAGTTTTTAAAGTAGTTGAATTACTTAACAAGTTATACGTCATAATAAAGAGCGTAGCTTGCAGACTGATATTCTAATTAACTGTTCTGTGGTACAGCGTCAGGTGATAACAATGGTGAGGCTCTACGCCCCGCGTGAGAGCACGACCTGCAAACTGAGAGGTTGAGGTTGTCATATGTTTGTTATCACTACCCACTCGTTGAGTATCAATTCTCATACAGAATGATGTGGCAAGCCCGCGCCTTAAGTGACCGCATTATTGTTCCTTATTAGAATTGAACCCGGGTGCATTTTTAGTGACTAAATGGGCATCTGAGCTCCAGGAATTAATCCGAGTCTGTCTACACTGCAGCTACACACCTTAACCGCATGGTCACGCTAGCGATGAAAAATAATTTTAAAACCTTCAAGACTAAAAGGTACAGGTATATGGATTACGAAAGAGATATGTGAACATCGTAAAGAATTAACTCGCTTCATGAAATTGAACAAAAACATAGTTAAGACACAAGAAATTAATAATACAAGGAAAAGAACATATACAAATAAAAGATAAGCGAAAAAACTTCAAAAGTGAGAAAGTCAAATATAAGATCACCGGGAAATACAAAGGATAAAGAATTGAGAAAACAAATGAGGATTATTACATAATTATATGGTCGACCAAAAAAATATAATAAACGAAAACTGAACAGAACATCAGAAAATTCCAATAAGAATGGTATAGATTTTAGCATTATGTAGTAGTACAAACAGAAAATAGTAATAAGAAAGAACAACGAGGAAAAGAAAGAGAAAAGTGTGACACAGGTAAATTAAAAGATCAGGAATTAATATAGATATGGATACGGATACAGGTAATATTTTACTTCGAGACCTGTATGTCTGAAAATATCTGTACTAATTCAAAGTTAATTTTATATAAACATATTCAACGACCCTCGCCAACTTAACTAGCATAAGTATGGCTAAAAACAAAAGGACAAATCAAATTAATGTACCTAATATCTGGGCACTATCAAGTGATCTTTTTGGGTCAATAAATGAAAATTGTGGATGCATGGGATATAATTGCGACTTAAGACAGAATTATAGTGCATCAAATGTGGTGACTGAACTTAAGCATAACAGAGTGACTTGGTTATGTGACATACAAAGGGTGGAAGGAGAAAGAAATGTTAAAAGAATCCTACAAGAGAACTTTGAACGAAAGATGCAAAAGTGAAACATAGGACACGCAACATAATTGAAAATGAGCATTAACAGCTGAGGGATTTCAACAAGAAATTGTAATGAACGCAAAAGTGTTATAAAAGAAGCAAAGTTAATTGTTTTTTATTGATGACTAATCAGATCAATATCATATGATGTTAAAGATGCTTTTAATCTTAGAATATTTTGTTTGATTTATTCTGATTGCCGCTAAATATTCTTTTAACAATTGTATACTGATATTGCTTTATTTTTTTTCACTACCATCAGTACTTTATTATAAATATTTAGATAATTTTCTTTTAAAGTGGGTATGTAGATTCTTCTGACTAAAATTGTGGAGATAGGTGACGTTCCTAATTCTGAGTGTGTGAAAGAACTTTTCTAATAAACTGTCTAATGGTGTCTATTACTATTCCAGTATGAATTTGTTGTTTGATATTTACAGCACTTTATTTTAGAAAACCTGAAGCTTTTTGGGGTTGTTTCTAAAAATTATATCCAAAATGGAGCAGGCATAAATTTACGAAGGTTTGTAGGATCTGTACGTAGGAAAGATCTACTGTTGATAAGTAGGTAAAGCAATCGCAGTGTACTATAATCTAGGTTGAGCTTTTGATTAATGTGGATACATTAAGTTAATTTCATATTTAAAAGCAGTCTTTAATTGTTTTATTTTTGGAATTCAATCTACATGCTATACGTCTAGGAGTAAACACTTGGTTGCGCCGAGTGTGGTTTACCACTTGTTAAACCTTATACCTAGAATATTTAGTGATGCTTAGAGACGGTCAGTTGCATAAAGATCTTCGAGTAGGTGTTGCTTAGAGAAAGATTAGGTATGTCGAATATATACACATTAAATAATATTTACCCAAGAAAAAAAAAAGAAGAAACCTTGGGGTACTCTGACATGAATATATTTTTGTTTAAGATAGCGCTGTTAATGCAAATCGAGGAAGTTCTGCTATCCAAAAGGAAAATATGGTAGTTGTATGATAGTCTTATAATGGTAAGTGAGTTGTGTATGAAAAGCAGCCGCAGTGTTTACTTTCAGTCAGTTGATGGAATTATGATGTGTTCAGTTACTAAAGAGTTTAAACGTTTGTTAATTATTCAAATAACTTGGATA
Source organism: Sinelater perroti (assembly GCA_036346155.1). Classification (NCBI taxonomy): domain Eukaryota; kingdom Metazoa; phylum Arthropoda; class Insecta; order Coleoptera; family Elateridae; genus Sinelater; species Sinelater perroti. The sequence continues at coordinate 1,653,072 of JARFIY010000201.1, forward strand.
GAGCAAAAAGTGAACTGATCGACCGGTAGGATCTACAGTCTTATTTAACCCTTGTTTGTGAAACACGAGAATCTGTGCAATAGTAAAGTAGCCTAATCTTAAATAGGCATCGGACAGTGATAGTAACAAAGGCGTTCTGAATCTTACAGTTGTAAAGCTAAGAAGAAAAGCCAATCGGGTCATCACCTTGAACTGTACCGTCAACAGTTTGACATATTATGCACTTAGAACAACACTCTGATGTGGTGAATCAAAAACAACTATTGTTGCAAATGGATAATGTTGGACCACATACAGCCTACTTCTGATTTGGCACCATTGGATTACCATCCCTTTTTAGCCAGACGTCACTTTATAAACTACTAGGAAATAGAAGAAGGTGTCGTCAGTTCTTTGATTTCTCGAGAGTGGTATCAACGAGATATAGAATATTTGGCTCATAGATGCCTGAATGTACTTGCAATATAATGACATGTATCTCTCTAAAGAATTAAATAAGTAACTTTTATATTAAAAACCGAAAATATTTTTGCAACAATCTATAATATATATCAAAAACTCCAGCACAATTAATTATTGATAGTTATTAACAAACAATTGAGAATATGATAAGAGAGAAACGATACTCTAGTTATTTTGCGCCGAAGAGTTACTTGCAGCAATCACTGTGGAGTTTGGTCATAAAAATAATTAAAGAGAGTCTCAATTATAGGTAAGGAGAAGGTTAATGTCGACTTTATGATGGTTATGGAGATTATGAACATAGAAGTGGACATCGTACTGCCCCTTTTCTTCTAGGAGAATCTAAAAGTAACTACCAACAGCTACTCCAACTTGCTGGAGACAGATGTAAAACCACTAGAGTACATTTTAATTTGCAAGGAAGGAAGACCTAGGTGTGCCTTTAAAACAAATGTACTACCATTAGTCATTTCTAGACCTGATTTCAGTTCCCTTAATTACTATGTAAAGGATATCCTTAGTATCTATAATTTATTGATTAACCTGCACCTTGTAGAATTGTCAACTATTATTAGCATTAGAAGAGAAACAAGTCTTTGGAACAATCACTTGATAGCACAATTTATATTTCTAAACCGCGGAAATCCGAACGCCAGAAGACTCGCCGGCTGCGTGTTTATTCCGAAGTCGCGCCGTTACGCTCCTGAAAAACTCGCTTTTATGAAATTACAATCCCAAGCAAAATAGACCAATAAAAGTTGTTACCTACATTTACGTGACTTTCCTCACTTAAATCAGTAAACACATATGGAATATAAAATTGGCCCTAACCGATTTGTTTTATTCGTTCTGAATGCAAAATAGCTTTCCTGGACGGTGCGCTAAAAATTACCTCGCGGGAAACTGAAAGTCGACTAGTCGGGTCCGTGTTAATTCGGTTACGGGGAGTCTATTAATGGAGCTGTTTCGCTGAGATTTAATTTTTTGTGAAACGAGGGGATCCGTAGCAATTTTAGCGCTTTCCGCAGCTGTTGAGTTGTGGAACACAATAACAGGGGCAAAAAATGATGAATATCATGGTTGTCATTCTATTATGTGATGTATGAAAATGTTCAGGGGTACAATTGGTTGCCTATGTCCGATGAGACTTTGCAGTAATTTTTTGATTTTCAGTTATTCATAGATTTAGAGGTTATGGCGAAGAATTGTTTAATGACGACACACACGCAAATGTGCAAATAAGAGAAGAAGAACCTGCTGCCTTAAAAGCTGAAGTCAGATTCGCAATAAGAAAGCACAAGCCTACTACTACTAATAATTTTTAACGAAAGACTAAAACAAATATATCCTATCAAATACCGTCAGAACAAGCAGCTTTTGTTAAAGAGAGAGGAGCTGAACCTTAAACAAATTATAGAAAAGTCCCGTAATATTAAAGCTTTTGATAGCCTACAGTGAGAGAAATTGTGGAACGTTATGTTGGAAATGGAGATACCTCACCACCTTATTTACATCATTCAAAGATTATATGCAAATAGCAGTGCAGCAGCTCGCTTTGAGAAACAACTTGTGTGAGCTATTTAATATATAACATATATGGAGAATATATTATGAGAAAGGTTCTAGAAAATTGAAATTGAGGGAAATAGATGGAAAACGAATTACTAACCTACGTACTACTTGTAGAATTAGCGGAAGAAGTAGAACAACTATCAACATTGTTAGAGAAAGATAGCAACAACTACGGATTAAATATCAGATGATCGTCGATAGATTACAAAATAACAAACAAAATATAAAAATTTTAATATTGCGACGATAGTATTGTACGGCACCACTCCGTATGAATGTTTTTTATATGTTAATCTTCGCCAATCTTCTTTTGATTTATTTTATTTTATATCCCAGTAGTCGATTAAAATAAATTTTTAGAAATTCTAAGAGACTGTGGCCAACACTTTCTCAATCAATAATACGATGTTTTACTTTTCGCTGTCTACTCTTCTAACTGCTGCTTCGTCTTTGATAAGTAGTGACAAACATATGTTTCGTCTATGGCACTCAATAATCATAAAAATCCTTTGAATTACAGTCCATCACTTAATACTGTATTTCTGGTCGAGTTGGCACACAATTTTTTATGGATCATGCATTCACCTAGCTGAGCTACCTCTGTGAGTAATCTCACGTATTTTTATTCGTCTATCTTCTATAATGACACGCTAAATTTTTTCAAATGTATCGGTTGTGATGACTTCAACTTCTTTGGTACACATTAGGCCAAGTTTAAATTTGCTTCTCCTGATATAGTTAACAATGGTGCAGAATCTTTATATATTTAGTCAGATTTGGGCAGTCTTCCACTTTTTTAAATAAATATACTTTGCCACTACACGAAACTTGCTTTTTCCCATTTTTCTGATAACTCCTGCTATGTTCGTTTGAAACGTCTATGGAATTTGCCTTCCTTTTGTTTGAAGAGCGACGCTTTCCTGTTGCAACATCATCAAACAGTTTCTCGCATCATTTCATACAAATTTGCCAAAACTTATTGCAAACTTGTTTTACTTTTGAATTAAGTCTGTCTCTTCCTAACTTTCTATGTTTCTCTATTTATGGCATATTACTCATATATCTTTACTTTATTTATTTTTCATCTCCCCCCCATATTTATTACTTTTTCCCCAAATATTTTTCGTGGTATTTTCCTATTTCTAGTTTCTTTACTTTACTTCTGTAACACACTCGAATTTTAAGTTCTTGTCATATTTATTTAATTATTAATATATTATTTTTTTACTTAATATGTCTTATGTCTTTGCAATAATAACGTCTGTATTTCTTGTCTAATTTCACATCATTTTTTAAATATTTTCTCATTAACTCTTTTAACTTCTTACTTTGTATTATCAGAACGATGTCAAGCTCAAATATTATATTAATCGTTGGTATGACGTGGTTATAAAGCTTTCATGTTGTATTTTCATTTACCGCTTACGATTAATTGGTAAGAGTTTCTTTTGACCTTCAATAGCATTAGAAGAATGATAAACGTTTAGTGTATTTTTGTTCTGAGAGGTTATCTTTAAAAATACCAAATAAATCTTTAAATAAAGGTTGCAGGAGGTTCTATATTCTCTGACTTTTTCTGAACAAAAAGAGCTTGATATTGGCCGGATGTTCTTAAGGCATTAAGCTAATAGCCTGACCGTTCAGTCAATTCCGTTTTGATTTTCTCGCGCTTGGGGTTTGTTAAAACTCTTGGTGTTTTAATACTTACAGAACTGATATTTTTTATTAGCGTAATTGTTGTATTATGTATGTATAATGGACATTCTAAGCTTTTTGTGTCTGTATTTATCGAGATACCTGTTATAATTACTGGTGTTACGATAGGATTTGTTGGTATTGCTGGTGAGTCATCATTGCTGAAGTGTAGGGGTACTAATCATTGAAGTTTGGAATATGGAGAACTTATTATTAATTAAAAAAAAACTACTTGATTGTCAACTGGTACGCCAGTGGATCGCAGAGGGCGCTACATTATCTAGCGAAAGTCAAGCCATGACTATACAGTTAACATGAACATAAAATTTCACATTTTCACATAAAATAACCAAGATTTGTTTAAAAAACGCTGACCAATTTAAAGAGCATCAGGCGTTATTTTCATCGTCTATTTCTTGCGAGATGTAGCAGTAGTTTTACAATTATTTTTCTGATGATAATAGTTTTCTATTTTTTATATATTAGAAGACACTCCAGTTTATTTGTTTGGTATCGATGTTTGAATCAAAAAGAATCAATTGATTGTATTCTAAAAAAAACATTTGAAGTGGATATTGCAAGTTTCTGGTAAACAGTGGAAAGCTAAAATTGGCCAAGTGCATAATATTGTGAGTTTAAACCAATCTTTGACTGAATGCGAATGTGTTTTTGAAACCCCTGTTAACATTTAATAATAAAATAATATTTTCAATTATTATTCTCGATTATCTCTAAAACCTGGTAAGTAACAAATGACCAATTTTTATCCTCTGATTGAGGCATCCCATGCCCATGAGTAATTTCAATCTAAACACTTGACTTTAAAGACCTTAAAATTAGCACAAACGAAACAAGAATTTTTACATTAAAATCACCAACTATAATTTATAACCATCAAACAAAAGTGGAGTACTAGATCACACTAACGTCAAATAAAAACTCAAATAAACAACTTCCAATATCGCCTCACAGTAATGACAAAATAAATATTTATTTAACACAAAATAGATTTTATACATTGTAGACCAATATAAGCCACGTCTCACAATTAAATAAGCCGAATCAAATGGACAAGCAGCTGCCCATATTTATATCAAGCTACACTCACTACTAAAACAATTTAAATAACACTAAAGGAATAGCAAAGTAAGCTTTTACTGCAGCATACAGAAACACCAAAATAAGAATCATCTTAACGAGCATTAGTAATTACACAAATATCACTAAGTTTTGTGATGAACACAAGATTAGTTATTGCACTTACTGGAATCCCGCTGCTAAAACTTTCCGACTATTACGGCACCGAAAAAGGCTAGTGCCCTTTGTTGGTAATGAAGTAGAAGCAAGTATACATGCTAAGAAATTTTCAATCTTAATAAATTACTATTTGCGTTATACCTATTGAACCACGACGTAGAAGTAATGTACTAATCGCCATTTTCAGAACATACACAAAAATTATTACCACCTACCTCTATGCTATGTTAAATGCATAAAGATGCGCTACTCTAATTGTAAGAAACTCATAAGCCAAGATAAACCTCAATGTAGAGGTTCGACAATTATATGGGTAGTCTTTACATTAGAAATCTTAACAAAAAAGCTCCATATCTTGCAATCAGATCTTCCAACCCTAATGTCTCTATATTCCGGAAGCATTACCGGTAACACAACTTACACCAAAACATTTGTTAAAAATCCCGATCTTTCTAATTTGATCAAGGCTACTGTCCATAACATAAAATACAGATAACTCTAACCTACCCCCCCTCCCACCTACCTTGACTAAATTAAAAATTTTATTATGTCCTTAGTTCTATTGCTGCTCAAACAGGGTGATAAATAATCAAATTAGATACATAAATCAACCTTCAAACTGAAATGCTAATAATCTAAGAGGACAACGATGAGCCCTCATCTCATTTATGGTTAGGCACGCACACCATTGGATGTATCACCGAAGCCTATCTAATACAAAATAAAAAATTTGTAATACCCAGATAATGTGTAATAAAGAAAGCTAGATAATCTGTAACCAGTTGGAATGGTAAAACTAAATATTGTTCCAAATCCAAACGACCTATCTAACTTACACCATTTATTTTATTTTTTTAAAAATTAAAACTATTTTTGATTGGTCTCATTTATAATTAATGGTAAATTATCTTAATTGCAAGTATACAAAGCGGAGATTTTAAAAAAATCCTAACGGTGCTAAGCTAGAAAAACTAGTTTTCGAACTGGCATTACGTATTTCTAAGCAAATTCACATATTTTCACCACAGAACTGAGCAGTTACCAGATATTTTTGATATAATGATACATAAAAACCTACTTCTTTCTATAACTCAGACCGTTCTTACGGAGCTTGAGTCTGATCACCTCTTTGTTGTTCTCAATCTAAACTAATCAGCATATTATTACCTAAAACTCCCAAAATTAATAAATAGCTTTGTCTACTAGGCACTATACCAATCATTAATTAATTCTCAGCTTCAATTCCGAACTAACCTCATCTCGCAGCTGGACATCGATAACGTTGTTTCAAATTTTATGGACAGAATAATCAAGGTTATTGAACAAACCACAATAGTCATTCAATCTCAACGAACAACAAGGTATCAAACACTCCCATTCATGTAGCAAACTTTATTAGGGAAACACATTTATGGTAAATTAATGACACAAACTCGGTTTTAAACCTCACACTCGATTAATCACCAGATTCTGAGAAAAAAATTGAAGAAGGATATAAAAACAAAATGCATACCCTGATAATAATTTTAGATGTGACGGAAATCTTCGATCGTGTCTGAACAAATTATTAATATATAACTTGGCAAGCAACTATCAACACACTTTTTATCTTAGATGTATTATTAGGTCGTTCCTTACTAAAGGAACGAATCAATTCACACCTTTTCTATACTCGCCAAGTTAATGCTGGCGTTCCACAAGGATCAATTTTGTGCCCCATATTATTCAACATATTTATATCTGACATCGTAGATACTCCTAATGTTGATATCGCCAATAAATAACGAGAGATGAAATGCTCTATTATTTTATCGTCTAGAAAGATGGTAGATTTTAAGGATCTTTATGAAACCATTCTGACTACATTGAGAAGAAAACAACAATATTAGGGCCGTTTAGAAGAAGAGCAAAAATTATTTTTAATCAAGACAATACTCGCTCACAAGTCTACAATGGTAAAATTAAACGAGTCAGAGTTTGAGCTCATTTCTTATCTTCCTATATTCCAGATTTACATACAGATTTCAAAACGATTGTGTTATGAATATTTTTCTTCGCAGTAATCATACAATATAACTAGCCGACAAAAAACATTAAAAGTAAAGACACTAAAAAAGTTCTTTAGTACAATATGGCAATATGTTAAATAAAAATTAGTTGAAATAAATATAAATTGCGTTTGCCTCCAAAAAAATCAACGGGGAAGGGCTTCTTACGCATGATTTGATCAGATTAAGATTTACTGCGTTTTGGTGACACCAAGCAGGAGTCTTCTGCTTTCTTTGTTTCAATGAGCGGTACTTCATCACCAGATTACAGTCGAGCGAATGATTATTTAATTTTGCTTTCGTACATCGACGCGCACGTAACTACTTATTCAGATAACGGTGACACTCGGCGTTGTTCGTAAACTAATTACCCCGCACATCCACGGTTGTCTTAGTTGATATTGCACACCGCCGCTCTTGTATCGATTCGGCCGCGGCTGATTGGAATTAATACCGAACTTGCGTCTTGTGCCGCGCGCCTTATCTAAGCAAAATCCATATTTTCTCGGGGACATTAAACATTACGCTATGTAAATTCTCGCCTTGATACCCCGATCACGTATGCCACAGCTCAATTCGTTATCTCGGCTAAACCAGAGGCTTACGTCGCCCGGGGGCCGGAAAAACTTAATGCGGTTCTTTATATTGCGTGGAATGGCGCCTTAAATTACGGCCCGGATTTATTTTGATAACCTACAAATTTAATTCCCATTTATGAATGCCGGAATTACCGCGGCATTCTTCGAGGGAGCGGCGACTATAAGGTGGTTGCGTAATTTCCGGCGAATTCCGCGTGCAATTCGACAGGCTGGTTGCTTAACCTCGCTGGTTTCTTTAGATTTATTATTTTCCTAAGTTTTGGTCGACAAAACGGCAATTTTGCTTGAACTTGATAACAAATTCTCTTTTGCATATGTTCGTGAATTACCAAACCAATACTTTATACAGGGTGAATCATAAGCACAGAAAACGTAATGCTAGTCTTGCACTTTTATGGATTATAAGGTTGGTAACCTTTTCAAGTTGCCGTAAAGTTAGCTCTGACGTTTGTGCAACTAGAGTACGTTTTTCTTTTAAAATATCCAGGTTCTTTGTTAAAATTTGATCAATTTGATCCCATATGTCTGAAAGGCCTCCAAAAGATTGTGGATTATAGAATAGTGTAAACTTTCACTATTTCAAGAATTTGATAAAATGACTTGATAACGAATAAATTCTTTAAATTTACATGGATTTGGTGGTATGTTACAAAAGTATCGAACTATTGTTAATATAATTATGTGGTAGCTGATGAATGAATGAGGACAACCCCACTGGCCAACTCAATTAGTTGGCAGCTACACACCGATGAGTAAGGACTTGTAGTGTGTGTCATCGTAGCGTTTCCAGTGAAAGAGCGAATAGAGCAGGGAATCTGCGTTATATTTTGTGAGAAGCTGACGTTCGGATGATGCAAAGTCCATTGGGAATGCAATGAGTGCAGCACAACGGAAGGCATGATACAAGCTATTTAGAGATTTGTTGATGGTCCACGTGCTGGAAACCCAGCAATGAGCAGAAAACGAAAACACTTTCTAGACAAACTACGTATTTTGGTTTTGAGTTCTGGCAATTTTGTTAATACTTTTTAAACATTACTTTAACATGCTTTGTTAGTCTTGCTTATTCCTCTTTTTAATAGTAAAAAATAATGTCTTTCATTTGGTTTTTATTTTTTATTTTTTATGCTCCAAAATATTAAAATATATTTTCACTTTACATCTACTATCTAAATATTTTTTCTTGAAATTTGTTTTATAAAGACGCATAAATTAAATAAACAACGATTAGATTTTGGTATAAACTGTTGGTGCAAGAATTTTGAAGCACCCTTTTATCTCTTTTATATCTTTAACTAGCGCATCTTCTTAACAGCAACGCTATTTTGGTGTATTTTGCTATAAAAAAACAGCGAAAGCGATGGTTGTCAACTTTAATAAGTTCAATTGCGTTGAGAAAGGTTGAAGCCTGAATTTTAGTCGTATAACAATTTCTGGGCAGTAGTTGCTCCTAAACTACGATAGTGAAAAGAGTTCCTAGTCATTTTGATTAAAAACGGAATAAGGGCAATTTTGTATTACAATTTTGCACTCGGTTTGAGCGTTGATCAGTATTTGGAGAAAGGTTCCAAAAAGAAAATTTCTAGAAGACGTTTTCAAGTCAGAATCCCCATTTTCATTTGTCTCGAAGGAGAACATTGCTGCAATCAAGAAAATGTTCGTGTCCGACTGGCATATCTATGGTCAGAAAAGCGCGACTATTCTTAAGTTCGAAGGGTTTGTTCCCTTTGAGTATCTCAAGTAATTCAAAATTTTGCTACGGTTTCTCTCACGTAAAAACAGATTAAAATAAGACGGTTGTTCATCGACCAGGATTTTTTAATCGCGTAGGATAACGAGTGTGCTGAAATCTCTAATAAAACATGGAAGAGCTGGTTTGACGATGGGTTTAGAAGAACGTAAAGGTATATAGAAAATGGTGGAACGTTTGAAAGAACTGTTAATATTATCTGTATCAGCATTTCCTTTACTGGAGGATACGTGACTACTAACTATTTAATTATCGATCTTTTTTTGACTCACTTGGACAGTTTGTGTTGCTCTAATATTAGCTTCTCGAAAAAAAATTGCTAAACTCGAAACCAATTCGAAAGGATATCCATATACATAGCACCATAAGAAAATCTTGCAATACGCTCTTAACTTACATAATTTTTCAAAATACTTTTTACCATTATCTGCGTACTTCTATATCCTTCGAAACCACTCGTCACTCTAATTCTTTTGAGTTTTCTCAGGAATCTGTTTACACTCATTATTCCATATCATTATAAAGCCCTCGTTGTTGGAAAACTTAATTTAGCCTTCAATGGGCACATCATCAAAATAAATCTAAATTTTACCACCTATTGCGATTTTGTTGACATAGGAATGTCCTATTTGCAAACTTATTGAGCGTCTCGCAACACCCACAAATTACATTGTGCCATATGCTCGTCATTAAATTTCTTCGTTACAAAACATGTGGACTGGCGGATTTTCGTAGCATGTTTAGGCAAACATCACCAATAACATTTTAGTCAAAGAATAGTGGCTCTAATATGCTCAGCAGTAGTATCCCACGCCATACTGTAACCCTTAGTAAGATCACTAGCGTTCCATAGTAACATGCAGATTTTGGGGAACCTTGTAAATAAAAATTTTGCCGATTAATTGAGTCAGTTAATTTCAAGCTAGATGAAAAAGCTGCATTTTCACGCATTGTGTTTGGAGGGGGAAAATTTTCTATTTTTCGTGCTACTGAAGATCAGATTGTTTCTGTTATATGATTGGCCTAATAAATACTAAATGCAATTTAACGTTTTCGCCATTTTTTAAAACCAGCACAAATAGAGAACTTTTTTCATGTCCAAAGCCGAAATTAGAATAAACGTTTCGTGGGACAAGACGACGACGTGTCAGTCGACAACAACCGTCGTAAACATTCGGCGATTCTCCAAAAATAAATGCGATTGCGCCATAAAACTGGGAATAAAATATTCTGATCGAAAGAGCGGCCGTGGCTATTTACTTTATTTGCAAGTGGACCGACACCTCCCTTGCAATATTTCTTGTAACGAAATGAAGATAGCCCGGCCAGCATAAAAAGCCTGAATAAAACATGGCGCCGACAATTTTTTAGCCGCCATAACGCCGTTTTAAAGGTCGCGATCGGTCCACTTTTATCGGCCAATTTCTGCTCCATTTTACAGCGCAGACTTAACGCCTCATTAACATTTTTGCGGATTTTAGTGCGGCACGGCCAGATTCGGCAAGTGTTGTATAAATAATGTTAACGGGCGGAATTAGCTGCGCCGCTTTTTAAAAACGTGCTTCGCGGTGGGGTTTTATGCGGCACGTATAAAAGAAAGCGCTGCCTTTAATCTGAAGCTCTCGCGAAAGTTATAATATGAATTTGTTGCAGGTTCCCCCGGGAGCAACAGACACTTCCCAATCACTTCTACTTCACGGATTTCGAGCGCCACAACGCCGAGATTGCCGCCTTCCATCTGGACAGGTAACAAACAATCGGTTCCTGCATTTGTGGGTTTGTCGGAGTATCGAGCGCTGCAAATTAAGTTTTTGGTTCAGTTTATTAGAAATTTAGTTTGAGTCGAGCTAAAGTAAATATCGTCACTTTTTTCCCGAAAATTGATTAAAAATAACAGCCAATGACTTTTAATAGAAATTGCTAAACATTAAGGCACTGAAACTAATGACTTAACTTAAGATAATACAATAAAAATAGTGGTGAAACGTTTAAATTATTTACCGCACATTTTTTTAGTTTAGGAAAATAAAGAAATTTTTTGTCACTTTTTTACGCTTTATAACTTACACAAATTTGTTTAAGCCTTAAAATAAAGCTTGAAAGAGAACAAATGTGAAAATACATATATGACTGTCCCAAAAGCTTCTTTTATTTTATTAACAAGTAATATATGCACGATTTTTTACTTTTTATGTCACATTACTAAGTTACGTACAATCCATTTAGTTCCATTTGTTTCCTCTATCTCTCCTAAATCTGCCTAATGCTAGATTTACAAAGCTGTTGTTGGTTTATAATGTAGATTTTTGTTGTGTATTGAGCTAAACCCTTTACAGTGCCGAGAATTTTTTAACGACAGAAATGTGTAATCACATAAAACGACATCCGGAAATCCAGAAAATCTGTCGAATGTTAACAATTTGTTTCTAAGGGCTAAAGACACATGAAGCCTGGCGTTACACTGTTGAAAAATGACGCGTCGTACACTTGTTAATTCTGGCCATTGTGCCGATTGTTTTCTTCAAGTTGTTCAGTTCGAAACAATAATAGTAAATAACACTCTTCTAATCCCACCAAATAGACATAGATTTTTTTAAGTGAAGATTGGGTCTTGTTAGTGCTTGACCAGAAGTATCGATGATGTCGGTGTTTTCATCAAGGTCGGAAAAGTTAACCACACATAGGTTGTTCTATACCATTGTTGTTCGTCAACCACGTCCTTGTTGGAATCTAAATTTGTAGTTAATGAGTGAACCATCTAGATTTTTATCTTCCAGATCTAAAAATGTCAGCCTTCTAAACCAAGTGAGAACTATCTCAACACTTGTAACATGACTCATATAATGTATAGCAATGTTTAATTTGATATTTCATGCTTAAAGGCGTATAAAGGTGCATCTATAACGCTTCAATGCAGCCAAAACGTATTCTACGATAGCTAGATGACGATTGAATGGATGACATCGATGATTAAGGTAAGGTTTAATATTTCTTCCAAAAAGGAGAGAACTATTTAGGCCTTTTTACATAAACATGTCGTAGTTTTACTTTATTTTATTAAATATACTCGAAAACTATTTTACTCAGAGCCAACAAAGTGTTTTGCCACTCATCTTCACCTCTGCTGTTAGATTTTATTAGCAGCTATAGTTAATCTTCATAAGTACAAAACCTTATCAATTTTTAATAACCCTTAATCTTATTTATATGGATATTTGGACGGCGAACTTCTGATACTAGGCATATTTGCACATCATTTTTTGAAGTCACTTTGCGATTGACTATTTGATGTTTTCCAAGTCAGAAGAATCGTTGTCAAATTACAACACGCCAGATTTAATTATGGGATTTTGACTGCAAGAATGTCTAAGTTGGCTTTGTTAAAGCATCCTCGTTTTAAAGGAAGATGATTTTCTGTGTCCTACTGTTCTTCACACATCGTGTGAAAGAAAAGAAGACTTGCAACTGCTAAAATAAAGCTACTAAGTCAATTTCATGCATGCTAGACTTTTTGTAAGAAATTTTAGCGGGATATGCTTGTTTAATGATTCTGCCAATCATACTATACGATTAGCAGACAAAAAAAAACACAGAGATATTAAAACAACAATTCCACGTATTTTGCATTAAACACTTCATATTGTAGCAACTTATATGTAAGATATGTCCCAAAAATATCAAACCAACGTTAATATAATGAACAGCCGCCGTGCCACGTGGAAGTCAGATGAAAGTGGCCTCTAATGCGCATGCGTAAATTAGGACGACCTTAGTGATTGTGTCAACTGGAAGTTAGACGCTAATATACGCCCGCAAGGCAAACAACAAACAGAATATTAAAAAATATTAAGTGTATATGGATTACAACCCATAAAGATCGATGGCTTATGATATGAAAACTAGAAGATGAGTTGATTCTAAAAACCAAAGTGTGTTGTATTTTAGGGAAAGATCTTAATATTGAAGGTATCGCTGCAAAATTCGTTCCACGGATAGTGTTACCAGAGAAAGAAATCAGATTTTCTCGAAAAGGTTATAACTCGAAGTGAAACATAGGTTAATCTATAGCTGCGATCCAGGAACAAAGGTCCAGTTATCGTACGGACAGACTCTTAGTCTGCTGTGCCCAAAGAAGGCGTTTAAAAATTGCAACAAAGTTAAGATTATGTTATATGTCTTTTTTTTAATAAAACATTAAATCGTATAGGTGACTCAACCTCACTACAGTCCAAATTTGCCTCTCACAACTTCTAGCTGTTTTTTGAATTTAAATCACCTTTCTAAGTCAAGAAATTTTAGACCGTCGACGAGATTTAGACTGTTACGATGAGGCAGTTATTTACGATTGTATCACAAGGCTATGTAAAATGCCTTGAACAATAGAAGCGATTTTGAGGGGAATGTGTGAAATCACATGAGGAGCATTTCTTTCATCTCGTACATTTTTTTCTTAAATATATAGATTTTTTTTGTTATTGTAATTATAATTTTTTGTATTTTATGGCTCCATACTCATGGAACAGACTACACATGACAAGTTCTGCAGTAATTAATTCAATGGCAAATATAATAATATTTTAAATGTATTTCAAATTTCTATTTATTAGGGTATTATACTTATTAACTTTTTGTGTTGAATCGTGATGGCTAACAAGTTTCTGACGGTAGTGGATATGTAGGATACCGCCCATTTCCGTCTATCGCATAACTCTTCAAAAATCAGTAACAGTGCAGAAGAAAATACTGAAAAGTATAAAACGTTTTGGTTTCATCTATTTATTTTGGTCCTCCACAGCGATAAAGTTCTCTTTACAACTAGAGAAAGTATCACTATATTGGTTACGGCTGCGGGCCACACTCACTTTATTATACTCTTTTATTGAAAATTCTGTATATTTATATTCGGTTATCCTTTTTGATCGAGAATGATGAATCAAATATTTAAGGTTTCTCGCATAAATTACACACATACACAAGATGATAAACTTGACTGTCACTACCCTACTTCACTACACTTACGCAAAATCTCTTTATTCTACGAAGACCTGGTCAACTAGAATATTTTATCAGTCTCTTCTTAGTTATTGAAAAAATCACCAAAGGAAATGTACTGAAGAAGCTTAAAATGCGATAGGAAGTATCACATTATCCTGTACAGGCATCTCTATTAATTTGGAGATGTTATCAGTAATACAGACTGTTATTGAGGATATTAACAAGAAATTGTTAGATTAAGAAGATATAAATCTTAATATATCCAAAATGAATATCTACTGTGCATTGACAAAGTCGATACCCTCCACTGCGCAAAAAGACTAAATCCAAGGAAATGTTTTTGGCGGGATGTGATTTTCCCAGACTGACCATGTACATAAACCTGACGTTATATTTTGGAGACCTTGAAGAATGGCTTTGAATTTATAAATTTTAAATCAATTCAAATAAGTCGTTGAATGTTGACGATAAGTCCGAACTCCAGGGAAGTTGTTTCAGCGGAATCTAAGAAATCTTTAATTTTTGTCGAGTTTGAGTACCGTCATAATTCATTTTGACCTTAGAAAAAATTTTGGCATCGGTTAATCGAATTTTGTCACCGTAAAGGCGACTAAGAATGCAATTGTCACCTTTATTTTTAACCATTTATTACATTTTACGTGTAGCCTTGAGTGTTTAAAGACCCTAACTGTTTTTGTAAGCCTTCTTAAAGTTTCAGATACTGTCTGTCTCCATAAGCTTGGTAATAGCCCATTGCTCAACATAAGAAGGTACTTCTTGTTTTAACATCGTGGTACTGACTAAAAAAAGATATTTATTTATATTTAGTTCACATCAGTACATCGTTCTTTGCCATAATTCTATCATAATTTTTTTATAAACATTCCATGACATATTGTATTTCTATAACATAGCGTATTCTTCAATTTTTGTATGCAATTCGATCTTGTAATTTATTTAAGTCCGATCATTTTCTCTTCCTTAGTACTCTTTAGTAGAGTGTATGAAATTAATTTTTTTGTACAGTTTTGCAAACTATCGTTGATTAATACTGGCTAGAATTTTATAATTTGTTTATTCTTTTGCTAACCCTATTTAAACTTTGTATTAGTGCATATTATCTGTTTTTGTGCTTTTTTTGTCTCGTTTATCGCTTCTATTTGCATTCCACATTTTTTCATCTGTTGTGCTAATTTCTGTTTTTACTATATGAAGATGTAATGTTCTTTCTCTTTGGGTTTATTTTTTGTCTTTTATCTCCATTATTCCTTTTTCTTATTCAATTTTTTCATTCTTTCCTGTTTTTTAAATTTCCATTTCCATACTTCTTCCTATATTGTAGTCTTGCTGTGTACATTTTTACTTGTTTTGTTTATCTCTTTCTCATTTCGCTAGATTATACATTTGTTATTCCTTGAGTTGTTTTAATTCTGTCCCATGCTTTGCCCTAGATATTCTTGTACCATTTTATTTGTTGATTCTGATTATATTTTTAAATCCTCAGTGTCCATTTCCAGACATAATATTACTAATCTTTTACTATTTTTTCTGTATCTAAACATTACAAACTTTTAATTATACCAATCGTAATCTCTGTACTTTTGATTGTCGTTAGAGCGATTTTTTCTAAACTGCAGTTTGAATACGACAAAAGACTTTAAATATATACAAGTAGTAAAAAAATACTGGGGTAGCTTTTATAATGGAAAAAGTACGCCAGACTAAATAACATCTAATTTTAACAGAAGAACATAGAAACGAATACAAACGCTTTAATCTGAAGGAACGTAGATAATATATAGGTAACATAAAGTAAAAGGATATCTCATATGAATCAAGAGGCTAAGTCGTAAACAGTACATGAAAAATTTGAAATTAATAACAAAGACGGTGAGTAAGAGAAAAATATTTTGTAGAGTACCACGTTTCAATACTGAGAGAAGGAAATATGTGGTCGGTCTCGAAAATATTTAGCCGATATAAATATAATAAAAACAATGTTTGCAGCCGCAATCTAATCTGGCGGCCGATGAGAATGAACAGTAATGCCCATGCGTGCATAATGGACGTTCTCATTAGCTAGTACAGTTAGGAGTGAACACATATAGTATGTTATCATCGCATTTGCAATGATTGGAAGCACGTAGAGTAGCGAATCTGTGGCCGTGGAATCTATTTGGACGCTTGGGAAGGCCTTTGAAAACGATGCAGCATGAATGAAGGACAAGTGTTTCAAAAATAACAGAAAATCTGCTGAATTCGATATAGTAAGATTAAAAACGACTAAACACCGATAAATGTTGGCCGCATGTGACTATATTCAACAAGGATTGGTGAGCGACAGCCTGGAAAGATGAGCTGAGGATTTGTACCGCGGCTACTGTGATGAAACCAGAAGGAGCATCGTGCTGCAATTGCTAAAAACGCTTCACACTGCTACCAGCTAGTCAGATTTCTTAAAAAGGTTACAACTAAAGATAAAACATGGATCTATCAGTACAATCCAGAAACAAGACCTTGGACGTTCCAATTGAAGTCTCCTAGTTGACCACATCTAAAGAAGATAGAAATTTAATAGGAGATGGGGAAGGAAATGACTGGAATAGGGTGGTTAAAAAATTTTTAATTCCTGGATCTTGTTAAGGTAGAAACCTTGTTTTTACCAAAATTTAAGATTCTCAGTAAAATTTTTCCTTATAGCAGCTATATGATCTTCACCTTCTGTACTACGCTTACCTAACTAGCTTTAAATTTCTGTATCTCAAGAGCAATTAATTTTGTTAATTGATTATCAAATAAAAAAAAGGCAGGAAACCTTCGGTTTGAACAAGAATTTTATTATTCAAGCTCTATATTTAATTAAGCAAAACAACTGATCGATAGGTCAAAAGACGAAAATACTGGACTATGGGTTCCTTTCTATACAAATAACCCCCATTGTTAGGCTTTCTATCGACGTAATGGTCGCATTCGTTATCGAATAATTAGGAACGAACTCTTCCGAAAATATTAAGTTTCAGATTCCGCCCCCGCATCGCGAATGAGGCGACTTTTTTGACCGCGCACACTAGAATTTTCCAATAAAATTCCGGGGACGTTGCGACTGTAATTTTCGTGGCAGAACTAACTTAGAGGGAATTTATTCTTACGAGTTCCGCAAGTTACGTGCTAGTTTCTTTCGCAAATTGATATGTCAACTGTGTAGTTAGCAGACAACAAAGTTTAGTTGATGATTACTGCACCCGCATCAGATGTTTACCTTTGCTCGGTCTCTCAGTGTGCAGCTCGGCATGCCGGGCACATATATTTTCGCGGCGCCCCTTTGAAGCATCGGATCCGCTACATTGTAGGAATCTTTTGTTAATCACGCAATTTTCTGTGTTTATTAAGTCTCATAACAAAGCGCCATTACCTTCTAGCGCGTTATGCCGGTAACTTGGGGTTTTAACAAGGGGTTCTCAAAGGACAAAGGATTATTTATCAAATTGGAAGAAAGCAGACGCCGGGCCTTCATTAACAAGCATTCTTGAGTTGGATGCTGGTACTTTAACTTCGCACCTTTAAGCGTGTGTATAAACTTCAGAATTAAACTTATATCAAATTTAGCACGTTTCTATTATAGTACTAAAGGGGTGTCACCTTTGTTACAATTCACGCCTTTATTTGAATAACAGTCGTACACACCCCAACATTAAGGTAATCCTTTTTCGATTCTCAAAAGTCGAAGAGACAAACAAAAAAAGAGACATATTTTACTTTTGGATAATCTTTTTTGCAAATATCTTTAATGCTATCCTCTTTCAAAAAACAAAAGGGTGGTTGTTCTCTTTTCGTTATGTTGCAATTGCGTTCGGATACTGCGGAAAAATTATTTTGCATTACAACCGCTCCCTTGCAATAAAGTTGGGTTTATAGAAGCCAAAAAGACAAGTAATTTTTTTCAATTCAGTAAAGTTGGAGAGATAAACGAAAAACGGGATGTTGGACTTTTGTTGGGCTTTTCGCCGATAACTTTTTCAGCCTCGTTTACTGTTAAAAACAATAAGGCAGCCAATATATAGTTACATATGGTTAAAAAATTAACATTTTTAACATTTTACGCAATTTGTTATTTATAAAACTTTACTGTAATACTAAAAAATAAGGAAAAATTATGAAGAAGTCATACATAAATCTTAATCTAATTACGAGAGTTGATATTTGCGAAGCAACATGAAGTACGAGTTGAGGCAGAAAAGTAATGAGACTGATTTTTTTATTTACCAAAGCTTTTTATTTTTTTCAAACATCAATGTTATCCCTTTCAAAGTAGTTCCCTTGGGCAGCTACACACCGATCAAGACGTTGTTCCCACTGTTGGTAGTAGCACTGGAAGTCTTCAACCGGTGTGGTCTTCAGCATGTTCGTTACACTCTTTTGGATGTTTTCTAGAGTCCCAAAATTACGTCCTTTGAGTACATTTTTCAGTTTAGAAAAAAAGAAAAAGTCACAGGGACTGAGGTCAGGTGAATAGGGGGGCTGAAGAACCACAGGAATGCCTTTTGAGGTCCCTTTCGCATGTGAAAATATTCAGTCAAAATTTGATGAACGGTAAATCTGTTCAAATTTAATTGTTCACTTAACATTCTTAATGTTAAACGACGGTCTCATCTCACAAGAGTGTTCATACGTTCGATGTTTTCGTCGGTTTTTGAAGTTGAAGGCCTCCCTGAAATTCCGCTGTTCCATTTTGCGTGACGCACAACCAAAATACGACTTCACTAATAGCAGTCACAAAAATCACGTAATTAACGGAACGAGTTGAAACTCGCACTGAGCTATGGGAGGGTATTTATACACGTGCTCTATCAAGGACAACAGCGTAGCGTTGCCAGATCGCTTGCAGTGTTGCCAGTCTCATTACTTTTCTGCCACACCTTGTATAGAAATCGGTAAATCGAGTTACTCATAGCTGTTATTGGCGAAAAGTAGATGAGAGGTGCAACTTTGAGCTCCAGAAGCCATGCCATTTTAATTGAATTTGTGATTAAAAATGATTTTAAAACCGACAGCTTGGCCGTTGCGAAGCAACGGATATTGCGTAGGCATTTTGAAATAAATTGCCACATAAAGTTCCTTGCTATGGGTTGAAACCTTCAGAAACGCAGTACCAGCTTTAATAAATAAATCATCCGATAGGACTCATAGCAATGATGAATTATGTAAACTTTAAGTGACCAGCTCTATTACAAAGTGACTAACTAAAATGTTTTAGGTAACCCTACGCAATTTAGAAACAAAATTTGTTTTGAGTTGTTGTGCTTGAACTTGAAAATTAGCTTTTATGATTTCAACAAGATGGAGCTACCGCACATACCCAACAATGATCATACCCCCGAACTAACTCTCTCACAAATCTCCTTTCTTATTTTTTTTTATTTTAAAGTGTTCAAATGTATATCTAAACAGCCGATGAATTATATGATGCTATTTTTTATCATCAAGAGATAAAATCTAGATGAACCCTACAGATTTTTAGAATGTACGGGTCACTCTCAAAGTAATTATTTAAAAAATATATTTATTATTTAAATAAAAACTATAAACCTAACAGAAGATTAAAACAGGTCGCCAAGATAATTCTAAATTGTAACCGGTACTAATGGAAAAAGAAAATAATAAAAAAACAAGAAGTGATAAATTTAGTAATAATAATAATGGTAAGGCTCTACGCCCCGCGTGGGAGCGCGGCTTGCGAACTGATTAAGGCTCTCATACGTTCGCTCTCTCTGCCCGGTCGTCGCGCACCATCTCTGATGCGGGGCGATGTGACCACAGGACCACGCTGGCACAATAAATTTAGTGACAAGAGAATAAATGATTTGTAAGACACGGAAATAAAATCTTAGTAGCTAGAAATAAAAAAATATATAATAAAATTATGACGTAAGAGTGTTACTAATCTCAGGAAACATAAAAATAGCAAGATAATTTTAGGAAACCAAATGGGACGTTAAGAAGAAATTAATAAAGATTACACGAAATTATACTTATAAGAACAGAAAATAGAGAGAAATAAAATGTCCTTCATAATATTGAAAAAAGGAAGGATAAAATAATGCAATTTACACCAAACTTTGCAAATTAGCATGTACAGTAGCGCTCAAAAATATTTTACCCGTGGATATTTTTGTCATAATTTTTTTTTAAACTCAATTAATGTACTTCAAATTTGGAACACACATTTCTGAAGGAATTTCATCACGATATAAATGTTCTCAATTCAAGATGTTTAAAAATTTCAACAAAAACAGCATATTTATTGAAATCAAGAAAACCGTCTAAGTAGCACACCATAACAAAACAAATATCATTACAACATCAGTAACAAAGCCTTTGGAATCGATAACAGCCTGACAACGACGGGCCATAGAGTCAAGAAGGCTGTCGATGACAGAGTTGCAAAATCTTCTGCTGTTCCTCCTTTTAACTATTCGAACTTCTCGGCCGAACTTTCTTTTTTTTTTCTTTGCAAATCTTATCCCCCACACCCATAACTTCTCGATAGGGTTCAAGTCCGAGCTGTAGCTTTACCATTCGATTACAATGATCCACTTTTTGCTGAACCAATATTTGACATCATTGGAGGCATGTTTCGGATCATTGTTTTGTTGGTAGATTAATCCACCCCCAATATTAGACCTTGCATATAAAAGCATGACCTTTTCAAGAATATCCAGATAGATTTTCCTCTCCATTATCTAGTCTATATTGTACAAGGAACCAATTCCTTTTGCGGTCAATACTTCCCACACCATCATCGATCCGCCATTATGCTTAACAGTTTTTCTTAAAAAACATTTCTTAGTTTTCCAAAAAGCCGATTGATTTCCGATTGATTTCCGCTGCTTGAGTGGACTCCTTAATGTCAATTTTTCCCCCAGATATGTGTACTCATTAGCCACCTTTATTCGTTGCCCATTTAATAGTAACTACCTCCCACTATTCCTATTTGTCATTAGTTTTGTTTTTGCTATATTGATTGTGAGTCCTAGCTCCTGTGGGGCTTTTTGTAACTCTTCTACCATAGTTTCTATCTCCTTCATAATATTTCCAAATAACAAAATTTTGTTCTTCACTGCAGTTTTTTGAATACATTCTTTATTAAATTTGCGAGTAGTTTAGGAGAGAAAGGGTCACCCTATCTTACTCTTCGCTTGGTCATTCATTTTTTATACAAAAATCGACGCTTGCATTACTTTTTAGCTTAAAGTAACTCATCCTTAAACCTTCCAACACATAGATATTTTTTTTGAAACATCCTATACACATATTAATAAAAAATTCCGGACCTTGCGCCATCTACATTTAATACATGCAGCCGCTAAATAAATTTCCTTTAAATATTAAACTGCAGTTTAAGTGTCATAACTGTGAGTGTTTTTAAATCGCTGGTTATGATACTGATATTATTTTCTCAAAATACCATATGGTGCATCTCCTAAAGCAGATTTAATTTTTAAAATTCATTTATTAGACAAAAATCGGCGTGAGGAATGTTTTGAATTGGTTTCTTTGTAGCCCACCCCTTTTACATTCCACTATGTAATGTTTTTTTTTTCTGGAACATTCTGTATACATGTTAACATCAGGGTATTAAGGGGAAATTTAATTGTCACAACTTGAATCTTAAAAATCACTTGTTTGTATTGGGCCTAAAGTGTTCTACCCCTTAACCTCTATGATGTAGATACTTTCGTTTATGACAACCTGCACATATCTTAATGAAAAATGGCAGATTTTGTGCCACTGAGAATGAATGCATGCAGGGGCTTTTTGGAGCACTGATTTTTTGGCTTAAAGTGACTCAGATCTTCACCCCCTAAATTTTAGTTGTCGCAACTCTCTAGATTTTCCTAAGCTATTATTCGGGCAATTTTTTACTTAATAGACATTTTAGAATATTATTATTTTTTCCGCAGTTTTTGTTTTTTAAAAAATGTATTAGAATAAAAAATATTATTTATCTGGTCATTTAAAAATGATTTGACGAACCTGAAAGATATTTGGTATATGAAATGCTTGATTACTACGAAGATAACAGACAAAAGAATTCATAATTAAAGAAGGTAAAGTTAAAATGAAGTATGTGAGTACTGATGGTTAAGCAGGGGTTAAGTTACATTCAACATTCACCAAAAAAAATCAAATCTGAAGGAAGCGTACAAGGTTTTCATTGCTTAATCACAGAAATGGGGCAAACCGAAGCCCTATAACCAGAATGTCATTAAAGATTTACCTCGAAGTCTGGGTCCGACTACAAATAACTGAAATTTACAATTTTAAATCATTGGAATAAAATCCACAACGCCACAATCTCTCCGTAATTTTGTACCTTCAGTTGATTTTTATTATTTGCTTTCTGTTTGTAAAGCTTTCTGGTTACATTTTATATTATTTTAAAACTATAGCTTTACATTTCATAGTTAGTATTTTTCAAATGAAGATAAAATTGTCATTGAAAGAATAACTATTTAGGGTGTTTAAAAATAATTGGCACTCGTCCTCGAAATTCAAGTTGTATCGCAAATTGAAATTTGCGCTCAGTGAATGTATGAAGATAGGCTATAGTTCCACGTGCTGCCACCAAATAGCATTACTGGAACGAACAGAAATATCGGGGATACGGCAAATGTGCGCAAGTTACACATCTAGAGTGTGACCAATCTAATAATGGCAAGTAGACGAATCATATATTGTGGATGAAATAGTAGGATATAAAGACTTTAGAAAGAAAAAGATCTGCTCACAATGGGTTCTACATACTCTCACTACTCAGCAGAAGTATGCAGAGGTACGTTAACAGTTGTAGCTATACAGCGTGGATTTACTAATGTTTTTTGAGCATCTAATTTGACACGAGGCGCAAAAGAAACGTCAGTTTATGGAATGACAGCATATTGCAGTCCTTATTCCAACAAACCACAACCAAATTGTTTATTCCAAGACAAATAGCAATCGGTTGTCTCCTGATGAGAACGTTACTTCTGAGGCCAGATGTCAGTCACCAGATCACTGCCACTCTGCAGACCCTTGGGTACATCGAGCTACTTTACGTCCCGCATTTACCAGCTCTTATATCATGCAACTACATAATGAAGGAAGAAAGCAGTGCGCGGTAAGAACTTCTCCACCAACCACGAGCTTCAGTTAGCTGTTTGCAAACGATATCATAATAATGGTTTGTAGTAGTTTTATGGATACTATGGAGACGCTAGCAAAAATTCATATACATCGAGGAGAAAAATGTTTTATTAAGTGTGTACTCATTTCACCCTAATAAAGGAATACTGATTGTAGTGCCTATAATATTTGCACGCCCAAAGATTTTAAAATTTTTTAGATCGGAAAATTATTCTTATAATTTTTATTGTTAAGTCTAATTCATTCTTTACTGAGACAACAGGCGAGATAAGCAAAAGGGGGAAGAGTGGACAAGAAGGTAGGTCAGCAGGTAGATGATCTCAGAAGGGAGGTTGATTAGTTTAAATCTTTCGCTTTCTTTGCACGGGTTAAAAGATATTAATAACTCTAACGCTTTATATAAGAAACCAACTGCATTATATATTTTATTCTAACAAGTTATTTAGTAGTTTTCTGATAGTCTTCATTGAATGTTTTATTTAATTCTTTTGTAACTAATTGTAAGCTTAATGATAAACATATTCTAAATGGCACAACGGCCATAGATTATCGAATTTGTTTCAAGCGTTTATTTGCGCATTATGTAATAGATCTTGCTGATGTATAGTTGACGAATAAAGTAAAATAAATAAACAAAAAAAATTTGATTTGGAAAAAGGAATGAAGGGAGAAAGCTTTAGGAGTTAACAATTTTATAATGAAACAGCGGACGATGTTCTCCAGCAGCCACGTCTTTCTACTAGTAAAGAGAAAATCATTGGTCTTGTAACAGTTTTCCATTATTTTCAAAATAAGATCTAAAAAAATGTTAGAAGACTTTAGTGCCCTTAACAGTTAAATTTAATCATTGAACTACTTACATTGCAGATACTTAATTGCGTTTTTATTGAAGTACAATGGTTTTTTTGGAAACTAATATTAAACATATAAGCAATGCTATGAAAACCAAACCGATTAAATCGCATGTCGTTTGTTTCATACTGAAATTTCTTTGCAGGCTGTTAGGATTTCGACGCGCCATGCCGGTAACCGGCAGACTGCTCAACATGACCACCGAACTGTACCAAAAGGCGGAAGGGGAGCTGCTGAAGACCTTTTTCGTGTCGCCCTCCGATAATCTGTGCTTCCACGGAAAATGTACATATTATTGCGATACCTCGCATGCAATATGCGGAAACCCCGATATGCTCGAGGGGAGTTTCGCCGCTTTCCTGCCCTCCAAGGAGCTCGCTCCGAGAAAGGTACGAGCCATTCTTACGCTGTATTTGCTCGGCAATGTTCGCTCGCACAAGACGGCTTACACTAATATGATAGGTTTTTGGATTTAGTTGTAAAACTAAAAAGTAAAAAGATAAGTGTAGCTGCAAATGCGCTTTGGCGGTTTGCTGACGTTTACATGTGTCCTTTACAGTGGGAGAAAGTCAAAAACTTAAAATTTGGAAAATTGAAAATTAGAAGAAACCTTTCGAAAGTAATCACTGATACAACCTTTTTATGCCAATTCAATTATGTCGAATTGCTTGATGTGGTGGTTGCATACGTGCAATACGTGAAATTCTCACTATTTTCGGCTTAATATTTTTACTCTTTTACCCGTACTTCTCAGAAAGGTGACAGGGCTTAATCTGCCAGCGACAATTTTCCCGAACAGGTCGTGGATTATTCGGTAAGTGAAGACCTCATTTGATTTATTATTAGGCCTGCCGCAAATTCTAAACATGGAATTTAAAAATAAAAGTACGTTCGTATCGCTACATGCTCGTATGTTGTCTAGGCTATTTATTTTTGTATATAAATAAATATTTCACGTCTGTGACGTCCTTCAATAATATTAAATATTAAGAAGACTGTATTATAAAAAAAAGTTAGTCTTTTAACTTTAAAAAAATTAAATACTAATAGTATTCAAGGATTTACACCCTCCACGGACAAATAGCTGGTGTTTTAAAGATGTAAATTCTAACGATACTCATAAATTACTTGTGGAAGTTTATAGTGAATATATTTTATTATAAAGAACATATAAAAAATAGTTTCGACACTTTAGATGTCCAGAAAATAAGTAAGGACGGCAAATTCCAAATATTATTGGATGAAGTTGTAAGTCAGACGCAAAAATGACTTTAAACATTAAACATTAATAGTTTTGGGATTTTCATACGTTTGAAAAGTTTACAAAGACGGAAAATGAATGTTATACAAATTGGAAACAAAAGGAAACGAACATCGAAGGGCAAAAACATGCTTGATAGGTAAAAATAGAAGAATTTTTTCATTGTATTGTTACTGGGGATAAAAAGACCAACTATAAACTTCAACATCAAAATAAAACACTCATAACAAAAACGAAATGCTCTGTATTTGGTGGGTTCAAAAAGACATACTACACTTTTAACTATTAAAAACGAGTCAAACGATTACTAGCCACCGCTATCAATAACAATTAATTCATTTGAACTGAGAATTGAAAACCAATCGTCCAGAATACTCCAAAAGGCGTAACAAAGTGGTCTTAACAGGACAATGCTTGGCTACTTGCTATGAAACAGGCCAAAATGTTAAAAGCTCTTGGATGATATGTGCTACCCTACTCGCCGTATTTACCAGAAATCGCTCCTTTCAATTTTCGTTTGTTTAAATCGACGATACATGGGCTTGCAGCCCAACACTTCAGCTCTTATTAAGATGTCTAAAATTGAAATTCAAATATTGGAACGAAACAGAGTGTGCTTGGCCGAAACAAGATCATGATGAGTTTCCAAGTTGTCCATATAAATTGATGTTTCCTAAAATAGTCTTTGGAGGATATTAACTGAGGATTTGTGTCTGGTCAAAAAATTTGGAAAATTTGTTCCTTACAATTTAATTTGACAGAAGAGTAAAGGCAAGCTCGAATCGATATAGTCATGATAATCTCCTTTGGTATAACCGTCGACTTCAGTTATTTAAGTGGACCCTCGCCAAAATTAAAGTTGAGTGGGTACCCCTCTACCGACCCCTAACTAAAAATAAGTTGTCTCAATGGCTAGGAGTGGGTGAGATTGCTCAACGAGAGGCCAATGCAAGAGTTTATTTAATGGAGAAAAAATTGAAAACTTGGGGCCACTCCCCATATTCATAAATACCTGTGTCTTCAACCGTTGTATGTCTTTGAAAGCTCGCATATCTGAGATATTCTATGAAAATTGGAATTTAGTCATCGAAGCAATCAATAAGCTAATATTCAAAAGTTCTCAAAATGGCCTTTTTAAGAAAATTACTATGCTACCTGAGCGATGAAAAACTGTGATTGCAAAAGAGGGAGACTATAATTGAGTATCACCAAAAATCATCTATGAAGTACTTATAGATAATGAATTATTAAAATTTTTGTTAGTCTATGATAGATTGAAATAAGGTTGAGTAGAGGAAAATTGGTAAACATAAAACTAACTTACAAAACAGAAGGTAAATTCTACTTCCTATAGTTAAAACAGTCTAAAATTACCAGTAGCATTTACACCTGAAATAATATATGGTTTGGCCGGTAAAATAGACAATTAACACAATTTTTAAAGGAAAAATCAACATAAATGTTGTACGCATCCTGTCAAAATAATCTTTAGATTTAAATAACTTCTTTGGAAAAATGGTTTGATTGTCTTTAAACCTGCAAATATGGGTACATGTAAATTAAAAAAGAAAAGTCGTATCACAGAAAACGAGAGTTAAATTGACAGGTGAATAAATAAAAACTTGGTCCGGGGAGAATAGTCTTTAAGGAAATGTTGCACATGAAGGAGTTTCCAAAAAATTCACAGATTTAAGGGAAACAGTAACTGCGTAGCGAATACTTTGGGGGTAATGCACAAAAAAGTTCACCTGTGTAACCAAGGCTTCAACACCAAATGTAGGAGAGTGGACCTAAATGTTATACTTATCGCCTCTAGCATCCTATAATGCATTCAGCGAATACGTATAATAATAAAACAGTCAAAAATTCCTCTTCATTTCAAATAACTATCCGTTATTGGCCGGTTTAAAAAAGTGTGGGTATTTCAGTAGTCAGCTACACATTGATCCATTTTTGGGCACTCGTGTATTAGTACTGCGCCTAACTTGTTGTGGTTAGAAGTGGCAATTTTGTTTGTATTTTACTATTAACGATAGTGTGTATTGTAAAAGTGAGTTTTTAAATTTTGATACATCTGTTTAACGCAAAGAGATAAACATAAAATATTGTTACATATGCTACATTGTAAATATGGCTTCGACGCACATCTTTCTGCGTTTCAAGGGCGGTTCGGGGGTGTATCATAATGATTTATTACTATATATATTCACTGAACGTATAATAGAAGAGCATATTTTTAAGGGTTACTCACCCCTTCTCTTTTTCTAAATTAATATGTATATATCTACCATAAATATGTCAACAAAAGTTTAATTTTTTATTTTCCATAACCGATTTGGAGATATTTGTTTTGTAACACTAATGGTGAACTCCATGCTGTTTTATAGAATGATTGATTAAAATGTGTGACCAGATAGTCAAATTTCGTAAAATGACACACAGGTTCTGTTAAGGCATGATTCCCATGCACTTTTTTAATTAATTTAAGCAGCGTATTTACAATCTACTCCTAATTTGAGTATTAAGTAAAATTATATAACAATACAATGTCATGCGGGGAGCTCTAGCCAGTGCTAGTCTCCCTAATCCCATGCACATAGCACATGTTTCATATTTCTTCAAAGAATGTTTTGATTTTTTAAAATAACAAAACAAAATATGTCAAAAACTCTTGTTTCTTGTTTTACGGCTGTGCAGTTCACATAATATAAATACAAAAACTTCCTTTTTAACACGCTGAACTGAAAATAATCAAATTATATGTTTACCGATGTAGAAATTGATAGAACTTATTTGCCAACATTTACATGCCCAATAATTAGAAAACCTACATTTTTTTCTCTAATTTTTTAACTGCTCTATTCTATTCTCTTTGACATTTTTTAATCATAGAATCAGTAGTTCGACCTACCAAAGCAAAATGTTTATCTTCGAAGCTAACACTGCGCCCACTTCATAGCCCGCTTAATTAAGAGCGTTTGTTTTAGGTTTGGAGGCACCCATGGCGGCGGTCCTATCACAAGCGGAGAAAAGCCCAGTGGGAAACGGAGGCTAATTATTGCGCTGTAGTGCGCGAAATTCCGCCCTACGACCGCGGCCGCCGGCTATACGATCTCATGGACATGTCGGTGTTCGACTTCTTGATGGGGAACATGGACCGACACCACTATGAAACTTTTAAGTGAGTCTTACTATTTTAATGTTGCTGTTTGGGTGTTATCTACTGCATTACAGGCTGTTCGGAAACGACACGTTTCCACTGCATCTCGACCACGGCAGAGGGTTTGGAAAAGCCTTCCACGATGAGCTGTCCATCCTGGCGCCGGTGCTGCAATGCTGCATGGTCAGGCAGACCACGCTACAAACGCTGATGAAGTAAGTCGTTCCTGTTTTTTAATTGCCAATTACGCTTTCTACATAATTGTCGTATCGAGCTTAGCGTGGACCTTTGAGGAGAAAATATTAAATTTATCCATTAATTTATGGAACGACTCTTGCATTAATACAATGTACAATTTGATTGCAATTTTTTGTTGCAATACTCATACCAATAAATGATAGATTGGTGAACAAATTAATTAATTTGTTAAAAGTGATTTGAGATCTGAATCTTGTTTTCTAGGATAAAAACGTTAAGTGACCCATTTTTATGTTGATGTTGCGGGATGGTCAGTTAATATAAAACTAAGAGTTCAGATATTAATTGAATTGGATATTAAAGCAGTAGTAGTTTTGTATTTGTTTATTTCTCACGCTCTACAGCGTAAACAACACCAAAATGGCGACAGATTTCTAACTTTGGTCACTTAAAATAAATAACAGTGACTCAGGCCTAGGCACAGAAACGATTTTTTTAGGTTTTCAAAAGTTGAAGAGATCAATACGGACGGCATATTAAGCTTTGATAAAAGCGCTTTTTGAAGATTTTTTAAAAACGTCAGCTTTTAAAAAGCAAAATGGGGCTTGAGTCTTAATTTTGGCTGCAATCTTAAATCGAAATAGCGATCACGCAAGCTCAGAAATTAAAGTAGATTGTTTGAAGTTTTAAAAATTGAAGAGCCAAATGAAACACGACATACTGTACATTAGCAAATTTTTTACTCAATTAAATTTTTTTAACCTTGTTTACCTCTAAAGCACAAAATGGCGACTGTTTTTCTTCGTTTCTTGTTAAATTGTGTTTTCACAATAACAGGTTTATGATCCTTATAATTGATTTAAGATAAGTTTTTTTGGGTTAGGGAGAGGGTCATTTTTGTATATCAAACAGGGTAGACTTGTTTTTGTAGTTTTTAACGCATCTCTCTACTATAAACTTTACTTTTGTATTTATAAATATTACATTATTTTTTTGCTTTTTTTTTGCCTTGCACTTGCTGCTTCTATATCTTTTTCTATTTTATCCACAAATATTGTTTATTTATAAATTGCGGTAGCTAGTTCAGGCGAGTTGTACTACTAGCTTGAATAAAGTAGAAAGATAATATTTTGTCCTATTTATTTTTATTTTGTTATTCTGATCATTTGCTTGCAATAGGATAACCGTCAGATGTTCTGCTGCCATTTTGACATTTTTTCCATTTTTTATGTTCTTCACCAGACAGCTTAAAAATTTTTGAAGCGATTTCAGGAGCTTGGGCATAGTGAAAATTATTCACAAAAGTTGCAAAAACAATTCAGGGAAAACCGAGATGAAGGAGAGGAGTAAACAGAGCTGCAATAATCAAAATAATGATCATATTATGTGTTAAGAGTACATTTCCAATTATTATATGGGGTAAAATTTATTCAACAGGCGAAATTCCTCTTGTTTTGTGCTTTAAAACTGTTATTTTGTATTTGATACAGAGATATTTTGGGGACCAAGTTTGGACATTTCAGAATTTTGATGCTGCTCACAAAGTAAGGTTGGTTCCGAGAATGGGCTAGGGAAAACTTTTTTAATATAATCGATGTCGAAGGATAGTTGTTGATGTTTTCTTATCCTACGGAGGCCTGAGATTATCTAAAGCTCTACAAGAGTATAGTTGGACAAATTGATAGTGGGTGAGATATAGCGGCACATTATTTGGCGCTGTGTATTAGAGCCAAAAGAAAATATCTTGTACTTTAATAGTACAATTATATTTTTGATGATAATGCAAATCTGTGTCTTCTTCATTCATTTGAGGAACTTTTATCCATTGACGAAGGTCAATTTTTACTAGAAGCGTTTCATTTTATTTGTAGCTTATTTCAAATTTTAATTTTTATTTTAGCCAAAATATTTATTTTAACGTTTGTCTTGTAAAATTGAGAAACTTTTTGATCATTTCCTATCGATGATCTTTTTGTATTTAATTTTCATCGACTACCTAACAACAAAGGAAATCAGACATTTGAAAGGAAAGACAGATTGGATATTTTGGTATAACTACACCAGTTATTATAAGTAAAATTTTTGAGATAAATTTGGTGAGTAGCCGAATCACTTATCAGTTCACATCAGTAGTTTATATATTATTATTGAATTGGGCCAAAAAAGCTTTTAGAGTGTATAAGAAGAATTCAACGTATTTCAAAAAACAATTTGAAGCTTTTGTTCATCATTGTACTTCATAAACTGAAGTATAAACCAATCATTTGCGTTGGAAAAGGCGTATTGATTCCTAAAATAGCAAAGTCTACTCAATCATAACACTAAAGGAGTTTTGCTCAATGATTATCTTAAAGAAGGAAGAAAAGCGACTGGACAATATCGTGCAGCACTTTTGAACAAACTGGAAAACCATCTGCACTAATCGCTGTTCAAAGTTCATCATTCACCAGAAGCTGATAGTTAAAATTTAAAATTATCCAACATCCTCCAGATTAGCTTGATTCAGCTCTGCCTCACTTCCACCTATTCTCATAATTTAAAATATTTCTAATTAAAACAAAATTTTGATCAAATGAAGAAGTCATTGAAGCTGTAAATGGTTATTTTGCACTATTGCATTTTCGGCAAGGAATTAAGAATCTGTATTAAATATTAGATCAAATGTAAACATTGCTGGGGAGGGATATGTTGAGAAATAGAATACAAATCGCCTTTTTTCATTGCTATTTTGAATGATTTTTAATTTATTTTTGGACGAGTTTTTCTTTGCTGGATATTTTCTCTTAATTTATCTAGTAGCTTTCACATTTCCAACTGATAAGAGTGGACTGCAATACGCTTGCGTCATTTGTATTATATTTGTATTATAACTCGATACTTTTGGGACAGACCTCGTATATTGCCTTATACATTTTTTAAATTTTCTAAATCATTTTACCATATGCTCAATTCAGTGAGACTTTTCTACTTACAAATTTGGATCGATCTGGATTTTCATTATTATCTCTTTTGGTCCATTATTGTCATTTTTATTTAGAAATGAAAGGTAAGTAAAGAGTTAAAGTTTGCAAACTTTTTGGACTGTCTACTATGCAACATTAAACGCTATGTAAAAGTTTTATGAAATCTAATTTTAATTTTTGTTTGACTTTATTACAATTACATATAAGGATTGAACAAAAACTTTATCGAGGCTCGTAAAATTAACTCCAAGTTTCAACTTTATCTGACAGAAAAATTAATAGAGAATATTCCAAGAATTTGTAAGCCTTAAGAACATAATAACAAAACTATTAAGCATCGATATAATAGAATAGCACTGGAAGTACTTTATAGCTTTGATTCCAAGAATGTTGCCGACTAAAAATCAATTTTCTATTAATAGGGTTTATATATTTTCGTATGAATACTAAAGATACAAAAGAATATATTAGAAGTTTAACGAAGAAGAGAAAATCGTTTTATTATATTTAATTATTGTAAATATATAGGGCGGA
This sequence comes from Sinelater perroti, assembly GCA_036346155.1. Taxonomy (NCBI): domain Eukaryota; kingdom Metazoa; phylum Arthropoda; class Insecta; order Coleoptera; family Elateridae; genus Sinelater; species Sinelater perroti. The sequence continues at coordinate 1,685,601 of JARFIY010000201.1, forward strand.
TCAAAAATTCTACTACGCTTATATGAACATGTGCAAACAATTTTTGCTCAAATTATTTTTACGACTATAAAAGCCTGATAAGATTATCGATTCAAAGAAAAACTGTTAAAGTATATACAGAATGTTTCAAAATATTTGTGTATGGTGTTTGTGCAAGCTTTTCTGATTGGTGATTAGGAAATTTGTTTTCTTCAAATTGTTGGGGCGGATTAACTGAAATAAGGAAAATGTATCTGTCAAGATTTGATTTTTAATTCTTGTCTTGTTTACAGAATAAATTATTGCAGATAAAGATCTTTTTTTGTCACTATTGAATTACTGAATGGACTTGTTTGTGGTATGGCAGATGGTTACACTTTGTTGAAACTACAAACCAACAATGTATTTCGTCCTCGGACATAACTCATCCTTTTCAAAAACTGATCGCTCTCCATTTAGGACCATTTTTCCCAAAATACACACTCATATTTTATTTATTACTGCCAACTGCAGATTTGAGGTGCTGCCGTTATTGGTCGCGTATTTTCAATGAAAGTTCATTAGCGGCACTAGCGTGCTGTTACTTCATTAACCCAATTTAAGGCACGACTTGTGCCCCCAGAAACTAAAACTTTGATTGTGCTTTAATTTAAATTTGATTATTCGGGCCCTCGGCGCGTTCTCGCCAGATTTTTCCTCGAAGGGGGAATTAGCGACAACGGAGGCTCTGCGAGCTCTCGCGCCGGGCTCAGCTGGTTCGATACAAATATAAATAAGTGATTTCCTGTAACCTTTCTGCCTTCGGGGATTCAATCAAGCTAGACAGAAGCTAATTTGCATCAGTCACTGAAGTGTCACGCTTAACATCGCCCATTTGCTAATCTATTATTACCGGCAATTTCACGAAACGATTCTTCGTATTCTTCCGAACGAAAGCGGAAATAGATGTTTAGCATCCGAGCGGGCGCCCAGAAAAAGTTAGGTTTCTAAAATTTATGGGTCTTTTAAGGGTAAACTTTAGTTGGAACTTGTCTGCTACTTTCAAGAATATAACTGTTTTGTATTGATTTTTTTTGTTTAAAGTTAATTGTACATTATTCCAGCTTGGCCTTACATAGTAATGAAGAATTTGAAGTATAAACTTTTAAACATATCTAGTCTTACAATTGTAAAAGCTTATTTCAGTCTCTACATCCAAGAAGGCAGATCTATAGAAGCGAATTTTAAATATATTTCTCACGAAAATTACTAATAAGAGTTGAGCTTTCAAATTCAGGTTTCTACAGGAAGGTTCCAAAGTCTGTAGCCGTCAAAAAAACTTTTACACCTCAAAAAAAGTATCTCATAACCACAATAAAGGCTGAAAGCGGACTTCTTATTCACTCTTTCTGTTTCTAGTTGTACCCAAAATATAATTTGAACCTTTATATTTTGGGTACAACTAGAAACAGAATATATGTGCTTCCAATCAATAACCCCAGGAAACTTTAAAACAACATAACTCAAAAAAATTATGAAATTGCAGAACTTATCGGGCTTTCTGTGAAAAAGGTTTAGTCTTGTCATTTAATTTGATTTTGAAAATTTTGTATTGTGGGCTGATTTGTATTTTTCCCTGCTATATTCTCCTTATTTGATTCAAATAGCAAGATCAGTTGAGTAATCGACCACCATATTATTTTGGACAAGCCAGGGGTAAAACATAGATGGTCTTACGCGTAGCAGTAATATAAATATGCCATTGTAGAAGACCGAAAAGTCAAATCTGACAAGTGAATTTAGTTTGTCTACAAATTGTTAACCTAACAAACTCAAAAACAACAAACTCAAAACTATGCGCTCTACTAACTATAAATTTATTATCTAACAATGATGGTTCAGAGAGTTGCTTCCGTATATATGCAATCTGGTGCAATCACTACTTGGCGGAGTGCTGGCTTGAGACACTTTTCTTCACGAAAATAAACGGCATCGATCTACCTTACAGTGAGGATGAGGATGTCATTGTCCAGGAGCTTCCGTTTCAGATCTTACCACCACTTACGTCAGTGCGAAAGAACTTCTCTGGCTTTAGCAGGTGGTAGTGAAATTGAATCTTCGCTTCTGTCAGGAAGCGAATCAGCCACATCTCTAGATGTAGCGAGATAGGTGGATATTCATCCACTACGACTTTGGCTTTAAGAAAGTCAATCTTGTTGTCATGGGTAGCCCTCCTGATAGAAGACCAAGACTTTCTCTTACCTTGAAGACGCTGATGGTCGACGACGGATGTGGCTACACACCATCGTGACCTTGACCCTTGGTCAGGTTTAAAGGCCTCCTACTGGCTGAGGATAGCTTCGACCGGTTTCTTCGGTGGGAAAGCTGCCGGCGAACACAGCGCTGACTATAGTTGGGGTAGCTGCATGAACAGTTAGGTAAGTCATCCAGGAACCACTCTTCGTGATCCTGGCGAACTTGAAGTATTGAGGGGTTTTCTCATTGATTAAACTGAACTCGTGGAAATATTTCTGTAAACCCGGAAGTAGCACGAGAGTCTCCGCTAATGACGGGTCTGGACAGTCATCCCCACTATAGTCACTCAAATGTTATTGACGTTGAAGTTGACATTGATAGTCCCCGAGTCTAACCCCTAATCCCCTTTCTTCTTCGACATGGATGGTGATCAGCCCCCGTACCCTTTTACATAGTAATCAAAATGTAAATAACACTTGATGCTTGCAATCGATGTATATCAAAATTTTGGTTAGGCGTTCTACAGACCATTTTAGGTGTCTACTGTCCTCTTTATGCAATACTAATTGCAGTGAGAAATGGTTTCAACCTAACATCTTTGATATGCTTTAATAACTCTTAGTTGTAACTTTTGGTTAGCAATCCGATGGTTTTGGTTAACCTAAACATGTCCTTTTAAGTTTAAGGAAATTTGCCATTGACTTCGTATTGTCCAACAATATGTTCTTTCTGAAAAATCACTCGATCCTCCAGTACCAGAATATCAAAGCATAGTTCCTTTTATTTTAAGGTGTCTGTTTATGTGTGTCTTTATACGATAGTCATCCGTAAACTAAAAAGATTTATTTGTTTTTTATGAAAAAAGGTAACAGAAAATTCTGTTAAATTTTAGAAATAGCACTAGAGACTGTCCCATTTTTCTCTGGACTTACTAAAAAGAACAACACAACGGTCTTGGTTTTAGGTTCCTTCCGTCAAATGTAACAGACTGTTCCGCTAAATTAAAGACTGCGAATTTCGGTGCGGTTCCGCCGGCCGTATCCAGTTATGACGACATTCCGCAAAAAGTAAAGTCTTAGCAGCTCACGAGAAGAACTAATTATGAAACTGTTGTTTTAAGTATTCCTATTATCCGCTCCTGAGCCATTCCGTATTCTTTGTTCCGCCAGCAATTAGCGTAAATGGCTATCGTTACACGCGAATCTCGAACTACACTATTCTATTAAAAGGGTAGTTTGCCGGCTCCCGCGGGAGCACCTCGGGCTACAATTTAAGAACGGGGGAAAAATCTGCTCTTTGTATTCGGACATTATCGACGGCGCCGCCGATCGGGTACGTGGGGCGGAGGGCCGGAATTACGCAGCTGTTGCAGAACGCATTGCCTGAAATCGGTTCGAAAGCCTAATTTAGTTTTTGTGAAAAACAACCCTACATGTTTAAACATTTTTGCGTTTCTTGGGAAACAGACGCTGCAGTGATTATTTGCTTAATAGGTATTTATACATTTCACACCCAGTTCAGATCAAAATTTAGAAAAATAATCCTTAAATATGTCAATCTTTTACTTTTTATTAGGATAATAAGTTAAAAGAGAGACCAGAGCCACTATTAAATTATCTTTACTGGCAGATGAGCTTTTATATAAAAAATAAAGAAAATGAAAAAATTAATTCTGACAAGACTAATATAATGAAGGAGATATAAAAATATAGTATTCTAATTAAAAACAATATTTATATCAAATAACGTACTCGTAGGTCTATAAAGTTTGATAAATGGAAATATCCAAAACAAACAAACCAGACCATATAAACAAATTACCTTTATTATCCTTCAAAATAATCGCAATCCTTTACGACAGACTTTTGGCAACGTTGATAAAGCTTCTGAAAACTCTCATAAAAAGTCTCTTTAGGAATCGATCACGTTTTTGATTTCCGCTTATATTCCGGATCAGAGTCTCTCACCAATAGCGCTTTTCTAAGTATTTTTAGATATCTAAGTCAAACCGCGCATATCTAGATCTTGTTACCATTGAAATATCGGATTATTCATTAGACTTTTTTGACACGTTTTGTAAGTAGGATATTTTGAAAAACAAATAAATTTAAAGAGGGTGAAGGATCATTGTATGAATTAACTCGTACAAAGAACATTACGTACTAAAGAAGATAACCCGAAGAATAGAGTTGCAAATGGAAATCATTCGGTAAAATTAAGCGAATAGCAGAAAAACAATTTAAAGTGGCTCAAAGTAGAACGATAAAGTACAAAACCATGAACATATTTTTAAGTTAAAGTAATAATTGATGGATAATTGTAACTAACATTTGTTGGTAAATAAATCAAGCAATAACCAAATATAGATTAAGAACAGAAAAAGAGAAAAATGCTATCTAAAATCGTAGGATCGAGAATAACTTTAAAACTAATGATAGTGCAACGCAACTTGCAGCTCATTTTGTGAGAACTATGATGACATGGTAACATATGCAGCAAGTGATCTCAATTGCCATTCAGAAAGGATTGAATTTTGTGTAGCACATTTTCGAAAGTCTGTGGCAATATATCCACTGTTACTACTTAAATTTTCTTGGTGATGTTTTGTTTTCAAGGCGTCTATGATTCGTAGTCTATTGTAATTCTTTCAGATCATTATCAAGTAATACCATATCGGGAGAACACGGTGGCTAAGGTTCTTTCAAAATGACGCAGTCGTTCATATATTTGTTATTACTATAAAAATAATAAGCCTGCCATCATTATTTCTGGTGCTGAAGTAACACCTAGTCTAATTCATAGATGCTGCTGCAACTACACATGGTGTAAAATATATTAGATGTTCTGCAACTAATATAATTATAGACATTCTTCATATATTTCTTATTACTGTAAAAATGACTCAATTTTGACCATATTAGTATGTAATGTATCAAATGTCCCTACATCTTGTTGAAAATGGTTTAAAACACTTCTTTAGGAAAATTCAGGTAGTTTCAACTACATGTTGAAATGCCTTAATTTCTAAAATTCCTCTATTTAGGCATGTGTAAATTCCTATGCGATATATGAACCTTTTTATTCAAAGAAAATTGATGCTTGGTATGGGATGTCCTAGTGAATTGCATTTAAACAAAACTTTTTTGATACAATTATTATTACACCTTTATTTATACAAATCTTCAACACTTTTGTAAACCAGTTGGACGACGAGAAATTCTCCATTTGATATATATCTTTTGGAATATCTGAAAGAACGAGTTTAAGACAATAAACCATGCTTTGAAAATAAACATAACCGAAAATATTTTGGCAGTCATAGCAAACGTACCACTAAGCATTTCTAGTACATATTATGGTGTCATCGGATTTCTCACGGGGACACTCTGTTTACGTGTAAATGACTTGGGAAAGGTTTTTCTCTTCTTCTCTAGTCTACCTGCACTCAAGTTTGGGCATAGGTCTTTTTTATTTCCTTCAGTCTATTTATATTTTGTGCTGATTGAGAAGAATTACATTTCGTAAAATAATGCATGGCTTTTGGATTCAGTTACGATTTTTGTTGAAAATCGCCATTGTGAACATTTTATAATTTTGATCACTTTTTTTATCAAGAATCCATTAGTTATTTTATAATAGTACAATTTATGTTCCTTTTTTTATAGCTCTATATTTAATTTTGGTATACAATCTTTTACATTTGGTTTTCAGTATGTTAAAACGGTGTTTTCTATCTATTATTTAAATATTTGCGATAATATATATATTATTTAATTAATTCATAATGTACGACCACAAAGATTAAACAAACGTAATTTGTTTAGCCTTCATTATGTTAATGAGCAATATTACCCAAACATTAGAGATATTAAGTTTCTGACGTTGACGTGAAAAGCTACAGTAATAAATATTGATTATATTTACATAAATTTTTTCTCGGTAAATAAACTTAATGAACTCGGTTAAATTAAATTATTTTTTTATTTCTAAAGCTATCACGTAATGCGACTGTTTATTTTTTAAAATATTGGTAGTGATATTAATTTTTCTTTAATTTTATACATGCATTGTTCTGCTTTAACTTAAGCATTAAGAAATAAATCAAGTTTCAATTTGAACGCCAATTTAAACACCATCTGTTAGCTTTATATTGCTTTACAGAGGGTCTCTAAAAATAAGTGGCAAAAGGAATGTCGTACAACAAGCAATATTTGCGATAAACTGTCTTTTGCACGTCAACTAAAAAAAAATTACCAGTAAAGCTCGAATAATTATTTTTGCGGCTCGAGAGGAGACGATTTTTTTGCAGCACCTGCAAAAGGTGTGCTTTTGCAAGTTATTTCTAAACACCATTGTAATCTGAGGAGGACTCACAAGGAAGGCCGGTGGATTCCTTAAGTACTCATAGCGCTGAGAACTAGACTACGCGCTGTAATATTGCTAATAATTATCCACTTGAGGTTCGAAAATTTTATCACATCGCTTTAAATCTCTGCGACATCACCTGGCTCATACCCGCTTTACTTTTGCTGAAAAAAATCTGGTTCAGTTCATCAATTCAAAACCACCATTTTTCTTCTGAATTATTTCTAAATCCTGACAGCCCCTTGGACATTCCCAACTTTTTTCCAACATTTGTATCCTCCACTTTTTAAATCTTAATACCTTTCGAATCACCCTCTCCATTAAACTAATCGTAAGGTTATGTACGGGATAGACAACCATACCCATATAGTAGTTTTAGCAAGATCAATTCGATACTTTATGGTCTACGCGCGAAGGTCTTCCAGAGATCAAAACTATTGCTGTACTAGTCAATTAGGATCATCTGATCCTGATCAAGTCAGCTCTGAATATGGTAACTCCGGTGTTTTAAATTATTACCTTGCAGAAAAATAAAGATTTACTGATGTAAAAAATCGCATTGGCCCATAATCTCTGATATTTAGAGAAAGGAACCTACACCGTGCGAAGACATGCACTCCTATACCATCATCAAACCACTTTCGTTATTAACAGAAGGTAGTGGCTGTGGAACGTTGAATCTACTTAATTCTCTTATTTCTGAATCGTAGCTTTGCCACCTCACGGTGTAAATGCATCTTCATCCACTCCTTTCAGCAGATGATGTCGTATTTTCCAAGGAATGAATTAGGAGCACCAACTTTGAGAATGGTTTTATACAGACGGTCTTGATGGGATTCCTTATTTTTTCTTATGCTTTCTATCACTTGAAAAACTTGAATATAGACGATTCTTTTATGTTAAATTGTTTAAGGGTTGGATTGATGGTGTCTCTTTATTGATATTATTGAACCAAGAGTTGTATCAATCGCTTGTGGTTTTAAAGAAGATTAGGAAGAGGATGCACCAAAACCGTAATTTTTTATGATAATATGAAAAAGTTATAAAATAGAAAATAGATATATTTTTAAACAGTAGGCATTTACGAACAAGTAACGTTCAAAACTCATACTAGAGATGTAGTAGATAATCAAAATTTGTAATTGAAGATGGTATAAAAAAAGAAGGAACAACCGTCAGTGTAAATTATATTCTACGTAAAAAAACTAAAACAAAAAAGGGTAGCACCTACCATTGGTTCCTGGTTGTAAATACAAGGCCGCATAATAATGTTTTTAAGAACAGTACCACGATAGATGAGGGTTGTAGATAAAGTAGTAACGATATTGTTGAAAGAAGATCGTGAGCGCATGCATCCGCTAGCAGTATAGTTAGAAGTGTTATTGTGTGTGATAGAAGCAAATAGCGTGGTGTGTTTTACAAAATTTTAACAGCGATCGTATACGAGAAGTCATTGCGGCATAATTAGAGCTTGTGGCTATGCTATGCTTTACCATATACATGGATTGGTATTTCCGATTATTAAGACCGCCAGTAAACTGTTCTAAAAGCATCCGTAAATGTTGAATTCAGTAATGAAACAGATGGCACATAAGGAAAATCGTAAAGCACTAGGTTCTTTGTAACATTATAAAAGTATAAAAATGGTACCGATTTGCAGTATAGAGTCTTCATCTGGACAGGAATTGACTTGTTATAAAGGTGGCATTGCGAAGCCTTGAAACATCATCCTGACATAAACCTTTGTGATTAAAACTTAAAATTTCTCAAAACCCACTTTTTCTAACATAAATTAGTTATTCATGCAATAGGCACTGCATTTAAGGGTCCTTACAGATCTGGAAGAAAATTCAGAAGTTTAATAAAATGTATGTATAAACGCTTTTTATGATTTATCCTTAAATTATTATTTGGACGAATAAAACTATCAATGATTACGATTTGAGAAATGAAAATCAATAGGCCGGCCGACACAAAATGAGTAATGGTGATTTAGATTTATTTATTTTCTTTTAATCATGTTATTTATCTAATGATATACTAACGTTTTTGGATAAGCACAGGTTCTTAATCCTTTTCTACTATTTTACTGATTGCATCAACCCACCCCTTAACGGTATATGTTTTGTTCTCTCTTCCAGTATATTTATTTTTCCTCTTTCATTTTGCGTAAAGGTCTGAATCATCTTAATCGCTCTTTTCACTTTTGATACTATCCCTATTTTAGTATATTTTGTGGATTTTTAAATTAAAGTATTTTTTCGTCTGGTTTATAATTATTCTTACATCTTCAATATTTTTTTAATTCTTTTCTTTTACGGGCTTGTCTTTCACTTTTCTATGTCTTACTGTTAATGTTATTTTATAATTTTCTTGTTGCCTTTGCTCCTTATCTCGTTTTTTCTCGTTTTGTATTTTACACTACCCAACAGTGTCTTTAATTTCATTTATCATAAAATTTGTTATGAAAGAACTTATTGCTGTGTACTAAATAGTCGACAGTAAGGCTGGCTGCAAATGTTAGTTTTAAGACATCTTGTAACCTTAGAATTGAAGTTTGAACAGTCTTTCTGATAAATGTTTTTGGTGGTAATTGTTCTCTCTCTCTCTCTCTCTCTCCCTTATATTCTGGTTTTCTGAATTTATAAAAGCTTCTGTTAATTGTTCAAAACTTTAGCGTTACTCAAGGAACGCATTCTACCTACACCCGTCGTAGCTGGTTTGCAATCACGGCTTCGTTGGATGTTTTTGTACGCTCGCAAGTTATTTTATAGAAATTGTTATTCTAATACTCTATGCAACTCGTCTACATCGCGCTTAAAATCCGTCTAGTTCTCTTTTAACATTCTTTAAAACTGCACATTTGCACATATTTTGATAGACAAGAATATAGCAGGCGGCTGGAGTGCACACACGATGGTTATTTTGTCACCTTTCAGATTATTCACCTATTAAAATATATCGTAAAACGTGCGGCACTGAATAGTTATAAAAGAAATTAGTATATGAGTGTCGTAAGCAAATGAGGGTGCAGTGCATAAATTTCCACTAAAATCATTATTATAGAATAACTCGCAAACATACAAAAATATCCTACGAAGTCATACTTCAAAGAGTTGTAACAAGGGACGTAGAGATTACAGGCAATTATTTCTACAAAATAAATGCTTCAAGTGCCTTGTTTTTTTATTATTTTGTTTTATACAATCTTTAAGCATCATCTTACAAATTTTTGTTTTTTAACAATTTGACAATCCTATATGGTTGTCCTAAACTGATTGTGGTTTTTATTTTATTTTTTAATTCTTAATACAAATAAAGTTATTTGAATTTTTAGAAAATTTTTCTACAACCGCCTAAAATCCACGACTGTCGGTTGTCAAATTTTAGAACTAACAATAAGTAAAAGTCAATACGTGACTGTGCACTATTCCTGCGTTTATTTTGCTTCTCGGAGAAAAGGTAAGTCTCTTAATGATATAATGTTGAAGAATGTTATAGCAATTTTTAAAATAACATTATTTTTAATGTTCCATTTTACACCGCTTCAGTTTTTTTTATTTCTCCCCTTCACCAATACAGTACTGACAACCTTGATGGCACCATCTCTACACCTTTGAAGTTTGGTTTTGTTTCTGAAATAATGAGTATATATTTATTAGTTTTGTTTGTATTTTTAATGGTCTACTTTCTGATTTGAACGCATCTCCCTTAGAATTTGGATTTAGAATCGCCTCTAAGCAGGTGATCGTCCCCTACTTGTATTAAAAATGCTACATCACCTTTATTTACCGGAATCGAAAAACAGTTCCTACAGCTTAAATTAATGGCATCGATTTGAGAGAGAAAACTCAGGTATTTTGGTCAAGTGATCGCTGAACTATATCTCTCTCATGATATTGTGCCACTCAAAACATATGCCTATAATTGGTATTAACAGATTGCATAATAAACGTTTAACAAAAAAATCGGATGCTTTTAAGTTTATATCCGCGTTTTCTACAAAGGCAATAAGGCTAATCATTTGACGACGATTTTTTCGGAATGTCTTAAGCAGGGTGACAAATAAGTTTTTATGCACTTCAGACTAGATTATTGGCGACAGTAGAAAGAAGGAAACTTTATAAGGATGAGTACATAAATAAGAGTAAATTTTATCACTTCGCAGAATATAATTTTTGCTTGCGTTGTCGTGTTTACTATTTTCGAAACAAAATTGAACGGATGTTGTGACAACATATTTGTCCTCAGTTCTATTCTATGCTCCGACTCAGTAAGTTTTTGTTACATTTTTTTGCTGGCACATACAGACGTTTGAGGTTTTTAAGGGTGTAAGAAATACTAAACTTCTCCCGTTTATTTCACATAGATTAATGGTTGTTATCCAATTCTTTACAACAGACCACACGGAAGGACCAGAGGCTCGAAAATAGATACAGATAATAATAAACTTTATTTAAAACAATATTCTTTCCCGTTTATATGGCATGCGCGGGAGGACTGTAAGTGTCGCTATTACCCATTTAAAAAAGACCACTCTTCAGAAATGTTGCTCAAATGGTAATTAGCGTCGTATACACAGAGCAAGGACATCTTTTTAAGTCAGCCTCCGCGCGCCTACTTGCCACAAATAAAGCTAATAGCGGCGCTTAATCACCCCATTCTTTAGTTGCGGACGAGATAATCTCGCTTCTCGCCCCTAATCACTCTTTTCTTACCCCTTATGCCTATAAAGAGGTGATATAAAAACCGATTCGCCGGGAACGAGTAATGGGGGCGCTATCGCGGCCGGGGTGACTGTCTCGACGTTCCATGAATTACGCAGTAGCAAAGATTGGCTGTTGGAATATGCACGGCTTATCAATATTAATACTCTATTCTATTTTCTGTAAATCACCTTATTCCGTTCTTTTCGCCCTCTCTTAACCGTTTGAAATCTGCCGTAATAAGGGTTGCATTTTCAAATGAATAACAAATCGGGGATTAATGCAGGAATAAATGTTAAATAACTGGCGAGGGCGCGCCATATGGCTGTTGATCTCTTTCGCTTTCTGTTAGTTGAAAATTTAGAATTAAAAAATTTCAGCCGCCCTAGTTATTCTTAAAAAGTTGATAAATGATAAAGAAATTAAACAACAAAACTATAAGCATATTGAATAGAACTGCAAACAAACTAACGAGAAGAAGAATATATAAAAGAAGAACATATAACATATAAAATATAAACGTTTATAACGAACAAAACAAAATAAAATAATTGTGATTAATACCACATAAACTCTTAGGAAAAGATAAAAAAGAGAACGTGAAGAAGAATAAACACTAAACTATACAAATTATAGAAAATATTTTCTTTATAACTACAATCAACCTATTTGTTATTAGCTAATAAAGACACAATGGTCAACAGCACTTTTATCTACAAACTCATAACTTATACTACTAATACGAACTGCGTTTCCGTGACTTAATATCTGTGAAGGCTCTAAAAGGCTTTCCATATAGGGATGTATACTCATAGAAAGCGATATTAATAACCATACATGTGGCCACAGAGTTTTTCTCTTATAAATAAATATTTTCTATTTATAAATAATCTGACATATATTGTATGACTATTGCTTAATTATAGGATGAATAAACGTTAATAAATTAGAATTTGTGGTGCAGTTCATTTTTTTTTCGGAAGGGAAAAAAGCAAGATAAATTTATGATCTATTGCTCAAAAACAGCTATTCCACTAAATATCACCGACTAATTCTGTGACATGGTTTTAATCAGACCAATAAAAATTCTTAAGTTAGCAGAAACCACGAGCCTCTCAAATAAACGAGTTTACATCGCATTGTATAATAAAATACATATGAAGAAACTTTATGTATGATTACTGCCATATCTGTTCACTTTAGAGTATCAGCTGACTATTTGCAAGGGTTTAAGAAAAATCTATTGTATGTTTACCTCTATACATCTGAAATAAAATAGCTATTTAGGCAGTATAGTACGAGGTGAGCCAACTTCGAAAAAAGCAAAAAGCATATCATTTGCTGGAAAGCTATTGAGGTCAATTTTTAAGGATGACAAAGAAATTCTTCTTATTGACTGTTCTGAGAAAGGGAGAACCATTACTGGTGAAATTTGGCACTTTTGAAGAGATTTAAAGCAACGACAGCAGAAACATATCTTGGGGTGGCAAAAGAAATTATGATGCCGTACCAGCGCATTTAAGTTGTATCGGTGAACAAAAACTGACAGAATTAACAACTGAATTTTTTCAGTTTCTTCTCTATTTAGCCGATCCAGCTCATTTTACAAAAAAATATTAAATTGCTCTACTAACTAAAACAATAGTTTAATACTACGAAGTCATCTTTTTGTTTAAAATGTCCCGTTCGAAAGGCGAAAAATTGACACGAAATATGGCACTGTATTTCATTGTTATGTACGCTGGATATATCCGAGTTGCATTTTATTAATTAATTTGACTTTCAAGATCGTTAGGTTTCCATGACTCACTTTATATTTTATACTGTAGTTTTGTTCCTATAACTTTTGATACTATTTAAATGTGGTAGTACAATAAGGACTCAGAAGCAAGGTGATGTTGCGAGCTCTTTTCGGAGGTCATTTTGTCAACTGCAATGCAGTCTCAACACGCTTAAGCTTATCACAAACATATGCTTGCGTCATATGGCGTAAACTAAGTATATGTAAGCAAATGTTCTATTCAGTTCTGTTGATACTCAGGAAACAGCGGTGACCTTTATTTTAAACTGCTCTCAAAAAAAACTGTTTATGCCACGCATATAATTGAATCTTCTCAAAGATGTTGTCCCCGAACTATAACTCAAGTTTTTCAAAATTTCAGTTGTGAGAAGCTTAATAATAATCCTTCGCACAACCGACGAGGCTGTCTTTTGCTCTGACATTGCGATTGGCTGAAAAAGCAACAGTTTGAGATGCCCCTCAAGAAATTTCTTTCAATCATCACCACCTACAAAGCTCAGAAGCTGCGCCCTTTCCGTTCGTCTTATGGTAAAAATTCCATTTTCTATTTTATTTGCCCACTTAATTACATAAATTTGAAATAATCATAAATAGAAAATTTGTGAAGAACGTCAACTCAGTAGCTTGTGCTTTTGCACACAACCCTTTTGTTGTCTGCCCATCGAGTTCGCGGGCAAAGCGCGTCGGTCCTTTGCTGTAATTATTTTGCGCGGCTGCTTTTTCAGCCAAGTTTTTTCTGTTTGCACTGTATTATAAATCCATTTTCCAGATTATCGGCGAAATGTTATTCAGTAATTTTAATATTACCCACGGCAATATCGTTATCGGGTTGGAATACGTAATTTGGAAAAACTTTGTGTCGAACGGATGGTGGCATTTTCGAAGGAAATACATATATGTATTAGCAATTTTTTGTGGCAACGGAATGCGTAGTTGGCTTCCGCACGCGCCTGGAAATGTGTCTTCCAATTCAAGCAATTTTTCTTTGTTTCACTTTTAGTGAATGTAATAAACGTAATGGCCAATTTTTAAGCATTAGAACGATGTTTTATTATTTTAAAATTCGAATACCATATCATTTTTGTAATAACTTCTATTGTTACGTTCTGTGCATCCAACTGTATAATATTCAATTGTACTATTCTACAATCCTTTCTTCGCCGGAAAAATATTTATCATAGAGCTCACAAATAGCAGCTAAAACTTTCAGTGAGAATTTTGTAGAGACCTGCTAATTTAATAAACACCTGCAGGCCGGAAATTAGGGAAGATGTTATGTGTGAAACGGAAAATGAATTTCCACTCGCATAATTTACGAATGTGCTCCCTTATACATTTTACACGCAACTTTAGGTGTATAATCGGCTAGAATGTGATTTACAAGGGTCTGGGACACTAAAGATCCCCATCACTTACAAATCTGCATAGAAGCTGTTTTGCATTAAATTTGTAATGAATCCCAACGAGATTATGCCCACGTGCAATTTCAAGCTTCTGTTCAAAAATTATGTTTAAAGGCAGATTTATAAGATAATAAAAGTTGACGCATAAAAACTGTCTCATATTTGTGCGTTCTTTAAAACTACAAGAGTCTTAAGATGATTTGTCTCTTTAAGACTCCTCGAAAAAGATTCTCCGAAACGGAAGCAAAGTTTTAACAAAGGCGATGCTTGTTTTGTAAGAGCGGTTGTTCCATCTTGTTGAAATTAAATTTTTTCTCTTTCAACACTCACACTTGCAATTTTAGGATAACAATATTTTAAGCATTTGCAGTTTAACGTCTGACTGTAAAGGCGGTACCCTTATAATTTTCAAAAAAGTAGAGACAGGTACACCGAAATTTGGCTACCCCGAGGACCAGCGTGACTAAGCAGATTATTTATATTATTTGCCACTTCTACAACGTGACCGCAAATTAACGATTGTTGTTAACTTTTGAACAAAAAAAAAACTCGTATGTTGGCAGAAAAGACGCAAGTTTCCAATCCGAGACATTGTTCTATTTCACGATAACTCTCAGTCTCATATAGTTTCCTGAACCTTCAAGGATTTGTTCTGGACTACACTACCTTCTATAGTTATGGCTTATCGCCCTGCGATTATAATTAGTTTGGTATTAAAAATTGTTTTTGGTATATTGATATAACAATATCTTTTCCGTAAGCGATTCAAATTTAAACAACTTTTTGTTGCACTAGGACTCTGTGGTTGAATGAAGAGAACATATGAGTGTGCAAGCTAGTTAGGGATAGGTGGTCATTCTCTCACACTTTGTTAATAACCAATGCCTATTAATATTGCACAATGGATTATAATATTAAAGTCGTTAAGAGAGAAGATTCAAAATCAAAAAGCCAGGTGCTAAACTGCCATAAAATTTTCACTACAGGATAAAACAAGATCGAAAATACAATTAATACTGAGAAGAACTAGAATTTGCGATCCCATTGACGTCGGAAGACAACTGAACGAAATATGAACAAAGTGAATATTACTCATGGTAGTTAGTGTTGAGTCACTAGACAAAAACGTGTTGAAAATTCTAACGGGGTTTACAAATAAATCCTCCGCCTCTTTAACACTGAACAAAAGGCTACGTGGCTTGATTTTTCAGACAAACAGTTTTCCTATCAATTAACATTTCTTTATGAAAATTACATCAAATAATTGCCCATTTGCTGAATCAAATACACAAAAAAATGAGGAACAGAAGATATAGATATGTATTTTACTTCAATAAAGTACTGCAATAAAAGTATTTTAGACATAAGACATATTGAATATAGGAAAATTCTTTGCAATCGCTCACTCAATACTGGCTTACGACTCCGGTTTTTAAAATGTTATATATGATCAACACTTCTCTATGCATTCGAAACGTGCACACTCAAGAAGGATATGGTAAAACGTTTAATTGCCTTTGAGATATGGACCTATAGGAAAATGTTGAGGATTGTCTGGACACAGAGAATTACGAACGAAAAAGTTCTCCATCGATTAGGAAAAGAAACGGAATTAGAATTGACTGTGAAAGTTTGTGGATTGGCGGACTTCGGACACGTGATGCGCCACGGTAAATACATAACGTTCCAATGTATCATAGAAGGAAGAATTGAAGAAAAGAGGGGCCGTGGGCGAAGAACAACTTCCTGGATGGGTAATTTGAGGAGTTGGTCCGGACTAAACAGAGAAATTTTGATACACAAGGCAAGAGATAGACGGAGTTATGCCATAATGATAGCTAATCTCAATAAATGAGACGGTACCTGCAGAAGAAGACATATGATAAAACGACACAGATCTATTAAATTTAACTATCGAAAAATCTAACTTTTGACATATTTTCAGCATTCTAGATTGAGTTAATTTTGAAAAAAAAACATACAGAGAATGGCTATAAATAAATTACTATAGAACAGGGTCTTCTATGATAGCGTTGCTCATATAGTTCTTAAAGTGCATGAAAGTCAGCCAGTTGGAAATTTCCAAAGCAATTAATGGCATCAAAATAAATTATGAAATAATTGTTAGTCTTTTATATAAAGCTTAGTAAAAGGGAGGCAATAAAACAAAAAAATTTAAAAACAAAACCAAAATTTAATATTTTGGAACAAACAACTTCATAAAATCAAAGTTTGTTTAAGGGAAAACAATTGGACCTAATTGAATCTAAACGGATGCAGTAAAAATAAATTCAATTTATACTAACAAGTAGTAGTAATAGATATGGTTTCTCCTAAAAGTATCGATCCATATAATACAAAAAATTACAATTACGCATTTAATAAAAATTGAGTACAAGAAACATTTTATGTAGCTTTCTTCAAAATACTTGTACTTTTCCATGTACTTATTACACCGTTCTCTAAAGCAGTCTGAATCAATCAAATAGTTTTCGCAGATGAATATTCTAGTTTGACATAAATCATCAGCGTCTAACTTCTAATTGATCTAGCCAGTGAAGTCGTCCTTATTTACGGATGTCAACTCTTATTGGCTGCTAGCTTATATGGCGGTTTCGTAAATAGTTTCATTATATTAACATTGGCTGATATATTGATATTTTTGGGACAGACCTTGTAATAAAACATGTAAGCGTGATGAATAACTACTCACTTAGTAAATAACGCAGATCAATTAGGCTAAAGGCAAACCTAGTAGTAATAATAAACCTACAAAGCTTGCAACGCATAGCGAAGTGGGGAAGCAGTCTCCCAAATCTGAGAAATCGCGTTTCCGGCTTAAAGGTCGCGTAGTATTTCAAAGTTTTATGTTTAAATTAATCAGTGTTCAAAGACGAGTTGAATGATATGCTACGTGTCCTATGTTGCTATTTTGAAAATTTGAAATCGTAAAGGTCACTAACGCTGACCTTTGACCAATTAGTTTCAAAATCACTAGCAAACAAGCCTTTTTGGTCACCTGTCAATTGGTGAAAACAGAATTTGGAAATTACCAGCCATTCTCGAGTTTTTGCTCGTACGGACGGACTGACGGACAGACAGACAGACGGACAGTAAGTGACTTCGCTTCGCCACTTAATAAAAGGAAGGTAAAACATAAACGCGACTCAAACAAAATAACAGAGGATACAGACATACATAAAAATGAACTTAGAAAAACAGGGAAGACGTAAAATAGTTAAAAGATAAAACAAGATGTTATAGAAGATATTATAAAAGAATGAAAATGTAAAAGTGTTATAAACTAATTAAACAAAAGAAGTGCAATAGCACTAAATAATAAAGAATGAAACAAAATAAGACGATGGTCTTCTTCTTGTTCTTCTCTATGGTAGGCATTTTTGACCGTTTTTATTCATTGCAATATTAAAATTTTTACTGTATATTTATCTGTTATCCTTTTATTTATGTGGATGTCTTGTATTTCACCAGCCGTTAATAACTTATTTCCAGATATTTTTACTACTTTCTGTTCGGATATTCTACTAATGTTAAAATATGAAGATAAGAACACAAGATTATTAGAGCGAAACAAATGGAGTTTAAATGTTTAAATATTTAATAATATAGGTAAATAGTTAGACAAATGTAATGCTACTATTTTAAAAAAGACCCAACAAGTCTTCAACAATTATAGACTAATCACTCTTTTGTCACGCTTATATTTATTACATCGTAACAAAAACAACTGCAAGAAGAATTAACAACAAATTGAAAGCTTACTTTACATGCGATCAAGGAGGTTTACGAAAGAACTTTGGCACAACCGATCTTTTATAAACCGTCAAGATACTGATCGAGAGAATCAATGAAAATTAGATAACATTGCTCATTGAAAAAATAAAAACCTAAAAACGCTAATAGAAATTTAATGAATTTTTATTTCTCTATTATAAGCACAATTCAATGAAAGGGATCTTTTTATTTTGTAAACCAAAATTTTAACTAAAATGTTCAACAATCTGTTGAAGATTTAAAATAAATTAATTAAAAATAATAAACAAGTGAAAACCAATAGAGCAATTACCTTAGGAGTGTAAAGCAAATATAAACTTTTTATGCACTTTTAGATAACCTGAAAGTTCTAGATAAACATGGCTGAAGAGGATTCCTTCGTAGGATACCTTGAATGTCCCCTATTTCAGTCAGTATCACGATGTTAAAACAAGAGTAATGGATTATTATCAAGTTTCTTGGAACAAAGGCTGTAGAACTGTTAGAAATTTTCAGAACTTAAGCATCAGTTTGAAGACAACATCTTTAGGTAGCCTTAAGTGTAGACTTAGCATAAATAATTTTTTGGAAAGCGAAAAGCAGTTTTCTCTTTAAATAACTAAATGTTAAGTGAGAGTTCTGATGACCCCCTTGCATTCTTCACGCAAACTTGAATTTTATTCGGTTTCTTCTTTATTCTAGCTTAGCTAACATTCTGTCTCTCTAGCTAAATACCTTTTTTCAATCCCTCCTAACTTTGTTTCTTCTTTTTTTCTTCTTTTCTGTTTTCAAATTCCCGTTTTTATTTTTTCCCTCTCCTATTCAGTTTCCTTGTTTCTTCTTCTCGTCGTCACCCCTTTTTCTCCTTCTTTCTTATTTTTTCTATTTTTCACACTCTGCTATGTCACGTGCTTATTCTATCAATATCCTATAAAACATGAAAAAAAAAGGAATTTTATAATACCTAAATGGCATCATCTAAATGGATCACCAAACACAGATATAAGGTGCATTTTATTTCCTATACAATGTTGTGCCATTTTGAGTTTCTCAATATAATGTCTTACATCCACTTAACCATCTTAGGGGAGGAATTGAATGAGGGAAGTTTGAATATGTTGTTCTACTTTCTTCACGTTGGAATATCGCTCGCTTACTTTCTCTGATTTTAAAATTCAAGGAGTTTTTCATTCCCCAGCCTTTAACTACAACCATCCTAATAATCGCTAATCACAAAAATGAAAAGCTCGTCCAGTTTTGTACCCAATGATGTGCCACATATCTAGTCTTGTTAAGTTTTAATATCGCACCTCTTATTTCCTTCTTTACGGGATAAATTTTGAAAATCCAATTTTCTCAATAATCACGAAGAGACATAATCCAAAACAATTAACGTCTTAGGTCTTTCAGGAACATATTATATAAAAAATGAATTACTAAAATTTTAATGAAAAGCTCATATACCAAAGATCAACATTTTCAAAATTGGCTTAGCACGTTTTTACCTTTTTAGGGGTGACATTTCAAACAATCTTGTTTTTGGCGGAGATTTGCGTCATATAAATAACATTAAAAATAAATTTTGATATTTCTGCATTTCGTATTTCAGTCAAATACTGGGAGGTATGTTAAGATTTTACGGAGTAAGAGTTTTTGGTAGGATCTAGAAAAAATTAAAGAATCTTATTGCAGCTATTGATCCAGAAGAATTCATTGGCTTATTTCATAAGATAGAATTGTACATAGACAAACCAATTGTATTATTAAGAATTAAAAGAAATTTCTAAACAATACCTGAAGACTCTTTGTTTCTAATATTTTAAATTGCGATTTAGATTGAGATTAGTTTATGAAGATTTAGGCTTAATCTTAATAAAAGAATCTATAATATTTCCAATTTCTACAAACGAAACTGTTATTTTATTATTATCTCCACTATTTTCTTTTTGTTTTTTACCATAAATATATAAAAATGTATGTTTTGAATAGACTTATGAGCAATTATTTCCGAACAATACATAAATAGTTATAACATATTAAAAGAACAAAAAAGTCTGTAAACATACATCTAAAGAAGTCTAATTTTTTATTACAAGTCTTTTTACATTCCCCAAAAGAAAAATTAAATCACTTACCAGACTTATAAAATACGAGAAAGAACGTACAATTAAACTTAAAAGTTCAAATACTATGTGTCATAATTGCTTTGAAGGAACATTCTAAATGACATTACGATATTCACACAATAAACGAGAATTAAATTGCATAATTACGACTTGCGGATCAAATATTGGAACTTTTAAGTTTTGTAGTTGCATAAAGTGTCCCGTGGCCCACAAATATGCCATCACTATCTCAAAGTATTCATGTTTGGTCTGCAATGTTCAGCAGATTTCATCATCGTTTAACTTTTTACATGACCAAACAAATATAAGTAAATTTTATTGTAATTTATTAAAAAATTATAGAAATACAAAGTTATTTTCGTGCATAATCTGCTGACTTAGAAACACATTTTCAATGGATATGCAATTTTTTATTTCACTATTAAAGTCAATCAACAACGATATTATCTCTTCAAATGCTTTTTTTAGTATTCCAAGCAAATGATAATCATAAGGAAATAAGTTTAGACTGAAAGGAGAGAGGTTTTGTTTAGTTCACAAAAAATCCTTAGCTATTTGTTGAGTTTGAACAGCTCTGTAGAGCTGGGCATTATTGTAAAGCATGATAACGTCTGGGATTGCCTGAGCACACTGGAGCTTTCTCCAACTTCAGAAGCAATTTTAGGAATCATTAATCGACGATCATCCTCGAGAGTGTGGTGAACAATGCGAGTGTTTTCTTCAGTTAGACTAGTCCTTGAGCGACATCGGCGACCTACATTTTTAACTGTTTTGCGTCTTCGCAAAAATTCTTTGTCACATCTAAGTTCTCAAACTGTGACTTGTCTTTTTGAAATCTTGGGTGCTTTATACCCTTGACATCGTCGATAAATCTCCTTCAGACATCTCCACCTACAACGCTCAGAAGCCGCATCTTTCTGATTTTATTCCAACGGTGAATATAAAAGAAATTTCTATTCTATATCCAAATTTTCTATATCTGTATTATATTTTGTATTTAGTTTGAGAATCTAACTAAACTACACTAAGTACACATTTTATTAAAGTTAATCCCTTTCAATGGTTATGTACTATTGCCAGTGCTCAGACAATTTTAGAAAACTTGCTGAAAATCTTTCTTTGGATATAGCACAGTACTACTTGTAAACAACCGACTGAAGCTAGTTGTCTGAGAACTTCTTGCCGGGTCTCTAAAGATATCTAACCTGTAACTGCGCATTTTCATGTTGCAGCAACGTACCACGCCTCTGTTTCGCATAGCAGCGTTACTGAATACGTCGATAAAGTCGATTCAATGATTTGCAGCCATTCCTTCGGTAGAATTTCTTCTGATCCCAAATGAAAATTATCATTCGTTTTGAAATAAATAATTCCGACCATGACTTCTTGGTGTGCGGCTATTTCATATCTGAAACTTTTATTATTGTATCTCATACTAGAACAGTTATTCATTTACTGTGACCAGACACGCAAAAAAGATCTTTCTATGTTGTACAGCTGCAGCAATTGTTACTATACCTCCAAGAGTTATGCAGTTTCGCTAAGTAAGCCTGTTGCATTTACCAATTATTTTGTTTTTCTTAGCACTGTTTTTATCGTCTTTGGCCGACCATCGTTATCTATGATTGCCTTCTTTTGTTTTTCCGTTTTGTCTACAACTGCACTCGCAATACTATACTAATGAATGCCATCTGGTGGCATGACGTGACGCGTATTTCAGTCTGCGACATAAACTGGAAATTTGTGAGTGGAGGGGAAGCTAAAATATATAAAAAACAAAGTAAAATAATTTTATTTTTTTTAAGTTAACCTTTGCAAAATACAATAAACATTTTATTTTTATGTAGAATTGGAAACACGTTATCTGGCAGTACCTATCTGCATTGGCATCCTATTAAAATAAATGGAAAGTGCAGCTTCCGAACTTCTGCCGGTGTCGTGACCTGCTACTATTTAGCAACAGATTGCGGGCCGCCAATAAAAGTAATCTCGCCATTGTTGCTCATTTCAGATGCGGTTACGCGATTTAAACGAATGAATGGAAAGATGGAAATCGCGTGCCACACGCGGTTTAACCTTCCGCCTGCTGCGCTCTCTACAAGCCTCAAATTTTCATTGCCGCGCTATCTTTAAGGAGGCTAATTAGGAATCCCGGATCGGTGATGAGTGAATGCTCGCAACCGATAATCGCGGCCGTTGGACGGCTCATTTTGCCGAAACGATCCTGGCCTGCATCGATCTTACATCACGCGTTTCTCGGATTCCCGCTTTCGATGCTTTGTTTACGTCAAGTATAAGAACCGAGTACAAAAGACGCTTTTGTGAACGACAATTGGATTATTTAGGAAAAATTGTGCTATTTTGGGGTTCTTATAAATTAAACGAATGTAGTCGATTTATGACTAAGTTCCTTAATGCTAAAATAAATTTATTTTAGCTACATGGACATTTTTGTAAGCCTAAAATTAATTGTAACAACTCACAAAAGGTCGAACGGCCTTCAACTGTGAACACTGTCGACAAGGTGGGGTGTATAAATGGAATACATTACACTTAAAGAGATTGCAGGTAACAGAAATCAAACAATAGAATGCACTTCAATATTGGATGACACTACGAGGTGTGTTCAAATTCTAAGGTCTCCAAATTTTTGTCTGAAAAAGTACTTGCCCAAGGAAGTTGAAACTGCTATTATTTCTCAACGTAATCTCCGTCTAGATGTACACATATTGCACAACGTCGTCGCCGTGATTCTATGGCTACTGAGAATACTTTTTTAGAGGTGTGTTTTGCCCACTGGAAAATCGCTGATGCAGCGCCACAGAGAAGGTCCTTCATGGTTAGAAATCTATGACGCCATCACGTGTCAACATGTCCTGAGACATTCTACCCGCGCAACCTTGCGTTCGCCTGTCAGCATTCGTAATACCGACGTAAAAGAAACTTTCCGCATATTTAGGTCTTCATGTAAAATGAACTTTACAGATCCTACGGACATGCCAAGTTTAGAGGCGATATCACGCATACCTAATCGGCGATATTTCATAACAACTTACTCCACTCGCGTAATCATGGTTTTGGTTCGGCTGGTTCGTGGCAGAAACTCCTTCATTATCACACAAGTCTCGACCTTCTTTAAGCTTTTACATCTGCAAATGCAAATTTTTAAAATCCATAACGCCTTCACCGCATGTCTCACTCAATTTTCGATAAATTTAGATGGGCGTTTTACCACGTAATAGGAACAAACGGATGATTACACGTTGTTATTGAACATTAAACGTCACCATTTGAAGTACACACCTGTATACATTGTATACTGCCATTTATATTACAAATTGAGAAATATTTTTCTCGTCTTTTAAAATTAACCGCATCGTTCTACTTACTTTCACTGCTGAGAAAAAATTGGAGACCTCAAAACTTGAACACGCCTTGTACTATAAAACACACCATACCTATGTAAGGACTAATAGCAGGACACCTATAGTATTATGATCTGGAAAAGTACAGACACCATTATAGGCAATATTACCATATATAGACTATAAAACACTCGCTAGACTATAAAGAACTAAACATAATCGCTGATCTACGCGTTTTGTAAGCAGAAATAACAAATGATAAGTAGCAAACAGTTCGAAGTTGTTAGTTCAAGGATATAGACACAGCGGCCGTGCAAAGCTAAAGTAATTAAAAGAGGCGCTTCTAGAGGAGGAAAATAAAAACCTGCTGTTGTTGTTTGTTTTTAAGATTGTGAAATGTTTTAATTTCGCTGCTGCTTAATTTCACTTGACCGTGGATTGTGACGGGTCATCTTCATGAGGTTTACGTTTTAAAGTTGCCTGGCGGAATATAATTGTCTGAGTAATTTGCTACAAAAAGAATTAAAAACCTGTAGTGTCTATATGTAAAGGAAACTCGGCGGTGGAATTGTACAAATAAAAAATTTTCCGCTTTTCTTAAAAATTTCCAACGATGCTTTGTTCAAAGCATTGCTCTCTACTTTATGCATATCGCTGCCAGCGTTCGCTTCATCCTTGGAAACATTTATGAGACTTTGTTGCGAACGGTGTGAAGTTTTGCTAGTATTTTTAAAGAGATAGTTTATTCTATTTTTTAACCAAATTTTCAATTTTGAGACAAAAAAATTGTGCAGGTGCTAGATTAGACAAGGAAGTGTGCTAGTGAGTGATTGTTGTCTTGTATTTTATTAATAACTGAAGTATTAGATAGATGTGTGCGCTGGTGTGTTATCAATTTGGAACATTCATCGATTTTCCAAACATAACACCTCTTCCTGACAGCCTCCTAAGAAATTGTCTCAATTTTATATAAAAATTTGCCTCAGATTCTAACACGCTGTATTTTAGTGTATTCGAGGATGGACCAAAAATCTTGGTGTAAAATTTTCTTTTTTAAACTCAAATTGTCAACTCATTTGATAGAAGTTAATAGGATGTTCGTTGATCACAACTTTTTCGACAGATTGACAGCGATTGTATTAGTCACGGTAGGCTTCAAATTATTTGGTTGCACGACTTATGTTTTAATGGATGCCAAAAACTTCCGTAATTTCCTTAATCTTCTTGTTCGAACGGAGTTTCTTCTAGTCTATTTCAGACATCATTAATACGCGAAAAACTTGCAAAACGTAGCTTGAACTGCCAAAAATCAATTGCTTAACAAAGAGAAAGAACAACCATCAAAGGGGGCAGTAAAGTAAAAAATTTTGCACCAAAACTTTTAGTCCGCTTTGTGCATGAAGTAAAATAAGCAAATAAATTTAAAAGCGATCAGATGTCATGCAAATGATTTTTCTAGCCTAGTTCAAATCGTCACTGTTTTTATTATAATTGAATCAAATTATCGGTTTTTACTAACTTATCCCAAAATAACTACAAAAGTAACACGTTTGAAACTAAAGACAGCACTCTGGAGTGGACGGTAAATGCAAAAAATAACTGTCATAGTTTTTTCATAAAAGTAA
The DNA here is from genome assembly GCA_036346155.1 of Sinelater perroti. Lineage (NCBI taxonomy): Eukaryota > Metazoa > Arthropoda > Insecta > Coleoptera > Elateridae > Sinelater > Sinelater perroti. The sequence continues at coordinate 1,710,980 of JARFIY010000201.1, forward strand.
CTGGATTATTTCAACCTGCAAAGGTGGATCTATCCTAAGTAAGCAAACAAAACAATTCTTAGCCTTTAACGGATAACATCAGCTGAGAGATTTTCAACGGTAGCTGAAATCATTGATACGAGAAAAGAAGCGACAGGAAGCAAGAGCAACGCAGCTAAAGAAGAATGGAAATAAAAGTTATAATGATCCAAAATACTTACATAAATCATAAGATGTAACAGCTATGGCGGCGGAAGCAAAGCTGTATATTAGAAGCACAAATCTTAATTCAAACACAGACGGCATGTTCAATGTATTGAGGCCAACATTTTCACTATTGGATACAAAAAAGAGAAAGAAAATTACGAAAAGAGAGAGTAGCGACACTCCTTTGGTAATAAAAATTTGAAAAAATAAGGGTCCATTAAATGTACGTGTTAAATTGCAATCGTGGTTAAAATTCACTAATAGAAATGATTTAAAAAATTATATAAAGTTATCAAATAGATATTCAAAAAAATTAATCTGTGAGAGATATGGAAAGAAATGCTTAAAGAAACGAAAATGAGTAGAAAATAAAATAAAAAACAGCGTCGGTTATAGTTAAGGTTGATTTATAATTAAAAGCTTTATATAAATACATTAAAACAAATAAAAAAATGACTATATAACTTAAATACAAACATATTTATACTTTTAGTTATGACTGACCATATTACTATGGTAAAAGATAAAGAGACAAATTTCGTGTAGAAAAAAAACAAACATTAGTGCCTTATAACGACGGAAAACAAATGAAAGGGTATTTAGATGAAGAAAATAAATAGAAAAGTATAAACAAGCATAAACAACTTTATTACATTTTTGAGATAAACAAATGACAGTTAATAAATAATTGAACGAATCAAAGCTTTGTTAAAAGTATCAGAAGAATAAGTACAAAAATAAAAACATAATTTTCAAATAAAAATTAGGATAACAGAAACGAATATTAATAATCATTGAAAAGAATCCATCAATGATATCTCTAAGTTCTTTTTCATTTGTCACTTTTCTCTTTTTGTGGTGTGAGACCTACCCCTTTACAATAAAAGAAACGAACACCATACAGGTCGTTTGTTTCTATCTATTTTACTACAGTTGTGGTTCCTTCTTCTTACAAAAATACCGTATTTTTGTTTTCTACATTTTTTCTACTTTCTTACATATATGTTAACTACCCTAATTTTAATTTGCGACAGCATGAAGGACAACAATCGTCATATTATTATCATAATAGGACTGTTATAATACAAAAGTTTACTTGTCGAATTCATCATTCTCAAAATGCGTCTTAAACGAATAGAAGGAGAAAAGATCAAGAGTACAAAATCCTGGATTAATTTGGAACTGCACCAAGACAATAGTCAAAAAATTATTGGTCATGCAGTCACCAGTGGTTAACCAAAAACGCAAATATCCCAAAACAAAGGTATTTACCTAAAATTAGAAAACCCGTAAATGATCGAAAGACAAAGGTAGACTTTAGATGGTCAAAGTAAAAGAAAGAAAAATGAAAGAACCTCAGTTGGATATTTCTATCCTAAAAGTTTCTACAACACTTTGCAGATAAGACAATCGTCAATATTTTCTATTACCTAAAAGAATTTTTGAACACCATGTTAATGTCGAGAAATCGAAGAATTTATTTTGATCGTTTTATAGAGGTCATTCCAGACATTGCGGGAAAAAATTCACTTGGTGAATTTATTATTTCCAGGAAAAGTCATAAGCGCATAAAAACGTGCTTGCTGAATTAATTATCCAACACCAGGATAGAAGGGGTCAAGAGTAAGAAAACCAATAAATTAATCTGGAGTTGCATCAAACCAATGGCCACAAGAATCTTGGTCATACAGTTACCAGTAGTTAATCACAAAATGCAAATATTCCAAAACCAAGTTGTTCAACAAACTAAAAAGCTACTTACTGGGTTTTGTTGACCAATAAGGCCACTTAGCTGACCTGTGGGTGAAGGTAACTGGAACGTTACGGGAAAAAGTTTATTTGATGAATTATCCAACGTCAAACTGGAAAAGATTAAGGGTAAAAAAATACTAAATTAACCTGGAACTGCACCAGACTAACGGACAAGAAATTTTTGTTGTATAGTAGGACCTGTGATTAACTAAAAATGCAAATACCCCAAAATAAACGTGTCCTGTTAGCTAGCAAGTGATTGAGATTCACGCACTATGTACTACGTCCTGTTGATTACTAGCAAAGTCAGATAGTTGAGCTATAGACTCGGCAGATTTTATAATGGCCCCCGAGGGAGCCAAATGATAATATAATACTCATCAAATTATTTCGTTACGTTTATGCCCAGGAATCAAACACTCAACTTTAAATGACCCATGAGATAATTTCATCTATGATAAATTACCTTAGATTTAATTAGGCAAGCTTTGAAAAGTATGTTTTACTATAATATAATACTCACCCACGCAATTCATACCAAACTGCACTTTGATTAAACAAAAATTCGACCTATAACTTAGATCTTTCTTTCCTGCAATTTTGTCTTTGGTGCAACAGGGAAATCGTTAAAGGGAACTTTTTTAATAGAACAAGATCACTTAAAACTATTGGACCACATTGATTTGTTTAGAACGCAATAGAAGAGACGTTAAAGTAATGTATGTAGCACTTACCTTTAAAATTGGCATAGTTGACACAATTTTCGCCTGCAACAAAAAAAAGAGGCAAATGTTAATTTATGTTGAATAAATCTATTTTTTGTAGTTTAAACATATTTAATATATTTAAAAAGTTGACAAACAATAGTTAAAGAAATGGAAATGAACAGAGATTAAACATGTGTGGTTAGGCTTATTTAATAGCTACAAATGACTATAAAGAAGAAAAATAGATGACCTTAGACTACAAAATAAAGAAGAATGCAAAAGAGAATAAATGAGAAGAACGAGTAAAATAGTTATACATTGTTAAGACTAAACAATGATTTCATTCTTTAATTAACACTTTTTGTCCATATATTTTCGCCAGCTTTATAGTCAAGAAATTAAACTGTGTGCTAAGAAGCTTTTAAGATTTTTTACCCCCTTATAATTGAATCATTTTTAGGATAAATCAATAAATCACATACTCATTACCAGTCCACTTGTGCTAGGTATCTACTAATCAACCAATGTTCTTCAGCCTGTGTATTTGTTGTTGTATGTCCACTTAGAGCTTTTCCTTGTGTACTGATATGGTATCGTTAGTATATGACAATATATTTGTGGTGCAATAATCAGAAATCGAATAGAATCCAGCGATTTTGATTGCAATTTTATGCTGAACTTTTTTGTTATTAATCGAACAGTACGATACCCTTGAAATATTTGGAAAGCAGCTAGCTATTGATGAAGCTAGTCAACATGTCTTTGAGACTACCATTTTCCTCTTTTGTGTATAGTATGTTGACTTAATTATAGGTGGCTCTCATCAATTTTAATATTGAAAATGTTTTCCCTGTTGTTGTTTGATGTCATTTTGGTTTCTCTTTGTTTTGTATATTTCTGTACATCTTCTTTGTGTATTCTTTCTTTTGCCTGTAAGAAGAGGTTCATATTATGTCAGGGTAAACATTTTATTTACAGTTTGATTTATGTTATCATTTTGATTCCTTAAAGAAATACAAATTCTAAATCCAGGCAAGCTCTAGTCCTAGCAAATTTTTAATATCATATACACTCTGTTGTCTTGATAGCTACACCAAGCAGTCTTATGTTCCGTCACTTTTGATTTAAATATGAACGACAATAACGACTAAGTACTGGTTAACTGCCACTTTTGCTATTTGCATAGTCGTCTACAGCAGAGTCTGTAATAGCTTCTGCTACACTGTGACTAAAATTACCAGGGTCTTGCTTCACAGCCCGATACTTCCTGAAAGATACCACATCTAGTTTTATTCTCTATTTCGGATTCATTTTGAAATTAAATATAGATTAGGTAACTCGTCTATCTTCTATTCCACCCGTTCTGGCATAAAAACGTTATGTGGTTTCTGAAAGTTGAGAGTTGTTGTTATTCAATTTGACTGCATTGCCAGTAGAATCGTTAAAACACCTAGAGTATCTTCTACTTCACAGTATTCTAAATCTGTAGTTTTTTTTACGTCTTTGTCTGTGAAAGAGGAAATATTAATATAACCTTCATCGCAACTATCGAGGTTATTGACATACCTCCTGTAATGTCCAAATAGCATAATATTTGTAGCTATAGATACAGATACTTAAGATACATAAAAAGTTTTAATTTAATTAGCATTGAAAGCTGTTTTTCCTATTTTTTGGAGTTGTAAAAGTACCAGTAAAAGTCACTCATTTCGACACCATTTCTCTACAGTGTTTTTGTCGACCATTATTCTTTTAAAGTATTATCGTATGTCTGCGTACTTTTCTTTTAGAGTTCTCTTAGCAGCCTATCAATGCTCCACAACATATAAGCATCCTTTGGTGACAGTGACTTTTACCTGTGTGCTGAGATAATTGACCAAAACTGACTCTATGACCATTCTAATTTTGTACCTCAAGGAAAATTACAAAGATTAGATCAAAGAGAAGATATTTAATAAAATGAAATAACCCAGTGAAGCAGATGAGCAGCGGCTAGTAATGGATATAAACGATACTATGCTCGCTATTGCACAGAAGTAGTGAAGTAGTGAACCAAAATGCACGTATTGTTAATCGTTACCTATACTTTCAAGTTCGTAAGTTACAGACCAAAACTGCCAAATTTCTTAGTTATTACTGAAAAAACAAAAAAATGGTAAAACCGTCCTCCAAACTTGTGAAAAAAAAAGAAGTGATTGGGTTTCCAAATTATGGTGGTTGTAAAGAGAATACTTGGTACTATCTAAGTACCCTCAAAAGCGAATACTAATCCAAAACATCTCGAAGAGGTGCAGAAGCTTTTGGCGGAAGACAAAATTCAAGAACTTTATCTTAGGGAGGGTGAAAAAGTATTCATTCATCGTGATGCATGATTTACTCATTATAATAAATAATGAGATTCGTATGAAGTCCCCCAAATGGAAAAACAACATATATACCAACATTGCGCTATCGCATTGGATGGATTTTAAAAAATTTGACAGGAAAGTTCTTTCTCCTGATATAAAGTTGAAATTTTATTAGAGTTAGATGAATCAAAGTCGTTAAATAGAACACATTTAATATTTAAAACATTGCTTTGTAAAATATTTTACTAATTAAAGAAGCTTTTCTTAAGTCCTCACTTTTTGTCGTTTTTGTTTAGTAAAGCAGAGTTTACTGAAAATTAATTTTTTAATTTTTAAAACGAGAACTTGCCTAATGTCTTCCAGTACGTTATCCAATTTCTTCTAATAAAATCGTATATCATAAACATCAAAATTATTGATTTTTTTTCTAAATTGAAACAAGAGATATTAGCGATTTTTAGTAAAAACAAGTGTTCGTGGCAGATTACCACCGTTTATTAACGCAAGCCCAAAGGATGCAGAAAATCAAACTCCGGATTCTTGCGGCGGCATTACTTCAATTAAAAATTAAAAGCAATGAATAAGCCGGGGGTAGGTTAGTTCAGCTGCGTAGGAGGAGCATGTGTGTGAACTGGATTCAAGCAGGAAATTGACTTTTATAAAATGTGTAGTGTTTATTTAAGCTCCGGAGCTTAAGCGTTCATGCATGTTGCATGAACGTTTATCATCGCTCTAGCCAGAATTTTGTGGGAGCCTCCGCGTCGAATACAACAGAAGATGCACGAGAGCGAACTTGCGGGGTATTTAACGCTGCCGCTAATTATTTCGCAACTATGGCGGGTTTGTTTTGCGCCAAATTAGCCGGCTGGTTTGTAGGACGCCCCGAGTGCGCCCCGGCGGTTTGATTGTACCCTCGGCGTTTGAAATTTTGAGCTTTCATTAGCTTCTTTGTTTATATTTAAGTTGACCAACGTTGAATCGTAATAAATGACTTTTTAATGATTTGACGAATTTTTGTTACCCTTTTTTCTGTGATGACATTTTTCAGATGTTCCCCCAAAGTAATTGTTTTCCATGTGCACAGAATATGCATTCTGATTACAATAAGATCCAGAATTATTTGATAAAGAAACTGACAATTGTTACTACTTTCTTCTGCTCATAAAAAGTTGTAGTTTCGGGAATTAACATTACCTTTAGATCCACATACGTCAAGAAGACTTAAAAGTATTATGTGAGCATTTTTTATGACCCATTGTAGCAAATTTTGCTAGTCGTACCAATAATAATAATAAGTAGGCATAGCTAATTGAAAAGTTATATGAAAACATGTAAAGATACTTAAATTCTTCTGTTTTCATATTCTTATTTACAACAAACCATTACTTTTGCTTTTTTCTGTTGCATGATATTTAGTACTTCAATGTTCCAATAAGACAGTATCATTTGCGCATCTTAGCATTTCAATCTTCCTGCTTTATGCATTTAAGCTCATGCTCGTTATTTTTTCTTTGTTCTTCTGCATATAATTCTTGTGAACGTTTTTGAAGCGTGAGAAGTCAATCTAATAGTGCAGTAGTGATTATATTCGTATGAGTTCTGCTGTTTGGTAAACCTTACATTTTAATTTATATTTCTTTCATGGTGTATCCACCTAGACGTTTATCATTTCCGTTATTTTATTTGCTTCTGGCATTTTATTTCCATTTATATTATGAACTGCCCTGTCAAATTCTATTCTTAATATTGAGTTTTTTTTTATTTTAAGTATGGAATCTTTATTATTTACTTCTTCATACATTTTCTCTATGTATCTTTTCCATGTCGTTGTTATACTTATTTTTTCCTTTTACTAGCATTTCTTCATTTTAATTCTTTATTGCTTATTTCCTTATTACTTAATGTTTTTTTAATGGAAGTTTTTTATCTTCTTATATGATTTTTCCATTTTCGGAGTCTTAGGTTTCTATTTATTTTTTCATATTTTTTCGTAATGAAGGAATGTTTTGCGTTTTTTGTTTCTTTATTTATCAAGTTTTCTAGTTTCTCGTTATTTGATCTAACTTTTAATTTATCATTATTTCGCTTAGCTATTGCTTTTTATGTTAGGTTCTTTGAATGTTAATTTAGTTTTTGTTAACCTCAAATTGTGACTACTGGCTATATCGGCACTTAAATACCTTTTGGTTTTTGAATCATTATTTTGGTAAGATATAGTCAGTTTGGTACTTTTCCCTTTTTCCGGGCTTTCTCATGGAGTATATATTCTTCTTACATGATGTAACAGTGTTTCGATTAATATTATCTTATACAAAATAATAAACCTATCATCTCTTTTATTTTTCTTTCCTAATATACATCTTTCTAAATCGAATTTTATATATTTATAATCAGATTTTCGGTTATTAACACTTTCTTTATAATTTCAAGTATTTTCTCATACATTCCTTATATTTCGACTTCATAGTCGGAGATCTATTAGTTTTTTTTTTTTCTAATTTGATTATGAGAATTCTTTTGTTGTATTGGAGATATCTCTTTACTCTTTTTCTGTATTTTTTATTCAATACTACCCAACACCTGGCTCTCCTTCCATAACTGCTATATATGTATTACCCTAGAATTATCGTTCAATTTGTCTTCAATTTTAGATTTTCTACTTTTTTAATTTTTAGGAGTATTCTGAATTTCACGTTCCTGTGTTTACAATATTTGCATTGCTCGTTTTAACTGTTGAAGCTTCTCTAATTGTTCTCATCTGGAAATCCGAACGGATTACTGCTTTGCTTCCGCAGTTCTATCTTCAGAAGATCCCGTTATTGCTATTGTCATTTGCTGCCTTTTTTAGGGTTTTTTTATGTGATAGTTTTTATTTGCCTTCCGCATGATGTTTCTAAGATACTTGCAGACTAAACATGCATAAATGCTGAAAGCATTTCCTCTTTTATTCCAGTCTGAATAAATCGACTAAGATTATTTAGTTTTAAATAAATGAATTTAAACGCAGCTAAATCTACACCTAAGATGAAGTCTGCTTTAGACATCCAAATGAAGTAACTACAGCAAATATTATATCTTTCTGAATCAAAAAACTATGCTTGTGTGCAAAATGGATACCGTGATTCTCGACTGTCAACCAAAAATGCACTATTTGACAACATTTAACCACAATCCGAAGACAATTTATGAACTTAAACTAAATATGAGTTTGTTACTGTGTACTAGAGATGAAGCAACAGTCAAAACGGTGGACTATCGATAAAAGCTTGCAGAAGAAGTTAATGATCATTTTATGGGAAGATGATGGTTAGTTTTATAATATTTTTAAGAATTCGCCGTTATCAACTACTTAAAAAAGAGGAAAACAACAGTGAAGTGTTCTTCCACCAAAACAAAGCTCAGTCACATAAGGCAGTATCGCAATAGCAAAATTAAACCAGTTAAAAGTTTGAACTAATTTCTCATTATTTCTTTCTGTTCTTCATACTTAGTTAGCAATTCGAAAGACTTCTTACCTTGAACAAAACGTGGATCTACCACTACATATTAGAGATTAATCAAGTGTTAAAACAATGGACAACAAGAGGCGAAAGCTCACCAAAAACTATATATTTTTATGATTCTTGAGAGGCCCTTCTGATCAACTATATTGAGAAAAAAAACTATAATAGTACCATTTTGAAGCACCGAGGCGAAATAATATTGGCACGCTCTTCTACCATGGCAATGGGCTTTTATACGGTCTATCATCACAATAGCAGAATTGAACAAGTTAAGGTTTGAATTAACTCCTCACTCCCTAATTTTATGAAGACATGGTTAGTGGAAATAATTTTCATCCAGTATAAGCTTTGAGAAAAAGCATTTTTTTCAACGGTTTAAATAAATTGGAAACTTAGGCTAAGTCCCTAAGTAACCCTCAATAGGGATTATTGTGGAAAATAAAATTAATTTTTCCCAGACAATAGTGCTGAACTTGCGTTTCAGCCCTAATCGTGAAACCACTATCATAATTACAGACACCCACTCTGATCCTAAACATTTTAACAATATAAATAAACTTAATAATATCTCAACCAATGGAGGAGAGTATTTTGTAAGAGCAATCAATGTGTCCTCGTAGCTGTCACCCCACCTACTTTATGATACTTAATCTACTCAATATTTCAGTCAAAATCAACAATTGAGAACAAAAATGAAAAACAAATTACTTTGATGTTTTTTGAGTTTTTTTTTTCATTTCTCATAATGACAGTTATTATAATATCTTTTTATTTAAAAGTATATTTTTTTATTGTAATATTAATTAACTGGTTCTATTAAGGGGAGACTAACCAATCCACTTTCAAAAAAGCAGTTCACTATTTGAATAAATTTTCAAAGTTTTTAAATATTTTGAATAAAAAGATTTTAAAGAGTGATATATAATGCTTATGGACTAATTTCCCGAGATTTCCTCTTAAAATAGTTTTAAGTGTGAACGCCTCCGCAACTAATGCACTATTTGTTCGACCCACTCTTCGTGCAAACCCTTACACTTCATATCAACCGATGCCGGCCACTAAAGCTAACTGCCTTTCCTAGCGAGCTGACAATCAATAGTCTCATATACCATCGCAAACACTGCGTCATTAGCTATGAACGAACGTTAGATGCAGCCTGTAGTGCTAAACAAACACTGGAAAGTCATGTGGAGAGAACTGTAGGGCACTTTTTAATAATGAATGCGTGCGACTACGTCGCGCCTAGGACTCCAGGGCTGTCGTGCCCCCTGAATTAATTTCCATCAAAAATGCAGCATGCAAGCGTCTTCTTACATGGCAATGGAAGGAGAGGGCAACTAGGAAATCTTTCCCTGGGACGTCAGGACTTAATAATTGTTTTATAAAAAATTGTAGATCCAAAGTTTCCAACTTGAAAATACTTATCTATAAATAAAAGTCGCTAAAAGTTTCTACGAAAGCTTAATTAGCTGTTAATCAATAATTTACGACTCTTCCAGACCTTTTCTGCTAGCGTAAATAAATTAAATATATTGATTCTTAACGCTACATATTTATAAGGATGATCATTAGATTATATTGGTGCATTATGGAGAGAAAGTTTTTTTCAATATCTCCTTATTTTTTGTTCTTCTATTGTATGATTTTTCATCTGATTTACGGACTAATAAAGCTTGTTTTAATTATCTTTATTGTAATGTCAAACATGTCTTTACTAAATAAAAAAATAAATATTAGGGTGAAAAAGCAACTAAAATAGAAAGTGCTCAGCATCGATTGAGAGAAAATAAAAAGATAATAATTAAAACGAAAATTAAAAGATGTAAGTTAAGTAAAGAACACGTTAGGAGCAATTACCAAAGCAGCTTAATAAAGAAACTAGAGGAAAAGTATAAAAGATAGTTGGAGAATAATAGACCCATAATAAAATTAACACAAGATTGTTGTGGAAAAGCTTTAAAAGAATGGTGGACACCAAAAGTAAGATATATATATACGTATAACAGAAGAGCACTGTAGAAGACAGCTACAAACAAAAGTACACGTAGACTGCAACCTGTACATAAAAAAAGAAGCAAAGCTGCATGAAAACGTAGAAATTTGGGAATAAAATGAAAGAAAAATACCAAAGTGGCTGGAAGCATTAAACAGTCAATTACAAAAAAACATCAAAGGCAAACAAGGAAAGTGAAAATAATAGAACAGCGAAAACAACACTTCCAAGAAACAAAACCTCCCAAATATATTTCTGAACACAATGAAGGCAGAAATATAGGGTATAAACTAACAACAAGAGAAATACTAGATATGTTATTAGCAAAATATAAAATCACATCAAATGTGGTTAAAAAGATTAGGACTATATAATAATGTACACTCATAGCAGAAAAAGTTCAAAAAAATATTAAAAAAATCCTGTATGTATAGGGGAATCTCCGTATACATCATAAAGAAGGTGTTTACTAAAAAGTGAAAGTAAGCAAAATAAATAATTCAATAGAGGCACACGGTGCGCATTTAAGGACAAACTAAGCACATGGGCAGATCTACGAGGAAGCTACAGCTAAAGGGAAGTATGTTCACGTATGCTTTGTCGTTCTTTTGGCAGAATCTTCAGACAAATAGCATAATGATAGATAAAAAAAAGATATATAGAGGCATTCAGAATAATGAAGACTAATATAGGATTTCGACAAAGTTGTGTACTTACCCTTTTATTGCTCAATTTAGTATTAGATAAAGGAATGCAAGATAATGGCAAGAAAATACCAAGTTAAAACATGAAAAAAGGATATATGAGATGTGTCCGAATCGACATCTTACACTTTTTCAACGTTTTGGCAACTGTCAGGAAAGACCTCTTTAGGAATCACATAATCCCTGTGTCGCGTTCTTAGATCATCAGATCTCGTCCCCTGTCCCAATAATTTACAGAAAAATTGGATCCTGGTTACATATTGTCTCCTGTTTGTTTGCTAGTTTGTGCGACATAAACCGGGATTAAATCTTTCGCCTGCCCAAATTTTTGCACACCATATTCTCTTAACTTTTCCGCCATTAATCGTAGAGTTAATCGCCAATCTCGTAGCAATATTTATCACACTTGCTTGATTATGTGTAGGGTTCTGCTTGTCGATGGTCCTCGGCTGTTTCCTTTTCGTTGCGAGTGAATTTAAATCAGTCATAAGAATATTTGCTACTTGCAGCTTCGTCATTCTTTTTCCCAATTTATAGCAGAACTTAAAATTTATTCATTACTCTATTCTACTGTGACCCTGTTTCTCACGCTGACTACATTCAATTGCCCCTAATGGTTTTAGTCTAACAGTCACGTATATTCTACCCTAGGCGGCGCTTCTCAAAATGTCTTTGTGCAGGCGCGCATATCCGGTCCATGTCGAACGATTCGCCGAACTCTTAGACAGGCCTTTCATTACAGAATTACTATTTGCAAGCAAAGAGGATCTACATATAAATTTTAATATTTATAATTCAGAACTAAAACTTGAAGATCAACGTAAAAAAACTAAGACTTGGTAAAAGGGATTCCTGATGAAAAAATTGAAGCAGGTAAAAAAATGAAATATCTGGGAGTATACAAAAATGACGTGAAAATAATACGGGAATGAGATTCTTGAGGAAAATGGAATGCAAAACATGGAGGGAAACATGTTCTAGAAAATCTTCTAAAAATTTTTAGAAGATTTTTTTCTGAAGATGTCTGATGCAGTTGTGGACGAAACGTCAAGAGTTTCTGAACTCCTACCACGGCCTTATAACCCGAAAACCAACCACACGATGCTCCATAACACCGGCACGTGAAAGCCTTCGCATCTATGTTCTGGAAAAAATTAAACGAAAAATTGGTAATGGTATCAGTGAAGAGAGACATTTAGTTCAAAAGGAAAGTAGTGCGGTCAAAAATAAATGACAATCAGACTAGGAAATCAAAGAAACTACTACTCAACTCAAATAGCCTTTAATGTAGGAAACTCTTGTTTTTGACAAAACCATGATAATAGGACATACCTTTAATTAACAAATAAACATTAGATTACTAATGTAATAAACCTCCCACAGATAATAAGTAGTAAGGCACATGCACATTTGGACCAGATAGAAACTGTCCGCATAACTAAAAACTAAGTGCGAACAGAGTGCTGAAACGCAAAAAAATGGTAGAAGTGATGCTAATTAAGATTTTATAAAATTATGAAGCATGTGTACTCTCTCATCTCTACCTCTCAAAAACAAATTTCGAATGTACAATTAGTAATCTTCAGAATTGAGTTTTGTTCTAAACTCTTTTCCACATAAATTAAATGAGCAATTAAACTTCACTAAACCAAGATCCATAGTAAAATTAGGAGGTTGTGGCACCAGCCAGTCGCGTATAAAATGTCTTTACAGCAACATTGTCGTTAAATATTTGTGCTCTGAGTACTTCTTTTAATAGTCCAAATAAACAATAATCACAGGGAGATAAATCCGGACTATAAAAAGAGTGTTCCAGTGTAGTCCAGAAAAAACCCTCAACTTTTTGTCAAGTTTGTGTAGTGCATATAGTCGGATATTCTCGCGAAGCAGGATAACGTTTTGAATTACCTAAATGTTGCTGTAGCTATTCCGACCTCAAAATTAATATCAGCAACCGTTTATCGACGATCGTCTTCGAGTAAACGGAGAGCAATTTGAATATTTTCCTCAATCGCGTTGGTCCTCGGATGACGTTGATGGCCTTAACTTAAAACTGCTTGAATCTTCTTAGGGATGTTAACATTATCTGTTGTGAGAAACTTGATAATCTGTTGTGCAATGGATTAAAGTATGTATCTTTAGCTCTGTCAATGTGATACTAACTAAAGAGGTAGTGCGAAGTAAGCTATAAGTGGAATAGCTTTCAGTCACCTCTACCTGCAACGCCAATAAGTCATGTTCCACTTCATTCACCGCGTAACCCGTAAAAACAAATTTTCTTATGTAGTTCAGAGATAGCGGTTTGATTTTTTATAAAACATCAATTTAAATGCCTTCTAGATTAAATAATTATTAATTTATTGTGTAATTTTAAAGGGTTCTTTGACAAATAATGAAAAGTTTATTTAATTTTTTCTACGTATCCTGGTATTGAATCTATCAATATCGAGTACAAAGTAATATATTTAATTTTCTGACCCATAGGTGTCTACTTGATTAATTAATTGAATCTATAAAAGACACTATTAATAATTGGTACAGTTTATTAAGGCATAGTTTCCGTTATAATTTGCAGTTTAATAATAACGTTAACGGAAATTAATGTTATATTCCTCTAGCACTCTTTTAGTCTTGGAATACATTTTATCCACCACCATAGTGCAACAGAAAAAATATGACAGGACTATAAATTGTTATTAAAACAATCATTGTTTTTTATGTATTGAAATACAATTTCATTTTAATTTTAATATAGACATTAAGCAGCCAATTGCATTGGATTAGGAGAAATTGCATAACGATGGTGGAATGACAACCAAGAATAACATTTTTGGTTAATATAATAAACTTATAGTTAGAGAGAAAAAACTTTTCAATATTATCATTTTTTGTTTTCTTTGATTGTGTAAATTAATTAAATTAAATTAAATTAATGACCAAGCTTCAAGGCTTCTTTCGATCACCTGCGTGGCAGAGTTTACCCCGCCGCCGCCTAAACGCATTACTAATATTTACCTTCTGCTGTTTGTTTCTGTGCTCTGCCGCCACGTTTCCTTTCACGACAAAGGAGCTTTTTATATGTGTTAATCTAATATTACATCTATTAAAGTTGATGCCGACCCCATAAAAACTACATCTATGTAATTAGTTCTGCGGTAAAAGCTGCTTTATTGACGCTCCGAGATGTCCTAACAGGGGTTACGTGGACTCTCCAAAAAGAAAACCACAAAATTTACTGCGCAACTTTCTTGTTTCTGTTTTACTGTCGCCCCATGATTTATTGATGTGTATGGGTTGGTCACATTTTGCGTACAATTCGTACATTAATTTTTGTTAAGCTTAGCAAGTTCGTCATACGAGTCAAGAGGGCCTCGACTTGGCCAGTGGACTAAAGGTCGGAAGTTCTATACCCACTAAGTTTATTAACCATAGCTTAGCTCAACAATATCGATTGGCAACATATTTCTGGGAATTTTTCGCTGAACTTTAATATTGATTTATAAAAAGATCGACTAATTATCAACGAACTTAAAAAGTTCGTTACTGAATTCTATACGTCTGTCTGTCGGACCATCACAAAATTTGAGATTTTTTAAAATTTGAAAATGGATTCTTATAGGAAATATTACGCTGATTTTGAATTCGAAATTAAAAAATTTCTATCTCGAATAATTTTCGATGTATTCGACTCCGAATTTCGGGAAATTTCGACATAACGATTTTAAATGTGATTCTTATAGGAAATTTTACGCTGAATTCGAAAATGAAGTCAAAAAATTCTGTCGAATAATTTTCGAGATATTCGATTTCAAATTTTTAAGTTCGTTCTGAGATTGCTTACAGAGCAATCTCTTCGCCGGCCCCATGTTTTAATTTTAGAGTTAATAAACTTAGACTTTTCTCGACATCTTCGAAAGGAGTGATGCAGGTACCGGCTGATGTTTCAGAAGGAGGTTACAATCTGAAGGGACAAAGTCTGGCGAACCATGCCTAGATCGATAATTTTTTCCGAAGTTATTTGGAGCGATAAGTAGGTCGTAAGCAAAGTAACTTTTTTATTTTCTATCCTATATAAGACGTTTTTGCGTCTAGCGCTTCACTAAGTCTTCTAAGATCAGAAGCAATTTTAGGTTTCTAAAACTGTCTTCAGGATGGGTCTCTCGTTTACCCCGTAACAACTACCCTAGCTCGTTAAAGAATTAAGGATTGGTTCTAGACTATACTGAAATACCTTCCCTACAGTCTAGACTTGTCATCCTGTCACCTTTGGTTTGGACCAATAAACGAAGAACTCGGATTGTTGTTGCAACAGTTCGTGCGCGATTGATCGGTATCATGACTATTTCATTTTATGATAGCTGGATTCAAAACTGTTGTACCTATATGTTGGAAAAATTTATTTCTAAATCAAGAAATTATGCAAAGGAAGAATTATTTTATTTTCCTGCTAATGATAACTACCCTAAGAAGTTTTAAAAGACAAAGCTTTTTTGGGTACTTTGCCGGTCTGGATTATTTTAAAACTTGTAAAACATATTCCTTGTTTAACTACTCAAAAATGTGAAAATTCTGCATAATTAGAAGAAAAACAAAGTTGTATAATTGCGGAGCCACCAAAAAAATTAAATTTGCATAACAACAGTATCGTTCCAATAAAGCACGTCAAATGCCCAGTCGCGTCTAACGATCATTTCACATGAAATTTTTATTTCTTCTCGAACGCAAAGGAGCGGCGGGGGAGCCGCCGCTCTCGAATGTATGATTCAAATGCTAATGGAAAAGAAATGTGACCGTTTCTAGGCTTCTTAAAATCGAATAGCTTCCTAAAGTAACACTTGATGATTACTCGGACGTAAGTAAGAGCTTCATTCTTTAATGGAATCCGGTTTATTCCCCGGGAACCGTTTTTGTACGGCAAAATCCTTTTAACTTCCTAGAATTTCTCCCGGTTTAATTCGAATTATTGTGACAAAAAATAAAACTTTAAATAATATTTAAGTCTGATATCCACCTCCAAAGGCATTATTTTATTAATATTTATAGAATATTATAATCTATCTAATGACAGTAAGTAATAGTAAAATTGTAAATAATGATAGATGGTTATGTTGATATGTCAAAGATAAGTACATAAGATCTAATAGAAACCTGTCCAACATGTTCTAGATTAATTACTATTAATATATAATAGATTATAAAAATAAAGTCCAGTTCCTGTTAGAAAGATTGTGCGGATCAAGTTTTTTCATTTAGGGGGCAATAGAGAGTTTCCTAACCACGACATTAAGATGTATCTTCAAGTGACCATAATATTTCATGCTGAAAGCAGTTACTTCTTCTTTACTTAAGGGATTCTTATATATTGTTGTAGAACTTAGGTACATATCATGGCGCTCTGCGTATTGATCTCAATGTTTCGTATTAGATACATTAAAGGTTATGGGTGTTAATATTAGTAGTTTCACACAGTTGGATTTAATAGCTTCAGATTAGTTTTAGAATATTTTGTTTACTACAAATAAGTGCAAATTAACCACTAAATTTTCCTATATTACAGTTTGGGCTTGGATTCTTTTGTTCCTATTGTGTTTGTTCCAGGTTAGTTTTTGTTCGGAGTAGAATCCCAGGTATTTGATTTGTCTGTTTGGGGAATTATAGTATTGCACAGTTGCACTTCTGGACATATACTTTTTTTGTAGCATAAACGTGGCATGCTCTGACTCTGACGTCATTGCTTTGTTAAGGTGGTGTTAAAGAAGTTGTAGTCTGGTTGGAATTATGATGAGACACTAGAATTGGTTCAAAATTTTGTTAATGATATTACGGGCTTTAAATTTCTTTGCTTAAATATCCATTTGGTAAAGGAATTCTATAATTTATTGGGTAGATTCTTCATCCTCCCGTGCAATTGCTTTTGGAAAGGTTTGAAATCTTAGCCTAGGTTTTCAAAGAACACTAACTTATTTGTGGTTCTTTTATTTTGAAGATACTTTACCCTTTTGATAATATTCCGTAGTCTCTGATGGGTATAAACTTTCAACGATTTTTTTGCAATAAATTATGTTTCTAAGTTCTTTTAGTTTACTAATTCCTTGTTATTTGCTAGTATTACCTTAGATTTCTTTTCTTGGGTATTTTAGTTTCGATATAGCTAGGACAGTAGTAGAGAGGGTCTTCTATTACCATTTCTGGCATGGTGTCTCAGGCAGCTTTTAAATTGTCTTAGTAAGATACTCGGTCGTCGATGCAATATCCTCATCTGTAATTAATGGTATAATACGTAGATTTATCAAGTCAGTAATGTTTATTATTTTTGTTTGTTAAAGTAAATGATTTCTATAACAAACCTGAGGATGTAGGTTAGCCAAGACGAGTGTGTGGTCACACTACAAGTCAAGGCCAGATTTGATAATGTTTTCCAGAGCATTTAATAGATCTTGAGTTGTGGTAGCAATACACTTTCGTGTCGCATTAACGTTGGCATTTTTAGTGATGTGGTAGTACCGCACATTTAGGGCAAGGAAGCTCTACTCTATGAGTACGGAGTACATTGTAAACATCTTTAATGAGATTTGGGGTTAATTTGACATTAAATAACGAAGTGTTTTTCTTGTTATCTCCGCTTGGAGAATATATGAGACATTTACAATTTGCTGTCCAATTTCTTCAGTAGTATTTTTAAGTTGAGGGGTGGGTGTTACGTATTACCACGTGACAAGATCACTTCTACTTGCTTGCTTCATATGTGTGAAATTTAGTGCCTTTAGTGGTTGGGTTGAATTTTGACTTGGTCATTGTTTATACATTTAAGTATGTGAGTTAATGGTTGAATAATTTAATATCTTCAACAAAAATAGGTGGTTATTTTGCGCTAACTTTGAGTATATTCGCATATTCGCTAATTTTCCTAGAATATAATGCCTATTTGATGTTGCTGATTTACTTAACCTGTAATCTTTTAAAATTGTTTTTTTATGCACTTCGATTTTAAATTCGGGAGTATTGTCTGCTTTCTTAGCGCGATTGAAATCAATAAAAGAAAGTCTGAGAAATTTCTGAATAAAGACGAGTCAGATTATTTGTGATTGGGGCGGATATTTGAGTTTAATTGAAGAACGTGCAGTATTGACTAACTTTTCAAAGTGCTAATAGGTGATTATATTAGGTAATGTTGTGTTTTTTCGGTTGTTTTTTCTAAATTTTTTGCGGCAAACTCTATCAATGGACATTTGTTTCATAATGGTGGTCAGCGCGATTTTTAGTAATGAAGAAATTAAAATAGAAACAATTAAAAAGCATACCGTAGAACTTTCGAAATGAAAAAACGTGGGTGGTAATGGTGAGAAACGCTGTAGAACTATATGGAGATTTTTGAAATCGTAAATAATTGACTCGTCGCACTGGCCTGAATTTCATTGACTGTATGATATGTCTTTCATTAAAAACTATGCTGCGGCTTGTTTTATGCCAAAATTTTCCATAAACATTTCAAACGCTTTAATTTTTCAAATCCGCAGCTCATCTTCTAGTTCTCGGATTGTCAGTCGCCGATCTTTATTGGTCGTAACCTGTAAATATGTAATATTTTCCTGTATTCTGCTTATTGCCAGTCTTCCAGAATATTTTTACTATGCCCCTACTTATGGTACACTCTCGAAAGTCTTCTACATCATCCAAATGTTCCAACTGCTGATTTACTCGCTTAGTCATTGCAAGTATGTCGATCACACACTGCAACTCGCAACTGACCGAACCCGTGAAGTGGTTCTTATTTACACATGCGCAGTACATATATTCTCATCATTTGTAAGGTTGCATTACATTGATTTAATATTTTCAAGGCAAACCTCGTAAAGGGTATCAAAAAAAAATGCATATTTTTAAGCGGTACCGACTTAGCCAAGCTTTACTAGTTTGAGGAATACTTAAAGCATCCGCAAATTTACGAACAGTATATCACCGATTTTTGTGAACCATTGACTTCAATGAGGTCTGTTCTATAATACATGAGCAATTGCTGTGGTCTTCATTTTGTAGATTAAAATTATCAGCTCCGAATCTTCTAACCAAGTACGTACTGTCTGAATATTTGTATTTCGTTTGCAATATTGTTACCGCTGTTGTGTTGTTTTTTTTTAATTGCAACACTATATGTTTTAAATGCCTCTTTTAATTTTCAATACTTAAAAACGTACAAAAGGGTAACTTCAATGCGAACGAAACGTATTCTACGATAGTTGATTGACGACTTAAAAGGATAACATCAATGTCTGGCACATAACTGAAAAATAAGTCAACGCTAACAAGTTGAAGTTACTTTAAAAAATAACTGGAAAGAGTAAATTAAGTTCCTGTAACTAAGAATACGACATTAGACAAAAAGCTAGAAATTCAGACAGAATAGAAAAAGTAAAAAAAAAAGTTAAAAAGTTGTTAAATTACTTAATCGTAAAAGAATTACAAAACAGAAAAAAAAGTAACGAAAAAAAATAAAAGCCCTGCAGAAAAAGCTAAACTAAAGAAGGTACAGATGATTTCTAATGAAAGAAGTACAAAGAAGCATGGATGAAAAATATGATATATAATAGAAATTTCAAAGCTGCGTACGAATTTCGAATCTTCAACATACATCCAGCGGGTGCCTAGCATAATTTACTGTTAGATAGTAGAACTGTAACTTATTCCACCTTGAAATTGTCGACCCAGGGCAAACCCTCAACAGAGGTCAGCTTTAACGTCCTAATAAGTGTCAGGCCAAATTATGCTAATTTATTTAAACTAAACCCCTCGCAGCCGGAGTTTCTGTTTATCTAATATTTATCAGCGGCATTTATTAATAAGTTGAACTCAAAACGGCTCGCGCAGGCTTCCCGTCCAAAAGGAGCCGCTGTTGTTGCAATTTCGCGAATAAATAAGAGAGCACGCTGTACTCTTCGATTAACACATGAGTGGAATACAGACGGCACCTGGCAAGTTGTGCACCGAATCGATACACCTGTTTCAATTAACGGCCCTGGAAACGCTCTGTTCTTGAAGGTTTCTGCCATTTAGCAAATTAAATGGACATATGAAATGGAGTGGAGCTCTCCTACAAGCAAGAAATGAATGGACTTTCTTGTTTTTGAATTTGTGTTAACATGGGAAATTTCTGTATTTTATTAATAGTTTTAAAAGATAGACATCTTTTGTGCTTGCAATTATCTTAATAATAAATAAACCTTCTTTTGATACAGCTAATGGCACTTTCGCACTATGCGTTATTTATGGGAATGTGAATCACTAATCAGGTTATAGTCGTCTTAACTCAATTCATTAGTTGATTAAGTGATACTGAATCACTTATTAGCACCTCTTGGTTGCCCTGTAATTGCTGCACGATTCATAGAATTATTCACTATCACTACTTAACATATATGTTAGTAACTCCTTTCCAGTCTAGTATGAGATGCGATCAAGTTTTAAGCTCTCCAGATTTTTATTTTTTTTTGAAAAAGTACTTATCCAAAAAAGTTGAAAATTCCGTTACTTCTTAACATAATCTCTGTCTAAACATACACATTTTTCATAACCTTGTCGTCATGATTGTAAGGCTGCTGAGAACACTTCTTTAGGGGTGTATTTTGCCTACTGGAAAATCACTGACATCACAGCGGCTCGATTAGAAAGTGAGTGCCCACGGAGAGTGTCTTTCATGGTCGGAAATTTATGACGGCATCACGTGTCAACATGTCTTGAGACATTGCCACTCGCACAACCTTGTGTTCATCGGCCAGCATTTGTGGGACCAACCTTGAAAAAAACTCTCCTCATTTTCAGATCATCATGTAAAATGGACTCTACAGATCCTATGAAAATGCTAAGTTTAAAAGCAATGAAATCAATGGTCCTCCGTAACAACTTACTCCACTCGCGCAATCATAGTTTTGATCCAGTTGGTTCGTGGCCGAGGCTGTTTTGGTTCATTGTCACACAACTCTCGACCTTCTTTAAACTTTTGCACCCACGACCACACAATTTTAACATCCGTAACGTCTTCACCGCATGTTTCACTCAATTGGTGATTAACTTCGATGAGCGTTTCACACAAGAGGAGAAAACGTATGATCACATGTTGCTCTTGAATATTAAACATAGTCGTTTTAAGTATACAAAACAACACTCACTGCAATGGCAGTAATTGGACCTGTGTATATTTTATAGTGCTGACATCTATATTACAAATTAAGAAATATTTCTCGTCTTTTAAAATTAACCGCATCTTTCTACTTACTCTCATTACCGAGAAAAAAATTTGGAAATCTTAGAACTTCAATGAATCTTAGATGTGTGAATCTTCTTCCAAGGTAATAATCGGTTCCAATAAAGAATTTATGATTAGAGGGGATAGATGTTTCTCTTCATACTTGCTTATTTTTAACATACCACTAAGCGTTGGTACTCATACGCAGTACCTTAGCTTGCACGGCTTAACAACCCGAAGACCAACAACACGATGCACAGAACATAAGCCGTGAAAATCTTCCCATTTATTCGGTATTGGAATGCTTTTATAAGGAAGTTTAGGGGCTTATATATTGAAAAGCTTGTGCCACGTCTAAACATATTGCCGGTGTGTACATTTTGTTTTTATTTCTTCTTCATTTTTTCGACATTTCTCAAGATCTGGCGATTGGTGGAGTGAGATTTTAAAGCCGAATGTATGTCGTAGAAGAATATGATTTAGATCTAGGAACTGATTTAAACGAGACTGCACAACTCTTTTAAAAAGTTTAGACACAGTGTCGTCAAAATAAGTGTCAGTAGTAGTTCGTAAAGACGGACAATCACCGTCTAAAATCATTTTTGTTGCTCTTCACATGGTTGTCCCAGGGTTAAGAGATCCTATATATTGGTCGTAAGAGCAATTCTCAACTGGTCTAACTCTTTGCATGCAATTTTGTTGAGACTGTTAAAACGTGTTTTGATCAGTGCATCTCAAATAGGTTTCGTACCTTATGTTTTCTCTGCACGAGGTTTGTTATATGAACAGGGAATGTTTAATAGCTTGTTGAATTAATTATTCTTGTGGTTTATTACATAAACTTGGTTACCGTGTCCGTAAAATTGAAACAGCGTGGTTGATATTCAGCTGCGAGCTGAAGTTAGTTGGACATTGACGCTGAGGACCTAATCAACTTGTTTGTAAATTTTACTAGTTCTGAGGTAATAATCTTCTAATTAATACAGAATGAACAATTTGAATATGGCCATCATAAGACAAAATATAATTTAAGAAAAAATAAACCTTCATTCTATAAATAAAATGAAAAAAGCACATCAGTCAAAGTATTGGTCATCGTTTTGTAATATAGTCTTCTATCTACGGTGAGAAACAATTTTAGACATCTTCATATGAGCTGAACTTTACTATTGTATGTGCTATCAGTCTAAATAAGTGGTAATCCGAAAGAGCAGTGATGTTTTTGACTTATTTCCCAATATATAGTCAAAATGTTGAAAGACTACAATGTCGTGTCTTTTGGCGTTTTGTGAACGTTTGGCCATTAATATTGGATTAGAATTATTTAATTGTTATTGGTAGAGATCGCTTGACTTGGTTTTATTAGTCCATAGTACATGACGCTTTTCTGGCCCCACTAACTGCAAAGTATTGCCTTTCTTCCATAAATATTTTGTTTTTGCCTCAGTGTTGATGATTGGCCTAAATGTATTCACTACCCCCGGTAATAATACGCTACAAAAACCTATTTCTATTTTGCATTTCAAGCAGAATTTCACTTTTCGATGTCACTTTTCTTGCGGCACCCATTTTTCCTCCTTGTAAATTATCCCCGTGGCCTTCAAACTTTTGGAAATTTAATGAAACAATATTTGATGCTGCTTCAAGTTGTTTTTGAGTCTGACATGAATTCCTATAAAGTTGGGTCCTCGCATATTTTCAGGTGTCCTGAAAGTCCTTTGTCTTCCACATTAAAATTGCCACAATTGAGGCGTCAGAACCACTCTTTACATATTGTTTCTGATAGAATACATCTACCATAAGCTTCTACAAGCATCTAATGAGATTCAGCAGCAGTTATCTTTACATTCAAGTGACAAAGCAGCACTTCTCGCAAAAGACGCTTATTTGGCTACAATTATAACATTTTTCAGATAACAAAAATACAGTAGATTAAAGAGATGATGTATAATAAATTTAATTAAAGAAGAAAAATATTTATTTAATTAAAAGCAAAGTCTACCAGAGTTTCAGTTAAAAAGAAACATAAAAGCAATGTTGATAAAACATTAATAAACGTAATCTATGCTAAAAAAAATTGAAAATTTAAACCTTCAAAGAGATAATTACAAAAAGTTAACAAAAACATGATATAATGATACCAAGAATATGATTCAATTGAATATTAGAAACAAAAATTTGTCATCAATATTGCGCTACCTTATATGTAGTGGTACATGTATACACTAACTTAACTGTAGACCCTTCTAACCAATAATTAACTGACTCCGACGGTTAACATTATAATAAAATAGTAATATTAATGTTTGT
Organism: Sinelater perroti; assembly: GCA_036346155.1. NCBI lineage: Eukaryota > Metazoa > Arthropoda > Insecta > Coleoptera > Elateridae > Sinelater > Sinelater perroti. Next base: position 1,734,723 of record JARFIY010000201.1, read on the forward strand.
CTGCATCCTTAATCTTGTGATTACATATGTGCCGCTTTTCAGAACTTAAAAGCAGATATTTTACATGGGATATTCAAAAACTTATTAGAAAGTGAATAGGGCTCCATTCTCATTTGTGGAAAATTAACTCTATTTTAGCGTATGTGTGGATAAGTACAAGGTGAAGACGAATTGATACAAAGAAATAAATATTTTTGTGACCATAAGAACATTTAGACAATATCTTGAAAAATTCGTAATCTTTAGAAATGCCCATTTTGGATTAAAAATACTCACAATGAAAAAGATATTTAAGATTTAGTGACTTAAAATTGTCTTTGGGAGCTTTCGCTAGTACAAAATTTAATGAGAAAATTTTGTTCTTAGAAATCCCTGCGTTTGATGTAGTTAAACGTAACTAGCATATTTAGAATTCAAAAGACTAGACATGAAAGCATGAGAGTAAGAAATTTTGAATATTAAAAACATACTTCCAATGTTATGAAAAGAACGTATATAAATTTTTTATTATGAAAATTATAAAGGTAAGTCAAATATAAATCGGAATTTCCTTTTAATGAGCTGTAGGGTGAACTGAGAAGAGGGTGGTTTCTGAACGTTTCTTACGACAGAAAGAGTAATACCGCACAAAATTTTGAGAAGACTTAAAGCGCAGTTCGGAGACAACTATAGCAAAATTACATTTTATTAATAGAAATTCCCAAAATATTTTTTAAGGTATAGCGCGAAGCACTTTGGAAAAAATCATGTGGGCTATCATCTTTTCTGTTCCTTTCTGTTACTAAGTATTAGCAACCACAAAAGCTATTGTTATGTTAATTACACATCTCAAAAGTTCCATTATTATTTTACCACAAACTTTTCATCGGTTTTTCAGCCATGACAGATCTAACAAATTTGTGAAATGCGTTTCAAATACAATATTATACTCTAATCTAGAGACGGGACTTATCTTAAAGCAGGACATCGTTTCAGATCACAGAAAGAATTTCAGCTATCGAAAAGGCAACGAAAAATGTGAATATTTTCCTCAGTCACGCTGGTTCTCGAGCGACGTCGGTGATCTTTATTTTCAACTGCTTCTCGTCGTCTCAAAAATTGTTTACTTAAGAGGTTCTCTCTTAACTGTGCCTCTAGCTTAAGAAACTTAATAATAATATTATTATATAACAGGCGAGGATACACAATTCCTCCAATTTAGGTTAAAAAAGTTGATATTTAGCAAAGCAAAATGTTGAGCTGCCTAAGAAATAAATTCAGAAACTAAGCACTTTCTGATTGCACATTGTAATAAAACGAGCTGGACTTAAGTTCCTGATGCAGACCCCAGTTTCAATGTTTCGTTCCGGTTGCGTGTATATTCGCGTATAACAGCCGAGATTTACTGCGTAAACCGAAACTTTGCTCCAGGTTCCACAACGGGCCCACAAAGTTAAGCGATGCCATGCGCCGGAGCTTAGCCAAGGACCCCGTCGCCCCCGTGCTGTGGGAACCCCACTTGGTGGCCCTCGACCGAAGAGTAGGAAATTATCCTTCGGGGGATTCGGGATTGCCTCCAAAAGAGCGAGGATGTAGGCTCGGTCGTGAACGACGCGAACGAAGAGGAGACGTAGCGTTCCGCTCTTTCGCGGCAGCACGTACCGGGCGCGGCCGCAAAGTTCGGGCAGACACTGCAGGCTGGAATTGCGGCGCTTCGCTGAAGACGAGCATCAGTGCACAGAATGCCAACGCGTAGTTTTGTAACGTTTTTTATGGAACTGTTTATATTTTTTATATGCGCGATAGATGTTTTTACGATTCCTTACGCTAACAAATTCCAACTTCAGTGTCTATTTTTAGTTAGCTGTAATTAGTTGTATCCAAACACGTACGTTTACCTTATACTAACCTCAAACAATGTCCACGAGCGATTGTGATCACTGGATGATGTTAATTTATAGTTACCATCTACGCTTCTAGAAAATAAAACTTTTTTAATATACATAACGTGCGTATTTGGATTTGCAATCATACTATGTTAAGAGAAATGTTAATTTCGCAAATGTATGTAAGTATGTAAATAATATCTCTGTAACATATGGTGTCTAAAGTCCAACAACAGCTGTATATATTCAGATATGTATCAAATAAGAACAATGTGAGCCTGTTCTAAGTTAACCTGTGTTTGTTCAGTTTGTGTATTTGTTTGAAAGTAACATAGGTTTAATTTGTGGCCCTTCCTTTAGTTTCATCATGTAGGTCGTACATTCATCATAGTGGTGTTTCAAAATTTGATTTTATGTAATACAGAAACGATTTAAATAAACTGTTAAGCTTACAAAAACCTCTTCTGCGTCTTATTTCAGTGGTGGGATTCAATCAAAATGAAAAGGTAAGTTTTGTAGCAAAAATTTAAAACTGCCACACAAACAGAATTTGTTTGCTTTTTACGTCTCTGAAATTCTTAAAACGTTGATATTATTTATAACAGATCTTAGTTTTTAATTCACTTTTGCATTAATTATATTTAGTTTTTTATTTCAACTTAATTAATCTTAACTGTAATGCACGGCAGGTGAAATTAATTGAATCTAACAATTGATATTATTAATTGTCACAAATAGAATTCAACGCGTTTTGTTCTAGACAATCGTGGCGGTTTATATTTATGAAGTTGCTTTGTAAATGAATTATTAGATAAATTATTACGTCATTCGCGTAATTTTAATAACAAAATAAAAATTTTGCACACTACTAATTATATTTCGATTATTTACTATCTAGATTATATCAACAATTGTGTTGAAATAGCACAAGATGTTTGCTACAAGGTAAATCGAGGTCAAAAACGCAACTCACAAATATTGTTTGAATTTACAGACTTATTGAAAGCAATGGACGACAATGGATATTAGTTCTGCTAATTCCCAGCCAATAAGCAAAAGTGTGCTGAAATTTTGAGAGATATCTACAAAATAGCTCTCCTGCTTCCTTAATTATGCGCAAATGGCTACGCGATTTGAAATCCCAAATTAAATTTCAAAGGTCTCTCTCGTTACAGAAAGAAAGGAGACCTATTTCTGCAACAAATACTGACGTGTAATGAGACTTGGGTTTATTATTATACAATCCAAACAAAGCATAAAATTCTGTGTGAAAAACTAAAAGCATTCTTTACATTTATAGGCTTAGAGTGATCGATCCATCGATCGAATTAAGAGAGGAAAAGAGAATGAAGGAAAACGTGGACAACCAACAAGTATTTTAAACACAAGAAGAACTTAGACAGAGAGAAGTGTTAAATCATACTCTATTCAATATATTAATGAAAAAGTACAAACTATATCTGAAGAAACTAACTCTAGGTTATAACAAACTCCAACCAACAGAAATATCAAAATATGTCTTCGCAGACGACGTACTAATTATAGCTAGTGCAAAAGATGATTATAAAATAATATAGAAAAAATCAAAGGAATGATGACAGCAAAATTACACGAGAAAAACCTATACAGATCGAAAGTATAAACATTTAACAAGTAACAAGCTACAACAAAAGACAGCAATGCCAATCAAGAGCTAGACATTAATAAAAAGTTTGAGAAAAGCATCAAAATGTACCACATGGTGGGAGAGAACTTGTCATAAGCCCTATTTTAACATCCTCCTTTGTAAGTTTTAAGTACTTCATCCACTTTTATCCGAGATCACTAGACATGTGCAGATAACACGCTATCGCAGCAATATTCATTTGTGAAATTATAGGATGATGACAAAGTAATGACCACTTTTAATATCTTTGTAAAAACATACTTCTTGCACTAAATTGCAATTTGCAAAGCGTATTAGAGCGAATTATGGCATTTTATTACACTTTGTTATTTGCTTAGAAAATGATTTAAACTTCCGGCCTGGTTAAAGATCAATTCGTCATCTGTAGCGTAAAAGACAAAACTCAGATGAAGTTAACCAACCTCGGCTGGCGCAATTGAATCCCACTGTAGATTTCGGAAATCGCCCTGCAAAAATAGAGCGCAGTTGAAACGGAACGTATTCCGTTTAGGCGGGCAGAGTTCGTACGAGTATAATTGGAAGACTTCGATTCATAATAAAGTACGAAATTAAATTTGAGCGCGACCACTTTATTTCAATTAGCGCGTAAATTGGCAAATTTCCAGCAACTCACCTCGGGGGCACGGGAGGGAGATAGCGCGGAGAGAACTCGATTATCACTTTTAGTTTTAATTTTCTGTTGTGGAATTCCGGCTCGTCGAATTTTAGGAAGGAGCTCTTGCAGTGGTGGCTTTCAAACGTTAACTGCCAGTGCGATATTTTATCATCACTTCAACAACATAACATAACATAATCTGCATCCCCTTTTACCAGAGGGTGTTGAGGTAACAACACTTAATTTACATATAACTTAACTATATCAACGTTGGTTATTTATCTCGCTACCTTCATTCTATAAAAGTACGCAGTTCTTTCTCATTTTTAACCATTTTTCTTATAATTTCGCTCTTTATTGTATTTTAAAACTTCTTCTGTCTCCCTCTTACAATTCTCTTCTCCTTTATTTATCTCCCTTATCGTTTTATTTATTAACCGGTTTTCTACTTTAAGTATATGGTACCGATTGTTTTGTTCTGAATACTCATTTCAATGATTACATTTTTACTGTGCATTATGGCCAATACTTCCGCTTGAAAGATTGCGGCTATTTTGCCTAACGCTTACTTAGAGATTCAGATCATCTGAAAAGATACCTGATCCCATACCCTCACTCGTTTTAGATCTATCTGTAAAATGGTTATATTTTGTTCGGTTGCATTCAGAAATATTCTAAAGAACTTCCTAAATTTATAGATGGATGAAGAAGAATCCATCTTTGCTTTCAAAAAAAGAATCCGTTGTACGGCCCCTCTTAGAATGCGATGGTGTCTTTCCTCTAATCTTTTGCCGCTCCAAAGTCCGTTAGTTTGCAATCTTAGAACTGACCTTAGTCCCACCTCCTCCACCTAGATATCGAATTGTTCCCGTGATACTCATACACGCCAGTCTTTGAATATGTGAAATCTTGGTTGCTGTAGTGACCGGTCTGGTTCTAGGTCACCAGACCAGTGCACCATAATATAGTCTAATTATGGCAGTCTACAGCCATAAGACAGTTTTTGGTGAAAGCCCTCAAAGTTTACCCATTTAACTCTTTATACTGAAATGGATGGGCTCGTCTGCTAATGAACCGATACATAGCTAGAATAAAACCTTGGGTTGTCAAACTTTTTTCTGGTTCCAACTGAACTGTTTGGAAGTTCGCCCAAGTAAAGATAACCGTTCATACGTTATTTCTACCTGTGAGTAACCCTACAAGATACTCCGGTGGAATTAAATACTTTGCTTACTTGAACTCGACCTTCTAGTAAAGGAGTAGGATATAAGGATAAACCAACAGGAGGTCTTGAGGAGGGTATTCCGCATGTAATACAGGGCCTTATTATCTTCCTAATAGTCTGCCTTTTCCTTGAAATTCAAAATTTCTTACGTAATTTAGACATAAAAAATCCAACCCCGTCATGACAGTATTACTCATGTAGATGTGTAAACTGTTCAACTAATTTGTGATTTCTAGGAAGCACAAATGGTAATTTAAGATCTTCGGTACGTTCAATTGTTTAGTTTCAACTGAAAGTAAACTATCATTACTCTCAATAGGTATTCCATTCATTTTCTCTTCCGCCGTCAGAAATGAATATTTCTGAACTATTTCCATGGCATTGTTCTTAGCAGATTTAAGTTCTTCAAACTTTAGGTCTTTAAATTCGATTAATTGTTAATATATATTAAATCGGAAAACATCTTTACTAACAACATTTATACCTATAAAACTTACAGCTTTCTTTGCCTTACCCAAAAACTTTCTTCTTCGTGGAAGTAAGTTGCTTTCTTTCACAATTTCCTAGTAAAGAGCACAAAACGAGAGATCCACTAGATTTATTTCTCCCGGAATAAATCTCTAAGCATTCATGCTTGTAAGTTTAGAGATCTCTCTGGTACGATTTCTTTGGCCCTACTTAAATGATGATTTAAATTAACTTCAAGCTGGAATGGACTACAGTTTTCACCAGAACGAGGTCTTCTATAAGAATATTTGTTCCTCACTATTTGAATTCCACCACAAAAACCATAAATAATTTTACTTTTAACACCAATCTTCTTCTCTCTTTGAATTGTTCCAATATGCAAGGGATAAGTTCGATCAAGTTAGGTTCTTTATAAAAACAATTAGAATGATGGATTCCTTCCCACGGAACACAAAACCTTGAAAATCAGGAGTCTTTAAAATCTCAGGTTTAATTACTGCGTGGTGAGGCAAAAGGTAACATTTAATTTTTGACATTGCTTCTATTGGTTCTATTATTCCTTCCTTCGTTTGTTTATTGAATATTTGGTTATAATGTTTAAACATATTTATTTGTCTGTTGCGCTGATAATAGTCTTCGTTTAGCCACGTATTCATTAAATATCTTTTTTCTTTAGTATCTTTTACATTATTTTGAAAATGATACTAAGCTTTAAGCTCTTCTTCACTTTTAGACTTCTATACCTGAAAGTGAATCCTAATAAAATCCGCGCAGACGACTGTCTGTCCGTCGCGACTTTCAACTCTAGATCTACTGAACCTAAATACATAAGGGGGGTATCATTCGAAAGCCTATGGCCTACCGGGTTCACATCCGCGAGCTGGCATAGGTGGGATGTCCTACAACAATGCAATAAGGGTTTTTAGCGGACCCAGCTTCCAATACGTCATTCCTTATAACTTTTGATCAAGGCAGCTTCCAAGCTAGAGACCAGCTTCTATTTATATCATTTCTGACATCTGTCACGCTTTAAATTTTTGATTTATGATAGATATAAACATAACGTTTCCAGTATTCAACTAAGGACCATAAGCTAAGTCCAGACGCCAAAAATCAGCCTGATCGAAAAATCTCGAGACCGGTTTGACCGAAAGTGGCCGCAAATTTTTCGGTTCCGTCCACTAAATTTTTGCCGCTATTCACTTTTATTTGAATATAATTCACTGTCATTCGTTTCAATAAAATTTTTGTTTATGTATAGAAGCCCCGGACAGTAATGGAAAAGGAGTTCCATATCAGTACTTATTTGTTTTAACTTTGATTCTTGATACCAAGGACTTTTAAGCTTAATAAATTTTTAATTGATTTCATTTCAACAAACTGCAAAATTAAACTATTTACACTCTCCATATTATTATCCGATTGTAGTTTACTGATTACTATCCAATCTAATTTTATGTCAATTACTATCAGTCGATCTTATAGTTAGTGGGATTTATCCACTCTAATTTGGGAAAGACAACTACTTTCGATTAGCATTTTTATCTAGTCCAATATGATAAATCTAAATATTCTTTCTCTTTAATTTATTAATTCATTGTTATTTATCCTGGAAACTAAAAAGCAAATTTTTTTACTTTTCAATGCATCTAAATCCATGGAAAAACTATTCTTGGTATTCTATAGTATCATATTGTAGATGTTACTAGAAGTTGCGCGCAAAAAAGTGTTTTTACATCCTAGGCTGCCTTTTCACCCGCCTTTCCTCAAATTTTTGCAAGGTGGGAATGTAAATTTTTAACTGAATCGTTCGCTTGGCTCCATTCGTACGTGCACGAACGCACGGACCTTCTCGTGTAAATCAGAGCTCAGAGTTCGGCCATGCCATAGTGCACATCAGTTGTTTTTTTTTTACTTTTCGTTCAAATGTATGGGCTGTCTTTGTTTACTACGCACAAACCTCCTTGTTTAAATCAAGAACTAAGACCACACCACATTTATTTGTTTACTTTCTATTCGAATGTATAGATATAAGCTTTTAGGTAACGTTCATTTCTTCGAAAAGTTCGTAGAGCTGTTTGCCTTACATAGGTACTTTTAAAATCATACAAATATTTGTTTTTGACTTACAAAAGATGCGATTTGAATTTTCCACAGACATACTCCACAAGCAAAACATAATGATTTCTTTTTCTTCCATTATCAATACGTAGATTGATTTGCAGCGCTCCATCTTTTTCTGTCACTGATTTGGTAAACTATAAATAGCGCATTGTAATTTTTAAACTTTGATGTTTCACTTTACGTACTTATTGATGTGGTACAAACGTCTTTTTGTCTTCGAATAAGAAAATTGCTTATTATACATTTTAAATAAAATTAAATGATATCCATTCATATACGAGCTAAATTTTCTATGGCTCGTTGGTACTACTCTTGTGATTTTGAATCAAAGAACTGATGACACCCTTCATCAAATTTCCGAACGTTGACAAAGTTGTGCCCGCCTAAGAAGTGAACGATTTATTGGAATAGATGGTAATCTGATAGTGACAAATCAGGAATATGGGTAGAGTGAGACAACAGATCGATTTTATCGAATTTCTTTAATATATTCCAACATTATCTATATGCAATAACACCCGTTTTCGATTTACTATATTAAGGTGTTACTGTTCCCAGATAGCATATATATATATATATATATATATATATATATATATATATATATATATATATATATATATATATATATATACACTCGGCGGTGATGACTCGACCTTTACGAACGAGCTCAAAATAAATCAAATCTTCCTAATTCTACCAGACATAAAACATAATTTTGGCCTCAAGACTCTTACGTTTTACAACAAGTTCTTAGTTATTGATTTGGTTTGTTTGGAATACGAAAATATATGCACTTTTCGTTAACAAAACCGATTCAACGGAAGAATCGAACTGTCTGCACACATTAACCCGATATTCAGCTGGCTGTTACATTAAAACGCAAGGCACTTCTCTCCATCCTCTGTTAACTTTGCTTAACTTATGCAAGTGACAGCTTATTGTCCATCGAAATGAACCAAGCTTCTATAATTGTCGGGTGCTTATAGTTGAGGATGTTTTGGTAGTTTGAAGTAAAGCTTCTCGATTTATTACAAAAGGCCGTCCGGATCGAGGCTGCATTTGAAAACTGGTGTCACTTCTAATTAATTTTTAAACCAATTTTGGTCCTTACGCTAAATATCGTTTAAAATGTTATCTACTTTTTCAAGTTCAAATATTAAGTAATGAAATTTACCACCACAATACAACTTGTGAAATAATTCAACACATTACTTATAGTCGCAGCTAACTAATCTGGAAGAATCTGTTACATAATTGATATACAAAGTTTGACTTGTTTATAAAATTGTGCAAAACTACATTGCTGTCTCTTGCACTTACAGGCACGGGAAACACTTGCAAACACTTTATGATGCTTTTATACGTTGCAACACACATAATAAACCAGAAGAAATCCAGATGTGTTCCCTTTACGCTCATTGCAAGAGACGGAGTCAGTGTTAAGCTGTAATCTTGTTTCTCGACTTGCTGCTATGAAACTGTAGTTTAATAGGTTTTAGTAATTCTGCTAAAACGAGAGCCCAAATTGTAGCACGTTAAAGTTCGCAGAGGAATGCCTCGGTAGGTGGGTGACAAAAGCAGATTAGAAAGTTTGCACGGCGCCGCCGTAAGCGACTGCATTGTGATGCGATACAAAATATTAGACATACCTGTCCAGATGGCTTTGCAACCTAGTTTCAGATGTAGCACTTAAATTTAATTTTAGGTGGTATAGTAAGCGCGTCTGCTTATGAAATTAAGAAAATTTGAACTATTTTTAAGTTGACTCTTAATTTATTTATTCGCTTTCTTGTCTTCCGTCAGCACTGTCAGCACTGAGCTTGCAACAAGCTACTAACTTACAACTAAACTTGATTTTGATACTTAAATTTACGACTCTACAAACATCCATAAAAGGAAGCGAGATTTGAACCACCTGGCCTCGGCGCATAATTAAGGATCAAGTCCTTAAATCACTCGCCTCATGCCTACTCTATGTACTTGTGAATAGAGTAAAATCGTAATTCTAACTAAATTGTATAAATGTGTTCTACTAGTCTTTTTCTAGCTTTATTTTGCTAAAAACGCATAACAAAAGCAAAGTTTCATCGTCCTTGTACTGGTGCGCTAAGTAACACGTCACAAATGTAAAGAAATAAACCAACAAGATAAAATAGGACAAATTGTTCTTTTCTAATCCTAGAAGGAAGCATGTCCCCGTACCTTAATCCCATCTTGCCATACTTTACTTGACTCTATGTCCTATTTAACTTTCCAAACTGCCCTTAACAAATGCTGCGTTTTGATATCAAATTTAACCCTCATCATGCTTATACTACAGTCTCTAGCAATTTGCTTTTTCCTGACCAGCGGTACTAAGGTGAGACTGCCAAAGCGATACAAACTTAGCAATATGAAGAATACTCCCGGACGACAGTCAACCTTATCTATTAGAGAAAGAACTAGAACAGCATGAGATATGGTTGGTCTATCCGGCATGCGACATAGAAGAGAATAGTGAGTGTCTCACAGTGCAATTCATATGGTAAAGAAAACAGGAAAACTAATAGGAAAAGACCTGGGAAAACTCTACGAAAAGAAGGCACAAAAATTAATTCAATAAAAAAAGGAGTTTAAGATGCTTAAATTTAAGTCAAAATCAAAAGTATAATAGAACGCTTTTATGAAAATCTCTATATAATAGGAAAAGAAGAATAACCCTAAGTACAAAAATAAACAAAAGTCATTAATACTAGATGGAAATTATTGACAAAGTGTAACATACACTAAGAACCATAAAAAACAGCAAAGCACCAGGGAAAAATAGTTTTTTAGTAGAAATGCTCAAAGAAAAAGGCCCAGAGTGATTGAAAAAACTTTGAGATATTTTTAAATGATATTTTGAAAAAATAAAAATTCCAGATAACCAATAAAGGACATAAATAAACCTCGAAAACTGTAGGTCAAATACGTCACTCTCTCAAATCTATACATTATTTTCAAAAACTATAATTATTAAATAAATTATTATTAAATAGTAAACAAGTAACAAAAATTGAATAAAGTGATAAAGGGCGCTACTAATACCTCGAACAAAATAAACCCAAGCAATAATTTCCATCCACTGTATTTATCATAAGTCCGTTCCGACGATAACAGCAAGTCGAAAAACGATGAAAACAAAATTAAATCGTCAAAATCACCCCCAATCTACATTTACAGAGTAACGGACTGCAAAGCAATTAACTTTCGTTGCAAAGACAAAACACCATAAAAAAATACTGTTAATCAACCCCACACTGATGATCCCTACAGAAAGCTAATCAGACACCTACAAGCCGATTACATCATCCGCCAGGCCTACCAATTAAAGAGGAAAGGGTATATCAAGTTGTAATAAGAGGAAACATTGTTTTTTTTACTTCCAGTTAGATTGTGGTGCAGTAAATAAAAGCTGACATACAGAATATTTTTACCAAACACTAAAAGAGGTATATAAAGATAGTCAAACTCGTATGAACAATAGAAGAATGAAAATGATGCCATAGTGATGGACCCTAGATAATGCAACAAAACCAAAAGAATACTAGCTTACAAAGCACAGAATAAAGAGCGAATGTAGACAAACTAAATATTTATGAGTAGAAATAAGCTGATAAGAGCTCATTAGAAATCTCAAGGGCGATACATAAGGAAACGAATAGAAAACTGCAATATAAAACTATGCAGTGCTATACTATTGATATATCACTGACAAAAACTCATACAGCTGGAGAACTATTTCCATGAAGGCGAAACAGTTGGGAGTGGACATCGTGGATATTGGCATGAAATTTTTTTATCGAGAAACAATTAGATGTCAAGAACATGAAAACTAGAAGGTCATCCAAATCGGACATTATACCACTCAAACCAATAAAAGAATCTGTAGACTAGTGGATAGTTTTTGAAAATCCCAAATTAATTGCTACAGAAACAAGAGTTCCAGAGCATAATTAAAGGTCACCAAATGAATTCTGGGAAAAATTATCAAAACAATATGCCTTTTTGATACAGCAGGTTAGTTATATAAAAAACTCATTTGTGAGAAGTTAGAAATTAATTTTAGCAAATTTAAAGGGCTTTCAAAAATTCAGTTTGGTGTTCGTAAAGAATGTTCTAATATTCAGGCTATGATAATGGTAATGAGAAAGGAGATTAATTTTAAGAGTGAATTATTATATTAATAAGACTACTTGAAGTGTCACAATAAAAGAATTACAAAAATAAAGTTGCCGCAATACTTAATTAGTAGCTACTATTTCAGCAATAGAAAGGTCGAACTTGCCATAATAATGAAAACAAAAGTTATAACTGAAAAGTGTACATAGTATATGACAAAGCTTTAAAGTTACAACCAACCAAAGGTGAAATTAGTACAGGATTTACAGGTGATTTGTCCATCCTAATTACCTCTAAAAAGATAAAATTAGTGAAAAACCAATCATTAATGGAGTTTTCCTTAAAAAAATACTGAAGTAGCTAGAAGGTGCATTCCATCTTATTGTATGATGCCCCCATACGATAGAACATTCTGAAAGCTAAAATGCAAAGTGTGCAACAGATCTTAGTGATAAACATTATGATACTAGTAGACCTCATAATGGATTATTTGTGTTCAGACATAAAGAAAGAAACCACAAGAATTAATAGAAGGTCTCAAGAAAAATAATTATGGCCCTACGGCAATATGAAATGAAAATCAATAGATCACACCTTGGAGCAAGAAATTAATTCCTAACGTTGCACGGTGGATTAAATGCAACTATTGCAAACTTTACTATTATACGACACAAGCGATTGCGGGCCACGGGGCGTTTAAAGTCTATATACTGAGAATAAGCAAGAGCACAGGTGATAGGTATCTGTATTGAGGAAAAGTCGATTTAATAAAATACACATTGTTTCACTGGAAGTTACTGAAATAACCAATGTTCGACAAAATGGCGTGAGCTAACAATATTGCCGCGAAATAAGGAAACATGGGAGTTGGAGTCCGAATCCCCATAAGTGAATAAAAAAGAAAGCAATGATAAGCAAAGGCAAACAACAAAGCATTTAAGTTTATACGTAGGAAAGAAGAAGCAGCAATTGGCCTAATGCAAGCCTTCCAGATGTTTCGATAGTACTTCCAGAAAGGTTGATGATACCTTGCATGTTTTAAATACATCATAAAAGAGGTCAAAGAAGGAAAAACAGAAAACTGTATTATTTATAAAATTTAAATTTATAATTTAAAATAGATTAAGACTAGGCATTATTGGTTGCAGCAGCTTGCCTATATCTGTATTATCGTAGTTTTCCTTTTTTCACTTTTAATGAAAAATTTTGATTTTTTTAGGAAAGCGTAAAAATACACATTTCTAATTTTTTAAATCCTGTCTAATGAGAAAATTGCATTTTTGAATGAAATAGTCCATTATAAACAGTAGTCTGTGATGTTTATCTTTTTAATCAATAAATTATAGAATAGCTCACTTTTAGCTTTTTTACCTCGTTAATCTACTGTATAGGTTGTTGCTTAGCTTCCGGGTTATAATTATCAGTTTAACTGTCGCCCATTATTACAAATCAACGTGTAGGATCCTCTAGATGGTTCTTAAATACGGTTAGGTGTTATTCATATAAGATTTTTTTTTATTTGCAGACGCAGTAACCATCTTACGCAAAGTTTTTTTCATATGTAATTCGTTATGCAAAATAAGGTGAGCTCACTCACTTAAGATACTCGTGGCCTTGCTGGATCAAAAACGTTCCCTCATCTGTTGATCAAAACCATATCACGGCCTGTCTTGATGTTTCTTTTGTCGCCCAAAATCAAACGACTTTATAAGAAGAGGTCAGTAAATGTAGGCAAATTTCTTTTATAATTTACTTTCCTATTCTTATTTTCAAAAAAAAGGAATTGAATCACAACACAAATCCCAATTTTATTCATTTTGAATTAATGGCCGAATGGTTTGTAACCAAAACCTCGCAGACTACAACTTAAATATATACAATAAAATATTCGTTTCTTTTACTTATAATAATAATAATAGTTCCCCGTAATAGGCCTCGAAGGCCCTTTGGGGTCGTAACAGGATAGATCTGTTACAGTCTAGAGCCTACGGTACACAAGGGTAGTAACGTGGCCAGCGCTACGTACCGACCGCCTATTATTACCCCAGAGTTTGACCTCCAGGTACTCATTTATTGCAGCCTGAGTCGAGCTGGGCCGTAAAAATGCCAGCGATCGAATTTGCAAGAGCGGGATTCGAACCCGCAACTCTTGGTTTCGTAGTCTAGCGATCTATCCACTAAGCCACCACGGCTCTCTTTTACTTATATTCAAAATAAATTTAATATATCACTAACATTTTGCTCAACCCTTGTATATAAAAAATGAATGTTTAATTTGATTGTATTTTTTAATTCGTTCGCATTCAAGGGATGCTAACACATTAAAAATCCATAAAATAGGCGTCTCGAGGTTGCCCGGCACGAAAAAGCTCTTAACTGCACATACAACCGTCTCATTCCGAGTTTTACATACAAACTTCGTTTAGTTTTCAGGAAAAAACGCCCATAATAAAAGTGGCAATAATCTGACAGCCCTCGGGAGGGAATGCGTCATTTAAAGAATTGCTTTTCAGATAGTCCTGCTGAAACATCTTACAGTATCTCGTATTCCTGCTGTATCTCTATCATTCCTGAGGCTTCGCTGCACTCTCGTGCCATTCGTTTTGTTCCCGTACGCCATGAGGGTTATTTAAAAGCGCAGACAATGGCCGCTCGTTTGATTAACATTGTGTACTTCTACAGGTTACGCGGAGGCCGGATTGCGGCTGAATTATTTTAGGCCTTGCTGACATGCTAATTGCATTAAGCGCTGGTGTAACTGATAATTGGTAGTAACACTGTACAACCGTTTTTTGTTCTTTTTTGTTTCTGTTTATAAAAATAGGGCCGAAATTTTTGAAGCATTGCAAACAAATAAATATAAAATTGTTCGAAATATTTTTTTGGTTTTATATGTAAGTTTTATATGTAAGTACAAGTACAAGGTGGGACAACGCTCATTTCGATAGAAGATAAATAAAAAAAATTTCGGGGTAAAACTTTAGATCCGAAAGTGTTTTAAAGAGGATATCGACCAAGTGGTGTGCTTCAGTTTATATATACTGTTAAAGTCGTACTCTATAGTTATTTGTTACCCCTTCTAACATACGTTCAAAAGCATGCCCGATTTCTTGACGAATTAGTTTAGAAGAGTTTACAAGATCTTAAAACAATAAATAAACCTCATTCTTAAGATATCCCTATAAGAAGCAGACACACGGGACGAGATCCGAAGAGTGGATTGGCCAGGAAACGTCACAGCCAACAGTTGGAGCTAAGCTCTTAGTATGTAATCTGTTAGAACCAAACGTTTTCCAGTTGGGATACATAGAGATACGGTGTAAAAAAATTTTCGAATCATTTCCATATGTCCCCATGTCCTACCGGGTTCACATCCGCGAGCTGGCATAAGTGGGATGTCCTACAACAATGCAATAAGGGTTTTTAGTGCACCCAACTTGCAATATGTCATTCCTTACAACTTTTGATTAAGGCAGCTTCCAAGCTGGGAACCAGCTTCTATACCTGTCATTTCTGACATCTGTCACACCTTGCAATTTTTAATCTGTTATAGATAGTGATATAACATTTTCAGTATTCAACTAAGGACCACAAATCAAGTCCAGACGCCAAAAATCAGCCTGGTCGGAAAATCTTGAGACCAGTTTGACCGGAAGTGGCCGCAAATTTTTGTTTATGTACATAAACCCCGTACATATGTGGAACCGGTGTTTCACGTCCGTAGTTGTTTCTTTTTTGAAACATTGAACGCCGTTATTTTTAAGATATCACTGTGGTTATACATTTTGTCAACAATAATTGGATTGCATGAGGAAAAACATTACAATTTTACCATCAAGGAAATTATTTTATCTATTTTAGTGCAAGAATATAGCTCAAGTGCACCTATTTTCGTACCAAAGAAAAAGTATAGATTCAAATCCCAAACAAATAAATAAAATATAAATCGGATTTTCTTTACACGTTGTGAGGAGAACGGAAATAAATGTGGTTTCCGAGTGTTCTAGGGGCGCCTAAAGAGAATCTCCCTCGTAAGGTACCTCGCACTACTATTTCTTTAGTCGATATTATAGAATTTCACACCAAAGAGTATAAAATTATTTGAATTCTTGAGAAGACCGTTTGGAAATAACACTCTTAAAAAGTCTCAAGTGTACGCGTGACATAAAGAATCTTTGAAAGAACAAGAAGCACTTGAATATAAAGGTCAACAATCTTGTACAAGAATCAATGTGACTAAAAACATTCGCATTGTTCACCGCCTTCCCAAGGACAACCGCCCATTAACGGTTACTAAAATTACTTTCGAGATCTTGCTTCACGATAACACTCGGTCCCAGATTGAATTAATAAGACCATATATGATATGTATAAAACAGTTAAAAAGAATAATGATGTCTTGCATTGAAATGTCGAAGCTTTCATACGCCCATCCTCACTAGTCGGTTGTTGCCCGTACCTCTGATATGGGATAAGCACTACGACTTAGACAACCGCATTATTGATTCCTTGTATAAATTAAACAAAGTACGGATTTATCATAATGAGCCATTTTATTGCGTCGTAGATGTTGTGTTTTGGTTCGACAGCGCAGAGGCCCCAAGCTAGAGTTCTTCGGTGACAAACCGCAGTGTTCGGAAGATATGGAACACCTAGTCGATTATGAAGTCGCCTTGGAACAATAGACGTTTTGTGGTAATTTCAGCGAAAATACAACTAAGAAACTAAATATTAAACGGGCAGGAGTAGCGAGCTGAGCCGAGGAGAACGTCGGAAACGCGGTATCAAAAGGTGACTATTTCGTGGGTATAAACGTGCACCACTCAGACCAAAATAGGTCCCCTTAATGAGCTCGTTTTTGTTAATTAGGAGATTCTAATCTTGATACAAAACACGAAGCCAATGATATAACAAAACAGCCTAATTAATTTGGTACTCTTCACAAGCATGGGGTCCATAAATTTGTCAGTTTCGATTTTGTCTAGGTATTTTTACAGGTCTATTAATAGAAACTCAAAGGTCAAATATAATCTGGACCGTTCCATCAAAAAATTTTCAAATTATAATAATGGCACGGTACATCTCCTTGATTTCGGTGATAGCAACAACTTTATCCTCAAATGAGAGTCAACTTTTTTATTGTGCCCTTCGTACTCCACCCCGATGTTTCGTCGATCTTCTCCATTTTAGCAAAGTTCTGCATTGTGCTCGAGTGAAAGTGAAAGAACATCCAATTAAGGCGCCAAATTATGGAAATTGTTTACCTACAAACAACAAACTACAAAATGGAAGTAGTCCATTATTTTTAGTGACAAATAAATTATCTGGTAAGCAGCTGAAGCCCGGAAACGAACTAAATTCCCTTTATTCAGAAGCCAAGTGTCTTAATAACTTAACTACAAGCTGGTTCAAATCTAATTTAGACATGACTAAAATAAAACCAGTAGAAACGTGTAATAATTTTCAATGGCCGATTTAAAATTTTAAATTAAGAATACTACATTATTTATTTTAAGAGATATAAAATTATCTGCTCCAAGTGCTCACCTCAAAAAAAAAAATTAAACTTAGAAATACAAAAATATGAAATAAAAATTAAATATTTTAAATTTACATTACGTTCTTAATAGAAGATTAAATAAAATATAAACTATAAATTATTTTTTACACGCCAAGTGAAAAGAGACTTCTGTGTATTGTATGGATGTCTCAAGGGAAAAAACCTCAGCAGAAATGAAGTATCTACACTGGATAGTAGAAAAAACAAGACATGACAGGCTGAGAGATAAAAGCATTAGAGAAGAACTTAGAACATGATCCCATAATACAAACAGTAGAGAAAAGACAACTCCAATGGTGCGACCACCTGAGACAAATGAACAACGATAGATACCCAAAGATGATCAAGGAGATAAGACAAATAAAAACTAGCTAATAATAGGCAACAATACAAAAAATGGCTCAATTCCCCAACACCGTGTGATAAATGGGAGAAGATAAAGTAAGTTAGATGTATTGTATAAGAAAATGCTTTTCACTCAATGATTCTTCTAATTAGAGAACAGATTAAAATTGCAAGAGAAACATGCTTCTAACAGATCCGAACAATGATCTTCATATGCCTTTTTACACTACCTTTACATTTAATGTACCACAACGTACATCCCTCCTCCATGTGTTATATGAGATACGTCTAAAAAGTTCGGTGAATGGTTCGATATCTCAACGGTAACATGGGCTATCAACAAACACTTTAAGAAGCGCCACCTAGTGTAAAGTACACGTAAACGTCAGGGTAAACCTGCTGCGGGTAATAGAATATTAAGTTCTACTTCAAAATGGAAAAAGTAGCGACGGGGACGAATAAAATGTTACTGTAATGAAAGTTAAGATAAAATGTGTTCACGGCTGTTTCAGACACTTTAACGATGCGAAGGAAACGAATGAACGTTGAATGAACCATAATACAGCGAATGCGACAATATCAGCAGCTAACTCTAAGAATGATGGTGCAAAACTGAGCATTAACAACCTAGTACGCACCATCTCTCGAAAAGATTGGGGCAGGCAAAACTATGCAGTCGTTAAAAAGTTACTCAATTTCAAGCAATACCAGTTTCTTTATATTTGCAGCTATTGCGATGAATAAATAAGTACGAACCAATTATACGTTGCCAATCTTCCTGTATCGGCGGGGATGTTCACTTACTCAAATACGGAAATTATAGGAATTAACCTATTCTAATAGGAACAACCACGTCTTGCCAGGTACAACATGTAGTCAAGAATCTTAAACCATCTCCAGCAAGATGGAGCGACAACCCATACATAACATGTCTACATGACCAATTGGGTTATTTTTCAGCAACAATGTTATTTCGAAAAGACTTTAGCTATCCCAATCTCTCGATCTGGCGCCACATGACCATTTTCTAAAAATATTAAAAAAAAGTTTATTACAACCGACCACAAATCTTAAACGCCTTGATAACAAATATCACCGAGGAAATTCAGACAGCGATGGCGAATACACTGTGAGAGACTTTCTAAAATATGTTATGCCTAGACGCAAACGATAGCCACTTCTATCACGTTACAATATTAACACAATTCTCAAAAAATAAGATATATCTCTTTCAAATTGCATTAATATCTTTGTTGGTCTTTAAGTTATTTAAAAAATGCCGGATTCGGCAGCGACTAAGATACTCTGGACTTTTCAATTCTACCTAAATACTTTGAGTCTTAGTTCTTAATTTTTCGCTGTTTGATTTATCTACAAAAAAATGTTTGCTGCGCCTGATCCATTCATTACTACTTAAAGAAATGTTCCGTAACGTCTGTAGCCTAGGTACATTCTTTATCTTAGTTTCAACACTAACATCGATACTATTTTGAGATCTAAATTGCTTTTCTGTCATTGATATGACTATCTGAGAATTTCTAGTTACGACTGTATACTTTGCATTATCGTTTTTGATACCTGAAGTCTTTAGCACGGTAATTCGTATGACGCAACGCTTCTTCTCCCTCTCCCCAGTTTATGTTGGATTTTAATGACCCATTTTGAAGGCACGTTTAAAAATTTTTGGGAATTGTTTGATATTTCAACAGTAACAGGTAAAAACGCCATCTAGCGTGGATTGCAGATGACCGTTAACCCACTATAGTTAGCCGAACGCACTAAGTGTGAAAAATAAGGTCACAATGCCCTGGAACAACTAGCAAAAATCAAGTTTTGCTACAA
This sequence comes from Sinelater perroti, assembly GCA_036346155.1. Classification (NCBI taxonomy): domain Eukaryota; kingdom Metazoa; phylum Arthropoda; class Insecta; order Coleoptera; family Elateridae; genus Sinelater; species Sinelater perroti. The sequence goes on from JARFIY010000201.1 coordinate 1,754,577, forward strand.
ATTGGGAAAAAGGGCTGCAAAGATGTGTGAGAAATATTAATGTAAATATACAGAACAAAAACCATAGACAGAAAATATGTTTAGGGCTAGTTCAAACACTTTCATGACTGAGGATGAGTCAGTTTTGGGTCTGTTGTTGTAAGCAGAAACCCAGGCATAATTTGTGTGTGCAAAAAATGCTAGCACAAGGTCAGCCACTAACTCTACGATTAATAGTGGAAAAATTCGGTATTAACAAAGATGCAGTATGCAGAATCGTTCGCAAAGATTTGTGCGGGCAAAAATCCGTTCCTGGTTTGTATCGGATGAGCAAAACGGATGGAAATCAAGGATAAAATATGATGTGGCAACCCAACAATATGTGACAGTGATTCTGCGATAATTATCTTTTTTTATACATAACGTAAACAACAGCGCTCCCTTGTTATGCTGCCACTAGTTCCTTTCCTGCAACCCTCGTATAACTATTAGTTCGTATTTTTCGAACTTTCTCAATTAATTTGATACTTTTCCACGTATTGTTTTTCCAAACATTCAATATGTCATTTAACATAGTTTTTGCAACCATATTTTAACTATTTCAGGTAAGTGAGACACACATATAGAGGCGTATGAAATATAAGGGTCTTGTAGTTACAATCAATTTCTAAATTTATATATAATAGTATTAACTATCTTTGCTTGGTTAAATTTTAGTAGATGGGCATTTTGATGTTCAACCTACTTACATACAATTTTCTGACGGGATTCTGTCCTACTGCATGTATATAATGCAAGGGTCGTTTAGCATTAACTGAATATCAATAAACGTATAGCCCGCACTCGGTGTCCACTTCACCCTTCTGAATTAATGTGTAGCGCCGTTGTTGATTTTGGCAATTAGTGGTTGTTTGTCCAACTTAAGCGCTCCTACGTGCGCTTGCCCGCGGAAAAACAAACTTGACGCAAAAATTGTAAAAAAGACTAGTGTGGCATTTCTGCTTAACTGAACGAAAAGCTTTCGAATTATTAGATCAATTTATGTATTTTATTTGAAATAATTTGTTGCAGTCTTGCATAACAAATTGGTTATAGAATTGAGAAGTCATTATTAGCTGTAGCCAGGACAAGTTCCTCTGCAGAACTCCAAATGCACGGTACATCCGGAAAACAATAAAACTAACTTTCTTAATACAAGCAGAAGGTCTGGAGGTAAAGTCTTCGACTCTAATAGTTGGTGGGGACTATCAGATATACGGTCTGACACTTTGAGCCTTTAAAGGGTGTGGATCACGTACAAAGAGGACAGCTATTTGAGCATCGTATTAATAGTCAAAATTTCACACAGTATCGATCAGCGATACGCGATAAAATTTTGCATGAAACTTAAAAAATCCGCAACCGAGACGTTTGGTATGATACGGAAAGCCAACGAGGTAGAATTCATAATCGAATACACAAGTGTTTAGGTGCCATAAAGTTTTGAAAGAAGGAAAATAAGACTTGAGAATCAGTAACATCCAGAGCACCCATTAACATTTTACACTTTAGACAATGTGACTAAGGTGAAAGTGGTTTTTGACTCTGACTGACGTCTGAGTGCTAGACTGATAGCAGATAAAGTGATACTTTCAAAATCCATTGCGCATAGAATCATCAGACGCAAGCTAATTTTTTTGGAAAAAATGATAACTGGTGATAAAACGTGAGTTTCTGAGTACGCTCCAGAGGGAAAAGGATAAAGCCCTAAATTACATGTTACCAAGTAACTCCTCGACCAAAAAAAACTCGAATGAATAAATTAAAAATGGAAGGGATGCTCGTTGTCCTTTTCTTTTAAAATTGTTGTCCATAAAATTTTCATACCACCCGGATAGACGGTTAACCCTGCATTTTATGTGGAAGTGTCAATACCTCGGCTTATCACCACGACAATGTGCCGCGGTATGCATAGCTGCTAGTGAAAGAGTCGCTCAAATTTAGCTTGAAAAACACCATTCCAAATATGTACTTTCTTTTTTATTCCTAAATCATATTTTTCTAGATTTCTTAATCTATAAAATTTATTTACAATAGTCGCAGATATAATTGTCTTTATGAACTTCAACACGCTCGTTATGTATTCAACATAATGCATATTATACACATCGCCCACAGTCTACTAGGATCTGTGGAAAAAAGTCCCTCGCAAATATGGAGAGCTTTATCATCACCCGATTTGTTTGGACCTGCAGGTAATTTCAAGTCACTTAATTTGTTATCTGTTAGGTATAAGACAACATCCAGTGAGTCTTTTCAATTCAATTTTTTTATCTTCTTCCTTTGGCTTTTCTTTTTTGTCCTTCTTAAACTTTCTCAGTTTTTAACTTTTTTGTTAAGTTAACCCCATCTTCAAAATATAATGGGTCTACTCTAGTTGTTATCGTCTTATCTTAAATAAGACCTGCAAATTTTACTAATTCTTTCTAAAACGCTATATAATCGACATCTGCAAAAATATTTTTAATTACATAAAAAAATCTTTGTGATGCTAAAATGATTGACACCCATTTCTTTTGTTTGTATCTTTAAATAAGTTTTGCTAAAGAACTTTATCGTTTTATAGAGCAGGATGGCATTGTTTGATTTTCTCGCTGCAATAAGCTTTTTAGCGAGCCCATTATGTTTTTGCCTAAAGGTTTGTGTTTGTAGATTGTGTGAAACAGTGACAGAATAATTAATTGATTTTTTCTCTAAGTATCAACAAGATTCAGATTAAGAAAGTGATTAATGTGTTCGAACTATTTGCTGAAGATGTTCGACTGAGTTCAACGCAAACTTTGAAGCAGGTCACGCGTGTGCTCTATCAGCTTTACGGTGCAACGTTCGACTTTTAGATAACCATTAGCCTTAACTTACTGTGAGTAAAAATTTAACAATTATTTTTGTTTATTGTTAAAACTTTTAACCACGATCGATTATCAAACTTACTCTAATAATGAAACCGAAGTGCAAAATCAAGCGCTCAAATATATAGTTTAACGCCACCCGCCAACGATGTGCAGAAAAGATACCTCTGGTCAACAGATAAGCTAAATAAATTCTTTAAATTATCTAACAACGTCGAGGATGAAAGCGTAAACAAGTCAAGTGATAATGCACCTCAACAAACAACAGATGCTCAAAAAGTTAAAATACCACCAATCTACCTGCCAAACCAAATAAATTATACTGCGCTTACTGCAGACATCAAAACTTCGATCAAAGGCACATTTACAACTGTAAATAATCGAGACTCACTTAGAATTAACTTACCTCAAGAAGATGACTATCGCACTCTCACACAGTTTTATAAAGCTAACGAAATTCCCTATTATACTTATCGAAATTCCAACTGCAAGACACTATCAGTAGTAATAAAAAATGTACCGTTATTCCTGACCACAGAAGAAATCAGCAAAGACCTAAAAGCACTACCTATCATTAATGTAACATGATTGTTAACGAAGGACAAAAAACCATTATCAGTATGCGCAGTGGAACTAACGAATAATGACGAAAGCAAAAGAATGTTCAGTGTCAAACAAATATGTCACTTCATAGTCACGGTAGAATTGCAAAAAAGCGCCATAAATATACCCCAATGCCGCAGATGCCAGAAATTTGGTCACACTAAGAATTATTGTACCCTCCCATACAAATGCGTTAAATGTGCAGGTTCCCATAATCACACCGAATGCAAAAAAATAACCAAAGAAAAACCGACATGCGCAGTTATCTGGGATGCAGCCACCACAAAGAACTCCAACAGAAACGATTCTACAACAAGAACCCCAGTCAAATCAACCCTAACAACGCTACTTACAATGACAATCAAACGTATTCCGATCGTGTGAAAAACCTCCTAAACAATTTTCCACATACCCCAGCTAGCACATCACACCTACCGCCCAAAACTGCCTCTTCTAACAATCTCATCACACTTCTGACGGACCTTGTAACGCCATTCCTCCCCCAAATCAAAACCTTTATAATCAACACTATTTTACCCCTCTTCCTCAATGGATCCTAAACCGCAACGAATTATCAACATTTCAACAATCCTTAATCGAAACGCCAACGGCATAGCCTCTCAACGCTCTACATTTATAGCCTTCCTAGCTAGGCACCAAGTCGATATAGCTTGCGTCACAGAAACACATTTGACTGAAGGTGAACCCTTCAGAATCCCAGGATATCGAGTCTATCGCAAAGATAAAAATGGCCGAATAGCATCTGGTGGAGTGGCAATTATCATTAAACAAAACCTCTCCCACAATCCCATTAACGGTCCCCTTGATAACACACTAGAAACCACAGGAATTCAAGTCAAATTATGCGACACAAGTGAACTTACCATTATAAGTGCCTATAGGCAACCAAACAAAAAATTAATTGCAACGGACATCAGCACTCTATTCAGCACTTCTCAACATACGCTGATGATAGGCGACCTAAACAGCAAACTTGTAAATTAGGGTTGTCGAGCAACCAACTCAGCTGGTTTTTACTAGAACAATACTCAACAACCTACGGAGTACAAGTATTAACTCCAGATGAATACACCTGCTACCCGTACAGATCCGACCATCAGCCAGACATACTAAATATCATTCTTCAAAAAAAATTTATCAAACCCATTTTTTTTCAGCCTTTTTTTAGCGCCCAGTATTGAGCATAGGCCTCCCTTTTTGGGGGGGATTTGGCAATTAAACATTAATTGCCAAATCCCCCCCATCAAACCCATTACACAAACAGTAACCCCGAGCTAAATTCCGATCACCTGCCCGTACTCATCTCCTTCGACAGTTCTCCCAAACCCAACCCTCCCCCCGAACGATTAACCAATGGACCAATAACATGGGATCTCTTCCAAGCATCATTGGATCACCGCCTTACAAAGATGCAACCCCCTTCTAATCAAGAGGATATTGACACAGCAGTCACGGGAATTACAAGGACGATCACCGACGCTGCCAGAACGGCCTCCACAACCAAACCAGGACGTCCCAAACCCGGTCACAATCTCCCTCCTCAATACATAATTAACCTAATCAAACAACGAAGCCAAACTAGGAGATTTTGGCAACGTTCAAAAAACCCAGAAGTCAAGAGACAATTGAATAAACTAACCCATCAACTAAAGCGTGAACTGTACGAATACAGAATACAATCCTACCGCACCTACATTGCTGCAATCGGCCCCGGAAATCCAGGGATGTGGAAAACTACGAAGAAAATTCTAAAAGCTCCACAAGAGATACCTCCCCTCAAAACGGACAATACCACCTTATTGACCGATAATGAAAAAGCCACCGCATTTGCCAAACACTTCAAACGAACCTTCACGCCTGAACTACCCTGCACTCCAACCCAAATGTTACATATAATAAACTGCATAGAAACACATGTCCCCACCTCTGCCGATTTTACTAATCCCACATCACCAAAAAAACTAGCTGAGATTATAAAGACGTTATCTAAACGTAAATCACCGGGACACGACCTAATATCCAACCTAGTCCTTCATCACTTAACAAGAAAATGTCTCTCCTACCTTGCCTCTGATAAATGCATGCTTCCGCCTAGGCTACTTCCCTCAAAGCTGGAAGCATGCACATGTGCTCATGTTCGCTAAACCTAGGAAAAATAAAGAACAGATGTCAAGTTTATAGGACTACCCTCTCCAAACTTTTTGAAAAAGTTATTAATTCGCGCCTGCATCAAGCCACTGCTCTCCACATTCTCCCTTCTTTCCCATTTGGCTTTAGAAAAGGGTACTCGGCCTATCATTAATTACAGCGAGTTAGTGAACTCATCGAAACAGGTTTCGAAAACAAATGCTATACTGCTGTCTTTCTGGACATCTCCCAGGCCTTCGACAAGGTTTGGATAGAGCGACTCAAGAAAAAACTCCTAACTCATGATATCCCACGCTATGTTCTGGCCGTCATTTTCTCCTTCCTGGAAAATAGAACCTTTGCCGTTAAAATAAATACCACACTCTCCGAAACAAAACCCATACGAGCTGGCGTACCACAAGGTAGTATCCTCGGCCCGCTTTTATTCAATATATACACCTCCGATATTCCCAAGATTCCCGCAACACTCGCCACGTTCGCCGACGATACAGCCATTATAACGCAAAAAGCAAACCTAGAACTAGCTATACAACATCTGCAAAATGCAACTGACACCTTCAATAAATGGCTCAAAAACTGGAACATCAAACTCAACCCCACCAAATGTCAATGTAAGATTTTCACCTTGCGAAAAATGAACAACCCACCTTCTATTATCATCGATGGATTCGACATACCCTGGAATCCCAGAGACTCTGCTATAAAATATCTTGGATTGTACTTAGATGAAAGATTGACCTGGAGTTTCCTCATAATTCAAAAACTAACCCAATCTCACACCAGACTCCGACAATTATATCCCATTTTAAATCGTAAAACCCCATTTCAACCCGAATGCACCATTCTACTATATAAATCCCTCCTACGCCCCCTGGCACTCTACCCCTCTCCTGTTTGGAGCAACACGAGTAAAATAATTATACTCAAACTTCAACGATTCCAAAATAAGGTCCTACAAATCGCCGTTAACGCTCCATGGTTTATCCGAAACACACAACTTCACCATGAATTGGGTGGCGCCACAATTCAAGACTATATGCTCTCGACCACTAGGACTTTCTTCTAAAACATCGCCAAATGTGAAGGAGCAACTCACTTCAACCTTGGGCAGCGTAATATTCATCACAGGCTGAAGAAGCAACTCCCTCAAAATCTATTCCCAAATAAAGAAACCTAGCAATCACCACCTTCGAGTTTTCGAGGCCACCACTATCTGCCTCCGTGTATCACACACTACTACTTGCAAATTCTAAATTCAGAACGCATATAATGTATGTATACCATAGTGTTAGTCATATTGAACTACTTAAACCTGTCATGTATAACACTGTAATGTTGATCTGACAAAAGCTTCAATTAAAAAAAAAGATGTTCGACTGAGTCCCGACACCAACCGTTCTTAGAGCAGCCTTTTTTATGAATCAATCCTTTATCTCTATAATACAAGCAAAGGCACAAAATAGTACCCCAAAATTCTCATATAAGCACTTGAACTTTTCTGAGCAGATGTTAATAAAGCAATTTTCCATTTTTCCTTGCTTTCAAGAAAATATAGAATTTTTACCTTAAACAATAGTTAACTCCATGGTTAACTCCGTTTCATCTACATTGTAAATTCTTTCAGCTGCAAATTTGTGCTTCTAAAAAACTTATTTCAATAATTAAAAAAAGTGTCTACGTTAGCCTTATTACAGTGTGTGACACATAAAAAAAATATTCCACATGGTTTAGGCAATAACATTTTTTTTATGAAGTTGTAGCGAAAGAACCATCCAAGTAATACCATCCCCTCCACTCCTAAACTATTGTTCTTTACCATTTCTAATAGCTAGTTTTCGTACCATAAACTCCCCTTTTATTTGAAATTACTTTTGAAGAAGAGATTTTTGTTCTTTTTCTTAAAAGTATGAGTACGTTAAATAATTTGGAATCTTTTAGAATCCTCATTCTTGTCCTCGAACAACCTAAATTGGTTTCGCCATATCCGCTTCTTTTTATTCTTAAAATGTATTTTGATTCATATAAGCCTTTTAATGATGTCTAAAATTTAAAAAGTAACTATCCAAATTTGGTTTCATTTTGAGGTTAACCAAGCAATAAAGGCAAATGATAACCATTTAAAGTAAATCTATTCCACAAGCCCTAAATGTACTTAATACGATGTTTACGACAATTCATATAAACTACGCAAAAGTATTGCATACAAAAAAAATTGAGAATGCTAAAAATATATTTTGTACACCGCACCGGAATTGAATAAAAACTATCATCTAGAGACGTTAAACCGTATTTAAAATTATTTTTGCTGATAGGCAGTACCAAGGCAAAACCTTATCCATTTTTTGGACCTTCTCCTATTTGTTCGTCACAATTTTTGCGCCAAATGGAAAAGACTAAAAAAACTCCTACAATCTCACCAAACCGGCCACAATCATTTTAATGAAGGCGGATCCTTCATTTGATAATAACACCAAAACGTTGCGTTTTGTAGTTATCGATGGAAACTCGTAATACCCAACAATATTCACTTTATGAAAACCCAGCACAATTCGAAATTTTACCATGAACGTGTTAGTAACAATAGCTCTATGTTTACCGACATTAACTGCCGGAGAGAAAAATATCAACATTTACTTTAATATACAAAATGGTGATAAAACAAACACCAAAGCTCAAAAGCAATTTAGATAAAATTTTGTTCCCTATAAGATAAAATACCTCCTAATCGGGAAGGATATCGGCTAAGTCTCTCGTTTTCGATGCACTATTGAAGTTATATTTTAGTTCTTCAATACTATTTCCAAAGTGTTGAGGTACACGCTTAATTTCTTAACGTGTTGCATTTCGTAAGAGTTGAAGAGACCTAAGCAATATTTGTAAACCTTTAGCCTTGAAATATTCCCACAGGGGAGAGACGAGGTGAGCGAGGCGTCCTGTTGGGACCAACCGTTTTTCAGTTGGAGTATATTGAAATCGTTTCTCAAAAAAGTAAGGGCCTTTGACCTCTAACTTTATTCACCGCACACCAAACAGTGACCTGTGGAAATGCCTTTTCTTTCATAGGCACCTTGTGACTTGTTATCATTCCAATAACAAAAGTTTTATTCATTAACACATCTCGACATGTCGAAATACACTTAACAAAGAAAAAAACATGAAGCTTTCCAAGATGTTTTCACACGTTTCCAAGCGATTTTGTCAGTCACGTTCGCAACTATTTTGTAAGAACTAAAACAAGGTATTGGTGTACATTCTGCCATACGGTACAACTAAATAAGTGAAGAACAACAGCATATTTGCGGACAAATCTTCTTAGAAACTGTTGCTGTTTAGGCACTTCGACATCTTCTTCCTCCCCTCTCGCTATAAAACCACCCATAATTAAATTGGTTTTTAATTAGTAACGGAGGGCCAAGGCGTTAGTTGCAAGCACATTCTGCTGCCCTAACAATAATTATTTCGAATGTACGCTTAGTCAACAAAAACTCCTTTCGCTCATCTAAAAGGTGGGACCAAACAAAATTACTTCCCGCATCATTGGACTACCCTTCGCTTTAAAATATTTCTTTAAAGTTAGGGAGAAAATTTTGTTCTACTCTCTCTATTATAAGAAAAAAATACTATAAATTTGAAGGAAGGAGTTTTTCGTAAAATAAAAAAAGTTGTTACATATAAGCAAATATCAATGAAGTATTTTATCTTAAATATATCTTTCAATGCTCTAATATTGATTATCACTGTCCGACAAACTAATTACGCAGCCTCGCGCATGGTTAAACATGCTTTACGAACATGTTTGCTGTTGACTACAAATATGTTCGCTAAGCTATAGTTCTCTTCAGAATACAATCGACATTGTTAACAGAAATGTATTTACTCCAATTATCACAGTGAGTGGTTCATCAATTTTATTTATAGTTTACTTATAATGCATACAAATAATTTTCTTTAATTTGTATTTAAATTTGTAACTACGTGGATGAATCAAATATAAACAGGAATGTCTATTTTTACGAGCCTTTAACGGATACGGAGAGGGGCACAGCTTTTAAACATTGTATACATAAGAGATTCTGAACAAAATTTTTCTCGTAAGGTACCTTACACTATCGCTTCTTTAATCAGTGTTATAATATCAAAGTAACTGTACTCCCAACCACTTTCTCTTCTCTTTGGCCTCTTCAACAACTTTTCTCCAATTCTTTTCATCTTCCACCCTTTGTTTCCAGTTTATTTCTTTCATTATTATTAGGGCGCCATACCATCTCTTAGGTTGTCTGTTAACTTTTCTCTCTTCTGTTAGTTTCCATTCCATTACTGAATGAGAACCTCGTGTATTATATCTGTTTCTCCGATCAACCTTTCCAATTCAGAGTTTGTTTTTATGCGCCATGTGTGTATTGCGGGTCAGTTGATACACTTTACGAAGCACTTATTCCTCAAATATTCTTAAGTCACTAAGATCTTCCACACGTTTCGCACCCGTAAGTTAATATTGGCTGAATTAAAGTTTTATATATTTTTAGTTTAGATTTTGTATCTATTAATATATAGTTAATCCTAAGATATTTGCTATCAAGTGAGAGTCTGTTTTGAATTTCCTCCGTCATTTCATTCTTTGCTGTTACAACAGACCCTAGATATCTAAAATTATTTAATATTTTAATAGAATTATTATTAATTCTTTTTGATCTGTTATTATTGATTAGATTCTCCAGGTGTACTGTTTTCTTTATGTATTTCTAGGCAATCTATTTTGTCCCATCCTCTAGTATTTTTATCTTTGCATTTAGTTTTGCTTTCTTTCTTGAAATCACCACCATATCATTTACATATAAGCTTATTTGGATACTTTTAATATTCTCTATAACATCATTTTTTGAGACTATTGCTTCCAAGAATAGAATAGACAGTAATTCTGATAAACTATCATCTTGTCTGTTGCCATTGTTAATTTCAAATACCTTTATTGGTTTTGACTGTTGCATTGTCATTTCTATTAATTGAGTTAATTTTAGTGGGATTCCTATTATCTTATTATGCCATTAAAAACCTATTTGCTCAAAAACCATTCTGATACTCTGTAATTATACTTTCTATATAAAGTTATAAATTTATTTTATCAGGCTGTGTAATATTTTGTAACATATATTCAATAAGGTTGTGTCTCTAGAGTTGGTGCATATCGTCTTATCTCCTTTCTTGTGCAGAGGAATTATTTCCACTCGTCATTCTTTTCTAATTCCACCTTTCTCCATATTTCTATTATTAATTTACTCAGTATTTTCTTTAATTATTCACTTCCTTCCTTAATTAAGTATACCTTTACGAAATGCGGCTTTAATACAACAACTTAATTCTCCTGCTTTCTATCTCGTTTTAAATTCGAAGGGCTAGGTAGAATAAGAAACATGCAGGTTGCAAAGCCAACATAAAAACAAGTAGTTATTTCCACCACTGTGGTGCATTTGATTGGTAGATTTTACATAAATTTGTCGTACCAATATTACTTTTACTAGAGCTTTTGGCAGCCGCGATATTAAATATTTGCTCAATATAACTTCCAGTTCAATCAAATTTACTACATTTACGTGTATCATGCAAAATTTCCTTGAAATTATTACTAATTTCAAACATCAAATAAACAATGCAATATAAGTTTCAGAAACAATTATTACTAATTTTTGTCTCCATATTTCAATCATTTCTACTACCAGCTACTAAATGTAGATTTATTATACAAAATTCTTGTATAATGCATTATTAACCAAATATTACGTATCAAATAGCATTATAAACAGCAAATAAACAATTTAAAATAGATTTCAGCAAGGCTTGTAGTAAATTGTAGTACAACCCACTCTATTAAAGGTTAGAGTCAATATTTAAATGGCAATTGAATGGCTTCAAATTGTGCAAAGATCTGTTATATGCATTTAGATCGACCTTTTTGGAATCAAATAAACCAATTTGAACTACCCGAACTCCACTCTTGCTGCGTCAAAATAAAATAGACAGGTATAAAATTTAAACATTTAATCTTTGGGGCACAATATCCATTACATCGTCTATTGTGTTCTAGGGTATTTTCTGCCGTCAACTCAGCTTAGTTACATTTTTGTGGTCTTTTACTAAATTTTGTAGAATAATGTGATACAATCCAAAAACTGCCCCGATAAAGACAAAATTCAAATTTGTTGATTGTTGAAGGTTATCACTCAAATTTTTATGCATTTTTACCACCATATCAGATGACACCGCATACGAAAATGCTAATTCCCCTATGTCTTAGATGCTAGTAAAAAAATGTATCATCAAATTGATTGAACGAACGTTTTCGTAGCCAAATTCAACCACTGTCAGTAAATTCGTCGTGTCAGAAAAAATGACAGACCACCAAAAGTCAGTTGGTTGAAAACGCATCTCTGTTATCCAATTCCATCGACGTTCCTACTGAAAGAGAGTTAGCAAATGTTTCTTTTTGGCTAGACGTTTATACAGCTTCATACTATATAAATAATGTTAAATGGTGCTCCTACACTTTTCTGACATTTACGCCAGTTCAACCATTGTTTTTCGGGTGTCCTCAACTGCTTCTCTTGTCACTGCTCGTTTTGCTCGTCATGGGGATCCTGGAAAGCCAAGTCTAGGCAGTGCTGATCACTTATCGCTTTTTTTTTAAGTAAACTTCTGGCGCCCTTTGCATTTTTCTCAATCCAACCGCTAACAATGTTCAGTTAGACCCATCTTTAGCTATAGGACTGTAAAAACTTCATATCTCTATCTCTGGCGATTAGCAACATTGAGAAAAACGTCATTTTGTCCATGAAGGTGTGAAAATACCAATATAAAGCTTTACGTCTATCAGAGCCTACAACCACCTTAGCTACAAGTGCCCCGGTGGCGAATTTTTTTAATTTATTACCAAATTTTATTGTCTATCATTAATGGCTATACTTTGGCAAGTAACACGATGCTCAAACAGCTGTCCACATCAGAAGCGATCTGCACTGTGTAAAACTCAACGGCAAATGAGCTAGATCAGAACGTCAAGCTTGAAGACTTCGTCCCTCAACCATTCTGCTTGGACCAAAAAATCAGTCTCATTGCTTTCCCGACGTAGCATATTTATTTATATAAACTTTTTATTTGTATATTATTTGTATGTTCTAAGTTACTATTCGTTCAATATTTTCATTTTTCTTACCTTTCTTCTAGTTTTATTTTATTGTAGATGGGGATATCCTAATTTTAAAAATGTGGTGCAAAAAACCTTTTTTGTACTATTTTTTTATTGCTTAGGGTTTTTATTTAAACTTGTTTTTCTTTTGATGTATTAGTTAACTTCTCATCTGCAGTTCTTCCTATTTTCTTTTCATAATTAGAATTTTCTTTTTATGTTACTTTTGTGGATGTCATATTGTATCAGATTGTACATAATCTTCAAAATATGTTTCATTATTTCCCATATATTTTTAATTCTATTTTTTATATTTTTATCCATTTATTATAAGCTTATCGTATTTAAGAGCAACATATTTTGCTTTAGTTCTTCTTTTATATTAGGAAGAGGTTTTTCACAAAACTTACGAGGGCAAACCAAATACAATTTTTTTATTTATTGAAACATCGTATAAATGCAAACATATAGTTATTTTTCTACATAATATCCCGACTTAAAAGGTAGTTCTTTGATGCTGCTATCATACAATCAAGGTAATTGTGACATCAGCCAATTGCGCATGGTTGCTTGAATAACAGCGTCGTAAATTCTCTGTCCTTCAAGTGCTTATTTTAGAGGTCCAAACAAGTGACAATCGCATGGCGATAAGTACAGACTGTAAGGAAAGATTTTTAGTAAAACTCGTAACAAATCCATAATATTTTTAAAGTTTGGGAAGCTATATGGTACCAGATCTTATTGTATAATAAAATAACATTTCTCTTTTCCAACTTTAGAAAAAATTTTAGCAACCGTTGATTGACAATCATATTCGAGTAAGCAGCAAACAACGCAAATATTCTTCTGTTACGTTCTTCATTTTCAACTGTTTCTCGTCTTCTTAAAAACTGTTTATGCCACGCGCACTCTTGTGTCTTTCTAATAATGTTATCTCTAAACTATGTCTTAAGTCTTCTTAAAATATTAAACTGTTTCGTGTCTTTTGACTAGAAAATGTTGATAATAGTCCGTTGCGCTACCTCTTGCTCTAACATCGCAATCCTGGCTAAAGAATCTATACTGCAAGGTACCCTACCAGCAGAATTCCTTTTAAGCATCCCTACCTACAATATCTAATATCGTGCTCCCTTCTTTTCACGCTTAACATATTATATTTAATCTTCTTCTAATGCTTCCGAAATTTGTATTACATCTTGTATGTGATGAATAGTGAATTTTTATATTTTCTCATATATAAATAAATAATATTCTCTCTTCTAGTACTTTAATCTGTTGTTTTATTTTTAAACTTTTATATAAATTGTGCAATAGTTCAAAGTGTTGTGTATAACTTACTTCACTTCTTGGATATAATTTTTTCCTTTAATTCTTAATCTCTCTTTCATTCTTTAGTTTTATAGTTGTTCTTAATAATCCAACTTTAGACTTTTTGTTAATCCACGTGTCTACTATTACTTTAACTATATGTATCTACTTTTCTTCATATATACGCATCGCGTAGGTGAATAGCCTGCGAATTGAGAAACGAACGCAAGTACTCAATTATTTTTAGTAACTGAGTAGGCCACCCCATAGGCATCTGAACGCAGGATTAAAACCAGGTCCGCCCGCATCACAGCCAAGCGCCTCTACCTATATTTCTTGAGTTATTAATATTTTTCTGATTTTGCCACTTAAACCATTCTGCAAAGACTGGAACAGATAAAAATCTGAAGGATTAAACTCATTTTAAATCGTTTTTCGCAGCGTCAATTAGACGACATGCATTCGTAATAAAATAACGCATTTTTTATGAATTCCCACACTTAATCTAGTGAGTTACTTATAGTCCTTAATCGCCATGATTGTTTCATCAGAAGTGAGAACCTTTAAGAAAACAGCACTAAACAGGCACTTTTAGCATGTGTTCTATATTTTCACCTACTTGTTTTCAATTTATTTTATATATATTATATAATTTGATATTTTTATCTATCAAATAGTAGGATATCCATCTATTAAGCATACAAATGACTTCGAATTTTTATAAATTGCAAAATCTGAACCGAATGTCAATATCCAGACTCGCAGTAATCTCTTCAATTATAATCCTCGAACCATTTTTCACTGAAGCACGTACGTCATCATCGATTCCAAAATGTCCTCTAGACCTGCATGGACCGTGTAGATTAAATTGTAATTATAATTCCCTGGGATTTAATATTTACACTAACAGAACGTTTATTATTAAACCTTGCTAAAAGCGCATTGTGGAGTAAGTAGTTAGCTGTTCCTACGTGCAACTATAAATCGCGTTAACATTTTACAATCAATTATGATCACTTATTAATTTTACCAATAACAGCAGAAAGTTGAACATACAAGGTTTCGTTGTGAAAATATGATACTAATCAGTTTCTTAACGGATAGGAATATCTCTTGTTCTGAAATCGTGATACTGACTAAAAAAGTGCTAATAGTAGGAAGTCCTGGAGATATTCTTACCTACAACGCTTAGAAGCCTCACCCCTCTCCATTTATGATGCGTAAAAAAGAAATTTCAGTTTCTATTTGATTCACCCTCATAATTAGTCTCGATCGATTTCCCTTTGCTAAAAAATTGTTAGCCGAAAACTTTATAGTACGCAGTTGCTAACAACCAAAATATTATACCAGTCTTATGCACTGTTGTTAACCAGTTACTCTGTTATAATTTAATACAATCGAATAGATGAGATGTTCAGGCAGTTTTTTGGGAGAAAGGGAAGCGCCCAAGTTATCTTGCTATTATATAACTGACCTGAGCACCCCGGCAACATTTACCTTCTTTATCTACAGTGCAGCAGATAGCGGGCTTTTTGCGCCACCGGCATAAATTATTTACCTAATTTAACTTTGAACTTCGTTTACAACTGCACAATGAGCATATTAAGCACACAACAGCATGAATTCTATTTTCTGCCGTGTGGGTGTTGTTGGCTGCCTTCTAATTTGATATAAATTTTTGTTTGGCTCTTTACCAGCTCGAGAAGTTTGGTCACATAAAAAAGTTATACGTTTATTTGCAAATTCTTTATTTTCTTATTCTTATGCAGAGCGTGTTCTAAAAGTACGAAAAGAGAAAAGGCTGTCTTTATTTCTATTTTTTTTTCTAGTATATTTTTATAAAGCTAACAATAACTGACAATGTTGCCTCCCATTACACTTCAACAAACATTCATTTGTTAGAAAGTTTCTATCGAATAATAATTTTAATATATTTATTATATAAATTTTATCTAGCTCGCAGCTTGGTGAAGAATATGTGTGTTAGTGCACACATATTCTAGCTGCTCCGTAAACAAATTCAAATTTTGGGCATTTACGAGCATAATTCGTACATAAGTCAATAACCACAAGGAGATATAATAGATTAGAACATAAATTAAATTAAGTAGAGGAAGAAAAACATTCGCTAAATAGGATAAATTGTTTATTATTAAAGTATAATTATTAATATTAGAAATAAAGTAGACCAATACCTACAAATAAGTTTATCACTTTTGAAAAGTCGACTTGAGTGGTGGCACTTTACGCTGTTTGGGTATTTGAATAAACAACCCAAATAACAAGTATAAAAAATAAGTATATATACCTATTGAGAAATATTATTACTTTTTAATATTTTAATTTGGCACATAAAGCATAAAATTAATATGAACAATGAAGAGTACACCACGGTGTAAGGAAAACGAAGACGAGAAGAAAAACAATACAAAGATGTATTTAAGAAAAGTAGGACACAGAGAACGCTATTTAAAAGAAATAAAAGTACAAGCAAGGTCAAAGACCAAGAAAATGCATAAAAAAAATTTTTAAAAACCATTCTTACACAAATAAAAGAAATCAATCAAGAGAATACCGAGAACATTAAAAGAGGAAAACCAAAACCTAAAAAAAGAAATTAAAAATTGAAACTAAAAATGTAAAAAATAGAATCAGCAGGAAATAGAATTGATAAATTAAAAAGGAATACCAGAAAAATTTTTTGGTATTACAGAAATGAAAATAAGCAAAGATAATAAAGAAGAAATTGTGAAAAAATATGAGAATATTTTAAAATATCTTAAAATAGCAATTAAAATAAAGAAATCAGTAAGAATTAATGAAAACAGCAGTATAGCAGAAATGGAAACCTTTGATCAAAAGATTTTAGTTAGATTTTATAAATGAAAAGAAAACATACATTACAAGGGATCTAATGGAAAAAGAAAGATGGATACAAAAACAAATAAAAGAAATACAGGATGCAGAGAAGATAAAGAAGAATTTTGCTAAAATAGGTTACCAGAAACTATTTGTAAACGGAAAACATACACATCAAATAAGAAGTACAAGCGTTTAGAAGATAGTACAAATAATAAAATTAACGATCCAAGAAACTGATAAACGAAAGGGCTGATAAGGATAAATTAAAGGACAAACTGGGAACATATGTTAGAATATTAGAGGCTTAAATGAAAATGAGAACTAGGTAGTGTATGAGTTTGACAGGACAAGATTAGATATATTAGTGATAGCAGAAATAAAGAGAAAAAGGAGTGGGGAGATAAAAACATAGGGCCGGCAAAGAGATTGCTCTGTAAGCAATCCCAGAACGAACTTAAAAATTCGAAATCGAATATCTCAAAAATTATTCGACATAGAATTTTTTCGACTTCATTTTCGAATTCAGCGTAAAATTTCCTATAAGAATCACATTTAAAATCGTAATGTTGAAAATTTTCCCGAAATTCAAAGTCGAATATCTCGAAAACTATTCGAAATAGAAATTTTTTAATTTCGAATTCGAAATCAGCGTAAAATTTTCTATAAGAATCCATTTTCAAATTTTAAAAAATCTCAAATTTTGTGACGGACCGACAGACCGACAGACCAACAGACAGACATATAGAATTCAGTAACGAACTTTTTAAGTTCGTTGACTAGCCAACGAGCCTATGTTTCTACATAACGGAGTACCACAAAATAAAAGAGCGGCTGAAGGAATAGGGTGTGTTGTCAACAAAAATTAGTATATTACATTACAGATTGGAAAGGATGGACAGAAAAAAATGTTAACCCTACCACTCTCATTTAAACAATACAACAATAATTCCAATTCTGGGAAGATTTAACAATTATCTCAAAATCCAGTACAGCAGAATCTTTACCGCTGGAGATTTTAATGGCATGGTGAGACTAAAGAAAAATACAACAGAAAAGGTGATAGGAATACATGGAGAAAAAGAAAGAAACAATAATGCAGAGATTGACAGATGTCTGGCCTATAAATAAATTAGTAATAACTATTACTTTTTATAAGTAAGAGTAATGCGAAGCATAAATGGGAAATCTGTAATAGATTACATATTAACAAAAATAAATAATTGAATAAAAATTTAAGATGTAAAAGTATAATATATAACGACAACCACCTACTAGTAGAAAAGATTAAAAAATAATATCATGAATATAAAAGGGCAACAATAAACAATTAAAGCATACGAATTATAAAATATAAAGGTGGCAGCTAAATACTAAGAAATAATGAATGTAGAAATTGTAAGTACAACGAGAAACTTAGAGCAGATGACAGTGGAAGAAATGTGATAAAGAATACGACAATAATTATAAAGGCAGAGAAAGAGTTATGCAGTGTGAGTAAAACAAATTAAAAAAATAAAGGAAATAAAACAAAAAATACGGATAAAAAAACAAATGGAAACAATATCAAATAAATCGAAAGATAATTACAAACATCAACGAACAATAGTTAAAAATATGATTATGCAAGCAAAAACTAAATCGAAAAATTAAAAAAAAACAATAGCAAGGAAAACTAAAAACTTTTCTATAAAGTATTAAAAACACTAAGAAAAGCTAAAACAGTATGAATTACAACAATAAAATATAAAGAGGGAGAAATAATAACAAATACAGAGAACATAATGAATAGATGGAAAGAATATTTTTCAAAATTATTATGTGGACAAACAGTAGATGGCAAAGCAAATACAGAACGGCAAAAAAACAAAATAAAACCACCTAGAACAAGAAATAGGAATATCAGAAAAGAAGCTGAAAATGACTATAAGAAAAAATTAAAATGGTAAATCTCTGGGCACGATAAGATGACGATCAAAATGATTAAGAAGACTAGAGGCACAGAATTACTATTTCAAATCAGTTTGGGGTTTTTTGCATTGAAAACTAAAAAAATTGCTTAACAGATATATCAGTGATGTATTGGTCACTAGACCTCTACATCAAGACCCTTATGTATATAAAATAGAAATATCCACAGAAACAGTATTGCATCAACTTGTTACCTGAATGGAGAATGCTGCAAAAAACAAAGAGGTACTTTTAGCTGCTTTTTTTAATATCGAAGAAGCGTATAATATATTCCTAGATTCAATCATTACAGCGTTGAGGAATGAAAGACTCAACGAAATAAGCTTCAGGTGGATAGACTGCATGCTCGAGAAAAAATTAATATATGTATCCCTGCTGGGTAAAACAATGATAGCAGGTTGCAAGAGGATGTCTCTACTGTAAAATCTTGTAATGGATAAGCTGTTATAGATACAGAGCACCAGAAAATGCAGATGACTTAGTCACGCTATCCCAGAAAATATATACAACACAATACGAAATCGGGTGAAAAACCAATCTAAAATGTACCGGGATAAAAACATCTCTTAAACGAACTGAAGATATTTTAGTACAAAGCAGGAATCAGCTACAAACTATTATGGGTCTCCCCAAGGACGTTAACAACAAAATAAGGTTCTACAATGAAGACAGACAAACGGAGATAACCATACACATAATGTGCTTTAGTTCATAGAAGGCAAGCTGTTTATGGAAAACTAATAATGTATCCAGAAAAAGTAAGACGGCTCTCAACAAAAAAAGATAATATAAAATGTAAAATCAGCACTAGCCAATCTGCTGACACCATAACAAGGAGTATCCTTGGAGAAGCAAAATAGAAACAAAAAATAAGTAATTAACACGACAAAAAAGTGACTTCAAAGATAGCAAAATTAGAACAAAGACTTGTGGACAAAGCGTCTACTTACAAATCTCACATCGTGACGCGAACCAAAGTACGATCAGATAACGCACCATATAACACAGAGGCAAAACAAAAATACTTAAAATTATTTGCTCGAAACATAAAAATACGGTAAGAAGCACTGTGTTTGATTGCACAAAGTAAAAAAGAACTAAACAATCATATCACGAGGAAACTCTATTACCACACATTACATAACTGGTAGAACATAAACCACATTATGAGTAACGCCATGATGGCTAAAAAATCTAAAAACAGAAACAGAAACACACCTGAAAGAAAAATATGTGAAAATAAGTCATGGAACTCTTAAAACAAGGATAGCAAACTTTGTAACATAGCAACCCAACTTTACCGAATTAAACTTAATTAGTTGTGGTTTTTAGACATCCTCTCCCCTCTAAAAAATGTAAAGCGCCAAGAGTAGTAAAAGAAATTGCAGCTTTGCTTCCGAAACTTAACGAATGGGAGGATGGGAGAATTACATCAAAACCAATTCCGCCACATATATAGTTAAGAAAAATTAAGTATTAATCCAAATACTTTGTGAGCAGACCTCATACATGATCAAACGATATAAATTTGTCCGACATTTTACTTTTCAACAAGCCGACAAGAAAACGTTCAACTCAAAACTCACCAAACTCTTCGAAGCAGCTCCAGCCCTCCACATGGACCTACCTTGCCATGGACATCCTCCTGATATCCCACTGCACTATCAAAGTTCACTTACACATTCACACGACACTAAGCAGAGAGTACTCGACGCGGCAATCGCAACGAAACTAATCGGTCAAAAGTTTTGTCTTAAGCAGGCTCGAGCGCCAACACCTGTGAAACGTAAAAATTGCACTCGGGCGAGTTGAGTTGCAAATGTGCCGCACAGCCGGTGTTATCAGCTTGGGCAGCAGGTGTGTTGGGAATGGTAAATCTGAAATTGGAATACGACCTTCGTCAAAATAAAAAATGCAAATCAATAATTTAGACAGAAAAATTAATTTAGAGATAATATGCATTCAAATTTCGTAGAAGCTAACGACAGCTTCGCTAAAGTCACGACGAAATGCACAGATTTATGCAACATCCTTCGAGTAGTTTAAGAAATTTTAAGAATAAATAAACAAAAAAGGTCTAGCATTTCCACTAGAGTTAACATTATATAAACTTAGTAAAACGTTAAGAATTTTAAAGTGTCTTAATAATTTTTCAAAAAATGTGACACAATTCTCAAGGACATACCATGTGTTTAGGAAGAATAAGAAACTATATAATAAATTATATTACCCCCTCAAATAAAAACATAAACAATTTTTAAAATTATTGCCTCATTCTTTATAGATCAACCCTTGTATTTTAATATTAATATTTTCTATTAATACTAGACAAGCAGAAATTTCAAATCCTAAAACATCTGTTTGATTTGAAAGGTATTTTCCAAACTATCATCTAACTTTGTTTTATAAAAAAACAATTTCGATTCCTTCTGGTATTAGCGCGAGCGTGGCGTGTTACCATCTATAGGAAAATAAAAGAACTAAAATTTTTAATATTTTAATAAGTGGTGCATCAGTAAACCTACTACACGTGTTATATTTAAAAAGTCTAAAAAATCGTATTCTACAAAGAAAAACAATATACAAGAGGCATCCAAAAATAATTTTTTATCAAACTTCCATAGAATCAAATGTAGTTTTCTACAAGATTAAAAAAACTACAACCAAAATTTAGATTGGAAAGAGTTGGAAGTCCCAGAAAATCAACTCTGAACAAAGCAGGTTCTACAATTCATACTCAAAATTTGTTAATTTAATTTCCCCTCATTAAAACACTTTTGTGAGTAGATATAACAAACCCTGAAAACTGTTTTCTGTCAATTTCTTTGTTTAACTAAATAAAAAATTTACTTTAGATTTCACATAAATCATAAATCAACAATAGTTGCGCCATCTATAGTTAAGGGCGAGAGTTTTTCAAACTACTTTTATAGTGCAACAACCATGTTAGACTACTGTTCTATGTCTCTTTAGTGATATACTGTAGGTTGAAGAAAAATTTCTGTTACAATTGTGAATATACCAAATCAGTCATCAGGATTTGATACAAATTGTGAACCTGTAGATGATGAAGCAATAAGCCTCATGACTGTGTCGATGTAATATAGACAATTCAATTCTGGCAACCTCAGCCTCACAGATCAACATGTTCCAGCCAACCATCTGGTCTAGATAATGTTCTGTTGCCAAATCGCAAATACTTAATAAAGGCTCAACATCGAAAGAACAGACAGCTTGTCGAAACATGGTTGCTCTTTAAGGCTTTGGTCACTGGGATTGAAATTCACAGCTAAATCAGAATATTTTCCTTAATGTAGTGGTTTGAATCTCACCGAGATCACAAACATTTATAGGCTTTTTTAAAAAAAATTATAGACCAAATAATTATCAACAATTGCAAGACAGCAACTTAAGAGCAACTTTCGCTCTAGTCACTGGCAACTCAATCATCAGTGATCAAATTAAAAGGGCCCTAAAACAATAGTGAACACAGATTTAAAAAATAATCTTAGAATCTTCGGTCCGACATAATTCACTGCTAAATATGACCACAATATCCTTTGAGGTACTCTTTTTGGAAAACAGTATCGTCAATACCTAGTCTATGTTCAAAGTAGTTTTAAAACTTTTTCTGAAATGGTCATCACGATTATTTTGTCACACAGCCCAAGTCATAACTTACCTCTTAAAGATATTTTGTGAAACTTCAAAACTCCAGGACCCTTTTTGTGCACAACTGTCGAGTTTTTCCTGTTCTGTGGCCAATGTGCACTACTCAGATGGCAGACAAAACGTCGGTGAAGGGTAACAAGATCAAGAACTTAATCATCAGACGTCATACTAGAGTTGGCACTATTTTTTTTTTGTGAGTGAACAGGTGAATAATTTATTAACAACAGCAACAGTTGCCTTGCAAGCCAATTTAAAGCTGAAGTTTAAAAAAAACTTCTCTTACTGCAATAACAAACAAATATATTTAAGAAAATATTCACTTTAAATGTCCTTAATAATAATAACTGCAATATTCTTTAGAAGCTATTATTTATAGTACATTTCTTTTGGGATAACTGTAGCAAATGGAATCAGTACATGATAGCTTAACTTTACTTAAATAGGAAATGCGATAGCCAGTTTCCACACGTGCTTCCGAGTCTCTGGGCTACATTTGTGTTCAAAGCATTTACTGTAATACTTTCAACAAAATATAAATAAGCTATAATAATTTACAACTCAACAAATGTAGTTTAACTCAACCAGGCTATGCTCTGCTCTCAGTTCATAGCAATTTATTGTAGACAGTTTCTTATTGCCACTACTGCTCCTAAGCTCGCTTTGCACTTATTGATATCACACTGCAGAGGCAGCGCCTCTCATCACATGACCGCTTTCTACTACAAGCTGTTTCTTTTCATTCTGCGTGACCAGATTATTGTTCCCTTGCTCGCCTTGCACCTTAGTCTCCTGGGCGTTTGCGTTTGCTTCCACATGGCTTCCTTGGACTTGGAATGAGGAGGCCATCTGTGACTGGGAATTAAGGGTTGCTTGCGCGGATGGTTGGGTTCCCGTTGAAAGACTCTGGTTTGAAGCGTGACTGCTGGAGCGAGAATGGCTACCGCCCACGGGAGTTTGTATTAGAGGAGTCGGGGGACTCTTGCTGCCTGCAGGAGTGGCGCCGCCGGCAATCTGCATGTGGTATTTGTAGATATTCTCTGTGGACTCCACAATTCCCTGCGTTAAGTTCAGGCTGCGCCCTCGTACGCCTGATTCCTTGTTCTTAGGAGCCCACCAGTTCATAAAAGTCCCAACAACAGGAACATGCCGTAGAATTCCTTCCTGCCAGAGGCGCTCCTCGTTTTCTCTCTGTAGATCCAAAGTTGCTGTTTGAATTCCTAAAAAAAAAAAAAAAACAATGCAACCTTATCATCTCATTACAAAAAAATAATTCTCGATTTCAGATTATCTAAAACAATGACGAATATGTTGTAACCACCTAAATTTTGAAATAATTATTCTTTTTGTTAAAATTTTTCCTATTATTCATTCAACATGACGTCATATCTCAGGTTAACGCAACATAAAAAGTAGATTTTAAATATGTGAGAATTTTCTAACTCAATCTAGGTTTAAGGAAAAAATCTACACAATTGAGAAAAACCTTATATTGTTTATGGTTAAAACTTGTCATCCTTTTAATTTTTAGTGCAATAAAGTTGTTGCTATTAAACCTTCTATTCCTGATGCTGTGATTAATAACAATGGACATCAGACTGCCAAAAAACACTATTTCTTAAAAGAATCTCTGGAAGAACCTCTAGCTGTTCGATGATTTCTAAATATGCCAAGAATGATATTAATATGACCAACACAGATTAGAAGCCCAGCACTCAGTATTTCAGGTAGAGCTCGTTGACTGAATTATTTTTATATAAAACTTCCAGAAGTTCAAATGCATCTATCTACACTTTGAAGTAATCCTGGGAATGTACTCCAATTTTGGTGAATCAGCTGGGAAGCTGCAAAGCACACGATAATAGTTGCATGGTACTTCTCCAAATTAATATGACACCATAATCCTCTTCTGAATTTGATAGCAAGGAGGCTTCCATAATTTGTACTTACAGAGGATGTTGGAAGTTCTTTGAAGGTTGACACCACATTTCAGACTCTTTGATTTTGCTTTACAACAGATTTGAACATACCCAAAGTACCCACCACATAGTTTCTTCAGTTATAGACAGTCCACTTTGGTATTTGCTTTTTCATTTTAAGTTCTATATAGATCAAAGTCTCTAACTGACACTTTCTGTCCTTCCATACCACCTAAATTATAAAATCCAAATATTTCAACTCATTTAAAGTTGTGTTTTGAGGCATGGATCCTAAAACGCCCCAAACAGTATTTAGAACATTCCACTTGCCTCCCATAGATATCAAATCACTCACATGTACAATTTAGCGACTTTCAATAAGCCTACTTCCCTGCATATTCAAACAGCTTCTTTAGGGATTATGATTCAAACGTCCAGTACTTAAGATTGAAGGTTCTTTTGCCCATATTCTAGCAATATTATTAGAATTGGCTTATATTTCTTCTTTTAGTTCACAGAACTAATGTGAATAAAATGAATTGATAAGCTAGAGATGCAAACATATCCTCTAACAATGTCTTCATTTTGACATTCTGCATAAACTAAGTTAATCAAAATAAAAGATTCTGCTGGTAGTAATGTAAATGCTACCACAGTGAACTTGACATGGTGGTAGTGGGCTGATGTTTATATATCAATTTAAACCTACAATCTGAAACACTGAAAGAAATAGCTAGAGCCGTTGCATTGATACTTAAGTAAAAAAGCAATAAATCATAACATTTTTTTCATAAGTTTTACTCAAAATAACCAGAATATCAAAATCTAAAATATTTACCGCCAAATCCAGTTAAAGTAACCTAATTTCACTTATGTGTAACCCTCAAAAAATTTTGTTTTGACACCCCAGATAAATTAATTAAATTAAAAGAAATTGAAGTAAGAGTATTCAGAAACATTTATGTTAATTTAAAAAATGTATTATATAACAAAGAACTATAAAAGAGATTCAAATCATTAAGTATTAACAAGAAAACTGATGCAGCCATAAGCTACCTGTAGAGAAAATGCAAATTTATTTTCAATACTACATATAATTTACAATGGCTTGCAACCACCTCCAATTTTGAAGATATTACATTTTTTAACATTTTCATATATTTGAAATTCAATCTTCAATCTTCAATCTCCAATGATTAATATATGACTCCACATAGTACAAAGAAAGAATAAATATATGATATATATATATATATATATATATATATATATATATATATATATATATATATACATATAAGGCTTTTCACAATTATGTATAGATTTTTGTTGAAATTGTTTAACTCCCTTAAGCTCAAATTAATTTTGAAAAGTTTACTTTTCAATCTACACTAAATGACATATGACATGAAGTAATATAATCAAGGAACAGAAAGTTTAATCATATTACAACATAACAAGTTAGAAATGATATTCTAGTAGTGTTCATTTGCGTGCTTACCTTTTTTCACAATTTCACTCATAGAATCCAGGACCCTAGAATTTTCTTCTATTGATTGTCCAACGCGAACGACGAGATTGAGGAGCTCTTCCACATCCGACTGTGCAGTTAGCATACCAAACCTCACGCACATCAATCCATCTACGCCCTCTCCAAGAGAAAAGGCAGAATCAGTGGTGCGAAGGGCGTCCACCAGAGCCATATTCAAGTTGTTCAGTTCCTCCTTGGCTTGATCCGTCAGTAACTGCTCCCATCCCTCAGGTGCATAACGCACGCCTCCCAAACCTGCAGAACACATTTTGGCATTTAGTTGATACATCACAAAATGTCACATTATTCACCAGCCCATTCTGGCAATTCCACGAGTTTGAGAACTGGGGACGCTTCCACAAGCTTCATAAAGGTTTCCTTCTGCTGCACCGTGGCTCGCAAAATGATAAGCTGCTGCTCTAAGCACTGCACAAACTGCTGAGTGTCTTCTGAGGTGGGCTGCGGCATATTGGCGTTGTCAAAAGGGCAATACCTTAGTACCACTCCGATGTTTTCCAGCTCACATATGCTTATTGGCATCTAATTTCAAAAAATACACTGTAACAGACTTAATACTTTGTATTGCAAAGTAAACAGCAACACAAACAAATTTTTAAGTGCTTAAGCTTGACATTTACTAAAGTGCTACGTACTTGTGGTGCATCCAACTGCAAAATTTGTCCCAACCAAGAGTTGAGCTTGTCATAATAAGGCGGAACTCTCAATAAAGTTTCATTTTCTTTCGTCTCAGGAATAAACTGGAACACTACACCGGTCGCTGTCGTTTCGAATAAGAGCTACAACATTAAATTTTAATGCTTCAAGTTTTATTGGTACTTTAAAAAAGTATAATTTGTAAAAAAAGAACTTAATATTATAAAACTGTAGATTACTCACAGGAATGTTCACAGGTTTGGAAATTAGCTCGGACACTGTATAAAGACCACTTTCTCCACCTGGCTTTTGACTCTGTAACAAATAGTTTAACAGTTAATATAAAAATCAAAAAACTTTAAAAACATAAGATAAATGCAGAAAATTTCCACAAAAATACCTCAACTCAATTCAAAGACTTTTAAGACTACAATCTTGAATATGATGTCAGTTTACTCAAGTTATTAGACTGTGTTCAGAATTTTGAAATAACGTCTTTTTCGACAATTGCAATGAACATCAGAAGAGAAATTTACTATAATTAAATCTCTTAGATAAAAAGGTTATAAAGTAGTAGCAACATTGGCAAAAAATCATGCACGTGTACTATCAAATGGTAGACAAAGTTGAAAACAATCAAAGTCGATACAGGTATTGTTGTATGTGGTTGGAGCAAAGAAAGCATGGTGTATACCATTCTAAACCATATTTACAGAAACTGAACATCAACATGAGCAAAAATCCATGTGTTTGTAAAAAAATGCTGGGAAATATCATCAAAGTTTAGCTAAATTTCAATGGTAGCCTCACTAGAAAACCTGGTACATGACAATGTTGTTTGCATACAACTGATAAACTGATAAAAAGTTAAATACTGTTTCTGGCTTGTCAAATTCGATTTTTCTATAATAGTACCAAAAATGGTTTTAAGACAAATTCCAGCAATAAGCATCAGAAAAACATATAAGAACAATTTAATACAAGCATTTGCTTTGAAACCAGCTCTTTTATAGAGACAAGTATGTGGTAAAGTGTCTTAGCAATAAATCAATGCAATTCAAGAAGTGCTCCAGCACAGTCTAACTAAAACTAGGCAGCCCTAAATTGGCCATTCGTAATCTTATTTATAACATGTCTGTACATATAACCATTCAACTGATGCAAAATTTAAAACAAAATAACATCCCTGCGTGATACATTCATTATTCTCATATTGTCAAGGATCCATTAATAATAATGAACTTTTGTAGAAGGTAATTTTCACTAATCAGTACACCTTTCATGTTTTTGGGATTATCAACAGATATAGTTGATGAATATAAAGATCAGAATTTATTATTGAATGTAATAAACAATAATAATAATAAATATAAAATTAAAAAAAATTTTAAAAAATAAAATAAATAATAAAATAAAAAATAATAAACTAATAAATATATTGAACATTACATTAAACAGAATTTATCCATAACATGGTCCCTCAAACACTCAGATCTAACTCTTCCAAGCTGATTTTATTAAACATATTTAGGAAACATCATTTACAGCACACTAACGCTTCTGAAATTGTCACTTTACATAGTGGATTATGATGATTTAAGATCGCCAGGATCAAAAATCAGTATAATTAAAATCATATTCTGATGCAATTGATTATAAACACCACTACAGTGAAATTGATATGTAAAATACTTTAGCCATTTACTTCTCTAGTCTAGAGCCAAATATGTGGTTGGTTGCAATTAAGATAACTAATCTTCCCAAAAATCAAGACAACTTAGGAGAAACATTTTTCATATTATAGCAAAATGATTGCACTGAAAGGTTTAACAAGGTCTCTTATCATCTACAATCAATATCATCTGTTGCATAACTGCAGCAAGCAAAGAATTGTTGTTCATGAAGGATCAATTATCTCCAATAACAATAAACTGACTTGAGCTTGTTCCCAAAACCCTGAAAAATTCTCTGATACTTTGAAGTTTGACGTGAAATTTGTAGATCTATGACCATTAACTAACTGCTAGCTGCCTCTGTAACAGACAATGTCCACCATTATTGTGGAGAAGTCGTTTCTCGAAATGTACAATTGCAGCCATGGTATCTAATGTCCCCAACACTGCATAATCTGGTACATGACTACCGATAATACAAGCTTCTGCTCATATATCTGGGCGATGATGCCACGAAACCCTATAATAAATTGTGGAAGTGTGGTAGGTTACACCACACAAAATATTCAGTCACATTAACACAATGACTAACATGTTCATGCAGCCAATAGATTTCTCCAACCAACTCTTCTCTACATTCTTTAAGGAGTAGTATAGGAAAAGAAAAGTTTCTATTTTTACTGATGTCTGTGACTTTTTAGAAACACCAGCAGCCATCTACTTCATTGCTAGTAAATACGTGCCCGAAGAGATTTTTGGCTCAACTGAGCTGAGAACATGTTATATGATGATATTGCCAAGAAATATTGATTAAAAAATGCCTTCTATGATACTTTATTCAATATCCGCAAAATTGTTTCGTCTAAGCCAATATGGATTTTAGAAAATGCAGAGAAAAGATGGTCTGTTCTGCCAAAAACGCAAACTCCACTGGGTTGATGCTCTTAATTGATGTCAGCAGAGCATTATTTCAGTTGTACTGATTTTTAAACCATGCAACTTTAAATTAAAATTACATAAAAAAATTTAGAAAAGCTAGAAAACACTTGTTGAAAAATTGAGACACAGAACCAAAAGTATAAAGGAAGAATTCATTAAGCACTTTTATTCTACATCACTAGAAAAAAATGGCAATGAAGCTGTTGTTCCAAAGGATGGAAATTTTATTCACACATGTTATAAGTCAAGAATACACAGACTTGTAAAGACCACATAGACTCACTGTGACTTATGGACAGACTACTAAAAACCATTAAAATGATGTATCATGTACGTATTTTGTATTATTAAAAAACAAAACTAAAAGTAAATAAATTTCAGTTAAATGGATCCTTGCTATAGAGAATATGAAAACGTTGTGGATGGTCCAAACACTCCTGATGCAACACCACCTTTAATTTGTTCTACATGTGCAGTTTGTTATAGTTGCTTACACATTACAGTGATCTTGGCATGCATATTCATAATACAGTCATGTACACCTTCCTCTGACCAATGATATCAACATCAATACCCTGCTCACATTTCCCATAAAACGTATTGCATAATTTTCTAGCACAACAGTTCGACCTATATATACACACTCAAACTTACTTGCAATTCTATTATGCCAATAATTTCAAATAGCATAGAGCATTGTAGATACACAACAATGAATACACCTCAACAGAAATATTAACTCCCAATTCTTCCATAGCACTACACTATTGACCATCTCTAGTAGTACTACATACCAAGTATATATAATACATTCACTTGTGATAAAACTTTTTGTTCTATTTTCTGGTAGTGTAATTAGCAAATATTCCAGAAAGCACTATCTAAATTATTACATCCCATACACCAAAACTCATAAATCAGCTATATGTTGCTTCAACCATGCAACATAAATATCTTGTATGCTAACAGAAACCACCACATTACCAAACTTACTACTTACTAACAATCTAACATGTCGATAAACATCAATTGCTGCCCAAAGCCTTTCAGTCGACAGGAACGCATCTCTTATCCTCGAGTGCATGCCCTCTTTGCCAAGAGCCTGCAATGCGACCCACAATGGAAGTGACACAATCCTCCGACCCTGGTGGTCAGTGTTCAGCCCAGCTATCAAGGGCAGAGTACTTTCCCTGCTTGTCCCAACTTGCCTGCTACGAGTTTGATTACCATTCAGCTCTTTGTTGTTGTTATCCCATAACTTGTACAATGTCTGCTATCTAATAAGGCAACTATTATAACAATCTAGTAACATTACTGCAACAACTATTAATTAAGTATTTAAACCTGTAATAAAGGATACAACCATTGGTAAACCAGGAATTCCCATCCAATTCCCTAATGATAATGTGAAACTGTCTGCTATTGGTGGATTCTGAAAATATTAACAAAAAAATTAGGTTTAACATTTTTACATAATTTGATAAGAGACTTTATACCACCTTTTAAAAAAGGAAATTTTATCTTTCCTGAAAATTTTTTCTCCAATTTCAAAAAATTAGTTTGACTAAATAATGGTTGAGTACAGAAAGTATGCTTAATGATAATTAAGGATGGTATTGTTCTATGTTCCCTACAATTACTACCTATAATCTTTTTTTATTACAAACCATAATATGCGCAAAAATGCGCTTCCGTAGCAATACCATCTTCGGTCAAAAGATCATCACTCTTTTTCTGCTCGTTTTTTTTTCAGATCGCATTCAAAACTATAATTCGCACCCCGTCTCTTCAAGACAAACCTAAAAAGCCCTCAACCATTAAAATCAGTTGCTTCTTCGATTCACAGCGTGTGTCCTTGGCGTTCAATAATATGTATAGTTCCAATAAGCCTGCTAAAAATGTTCTACCTATGCTTCCAAAATTTTCTCCACTTCTGCGCATAGCCTAGTCTTATTTACATCTTTGTTTTTCTATCGATATATCTTTCTAGAGTTTTTTTAACAATATCTTCATTGTAAGATTTTTCCTATTCCTTACTCTCCTTGCATAAGTCATTAAAATTTTATTTCTAGTTTTTCTCTCTCTTCTACCTCCACAAATAATCCTGTAACAATCTAAAGCCCATTTGCCTTCTTTTTTCCACAGCTTTTTCACATTTTTCATCATAATAATCTTTCTTCGTTTTTTTATTTTTTATCCAGTTTTAACAATTTATTTACGAATGATAACAGTGGGATAAGTTAGTGCAGTGACCTTACGAAAGTAAGATGTGCAAAACGATCCTGCAGATAGAGCTCAGCCACGCCACATTTCATATAAACTGTTTTTTTTTTACTTTCTGTTCAAATGTATAATAAAAAATTCACAACGTAACTTATAAAGAAAATCTGAAAAGAAAACCAGTAACCAAAAAGACTACCTAATACATGAAAAAATACTTGTCAGGTGTGTTAGAAATGTAGAAAATGTAGAATACAGGAAACCTAGTATAAATTAAGATTGTCTCCTGATCAAGCCAAAAATTAGATGGCAAATGTGAAGAGCAAGAAAAAACCACAAAATAAAAAAAAACGTTGAAAGTTAAATAATAAAGGAAAGGGTATATAAAAGCCATGTATAATAAAAAAAAAGCATTCAAAAAAATACAGGATGAAGAAAAACTCCCCCCTTAATTCCAAAGGAAGTTTATAAAAAAAGGATGATCCAAAGATGGAAAAAGTGATTTCATTGCATGCAGGCAATTGGATAGATTGGCTTAATAATAATGGTAAGGTTCTAACGCCCCACGTGGGAGCATGGCCTGCAACCTGAAAGATTAAGACTCTCATATGCCTGATTTTACTGCCTGGTCATCGCGCACTAAGTATGATGCAGGGTGATGTGGCAAGCACTACGCCTTAGATGACTGCCGTTATCAACCCTTGCTCGAGTGAACACAGATACTCAATTATTTTCAGTGACTGAGCAGGCCACCTGCCAAACATCAGAGAGAATGAAACTCAGATCCATCCACATTGCAGTCCACGCCTCAACCGCTTAGACCACTTTGGTGATTAAATTGGCTTAGAGGAACTCTTAGCAGCCAACATGTTACAAATGAACAAACAGAAAGTTTTTGCTGTCAAATCTCAGAATTGGTTGTGTGGTACGAAGATCTTAAGGTGAGTAAACACTAGAAAATATCAATACAGTAAGATATTCCATTTTATAGTCTATGAGGCGATTTGCATGCAAACATGCCGTTGGTCTTCACTTATTTAGACATACTGTAGGCAAATTTTGAACCAAGACCTTCGTTTTCATTGATAAAATAACTCACTCTAATGGCAATGCCTTATCCTACTATTTTTATAGCATTTTTCGGTACATTAGTAGTATATTTCTTAGGTTATTTACTCAATATTAATAAAATGTTGGTTTTCAGTTAGTGGATTATTTTCAGCTTATTAATATAAACCCTTTCCTTCAGGTAACCCCCAAGAAAAGTACGATACACCAATCAGGTGAAAAAAATGGGCAGTCGACATCGCTTGATTTGGATATTATTTGACTGAGAAATGCATCCTTTAGAATATTAATCATTATACAAGAATAACATGTGCTACAAAGCTTATTATTTAGGTTTCCCAAAATAAAATTCTTGTAGCATCATACAATATTACATCCTGGTAGTACTTTCCAACACAAAAGAAATTAAATGGTGCCTCCAGCCCAAATAGTGCACCACACAGTCACTCTATGACAGTAGGGAAATTGTTCATAGATAATCTTAAATTCTCCATTGCCAAAAACCAATTATTATACTTGTTTATATTTCATGAATATACAGTGACTTAAATTTTATAATTATATTTTTAAACAACAAATCTAAAAAAATTAAATGGTGGAACTGACGTTTCTGTAAAAACAAAGCAACAGCATCGCATAAAAGCTACACTTACCTGACCATTGTGCAAATTCACAGGAAGAGTGAGTGCAGCTAATGAATGCCCCCTAATGTGCAACCACACGTCAAAAGCTCTGCATAACTCCTGAATCCGAATCAAATTATCAACATGGCCAGTCACCGGAGTTCCTGCGTCCGCTATGACTATTAGAGGAGTGCGGCCTGCATTTACATCCTCAGTCAACATTTTCTGAAGTGAAGAAACATCTATTGTGTGTTGAGAACCTGCAATACAAAGTTAATGTGATAAATTTGATAAAATAACTACCACAAACAATTTTCTCATTTATAAACTGAATCTTCTAACTTTATATTGTGCTAAACTAAATTAATAAAACATGTCTTCTATTTATAATTCGCATCAGAAACAAGAATAAACACGTTATACGAAAATTTAGAGAAGCAATCAATAGAAATATAAACTTCACAATCATTTGATGGCAAATATTCAGTGGTACATTTTCCAAGAATTCATCTAATACCTCTTAGAAGAAGATCCAAATATATGTGACCCATTAGGTGAAATGAACAAAGGTACAGCCCAATTAAATAACTACTAAAAATACCTACCTACTTATTGATACCAAAACCTTAGCTGGAAGCCATGGTAATAATACATGGCATGAGAGTTCTTATTATTGCAAGAGTTCAAAACAATGAGCTTAATGAATTTAGCTTCATCACTGAAACGGATTCTTCACAAAATAATACCACATATAAAAGTCAATATGCGATGCAAAATTGGCTGATCCCATCAAATTTACCTTCTGAAGGTCAAAAGAGTGCAATCATTGCTCATAGAGAACATTACAAGCGATGCTGTGAACAACACCCATTGTACACACAATCATTTGGGAACTCAATTTAATGAAGTGGATTTAATATCCACTTCAAAGTTAGGGTTGCAGTAGCTCCTTAACGTATCATAACCAACCCTATTGATGGTTAAAGTATCTGTTCCCTACAGCCACTGATGAGGCCATTAAGCAGAGCAACTTTCCCATTACGTTTAGCTTCTATACATTAACGTCATATCTGAGTATTTTTCATGAAGTTTGAAGCTGTAAGTACATACTTGAGAGAGAAGACATCACCCTGCCCCTTATTAACCTGATTGCATATCGTACAAGTAAACTTAATACACAGATATAATTGTGCGTTCAGCCAGCAGTGCAGGAAATTTAAATAGATGATTTAAATTTATTATACTTGTAGCACAGAAAAGATGTTATCTACAGTCCCCTATAAAAAACCTAGTAGTTTCTAATAAAAATTCAAAACACCCTGTATATATGTTGCAAATTAAAACAAATCAATTATGATACCACTCATAAAATTATAACACAAGGCATACACAATTTATGTGCTGTCAGACTACTCATATATAATAATCATCTTATAACCATTTAAATAAAGTGTATCAGTGATAGCGCAAAAATGTATTCTAAATAGATAAAACGAATAAAATAAGATTAATTTTAATCAAGGGTCCTAACCAATTAACATAAAAATATGCCCAGTATATCAAAATTGCATTGAGAAATATTGAATTATAATGAATTGTGCCAATAACGTTATTAAATATTATTTACCTTATATGCATTTCAAATGCAAACTATATTTATTTCCGTCTATGATGCCCAAATATGTAGACATTTATTTATAATCGACTATCAAAAAATTCCAACCAAAAAATTATCTGGGAATTAAAAAATAGTTGAAACTCAATAAAAATCTTTATAACAGAAAACAATCAATAGTAAAGTCAAAAATTCCTAGAAAGATTCAGACTAATATCCCCTTGCAAGTGCAACATTTGGGCACTGTCGAAGAAACACCGCCATGCAAGAAGTCTTTCATGAATATCCAGAATGTGAAGGGTTACCCAGAAACACTTGTCGATGTGCTGTGAGACAAACTAAGCTTCCTCTATACCGCAGTTGTATGATTTATGAATGAAAAGAGTAGCGCACTATACATAATTCTCAAAAGAGGTGTAATTTTACTTTAAAATTTCCTGTATTTGGACAAGTCAAAACTCCTATGTAATACATGAAAACCTCTTTCATTCGGAAAAGATTGGTGTTTAATGTAGAACGTCTTAATGTCGCAACATTGGGCACATCATTTTATATAAAAATATTTAACACCCATGTAAATCAATTTAATGATAAAGAATACTCTGTTTGATATTTCCAACGGAATGAAGCAACATTCCACATATTACACTAGCATACCCGAAATTAAGTCATTTTTCAATTAAACCATAATTTCAAAAGTGAAACACCCTATACAAATCAATCAGATTTCTTTATTTATTGCAAACATCTGCAGGCACAGTGATGTGTTAAATTAAGTGCTCTTTAGAAAATTAATTTTGTCACCAACATTCACATTGCTCGTTCTGTTAAACATTAATTTATAAAAATATGTTGCATGTTAAGCAGTACCAAATTTTGATTAATTAAATTACCATAAAATGCAATAAAGTCAGTAAGTAGTGCATTTACAAACTAAAAATCAATAACAGACTCTGTGTTGCATAATACAAATAATACTGTTCTTTCTGAAAGAGATATACTACAGAGCAACAAGCCTTTTAAGCTATAAACTTAAGCAATAATATTGTGAAAAATCTAAACACTACAAAAATGACATTATTCAAGAATGCTAAAGAAATTGACATTGAAGTAAAACAACCGAATCTAATAGACAAGATATTGCTTTTGATGGAACCACTTCCAAGATAGTAATAAAAATAAAAAGAATGCATTCCTCATTCTATTTAATTGTGCCTGTATATAGCTTCTGTAGACACCTATTGAACAACCAATGGCTGTTTATGTAAACTATGTTCACCTACATCATAATTCTCATAGAATTAAAGATAGATATATTTATCTTTAGTGATGATATACAATTTCAGTTCTTTCACAATCCTGCAACTCATGTGTTGCTCGATTTAGTCTTCTTTAGTACTTGAAGCAGACACTACCAAATAAAGTTATCCAAGTCAAATTTCCTTGAATTAACTAGCTCCACCTACCACTCGGTCAAAAATTTACTCAACTGACAAAACTGTAGCAGACAACTCTCTAGAGTCTTAATTGATCTAAAGAATATCAAAAATACATCTTAAGACTTTAAAAAAGTGCATCTCTGTAACATATTCTCAGAAAAAATACAAGTGGATTTTAATATAATTCCTTCCAAGCAGTAAGATCCAGTTCGATTGTTTGCACCACCAGGTACTTCTAGGAATTGAAAAAATTTTTCTAGACATAACCATCCAATTACCCTAATAGCACTTAAGAACATCGACAAAAAAGTTCGGAATCAGGAAAGATAGCGCAAACATAATAATTAGAATGAACAACAATAAGACCTTCAACAACAAAAGCGACTGAAAAAGACGATTCTCAAATGGTGGAGAATTCTAAGAATCATTGCGAACTCTAATAATGGACATAAAATTCCAAAAATTGTTGCTTACGACCTCTTCAGCTTTGCTGTTGGTTTAGGCTGAATTCATGTACATTTAAAAAAAGCATTATTTTGTGTATTTCAACTTGCAGCAAAGTGAGTTTGGTCTCTATAGTTACACCAAGAAGCTTAGCTCTACTACTGCAATGGATGACTTATCTAAAGATGTAACGAGACTCAGGTTTTCTCTATTATTTTCGTAATTAAAACAGATCTTTAATTGGGGTTGATACAATGATCAAACTATTTTTGAGATTGCCCAGACCTATTCTGATTGCCAAGTAAGACCTAAACAAACTAGAAATTACCATGTTATCTGTGAACTGAGTTAACATTAAACTCTGTAATGATCTGATTAGGTATTAGCTCACATTAAGTGTAGTGATCTTACTTAACTTAATGCAGCTAACTGTGGCTATTTAATCTGTAACTTTTTCTCAAAACCCATAATGGTAACAGCCACTTTAGATTAAAAATTTCATGCAAACAATTTTTAATAAAATTTAAGCCACGTCAAATGCTAGTGCATTGCTGACTTGATAAATTTGTATCTAATGTGTAAATAGGATGTGATAAAAATGACCTCCACCTCATCCTATTCTATTGCATAAACATTCTTAAAAGGGGCTATGTTTTAGAATACATAACTAGTCATTTTATACTAAGAAAAATGTGACTTTTTTCGCTTTATCAACAACAAATAAAGAGAGAACAAACAAGAGGTTACGATAAGAAATTTTATGTTGCTTGTATTCTAGTTAACTCAAGACCTGTATTTGCTGTATGTTTTAATTAGCTGCTCTCTAATTTAGTGTATGTATTTTTGATAACAGCAGTAATTACCTGTTCAGCTTCACTACCATAATTAAACTAAATGTAATTACACATATTAAGGTGCTTCCTTTTCGACTCTTAGCTATATAGCTTTTTATGATTTTACAATTTTGTATTGATCACTCTGGCAGCTAGCAGTTGCCAAAAATGTATTGATTGCCAAGAATTATTTTAAAAAAAATCTAAAATGAATCACTTTCAGATTAATGTCACAAAAGATCCCTTACCAAAGTGTGTATTTACTGGTACAGGCCTAACACAAGCTAAAGGGAGTCCCAACTGCCTACACAGGTGCTGTACAACTCCTAACGGACTGGCAACGCTGCTGTATATGGTAGGCAAAACCGTAGCAAAAGCCAAAGCCCCATCCTCTAAGTATCTAGGGTACTTATAATGCAACATCATCCTGGTAACTCTCACCAATCCTTCAAGGTGATCGTCATGATAATATGCTGCCGAATCTACAAAGCTAACATAGCAAATTGAGTTATGCATGTGATTTGTAATAAAATTTCAAAGCCACACACCCAAACATTTGGCTGAGCCATCTAGTTGTGTCTGTAGTGAAGCGACTGCTGAGCTTTTGTAGTAGGTGGCGATCCAGCCCACCGCAGTAAGCACCTAGACTGTGCGAAACCATAACCAATTTCGCAATGTGATCTAAGACCGGGGCGCAAGGGGCCTCGCCATCATCATCGACGATCATCAAGCTTTCGATAGCTTGCAAAATTTCCTCGTTGCTCTTCTGTTCGAGGCTGAGAAACACCGTCGGCTGCGAGAAGACCAGGTCTGATAGCTTGCCGCCCTCGGCGACTTGCTCCAGCCGGCTGATTATTTGGGAAGCTTCGATGGCAATCTCCCCAAGTGGGCCTGGGGAGCAAAGCGTAAAAGCTCGACCAACGGGCAGCTAAGCCCCCAAAACTGCTACTCACATTCCGGTTCGTATCCCCATTGGTGGTCTCTTTGGTAATTTCGAGGCTCACCGTTTTCTCCGTTTTGCCACTGCTTTTATTCTGCGGCGAATTCGCCATCGTGGCTGCACAGTCGTGGCAACAATAACAAATCAGCGACAATAATCGGAGAGCGCTCGCGTAGCCTCGAATTGCACCAGAGCAGCAACTTTAGCCAATCGTGCGGACGACTGCCGCAACCGACCCGCCTTCTCATTACCCGCGAAATTTAAAAATGATTATCAGCATCCCATATATTAGAACTAATATTGATTAGAATATCAAAATTTACTTTTCCATTCATCTTTACCTTAGAAAACTAATCATTTTAATTAATATAAAATTGTAATTTTTATTTTTATTTAAACTAATACATTTATAAGGAAATCAGATATTGATTAATTTAGAAATTTTTGTGTTATACGGCAAGCTAACGTTGCAGTCTACAAAACCTGTTACGTATTTACATAATCACTATTAACAGATACTGTGAACCCGCCCTTATGTTGTATGATAACAAGTTGACGTTAAAGAAAAGGTTATGTACACAGTATGCATTCAAAAAATAAAATTTTCATTTTGAATATTATTGGAGAAATTATTGTGTGCTAAAGAGGATTCGCAAATTAATTTCTGGCTTTCATGAAAATACAGACTCACTAATCGCAGCACTACAGCAACATGGATTGTTTAACGTTCGGAACCCAAAGGTTTGTATTGTACGAGGCGTCTCACACCCGTAATTTAATTGTTTGTCTACTGTTACAGACTAATTCATCTGGACCTCAAGGGGGCACCGCCTAAGCTGTCTTATTTTGAGAAGGTAGAAATACACATATATAAAAGTAAAAATACGAATACTCCTTCATGAATCTTTAAGCTACCAAAATTTAGATTGAATATGATGTTGTACAAGTTAGTTGGAAGAAGCTTGCATATACCTGATCAATGGACTCATAATGGTGTCTTGCAATAAAGCGATTGCTACATACCTAAACTTATCTCATGTATTATTCAAGTTCAGCTTTAACTAATATTTTATATAATAATGTAAGGATGCATTAAAACAAAGAGAAATGTAGTGATCGTGGGAAATGTAAACCCACAAATGACATTATGAAAAAAACTCGAAATATACTCCATGCTTTTTGTTTAGTTTAAATTCTTTAAGCTAAATCTCTTAATAACATTTAATTTATAATATGCAATTTTGCCTAATCTGGTGTATTTTATCATAATGCTAATAGTGTCTTATACATTGCAGTTTCTGCCATTTGTAAAGAATATTGGAGCGACTGGGCTTTTGATAGAATGGGAAGACACTTTTCCGTACACTCAAGAACTAATTCATATTGGGGGATTATCGAGTAGCGCTCAAGCAACCAGTGCCCCCTACACTATTGAAGAAGCCAAGCAGTTGTTGGATATGGGTAAGTAATTTTGGGAGGAAGTAGCATACGTAGTTGTAAAATTATAGCACAAAATATTAGTTATATATATAAAAAAAATTATGAGTGCTGCTGCTGCTGTCACACAGGTCAAAGTTCAACTCTAACTGGGTACGTAAATGCATTGTCATGGCAACGGCGTACGCCAATTATGTCAAACAGAGCTTTTTAATCGTGTTTTTATTATTTTTTAAAACTACTATGCAAAGGGCTCAAGCATGTCGCCGCTGCCAGACCTCGTTAATAATGACAAAGAAAATGCATATATTGAGAATGATGTCAGGATAGTATTAAAAGAGACCGGCAGTATACTGCTGACATTACCCACAAGAGCTGTTAATAAATTTCCCATTGACAATCATCACAAACCTTTCTGTGCAAACATGTGAAACTAAAGCAACATAATTATAAAAATAGAAAAAGTTCCCATATATTTGCATTAATAAATTATTGAACTCTGTAGTATAGCATGACAGGTGTTCGCATTGTGCATATTAATGATTCAGGATATGACTTGTTTGTATGCAGTGTAAATATGTTATTTGCTTTAAAAAATGTCTTCTATAGGATAGGACAAAATTCTTTCTTTTTCAGGTTGAATAAAAAAAACAATAGGAGATATACAAAATTTATTTTTACAAGATGATAATAGAGCTGAAAGTTTTATTTCAATGCATTTTAAAGAGTATATTAACCAAGTGGTGTCTCTCATTCTTGATGCACTGTTGAAGTCACATTCTAAAGTTCTTCATTACTCTTTCCAACATATGTTTATACATATTACATTGTGTAGGGTTCTAGCATAATGTGTGTAAACCTCAGACTTGAGATATCTCTGGGCTGGCCAAGTGATGTCATCGCATTGAGAGATTAGGCGTCCAGAAAACGTCTTACGGAGCTTTTCTTGTGTGGGCTAGGACTCTATCCTGTTGAAACCCAACATTTTGCAGTTGAAGTGCATCAAGATTTGGTGCAAGGAAATGGAATTATTTCCATGTAACATATTGGTCTTCCTCCTTAAAAAAGCAAGGCCCAATAACCTAAACATTACTCACCATACACAACAGTGGAGAGGCTTTCTATGGATATCTTGTAGGTTGTATCAAGGTTTTTTGGTATTCATGCACTTTGTGGTCTTCTTCCTACCGTTCTTATTATGGAACCAATACATTTGATGTTCTCTACTCACAATAAAATGGAGCTCTGCTTGCAGTTGAAAGCATGTATTTAAAACACGTGCAGCCACAACACAATCGTTATTCCAAATCTTTGGACAGCAAAAGTTTTCTGTTCGTTCATGTTGGCTATGCTTGACAAAACTTTCCAGCTACCTTTTTTTGAAATTAGGAATGGTGTCCCACCTTGTACCACTAAGTTATATAAATATTTATAAATGAGCTGATACAGAAGTATTACATTGTATAGCCTTTTGAGCAACATATCAATGCAGATGCTGTTACATCGGAAAAACGTGTATTGTAATGTGATAGTGATGGAACAACAAATACATTATGTAAGATTGTAATATAACATCTCAACCAGTTTTAGATTCTATTTAAACTATTATTTCTTCTACCCCAAAAATTTAAAATAGATAAACATTTACAAACAATTCCTTAAACTAACCATAGTCTCTACGACGTATAAAAATTTGAATACAAAAATTATCAGAAAAGTGTGACTCTTAAGAAAGGTCGTCAACACGGTGCAAATTTTCAACCCCGCATATTTTCTGCATGTATTCTGCTATAATAAATCACATACATTTGTTATACATCAGATTTTGTCTTGATATGTTTACTGTTCTGTGCATTGTCTTGCATCAAACAGCAAATTGAAGTGTATCAGCAAAAGGTAAAATAGACCAGACTTATTTGTTTATTATTTCATCTAAAAATGCAGTATATCTTTGAGTTTGCCTCATCAAGACCATTAAATTGATATATAATACTTGGTCAAATTAAAATGGGAAAAGTGTGCCATTACAACGAAACAGGGCACTATAAGCTCTCATCAAGATCATAAGTTTTATTTCCACCACCCTCTGGCCACAGTTGATTTGAATACAAATTTGGTTTGTGTGCACTTTGTTGAATTATTTAACTACTCACTATTCTACCGTTGGTGAGCTTTTTCCATATGTAAGATGTTGAAACCAGAACCAAGAGGAGCATCTTATCTCAAATTGACATGAGTTTGTCAACCAAATCTTTCAACAACAAGAAACTGTAAAGTACTTGTGACGTCCATTGAAAATACAAGTGATATATATGTTTTTATGAGGAATGTACCGAGCTCCTGGTGAAATTTTCATTTTCAGGTTACATTATTTTATCTAGAACCAGTTGAATGCACTATAGTATGAACTTTTACTTCACTATAAATGAAATACATCTGGATGTTACAGAACCCACCTTCCATTTCATGTGCTGGGCATAAAATTTTGCACTAATATGTACAATCCTTTTGACTATGCCCAGTATTATTTATTTGTGATATGAAATGTAAGATATTGTAGGATGACAGCAGTGTCTCTAATCTATCACAGAGGACTCCATATAAACTCAATATTATGCTGCTAAATTATCCTTCTGAATACATTTTGATTTGTGAGTCCATCACAATTATTTCTACCTCATATTGCAGAAACTCTTTAATAATGAAAACAGTTGCAAGAATACATCTTACAGACTATGCTCGGTTGATCATTTAAAAGTGAGGAAATTACAAGTTGCAACTAAAGCAGCAACACTTTCAAAAATGTTAACATAATCTTTATTGTAAAAAGTGTGGTAACATGTTTGACTAGAAGGAAGTAAGGATTACATCTTCCATAGATCAGATATCTTTGTATCAACAATAAAACGTCGCCTTGGACTATCTAAATATAAATAATCTGGAGAACATAATGCTAGTGGTTAATTGTAGGTATATTCAAAATATGAGCCGAACAAGTCACTATTTGGGCAGGACGTTAGTTATCTAAAAAATTGAAGTTAACTGTTAAACTGAGCACTATTGTGTCTTGGGAGTACTTACATGTATTAGCTGATTATAAGTGTTTTGTTTCATTAACTGTCTTTAATTCGTCTAATTAAATAACTTTCAACAAAAAGTAATTTTCCAATGTTGTCAATTATCAAGACTTTTGTAAATAATCATAGTAGTTTAGATATAGATGTAATTATCAATTTCCTGTCCTTTTAATGTTGTGTATGGTCATTGAGTGTAATTATAAAATACAGTACATTTCCAGCTGCGGAATGTGAACTAACAGTGATACCTCTGGTGCAAACCTTCGGTCATATGGAATACGTGCTGAAACACGACCATTGGAAAGGCCTGCGAGAAGTGGAAACATATCCCAGCTCAATATGCCCCAGTAACAATGGCACAATGTCGCTGATAAGAAGCATGATCAAGCAGAAT
This sequence comes from Sinelater perroti, assembly GCA_036346155.1. NCBI lineage: Eukaryota > Metazoa > Arthropoda > Insecta > Coleoptera > Elateridae > Sinelater > Sinelater perroti. Next base: position 1,798,009 of record JARFIY010000201.1, read on the forward strand.
GTTGGGTTCCACCCTAACCTCCAGTATATACACATCGGGGCTGATGAGGTAAGCTAATTTTTTTTACTAATAATGTTATCATTACACATTTGAACAACTACAAATACTGATATATAGTTAAAGTTATTGTGTTTGGAGTTCAGAACTATTGCATAGTTTTTGAAAAGGTCCCCAATCTTCAAGAAAAAGAAAGAAGATCTGAAAGAGGATTTCTCTTTCAAAGATATCTATATGGCTATAGATAAATTTCTGAAATGCAAATATCGTCCAACAATCTAGAACTCTTTGTACATTCAATTAGGTCTATCAATATATGTTGCAAAGTGCGTAGGTGTAAAGAGGGAATTATTTTAAACGTGTTGCAGTTGGAGAGTATAATTTATCAGACTATATAGAAACTCTAAGTAATAAACAATTACCGAACACGCTTCTGTCAATAAAAAATGAATTATAATTTGATAAGACGACAACGCTTTGCCTCTTTGGTTTTATTCTACTTGGTTTAGCTAAGAATGAGATAATCTGCTGATAAATTAGAATCCTTAAAATAATTGGAAAATATGTAAATTGCTTACAAAGGTGGCGATAAATTTGGAAAGTAACGAGGGTAATCTCAGAAAATTGAAAATCTATTTATATACACTTCTTATTGAACATCTATATAATATATGTTGCAGGTTTGGCATTTAGGCCGTTGCCCTTCTTGCATTAAGCGAGCTCAGGCCAGCAAGTATCGGGACAACTGCAATTTACCTAGAGCACATTGTGGAAGTGGCGAACTTTATTAAGGAGAATTTCCCCCACTTGAAGATCATCATTTGGGATGATATGCTAAGAAACGTTGATGCAAGTGTCTTACAAGGTATGCGCATTTTTTTTCTTTTCAACCTTTGCATAACAACAAAATAGTACTCAAGTCATAGGCATAGAACAGATCAAATTTAAAAAAAAAAGAAATTTCCAATTGGTCATAATACTATCTGTAATGTTGTTAACCCCTTTTTCGGCAACAAAAAGCAACATTGTAGCTAGTTTAGTACATAAATAATCACTGTGTATGATGTGTTGTATAAGAATGTCGTCCAATATTGAGGTGCACTCTGTTATTAGATTTATATAAATAAAATTTATAATCGGAATTAAATTTATTACTTAATTATCAAGGTGTTTGATGGAAAGAGGATAAGAGGTAAGTGAACTAAATATTTTTTACACTAGATTTCTATGCATCTTTATAATTAACCTTGTGTGCTTCATTTGTCAACCAAGTACAATTACCAATTTCTTTAGCATCATTCTCATTTTCAAAAATGATTTATGGGTACACCATTATACTCCTGCTATGAAATGGGTACCTCCCAAAAAGCTAAAATTTGTCCAAAGATTTGAAAATTTATTTTTTTTATTTCAATTATATCACAAAGTACAACAATCAATGCTGCATCATACTCCAAGACTTTAAATAGTTACAAAAAGCTATTAAAGATTGACAGCCTGGAAGATTGAATGACACAACTTGTAGGGAAATTTTGTATAGATTTTTAGTAGTCAACATGTTGGGAATGAACCAATAGAGTTTTTGTTGTCAAAGCTTACATTTGAAACAATGACCAGTTCTGTACTGAGAAGAGGAGGAGGAGGAAGATCTTGCAACACAATAAAAAATTGGTGTAATAATACAACCCCATTTGGTTAATATTCTCTTTAAAATCCATGGAAATAACTTAGTTCTGTAGTTTTACCTTGTAAAAACAAATTTTATAACTTTCTCTCGGGGTTTTTTTTTTTTTTTTAATTAATTAAATCTGGGAAAGAAGGTTGGAGTTTTGACCTACCTTGAATCTAGAATACTTTTTTTGAGATGTGTAGTAATATAGTAAAATTTACTTCTAACATGAATTATCAGTGCTCTAATGTTATGATAAATATTGATATTGGTTTAACAAATTTGCGAATTTTTGCAGAAGTTACGTCTAGTTTTCCAATAACCTATTGATGCTGCAAACTTCTATGAGTTCACATTTGTTGACTTACTGGACGATATTCCATAAAACTAAAACGATACACGAGATAACTGGTTCTCATGATTTAATAAACTTTCTACAATTTTCCTGATTTATTTGCCATTCCTCAGTATAGCTTTAAATAAATATCAAAGACTGTTAAACTTAGATTTCTTGTGATCCACTTAATAAGCTTCTTGGCAACTGATCCAACATGTTAAAAATTGTTCTTCAACCATACAATGCACTGAAGTGCCATTTTGTTAATGTGAGATGGGCAAATTGCTTCTGGATTTCAATATAGTGAAAATGCCCTTACTTCGTCACTGTTAGCAAGAATAATGGACTGATGACTCTATCATAAGATGACTGACACTTTGTTTTTGATCACTTGCATCCAGCATAGGTTTTCTAATAACCAGTAACGTGTGATTTACTTATTCATTTTCTCAACTCAAAAATTGGTCTTGTATTTATAACTTTTACTTGTAGTATAAGTTTTTTATTGATAAAGAAGGCAAGCAGCAGTGAGTAGCTCTTGAACGTCAAAGTCAACCACTCAAACCAGAAAGTAAGAATTTGCTGGTTAATTATTCAAGACTCATTTTGACTTATTGGTAAGCCTGCCGTTAAAAGCGCGACATTCTTCATTTTTGAATTTTTAATGAATCGTTATTTCCAATTCGCTTTCTATTTCTCTACAATTTTACACTTGTCTCTTATTTATATGTTTCAACATGTAAGAATTCAAATGCAGCTGATGTAAACACCAGACAAAAGATTCAAAAACTTATTGTTTAGATATGTTTGGATTTATGTATTAATTGCTTCAAGCACTAAACCACTTTAATTCTTCTGGAAATTGGGCGCAACTAATATTGAAATTACGAAAGTGGCATGTTTGCATTCTATAATGTAGCTGATAAGATGAATGCCTGTGATTTTCTGATCTTTTCACAAAACCACTATGATGAGGAAGGACACAGGTTTTTAATAGGACTGATTTATTATTAATTTTTCTGTACTTATTTAGTTTTAACTTCATGTAAACTTGAAAATTTATTTTAGAATACCACATCGGAACATTAGTAGAGCCCATGGTGTGGCATTACAATAATGTGGAGACGTTCAGCTTAGGAGCTCCCTTGTGGGACAAATACAGCAACGTTTTCACAAACATCTGGGTTGCCAGTGCATTTAAGGGAGCCACCAGCAGCTGCCAAATACTGCCCATTAACAAGCACCACATCAGCAACCACGAAGCTTGGCTGTCGACGCTGGCGCAGCACGGCGGCAAGGTATCCAATTTTAGGGGGATTGTGGTCACAGGTTGGTCTAGGTAATTGCTAATTTACTTCAATTTTAGCCGTAAATGCGTTACGTGTCATTTTAAGAAATAAATACCTTTTGAGCATTGAGACGCTGCAGCTCCTGTAGGAGAATTGTTATGCTTCCAGATTTGATCACTATGCAACCTTGTGTGAACTGCTGCCCTGTTCAATACCAACTCTGTGCCTTTGCCTTAAAACTTGGTTATCGGGGGGATTCTCATCAGAGATTACTAAGTAAGTTTTTGTAAAACTTAAAATTTTTGTATAATCAAACATTTTTTATATTATAAATGATTTTTTCAATTTCAGTTATGTTGCTAAACTGCTGGGTTACGGCGACTTATCCTTGGGCTTGGAAGACTTTGAGCGATCGAGCATGTTTGCGACCCAACTAAACTTTCCCGGTTGGCAGTTGATATTCGGATTTGAGTGGCTCACCAATGTTAGGATGAAGTACCGTAACATCATAAACAGTGACCGGTAAGTAAAATAGTTTTGTAACATCACTAATTCCTACCTTTATTTGTCTACAGAATGAACACTTGGTTCAATGAGTGGCAGGTGCTGAATAACTATACAAATCCTATGCAGATTGAAACTATTGTACCTCTAATAACCAAGTAAATAGACCAGTCAGAACTTTATAGTGAAATAGTACAATTGGGGTTTGATTTACAGTTTGCATATGGAAATATCATCATTAGAGAACTACCTAAAGGGACATCTGAACATGTACTTTTATCCACATACAGTAGAAGAACTGATTGGAACTCTGATTCTGCCCATCAAGCAGCATCTGCAGCAGGTGAAGTGTGAGTGCGAAACCCAGATAAACAATGGGTGCAGAATAAGGGGCCGCAAGAGGCTCAATATTTAAGTATTTTTAAATCCAAATATTTGTTTTTAGTTATTTATTCGACAGTAGTTTGCTTTTAGTGGCAATGAATTTAAAAAATATTTTTGTAGATATCCGACTTTACGTAACAATAAATGTATTTGAATTTGTTTTTGGTATTATTTCCATTCTTTAAACATATGCTAACAAAGCATGATTGATCTGCAGTTTCCTGGAAAAATGGAGATTATGATTAAGAAATAAAATATGGTATCTGCCTACAAAAATTGAACAATCCCCACACTCAAGCATATCTTAGTACTTCAAACAATGTGAAGAAGGCCCAGTGCATTCAGTGGTCCAACAACTAAAATGAATAGAATCATGATTAACATAATTATTGTCACTGTTTGCTAAATAATACTAGATAGATTGAATAAACATTTTAGTTATATCAGGCTATTGTGGCTCATAGCTGTATTATTTTAAGCAAATTACATTACATATTTTGGTAGAATTGAACTTGAGGGTGTCACCCAAAAAACAGCACTTTAATCCTCTACATCCAACCATGACTAAACATTTTCTAATCTAATGTATTCGCTATTGTGTATGATTACTTGCAAAATATACCTTAACAATGCTTACGCTTAAACATAAACAGATGCAAAATAGCTTCAACATCTGAAGATGCAAGAGCACGAGACCTATCAAAATTATATCATGACTAATAATTAAAGTGATTTTATCAATACCATCCCAAAAGCAAATATGCGATCACATGACTAAAACAATTGATAAAAAAAATATAAAAGCATTATATAATTCTTTTATTTAATAAAATAATTCCTTTAGAAGAGAAACTCCTCATTCCTCCACATTGTACTAGTTCTAGAAATGATATTAGAAGCGCCCTTACAATTGGACCTGGGAGTTGAATTGAGCATTGATCAACCCCAAAGGAAACGTTAACTTCAACTAAACTTGTGTGCAACAAATTAAAATTTACTCTAGTAGTAGCTTGATAAAGTAGAAAAGCACTGAACAGTTGACTTCCTAAAAGATAAGCAACGATATTAGGTGTCAAATTTAACATAAGAGGTAACTTAAGATGAAATAAATAGAAGGATTACCAAGACAGGCAATTTGCCTTGAAGAAAAACTACAAATTTTTGGATTCAAAGGAGCACCTTAGAAATTGAAGTATAAGAGAAAAAAACTGTGTAAGAAAATGTCCCAAAACTTCATCATCAATGCACAGTTAAAGAATAACCAACTTAACAACAAATGTTTTGTGGAAACATCTATACTTTAACCTTCTGATTTTCCTTACTTCAATTATTATTTGTTACTCCATGTCAACTTTGTTTACATCTGCTCCAGTTATTAACAATGAGCGCTATTAGAGAGTACTTCAGTTAATTATGAAAATACTACAGAGAAAAACAATTTATTAGATGAATACTTAACCAAGAAACACAAAATGGATAATATTAAAATTTTCATCACTATATGCTTTCTTTAAAGCAGCCCAAACTTATCCTCATTAATCTAACAAAAAATTTAATATCAGTTGAAAGAAGGAGATACTCAGAACATCAGATTCATAGTGGCAGTACCAATAAATAAGATCTTAACGTCATAATGATTAAAATTACCCACATGTAACAACTGCCTTGCTCCAATATTGATTGGGCTTAGACATATGGATCTTATCATCTTTTCCAAATTTAGTAAATTGAATAAGAATACTCTCATTGTTGCACAATTATAGTTAGGATGGACCACTACAATGCAGAAACAATTGATCACATCTACTCCAGAAGTAAAACAGTAAATCAAATTACATCAATTGGTGAAAGAATATTCTTCAATACAATCTTTTGGAATTCAACAACAACCTATAGAAGAATTATTAGAAGAAGGAAACGTAAAGTAAAGCTTATGGAAAATTAATCCCAACCTTTCAGACGATCGAAAATCCTCATTGAGATGTTATTTGTCGAAAAAAAATAGATCTGTATTTAGTACCCACCAAAAAATACAGTAGAAACTCGAAAAAATACATCACCAAGAGTTATCTCTACAAATTTACTTCGACAGAAACTGTAAAGAAAAACAAAATACAAGAGTTGAAAATGCAATTTGACACTGCGGATGCGTCCTAAAGACTTAAGTCAGGCGTTTTTACTTCCATTTTACATCAAAATTGGAAAAATTTGGATTAGATAAAAACATTACAAAAAATTCCGTTGAATGAAGAACCACTAGAAAAATTAAATAAATAAGTATCTTGAGCTTATATCCAATTCTTAAATGTTTTCGAAATCCAAGAAGGTAAAAAATACATAAATTCTGAAGCACATTATGTATTATTGTATTAAAAGTCAATCACACGACGATGCGAACCCAACAATACAAATACCACATTCAAAAATTATTTAACCATTCCAAGAACAAAACTTTAAGCAAACTTTCTTGGAGTATGACTTGACTTTTCGATTGAAACCAAAGTAAGTCTTCTCTCCTGAGGATGATTCGTTCTAGTTATAATAAAAATGGTTAGTTATGCCCAGCAGAAGTTTCATATAAATTTGAAACCACTTGGAAATGCAAAGGGGCTGATTTTATATCAGAGCTTTGAATTTTTTCCATACACAAGTTATCAATCACCCATTCTTCGCCCTAAAAAACAAATTTTTTTCTGTATAATTTAATCTTTTTAGAGAGATAAATCAAGAAAGTTTCTCTCCTTCATGGGTTTCCTGATATTCTTTATAAATTTGAAATTACTAACTAACATTCACATAACTACTGAAGCTTTATCTGTTTTGTACTTTTCTAGACTGTAGAATCACTCAGGAACTGGTATAGTGAATTAGCTAATTTTCTTCAATTTATTTATGCTTCATCATTCTCAGATATCCATTTTTCTAAACCTCTTTGAAGAGGTAGTAGTCTACTGTAGTCCTCTTCACCAGTTCAGTAGTATATTAATTTAGTTTCTTAAGAAAGTCAATCGGCGGGATTATACTTTCTGGAAACACATCTCAACTCTTTTGATTTTGTATGTGAAAGGATTTTTCGCATTGTGTTTTTAATAAACGTTCCCCGCTCTACATTTTTCTAAAATCAAATATTTGCCTCCAATAATAAAATGAAATGTGATGTTTTTTAAATATTCGGTCTGACGATTTAAAAAATGATACGTTAAGCTCCATTGCAGAATGATCTTTTTATTCTTTTTAACTTTTTTCAAGTAGAACTCATTTCTTTTTGTTGATGAACCCAAGCCGTAATAATTTATTATTCACCTACAGTGATGGTAATAGTCTCTTATCAAAATCCTTATAATGCCTGTTTGATATAGATCTGATGTAGTGCTCAATAATACTACTAAGGGGAAATTGATTAGTGTTAAGTCCAATGACAATACGACAGTGTCTGTATACTTATGTTTCTTTTTTGTGTTTTTTCCTCTACCACAAGAAACGCAGACATTCTTTATCTTTCTTTCTCATAGTAATCATTAAGAAGTTCTTTTTTCAAATAGCATAGCAGAAGAATGGGAATGTTTTCCCAACAAATCGGGCCCTTTAACCAGCTAAGACGAACCTTTGTCATGGTTAGTTTTATAATAAGTCGATGGGTAAGGAGCTGACATTTGCTTAACAATTCACATGATGAAAATATTTCTATGCCCCCCATTTGTATCCATTTTTTTATATACTAATTAAAGAAATCTGACTTTATATCCATCGTTTTTTAATCTTATTACATTTTCACAAAAATGTACTAAAACTTACATTTCCTTCCCCTCTTCAGTTTTGAGGCGAGCCCATAATTCGATGTTTTTCGATCTCGGAATTGCTTTTAGCGACCGTGGATTCACTTACAAATGCTATGTTGAACTTTAACTGGGAACAGTTGATCCACGAATGTCCAGAGAAACTTGGCCTCGTTAATTGTTGGTCTAGAAGTCAATTTCAACATTTTTTTCTGTTAAAATATCATTTGTTATTCTAATTTTTCAAATTCTTAGTTGAATCACCGAACTTGAACCATGTTCATTTAATTCCTCCAAAATAGTAACTGAAGAAAGGAGTGCCAATCCTGAACCGATCAACTTTTGATCCCAAAGTTTAACGCAGCAACTAAAAGTATCCTTAAATCTTAAACTTCTCATGGTTAATTTTCTCCATCTTCTTTCCGAATACAGTATGATTGAAAGTAGCTTTGGTGACAGGTTTCAAGTTCAATGTTTCAACTATTTTTTTCTTGATAAACGACTGCCCCAGCTCGGTATCCGTTGTGGTTCTTATTTTTTAATTTTCCTTGTTTTCGAATGATTTTGAAATATCAAACGAATGACACTTTTCTTCTTGACTATGAGATATTTATGGCCGATATAATTAGGCTTTCCACAAAATCAATTTGTTCTTATCTATTAATTTGCACTAATTCTTCTCTTTTACTCCATTTTTAAGCTATTGCTTTTGTTATCACAATCTTTCAATTTTTTTCCAAGTCTTAAATTTCTCGAATACTCTCCTTAGACAATTTAACATTTAACGTACTTTATTATATATCTCTAAAAATATCTAATTTTGTCTTTGGATGTACATCTTTTTTTTCCATACCTGGGTGCTTCTGGCTTTAGTTGCCATGCCACAAGAATGTTCAAAAACATTCGCTTGAGGATAAGGTACATCCATCTAACTGCATCTTTATTTTAAGATTCCGAGTTTTAAAGTTCTAGATGCAGGCTTCTCTTTTTATCTATTTCCTTTAAAAATTTTATTGGTTTTCTCGCATAACTTGTACTCGTATTTTTTTTAACTTAAATGGGGTTTTTTAGGTTTGTGTCTTCAAGTAGAACTTAAACAAAGAACAGAAAGAAAATTGGGCGATTTTTATAGCTCAATATTTGATAATCGATACTTCTTGTACGGATTATTACCAATCGAAGTAAAGATGATGGTAATGCTAGAATGTCATCTGTCTTTCTTTTGATCATGTAGTATTTCTTTAAATACCTTGCTTGACTTTAATATTGGGTGTTGAAGACATTTTTTGGCACCGTTGTGCCTAACGTCTTTTAAACGAATTCCTTTATTTACCGAATCTGCTTCCAACAACTTCTCACATAAAATTACTTTCACCGCCTGTGCTTTCAAGAGTGTCTTCATTCAAATTAATAGAACCATACTTTCTTAAATCAATAGACTCAAACAAACAACAACAAATTGTCCTCTTCGCTGTATCAATGCCCATAATGTAACTTAGTTGGACTGATCTTACTGCATAAGGTCGCTTATTGATATTCTGCGAGCAACGATCTGCATAATAGCACTCAACCCGTCTTTTTTGCTTCTTCCTATTCCTTCATTAAAATCACCCTAAAGTTTGAAGATATGTATAGTTGGCGTTTTCAATGTTTAGCTTTATTAAATCTTTTATTATAAAATTATTTTTGATTTGCTTCTCTTTATTGGTATTATTGAGATTTTCATTTGCTTGTTTTTTTCTAGTTTAGCTCCAGTCTTGAAGAACGTAAGAAAGTCAATAATAAATTTTCTCTTACAGTGGTTACGGACATACATTTTTTTATCCTTGATTACCTAGTTTCAATAAATTGGCTTTCCCCCAAATCGCTGGTCGTATCGCAGATTAAAATGCTCGCCTAGTACTGTTAGATGCACAGAAGGACAGGTGGCTATAGCAAACAATTATTTCTTTGGAGGGACAAAGTCATTGCCTTGGACATCCATACAAACTTAGTGTGGAAACGTAGTACCGGGTTGCATAACTGTGTTTTACTAAATATCGGGGTATGAATAACTCATGGAGTTTCGAGAGCGCAGTTGTGGTCAAAGTGGAAAGCCATTGGAAGTAGATAATCATGAGCGGCGATGGATAGCGTGATTTCTTTGGAAGGATGGGGGCGACTGTCTTGAACAACCCTACGATGTTTCGTTGGATGTTAGAGTTTGAATAACTCGATTGAAATTGAGACAATTATAGGCAACAACAGACGGTGTGGTTACTTTAAAGGAAGAAAGTGATTGCATATAACATCCATTACCAGGTTAGTAATCATGTGTATATATGCATCACCGGGTCGCACAGTTGTGTTTTACTGGATATTAGGTAATAATCACCTATACACTATTAAGAGCGCAGTTATGATCATAAGCAGCAATAGATAGCGTAGTTTCATTAGAAGGAGGGAGTGACTTCCTTGGAAATCCATAAGAAGTTTTGCTGGATATATATATATATATTTATATATATATATATATATATATATATATATATATATATATATGAGCCATGATAAACAGTACTGTTGAGATGGGATCCTTGTCTACAACCCTTATTTCCAGTGACTCTTTCGATACCTGCCCATCTATCAGTATTTTACTATTCGTTCTTCTTAGTGTCATTTGTACCAATCTTATGAGTTTCTCCGGAATCCTAGCTTTTAAGGGCCTCGTAAAGTTTTCTCCTGCTGATTTTATCGTAGGCTTAGAAATCCACAAATAGCATATGTAATTCCAAATTTTGCTCATAACTACTGCACTGAATCATTTTCACTGTAAAGATTTGATCAGGTTCCTCTTCTCTTTAAATCCTCCTTGTATTTCCTAACGTTCTTGGTGCTCACTCAGTCTTTCCTGAATCAGTCTCGCCAATACTTTATACGCCACGTCCAGCAGTGATACTCCTATAGTTTTACATTGGCACCTATCATCTTGTGTATTAGACATATATGCGCCCATATATATATATATATATATATATATATATATATATATATATATATATATATCCTGCAATACATTCCTATGTGGAATTGTTGCCGCTCTTTCGAGCTCTTCTGACTTTTAAATTAGTGGAGTGGTTTGTCACTCCTCTCCACATACTTTTATAATAAACTCGCTTATTTTCTGCTGTATTCCCCTTCCCCCCATTTATATACATCCGTGGGTATTCTATTTTCACCAGTGCTTTTGTTATTTTTCAATTTGTTGATCTCCTCTTTTATCTCTTCCTGCTGGATATAAGTTTGAATAACTCATACAATGCTGAGAATGCAGTTGTGGACAAAGCGAAAAACCATGGAAGTAAACAGTCATAGCAGCGATAGATGACGTAGTTTCATTGAAGTGAGAGAGCAACTACTTGAAATCTCCATGAGGTTAGTTGACGTGTGTAAAAATGTAGCACTGAATAGTATAACTGTATTTCGCTAGACATTGGAGTTTAATCACTCGCGCAGTCCTAAGAGTGCAGATGTGGTCAAAGCAGACAATCGTGGACAATGACAGACGGTGTGTCTTCTTTGGGGGGGGGGGGGGTATACACTGGCTAGGACAAACATACTAAATTGTAATTGTATATAAACCATTTGTGTAGTGGTACGAGTACAGTTATGGACCAAGTGGAAAGCTACGAAAATACAATTATAGGTAATGATAAACGGCATGGTTTCTTTGGAGGGAGAGAGCTTTGGACGTATATACTAGATTATTAACCGTATATGGAAACGCAGCACCGAGTTAAATAACTGTTAGATATTGGAGTTTGAATCATTTATGTAGTGCGGCGAAAGCAGTTGTGGACAGACTGGATGACGTAGTTTGTTTGGGAAAAAGCTGTGATATATGAGCTTAATATCCGTGCGAAGAAATATATCGGCAAATCGCAAAACTGCGTTTCTCTAAACATCAGAGTTTGAATAATTAACGCAATGGTAAATCAATTGGAAAATTAGAGAAACAGACAAATATGAGCATGGATATCGGAGTTCAAAAACCGCAAAGTCTACGTTGAGGAAAAAGTTAAAACAGTGGGAATCCGGCATATAAGCGCAAGCCACACATTGCCTAGTCTATGTACGACTTCATATCAGTAAACAAACGACTCACATTAGATGCACTGGCGGATGCAATATATGTCTCGCAGAACTTTGCCCACTGTTATCCATAAAAGTTTAAAAATGATAAAGGTTTGCGCACGATAGTTTTTTCATACTGTCACCAATCAACAGAGCCATATAAAAGTATGATAACAGTTATATGCAGCTGTGCTGTCTAGACACAAGAGACAAATTATGGTTCTGGCACAAACACGGGAAAACAAACGTCAGTATATGGAATATCAGCATACTAGAAGCTCTTGTTCCAAGAAGCCACACCAATAGCAATTATTTCTTAGAATCGAAAGGAAATTCTGTTTATCGCTTGGCTGCCCCCTCGTAAAAGCATTACCAATAAGCGGTACCGTAAGTTACTAAAGCGAGTTTGCTGATGTATTCAGCCATGCTGCCATGGAAAGTAAAGACAGCTACATATCAATTGTCTCACCATTGCTATCCTGCAAGCTCTCGGATACACAATTCTGTTTGATGCAACAAATGAAATTTGCAGTAAGAAATTCTTCTCCAACTAGGAGCTTTAGTCGGCTGATCACAAGTGGTGGCGTGCTATCCCAAAAAATAGTTTGCAGTGCATAGATTTTGGAGGGAATACATCTAGTGAAATATGTACTCACTTCTTCCTAATAAGGAATTAGCGAAAGAAAAATAATTGTAGCACCGATCAATTTTGATCGTCTCGTATCATTTTGTTAATCTATGCACACTTTATGCGTTCATATATAATTTGACCTTACTTCTCGGCTTACCCAAGGCCTCTCATACCTCGAGGCGTACCATTGCCAAAGCAGCTAGTCATAATACCGCCTCTACGAGCGTACGTGTCATTTTGAGGGTTAGTTCGTCCTTTTAAACATCGTCCGCATGACTTGTAAGTACATTGCACCATCCCATCATTCTTAATGAAACTCTATTTGCATGCGGACCACACTACTTCGAAAATTTCACTTTTCCCACAACCGTGCACTTACACACGCGTCCTTGCGAGCGAATTGATTAATGAAAACAAATTCCCTCGAGAATTGCATCCTGCAGGATACGGAATCCGCCTATGCAACCGCATTTGCATGAATTTGCATTAATGGCGCTCGAAAACGCTCTGTCCTTATTGCTTTGATTGGGCTTAACAACATAATAAAGGATGAGATATAATTGAGGCACAATTTTAGTAAATACAGTTTAAACGGTGCTTTCCAGTAGCAACAATGCCAGTGGCGCGGTCGTACTATGCGTTCGTTTTTCGCTCGAATGCCAGTTGCGAATTGTCGCGATTTGTCCCATACAGAAAGTAACTGCATTTTAATAACCGTCGAGAGTCAATGATTTTTAAACCCTCTCGTTCAAATTTTTGGATAGGGCATTGACAGAGTGATAATGAGCAGATTTTTTGAAACTGCCGTTCTCTCTAGATGATAGGAGTATAGTGGAATTATAAAGCGGTAAGTAGACAATAGGGGATTTAATTATGTAGCGTTTATGAGTCTCCTTTGTTTGATGATTTACAACTGTTGATAATCAGCAAAACAATTACACTAGCAAACAAAAGCTAGCATTTCACTTTTTTTAATTTGCGGTGAAATTGAGGTACTTCATTGTGTTGTGGGCATACCAAAATTGGTTAGACCTAAAAGTTCTATACCAAAGGGTAAACTAGTTTACCAGCCCATCTACAACGTCAACTTCACAGTTGTTATATCTTTTTATCATTAATTTAATATTTATCTGCAACAAACTAGACATTTACAGACGATTTCACTCGTACACAAAAATATTTTCAAAAATGGAGATAAGGAGACGTTGCACGTCTTATTGCTGTGATAAACGCAAAAACAGCGATTTTATTTTTACTACATTGGTACGATAATTTTTTAAATTGCAATGATATCTTCAAAAGAAATTTGCAGTCTAATTACAAACAATTTCAATGAAGGTGACGGTTCAGATCTGTAAAAAATAACGTATCAGTAGATGACATTAGCAATCGACAGGGAGTTGTTATCTATAACAATCAAACTTACACTAACTGTTATCTTTAATCACAATTTCTATTGGAGCTATTTATGCATGAATTCTTTTACTTGAACATTACTTTTAAACAACTGCCCTCTTGATGCATCCACATAGATGATAGTAGCAATGACTCAAATTGAGGTGTAATAAGGCTGATCCATGCCAGAGTGGTCTAAGCGGTTGAGGCGCGGACATATGAGAGGCTTAACCTCTCATTTCGCAGGCCGTGCGCCCACGCGGGGTGTTAAAGCCGTATCAAGGGTGCTCCATTGTCATCCAATTAATCTGCTTCGATTTTAGGCAAAAAAGAGCGCTTCTGAGATATCAAACCAAAATTCTAAAGACATCCTCTGCCCATAATTTTCTTTTGCTTTTGGTAGGTGCACATTTGTCTTCTATTTGCCACTCAAAACTTACTCGTTAAGATTCGAGGGTGTAATGATAGACACTAGTTTGTAATGAGCGAATGACAGATTAATTATTAACTGAGTATTGCCACAAGCAATAACTACTTTAGTGCATATTTTGTCAGTTATTAGCCGCCAGTCGCCTTCTATAAACTTGCAAATTCAAGGAGTATTCATTTCGGTGTTGCTCGAACATTTTTGACACCACTTCGTCCCATAGTATACATCTTCCACTATTAGAACACTTAACTTTCTTATAAAATGTCTATAGGCAATATATGAGAGTTGGGGCATATGTCATAGCAACTATTTTTTTGCGAAAATACGAGTGCGGGTGGAAAATTTGAAATATACAAATGAGGACAAGGAATGGAGGAAATGTACTGGCATTTAATAACACGCCTACATTGTGCTCCTTGTGTTTATTAAGGTAGTTGACATAACATTACAAGTTTCATGTTACAGAATCGTCCTGCCCGTTGCCGGTCGCTAGTTGCTTCGCGTCCTCGCTAAAACTCTGTTACCTATCTCGCGACTGTTCGGTATAGAAGAGCTTCTACCAACTCTCTGTAGAATTTTCTGGCATTTCTGATACGGAGAACGGCTATTTTTTATACAAACGCTGTTCTACTCGAATCACATCCATCCTGTATAGCGACGGACTAACAACTGATTTAACATTGCTTTCTGTGCAATTAATTACAGAAAATCACAAAACGATCTTATTTTGTGGACACACATTATGAATGCACGGCTTCCTTGAGACATACGACATTTTATGATACATAGCTCACCTTTAAAAAAATAGTTGTCATGACTTATGTTCCAACCCGCGTAGTTTGAACATAATATCGGTTGCTTTAATTATTTCTCCAATTAGAAATTTATTATAATGTGTGGAAGGACAAACTTGTTTGTCAAAATATCTTATGTGCACATTAACAATCTCCATCTATTAAAAAAAAATAATGTTGAAACATAGACAGTGAACCAAACAGTTTTACATAAATTTGGTACTTTTTTGTCTTTAGCTTAAATTCTTAATTTTGGTCCAATTATTTTAACTAAATCTTCAAATTTTGGCTAATAATTTTCGTTTTTAAGTTAATACAACTTGAATTACTTTATTTTTATCTCTATTAACCTTTTAACTATTTCTTACATTCTTTTATCTTTTTTGTTGTAACTACAATATTATATTTAATTTTAAATTATTTTATTATATTTGTTGCACAAATTCTTCCCTTTTTCCTAGTTTCTTTGCCCATATATTACGTATATGAGTAAAAAAAACTACTTTTTCGCTCTTTCATTAAAACTCTATCTCTATAGAGCGTTCAAAAATGATCGGCATTACTTTTGTTTTCACTTCCATAATTTTTTAAAAGAAGGAGCAAGTGGACATTTTAATAAAGGTATTTCCTTCAAGGTCTATGAACTGTCATCACTCCGGAGATTTTATAAGACTTGCTACAAATTATTCTCCGAGTGTATCACGATGCTATTTGTGAACAACCGAATGAAGCACATCATTAAAGAAAAACGTCTTACTGCACACTATCTCTTTAATTGCATCAAACAGAACATAGTCGAGTGTGCAGGGATCAACAGTGTGACAATTGACATGTTACTGTGCATGTTGAATCAACGTGTTGCATCTTAATTTACGGTGTTACTAAATAAGTCGGAAGAGTCGCCTCAGTAACTTGCAGCACCGCTCATTGGTGATGTTCTCACAAAGGGAAAGTCGACCCATTAGCAAAATTGTCATTTACTTTGGAATAGACGCAGCCAAAGAACGTCTCCAGATACACGTTATATGTCTGCAACAACACTCTTTAGATTCTGCTAAGCGAAGAGAGAAACCATTGTACAAAATCTTTGTCATCCTCAAGTTCTCATGAATGATGTTATGCAAATTTTCGCGTAACAGACCTGTTGCATCCGCCAATGCATGGAATATGATTCACTTGTCTACGTTTATTAAGTTGGACAAACGCTAGATAATGTTTTAGCCTTTTTTACATTTCTTATCACTTTTGGATTCCTATGTTCAGCGAAACACAGTTCTGTGACGTTTTCACACACGGCTACTAACTTCATGTGGGTGCCCGAATGAATCACTTATCTATCGGTACCTGCCCCCTCCCTACCCCCAAGGAAATTATGCCATCCATTGCTGTCCATAATTATCTACTTCACAAGTGCAGTCGCAGAATTGCACGAATAACTCACCGTCCTTCTTTCGGTGCGTTGCAGCAGCGTCCATCTTCACACACGGTGAGGCTCACATTTCGATCTACGATACAACAGATGTTTTGAGGCTAAGTGTAAGTCATTTTTGAGCGCCCTAAATAATTGGTATCCATAACATTTCAACAAAGTATTTTATACTAGTACTTCGATTACATTTCCTCAAAAACATCTTAACCTTAACCCTAACATTGAACTCCAACAATTAACTTTTGAAAAAATTGAAACTTTTATATATGATATATACCGAGTAGTATAAGCCTGATATAATTAAAGTGTGCAGCTTATGAAAGCGAGGTTAAAGATAAAGAAAGAAGTAAATAATATTCAGCCAAATTTCAATTTGAAGTGGTATAGGCAACCAGTTATACATTTGAGCATAAGGTGTTGCAGGTGCGTAAAATTATAATAACGACGATGGAGATGACGAGAGTGGAAGAAATGTTTGAGAAAATGCAAAAGAGTCAGGAAAATATGAATAATAAAATGGATCAAATATTACAAGAGATGGAAAAAATTAAAACCGAAAATACTGTGCTGAGAAAGCAGGTAATAGAGCAAGAAAAAAGATTGGAGCTATTAGAGAGGGAGGTAAGAAAGAAAAACTTTGTAATAAAAAGGGTGAAAGAAGTTGAGAATGAAAAAGAGGTGCAAACAATGAAAAAAATTGAAATTGAAATAAATGCTAAGGAAGATGTGGGCGAGTTTATAAGGATCGGAAAGCAGAACGAGATGGGAACGAGACCAATTCTTATTAAAGGTATAAAAGAGGGAACCAGAACTAAGATATTTATGAACACGAAATTGCTGAAAAGAACGGACATATGGATTGAGGAGGATCTACTCAAGAAGGTGCAAGAAGAACGGAAAATACTGGTAGGCAAAATGCAAGAGGCTAGGCGAAACGGATTACGGGCGTTTATTAGGTACAACAAACTTATAGTAGATAAGAGTACAGACCTGGAGAGATCACCTGACGGGGACTCCCTTGAAGAAGAACAGTTACGAAAAATAACTCGAACGAGCTGAAAAAAAACTAATTAAAAGATGGACAGGAGGTTATAAGGATGACGAACATGGCAATGAAAAAGGTAATGAATTAAGGATAAAGAATGATGTAGAAAAGAAAGGAAAATGGAAGATGGGACTATGGAATGTACAAAGTATAAATGGGAAGGAGGAGGAACTTGTTGATGAGTTTGAAAAGGCAAATATGGCTGTATTGGGTGTAACAGAAACTAAGAAAAAAAGGACGGGTTGTATTACCTTAAAAAATTGGCATTATTTAATTTATGGAGGAGTCGATGAGAATGAAGGAGCTAAAGCGGGGGTGGCAGCTCTAATACATAAAAACTTGTTCCATCATATTAAAAATTGGAAAATTATATCTGAAAGATTGTTAAGAACTGATGTAGAGAAGGAAGAGAATGAGGTAAGGACAATATTAGTAGCTTATGGACCATCGGAAAATGAGACTAAAGATATGAAAGATATATTTTGGGAATAGATACAGGATGAGATGGATACTACAGCAGATAATGTAATAATTGTCGGCGATTTTAATAGAAGAGTTGGAACAAGAAAAGAAAAAGATGATCAAATAGGACCATTTGGGGAAAGTACAAAGAACACAAATAGGAAAAGAATAATTGATTTTTGTATCATGAATGATATGAGAGTATGTAATACGTTCTTTCAGCATAAGGCAATACACCAATATACAAGAGTGAGGGATTATAGAAACGAGCAATCGATTATAGATTTGGTTTTAGTGCATAATAAGTATAGTAATGAGATAATGGATGTGAGGGTGAAGAGAGGTTATCAGATTGGATCAGACCACTTTCTTGTTGTAATAAAGATGCAAAATTGGAAACAACACGGAGCATGTAAAAGTAAAAAATGATGAGGATAGATACAAACAGGAGAGTATTAAAGTATACAAATTACAATTTGCAAATGTCAGGAAAGAATATTGCGAAAAACTAAATGGAAAGATTACAAAAACTAACTGGAGGGAGGAGTATAGTATAGAAGTATTATGGAAGATTTTTAGAGAAATAGTATGGGAAACAGGAAAGGAAATATGTGGTATAACTAAGGGAAGAAAAATAAAAGCTACGGCATGGTGTAATGAAGACATAAAAATGGAAATCGCAAAGAAAAAACATTTATGGTAGAAGTATTTAAATAACAAAAGCAATAGTAACTATGAAGAGTACAAAGTACAAAGAAATGCTAAATTACTCTATAGAACGTTGAAAAAACGGAATGAGAAGACCAATGGTATAAGGGATGCAAGTGGGAACTTAATACTAAATAATGCGCGAATCATGGAGAGATGGCAGGAACATTTTATGGAAATTTTAGGAGGGGACACAAGAGAAAGAGAAAAAGAAAATGAAGGGCTGGAGATAAGGGAAGTGATGGACTATGATAATGAGATAACATTGGATGAAATCCGTAAGGCAATACAAAAGCTGAAGAATAGAAAAGCTGCAGGTCACGATAATATCAAGACGGAGCTGATTAAATATATGGAAGGAGAAGGAGTCTTACTACTGCTTCAAATAATAAATTTATGTTGGAATAATGGACAAATACCTAGGGAGAGGCCGAGAGAAAGTATAGAAAAAACGCTGGACGACAGCCAATGTGGTTTCAGGCCAGGTCGGGGTACAACGGATCTAATATTTACAATAAGACAGATAATAGAAAAAACCCTGCAATACGATAGCAAATTATTACTATGTTTCGTAGACCCGGAAAAGGTGTTTGATACTGCGCCCAGAAATAAAATATGGGAAGTGCTGGATCGGAGGAATCTAGGAAATAAGCTAATACAAGCAGTTAAAAGTATATATAGCTGCCCGCAAAATTTTGTAAGAACGCATAATGAATCATCAAATGAGTTCATAACCAGAAATGGTGTGAGACAGGGGGGAGTTTTGAGCCCATTGCTGTTTGTTGTCCTAATGGATGAAATTGCTAGGAAGTGCAAGGAAAGTGTAAAGAAAACCAGAATGGGAGTATATAAGGTACAGCAGGTCCTCATGTCAGAGATGATATATGCGGATGATCTTGTGATAGTGGCTAGGACGGAAAGAGACATGCAACTAAATGTAAATATCTGGAATGAAAATTTTAAAGAATTTGGAATGAAGGTGAACAGTGCGAAAACGGAATTACTAGTGATAACAAAGGAGCATGTGAATGTTGGCATCAGTATGAATAACGAGATTATAAAGCAAGTATTAGACTTTAAATATTTGGGGTCAAAAATAAGTGAGAGGGGGGAGCTGGAACCGAAAATTGAAAGCAGAGTAGCCAGTGCATCGAGATTATTTTATGCCTTCAACAACAGTTTTATTAGTAAAAGAGAAGTGAGCCTCAAAACAAAAATTAGAATATTTAAAACGATATATGAGCCGGTGCTGTTGTATGGTGGAGAAACATGGGTATTAAGTGCGCGAAACAGAAGCAAAATACAAGCGTGTGAGATGCGTTACTTATGTGCGGCAATTGGAGTAACTAGATGTGATCGCATTAGAAATGAACTAATTCGTGAACAGTGTAACGTCAACCCGACATTAGAAAGACTTGAAGGGATACGGCTAAGGTGGTTTGGGTATATGGTGTGTTTGGAAAATTGGAATTGATGGAAAACGAAATAGAGGAAGACCAACCAAGACCTGGAACGATGCAATTGAAGGAATATTGACAAAGAAAAATATGAAGTGGAAAGAAGCAGAAAGGATGGCTCAGGATCGTAAGGAGTGGAAAGGCTAGTTATGTCGTTCACCTCGACACCGTAAGGTAGAAGAGGAAAGGATTATGCTATGTTATGTAAACTTTTATATCGTCGTTGTATAAATTTTAATTATATTATAGGTCATGTTTAATATAAAATATAATTCAACTTATTAGGGATCCCCCTCCCATATAGCTGTTCTTACTGGATGACTATGGAAACTTTCCTGCAGCGTTTGAAGCAATTTACATCCCTCATAAAGTTTCCATCCTATAGTAGCCATAGATTTCAGTGTCTCGGCGTTACTTTTATGGATCACTTAAAATTTGCCATTTACAAAGTTATGATGCTTGGATGGTCAACCGCTCGAACCAAGTAATAAGTGACAAAAAGGTGAGAAAAGTTTTTATTGGGTCATCAACGGTTTCAAGGTTACAGTAATTATTGTTCAATTTGTTAGTGTTTTCTGGCGCCGATTCTGTGACGGCTAAATCCTGGATGTGCTGCGGAGAACTCTGTCCCGAATCTTCAGTTCATTCGAGAGAAACCTGAATCAGTCGTTTAAATGGCACATTTCTAATGGAAAAGAATTAGAAGAAAATATAGATCTCAACCTCCTTTCCGTCACTTTAGAAAAATTCTCGTCAAAAATGGTGTTACCGAAGGCTTGAGACAAAAAGAAAAGGTGAAGAAAGAAAGTAAAAGAGCACAAAAGAGGTTACAAGCTAAGAATCCCTCCAAATGAACTGGAAAGATTGTTTGAAACTGCGGAAAAAGCAAGTTCTTCAGATTGAAATTTTTCATGCTTATGCTTAGTGGTTCATCAGCGGACAAGGAAGGATTTAACTTCTGAAAGACGATTAGAACCGATAATTCCTAAATGTAGAAAATTTTGTTTTATGTAAAAATTCTGTTAAATAGAATTGTGCTACCTAAGAGAGATGAGCTAAAAAACCTCAGGATCTTTGGAAGGGAGGTACTTTGAGTGGAGGAGACAACTAACTGGGTGGTGATTTTGGAAGGAAAACTGATCTGGGGGTCACCGATAGGGCTGTAACAAGAGCAACAGCAGCGAAATTGACACTCGGTTCCCTACTCCAATCCGGGAGTTGACTATCAACCAACAACAAGTTGCTCTTGCATAAGATAATCATCTACCCTATCATGAGGTACGCGATTCTAGTTTAGAGCTTTGCCACCAAGATGCATATCAGCAAACTCTAAGCTATCCAGAATATGGGCTTAAAGTTCGTCTTTGGCACCGGGCAGTTTGTGAAAAACTAAAACCTTCAATGCGACCCAGATGTGTAACTATGAGGTACACAAAGACGGCCCTCACAAGCGCTCAAATAACCTGATCTGTTCATGGGATTTATTTTCTCAGCATTAGCATCATTATTATATGTATATATGAAAACTTAGCTAAATATCTAAGTTAAGAAAAAAGAAATGAACTTGACGTAAAATACAAACAATACTCTTGACTTATGGGCAGAAACCTTAGGTTTTCAGTACAGTTCAAAATTCTTATTGTCTTAAAGCTCATCTGTGGATACGATATATTACCATGGTGCTGTAACACCGAGTCTAATATTACGATCACGTAAACGTTCTAGAACAAATTATTACGTGATATGGTAAATGCTCTATAGTATTTATTCATTGTTCATCATTTCTTCTATGTAAACAGACTAAAATTTTCATCATTTTTACTAACAATTTACGAAAAGCCTATGTTTATTAGAATTCCTTTTGAGTGGATTATTGCAAGGTTGATTATAGATTCGGTTTTGGCACCAAAGTACTAAATTTCGCAAGTGTAGCTCAAATGGTTCATGCACTTTTGAAAAGTTGTCTCTTCTAATAACTTTTTTGACCCATATTTATATTTATGAGAAGTTCTTTGTTCCTTTTGAGGGAAATAATCGGTACTCAGTATATTTTGGTATTTATAAACTTGTATTGAATACGAAACAATTTTAGAACAAATTTTTTTGGTATCTATAAAAAAAACCACATAACTTACTTATTGACAGAAGACGAAGTAAAGTGCGAACCAGGTTTGTTGTCTTAACATGTTAGCAAGTTAGTAAGAACAAAGCGAGGGAAGGAAAGAACTACTGAATACATCTGCATTTGGAACTTTTTTAAGCAGCACAATTATGATTTAACAATAACGATCTCTGCGACACAAGATATAAGCATATGACAAATTAATAGTCAGCAAGTGGTTTGCGAAAATCAGCAGTGTAAAGTACAGCAAGAAATTTGGGCCACAACCCACAGCAGGTTACTAGGGGTGGTCGAGAAGGCAACTGTTAACTCATCAAGCCGCTGCTAAATTGTCGATTGAGCCAGCATCGGTAATCATAAAACCGAAAAAGGCGGACATTCGATTAGTAAAGAGATGAAAGGTGACAAGAATCGAAAAGAGGGGTCTGTCCAAGGTGAATAGCCTCAAGCTTTATAAGTAATACCATTCAGATTGCAACTAAAGTGGAATCGGACGCTTCAGAGATCAGCCATCTTGACTTGATTCAGAATTTTAAAATGAAAGGAGATTGTAAACAAGACCTTATGATCAGTACGAATATGCAATGCCTTAGAAAATTTTATCTGTAAACATTGCTCAATCTTTCACGCAGTCTTTCTGGAAGCTAACAAAATTAGGTAGGTTGAGAAAGTGAACAAGTAACAAAAATAGTTAACAAAAACCTTTCAATAGGCATGAAACCATGAAGAAATACCAAAAAGTTAAATAACAACATCATTATCTTCTTATATAAAACAAAAATCTATAAATTTTGAAAATTTTAAAACAATTTGCCTAACACCACTAGCTAAAAAGTACATTAGAATATTAGAAAAACAAGCGAGGACTGAAGCAGATGGAGACAAACACAGATATTTATAAATAAAAATAAAAACCTCTGCCTAGCCTTCCTGGACCTAAAATCCGCCTTTAATCTAGTGCCTCGAGAACATATATATAGGATGTGCTTAGAAAACTTCAACTGACCCTTAAATTGAGAAAAGTGGCGAAGCAGTCTCAGGTCACTAACGCTGACCTTTGACCAATCAATTTCAAAATCACTAGCAAACAAGCCTTTTTGGTCACCTGTCGATTGGTGAAAACAGAATTTGGAAATTCCCAGCCGTTCTCGAGTTTTTGCTCGGACGGACGGACGGACAACATGAAGTTAGTAAGTGACTTCGCTTCGCTTTGCCACTTAATAAACTAAGGGAGGTAAGACTAAATAGACAAAAAACAGATTTTCAAATAGCTAAAAGAATCAACTAAGTGGACAGACTAACTTACTGCTTATCATATACATAGATTAGATCTAGAGGAACTGCAAAAACGAATTAAAGAAAATAACTACAGGACATTATAATCTAAACCATATCCGCGATAGCAGCAAGTAAAAGTAGACGCGTGAAAAAACATATGGAACAAAAAAGAATCATCATAAATACAGAGAAACATAAAATATCAAAATGGAGTATCAAGTGCAGGTAAATATAAATATAGACGGAAACATTTTAAAGCAAATAAAGACCTATAAATATTTAAGAACTTTAATCACGAACGACAAACGAATAGATGAAAAAATAACAAAGAGAACCAGCAAGGCCAATAAAGTTTACTACCAAGTAAACAACATACTAGTAGGGAAAAAAGGACAACACGAAAATAAAACTACTCTTATATAAGATCATCTAGATTCCCACATTATATATAGGAGAATCATGAGTAACAACAGACAGACATAGATCCAAATTAACGGCAGATAAAATGATATACCTAAGGATGGTAATGGAGAAATAGGATACAAAACAGAAATATAAGAGCAGATTTACAATAAGACTCTATAGTGTGAGTCCTAGAAAGAAAAAGAACTACAATGGACAGATATCCAAGGAAAGTATCTGAAACGAGAGGTGAAGATCAATGATCAAGGGGAAAACTTCGAATAGGATTGGAGGAATATCAAAGACATCGCTAAAAAACGGAAGAAATTGGCAACAATTGAAAATCTTAGCTGGAAGTAAAGTAAAGGCAAAGCGGAGAATTCAATTTACTGGTGGGGAATGTCTTTCAATTTCCAAGCAACTCACACTAAAACATAGAAGACATATTCTGCAAATTACTCAATACAAATTTCATCTAATTTTAACTTGTTCACTTTTTATATCCTTTCCTTTCCTAGAATGTTAAACCTAGTTCGCACATAACATTTTACAATAGCGAATTAAACAACAATTAGGGTACAGTCACTAAACTTTATGGAAGTTATATCTTATGAAACTATTTGCAGTTGTCATATATACATATATTGTTATTTGTATATGTAGTCCAGCAGTAATTAATAATCATACAGAACAATATGGTGTGTCGGAAGTTTACGTCGGCCTCGAAATGATACATGACCGGGCATATTTTAGAACAAAACCAGCAAATGTGACGGAACTCATAAAATTATATCGTTAAGCAAAACGGAAGTGCGAATAGGAGCAGATAGTTTAGGCAATTTGTTGTCTTTATTATCAGCTTCAGTTTCGTACATAGTGCCGCCGGAACATCATCCTGAGCAATGCCATGCAACAAGTCCTGAAAACGTTTCGCACCTGGGTAAGCACCGCCCGCTGAAACATTCTGAGTAACTACACTATCACTATTTTGCTTACTACAAAAACGCAATGAAGTGTTGCTGACGATGAAATATTGCGCCAGCTACATGTGCGCGCTAGAGTGAATAGTGATGGATGCAGAAATTCCAGATTGCGAGCAGTTTGTTTACATGTCGCGTAACACGCCGAGTTCAGTGTCATTCACGCGGACTTCGCGAACTGGTTTCTTCCAGTAATGAAGTGGCAAGTAGAAATGTTCTTGGCGCACGAAACGGCGGCGCGGCTTATCAAGCAAGATACGTAAGGTAACCTTTAACGACTTGCCCTAGTTTCGTTCATAATTGTACAGCATAAATGGCGATTAACAGCTATAGTGCTAAGATTTTTTTTTAGAGATTGATATTCTAGTTTGTTCCAATTTTCGTTTAGGGTGTAAGGTTTTCCTTATGTGGCAATTCTGAATAAATAAGAAAAAATAGATAGAAGCACATATACTGTTAACAACATGACTGTTAACAAATAATTCTTGGTTACACATTTTAGTATGTTTTTCTATTCGGTGACCTAATGTAACTTAAATTAACATTAAAATCCTCAAATAGAAATAAAAACAACAAAATTCTGTACGAACAGTGTCAAAATAATATACATAAGGTACTAGGAAAACTTGGAATTGTTATAATAAGTTTAAGGGTGTTAGGATAGGTTTAAACCCGCGCTGCAATCGACAGGACGACCTGTGACAGTAAAAATATCTCGCTTTCATCCTGGTCAAAAACGAAATATGGCTCCTGTGCTAGGTGATAATTGTTCTCATCAGGTGATATCAGGAATTCTAGAGAAGAAATTTCGTTTGGACGATGCTCTGAGGTCGCAACATTGCTGCTGCGGGAAGATGCTCGATGTGACTTATTAGCAGATAGTGAGATAGTGAGAAGGGTTTGTTTTCTTTGGGTACTCCATGTCTTAATGTACAAGTAAATGACACGATGGGTTTCCTAGTTCTGCAAGATGCTCAGTAGATTTGACAATGGAACATCTCGCTATGTCAACAGCATCACAGTAGACGACGAAACCTTAACATGAAGAACATGCTAAAAGGGAGACGGTTTTCTGACAACACGGACCTTCTATTGACGTGACAGAACGTGGAAGAATTGGCTCAACGATGGAGAAATGCGTAGAATTTAGTAGAAGGTATTTTGCAAAATTTTTCTGCTACCCTATACATATTTTTGGATTTCTATCATAGACATTGTAAACCCATAACTCACTACATTTCAAAATCAATCAAGTTTGAAGTAAGTTAATAAAGATAAAAGAGGTACAGTTATATCAGCTTTTTTACACCTCTATAGTTATTAGTTGCAATGAGACAACATCAATTTTTTGACTAATACTTTTAACTAAAGGCTTTATATTCTATTTAATATAAACTCTTTCTTCACCTAATTACAGGCTATTTAAAAAGAACAAAAAATGATGTAGTACAAAACAACAAAATGTAGCCCTAAGTCTTCAAAAACGCTGCACCTTGCTTTTGGTGCCACATTATTTATGAGATAATATTTAGTCTTTTCCCTTCAGATTCGGTTTATGTCGCTAGAAACATTTCAACCTTGAAGGCTTATTGTGCTCTACTAAAAGATATATTTTCTCACTGCATGTAAAATGAAGTTACACAACATGTAACTGTTTCTAGTTCTTTACTGCAAAATCTACAGTTTAAGTCACCATTAATTTTTTATAGATATTCTCCAAGAGTCGTTTGTCCTACTGGAAGACCATGGTAGCTTTAAGATGCTTTCTGCTTTAGAATAATAGTTTTGCTGCTCTTTTCTCGTTGCGTCCGATTATAAATTGTTATGTCCTGTCCTACTAATCCAGAGAATTTTATATTAAGTACGAACTCTGTCTCCAATGAGTTCTGGCCTATAATGATCATTAGCTGATCCCTGACTTGCTGATTCGTCAACTGTTTGGTCGCTTTTAATTTTAGGATAACTCGGAATTCTAAGAAGACTTATTTTGTTCTGCTTTGTCACACCATAAAGTTTTTCCAAACCAAATCAAAGTGTAGCTTTTGAGATCAAAAAAGTTGCATTTTCTCATAACTATTGGATGAAATGTAGGTGCGCTCACTTCTTTATGATTTTGACTCATCTGTTTACCAGAGTTCTAGAGGACAACTTTGGTCTGGGTTCTTTCCACTTTTTCAGATCTCTTATCATCTTGAAGAGAGCATTAACGATATGCTTTACAGACGTGATTCGTCAGCTTGTCTAGAAAGCAGTCCTCTATGCTGCCTATCAACCTTATGTGGTCTGTATCTGTTTTTACTTTGTACAGAGAATGATGTAGTCTGTATAGTTCTCTGGTTGCAACATTAAAGTGGTGGAAACATCTAGAACAGTATCTATTACATCAGTGAACGCTATCTTCATTGCCTTCGTTATGCCTAGATAAATAAGTTTTTAATCTTGATTAATTTTGGTTTAATACTCTCCTGCGTAACCTTTGGTTACCATACAAGGGCTGCATATCTTGGGATTCGTCCGAATACTCTAATGTATATCCAGTGTATCATATTTGACATTAGACCATATGGATTTGCCATAAGTTTGTCTAACTATTACTAGAGTAACTTCCGACTTTGTCATGATTTTGTCTGTATGTTGATTTGAGGTAGGTTTTTAGTCTAAAACATTTGTGGATTGCTTTAGACTAAAAAGTTACTTGAAATCAACGTGTCACCTGAAAAATGTATTTTTCTTTCTATTAAGATAGAAAGATCCCAGGTTCCTCATACCCTTTCTTCGCGTAAATAGTCTTTTGAGGGCTGGCCGTAAGACCTTTCTCTTCAGTCCATCTAGCTACCACGTTCAGACCTTTTTCATACATTTTCTGGCCATGTTCATCGTCTGCCTAGGCTAGAAGTGAAAATCCTTTGTTGCTAAGAATTCCCATCAGTCCGTCCATGACAAGGTTTCACAAGAGAGATGAGAGCACCCTTTTCTGGGGACAATAGCGATGTATATACCTCCTTCCTCTTAACATGCAAAGTGTTCTCCACCTCCAACCTTCTAATAGATGAGATGGTGGAGTTTCCATTTTTCAAATAAGGTGTTGCATTACCGTTTCAATTTGCAATATTTTAAAATATTGCATATACTGAGTAAGTCAGAATCTCTTTGTCTTGAGTCTTATCAGTTGTCAGTTTTTTGTTTTTGAGGCCGGATTTTGAATTCCGATGCGGTTTCCTTAAATATTGCTGGTAGCCATAGCCATACGAAGACTTTTAATCTTTTAAGAACATCCTTTAATTCAACCACAGTTAAAGAGACCTTTTAGGCTGTCCACCACCTATTTTAGCCACTGCTTAGTGTGCTTGTAGGCACAGGGGATCTATAAAAATACCTCTGTGTATCTTATATTTTCAAACTGCGGTGGACTTTTGTTACCCAGAGAGTTTTTTTAACTCTTCTATTAATTTCTTTTGAATTAGGGACCCTTTTTCTTGACCCAAAACAATGTCTGGGTAACGTATGTTTGTCAGACTTTTTACATTTTTACCATAAAATTTGGTTTACTTTTGGCTTCTGGTTTTTTACATTACTTGCTGCTGAGAGGAAGAGGTGGAACAGTCTGAGTCCCCTTGTGCAGCCCCCTCATTTTCTTTCTTCATCTTTCTTCTTTGCTCTCGCGTGATCCAAAAATATGAAATTCTACAAATGTTCTAAATGAGGGCGATCTATCTCTTCTATCGTTTCGATCTCTTAATACCTTTTTTTTTATAAAACGGTTCTATTATTTGATTTTTCTTTTTAATTATTAGTACATATATTTGTCTGATACTTACGTTGAATTGTAATGAAGGTAGTCCTATCTGAGAAAGGTAAAAGCTGACTACTGATTTTTTACTACCTTTCGTTACTAATAAACCAGCGTCGTCACTAACACAATAATAAAATGTATCCCAAGTAACTGTCTCAGATTCTTGTTTCCACTCTAGGTACAGTTGTCTATCTAAAAGTTATCATTTTTATCATGTATTATTTCGATATATATTTGGAAGTTTTTCAAAGATAAGCACTAGAACTCACTTGGCTTTTTGAAAAGATAACTGCAACCATCGGAAGAACTAACAGGATAATACACTTTCATAAATCGCACAATTTCTTTGACAAGAAATTGATTTTACTTGGGACTGTGAAGAAGAATATGTAGTGTGTCTAAAAAGTTCTGTGGATGGCATCAAAAAATAAACAAAAGACAATACAAACACATTTTCTTTATTGACCTTAAAAATGATCGTCGTTCTTTACAATACACTTTTGTTACATTAGGGACAATTTTTGTGTGCATATACACAAATGGCTATCCAGAAATAGATAAGCGGGGTGTACACGTGACCGTTAAAGTAAACCTGCTATGTACAGTGCAAAATATAGGGTCACAATAAAGCAACGAGTAAAGAATATGATGACGCATGAAATACTGGTGCAAAAGTGTGGAATGAAACTGTGAGCAGAAAATGGGTTTAAGACTGGTTTGATCTCTTTCGCGACGGAAAGAAAACGGCCAAGGATTAGCCACGTTCGCATTTGCAATCAACAAACTGCTGATACGAGATTGTTACCAGAGGAATAGGGTAGTAAGGACACGATGCTCATTATCGTCCGATTTGGGCTGGCAGAAAATCTGTTCTCGGTTTGTGCCACATAAGCTGTCAGACGAAGAAAAAGCAAAAGGGATATTTTATTGCCTAATTTTTCTAATATGGCGTTTGATTGCTTCTGTCTGTTTCTTCACTTGAAAAGCGCCATCACGTTTTGCGATTGATTACTACAGGAGTTTTTGCTGGTAGTTTCCATAAGCTTTATGAATATTATCAGTGGTTGTAAAGAAAATCGATTATTTCGAAGGCAATGTAATTGATTTTAGAGTTTTCTTCATTTCGGAAAAAACTCAAAATTTATTACATGAAAATCTAAATCGGAGAGTGGAGTATACTAAGATATAAGTCACGAACACGGAGAACGAAAGAGTCACTATGATTACAACATATGTAATACGTAGACCCAGGAGCGGTCTCTCAAAGATTCTTTAGGAATATGTTAGGTGATAAAACGTCTAAAATATTCTTCTAGATACAATAACTCAAGCCGGAACGGTGTCCAAATCATATTTTTCTTACCACACACGACAGCGATGGAGCGTCTAATATATTCTTCAGAACACTCACAACAATGTTGGGGTGTCCAAAATACTTTATAAGCATTCATGGCGGAGTTGGAATATCCATAATACTAGGTATGACATCCTATATTGGAGCGGTGTTTAAATCCCTCTCCGAAGTATGCATGACGACACTAGAGTATCTAAAATATTCTTAGGATCATTTTCAACTCTAGATATGGATATCCAAATTAAAGCAGTATCTAAATCACTTTTCAAAGCCCATGACACCGCTACACTCTTTGAAATGCTCTAGAAGACAAAAAATGGCTTCGGAGTTAGATATTTCTTTGTTTCGTGTTAACCCTGAATACGACCACCTTCTTTTTCGGCATGGATGGTGGTTGACCTATGATTGTCCTCCCCCGGTCTCTCCTGTCCAGCTCGTAGTCGTAGAGGCTACGGATGATGGTGTCCTTCAGCACTAGAAAACAGGTTCTGAGTGCTCTGGGAGATAAACTTCTGTTTCTAATCAACCACGGATCTCCGAAGATGGTCCTAACGGCCTGGTTCTGAACCACCTAGAGCTTGTTCACGTGAGTTATTACACAATAACTCCGCCCGAGGCAGGCGTAGATCATAATTGAGTATATGATAGTGGTGTATAGCGTCATTTTGTTGCAAAGAGACAGCCGGCTTCGGGGATACAGGAAAAAGCCAAGGGCTTGACGGGCTGCCTTCGCCTTTGAAACCGCTCAATCTACTTGAGACTTTTAGTTCAGCTTCACGTCAAGGCTTGCTTTGAGTATCTCTCGGTTAAAGATTTTCAGTTGCGTTAGGTTGGTCACCAGAGAAGTCAGATCTTTCAGTAGAATAGGACATCTGCACTCTTTTCGACGTTGACTCCTATTTTCGACCTGGTGACAGCACTGCTGTGTCGTATATTGGGTCATCGTCGTACAGAACGTCGTGGAGATGTCCCAGACATAAAGATTGAACAACGTCGCGGATAGCACCGAGACTTGGAGAACGCCGACTCGTATACGCCACTTTGATTACTTTACGCCGCTGAGTATGATGCAGAACTTCCATCTGGAGAGAAAGGACCGATACAGATGGAGCACCAGCAACGGGATGAACGCTGAAACCTTTTAAAACCTTGTCGAAGATCTTGGTCACATAAAAAAAAATTGCGGCATTGATCTGCTTCTAATGGGAGTCTTCCGAAATCTGTTCCACCACCTGAAGAAGTTGGTGGTGGGCTGACTTGTTTTGTGTAAAACCAGTCAAAGGTTCATAGACTTCAAACTTTCTAAATGAACGGGTTAGCTGTGGGTGGTCGAAGTTTTTAACTTCTATATACACCGTACGTGAAGAAATTTTGGAAAGTATTATACATTATATAATGGTGTTACAATTGGAGCTGTAAAACCAGCATTACTTTATTTAATATGAAATGGCGTGTTTTTCATAAAGACTCCACTTTTGTCCATAAACCAAAAGTTGTACAGGAGTTGCTGTAGACTGACGTCCTAAACTTTATTGCTGAAACTAATTGTCGGGAAGTCCAGAGTTAAATTAAGTTGAAGAAAATTAAAAATTGGGAAATTTTTAGGTAGTTGGGAGAAATGGTGAGAAAAGCTATAGAAATGATTAGATTACCTCAATGGTATGAATAATGTTGAAAATTATATATTTTTATATTTTGAATGTACAAAGTGAATGTTAACTATAGTAACAAATTTCCGAAAGCGATTCTTAATAAGGAAGCTAACAAAACAGTTTATTTATGAATTGTTTATAAGTGTAAATTGTCTCTACCTGTTTCTGTTGTGAATAACGACTTATTTTAACAACGCTTTAAAGCACATGTCTCCTTAGGAGCAGATTTGCAACATATAAATACTCCCTAATCTAGATGGAGACAATATGAAGAACAATATTGCCAACTATCTTGGATATACAAGGTTTGTCCCGAAAATGTCGAATCTATGTTAATATAGTGAAATCGGTTTGCGCGGTTGCGATATAACTTGACAACTATTAAAGTGGACTATATTACGCATAAATGGATAAGGATGTCTTCATCGGATCAGTTGGGAGTTGGAAGCTGATAGCTAAGCACATAAAGTGCGTGATAGTTACATTTATAATGATTGAGCGAGTAGAGCTGCGAATCTGCATAAAATTTTGAGCGAAGCTGGAACATTTGTCCATAGAAACTATTCAGAAACCATACAATGGATTGCATTGCATTTTGCTATTATTATTGTCTTGGTTTGACTGTATTTCTTTTGATGTTGTAATTTTCTAAAGTTTCTAAGTTTCTTTGCACTTTTCTTACTTTTTATACGTCATCTGCAAATGCAGACTGAAATGTTTATTCTTTGCAAATTTCAATGTCCTATACATAATTTTATACATATTATCATTTGCAAATACAATGAATAGTAATAGACTTAGTACTACAAGCAGTCGTAATAAAAAGTAAATTCTTTAAATTGTCCATATTTCGTTACAACAATGCGTTTCTACACCTCTTTCTTGGTAGATCAAACACCTTCTCCAGACCAAATAACCGTTAATATTGTTCTTTGTTCTGCCCTAGAATTTTTTAATTATTTCTCTTATGCTAAATATGCAGACTTGTATACTGTGTCCCTTTCTGGAATCGTTCTGGGAATCTATTAATTATATTTCTATTTTTCTCCTTAATTTCCGTTCTATTTTCTTTTTGTTTAATTTTATCAATTATAGATTTGGTTTAATGTCTGTTTTTCACTGTTTTAAAATTTTCTAAAACCCGTATAAAACGATTTATGATATTTTTATTAGTTTACATTTTATGTCCATGACTTAATTGTTTGATTTTTTTGTTTCTTATATTTTCTATATGTTTATTCTGTTTTCTTGCTTAGAGCCTCTCCATTTTCTTTTTTTTTGTTTTAATTTCACTTTTATTCTATTTATTTCACCAGTCTGTTTGGTTATTAGGGTTTCTTATTTTGGAAACTCCGCAAGTTCTCTTCACAGCGGTTATCAGAATGATCGTAAACCTCTGCCACATGTTTTCTACGTCTCCTTGTAGGAAATCTACTTGGATATTTGCAAGTTTTTGTTTAATTATTTTTTAGTATATTTTAATGCATTCCTCCATTAGTTTGTAGGTTTTAAGTTTTTAATGTTCTGTTTTGTAAGCTGACCATTGTAAGTTATTCCACTGGGTTTTTCCTATTTGTGGGAAATATTTTTTATTATTTTCAACATGTAATCGATTATTGACTTTTTTTACTTGTAACAATAAGTTGATTTTTTCTGTGTTAATCTAATAGATCTGTTTCCATTATTTCTTACGAATTTCTTTAATTTTGATTGTGAGATTCTGCACCACGTCATACATTTTCTGTAGTGTATCCTAGTGATCTTTCGTTAGTTTGTTTCTGCTAAAAACATCTATTTGCCTCGTAGGCTTTATTTGGTTAGTCCCATATCTGCACGTATATCCAAATTTTCTCAATACGGCCCTATCTCTTATTTATAAGTTATAATCATATGCGTGTAGTCGGTGCACCGCGATAAGAGTCTCACCTGCATCAACTTCTAGGATGTTAGACTTTTAGGGCACTTATAAACATACTTAAATGCAATTTCTTTTTAGCAAGATTTATATATATATATATATATATATATATATATATATATATATATATATATATATATATATATATATATATATATATATATTGGATTGGACGAAATCTCCCAAAAGTGAACTTCCGTTTCGGTATAATTTAAATACACACCTATTTGTTCTATGTCAGGACCAAACTCCCAGTCCCTAGTAACTTTTATTTTCAATGTTAAAAGGGTGCACATGGTAAATTAAATTTGATATGAGAACACCGTTATGACGGCAATGTGGAAATTCTTTAAAATGATGAAACAATATTCAAAATGCGAAAAAATGATCGTATGTTCTATAGGAAGTTCCATAAAGGGTGTCGAATTTGAATCGGCCAGTATTTTTTATTTTGAAGTCGGTAAGCCTGTTCTTATCATTTTCATTATTTGTTATCACTCCGATTAATTTAGTATTGGTTGTTTTTCTAGTACATCAATTGTTTTGATTCGTTTGCGTTATAGAACAGTTTACAACAGAGCAACGTGTGTTAAAACAATTTACTAAAGCGGCGAAAGTGCCACGCAGCCAGTGCGAGAACGAATCTACAGTTCGCACACTAATGAGGTTTGAGACAACTGGTTCAGTGCGAAGGTGAAACTGCCTGGGCGGAATCGGTCTCGTCGAACGAAGCAACAAATTGCTGTTGTGCAAGGCAGTGTCCCTGCGAGTCCTGGAAAATCGATTCGCCGACACTCGCAACAGTTGGACATTCCGACAACTTTTGCATAAAGCTCTCCATATACACGCAATATCTAACTGACGCAACAACTTAAGCCTGTTGATTATGGGAAACAGAGGCAATTTGCTGAATGGGTGTGGACGAAAATTTCGCAAAAAAATAATTTTCAGTGACAACTGGCGCTTTTCACTTGAGCGGATTCGTTAACAAGCAAAATTTCCGGAAATGAAAATCCCCAAATAATCCAGAACGAGTGTGCGATGTGGTTTTTGGACAGGTGGACTGATAGGGCCATTTTTCTTTGAAGATGATGCGTCAATTGGAAACGTTACCGCAACGCGATATCCAATCGGTTGTGGGCTATTTTATTTTTAAAGCTATGGGGATTAACAATTTCTGGTTTCAGCAGGATGGGGCGACCTTCCACTTCGCGCGAGATCGTTGCTTACTCCACGTAACAAGTGTACCATAACAAACCACACACAATTCTGGAACTGAAGGCGGAAATCATACGCGGATTGGAGGATTCATGCGAGATATCGGGGAGAAAGTTGTCGGTAATTTTGAGGAACGTATAAATGCATGCAGACTCAGTGCGGGTGGACATACTTATCAACGTGTTTCATACGTAAGCGGGAGATTTTACTGATTACAACTAAGTTAAATATAACCACTTTCATGAAAATTTGATGATTGAATGAATTTTCAAATTTGAGGCCCTTTATGAAACACCTTTTATAATAGAAACAATAAATTTAGTGCATCCCTCATAAGTTTTTTTTATTGTGCATCTACTTTTTGTGTATTTATAATATCTTAAACTTTAATCCCATCAGTGATAAAAATAATATGCTAAAATAACAAACCTTTCAAAATAACCTACAAAGTTTTTAAACAATATTTCAACAATATTACTACTAACGCTAAACAACAATCAAAAACATCAACAATGCAGTAACAATTTTTCTTTTGAACCAGATGTCTTTTGTGCGTCCCGACAAAATAGAAGAGGGCGAAGAAGACTTTACGGGGGAGTATGAAGAGGGAAGGTTCTTTTCCAAAGCAGATTCGCCGCTACTACAACGCAATGTCCAATCAACAGTTCTGGCGTCTTCGGGAGCTACGGGACAAGGACTATTTCGGGTTTCGACCTGCAACAGCTCCCTCACCGCTTACACCACAAACCGACAAGACAGCAATAGGTACTAACCATTTTTGTTGCACTAAGCAAGTCTATTTAAAGAGTTTGCTTTTTGGAGCTGAAATAAAAAAATACATTAAATTGTACTAGGAAAATGTAGAATAATTCGGTCGTAAATTAAATTTTTCACTTTCAACAACAATCATTTATTATGTATATTTTTATACATAGCTGTTTCTAACACAGAAATTCGTGCCATCTTAAGAGAATTTTTTAAATTCTAAACATTTTTATAATATTATCAAGTTACGTTTGTAGAAAAGAAAATTTATGAAAAAAAACCGAATTTTCTGTTTCTCCCCCGTGAAGCGAACGGAGAAGGGCATTCTGAGCATTGTAAATACGAATTCTTGAAGGGTACTTTGCGCTACTTTGTGCAACAAATTATTATCAAGTTTTTTACGACATAGGGTGGAAAACCGTCCAAAATTTTAAGTCTTAAGCCACAGTTCTGGGTCAACACCATTAAGAAGACTCAAGTATAAACAATTTTTGGAATGGCGAGAAGTAGTTCAAAATGAAGGTCGCCGACGTTGCTCGAGGACCAGTGTAACTAAGAATATTCTCATTCTTCGCCGCCTTCTCGAGAATTACTGGCGATTAACGGGCGTGTACTTTGTTTTTGAGTTCGAAATAAACTAGAGTAGCGCTCAAACAACCCCAGATGTTATTTTGCTTCATGACAACACCCAGTCTGACACAACTGCCTAAATTCGACAAGAAAATTAAGGATTTGTCCTAGACTACACATGAGATAACTACAAGGCTATATACCTGTCACCGATAAGCTTTACGTCCTATACAAAAATAATAGAAAAAAGAGTAAGGCAATTTGTAGAAGAGAAGATTGAAGAAGAACAAGTAGCGTTCATGCCAGAAAGGCAGACGAACGATAATATTTTTATAATAAGAAACCTAATAGAAAGAAGGTTAGAGAATCGAAAGAACTTATTTTGGCGTTTTTAGAACTCAGAGCGGCGTTCGACTTGATAAAAGAAATGCGGTGTTGGAGAGCCTAAAAGAAACTAATATCCCAAAAACACTCATATAAATAGTATGAAGCACTTACAATAAATTGGAAGAAAAGGTTCAGATGGTAGGAGCTAGATCAGAGAGAGATGTTCGAGCAGTTTGACAACGATATTTGCATTCATGTGTATGTCCGTGATTTCTTAAATGTAACAAAAATAGATTCTACATTTTGTCTTATTTCTTTGTTGGTGGATTTCAATTCTTTTCTTGTTAGGTGTTTTTTGTGTTTATTTCTTCTCTCTATATATATATAATAATATTGTTCGTCTAAGGATGTATTCCCTTTAATGTCTTTTTCTAAGGATATGGGCGTCTAATGGCTTTTTATAAGGAACTTTGTATTGCGTATTACTTAACTGTCGGTTGTTAACTGTTTGCTTTTAATTAATTGTTTCCTTTCAGTTTTGGTGTTAATTTTCACTTGGGCTCGTACCAAACGATGGTCGCTCATATCCACATGATTTAATACCGTTACGTCTTTTATGTATTTTTCATCAGTTACTACAAAGTTTATTTCGTTCTTAGTTAGGCTGGATTGCGCTAAGTACACTTCTTGTACTCTTTCTTGTTAAAAAATGTGCTCATTGCTTTGAGCTGGTTGTTTACCAGCAGTCGGCCTCTTTCATTTTGCAAACATATTCCATGTTTGCCTACTGAGTCCTATCTTCCTGCTTGCCGATATTTGAATTGAAGTCAACGATTGAGATTGTGTGAAAAGATGTATCTCAACTTCGTTGTAGAACTGTTCTACTTCTCTGTCAGTACGATTGCGAGTAAGGGCGCAGACCTGGATTATTTTCAGCGAGTAGCGTCTGTTGATTGTGAATATAGCTTACATAACTCTCAATAATACTCTAACGGTGGTTTTGAGGTATCTTGCCCAGTTTTTGCTCATTATCATGCCTACATCGCTATTTGAGTTGTTTTCCTCTCCCTTGTTTAGTTTTGATAAATTCTTCACCTCTCCTGCGAACTTCGCTCAGCCCTGTTATACCTCATTTAATGTATTTTGTCTCTTCGACTTGTATTAAACGATCTCAGAGAGAAGTCAGTTAAATGTGCAAATTTTCAGTTTCGTTGTGGGGTTGCAGTTGTGTAATGAACTCTTGCCCCCTTAGATTCAGCGATGCTGACCGCATCGGGGCTGTGAGATTCTAAACTGATTATTCTACCCGTCCGAGGACTTTTTTCTAGTTTTGAAATCATTCTTGATGATATTTGGCCCTGCGCGTTGGCAAGCTGGATTGGATGTGGAAAAGATTGTAAAAAAGTGCCCACTACCCTGGGAAGGTTCGTAAATGATTACTCTAAGCAAATTAGACAATTTACACCAGAATCATCGCTATAAAATATAAATAACATCACACTTCAAAGGGTTGTAACAAGGGATGCAGAGGTTGGAAACGAGCCAGTGAGACTGGAATGTGTTCTTTGAGGAATGACAAACATTCTTATAAGATAGCTGCTTCTAGTGCGTCAAGGTACTAAACAATTACCCGTTTGAACTCCAAGTGACAATTATATTATTATTAAAGTCAAATTAACTAAATAATAAGAAAACATTTGAATAGAACTATAAATTAAGTGTCAATGATCTTAAGAGAAAAAATACTCCGTTCGGAATTCAAACCTGTGACTATCTATTTTAAGCATTGCAATTCGATAAATCGTAGCAATAAATAGAAAAGCAAATAATTTGAAATAACATTAACATAATTAGAGTCTTCGTCTTCTAGGCAAACTACATGTAAATGCTATGCACTCCCAACTCATTTCTATTCAATACATGTAGGTGTCTTAGGAGACAAACATGAGACGCAGTTTCCCATCTATGGGCCCGGTGACCATGCCATTCAGTGCCGCGATGAATCCAACCTCCCAGTCGCGCTGAAATCAGCTATATTGTAGTTGGTAATGAAATAAGAGCCGCGCCGTTAATTGCTGGGCCCAAGATCGTTAACATGGTCGACTGGTTATCTTATCAGAAACGAAACTGAATTGCGCGATACGCTCGGCCGAACGCTGTGTGCGAGCCCGGGCTAATTAATTCGCTCGGCAGTGTTAATCACGATGTAATGGCTGTTTACGGCGGTCCGTTAATAAGGGATCTATCGCCCGCTGTCCTGGCACCATGCAATTAGCACCTGTGATCGCGGCGACGCGCTTAAAACGGGGCCGCCTACTCCGGACACTTAGTCGAGTCTGAAGTGCAACCGGCGACGAGCGCGGACATGGATTCCCCTTCTAGTGATAAGGACGACACCAGGCTCCTGATTCTGCAGACGCCCACCAAGACCTTCAAAAACGGCGAGTACTCGCCTGGAATTTATCCCACCAAGCCACCCGAGAGCAGCAGTCCAAGGTGAGGAGAGCAGCGGTTCCCAACATTTTTTTCCGCGCAGTAGCACTTTTTTTGTTGAGTTCCAGCTACAATATAAAATATGATGAACGTTTCATTTGTGTCTGTACTACATCTGTATTCCATTGTTTTTCTAAATCAAAATTTGAAGCGGACCACAGAAAAAGTTTCAATCCCAATAGACCTGATCATGCAGTATATCATACCAATACATATGCTTGTCTCAGAAAAAAATCAACATACTGTAGTATTCCATATTATCCGTGCATGGTACCCTACGGTTTTTTTAATTATTATTACAATTCTATGTTTATGCAAATTTACGGAGAATCAACTGTGTTCTTTAATCGCTTTCGTATTATATACTAGTTTGTTACCTTCACCTTTACAATTTGTAATTCGCTTTGGCAGTTTTAATCATCTATGCTCTTGTTTAGTGCTACACATGTAAATAGTCTGTTGTACATATTTTTAACTGTAAATTGCTCGTGTACATTACTCATTGGGCATAGCATTGTACTGTTCTACAACCCTTCCCCTATAACCATTTCGTTCAACAGTTAAAACATGAAAACAAATCTCATAGAGCTACGAACGAGCTCTGGTAGCCGTACGCAATAAACAGCGAGGCTATAAGTATTACATTTTTTTTAAGTTTCAATTTCTTCCATTTTTAAATTTAACATTTTTATCAAGTGGCATACATATAATAAAATTGATTACAAAAAAATCTGTATATTTATACATAATTTAAATAAGCGTCTTTGAATTTGTAAAATCTCGTGTTGGGATTTAGTTCGGCGATCTGAAATATCTTCATTTTCAAGTTTCAGGAATTTTGCTGCGGCACTTTTTATCCCAAAATCTTTCGTCTAAATATCACACACTTTACTTTTTTATCTTATAGTTATAGGGCTGTTAGTTATCCCAGATATGTGGGATGCTTTTATTCATGCTGGATTCATTGCATCGTTACTGAAAACCTTTTTAGTATTACGAATAGTTTCTGAGGGCAAATGTGTCAGCTTGCACAAAATTTCATGCTAATTTGCTGCTCTACTCGCCCAGTAATTGCAAATGCGACGATATATTGGAAGTTGTCCTCATTCACGCATGCACATGAAAGTTATCAAACTTATGTAGTGGTAGTTTCTGAGACGTGTATCTCCACTCTTTAAAACAATTTGTAGTACTACCTTATCGTGTTAACTTGAATCTAGTCGACGGTTTGGGGGATGATTTAAGTTTTTGAAACATGCAGAAGTTGCAGAGCAACAGCTCAGTACTGTTAAGTGTCTCATCTTTCAGTTTTCCCTTGTTGACCGTAGCCCGTATACATTTAACATTTTCTGATGTTCTTTTTATTGCTGGTCTTCTAGAACGTAGATCACTTTCAACAAATTCCCGGCCATCTCTGAGTCATTTATACCATTCCTTTAATCGCGCTGCACTCATTGCATCGTTCCCGAAAACCTGCTATTCCTGCGGATGAATAGTTCAGATTCGCTATTCGACTCGTTGTCATTACAAATGCGACTATGATACTACAAGTGCTCATTTCTAACCGACCCGGTTAGTGAAGTCGTCCTCACTCGCGCATGCGCATTAGAGCCCATTGTGGGCTCAAACTGTTTTTATTACACTAATAGCTTGATATTTTCAGGAGAGATCACGCATTTTTTAATTTTATTCTTAATTTACCTCAACATTTTTTTTCTTTTAATTCACAGTTAACGACTAATCTAACCTATGCCTTTTTATTTTTTCTTCCTCTTTTATGCTTGTTTTTCTATTTTCTTATTTTTTATCCCCAATCCTCATATTTTTATTTTCATCTGTACTGTGTTTTAAAATATTTAATAGGAGAACGACTGGGATAAGCATAATTTAGTAACCGAAACTACATCTAACATTTATGAACTAATTGATCTTGTAAGAAATGTAGAATAATAGAAAAGTAGACAGAAAACTTAATAGAGGAATAAGAAATTTAAAGTAGAAAAAGACGCGTAAAAGGAAATGGAAAAATTATACATTCAAAAGTTTATAAAAGGAGGTAGAAAATCGAAAACATGAAAAGAATGTTACAAAAAACTTAAAGAAGAACTGTGATAAAAATGAGAAATCATAAATCCTTACACTTTCTTGTATTTATTTTACAACGTTAATCTTTTCTT
The DNA here is from genome assembly GCA_036346155.1 of Sinelater perroti. NCBI lineage: Eukaryota > Metazoa > Arthropoda > Insecta > Coleoptera > Elateridae > Sinelater > Sinelater perroti. Next base: position 1,839,478 of record JARFIY010000201.1, read on the forward strand.
TCGTGACTTTAATATTAAATATCTTGCGTTTCTATTTTCTTTTGTATATATGTTTGTCTGTTCTTTATGATTCTTTACTATTAAATTTTTTATAATATATTGATTTTAGGTACTAAGCAGTAACGACAATGTTCTCTAAGTAATGAAACATAGGTTTGATTATACTAGTGACCAGAAATATAAATAGAAAAACAATAGTAGCAATAGAGGAGCAACCTAAACGTTATATTTACTAATCAATAAATAGTTTAAGAAGCAATATATAAAAAAGGATAATTGCTCAATTACTTTATTCCCCCATTAACTCCATTGACAACATATTTAAACCCCTTATAGCTTCCTTTTGCATGCTTTGAAATCGAAAATGTATTTTGCACTTTATTTTGACAGGTGCTCTGATAGTCAGTTGAGGTGCTTGCGCGCGTTCTCTAGCCGCCTGTCAGATCATTGTCTGTTAAAATAAGTTGCAAAACCTCCAACACCAAACGGCTGTAAAAGAAATGTTATAGCGCTTTGCAATTTACACTAAAACCATAGCTGTAAAATAACTTGCGAGCATACAAAAACATCTGATAAAGTTGGATTTGTCATAAGGGGTACGGGGGTTACAGATAACCTGTAGGGTATACAATTCCCCTTAGTGCTATAACCATTTCTGTATTACAACTGGATCAAGGTACTAAACCATTAGTAAAACGAAAATTAATACGGATATATGCAAATTTAGGAAAATAGAAGGTGGTGTATGAAAGCAGGAAGATGACAAAAACCTATAATTTTATTATTTTTTAAAGACAACTATTAGATGTATTGCGATAAAATAAGATAAGGTAATGAAACATTATATATAAGAGACGTGAAAAAGAAAAATTAAAGCAAAACCAAGAAAATAGGTGTCCTTTCATCAAATATAGTTACCTATGGTAAACCATACGTTTATGCATTTTGTATATCAGTTTCGTATAATCGAAGTCTTTTGATTTAGGTTTTTATCATTCTACAAACATTAACTGTCATGAAGTGCCACATGAAATGAGCGCTCCACAAGCTCACTGGCATGCCCACATATGTCAAAAACTGTTCACAAAGATTTTTGACCCCGACAAAAAAAAACCAATGATTGGACCTTGGTAAACCATGAAACTCGTGTCCAAACATACCAGATTCAACATGGCAATTCTTCGCGTTTCGTAAAATTCTAAGAGTACAAGTACAAGAATCTAATTCGAGCAATCATGTGCAGAACTAAGCTGAAAATACTCTTCGATTAATAGAAAGCTTTCTGAATCAAAACGTCACTTTTTCACAAAGGTCTTTAGAATGAATTGGTCTTTGCTGACAATCTTCATTTTTGTAGCATTTTCACTTAATTTTCAATAAAAGCGTAAACTTATGAATCAAAAAAGACACGAATGAAATCGCTAAAACCCCTTAATGGCCACACGAGGCCCACAGCTCGGCAGATTGAGTGTTGAAAAAATTCATTAATTTGAATTTATGTGCATATCAGTCGGGGAATGACAATCAAACAGGGAGGATCTGCTTCGTTGAAAATTTGTATTTTCGATGGGTTTCTGGGAAAGCAGTGTAATCCATTGTATTGTTATCTTGATGTAAATTGTTTTTTAAGCTGCATACATATTCCCAGCATGTTAAGGTTAAAACGAGCAAACGTCCGTGTAGCATCACATTGACCCTTGCAGTCTAGAGGTCATAAATAACGAAACGACATATCAAACAGAGTTGTCCTATTTTTTAATTTTTTTCTTAAGTTTGTGAAGACATGCTCTTTTTATATTCCCCATTAGAGTTAAATTTTTATTTTAAATTTGTTGAACATTTTGTACTTTTTTTTATCTTTCAATGTAGTGAGTTTTTTTATTTCTGAATATCTGACTACATATAATATTCTCTGGTTTTTTGTAATTTTGATTATTAATTTCCACCATACGAGGCTTGCCAGAAAATAACTGCCAACACTGCGCAACAACATTGCAGTCTCCCCTTTTACACAATACTTTTAGACTGGCACGAGTTTGAACTTGTTACAGCAACGTTATGCTATCAAATTTTTCATGAAGCTTGACAAATTTACTACGCTTATGGGGAACATTATTCTCTATCCAGAGTATAAGAGTTTAGACTACACAGAGTCTTTTTTAGAGAGTTCAGAAGTGGAAGACGAACATCGTGCGCGAAGGCTTTCTATTTTAAATACAGATATCAGATTGTATATTGACTGGTATAGGGACTGGTATGCTGTCCATGAGGCTGTAACACAGTATTTTGACTTAAAAAAGTGGACACCAAAAAATTTCTTGCAGAAAAGGCTTCCCCAGACTCTTTAATCGCCAGATCTTAGTCTCTGTGACTTCTTTTTATTAGTCCGGCTTAAAAATCATTTGAAGGGTGATATTTTGGTACTTTGGATAACATCCAGAAGAGCTTAACCGACGAGTTGAAAATCATTCCAACATAAACCTTCCAGGACTGCTACTAACAATGTTTTGTATTTTGTGTTTTTTATTATTTTTCAATCTGAATTATCAAGGTTAATTTTCAATCTTTTTGTGTTTGAACAGTCAGTCGGTTTACAATTAGTTCCTGTTCACTAGTTTGAGCAGACCTAGTCTAAAAGTTATTTTTTTGAGAACAAAATTTAACGATTGTGTCAGTACAAAGGAGAAACTTACTAATGGTCTTCACTATTCGTAAAAGCTCTAAATAAGAACAATGATTTTCTCATGCCTCTTGAGCGCATTGCCTTCTGCGATCTGAGTCTGTTGGGATAATAATTTTATGGTAAAGATGTTAGTCGATCTGGTCAAGATCAATGGCCAGATTACGCAAATGTAACGAAGAAGTTGTGTTTTACAAGCTTTGCTCTTGAAGCACTAGGTTTCACCATTTTTTTGTGTGTTTTACGAAGACAATCAGAATTTTGTATGACCAAAAGGGGCAACTCCTTTCATAGATAGTCGCCCTTAGTACTCAAAGAGCACCGCAACTATTACCTGAATTTCAAATTATTAAGTACAACGCCGTTGGATCAGATTGTTTGGAAGCGAAAGAAAGTCTCACTAAGCATGTGAAATTTTTAGTTTAGTAGAGAGCTTTACCCAATAGTTTTGCAGCTATGAAAACGGGCTGCAGTAATATAAGGTAATGATGACATCCTGTAATTACCTGCTTAGGGAAAACCTAAATTTAGGAATATCAGTAGCTTTTATTGCAAAAATGCGCGGAATAACTCTCACGTTTCTAAAGATGAACCAAGATAGTGAAGAATATCACTGCGTAATAACCTAACAAGGCAAGCGTTGAATACAATTTTGGACATAATTAGTTCTGCAGTTAATTATACAAGGTGGGCAATACATAGCTGACGAATTTGAATTTGTCATTAATCAGAATGTACGTAATGTTGAAAATTGTGGTTTGAGGGTCATGTAGAGAAGAACACATGGCAATTAATTATGAAGAATTTATAAATTATTGCATTTTACAAAAATTAATACAAGATTCACACAAACCATTTGAAAAACTGGTGATGTTGGAGACATTCAAAAGTCTGGCCTTACTTGTACTATTCGTACACCGGAGAATATTGAAAGGATTTGACTAAGTGTGCAATAGAATCATTGCACCTTTCGCTCTCAAGAAACGGGCATTCTCCGAACACCGTATAAAAAAAATTTACATCTAAAGCCGTCCAAGACCCAGTCAACTCAAAAACTTCAGCCTAGAAACCATAAAAAACGTTACGAGTACAGTATCGAAGATGAGTGTTTTTGGAAAACTCTTAATGAGCGACTAGGTCTATTCTGACATATTTGGGTATGATAATAAGCAAAACTATTTTACCTGGAGGGAGGAAAACTGTAAACTATTACATCTACGTCAGAAGAACTTAACTTGACAAGCAAGTGCTTTCAGCAACATGGTGCAACGTGCTACATAGCGAGAAGACGATGACATGCTAATAATAACGTTTTCAAGGATGTTTAGTCTACCATCTTGATGATATAGCCTTTTAGATCTCTAGATTTCCTTCTATGGGGGTTTGAGCGACAAAACCAAATACAATTGAGGGAATTAAATAAAATATACGAGAAGCTATTCGAAGCACCCCCACCCTCTTCCAGCGTGGAGGATGTTCTACAAGTAGTCCGCGTCTGTGTGTCCTATAAAAGTGGATATTTATCAGATATTATGTTCAAAACTTAATTTCGTGCTATAAATAAAATTAGACAAAATTATTGTTTTATTTAAGCAAGAATATTCAAAAAATAAATGAGCGAGTAACGGCCACTAAAAAGGCTGTGTCAAAAAACGTCTGGTACCGTGTACTTAAAGAAAACCATGAGAAATAGACCTTTTTTAAAGTTTCTGTCGATCCTATGTAGAAACTCTAGATTCTAGCAAACTCCCTCCCCGCTCACTTTCAGCGAGTAGTCCTGGTGTTAGTGCCCAAATGGTATCGCAGTCGCCTGGAGGTACACTGAAATTGGTGGAGGTACAGACGGAAGTAGGTAGTAAAACCGTTCTTTTCCATAGATTTCGTTGATCAATTACGACCTTGTCATAGATTGCCTTTTGCCATTACTTTGTTAATTATAATCATAACACGCCCAGACAAATCTTCTGCTGCGTTCTTTCTGCACTGTAAAATGCTCTGTGTTTGTATTATTACATAAACCTTTAATTGCCTCATAAAAATTCCTACTTTATAGATACTAAAGCTTAATAGCTTTTTGTGTTTATGTACTTTTCGCGGTTGCTTTTCTTTTGCAGATCGATTTCTTTTGCGTTGTATTTTAAATGGCAACCCAACTACGAAATGAGCTTTAATCAGCATACGTAATATTTAGAGCGCAATTAATACACGGTTAACATGCAAAGCATTAACAGGCGTGATGTGTTTTATAAATAGCGATACACCTCTAAATTGATTGTTGAGTGTACCTCTTAATAGCTGCATGATAATTAATTGAGAAGATTTGTTTATACATTAATTACGTATGCTAGCATTTCACATGCTCATTGCGTATGTAATTTATTTACATTTATTTGTTTATCAGATGCGGACGTATATCTCTCTTTTAAAGTGGTCTATAGACGGTTTGTATAAACAGGATAATCCGAATTAAATTGATGTTTCTTAGCCTCCAAGTGACAAAATAATAGGTAAATTACAATTAATTCCGTAGAAGATAGTGAGTGAAAAAAGAATATTAAGGAAGTGAAAAAATGATACACGATTTTCTTTTTTCGTCTCATCTATCAACAGTGGTCCACGAACGCTTCAATTATTATAACCTAATATTTTTTTGCAGAAGTCGCTTCCGACCTGGAGCAGTGCGCAAGATCCGCCGAAGAGCCGTGCTGAAGAATGGAGACTGCAACATTCTGCAGTCGAAAATCTCGAAACACAGAATCAGGTTCCTGCAGGACATCTTCACGACCCTGGTGGACACGCAGTGGCGCTGGACGCTGCTGGTCTTCGCCCTGAGCTTCCTCCTGTCCTGGCTGGGCTTCGCCGTGATCTGGTGGCTTATAGCGCTGACGCACGGCGACCTGGAGCCGCTGCACTTGCCGAAGTTCCAGGAGGAGCAGGAGTGGATCCCGTGCGTCTCCCAGATCGAGTCCTTCACCTCGTGCTTCCTCTTCAGCATCGAGACACAGCACACCATAGGTTACGGCTTCAGGGCCACGACCGAGGAGTGCCCCGAGGCCATCTTCGTCATGTGCTTCCAGAGCATCGTTGGCGTAGTCATCCAAGCGCTAATGGTGGGCATCGTCTTCGCCAAGATGACACGCCCCAAGCACCGCACCCAGACCTTGCTGTTCTCCAAGAACGCGGTTATCTGCCAGAGGGACGGGCAGCTCTGCCTGATGTTCCGGGTCGGCGACATGAGGAAAAGCCACATCATCGGCGCCAGCATAAGAGCGCAGCTCATCAGGCCCAGGGCGACGAAGGAGGGCGAGGAGCTGCTGCAGTACCAAACGGAACTGGGCGTCAGCGCCGACGGCTGCGACGGCGACCTATTCTTCATCTGGCCCATGACCATCGTGCACAAAATCGACGAACACTCGCCGCTCTATTACCTCTCCGCCGGCGACATGCTGCAGGACAAGTTCGAGATTGTCGTCATCCTGGAAGGCACTATAGAGAGTACGGGCCAAACCACGCAAGCTCGGTCGAGCTACATCGCGACCGAGGTCCTTTGGGGGCACAGATTCGAAGCCGTGGTTAGCTACAACAAGGAGAGGCAAGGATACGAAGTGAATTATTCTAGATTTGATAGTACAATCCAAGTAGACACGCCTTTATGCTCAGGAGCTGATTTGGCTGAGTTTTATAGGATTCAAGAACAAGGTGAGTTTATGATGGTATTAGCTCAAGTATTGGGAGGCGGGGGGTTTATACTAAATTTTCTGGATGAGACCAGATGACTTTTTTAATTTATCCTTTTTATTGAAGAAGAATTGATAATACCCTTTTGCAAAAAAATCTAAAGAAAAGATGTACAAAATACTTGCTATAAAATCTCGTCTAACTCAACTTAATTGTTTTTCGCTCCTAATAGTATCTAATAGATGTCTATAACTGGTACCATAAAAAAGAGAATGTTGCATCATGGCTCTCAAGCCTCGAGATCTCCATGTACAATCTTTTACTTCCTCCAAGTCAATGTTCGTCCACTGTTGGATCTAGGTATCCTTCAATTATTTTCACGAACCTCTATCTTAGGTCATTCTCATTTCCTCTCTTACTGTTATTCTTCACATGGCTGATTGACCGCTTTTGTGGTCGTTCCACATTTTTCTTAGTCTCCATCTGTAGTACCACCAAAAAAAAGCCAGATAAATCATCCATAATTGTAACACCTTATAGTTCAAAAATACCGTGGCTAGGATAATGACAGAGGAAGGGGATCAGAATTACAATTTGGGCCTAAACTCACCCCTCTCCTATATATATTAGTTATAGTACTAGCGGCGGCTTGTTTTAATGCAGGGCCATAAATACTTGAACATATTTTTTTTGCTTTTGCTTTTAGAACCAATAGATTCCGTGTCGCTGAAAAGGACACCCAGTGAGCACCTGCAGTCATCAGAGCAATCGATTCCTTAAAAGAGCAAGAACAAGACTTTAAGTAAATTGTATTTAATTGTTACAATAATTATATAGCTACTATTAAACGTAATTTTTAATAAAAACTCGTTTTAAACGAACTTTCAAGCAGTTCCTTAGTTCATTCTTAATTTTAAGAGAAATTAAATAACTATTCTTTAATCACCACCAGGATGTTGTTGGATTTTGAAGCTTGCCGCTACACAAAAATATGTAGGAGTGTACCAGCACAATGTGGACCTAAACTCTCTGAGTACCTGATTACAGCAGACAAAGTCGTGGTTCTATCCCGAAAAAACGCCAGGCTACGGAGTAACAATACATTGAAAGCGCTCTTCCCAAGAAGCTACGATCAAAATTGTCTTTCGGGATCAGAAAGGGAATCTGCTGATGGATTGGTTGCCCTCTCTTGAGATCATTATTAGTGATAGCAACTATCAGTCGCCACATCATTGCCACTCTGCAAGCCCTCGGGTACACTGTGTTGCCTCACACTCCGTATTCGGTGGATCTTACATCGGGCTTTAATCGCTGTGGTGCTGTGGTATATCCAAAGAAGACAGTGAAAGGCCTTTTTTAAATATGAGCGAGGAGAAACAATTATAGTGTCAATCATTTTTAAAACCTGCAAATAATATGCATAAAATGGGAATAATGGAATAGAAACTCAACTTTTGTTATTTGCACGTTAAAGAATACCTCAACTTCCTTAATTAGAGTTAGGTAGGTAATATGGCCAATTATTCGAATTTTATGAAGCGCAATCAAATCATAATTTAATTATAATCTTTTCTGATAAGATACGATCGATTTACGAGCTAAGCTTCATTCATTTTGTTTAAAAACAGGTGTTTTAAATCTTAATAGACTCAGCGAGGAGAGTAGCGTAACGCCCAAAATAAATTTTTAAATAGGATAAGCATAGATGTAATTTATCCTCAAACGGGAAGAAATATTTCAACTAGAATTATACCACTCAACTCAATTTTTTCTACGATGTATCGACTGACAAAAAGTGTAATCAATCTTTATGATAAAAATATTTCTAATATAACCTGATCGGTGTAAGTAGATTGTGCTACGATAACAATAAATTGCAATTAAATATATATAAATAATTATGTGACACTACTCACCGGTCTGACGACCTCTTCGTCGACGACAACGTCCGCGAAGCTATATTAAGTGGGAGATCTGGAATCAATGATGGGAATAGAATGAATGCCAGATACCTTCTATATTTTACTTTGGAATCCTCTTCTTCGACTCTTCGACGTCTTAGATGTCGAAAGGACCTAAACCTTAAGTGGATTGCAAATATGGCTCCAATGACCAATCAACCCTATAAACGGCGACACTTTTCTGCTTCCTCCTACAACGATTGTTAAACGATGGCACGAACATAATTATTACAACAAAATTAATAATCTTCCTGTAAAAAATATTCATCTATTTATCATCGTTCTACAGATTTAATTTTGTACAAAGCTCTTCATAAAAAGGTTGGTGTTTTTTGGGTGCCATGACCTAATCTACTCTTAAGAAAAAATCAGCAAATAACAATTTTATATTTTATATTCTGTTACATTTGGAAAATAAACGCTCGACACTCTTTATAGCTTCAAAGAGTGAAATCTTTCTGAACCAAACCACAATATACAAATAGATAGCTATTGCTTAACAGCTAGAATCTATAGAACTTTGTTATAAAGAATGGACTAAAGAAACCTTACAATGTTGAAAATAATTTGTTATTTTTAAGTAGTTTATAGTATCCACTGCAAAAACATTTTACGTCCTTTTATGTTGATAATGAGCTTCAGCTTCTGGTTATTTATTCAGAAATTGCTGCAATTTTACTTCTGACCCTTATTTCAAGTCCCGAATGTCAATAAGTATTTTACTCTTAAGCTGTTCCCACATCAAAATCTCCCCCCGATCTTAAAAGGCAATCGCCATTTGTTTTAGAAAGTAACATTTTACAGCCAGCCGGTTCTTCCTGATGTTTCTTACTATAACGATGATTTATCTCCTGTGACCAAACACTCAAATAGGGTCTCCAAATCCAGGCTGTACAACTGCAACAACTGTTGGCCTCTGAAATACCTCCACATGCTTTTGCTTTTGAAGAACTGGGAAGTATTGTGCACATTCCTTTGTTATCTTCAAGATAGACCTGTTGCATCCGCCAGTGCATCAAATGTGATTCACTTGTTTGCCATTATCAAATCAAACACTGGTTAAATAATATGTGTTTTTTAGTAGAATCCTTGCCGCCTTTGAAATGGGATATTCCGCAAAACATAATTATCCGCCTCAATGCTGTGTTTCCACACACAGCTATTAATCCCATATGAATGTTCAAAGCAATCATCCACTCCCTTTAAACTACTCCATCCATTGCCTGCCATAATTGTCTGCTTCTATGGTTTTCCCCACAATTGCACTCGTAACACTGCGCAAACGACCCACTGTTTTTCCTTCTGTGAATTTTAGCAACGCCATTTGGTGGCGTTAGATGACACTATAGTCTATCTTCACGCGCGCGGATTTCAATCTGCGTTACAACCGAATTTTTGAGGTGGAGCGTCCCTGTCAAAAAATCATACAAAAAGTGTGCACAGTATAAGTTTTTCTGTCTAATATCATCCTTTTTGAAAATGTAATGCCAAAAATTAAATTTAAAATAGGAATATTGATACTGTAGGACCAATTTTTTCAAATGACAATTGTAAGTTCAGAAAAAGTGGCAACGGTGTAATAAGACTCAGACAAAAACAGGCATGTGCTCTTTCTATCCCTTGTCTATTATACAAGTTTTTGTAGAAAACCTTAAAAATTGATAAAGCTAGTAGCCATCACAAGACATACCAATGATGTGGGAGCACTAGCAAAGGTACAGTGATATTAGAAACAGTTTTAAAATAAATGAAAATAGCCTTCTTCTTCAAATTAACTGTAAGAGAGTAGACAAGAAATAAAATTCCTGTATAGCTCTCATATAAAGGCATAATACGCCCCTGGAGCTAGCCATAGGCTTGATAGTGGAGTCTATCCAAAGAAATAAGAAGACGCAGTTGGTCACTGAAAAAATTAAGTGAAGCTAAAACTCCATTCTCGCGTAGGCAAAACATTGTTATATAAAATCACAAAAAAATGTTGATCGACTCAAATGAAGATTCTCAGTATGTTTAAAACAGCCTAGCTGACTTTTTTTTTATTAAATTAAGATCTTGACAAATCACTTGAAATCCAATTTCGCAAAATTTCCTAGAATCTTAAAAAAGTAAATAATGAAAGACAAAAGAAATTTAAAGTAGTCACTGCTCATTACAGAACTAAACATAAGTTTACCTGACTAAGAAACAAAATCTGTTATGCATGGATTGTCAGTGAACGAGATCAGCCACTATTTGTAGGTTTTTTCATAGTTGTACCACTTCCTCACCAAAGAAAACATTAATTTCAATTAAATAAAAAGCTTTGTAGAAACCGGGACAAACTACCTTTAAGCTGCTATTTCAAAATGTGCGGGTAAACTATAGAAGTATAGAGCATCATAAGCTTCTTCTATATCAAACAATTCTGCCGTGCTGTAATAATGATCCGAGGGAGTAGATGATGCTACAACATTTAGATCATTCACTAGACAATGATTAAAGAGAAAGTGACTGATTTTGAAAATTCTTCAAAATTTCACCCACAGACGCTCCAATAGATCAGAAAAGCTCATAACACCCATAAGCGTTGAAATTACGTGGTTTGAAAATTACTTCAACAGCTTACTTAGGTGATATATTTAAAATTTGATAGAATCGGAACGAATTAATTTTATTAAAATTACTTGACTCGTGTTCAATAAAGCAGAGGCCACGGTGCCCCTTCCTTATAGGAGAGGAGGGTGGAGAGAAGGTAAAAACAAGGAAATAATTTAGGAGTCACCTTTTCAAATCTGCATGCAAAAGCAAGACATTTATACTGCAGAATTGCCACCATCCAGAATTCGCCTATTAACAATTAAGCATTCCATGCTATAGAGTGCTCCATTTTAAATTGGAGTAGGTTGGGTCATAAAAAAGGATTTACTTCAACCTGAATAAGGAAGCGCACCCTCTAAGATATTTTACGACAGAAGACCTGGAGATATTTTTAAATCATGAGACTGCCATGACATCACAATTGAATTGAAAATTAGTGATTTAATCAGTGAGTATTCCTTATCAGAAAGTGTCATAAAAAGTGGCAATGCAAGTGATACATCAGGGTTTTCATCCACAATCTTATAATGAAAAAAGACCACTCTAAGAGCCATTTGCAATTATGATACTATCCTGACAGCACCACAATTAATATACTGATTTGAACACGGCGAGGAGATCTCATCTGCTTTAGTTTATCGCCTCAACTTCAAAATCAGTTGATAGTTCTTTCTTAACCACAAGAATTGAAAGAAAGATATTACAAATAAGTAAAACCTGTAAACTTACACATATAGTCATAACAAGTAACTTGTAAGGTCTGTTAATGATAAAAAATAATAACGCTCTCATTTTTATGTCAAATATAGACATAACTTTCATCTCTAGAGTTACACAAGCAAAAATTTGCTTTACAAGTGTAAAGCAGAGCAGATCCTTTGCATAAAACTAAACTATAGGGTTTAATAAAATTTTATTGAAATGAATGACAAATTCAAATGGAAGTAAATAGCGGCAAAAGTGGCCGGAACCGGACATTTTGTGGCCACTTACAGTCAAACCGGTCTCGATAAGGCTGATTTTCGGCATCTGGACTTGACTTATGGTCCCTTAGTTGAATACTGAAAACGTTATTTCTTTATCTATCACAAATCAAAATTTATAAGGCGTGACAGACGACAGACATGACAAAAGCAGAAGCTGGTCTCCAGCTTGGAAGCTGCCTTACAAGCAAGCTACCTAGCAGGGGTCCACTAAAGAGCACTGCTTTATCACAAATGAAATCCAAATGGAATTGCAAGTACAGATGCTAGACTATTAAGATGCACTACACACAATCTTTAGAGTATTTTAAAGGCAAGAGTAACTAAGTTTAAATAAAGTGAGCCGAGTTTTTTTAAGTCACAACAGAGCTTTCTAATCCATAGAGCGATTATCTGATGAAAAGAATCTTTTTTTCTAAAAGATGCAAGCTAAATTTATTGATAAGCTTTAGTAATTTTAAAATTCTTACTCAAATCCCTAACATATACAATAAAAATATAAAATTTCCTCTATATTCCATAATACATAGAAAGGTTATATTTATTTTACAACTAAGGATACCAATTGTTCAAAAATTTATTCACTAAAAGATAGTAACTTTTAAATTTAAAAAATTATATTAAAATACTATAGCACGATACATAAATACGTGCATTGCAGAATTTATTGTTTAAATACATTTTATATTTTTTGTATTACAAGAAAATTATAAACGGAGATAGAATTTTTAATTTTCAACTGAATTTATTTACAGGACTACCAACAAAAACAAATCGTTCGTTGAGGTTTGAATGCAATTTAAACTTTTGTAAACAGCGCTAAGTAACGGATTTCCATTCTTACATCAATAAATGTCAAGTATTGGCAGATTTAACTGCAAAAATTCCGTATTGATGCTGCATTGAGAGAGGTTTTTATTAAATACGTGAGAAATGAATCTGTGCACCACTTTGGAATCATCGGCCAGCTGCCGAAGCGACTCAAAGCATTACAACATGAAGCAGTTCATTAACGTCGTGAGGATTTACCTGCAGACAAAGACCGAGGATGCCGCCAATTTGATAAACAGGCACTTGCAGGTTGTGCTGCTTCATATTAAATCCAAATGAAATGCTAATGCTTGTTTTGTTGTAGCTGTTGAGTGTTACGATTGATGTTAGTATATTTGATCCGCACACGAACGTGGTATCGGAATTTTTTGTGAGCATGTATGAGCTCCTCTCCAGTGTAGAACAACGTTCTGCTCTTGCTTGGTGTTGTGTAAATGTTCTGTCTGCCGCCTGTCGAAACTCTGCTGCTAGAAATGCTTTAATACACACTTACCAGTTCCTACCACTGTTATCTAGACTACTGGGTGATCACCTGACTGAGGAGAAGAAAATTAGACTATTAGGCCTCATGCAAGCAAGTAGTCCTAAGGAGTAATTATCAAGTTCGTTTAATTCTTATTTAAGTAGGAATTGACCTGCGGAATTAAAATATCCTGGCAAATCCCTCACCTGCCTCATTTAATGTCCACACTTACGCGCTGGGTGGAATGCAAAGATGAAGAAATTGTGACGCTCTCACTTGGCGTCCTCGTAAACTTGTGCTATAAGAACTTGCCTGCTGTATATACTCTGTCACGTTGTAGACATCAAAAAATTTGTTCGAATATGCATGCCACTGAAGGCAAGAATTTTTTTGGGGTTTTTTTGTAATACAGATCATCATAAGTAATCTTGCAGGGTTTGAAAATCGAGGTTCATGTCTGCAAGCTGTTGATAATATTGGACTACATGAATGGCAAAGTTCCGGAAGGGGCGTTTTTGAAACTCATAGAAGTAACCTTCAAGTCTGTGATTGAGGCTTTCAAAGCAAGGGACTCCATACTGCTGCGCCACGTCGTAGAGTTTTTTTTGGATATGTGGAAGCAAAATAACCATTCTGGCGTTCTTTTGAATTTCAATAGCTATGACAGTGAGATAGAAAAGCTTCTGCAGGTAAGATTACATCAGTGTATCAATATAGTGATGCAAAAATAATTTTAACAGTACATAGACCTTTTTATTTGATATTAGTTTACTACTCAGGTTTTTAATTATGTTTTAACATTTTATTTTTGTAAAAAGGGTTTTCTACAATTTGCTAGAAGAATAGTGGTGGATCTCTGTACTGTAGAAGTCATTATTTGGCTAATCTTTTATATGATATTTAATTATGGCCTTAACAAATATGCCGCTGTGTATCTTTGAGGCGCTATCTGGATGGTTTGGGATAAGAGTACTTAACTAAAATTTTTTGGGGATTTTTAATATTATGCCCTAAATTCAGATCAATTGCGCAGGGTTATATATCATCCAATGTTTATTAGAATTAGCTGTTTTTTCCATTATTCATTTGAGTAGTTTGTTTTAGAAGTTCATTTGGATCGTAAATATATTGGATTGAATATATACATAAACATTACAGGTACATATTTAATCAAATTTGTTGGTCTTTCAACACTATATCAGCTGTATTACAATTACTTTATCTTACTCAAAACCTGTCTTACAATACTCGTTTTTCCTAATTTTGATTGTAGCTGCAGATTTATTTACTTCAGTATTTGCCTTAGTATAGGACTTGGAAAAACCACAAACACCCACATTAGAGTAGGTGGCTTAAAACTGCTATGACCTAACAGTTTCAATACTATTCAACAAAACGGACTAATCTAGTTTGCATCTATCAGTAATGTTCTCTCTTAAGTCCCTTGATTGCCTCTTATGGCTGTGGCGATTTCTACGTGCTCTTGGTAATAACCCTGTCTACTTTAGCCCTGGTCTGCTCTGCACTGCAATTTAGCAGAATATGCATAATGTTGTCAATTTTCCCACACGCACATTTATCTTAGTTTTTCGCTAGTTTCAGGAAATTGTTATGCCTAGTGACAAGCTGCTGTTAACTATCTCTATTTCATCTTATTCTCATCCTAGCTCACAACCAGTGCTTTACCTGTCCCACTGGAATTGTCTCAAAAATCAGCAATTCTTCTGGTTTTCGTTAGGTCGCACTGTTATAAGAGACCATTGCGTTTAAAGTTTTTTTATATAACAACATTATTGAAGATAATTTTTTTAATCAAAATATTAAATTTCTCTAAAAAACGAATACATGGGAAATTTTCCATAACACAAGGAAATGGGTAGTACATTTTTAAACTATTCTAGGAAATTTCTCAATCTGGCTCATTGTTCCTTCCTGTGATCTAGCAATGATCCTTTCACAAAGAATAGCTGTATGGATCTTGAAGGGGACTTTATACAAGAGACATATAAGTGACTATGATGATTTGTACAGCATTAACAGCTAACAACAAAAGTTAGTGGAAAATCTTTTCTTTTACCAATTGTTTGAACCTCCTGTATTGGCGGGAATCAAAAGGATTTATGTGTATAAATTATTTTTTATTATATAATTTTCAAAAAGAACAGTATTTTACAACTCCAAATCTTAGTTTGAGATTATCAAAGTCATACGCTCCATGTGTTTCCAGCATTCCTAGACAACCTAGCGGGTTTTCATATTTAAAACGTTTGGAATATTAGTAATAATCATGTAACTTTAAGCTACTATCAAGTAAAACGAACTGGTTGCCCTTCAGTATCTTTTTTAACTGAAAAATTAATTTGTATGATTGAGGACTCCAAAAGGTCAATTATGTTTAATAGTGATTATCGTTTTTGTTCTTACAGGTAGTTGAAAATGCCGCCCCCGGTGGCAGTGGCGACATGACAGACCCAGAATATGAATGCATGGCCCTAATGTTCGAATTTCTCCACTTCGTAATCTTACTAAAACTGCCGAAAATGGCACCCTTGCACCCCAGATTAGTTAACATCGCCCTGAAGTGGATCAAAACGGATCTTGTGTGCTCTGAAGCATTGGCAATATTAAGAACTGTTGCTGTGAATACGAAGGCGAATGAGTGCACAGTGCTGGAGCCATTCTTAACAGGCCTGCCAATATTTCTGCTGGCCATAGAAAATGGGAAAGAAGAGATACCGACGCATATTGAGAATAACAAAAGGCTGAGCGCTCTGATGGAGCTATTGAGAGCCTTGGTAAAAGCTGAGAGCACAAGGAAGAGAGTGCTGGAGGTGCTGAAGCAGGAGCTGCTTTCAAAAATATTCGTGCCGCTTCTGGGCGATAAGTCGCCAAGCGCGAGGGCCAGTAGAGCCAATACATTTTCCACTGAAGCTGTATTTTTGTATGTTAATGCCATAGCGCTTACCCATGAATTAGCAAAGTATGATGTTGACTGGGATCAATTGTATAGAAATTTAATTAAACAAAAGTATGTTGCTGTAGTAAGTTTTTAATGTTTTGTAACTGCAAATAAGATCTTTTTAGGCCAATTCACATGGTATTAGCTCAAGGTTTGTATAATGGGCCAAAAGATACGAAGGTTTTAATCATGGATATGCTGAGCATGAACTTGTTCCCAGTTGATGAAGTAGCAGCTACAATGTGCGATCTGCAACCACTGATACAAGTGGATGCTAGTTCCAACAACAGCAATGCACAGCACATGGCTGACAATCTGTGCTTTCCGGTGATATCTGTCACACAATTAGAGCGACTAGATGAAGTTATGAATAAGCTTAAGGTGAGCATACAAATACTTATTGTGTTAAGATTGGAGACTAGTTGAGTTATTCTATTAGTTTTACACTAGAATAAGTGCTATTTTTGATGAAGACACTTTACATGTGGAAGCATCATGTTTTAGAGGTTTATTACATCATTAATTGAATAAAAAGGTTATTTTGTTGGCACTAAAGACGTTTTATATGAAGTTATTACTAATTGTATTCTACATCATTATTAGCCAGTTCATTAATGAGGGATTAAGGCGCTTGGTTACAGTGCAGATGGACCCATGATTGATCCTGGGTGTCATTTGGTCACTAAAAATAATTGAGTACCTGTGCTCACTTCGAACAAGGAGTAATCATGGTGATCATTTAAGGCACGGTGCTTACCACATTGCCATGCATCAACGAGTATGTACATATGAGATCCTTGGCTTTCTTCATTGGAGGCAATATTTCCTTCCAGAGTTTGAAGCCTGTTATTATTACATAATTGTTAGCTAACAAGATAAACTAGTTGTTATTGTTCTATAGGTATTCAAAATTATTGCTAACATCCAATTTGTTGCATTCTAGTTATACTATTAGATGCTTTTTACAAATCAGCATTTTTACACATACCTGTCTATCAATTCAGTCCTGCAAGATGCAGTTGACAATGTTTTCTTTATAATGTATATTAGAATTTTTGCTGCTTCATTTGAAACACTTCAAATCTATTTATCAGGGTGGATTAGTCCCCATGTTTCTCTCATGTCTGCTACAATACTGCTTACAATGAGATATTTTATTTTAAAATTTATTCAACAGCTTGTGGGATCGTGAAGCGCATTGCACTATCTGTGTAGAAGTTAAGGATACCTAAAAGGGACAAACCTTCTTACTTGAAGGTGGTCATGCAGAATGATATGAACTGGCCTTATAAAAATGTCACAATACTTTTCTATCTGATGACAAACCTGCCAAACTCAAGCATCTTTCTTTGTAACAGATGAGGATGGGCGTCTTTACTTTGGAGCGTCTTCCAGACAGAAATTTCCTCTTTAGAAGTTACGATAACATCTGAATAGGATCGTACAATAAGGATAATCATCTTCTAGTACAAGAATCATTTCGTTCAAACAAAGATGGACACTCAAACCATGTACAAAGTTTTAGCGCAAAATACCTTGGTGTTCCTGTTCTGACCAAAATGACATTGCGAGTTCTTTTTATTGCCACAGTTTAAAACCAGCTAACATCCAAAAGTCGTTTTACTGGCTGCAGTGCAGGCAGAATCTGTCTCAGTACACTTGAGCTTATCACAATGTGAGACCATTATTTGTGTTATATGACAAAGCTTTTTTAGTACCCTATGTATACATTTTGCTGAACAGAAAACAACTTTAGAGATATTAAGGCATTTTGGTAATATCAAAATCTGTTACTTTTGGTTTATGTGCTAATAATTGAGTGAGAAACCATGATGCTGTTCTGATATTATTTAGATAAAAATTAAATAAAATATTAATAATTGGAAAAGTGGTTGAAGCTGGACAGTTAGTATACGGTACTGGTCTCTTAATAGATTATTTTTGGATAAAATTTGATTGGCAGACGATTTAAGTTAGTAGAAATATAGTTACTAAATAGATAATTTAGGTACAATGTTAATCAGTATAAATAATCTGGGTCACACACTAAGCAGTAAATGACTCATCAATCAAATATTTGTTACTTAATAAATGATTTGGGAAAAACTATCTATGGACAGATTCTACTAGAATTTTAATCACAAAACTATTAGGGTTTAACATAGTAAATTAAATGAATAATTTTAATAGAACCTTTATTGGATGGTTCCATCGTAATCCACCTTATGCTTGTCATGTTATTCTTGACATAGTAACAACCAATCAACATTGTGTATTGGGCGATATAGGAGGAACTTGTGCAATCCTTACTTCCAATCATACTTTTGACCAGCATATTTAATAGGATATCAAACATAGAGAACAAATTTGAAATTGATGGCCCCTAAAATGGTTTTGAATGTTACACATTACGTTTAGTACCAAGGACTTAGGTGCATGAAGAAAAGGTTTATAGAGCATAAAGAAGAGCACAGTGATGCTATCTGTTGCCCACAGAATATATCGTGTAGTATCATTTTGAGGGTTACCAACTTGAATTTTGAAATATGTTTAACTTTTTACCTACTTTTGACCCTTTTTATTGTAGTACATAGATAAGCCGTTTTAGGCATTGCCTCTTTATTTTCTTCTATTTAGATCTGCATCAACTATGATGAATTAGTAGTAGTAGTTTTCTTATAAATTAATATGTATTGATTTAGGAAGCCTGTGAACAAAACAACCTAGTGAATGTATCTACGTCTGATGTGATGGAGCTGTACGAATACAAACTAGCGACAATGAGCCATGCTGAACGTGCGGCAATAGCGAGCGTCGAGGCTGCTTCCCAGCGGTGCACACATCTTCAACATCGCACAGCACAACTTACTGCAGAGCTGAGCCGGCTTCATCAGCTGCTGCTGCACACCCAACAGTGCCATGAGGACGCCGTGAAAACAAAGGACAGCGTTTGTGAAAAGAATAAGCAGCTGCAGGAATGGTAACATTATAGGATTTCTTCTAATTTATAATTCACTTTAATGAGTTTGCATCACCAGGTTAGATGCAGAGAAAAACAGATACACCAGCCAGCTAGCCGTGAAGGAAAAGCTTCTCAACGAAAAGTTGCAACTGTTAGAGGAGACTACTAGGCGGCTCAAGGAGACAGACAATGAAAGGTCTTCTTTGGAGGAGAAATTTAGCGATTTGAAACGCATAGTTTCAAAACTGGAGGAAAACTTGCTGAAGAAGGAGAAATTGGTCGAAAAGAAGGAGGAAATGCTAGCAAGAGCAAATGCTAATATTGAACATTTGAAAATGGTAAGTTAGAACATAACTTAATTTCACTATAGATATCTGTAGTCTGTGAAAAATAAGTGACAAAGTTGCTTTAGGTGATTTTTCTACCAAAAATTGCACTATGTGACTGTGACATCAAATTTAACCTATGAAGTCAAACAAAGCTCAATTTTGAAGAACTACTATTATGCTACTAAATTGGTGTTATAAGAAAACCTTGGGAGCTTGAATTAAATATTTTATACATATGCATGATCATAAAATGTGTAAATAACTACTTTTGTGAGGTTTGATATATTAGATTGATGGTTTAATTATCCAGTGTTGTAATATAATTCTTCACTATTTAGTTGATAAAAATACGTCTTGAAAATCATATTCATATTCGTCATATTATGCTTTACCACTTTAAGAAAGGACAGAAAGCTACTCAGTTATTTTACAATCTCAACAAATTCATCGGCAAAGGAATGATCAATGAAAGTCAAAGTCAAAAATAGTTTGATTGCTTCAGATTTAGTGATACAAGCTTGAAACTCAAATCAGGAAGAGGCTGAGAATCAGATTTTGGGACAAAAATTTGATGTCGATCAATCCATGATCATCTGCTGCCTCAAAAAACGCAGAAAGGCGTGAAAATTGGCCAGATGGGCATTGCAAGAACTCTTCAAAACAAGACTAATGGAGTCTGAATTTTCACCGATTTGTAAAACCCTCCTTAACAAGCTTATCACAGGAGATGAGCCTTGGCTCCTCTTCAAAAACGTGAAGAGAAAGAGTTTTCCAAACTCCTAAGAGCATTCTAAAGGTTGTAAACTATAAGAAAGCAATGTCTGGTGGGACTAGAGTAGAATCATTAATTGGGAGATTATCTGCAATGGCTGTTGCAACTCACAAAATGATGAATGTTGAAAGTGATGAATCCCAGACAGAAATGAAAAAAGGAATTAACCACCTGCCAAGTAAATAGATAGCATTAATTGAAATTGATGATGATTATGCTCCACAATGATCGTTGTGACGTGTTTGGTTTTCCAGTAGCAGTAAGCTTTAAAAAAGACAAGATAATTTTGCACCAATTTACTTTATATATATGAAGTTAGATAACCACTAATCATTTTTTGTATTCTTGTTTTCAAATTCTGTATGATGGGGGGGTAGTTCAAAAATTGTATCATTTACTGCAACCAGATAATGTGAGATAAAAGAGTATATGCAATTGGAAATAGATTTTTATATATGCATTGTTACTATTTTGCATATATTTGCAAGCGTTGACCTTCAACACAATAACGCATTTCAAACAGCACATGAACATTAGATTTGTGAAAAAAAATGGTTTCAAAAATGCAGCAAATTTATGGTGATATTGCACTAAAGAAATTACAGTTTACAATTAGTTTTCTTGGTTTAAGAACTAAAGAGAAAAATTGCGGCAGTTAATTAAATCTGATCAAAGAATGACTATTATGGAGTTTTGGAACAAAAAGTTTTGATTATGCGGTAGTGTCTGATGACTTAAAATAAGGCTGTAAGTATCAAGTTTGTTCTGAGGCAACTGACTTTAGATCAGATGGAATGTTTACATGATGGTTGCTGTAGGTCTATTTGTTAACAATATGCAAGATTCGATGTTCTCAAAAAAATTGTCGCTGGTGGCTGTTAATCTATGACCTGAAGATGTAAGATCAGTAATCAGAGTGACACGTAACATCATCTCTTTAACTAAAGGAAAAGTAATGGTTATTCGATTTTTTTATTTTGATGATTTGATGCATTATAAGTTACATTGTACAATGTTTGATAGGTAGAGTTGTTGAGCAACCACATAAAAACAAAAGAACTTTCTATGTCCAATTTTCATTTTTTTAATAAGCCGATTCATTAGCATACATTTTAAGTACAGGTAAAGTCAAGGAGTTTTCCTTACAGAATCAGTGTAGTGAAATAATATAACCCTTTCCCTTTCCTTAATACTGGATTGTCGTGTTTTTGTTTTAATTAAAAAATGTATACTTGAAGATCTCAAAGAGTCCATTTCTCCTTTAATGATAGTTTATGGCAAAAAGTTATTGTTACTGGAGAGAGTCGCCTGGATCTAACAATTTGCACATAAAGCAATATTTGATACACCTCTAGAACCATGAAAATAAAAAAGTAACTGTTCTTGTCTTACAGCAAGTGTCGCAGTTGGAGAAACAAGTAAGGCACATCGAGGGAGAACTAGCAGTGAAAACAAAAGAACTTTCAGAAACGTCGAAGGATCTACACAACTGTAAGCAAATTTTAGGAACTATCACACAGCTAACAAATTCCCAATACATCAAATAAAGCAGTATGTTATACAATTATAATATTTTCTAATATTCTTCAATTTTTATGTCTACAACGTATCGTTAATAAAATTTTATATACAACAGCAGTGGAATTGTTTGAATGCATTTATGCTATCACATTGAAGGGCAGCAAGGGAGGATGTTTCATGTTAGACATACTGGAAGCTATGGATTCATGACTCTTAACACTTAATATTACCTATTGCACAACATCACATAAATGGGCTTCCATAATTTCAAAGTTTTGTTATCAGAGGTTTAATAGTTACAATATTAAGGATATCAAGATATTCCTGAAGTAACCTAAATTCAATGGTACTGGTGTTAGCATTTAAGGGACTAGATGATTATCTTAGGGTAATATGAGTGTGTCATAATTAGTGGAGGATGATCATATCCAGTCTTCCACACAAAAATATTTCAGGACTGCTAATGTTTAATGTTTTTTTGTTCTTGACTACTTTCTTTTTATCTTATGCAAGTACGGTGAGTATTTTTTAAGACTACAAAATCAAACATTTTCAGTTTAGGTGATAACTACAGTTCATTGATGGGAAGAGAGTAACAGTAGAACTTCATCTCAATATAGATTATAAACAAAGAGAGAAGTATACATTTAATTAATGTTTAAACCAACAATACAGAAGACATGATGTTAGACAAAGATATAAATGTTTAGACACTAATCCAGATAGTAAAGCTCGGTATATTCATCAGAATTTGAAAGATACAAAATTATGCTTTTCTATTATTTATAAGAAAGGTATTCACCAAGTTATTTTAGGAGAGATAATTAGCAGGTGTTATGGAAACAATGCAAGAACAATTCCTCGAGGATTTCTTCAGATTCTTTCCTGACTAGTACATCAACCGTTTTATCCTGTATGTTCTTATTCCTCACTAAGCCAAAGGCCTACAAGGCCTGTAGCGCTATAAGCTACTGGTAAGCTAATGGATGCAATGACCCTCAAAAGGTAATATGTAACTGCATTAAAGTTCTGGCAGACGTAGTAACAAACATATTTATGTATGTTTTATTTATAAGAAAGTATGTATGTATGTATAGTATGTATACATGTAGTAATGGATGCAATGACCCTCAAAGGTATATATGTATGATTAAATTACTGTATGTAGTACTAGTATGTATGTATGTATGTATGTATGTATTATGAGTATGTATGTATATGTATGTATAGTATAGTATGTATTATGTATGTTATGATATGTATGTATTATGTATGTATGTATGTATGTATGTATGTATATGTATGTATATGTATGTATGTATGTATGTATGTATGTATGTATAGTATGTATGTATGTATGTATGTATGTATATATAGTATATGTATTATGTATGTATGTATGTATGTATGTATGTATGTATGTATATGTATGTATGTATGTATGTATGTATGTATGTATGTATGTATGTATGTATGTATTGTATGTATGTATAGTATAGTATGTATAGTATGTATGTATGTATGTATGTATAGTATGTATGTATGTATGTATGATATGTATGTATGTATGTATGTATGTATGTATGTATATATATATATATATATATATATATATATATATATATATATATATATATATATATAATTCATAATCACCTATTAAGGACATATTTGAGGAGCATGTGAAGAGCATAAGTGGTACTTTATTTTGTTGTAGACTTCAATAGTTTCCTATTGAGATCACCCAGGTGCAGCTCACTTGATTTTTAACTTGATATATGTTGACGCTCACTGAGGGAATATGCCTAGAGTAATGTCATCACTTAGCATAAGACTGACTACCTTATGCTATAGAAAATGACTACCAGAGAAACGTCTTTGACGCCCTATATTCCCATATGGAATAAAAGGACTGAAGAAGAAGAATATCACCTATCAATTTTTCTGAGAGTACTTTACAGTGAGTCCTATAATTTATTTGGATAATGGTGACTGGTCTTTTGTTAATAATTCTACCATTCTTACGCTCATGTAAAAGATGTTGTCTTTATCATATTCACATTTTCATTCACAGCATGATTAACAGTACATCAACAATATTGAATTTATTCAAAATCTGTCCTGCATTTCTATACTTTCAAAGAAACAATTATCATGGTTACTATTTTTGCAGTTTTTCTAATTCCACAATTTATTTTGCTTTTTATAACTCTTGAAAGCCGGTTTATGACATAGAGGTTAAGGTGTTTGGCTGCGGTGCAGACGGACCCACGTGCGTTCCTAGGTTTCAGATGCCTGGTGTTTAATTGAGTATCTGCATCAGTTTGAATAGAGAGAGCCTTAACCTTGCAGTTCACAGGCTATGTTTCTCTGATGGTAATGTAGAGCCTATTTATTATTAAAATTCTTGAAATTGTACGTTAAAATAGTATCGAACGTTTTAATGTAAATGAAAATCATATATACATAGGTGGGAGTTCTATTAAAAGCTAAAAAGAAGAATTTAACAAAGCAAGTAAGATTGTAGAACTTTGAAAGAGGAAGTAAAATCAAATACAAAAGATTATTGTAACGATCAGCCCCAGGAAGCCAGGCTACCTCATAGGGCTGCAGGAAAGCAAAAAGAGTATTATAGAATGAAAGATTTTTGCAACTATAATGCTGAAAAACAATAGGTGTTGAATTTGCTCCAGGTTCCACTGATTACAAACCTCCTTCATTACTTGTCTAGATGTCAAACTAAAATAGGAATACAATAAACTAACTAAAATAAGCTGACTTGAGCTCTTGAGACTTTTAGCTCAATAATATATTGAGATCTGCCATGCAGACTATTCGAGAATAAGATATACAGTTAACAAATCAGATGCAAATTAACATTAATTACAGGCCTATAAACTATAAGCAACAGGTTGTATGTGGTAAAATGCTAAAACACCTCATTGGATACAGGAATGTAGACAAATATCCAAAACCAGATAGAAAGAGAGCCACTGTTTAATATGCAATGATTTACTAATTTTTGCACAGTTAAGATTTTTTTGCTTCAGGTTCTGTTTGTCTGCCTCTGGAAGCACCTTATACTTGAAGGTTTATTGTGCTTGTTCTGACGACTACACTCAATTGGTAATTTTTGTTCCCATACTAAAAGGCACAGATCTCTCATGAAGTATAGAACTAAGTTTTAGGAGCAATATGCGATTGCCTTAATATCATAGTTACACAAAATATGCATAACTATTTTTAGTTACTACAAAGTCTGCAGTTTAGGTCGCCATTAATTTTTTTAATTTTCCACAAGCTATGTATCTTATTAGAAAGTCTGTGAGAGTTTTAAGTTTACTACAAATACGACTAACTATTGTTAGTAATTTTCAAATTTTCTCATGATTTTTCCTATATGTTAGTTCCAGTTAGTGAGATCTAAGCTAACCCCCAAACTTAACAGATATACTTCTATTTGCTAAGAAAGAAAAGTTTCAGTTCCCTTATCTTCTTTCTTTGCATTAAATGGTTCTACAGTGATCTTTTGGAACCTGACTGTAGTCTTTCTCCTTTAATTTACCTATTTAGCATGTTGAGGGCTCTTTGCACAGGTTCCCTGATAATGCTAATGAATTTTCCTTCTGCACAGATAAATAACTAAGTTATCAGTCCATCCACGGCAAGGTTCACAGGAAAAGTGAAAAAAACTCCCGTCTGGGAAGATTCTCCTGCCAGTGTTTCGTTCAGTAGCTATATATATACCACTCTTCCTCTTAGCATGCAATCAATCCATCTGCTAGTATTATCTACCCCCAACTTTGTAATAATTGAGGTGATGGAGTTGGAAGACATTGTCAGATTTTTGGTATGTCCAAAAAGGTACCTAAAAGAATCTTTTTGTTTTCTAGCACTTTTTTCTTCATTTCCTAGGTAAGGTAGCGCAGCAGCATTTCCGCTGATGACCCTACCGATTTTGGTATAGAGGACTGTTTACCAATGCCTTGCCCCTAATGTACCTGTTAACCTTAAATGTAAATTATATGAGACTAATGAGTAGCTTTTTGATTGAGAATAATTTGACTTACCAGTCTTTGATATAAGCACTGCTTTGGTTTCCACATTATTAATAAATAATTAAGGGCCATGCTAACTCTTAGAACTTGCCAAGAAAAAAGATTCAATCCCTTCTGTAGTTTGATTAGAAGGATCTGATCTGCTCCCAGTAACTGAATGGCTCAAATGAGTTCACCACCCATTTGACCTTAGATAGTTACCACTTTCTTGGCACTTTGTCCCCCTTTGTTGGTCTATCCAGATGCATCAGGGTTTACATTTGGCCAATCAGAGGGTTGATTTTCCATACTAGTTACTAGAGTACTTATTGAGCACCTGGAAACCTTGGAAAAAATCAAGTCACCACTATTCAGTTCAACTACATGACAGTCAGGGTCGGTGGTAGGCCATTTTATTTTTTGCCTCATAAATTGAATTTGTGTATCACTGGATGTGCGTGAGAGATACAAGACTGGAATATTTCTTTAAACCAAGAAAAGATTGTTTTCAAAGAGTTTACAGTTGGGCAATTGCAAAAAAGTTCTAAATCTGCTTATAGTTTTAGTAACTGATAAAATGGTATGAGCCAAATGTATTGTGGAGTACATGATTAATATGGAAATCTGCTTTATTCTAGCAAATCAGTTACATTAAATTAGTGACTTAACTGAAAATGAAAAGTAGCTACTACTTAGATATATAAATCTTCGATGCCTCTTTGTAATATCTGCAACTCCAGAATATCATCAGTGTTCAAGTCTAATACACAGCTGAACCAACCCTCTCTCTCCATATAACCATGTGTCATGGTAAGTTTTTGTTTCACTGTGTTTAAGATTAATTCGTTAATCATATTGACAGACAACTTCCTATACAGTTTAAATAATTCATTATAATAAACTAACAGAAAGAAGTTTTCAATAGATTAAATACTCCATTATATTCTTATAATAAATTAAAACACTTGATTAAAAACTAAATAGAAAGCTATTTACATATAAGTAAAATAAAATAGCCCAGCATTAATTTATTTTTAACCCTTTAAACTGCCTGGCAAGCAAGAATATTTCAGCAGAATCAGATCTGCTCGCCTCAGGCTTAACAACTCGCACATGTTTGTAAAAACGCACCATGTCTTCTTCCAGTTTTTTGGTCTGCCCACTTTGCCACAGTTTTACGATCAAAGTGGCATCAACCTTGACACTAGCACTGCAAACCGAAGCACCATGTAACACAAATGCACAATATTTTCGACATCCATGTCTCTTATTCCAGTTGCACTTGGAGCCATATCAGACATCACAACATCGGCCTTCCGACCACTCAGCAAATCCTTAATTTTGTCCTGTGATGCCGGTAAAGTAAAATCTGTGTTGCCAAGCACTGTGGCTCCCTGTGTATTTATTAACATGTTTTGATAAATATGGCAATTTTAAAACCAACAACTTACAGGTATAGGGTAAATCTGTTGTTTATCGACAGCTATCACAGCTCCCGTCGCGGTTGCATCGACTCTTTGTACAGCCACCTGCGTCCACGATCCTGGCGCAGCACCACAGTCTATTACCACCTGCCCTGGATTCAAGAATCGGAAACGATTGTCCATTTCTATCAGTTTAAAAGCACTGCGACACCTGTAAGCCCATAATGAATGGTGCGGCAAGCATTTTAGGCAATACCTACCGGTAATTCAGCATATGTGCCTTCTCAACATAGGGATCTGACAGCTGTCGCCTAAGCCAGTCCTGCGAGCTTACACCTTTCCCTTTCAAACTGCTGGGTATCACGCTTTTGCAACACGGGAGACTCGTGCATAGGGCTCTGTAAAATACTTTCCACATTATTTTTTCATGATTAGATCATTGCACAATTAGGTTATGTGGTTGTTAATTTATTTAGCGACAATCTAAAACATTAACTAAAGAAGATCCCCAAAACAAGCTAAAGCCTCAATTACTACAGAAAACATTCAGAAGAATTTTGATTAAAATAGTAGGAGGAATTTAACTTTAATTCTATAACACGTAGAATAGTACAAAACCGAATTGATTGGCCTTATTAAAGTTTATTTTTGCACTGACCTGTATATAAATAATTTGCAGCACCCTGTTATCGTGTATAACAGGAGAAAAAATGAACGCGGGTTTTGAATGCGTGTTTTACTTCAGTTGTTTTAAACGCGTCGTTTCAGCTCCATTTTGATGAAAGTGCATTAATTTGTAAATTGTGCTGTGCAACGAATAATTAGATTCATTAGGCTGGTTATCATTAAATTATCTTATTATATGTAACGAAATCAGTCAGGTTTAAACAGAGAATGATACTAGAGTAGGTGCGGAAGGTAGCGTAAGCAAAAGGCTTTCTCCTGTGCGCCACTTTTAGATATCTGGGTGTGCAATTGCTATATGCACTTGATTAACTCGGTTTGAATAAATTAAAATAAACGGAAACCCTAAAATATATCATTATAATTTAAGCTTGTACTTGTGGAAAATCGGCAGCGTGGTCGTGCGGTTGAGGCGGTTTAATTATATACCTCATAGAATAGTACAGAACCGAATTAAGATCAGCCGTATTAGAAATACTCTTTTTGTGCTGACCTGCATATAAATAATTTGCAGCACCCCATTATTAGGCATAACGAGAAAAAAATTAAAGTAGATTTTTGAATGCATATTTCACTTCAGTTGTTTTAATCGCGTCATTTCACCTCCATTTTGATGAAATTGCATTAATTTGTAAATTGTGCTGTGCTATGAATTATTAGAATCATTAGGCTGGTTATTAATTTATTTTTTGTTTCATCATTATTATATGTAATGAAATCAGTCAGGTTTAAGTAGAGAATGAAAGTAGAGTAGGTGCGGAGGGTAGTGTAAGTAAAAATCTTTCCCTTGTGCGCCACTTTTAGAAGTCCGGGTGTGTAATTGGTATATTCACTTGATCAACTCGGTTTGAATGAATTCAAATAAGCGGCAAAACCCAACAATATGTCATTTCAATTTAAGCTTGTATTTGTACAAAAACGGCAGCGTGGTCATGTGTGTTGCGGTGCGGATGAATCCAGGTTTATTCCCGGAGGTCTCTAATGCTTAGCAGCCGGCTTACTTAGCCACTAAAAATAATTAAGTACCTGTGTTTGCTTGTCACATCGTTCCCCATCAGAGACTAAAAAATCCAGCCACCCACTTGGCTGCTATAGAGAACAGAATGCAAGTGTTATGAACTTTTTGTAACAATCATTACTATTCTGCAGCTATTTCTCCCGATGTTCTTTGCAGCTATTTCTTTTGGTGTTCTTTGAGAACGTTGTTGTCATCAAGCTTGGTTTTCTACTTCAACTTCCTCCACAGTTCTTTTGGTACATATACGTCGTTTCGCTTCATTTAATGCTGCCCTTTCATCCGCAGTCTGCTCACTTATTCGTTTTCTCATGTAATTTCTGTGGTGCTCAGCTGTTTGTACCCGTTCCATGCCAAAGAATGCTTATTTACAAAAAGGAACAGAAAAACTAAAACAGGATAAATAATATAATTTTGATTTAACATTGCAGTGTGCTTTAAAGATATGATAATTGTTCGTATATTTCCGCGTGGCCCCAAACGCGTTACTCGGGCAACAAATGCTTATCACATGGACAGGGGACCCGAAACCAGGGATCTCTGCATCGCGCTTTAAAGATATTAGATGATGAAGGGGCAAACATTTTAGGCAGTACCTACCGGTAATTCAGCATCCGTGCCTTCTCAACATATGGATCTGATAGCAGTTGTCTCAGCCAGTCCGCCGAACTTATATCTTTTCCTTTCAAATTGCTGGGTATTACGGCTTTGATACACGGGAGGCTCGTGCTAAGGGCTCTGTAAAATACTTTCCACATTACTTTTGTCATGATTAGACCATTGCACAATTAGGTTATGTTGTTGTTGCTTTATTTAGCGACAATCTAAAACGTTAACTAAAGAAAATCCCCAAAACAAACTAATTACTACAGAAAACAATCAGAAGAATTTTTATTAAAATATTATTTTGTGTATTTTTGAAGAATGTACAAATTTGACTTTTCGGGTTATGTATTATAAAGATTTTTTATTTTTATTTCTCGAATGCAACCCACTTTTGGGTCCATTGTAACCTCAAAATGGAATTTATCTTTAATTATATACCTCGTAGAATAGCATAGAACTGAATTAAGATCGATCGTATTAAAAAGCTTATTTTTGACCTGACCTGTATATAAATAATTTGCAGCACCCTGTTATGGTATATAACAGGAAAAATGAACGCGGGTTTTGAATGCGTTTTACTTCAGTTGTTTTAAACGCGTCGTTTCAGCTCCATTTTGATGGAGCATTAATTTGTAAGTTGTGCTGTGCTACGAATAATTAGATTCATTAGGCTGGTTATTAATTTATATTTTGTTTCATCATTATTATATGTAATGAAATCAGTTAGGTTTAAACAGAGAATGATACTCGAATAGGTGCGGAGGGTAGCGTAAGTAAAAGGCTTTCCCCTGTGCGCCACTTTTAAATGTCCAGGTGTGCAATTGGTATATGCACTTGATCAACTCGGTTTGAATGAATTCAAATAAGCGAGAAACCCGAAAATATATCATTTCAATTTAAGTTTGTACTTGTGGAAAATCAGCAGTGTGGTCATGTGGGTTGTGGTGCAGATGGACTCGGGTTTATTCCTGGAGCTCTCTGGTGCCTAGTGACCGGCCTACTTAGCCACTAAAAATAATCGAGTACTTGTGTTCGCTTCGAGCAAGGGGTAATAATGGCGGTCGTCTAAGGTGTGGTGCTCGACACATCGTCCCGCATCAGAGACTAAAAAATCCAGCCAGCTATGCTTGGCTGCTATAGAGAACAAAATACAAGTGTTACGAACTTTTTGTAGCAATCGTTACTATTCTGCAGCTATTTTTTCCGATATTCTTTGAGAACGTCGCAGTCGCTTTGCTTCGTTTCTCTGCAGCTGTTTCTTCCAGTTCTTTGAGAACGTCATTGTCATCTTGCTTGGTTTTCTACTTCAACTTCCTCCGGAGTTCTTTCAGCACAAATATGTCGCCTCGCTTTATTTATTGCTGCCATTTCATTTGCAGTCTGCTCACTTCTTCCTTTTTTCATGTAACTTCTGTGATGCTCAGCTGTTTGTACCCGTTCCATACCAAAGAATGCTTATTTGCAAAAAAGAACAGAAAAACTAAAACAATAGAATAAATAATTTAATTTTAATTTAAGTTTTAAAGCTGCAATATGCTTTAAATATATAACGATCGTTCGTGTATTTCTGTATGGCTCCGAACGCATTACTCTGGCAACCAAAGCTTTTCACACAGCTGCCGGCCCGGGCACCTCCGCATCGCGCTTTAAAGATATTAGATGATGATGGGGCAAGCATTTTAGACAGAGCCTACCGTAATTCAGCTTCCATACCTTCTCAACATAGGGATCTGATAGCAGTTGTCTCAGCCAATCCGCCAAGATTACATCTTTTCCTTTCAAATTGCTGGGTATTGCGCCTTTGCAACACGGGAGGCTCGTGCTTAGGGCTCTGTAAAATACTTTCCACATTATTTTTGTCATGATTAGACCATTGCACAATTAGGTTACGTAGTTGTTGATTTATTTATTGACAAATCTAAAACATTAAAGAAAATCCTCAAACCAAACTAAAGCCCGAATTACTACAGAAAACATTCAGAAAAATTTTGAATAAAATATTATTGTGTGTATTTTTGAAGAATGCACAAATTTAATTTTTCATCTTATGTATTATAGAAAGTAGATTTTTCATTTTTATTTCTTGAACGCATTGAACCCGTTTTTACGTCCATTGTAACCTTAAAATGGAATTTAACTTTAATTATATACCTCGTAGAATAATCTAGAATGGAATTAAGATCGGCCGTATTAAAAACTTATTTTTGAGCTGACCTGACCTGTATATAAATAATTTGCAGGACCCTGTATAACAGGAGAAAAAAATGAACGCGGGTTTTGAATGCGTGTTTTACTTCAGTTGTTTTAAACGCGTCGTTTCAGCACCATTTTGATGAAGGTGCATTAATTTGTAAATTGTGCTGTGCTACGAATTATTAGATTCATTAAGCTGGTTATCATTAAATTATTTTATTATATGTAACGAAATCAGTCAGGTTGAAGCAGAGAATGATACTAGAGTAGGTGCGGAGGATAGTGTAAGTGGAAGGCTTTCCCTTGTGCGCCACTTTTAGATATCCGGGTGTGCAATTGGTATATGCACTTGCCCAACTCCGTTTGAATGAATTCAAATAAGCGAAAACCCAAAATATATTATTTCAATTTAAGCTTATATTTGTGGAAAATCGGCAGCGTGATCATGCGGTTGAGGCGGTTTAATTATATATCTCGTACAATAGTACAGAACCAAATTAAGATCGGCCGTATTAGAAAGCATCTTTTCGCGCTGACCTGCATATAAATAATTTGCAGCAACCTGTTATTGGGCGTAACGTAAAAAAAATTAAGGCAGGTTTTTGAATGCATATTTCACTTCAGTTGTTTTAATCGCGTCATTTCACCTCTATTTTGACGAAATTGCATTGATTTGTAAATTGTGCTGTGCTAATGAATTATTAGAATCATTAGGCTGGTTATTAATTTATATTTTGTTTCATCATTATCACATGTAATGAAATCAGTCAGGTTTAAGCAGAGGATGATAGCAGAGTAGGTGCGGAGGGTAGTGTAAGTAAAAAGCTTTACCCTGTGCGCCATTTTTAGATATCGGGGGTGCATAATTGGTATATTCACTTGATCAATTCAATTTAAGCTTGTATTTATGGAAAATTGGCAGCATGGTCATGCGTGTTGCGGTGCGGATGGACTCAGATTTATTCCCGCAGTTCTCTGGTGTCTAGTGGCCAGCCTATTTAGCCACTAAAAATAATCGAATGCCTGTGTTCACTCAAACAAGGGGTAATAATGACGGTTGTCTAAGGCGTACTGCTTGCCCACTCCTCTCGCATCAGAGACTAGAAAATCCAGCCAGCTACGCTTGACTGCTATAGAGAACAGAATGCAAGTGTTACGAACTTTTTGTAGCAATCGTTACTATTCTACAGCTATGTCTTCTGATGTTCTTTGAGAACGTTGTTGTCGTCAAGCTTGGTTTTCTACTTCAACTTCCACCAGAGTTCTTTCGGCACATATAGGTCGGCTCGCTTTATTTATTGCTGCCCTTTCACTGCAGTCTGCTCACTTCTTCCTTTTCTCATGTAATTTCTGTGGTGCTCAGCTGTTTGTAACCGTTTCATACTAAAAAATGCTTTAAAGATATTAGATGATGATGGGGCAAACATTATAGGCAGAACCTACCGGTAATTCAGCATCTGTGCCTTCTCAACATGGTGATCTGACAGCTATCGCCTAAGCCAGTCTTGCGAGCTTACACCTTTCCCTTTCAAATTGCTGGGTATCACGCTTTTGCAACACGGGAGAATCGTGCTTAGGGCTCTGTAAAATACTTTCCACATTATCTTTTTCATGATTAAACCATTTCACAATTAGGTTATGTTGTTGTTAATTTATTTAGCGACAATCTAAAACATTAACTAAAGAAAATCCCCAAAACAAACTAATTACTACAGAAAACATTCAGAAGAATTTTTATTAAAATATTATTTTGTGTATTTTTGAAGAATGTCTAAATTTAACTTTTCGGGTTATGTATTATAAAGATTTTTCATTTTTATTTCTCGAATGCAACCCCCTTTTTACGTCCATTGTAACCTCAAAATGGAATTTAACTTTAATTATATACCTCGTAGAATAATAAGAATGGAATTAAGATCGGCCGTATTAAAAACTTATTTTTGAGCTGACCTGACCTGTATATAAATAATTTGCAGCACCCTGTATAACAGGAGAAAAAATGAACGCGGGTTTTGAAAGCGTGTTTTACTTCAGTTGTTTTAAACGCGTCGTTTCAGCTCCATTTTGATGAAGGTGCATTAATTTGTAAATTGTGCTGTGCTACGAATTATTATAATTATTAGGCTGGTTATCATTAAATTATTTTATTATATGTAACGAAATCAGTCAGGTTTAAGCAGAGAATGATACTAGAGTAGGTGCGGAGGGTAGCGTAAATAAAAGGCTTTCCCCTGTGCACCACTTTTAGATATCGGGGTGTGCAATTGGTATATGCCCTTGGTCAACTCGGTTTGAATGAATTAAAATAAACGTAAACCCTAAAATATATCATTTTAATTTAAGCTTGTACTTGTGGAAAATCGGCAGCGTGGTCGTGCGGTTTAATTATATGAATGAATGAATGGCTTAACACCCCTTGCAGGGGTTTCGCCGCTTCTAAGGAAGCTTTCGAGATCCTTTGCAGGGGATCAGCCTCGATGTAATTATATACCTCATAGAATAGTATAGAACCGAATTAAGATCAGCCGTATTAGGAATAATCCTTTTGTGCTGACATGCATATAAATAATTTGCAGCACCTTGTTACTGGGTATAATGGAAAAAAATTTAAGGCAGGTTTTTGAATGCATATTTCACTTTGTTTTAAACGTGCCATTTCAGCTCCAATTTGATGAAAGTGCATTAATTTGTCAATTATGCTGTGCTATAAATTATTAGAATCATTAGGCTAGTTATCATGAAATTATTATATTATATGTAACGAAATCAGTCAGGTTTAAGAAGGGAATGATACTAGAGTATGTGTGGAGGGTAGCATAAGTAAAAGGCTTTCCCCTGTGTGTCATTTTTAGATATCGGTGTGTGAAATTGGTATATGCACTTGACAAACTCAGTTTGAATGAATTGAAATGAGCGGAAATTCAAAAATTTATATCATTTCAATTTAAGCTTGTAATTGTAGAAAATCGGCAGCGTGTTGCGGTGTGGATGGACCCCGGGTTTATTCCCGGGGCTCTGCGATGCGGCTGGTCTATTTAGTCACTAAAAATAATAACTAATAATATCTGCGTTTACTTTGAGCAAGCGGTAATAATGACGGTCGTCTAACGCATGGTGCTTGCCACATCAGAGATGAAAGCGAACATATTTGAACCTCAACTTTCTCAGTTTACAGGCCATGCTTCCACGCATGCAGTTAGAGCTTTGCCATTTTTATTATTTATTTATGGAAAACAAAGAATTCTGGTGACAAAATAACCTGGAGGAAACTTTTTTCTGTATGTTCAAATCTAGATGCAGATATCCAGATATCTTGTTGAATTATTATAAACAGGCTATTCAGCAACTTATCAAATTCCATGAGATAGATAGTTTATGGTTCATTCTAAGATCTTCATAATAAAAACTCCTTGAAATCATAACAAATGAAGCCAGGCATCGGCAAACCTGTAGATAACAATAAAACATAGGGTAGTGTTACATTACAAATTTATTTTAAATAAATATACAGCTACCCTAAAATCCCTTAGTAGTGGAGATTGCCGTCGTGCAAATACGATGTTGCAATCCGCTCTAGGTCTTCCAAGCTCAAACTGCGCACTTTACTGTGAAAGTCCTTCATGAACTCGTCCACTATTACTTTGGTCTGTTTCTCGTTGTAGTACTTCTGCAAGAAACGCCCTAGGGCGACTTCCAACGTTTCAGGCTTCTTAATGACGAGGTGCAGCTTGGTACCGTCCTTGATCTTCGGGTAGAATCCAATAGTCTTGTCATCTGCGAGGGTCTTGCCGTGGAATACCAGCGTCTGCTGTGTGGCGAGTATTTTCATGTTGTGCTCCACTTGTTTCTTTATTTCCAGGATCGTTGTGTTTTCCTGCGCCTCGATCATGCAGTCGTCGCCCCCCAAAACTTTCACGAATATCTTCATGATTGAGGTTAGTTACCACCAGAGCAAGAATGGTATGCTATATTTACAAATGGTCAGGTCGTCGCAATAACTAAATAATTACATTAATACTCATTACTTAGTTAACCTGTCTGAATTATAACAATATAAAAGTTTTACATGAAATGACAGTAGCGATAGGAAAGAACATTTGCTGGATCATAGGGAATGACACGTACTGGAATTACAAAGTTGATGACTGATTATTTTTAAATCTTAATTGCAAATTAAGAGTTCTTGTAATTTTATATTCTATTTTGTGTTATATAATTTTTTTAACATTGAAATAAAAAGTAAGATTTCCACATTTTGTTGGAATAGTAAAGTAAAATAATATTGCTACGGATAGATATTTTATCAAATACCACGTATAAACCGTATATTAATTTTTACGATGACAATTTATTTAGTTGTTATGACAACGCGATTTACCGGGTGTTTGAAATTTCTGACATATAAGATGCTTTAAAAGTAATGTTTTAATGCGATTAAAAGATCGTAATAATTATTTAAAAATATTGTTAACTGTTTCATAATTGTTTTTACTGCAGTTTGAACTAGAATTTACTTTTCTAATGTATGTAGTGTTATCGTAATTATTACTGTACCACTAAAAGATTGGTAAAATACATAAAATTAATTTTCCTACAAAATTAAACTACTGTTGACGTCACTTGGCTTACTACAGGTAACGGCTTTTCCTATTGCTAATTGAAGTGCATCTGTTTGGACTGGAGATATTTCTTTCTTTTGAGTAAGGCTTGGTGCAGAAGCTTTTCGACACCACACATCGCTAAAGCTATCGCTGCGCCGTAGACCCAAAGAAGAATAGCAGGGTACGCGTCCATTATTCCAACGCTTTCAAAGCTGCCCCCTTTGCTGTAACACTTTGGCCTCTTGAACACGCGATAGTAGTTTCTTCTTCGGATCCCATACTCCTCTATTCTCAAATAACTGCAACATATCAAATTAATTGTTGACCTAGCTAGCGCCTAAATGCTTACGCCACTTTTAGGATTTCCTTGTAAGGCGAATTCTTGGGGACGCAAGAGTACCCGCCCGGAGACTGGAATTAGAAGTTATTTGGAGATTATTGTATTATTTTTCTTTTTTCCCTCTTAAATGTTTGTTCAATCATAGATCTCTTGTCGTAAAAAAATTGAAAATAGTGCAAAATTTCTTCTGAAGCATGTAACCGACAACAAAAATGACCGAGACATAGCTCGTCAAACTTTTGGAGATTTTTTTTGTTTCGAGTTAATCTTCCTTAGTGATAATCAAAATTAAAGACTTACTAAAATTAAGTACAAAAATAAAAACGATGTCGTTAGGGTGAACTAAACGGGAAATTCATGGAGAATAATATCCAAAAGGAAGAAAATTTGGTCTTGATTTTCTTTTCTGGTCATAGGGAAAATATTTTTTTATTGATGGCTGGTACATGTTCTTTATCCTAGACAGAGTTGATAATTGCATTAAATGATGAGCAAAAAGCAGCTCATAAAAAAATTAGCTGTTACGTCTTTAGGTTGCTCTTTTGGACAATTTAAAAAAGTACCGACCGAGTTAAAAAGACGGCATATTTTGCAGGAGCGTTTTAGTACGATTCAGCATAAAGCCTATCCAATACCAAGAGTTTCCTTTTGATTTAGAGCTCGTCAGATGGTGTCTTATTGATTAAGTCTAAGCTGTCCTATATATATTTTTAACTTTGTTCACTGGTTTAAATTGTTTAGTGGAAAAAATATGGAAAACCTTGGTTTGGCACGCATATTGTTAATTAAAATGTTGTGAGCGCCAGCAGTTTCAAAAATAATTTTTAAGTATTTCTTATTTAGAGAACGTTGAGGATAAGGTGCAAGTATTGTCAGTTTTGAGTAGAGTGGATGAATCTGTGTATTCTTATAACACTTTTATGATTTTTTTTATTTTTCCCACCTCTTCTAGTTGATCATTCGCTGTTTAGACCAGATTATATTAAATCGTACAGATAAAAAGAAGATTATTGTCTTTTTGAACATGATATTCACTTTCTATTTTTCAAACTAAAAATTACAATAAATTGAATCATCGGGTGTAGCATTGTTCAAGACCAAAAAACTTATGCAGTAGCTTAACATTTATTAAATGCTGTAGCTTAGGGAACCAATGTTTAAAATGAGTTTGAGAAAATTAGGTTTCGCTTATATTCAGTGTGTGAGTTGGTTTAATGACATAAAGTGCTTGAATAGTGTGTGAAGTGACTCTGACTCTAAGTGAACCAGTGTGGGGGACTTCAAGGGCAAGACGAGAAGACGCAGATCCATCACTTCGCTCGATCTTTACAAAAGGTAGGTCCGCTACGAAGGATGAGGCTGCACCAGAGTAAAAGGTTAGTTTCATTTTTTATCGTGGTGGTTGTCGGTTTTAGCATCGGATCTAGATATTTTGTCATTTGGAGAAACAACAATTTTTTAAAAATATTTAATTGATTCGGTTCCGTTTGTTTTTTATCAAAAAATTTAAAGACGTTGAAATGTCAAATTATAAAATCAGTAATTAATTATCAAGAGCAGCAAAAATTAGGTCTTTTAAGTGAATAAATATCAAACTATAAAATGCAACAAATATTTATACGAAATATACTAGGACTTAATAACTATGGGCTACTGATAGAGCTTCCACAGTAAGCTTCCAGATGGGCGGTCTAGTTGTGATAAAAGTGACACCAGCTGAGTCTGGGAGTTCTGGTACCCACTAGAGTGGGAAGAAAAATTCAAATAAAACCAAGACGTCGGGCTTAGCTATCGGTTGAAAAAGTATGTCGATCAGATGCGCGGCAAGTGAAAGAAAGAGAGTTGCCATTGTAAATAGGGCGTATTCCATAAACGATGTGCAGTGGCACAGCTTGACTAGATATAGATAAAAAAAATAAAAATTTACCTAGTTACCATCAAACTTGTTATGTTGACGGAAAAGTCTAGAAATTGTTAAAGATGATAAATATAGGGAACCGAGAGAAAGTTACAAGCTTAAATTCTAATGAACGATTAATAGATGAAACAGGGTCAGAATTTAGCAATTAAGGTCAAAATAGTTTTGAATTTTTTAGTAGTTGTGGCCCCTATACCGCTTTTGGCGAAAATAAAAAGGAGTTTCATTTTCTAGTAGTGAGTTTGTCTTTATTCGCGCGGAATGCAGGCAAAGAGCGTTACCATTATTTTCTGATGCATATGCTCCACAATTCATTCATTTTTAAGTACATAGCTTTTTATATCACAATTTAATTATTTACATATTAGTATTGCTACTCCCTTGTTTATTTTTGTTTTCTTTGGTAGTAAATCATTATATACTTATGTTTAATTCTTCAATTTCTTTATGTTTATTTTTAGTTTCAAATATAACTACGATATGTACCTTAAGTAATTTTTGTTCTAATTCCTGTTTTTTTAAAGTAATACTTTTTACATTCCATGTTACTGTCATTTCTAAGTTGTTTTTCTTATTTCTGATTTGTTTTTCATTGAATTATTTGCTATGGTCATCACTAAATCCGTTCATTCCGAAGTTGCTGATGAAGTTTTTGGTGGTTAATTTTTTACATGGATTTTAGCATCGTAAAATCTTTTTTTATCCGACCTTGGGATTGGCAACGGCTTGGTAGGCCATTGAATCCACCCACCTTTCTACAGGCGGAGTCTATTGGCTATAAGCATTTGTAAAAAATTAGACTTAGAATGCATTAAGATATCTTCGTCTGCACTCACTTTGTGGGCCACAAAACTTAACTATCTGGACTAAGTAAAAATAATTCGGACAATTGACCATTTACAAAAGTTAACTAAAAACCTCTAGGTATTATTTTTTCGTTATTTCTTCTTTCTGAATCTTCCCCAAATATTTTTTTATTTGACGGTGTTCTTGGTGTATGCTTTCATAGGACTATAGTGACCTTTCAAAAATCACTTGTAAAGATTATTGGACCATTAATTTGTTAGGTCATTTTAGTAGTAAAAAATGCACTTTTCTTGACTAGAATGATCATTATAGGTTCATTATTGACATTCTTTGATCGAAAGTATCTGGACATCAACCCGAAATTGTTATTTGTCATATCTTACACCATAAGTTACATTAATTGACTTTAATATGGAGTGGATTTAACTTTTGCTTTAATGACAACCGCAACTCTGCATAGAAGGGGGAGATTCTCAATCAGTTGTGAACAAATGACAATTAAAGCGAAGCCGATGACTTAGTTTATCTTAGGTGTATTTAAAAAGATCAAAGTCAAGGCTCTGGGTCTGCTAATCTATTTCTCTAACTATTTTCTAACGATTCTTGCTTTATAAGAGTATTGTCATGCTGATACATCGCCATCGCCGAATTATTCTATTATAATAGACAGGACGAAATTGGTCAAAATGTCTTTTCACCTTTTTGTATTCATATTTTTATATTATGAAAAACATCTCCACACTGTAATTCTACCTTCTCAAAATTGGACTGTTGGTACTGCACGTTCTGTCAGATGTCATTTTTCATCCATATTTTCTCTTTAGTACTTCTGCATGTAAATTGTCGTTCCAAATCAAACCTTCAATGAGTTAGAGTACGGTGGCGTCGTTTTGAAACTACTGCAGACAATGCTTCGCATTTATAGTGAATATTTTTGACTGACACTCCATTGTCCAAATTCTTGATGCACTGGGGAACTCCTGGGCGATTTTTTTACACGGCAATTGACAATTTTCCCGAAGCACGTTTATAAACGCACGGCCCCTTTCTAACATTACACGTGTCCTTTCTGTACGAGGTTTTGTTATGTTGATGCCTTCACGTTTTTATTGACATTTCACTTGGGCCAATTAAGAAGGGTTAAAAGGTTTCCGATCGATTTCCTGTTCTTGTGGCTACCAATGAAATCAATGAGCTTGTAACTGAATGCTTAGTTTTATTCTCCTTTTACACTTGTTAATTAGGTCAATTTACGAGTTACATATAAGTAAGTGTTCGGATACTTTTGATCAGATAATGTATGATGTATTATCGCAAGTAATAATAAGCGTTACCTGTGCGTATCCTTCCAATTCTTGTAAACTGCAGACTTCATAGTCAGTAAACTTTTGGAGGATGTGGTAGTATCCCGTACCAAGTTCCATATGCAAAGCGAAAAAACCCCGACGGACCTTCTCAATACCTTCTTCTAATGGATAGAAACCATTTGGGCCGATTTTCTTGCGGTAAAACTCCTTCCTGACGTTATCTTTTGCTTGCTAGATTATATCGAAACAGTAGTAAACGATGATATTCGTAATGAATAAGTACCATTAAATAATACTTCATGTAATACACATCGTGAGCTCCAGCAGCTATGCGACTGTTGAGCAGCTGATCCATAGATGTTATTTCCATCGTTGTCTGAAGCAGGGCTACTATGTTTGCAGAGTAAGCAACGAATAGGAACATAAAGCCGGTGAGAAATATCAGCGAAATTGTGCGACCTGCCACGCTGCGTGGTTCTGTCATAGTACCTAGCAAAAGCAAGTTTTAAGTTCTTTTTAAGCGTTACTCACAAGGAGTTCTTGGCAGAAATTTGACTACAGAAATATTTATCAGAAATACCTTGTTGGCATAAAGTTTCAAAAACGATCAGTAGAATGTCGTTGACTCCAAAACGTTTTTGAAAATTTATCTGTCAAAAATATTGATGTTAATACAACAATCTTTTAATTCTTGTGCTAATTACCATTCTCTTGTATTTTGTTTCCCAGTTTAGTATAAAAAATAGGACAACCCCAAACAAGCACAACACGGTTGCAATGGCAATCCACACGGTCCAATAAAACGGCAGCACAAATATGTTCGACATGTATGACAGTGGAGGCTTTCTCAACAAGAAGCGAATTTGGTTCGCTTGCATTATGGTCAAGTAATCTACGGCCTGTGCTCTATCACTATTAATCAGGGGTGTAGAACCTGGAAAATTTAAAACATTAGTGTGAATAAGCTTCGAGGCTACTATTTGTTATACCAGCTAACTGAGCTCTTCCGCTCACTAGATCGCCCACAAGACCGCTCCATTGGCCAGTACTACGGTTTAGATACCCAAAGTCTGCTGCTTTCAGCATACGATAGCTAATATTACAGTATTCCATCACGCTTTTTACAGTATTCCAATTTTGCTTGATGAATGTGTCCGTATCGAGGTGCCTGGATTTATGTAAATAAAGTGAGAATAATGCAAATTGTTTTGAGGAGAACGGGTTATTCAAAATAATTATCATAAAAATTGAATTTGACCAATAAGTACACCACATAAATACGAAGGATTTCACGGCCAATGTGCATCGTGCGGTTGGTTCTCGGAGTTTTGAAACTTTTAACGTTTCGTCTACAACTGCGACGGACATCTTCAAAAGAAAATCTTCTAAAAATTAAGTAACTGCCTCGTGCGTTTTCGCTTTTATACTCGTGAGAGTATGGTAAGGATGGTGTTAGGGGGCCGTTATTGACGTCACCGGATTGGTTGCTAACGTAATCGGGCTAGCTGCTGACATCAATACGGTTGTTGCAGGTAACATTTTGGTATTTTCTGATGCTATTTGCTCTTTCATCGTATTGCGATCTGTTTTTTAAGAGCGATAAATTAAGATTTAGGTAGATTGAATCCCTGTTAAAATTATTTTTATATTTATAACTTTTCACCGCCTCTCTATATAATCTCGGGTAATAGTTCCTACAATTAAATAAAACTTGTATTTGTCTGAACTCTATCTTGCGCCAAGATTTTCCAAAGCATGTTCAACACCTGCTGATTTTTCGGGTTGATTTAAGCGTAGATGACGTTTGTGTTCCTTTATCCTAGTGGTAATAGTTCGGCTCGTAGTCCCAATGTAGACTTGCTCACATGAGGAAGGTATGCAGTATATCCCTGGTGTATCATGTGGGTTGCTTGTGTCCGTGGATGGTCGAAGCAAATTTGATATCTTGATGGTAGTAGTATAGATAGTTTCCATTTTTTGTTTATTGAAAATTTTTCATTT
Organism: Sinelater perroti; assembly: GCA_036346155.1. Taxonomy (NCBI): domain Eukaryota; kingdom Metazoa; phylum Arthropoda; class Insecta; order Coleoptera; family Elateridae; genus Sinelater; species Sinelater perroti. The sequence continues at coordinate 1,882,127 of JARFIY010000201.1, forward strand.
TCCTATCATTTCTAATTAAATTAACTTTAGATTAAATCTTTAATTTTTTATTGGGGACAGATTCATCATCATCAAGCCGTGCAATCTTAAGATTATGGCTAACGCATAGTTGCGCCTTGAAATCCTATTTATGAGGGGGATTACTCCTCTTTCCTTTGGTTGATTACAGATCCTTGTGTGTCCTGGCTTCGCGAGTTATTATCTTCCACTCCGTTCTTTCCTTGCATTACAGTTTCCAGCCTGTTAGTCCCAATGTTCTTATGTCTTCTTCTACTTGTTTTAGCCATCCTTTTTTGGGTCTTCCCCTTTTCCTTGGACCTAGTGGGGTCCATTGTGTTATTCTCCTTAGCGTCTCCGTCGGGGTCCTCCTCATGATGTGCCCCGCCCATTTCAAACGTTGTGCCTTTATAAATCTTGTGATAGTTTCTCCTCTGAGTTCGTCTTCTATTTCTTTATTGGTTTTTAGTCTTCTTTCTCCAGTTGCTGTTATATTTGGTCCTAATATTGTTCTCATTATTTTTCTTTCGGCTATTCTCAAGTCTTCTTCTTCTTTTGCTTATTATTGCTGTTTCTAGGGCGTACGTCAGTATTGGCCTTATTAATGTCATATACATTTTTATCTTAGTTTTCTTGGTGATTGCTTTGCTTTTCAGAAGGTTCATGTTTCTTCCATAGGCTTGGTTTCCTTTGAGGATTCTTTCTTTTATCCGATCTTTGCCTGATCGTTGTATCGTCGTTCCCAGATAGTTGAAATAGGTAACAGTTTCGAAATTGTGCCTCTGCGTTTTAAGGTATTTTTGTCCCTTTCTTCTCTTCCTACTTTCATATATTTTGTTTTGCTCTGATTTATTTCCATTCCATATTGTCTTGCTTCTTCCTCTATTTTTTCTATTGCTTTTATTAGTTTCTGTCTCGAGTTTGCCACTATTGTTATGTCATCCGCATACGTGGGGACAGATTAGGAGCATGAAATATCTTTAGGAATATATAGGAATGCATCACAAAACCGATGTAATTCTTGATACCATCGTTGCTGAAGAAAGCGGTGAATATTGTCTTGATCTTGGACTTTCGCAGGCAACTCTTTTTGCGTCGTGAGGAATGATGGTGAACGCCATTCTAATTATTGCTATTTAGATTCCGGATCGAACTAATAGCATTAGGTTTTATCACCTGTGGAAAAATGATGAATCATACATGGTAATAAAAGTTTTAGAAGTTTTTTTTCCATTTTCTTTCTGTACGTTTGTCAGCTTGTGTAGCATAAAGCGGGAAAAAATTAATTTCATAGTCATATTTCCTAGTTCATGTCTAGGGTTCTGCTTGACAACCGTTGACTAGAATGAAGTTTATCCCGTCGTTTCCTTTACGTTGCAAAAGCATTTGAACCAGTCATAAATACATTTTTTGTTTGTCTTTTCCGTCTCGTACACTTGCACCAACATTTGTAGAAGCACTTGACTACTCGTTGCATTGCAACCATACTTTTGACAATGACTACGTTCGAATCCCTTGAGCGGATTTACACTGATGGTCACGTGGGCTCCACGTTAGGTACCGCTTCTCAAAATGTCTCTGAATAACCGTACATATGCGGACGCCTGGGCCATTAACTGAACTTTTTAGACATACCCCGTATTTGCCAAATTAAACGTTTATTTTTTTAGCTGCTGTACACCAAAAAACCATGTACAAAGGTAGGTTCAGAAAAGTTGTACAAGAAGATAATTACCTGAAATCTTCCAAATGATTCCACGAGTCTTCTTCCTTTATAACTAGCGTCATATTCATAATACTTTGCTGTAGATTAGACCTTCTTACTGCTGGTGGAGATCTAAGCAAGTGTTCCTTTAGCCCTTGTCTTTTGTTCCAAAATCCATAATCTTCCCAAACTACAAAATTGTATTTTTTTTACCAAATTTGATAGTGTGTATAAGTATACTTGTAGTTCTTGTTTTGTCAATTCTATAGGGTTGAAGAAGTTGGAACGTTCCATCTTCGATCTGCTTTGCTATAATCATATAACTGTTCGGAAATATATTGTAAGATTCTATTGTGTTGCTCAGGTAGGCAAAGTCTGAATTGTTCACCAGCAATAACCATTTCAGTGGGTATCTAAATAGTCGTTGCTTATTTGCCTTAAACAAAGCTTTTCAAATAATCACTAACTACATAAATAATACAGCAGAATCATCAGCACATAAAATTTATACATGTGTCCGGCAGGGTAGCTTATATCTAAAAATTTAGTGGAATAATGGCAACGAGGCGATTTTTGAAGCTACCAATTACATTCTTGAGAGTCTCCTTTTTGTTTATTGCGTTTTTTGAACAAAATTAATTTTTTTAGGGTTGTCATTTGTACATGGTCTTTTAAAAACGTTCATAAAAAGTAATCACAAGGATTCACATCTGGTGAATAAGACTAACTAATTCCATCATTAGCACGCTCTGAGAAGTTTAAACCAATCACATTTTTTCTAAATTGTGAGGCTAGTGCATTGAAAACCTTGTTTGGTATGGATGAGCCCTATATTATATAAATCAATGTCGATTATCATAATTGATATTTTTGACTTCATTTACAATGAAGGGTTTTGTCGATGAAAATAGAGTCAATAATACAAAGTGTGCTCATCACACAATACAACAAAGTATTTGAGGGATGTACTGGTTGTTTAACGCTTAACTTAATCTTTAAAAGATTGATCTCCTACGCGAGAAAATTATAAAAAATAATTAAGTTTAACTTATAAAACCAGACACGCTCTATTAGATTGTAAAAATTTACTTTATTAAAAACGCAAGCGATTACATTAAAAAAATATTGACAATTTATGTAGTCATTTTCTACAATGGTCCCCCAACAAGCTTCTGGATTTCTTTTTTGTAGATACGATGTGGTTTTTCTCTAAAATGTCGAATTCACGGAATCAAACATCCTCTCATTCAAACTGTTCTGCAGAGATTGGAACAAATGAAAATCTAAAGGAGCATGTCTTTGGGAATACGATGGCTCTCGACGGCTTTCCCATTTTTACTTTTTTAGTTTTGTGATTTGATGTTTTGTTATCATTATGAAGGACGACGCTTTTTATTGACCAAAATCGTTTTATTCATGAAATTTGATATTCAGTTTGGTGAGTTGATCACAAAATTGTTTGTTAGGTAGAAGTTTGAAAAAATCTCATTGGATATGTTTGATTTTGCTGTGGGTTTTGCACTTCTATCTGCTTTCTTCTGGTTTTATCCATATGTTGAGGTTGAAAGTGAATCCAAGTTTTTTGTGGTTCCAATACTTACTCCTAACATGTAATGGCGTCCTATAACAACGACGTCTGATTTTACACTGGTTCATGATATTACTTATTTTTCGATATGTAGTATATGTTCTGGTGGTTGTGCGCCTTAATTTGCTTAGCTAGCACCGTTTTAGTTCATTTATAGTCTTCTGGTGTTATATGTTCTGCAATGTGTTTTTACAGGCGACAAAATGGGATACAGCTGGAGTGTGCGCGCGTTTGTCAAGCGGTACAAAAAGGCATATAGGGGTTATAGAAAAGTTACAGTTGGTGATTTTTTTTTGTTGATAACAAATGTTTTTGTACTACAACCATTTCTATTAAATAAGTGCATGCAAGTACTGAACAACTACCGTTTCTACGTTTTATTTATTTTTATTTAATCTAAAGTTTGTGTTGGACTGTATTTTAAATACTATTTTAGAATTTTATATAAAGCAATACTATTCAGGTCTTATCTTAGGTCCTTTTAATTTTCCTTTTCAATACTCTTCTGTCTTGTGACAATGTTTCTACTTCGTTTCAGTGTATTCTACGTTTTTCTATCGTCTGTTTGACTTGCTCTTCCCATTGTATTCGTGGTCTTCCTACATTATTTTTTCCTTGCGTTTTAACATTGTATACTTCTTTGGCTATTCTGTAGCCCTTCATTTTATTCAAATGGCCTAGCCAACTTAACGGCCTCCTTCTATTACTATTTCTATGGGTTTTATCTTCCAGTTCTTCTACTACTACCATGTTTCTTATCTTGTCTGTTATAGTGATTCCTCAGATTTTCCTTGAGAACCTCATCTTTATGGCCTTAATTCTGCTTTTATTTCTTTTTGTTAAAGTCCAAGACTTACAACCATAAGTTAAGGATGGTATACTTGTATTTTATTCTCTTTCGATATATTCTTTTTCCGAAGAACGTGTTTCTGAACAAATTGTGTAACTTACCTACTTTTTCTATTCTCTCCATTATTTCTTTTTTTACTTTTTCATGGTACTCTATCATTACTCCTAGATAATTATAGCTTTTGACTTCTTCCAGTGTTTGTCCATTTTTTCTGTTTTATAATTTTTTTATTCTTTGATATTATCATTGTCTTGGTTTTATTTACATTTGTTTCAATGTTTTTATTCAAATTATGATGTAATTTTTCTTAAGAATCCATCACTATTACCATATCGTCCGCAAATAACATTAGTTGCAGTTGTTTTGTTTTTATTCTCCAGTATCCTATTTTCTTGCATTTTCTTCTGGCTTCATCCACAACTTATGAAAATAGTAATGGTCTAAAAACATACCCTTGTTTTGATTCTATTCTTTATGTAAATTATTTAATTCTTTATATGCGTTCTTATTTTGTTTATGTTATTCTTGTATAGAGCTTTTATTATTTTTATTAGCTCCTCTTCCACTTCTATTTTCCTTAAAGATTCCCAGACATTATTTCTCTGTTTCTTCTTAAATGCTTTTTTTCAAGTCCATAAATACAATATGAATTTCTTTTCTTTTTTTATTAGTTTTTCTTTTACTACTCTTAGTGTAAATATTATGTTTTGAGTATTTCTATCTCTTCTAAACCCATGTTTATGTCTCCTAAAGTTTCTTCTATTTTTTAAATCTATTTTTTATTATTCTCGTGAAAACTTTTCTAGGTATATTTGTTAAGGAGATTCCTCTATAATTCAAACACTCTTTGGATCTACTGTTTTATATAATGGCAATTATTATATTAGTGTTCCAGTCTTTGGCATTTATTTTGTTTAATAATATGTTTTAGTAAATTAAACAGTTTCTTTGCTTTCTTTCCCATTACATTTCAACATTTCTGATGTGATCTTGTCTTGTCTGTTATTGTCTTATTTTGTGTTATTTCGATGTGCTGTTTCCATATGTCCATAATATCATCTGCCCTTCATAATATATTTTTTTCTTTATCCTTTATGTTTAGAAATTTTAGTGGTTTCTTCTGTTTCAGTTGCTTTAATTTACCATAAAATAATTTCTGATTTTCTGTGTTACGTTCTCTCATTTTTTGCCAAATTTAGTCCATGATTTTTCTTGCTTCTTCCACTAATTGTTTAACCTTTTTATTTATTATTTTATATAGTAAATGTTTTTCCCATTGTTGCTCCTTTTTCTTTACTTTCTGTTGTATTTTTGGCGTCTACCAATTGCTTCTTTTGTATGTATATTATTTAATTTGGCTCACAATTCACAACTTTTATTTGCTGCTGATATATTTTCCTTGAAATAATTACATTTATCTTCTATTTCTGAATTAGCGTGAGTGTATTCTTCTCTTAGTCTGTGTTGCAGCTTATTTTGATATAACTGTTTTATTTCTTTTTTTAGTTATTTTTTTCGCTTGGTTTAATTTGGTTACTCTTCCTCTTTTATAATTTCCATTAATACTAAGTAGTTGTCGCTTTCAATTTGTTTTACGCCTTTCCAGTTGTCTACACTTACTATAAAACAATCTATTACAGATTTTTCTTTTTTTGATATATAATAATGCCCAATTCTATATTCCGTATCCTTGTCGTATTTTCTTTCATTATTCTATCTTGATTTCTTATTCTTTCTAATTTGACTTTTTTGTGTTTCATATTCTTGTTCCTTGCCAATTTCATCATAATTTTTCCACTCTTCTCATTGCACTTTAGTTCTTTTGAATCTTTTTCGGTCCTCTTTTTCTTCTAGTAGTCCTTTTTATTGTTCCACCTCCATCACTCGTCTTCTATCGTCAGATTCTTATATTTAATCTTTACTTTTGCGTTCGTTCGAATAGTTTTTTTAAATTTTGCGTTCTTGTTTTGCTAAATCATTGTTTATAAATATTTGCTTTTACATCTTCTTTTAATCTTTGCTTTGCATAACTTTTTCCTTGTCTTGTGTATTTGCCAATTCTAATAGATACATTACTAGTCTCAGTTTGTAGGTTGCTTTTATTTATACTTCTATTTTCAGATTTTTAGAAAGTTCTTCATTTATTCTTTTAGACCATTTGTGTTGTTTGCGGTTATATTAATTTACATCCTCACGAAGTTATTCCTTTTATTTTTTAAGCTGTTCCATTCTTACTTTTACTATTTGTAACTTTTTTTATGATTTTATTTTCTTTCTTTATGTCCCTATTTTTATTCTTTATTTTTTTGTTCTGTTGTTTTAATTTCTTGAACCCTATTTTTCTCTGCTAATTCTCTTTTTATTATTGATACTTCACCTGTTAGGTTTTGGAGCATTAGCACTATTTTATCGAGCTTACTTTCATTTGTGCCTGTGGGTTGTGTAGGTAATCCATCTACTTTTATGTTCTTGTGGGTGGTTTGGCCTTCTTCATTCTTTTCTTTCTCTCCCGCGTTTTCTCTTTTTTTATTGGTTGTATACTCCTTGCTATCTGTTGCGTACTCTTTCTTTCCTTTGACTGGGGTCCTCCGAAGTCTACTGGATCTTGCGAATGTTCTAACTCTTTTCTCCGCCCTCCCCTTGTGGTTTTTATCAACACTCAGTCTACATTAAACTTTCCGCTAATTCGCCAAGGAATTGGCCTAGGAAATGGGATGCTTTTATAATACCGTAGCCCATAATTTTAATTTAATGAGCAAGGTCTAAATATCGTAGTCAGCCACCATTTCTTGCTAGCATTTATTGTATTCGTTGGTTATGTCTTAGTTTCTGCTTATCGGCGGCTAATTCGAACGTAGTTCATCTTCAGTCATTTGCTTTGTCACGAAATCGTTTCATCCCGTTACCCCTGCACTAACATTTCATACGTTATCGTCGAAGTTTCCCTAATTTGTAGGAGAACTTAATGTTCACCTGTTACACTGCGACCTCACCTGTGACAGTGATTACGTTCGATTGGTCGCGGCGGATTTACCCTGACAGTCACGTATACATCACGCACCTGATTCATATTACCACGGAGATAGACAACCATTCACGTAACTTTTTGAACACGTTTCGTATATAGTTTTGGTTGGATCGAACAGTTGAAGATAAATGGTCCTTACCTGTTTTAGGACAAACCAAGAATTGTTGCAGTTCATGTCTAAGACAAAATAATTATTTGTAGCCAAAAAATCGAAAATTAGCCCTCGATGATGGTCCACGTTATTGTATAATGACATTGCTTTGAAAACTGATATATTGCTCATAGCTTTATACAACTCAATTGTTTTACCTAGGTGGTAATTGCTACAATTATGCAAGTAACTATAAAGTTAAACTTCACTTACTAGCCTTCCAACACGCGTTCATTGTGAACATCACATTTTTATCTTTGAAAAATTCTGATAGGAAGTTAACATTAATACCTTTTCCGTTTGAGCGGTTAATGTTGGCTATTACGAATATAAACACAAGCACCTTCATTACGGAGAAGGTGTTCTTGAAAAAACCAAAGCGGAGAAAAAATCGACTTAAATAGGATTGCGTGTGCTGTGCTTTCAACGACTAATGGCTAAATTAGACGTTCGACGTTGCAGATGTGGATCCAGGTTATATTTAAGTGACAGCATTTTAGTATTACTTTATTTATATAAATTGTACAGTTGCTATGTATAAAATAATTCAATCGTTAATGCATTACTATAAATAAATGAAACTAAAATTGTACACAATTATGTATAGCAAACGAGTTTGCAATAATATTTCGGTCCAATAGCAGCAAGTCCTATACATAAAAATCGAACTTTTTTGGCACTTCGCATTGCCCCTATTAGTAAAATAATTATTACAAGGTAAGACCAGAATAATTACAGTAAACATAAATAATGTCTGTCAAACTCACAGTATGTACAGTTCCATTCATTCGCTACCTATCCTTAACCTGTTTGGTTAAAAGACTAATAAAATGCTTAAATATGTACAATCTTAAAACTTATGGCCGACACGAGGTCACATGACCGTCCACGCGGCCCTCATAAACTCTTGTATAAAAATATAAAAACTGTTTTATATATTAGGTAAAATAAATTAAATTCTTTGAGTAATTGTAGTAACACAGGCAATCAAATAGATAAGGCACATGGCTGAACGTTCACAGAACTGGTCTCCTCCATTAAAGAGAGTCGAAACCTGATATGTCGCTACCCTAGAACAAAAGTGAGCACCTATAAAAATATCAGAGGAAAAAAACTTACTCTATCTGGTTTGTACAGATGAGTGTGGGGCAACAAGAAAGTCGACCCCACATCCCTCTCTGCCATGGTGTTTGCCTCCTGAAAGTATGCATTAGAGATCTGATATTATTTTTCTTGAAAACTCACATCATTTTGATGGTGTGATGACGGTTTGGAGTCGTAACCGTTCCTATAGGATTTCGTCGGGGGTTGAATTGTGGTTTCATCGTACGACCGCGCTTCAGATACGGTGCTGCAATGGTACATCAAAGGTAACAGCACAAATAGTCATGGTGCATGTACTCACTTCGTTAGTTTAGGCGGTATATCTAGCCAGTTCGAGAGCGGATCTTCGACTTCAATGTTGCTAAAAAAACATGACTTAGTGCATTACTTTGTGCCGAGTTGTATTAACTATGGTACTTTCAATTTTAGCACGTTTTTGTTTGTTCAAGAGATAAACTTATCGAGGATATGCTACAGCAAATTGGGGTCAGACTCACAAAATTAATTTGTGTACCTTCAGATTGTTTGACAAAAGTGAAAATTGACATTAGTAGAAAGACTGAAAGGAAATGGATCAATAGATGAGCCTTGAAGGATTTTTGGGGTAGGAAAGAATAAAAGATGTATATTTTTCTTTTTGTTATTTGCTAAAGAGTTAATTAAAAAACAAAATTAAATCTTAAAAGAGCTATAGAAAAAATTGCAATATTTGAAAATAAAAATGGAGATTTTTAAATGGGGTTTAAAAACCGAAGCCATCAGAAATATAGAATCTTTTATTTTTGTGTTAATGAGTAGTATTCTGAGTGGATCAAGTACAAAGTAAGTCATACAAATTTGCACAAATATGTACTAAATTTGATAAATAATTGTTTTTCTTCTAATAAACAAAGGCAAATTAAGACTATAATTTTTCAATAAATAGCTGCAAGTATACGTGGCTCTTTCTGAAAATATAAAGTTCATATGCGCATGTCTGATTGAGGACAACTTTACTAGTTAGGTCAGTGTAAATTTATTATATTATTTATTTTGTATATATTGAGTCAAAATACATTTAAAAGGTATACCTACACGAAAAAATTAAAAACAATTTTCTAAAAGATCTAAAAAAGCTAAACGAAACAAAAAGTTTTAGATATCTAAAAAAATGAAAATCAAAATATAGGGTTAATAATTAAATAACAGGGGAAAAGAGGGAAACGATTGACTAATAAGAAAATGCATAGAATAAAAAAATAATGTAGTAAACAGAGTTTAAAAATAAATAGATGGCAACTACAATACATTAGAGCGAATTATAAAACTCATAAATGTGATAATGCAAATAATTGCTAGAATCAATTGAGAAAAATATCACTAATAAGCTAAAATGCGATAATAAATTTCATAACGACATGGCTAACATTGTATGACAGAATGGAAATTTTGCATTGGAGAAAAATGTATATAAACTTTTATTGGATAGTATAATATAGAGAAAATAGAAGAAGCCGAAACAAGCAAAGTGATCAACAAAGATTTAATATAAGAAATTAAAAAAAGGAAACAAATAAATATGTGTATGCTGGCGGTATAGAAAAATCAAAAAGAAAAGGTAAAATAAAAGATCAAAGTAATAAAAAAAATATATGTATAGATAACTAGAACAGGCATAAAACAGAAGAAAAGCTTGTAAAATAAATGTGAAATACAAAGGTAAATCAAATATAAATCAGATTCTTTTCGCGACGCGAGATGAATGGAGAAATGCGCGCCGTTTGAGCATTGTAGATAGGGATGCTTAAAGAAAATTGCCCCTGTAAGCTACGATGTTAAAGCAAGAGGTACTTTTGGGATTATAATCATGTTTCTCACGACAGAGAACCTGAAATTCTCTGAAATGTTGCGAAGATTTAAGACATAGTTCAGGGACAACAGCTTTATGCGCACAGCACAAATCATTTTTGGGAGGACCAGAAGCAGTTGAAAATGAATATCACCAATGTCGGCAATGTAACTGAGAAGAACATTCACATTGTTCACTGTCTTCTCGCTAAAATTTCTTCTGTGAACTTTTGGAAGAAACATAACTTGTAGATGAAATCTTATCCTGCTTTATTGTAACGCTCAGCCCCATACAGCTACCGAACTTTAACAAAAAATTGATAATTTGTTATAAACTACGCAAGAACATCCTCCTCCAGTCCGGACTTTTCTTATCTACGAAAACTATTTCAAATAGTATGACTTGTATTAAGGGAACAATACCAGGAGCAACAAAAAGCAAAAAAGTTTTAAGATAAATAAAAATGTAAAGAAAATAATGTAAAAAATTGGTTAAAGAAAATTAAAATATAAAATAAATAATAAAAATAAAATTACAATTAAACTGAAGATAAAGAGAAACATAGTATATGCAGTAAAAGAATAAATAAAAACGGAATGTGAAGCTAAATATCTCTTGCACAATACAATGTATTAATTAAGAGACTAATCGACGATTTTACAACCATATGCTGGCTTTCCATTATTTTTCAAGTAGATTGTGATGGAATGGGGAGGAGGGTTGTCAAAGACCTCAAAATATTTACTCGATATGGTTGGGAGCTAAATACAAATGTATTTAGGGAGCAGCTCTCAAATCAATTTCCCTAAGGCTAGTGCAAATAATATGTCGCGTAAGTTATGTGGAATGTTAACTGAAACAGTTTACGACTGGAATTAATGCATATACATGACTCATTAAGACCTGGTAGCTTGCACGTGAACGTTCAACCGCCGCTCGGGTGCTGACCACGTGCTTCGGCAACATGCGCCTCTATTGTGCTTAAAAGTTAGCTTACGTTAGAGACTTCCTGAAAGTGGTAAACTGGGACTGCGTTCCTGTACTGGACAGCAGATCGGCGCTAATCTTTTGGATCAATGTTGCGTTTTCGCTCCTGTCCGCTTCCGTCCCGCAGGTCGTGTCGATGGTGCCCATCGTTCCCATAGCCCCACCCACCGTTGCTGACACCTCGAAACCGGCGGACACCAGCGCTCCTAGAAAATAATTGTAATGCCTTTATCGCTACATCACCACTGATTCACTGATTTCAGACAATACCTCCGGTCATTTTCGTTGCCGCCAACTTTTCGTGGGGAAAGGAATTGCTGGGGGTTTTGCTGTATTTTCGCTTTGGATCCACCTGAAATTTCTCCGTTATGATAATTTGCTTACAATTGAAAAAACGCCAACGCACTTTATTAGGGGACGGACCGGCATCCAAGTAGCTCAAGAGTTTTGTTTCGTTGCTGCTTGCTGAAGCTTTTCTTTTATCGAAGGGTTCCATGTTTAGTAAGGGAGAGGTAGGTGGTGCCGGATGATATTTAGCTCTTGGTATCATGACTGGCAAGGATCGATCTTTTTGGTCGCCAAACGTTAACATGCTGTTGCTTCCTTCAATCTCTCCATTTTTCACCACCCCTTTGTTGAATCCCTTTTTTGCCTGCTTCTTTTTCTTTAATAAAATGTATTATACTTAATAGACTAAAACTTGAAGTTTCTTACTTTAGAATTATACGGCAGGGTGCTTGTCTCGGACTGGCTGCTCTCTGAGCTCGTGTCCTGGATCATAGCTCTTCTGTCTAAAGTAGATCGTCTCGTGTTGTGAACGGAAAGCCTTTGAGGCATAAAGGTAACTCCACTGGCAAATGGGGGGTTACGAGGTTTCTTTCGTGCACACGTCAGGATAATACACACCAAAAGGAGAATGAATAGAAGCGTCCCGAGAGTTACCAACGCGATAAGGAGAACTAAAAAAACGAAGCGGTCTATGGTTGCCATCATCGTATTTTCATTTACCTTTCAAATTCACCTGGCAGCTTTCGCCGGCATACCATTGAAAGCACTCGCAAATCACCTGATTATCGCCTCTTGAATAACATGTGCCGTGATAGTGACACTTCTCGCAACCTATCAACTCAGCAGAGCAGATCCTACCTGGATATAGTGCATTTTCGGAGAGATCCGAATAACCTTCCTTACAGCTGCAAGTGTAAGTTCCGGGTAGGTTGAAGCAATGCGCGTGCTCGGAGCAGTCATGGAATTGCGTGTTTACACATTCGTCAAAGTCTTCTGCTGAAAGATTGTCTAAGGCCTCTTTTGAGGCAAACAAGTCGGTACCACCTAGGCTATAATTGTTATTTCTCAAGTACTTTTTGAATATTTCCTGTAATCGTTGTTCGTTTATATTATCTGACAACTGAAAGTAAGAGTGTAAGTTATAAATTTAGGCAACATAATACTAACAGAGGACATACTTGCAGATAAAAGTTGTTTAGGATACCTTCGCCGTTGGCAACTGGTTCGTAGCTATACACACGCACTCCGTGATAAATATCTCTAAGGTCTGATTGCATAACCATTCTGTCTAAAGCTTCGTGTGTTGTCGTTGCTAATTGAGTAAAATCCGAGCTAGTATCGTCTGCAAGAGTTTGTTCAAACATCAACTTCTCTTTCCCGTGCCTCTCTAATCCCAGTTTGATGCTGTACGTGTAAGTAGCTTTAAACACAAGAAGGTATAGTTAGAAAAAGTGTTAAGCTACTAGAAGTGTTAAAACATACGTTTACACGGCCGATCAGGAAACATCCTCGCAAAACCCGGTCTACAAACGCATCTCATTATCCCCTCCACCTTTTGGCAAAGTTCATTTTTGGAAGCTTTGCATTCAGGCGTACATTTATCGGGGGCTGGGGGTGTCTTTAGTTGCGGAGTGTCCAAGCTAGGAGGAGAAGCTATCAGTATTCCGCCCAGCAGAACGTGATTAACTTCGTTAACGCTCGGCACCTCATCTCTGCTTTGCGTCTCGTATGCTTCTTTGTTCTTTTCTGGAATCTTTATCACTTCTCCGTGGTTTTGGTCAGTCATTACTACAAATATGGAGTCGTTCTCGCCAGCAACGTGAACGTTCACGCTTGATTCGGATGAAGGGGGCGGTTCCGTGTCGCGAATTATAAACTCTTCGAGATCATCCTCTTCTATGATTGTCGGGGTCGAAGTAGTTGTGACGCTTGGTTCAAGGACTGGTGTTGGAGGAACGGAAGGGTATGACAAGTAGGTGCTGCCGTATGACATATCTGGAGCATATAGAGTGGTAGGTATTTGGTTAATGGTTGTGGTAATAGTTTCAGTAATACTAGTTGGTTGGACTAAAGTATGAATTTCTGTCACGGTATCCACTACTGTCGACTTTTCCGTTTTGGTGACCAAAATAGTCATGGTAGAAGGAGCGCCTCCTGGTGTTTTAACAACAGTTGTTTTTGTTATCGTTACGGTAGAAGTCTTGGTGTGAGTAATGTATCTTGTTGGCACGATGGTTTTATTTTCTTTATAAATTATATTTGTCGAACTACTGCTTGGCTTTGATAGCTTTGTTGTAAATGTAGGAACGGTGGTGGAAGTTATAAAGTCATCGACGATTTTTATTTCATTTCCCGCATGATGCAAGCCTGTGGTAAAATTGTGAGGTAATACCGAAGAAGACATGGTGTTGATTGATGTGGGATTAAGTGATGTAGCAGTAGAATTGTGTTCAATATTTGGAACGACTTTGGTACTGCTCGTGGGCATGTTATCAATTTGTAATAGGTCTTCAAAATGCACTGTTTCTAATTTATTTTTCTCGGAACTTTCATATTGATCTTCCACACTTTTTGTAAGGTTGACTGTTATGTTCAGATTAGGATTTCCTATAATGATCTCCATCGCAGGCTGATGTTTATTGTAATTTGGTAAATCGGTAGTAATATTAACTTTGCTTTCTGTTGAAGCTGCAGGTTGTTTCCACTTCTGTGTCGGCCTTTTTGTTATTGCCGAAGGTTTTCTTGTGAAAGGATATCTAGTAAAGGGTTTTTGTTTTTTTGACGTTGTTGCAGTAGTACTTGGAATTGCGAATGTGTTCGGATAGGAAAATTTATTCGAGTCATCTTTTACAAATGAAATTATAGGCTTCGTGGTGGTCACATTATATTTAAAGTGTAAGGGTGGTCTGTGAGTAGTTATGGGAGGTGGGGGACTTAAACCCATTACTTCTTCAACAAGATGAGTCTTTTTGGAGTATGGAGGTGGAGTGCTTGATTGGGATTGTGGATCATAAAACGGCTTTTTGTAGTTCAAGTTGGGTACTAGTACTATGTCCTTGTTTGCAGAAGGTATTGGTGGAGGTTTCATTATTCCCATATCCGAATTATATCTAGTAACATTTTCTAAATCAGAAGTGATTGTTGACTTTGAAGTCACATAATTGGGGTTCGAATACTTGTTTTGAATTATCATGACGTCGTCATTGTTAAAAGTAAACGATATGTTGTTTTTGGGACTGGTAGGCGAATGCACTTTAGAAAAGGATATGTTGAAAGGCTTCTCTGTCTGCGTGCCGTAGTTGTGCGCATACTCATAAATATTTACAGGTGGTTGGCGCACATTATATGAAGGATCCACAGGCATGGACGTTGCGTATAAGTTGCTTTGCACAAATTTAACGTTTTCGCTTGCGTGGTCGTGGAGGTCGTCTTTTACTTTTGAAGCAATTGAATTATTGTACTTACTTTCAGTTGGTGGACTGAAAGGTTTTGCAGTGACTTGTGGTTTAGATTGCTTGACTCTCTGATATGAATACTGGTGAGAGTTATATAAATTTGGCATGTATTGTCCAAACGATATGTTTACATCTCCTTTTCCGGTGTGATGAAAGTGGGGTTGCTTCGTGGTTATTAACTTATGA
The DNA here is from genome assembly GCA_036346155.1 of Sinelater perroti. NCBI lineage: Eukaryota > Metazoa > Arthropoda > Insecta > Coleoptera > Elateridae > Sinelater > Sinelater perroti. Next base: position 1,897,294 of record JARFIY010000201.1, read on the forward strand.
GAATTGATCAATATGTTGTTGCTATTAAAAGTGTGTTGGTTGTTTGGTTGTTTAAGAGGATTTTGATACTTATTTTCATTTATCACAAATGATGTTTGCTCGTAATGATTGATTTGGTTGTTCTGCTGATTTTCTGGTCTTACAATTGGACTAAGCTGAAACGGCCTTGGCCTTTGAATGCTCGGTTTAGGTATCCTGTCGTAATTGTAGATTACTCCCATTTTATTGTCAAAGTTGTGCATTTTAGGATATTGATTAGTGTTATTCGAAAACATGATTGGTCGACTTTGACCTTTGGTTAAGTTAGCTCGAAGGATTTCGGTAGGAAGTTGCCCAGGCCGTAGAGGCCGCGTGTTGGATTCTTGGAGTACTTCTCCCGCTTCGTTCACTGTGTAGTCTTCTTTATGCGTCTCTATTTCATCTTCCGGTAATGGAAAATGTGTGGATACTTCGTTACGGGTAAGTTGTGGTGTAAGTGGAATTGGTATCGGATTTGGTTTCGGATTATCGTAATGTATATTATTTGGATAAGGAGGGGAAGAAGTAGCATGAATTTCGGGTTTTAAATCGAGAGGTATGTTTACTTGGCTGTATGGCGGCGGCGGTACAATAATATCAGCGGGCTCATCTATATTAATTGGTATATGAGGTCTAGAATGAGGGAAAGGATTAGTTTCAAAATTTATTTTGATGGGAACCTTTTGTTTTGAATTTCCAAACGCATTAATTTGTGGAGGAACTAAATATTGTGCCACTTCCGCATTTATATTAGAGTTTTGACCTAGTTTCTGCTGTTTGTTTGATTGATATAGGAAAGTTAGACTATTTTGAACCGAGGCTATGTCTTTTATTTTTGAAGGTACTAGATTTTCTACATTTGCACCTAAACCGTGTATCTCATTGTCGTATTGTTCCTGACTTGATGCTTGTTTAATATTTGGAGTGTTTCGATGTGTGGTTGCCTCGCCTGATACAAATATATCCCCATGATTGATGACATGAGCATTAAAATCGTTTCCAAAATGCATCATACCAAAGGAGATTGGTGGAACGTTACCGTTTACATTATGATAAAAGTTCTTCGGGGGAATTTCATTCGTAGGTCTGCTTGGTCGAATTTGTAACGAATTTGTTGGAAACGCATTTGGGGGATTATTGTTGATTATGTTAGAGCCGACTTTTATTACGCCTTCTACTTGTTTCTGATTTGGCGGTTGGGTATCATCATACACCGAAGCGTATTGTGGCACTCCATTATTAAAATTTTCTATCCCCGAAAATTCAGGTTCTGGATATGGAGATGGATCGTCAAAATACTGTCCGTTTCTGTGGGGTTCGGTAGATCCTCCATAAATGAGGGCGGTCGTGCGATTGTGAGGAATATTCACGAAGGCAATCTGTGAGGGTTGCAAATTTACTAGAAGAGGCTGACCGGTAGACCTTTCTATGACCTCGGGTAGTACAATAGGCTCATTTATGATGGATGGTTGTAAATTAAAAGAGTTGGGTTTCAACAGCGGTTCTTCTATTGGGGGAAAACTGGTATCTTGTGGCACGCTGGAATATTCAAAGTTCTGGAAACTAATTGGTATACGATTTGGTTCGTGGTTATGATGCGGTGATGACGGGACACGTTTTCGCTCTATTGATTTGTGTTTTTCACCCCTTACAAAATTTAATGGCCGCAGAGATATTTTTGGAGGCACCAATGGCGGAGGCGGTCCATCATAATAGCTATTTTGATTCCCTCCTTTTTCAAGTTTTTCTTTCTTGCTTGACGCGGCCGGTATGTTGTCTATGAATTTTTCGTTATGATACTTGGGCCATATTTTAGGGGAAATCGGTGGTGGTTTCATGTCGATTGGCGTTTCATTATGGTTATCTTTGCTCATAGAAAGCGATGGTATTCTAGGTCCTATCCTGCCAGGCTTACCTACAATGACGTCCGAATTGGCGGTTATCACCTGACCAGGAGAAATGGGAATCCCTCCATTCAAAAGCGGACTTTCATGTGTGGGTTTTCCTATAATAATTTGATCTTTATGCGGCTTCTTGTTCGTTTCGTCCCATTCGTTGATGTGGATGACAGCAATGTTTTGACTCTCGGCTATTTCCAGTCCTTCTTCTTCAACACCGAGGGGGATGTAAACGGGAGATCTATTTTGAACATCTGACGTAAAAAACGCGCTATCTTTTTTGGTTTCTGGTACATCAATCACGTCTATTTTTGGAGTCGGGGTTGTCACTAAAGTGTCGTTCTTTTTGTTGCTTTTGAAATTTGTTTTTATTAGGCCTGCCATGACGTTGATCACCGGTTTCAAAGCGTGCAGGGAGTTTATATTAATAGATCCCAATCCTAGCAAATCCGGAATTTGCGTGGGCGAGCCAGCAGCTTTCGTAGCATTTCTTTTTTGTACAGGATGTATTAAGGCAGCACTGGTCTTGTTTTTACTGACTAGTGGAAGGGCAGTAGCAGTTGTAGGGAGAAGGTTACTCTTTGAGCTTACGATAGGAATGCGCGTATTCTTGTTGGTGTGTCTCTTCGTTTGGGTTTTTGAGACATGCTTTTGAATTGAGATGGCTGAAGGCTTGCTTACTACTTCAGAATTCAATAAGGAACTGAGTTGGTTCTTTGCAGCTGTCGCTTTTAGCGGTTTGTCCGTCAGCGATGGTGTTGGTTTTTTAGAGGAAACTTGGTCCACTTCATCGAAATAAATTATTGTTGAGCCAGTTACCACGTTTGGATTTGAAGATTCAATGACTGGTACGCTGGTAATGGTTTCGACTAACTTTGTTTTTTCAATTGATGTTACTTTTGTGGGGGTGATTTGTTCTTTTTTGACTGCGGTCACTTCGAGCCGCTGTCCGTTTTGCAAAGTCGCAAGCGTGCGTACTGAATTTCTTCCCTTGTTTAATTCGCTCTGCAGCAGAAGTATGTATGGTTTGTCCAGTAAAGAGGGGTCGATCGTTTCTGTGATGATATTTTCTTCTTCTTTTGTTCGAGAACTTATAACGGTCGATACTAAGTTTTCTTCGTTTTCTTGAAGTAGCGTCGTGTAGTAAGTAAATGTAGTTATATAGGTTTTCGTCGCGTATATTTCAAAATTGTGTGGCATTGGTTCGAGGTCTAGTTTTTCTTGAACGATGGGTAGAGTATTGATGACAGAATTGGTGTGGGTGCGCTTGGGGTGTAGGAATAATTTTTCTGTTACCACATCGCTCGATGTAGACACGTTTGTTTTAATGACAGTTTGTCCGTTTTCTAGAAAAGTGTTGAAATACGTGTATGTAACGTAATATGTTTTTAAAACATTTGTGGTGGTGTATTCGACCATTTGATTGTAATCGTTATTTTCTACATCAAGGGCAATGTAGGAGGTCATAACTGATGTTGCTTTCGGTGGAACAGACTCTGTTATAACCACTTGGGTTAAAATCTCATTAGTGCTGACGATTTTTTGTTGTTGATTTTCATATAAAGTTTTTTTGAGCGAAATGGTGCTGTAGTAAGTGTTGGTATCTTTCTCCGCAGACGCTTGCTTAGGAGGTTGCAACAGCGAGAGGTAATCGTCAGGTGCAGTAACTGTGTTTGTGACTGTGTATTTCGATGTCACAACCAAGGGCTGCTCTCCATCTAACATTGTGTTTAAGTAGGTGTAAGTTGTCATAAAGGTTGCTACAGCAAGATTTGGATGCTGCAAAGAAATATATGGGTGAAGAATATAGAAATATGTCGAATAATAGAACGGTTACCTGTGTTAAAGTAATTCCAGCGCTTGGTGTAGAAGCAATGTTTATGGAATTGCGTTCCTCGGTAGCTATGTTAGACACAACCTGTTCGTGACTCGATATGGTCGTAATACCATTTTCCAAATACGTGGTTAGATATGTGAAGGTCGTTAAGCACGTTTTCGTCACAAACTGATTGGGGTGTAAGGATGAAGACAAACTTTCGATCTAAAACAATTTTATTTATAGGAGTATTACGACAAACGCACGCGTGGGTTAAGTTTACTTTTGACGCTTCTTGTGGTAGCATTAGCATCATGTGGTCGCTTAAGGTACTCGGCCTTAACGTCACGGGTTTGTAAATAGAACTCGGTAGAATTCTCTTGACATCCGGTTCTCCTGGTAAAGTGCTTTTGTCCCCCGCTACAATCACCTCTACACCATTTGACATTACCCGTGTGGCTAAATTGTTATGGCGAGCTTCATCGAACACTCGGCCGTCCTCTTCTGGTATATATTAACCACAGATTATTTTTATGTAAACACAATCGCATTTTATATATGTACATTGATTTAGAAGTACATCTTTTTTAATTATATGAGATTAATAATATAATTATATACACCAATTAAAATAGAGAAAATGAGCTCTAATTTTAGATATTTCAACAGAATAGTTGTTAAATCTTGTAACTACAGAATTTTTCTATACAAGAAAGTGAATAGTAAAGAACGAAACATAAAACAAATTTACATAGGGTTTACTTACCTTGAACATTTATGAGATATGGTGGTATGGCGCCGTAATAGGAGGAGTCGATTGTTAGCGGTGCAAAAGGTAATGTCTTTGTTGGTTCCAGATCGAGAAGTGTCAGCGTGGTATATCTGGTTCGAGGTTCCGTCACAGTCAAGGTTGTGGTTTGTAGTTTTACCTCAGTAGTCGATGTTACGGTCTGTTCTTTTCCATTTACGCGTGTCACAACAAACGTATACGTCCTCGGTCTGCTCTGTACGACTGTTTTAATTTCATATTCGACTGACGAAATCAAAGTGGTTTTTAGTAACACTAATGGAGCGTCTAGAGATTCGGATAATTCAGGAAAGAACGGGGTGTATTCGGGAAGTTTTGTTGTTTTAGTTGCAGGGGGGATTGTCTCAGATATATAACTTGTCGCATTCGCAAACTCTTCAATTCCAAAAGTACTTTTGGATATTAAAATTTCGTTAGCAGCAATTGTCGAAGTATAATTGGGTAGGTCGTTGTATATAGATGCAACAACTGTAGCCGAGTCGGTGTTCGCCATACCAGTTGTAGTAGCAGTAAGTAGCCGCTTTCTAGTTACCACAACTTTTCGACGACGATTTGTATGAGAAGGTCGCGCACTTTGCACAGGAAGCTTGCGACGTTTCTTTTTAATCACAACGCGCCTACGATGTTTCCTCAAGCGGGAGGTAGACGAAGAATAATCTTCTTCGCTACTAGATAATTTATTTTCTTCGCTAAAAGGAACACTCGCGTTAGAATATATTAGACGAAAATTCATAACTTCGTATTTATCACTATTATTAATGTCTAATGTTCTATTATAAATAGGATGCACTCTAATTAACTTCTTCACTATCCTACGTTTTGGTAACGCACGTTTTACATCTAAGCTAGCATTACGTGAACTTCTTTTAACTCTAGGTTGGATTATATTAACGCAATTTCTATGCCCAAATTCTATTTTGCTTCTTTTGTCGCGTATGCCAAAATAATTCGAAACGTAATTTTCTTTTCGAGGGGTTACAAAGCGATTGCTGTCGCCCCTTTTTGACGTTTCGACCTTTGGCGTGAGAAGGGATAACTCAGAAAGGTCCGTTAGGCTAAAAAATTGTTGGGCGCTTTAACGTATTTAGCGGTGTTTTCCTTTGAGCTTTTCGTCAGGCTTGGCTTTATATCGAACAGCTCCGGGGTGCGTGTAACTATATAATTGCTCACGTCCCCCAAGATGCTCTCCAAGCTTTGCGTTTCTATTGATGACGCCACGCTCTCCACCTCTTCTTCCTTAAAGGCGGGCGCGACAAATGAATCGATATAGCTGTACGTGCTTACTTTTGGGGTCACTATATTGGAAGGTTCGACGGAAATTTCCCTTTTGCGCCTCAGACCTTCCTCCCCTACTACTACCGTTGATAGAATTGTTGAAAACTCTCCTGGCGTTTTGCCGGAGACGTACAAGGTAACAACGCTGGTTTCCTTTGGCGGAGCTGCAGGTGTGATGTTTTTGGGCTTATTTTTCTTTCTCGAGCTCTTTCGTCTTGGAGGCCGAGTGACATCCTCTGATAGATTCTGTTCCGTGTATTCTTCAGATTCGCTCACCGAGCCGCTTTCTTCGAAGCTCAAGAAGTCGTACTTATCAGGAGTTGGCTGAAAGAATGCTTGTTGGAAGGGTTGGTCCTGGTTTAAGTCGAACAAACCGACTGGATTCTGCAGCTGAGTAGGTTGCTGTTGCTGTTGGAGCAAGAGGGGCAGTAATAAACTGTTCAGTCCATTCGCTCCTAGTCCAACTGTAGGCGTGACAACGACGGTGTCTGTCACAAATTCGGTGGCGGTAACTACGTTGATACTACTGTCTATTATAGTAGTTAAGATTTCTTTTCCTCTGAAAGTAATCGGTATCACCGTAGACGTAGCACTAGTTACAGTAGTCACATATGTGGTTGTCCTAGTTTTGAATTCAGTTGTTGGTGTGGGAGCTACCTGAGGATTTTGTAGACCTAAAAGAGGATTTTGCTGAATTCCTGGGTTACCCAATAGAAGTTGAGAGAGAAGTATATTAGCTAATGGCGCCTGTGCTGCTAACTTTGGTTTAATTGTGCTAACAACTTGTTCGACTCCATACACAGTGCTTGGTAGGACATGCGACCAGGATGTTTTATGCCCTCGAATGTATGTTGGTGTAAAAATAACTGTAGTAGTAGGTGTTTCATTTAAGATGAACCTAGTTATTTCGGTGGCTCCATTTGCAGCTACATTGGTAGAATCACTGCGTAGAACGGTGAATATTTTACCGGCCGAATTTACGGCTGTAGAATATTGATTAGGTATCAAAACTTCTGTGCTATACTTTGCAGTGATAACATTTTTATATTCAGTAACTTTTCCGTTCAGTACAGGTATGGTGACTTCTGTTGGTATAGAGTGAGTAATTGTAATTGTGCCATCATTAAAGTTAGGCAAAACGTAATTATCAATTTGCTCCCCTGAGGTTCTCGGTCGCGTATAAGAAGGCGATCCACGCCTAGAACTTCTACTAGTAGACCCGCGAGTATTTGTTTCCGCGCTACTAGCTTTTCTTCTGCTGGTTACTTCAGTAGTATGCTGAGTTCTAAGCTTTGGAGCTTTAGGTCTCGAAGATATCGTAGTGGTTCTTCTAGCCGAAGTTTGTTGTTGCTGAGCTCCGTTGCGTCTAAAATTTGTCCTCGAATTGGTTTTATCTTTTTCTCTTAAAGTGAACTGCGACCTTCCTTGGTTTGACGATGCTCTAGTCGGAGAAAGGCGTTTCGAAGATGAACTTTTTTGAGTGGTAGTAGTGGTGGTTCCGCTGGTTGTTTGGCCACGTGGTTTATAACGACCCCGTTTTGCTGGCCTTGTTGCTTCGGTTTGCGGTAATTCTTCCTCCTTTGGGGCTGCTGTTGTACGACCTCCGGGTCTTCGAAATCTCAAATATGGCGTTTCTCTTTTTGCACGAGATCGGAATTTGAAGGGCCTAACAGAAACGATGGTGTTCGCCCTGCCCTTCCGAGTGGAGGTTATTGGTGCCTTCTCCGTTTGTGTATCTTGATTAGAACCGTCGTAATCAGTGTCATCTTCATTATCTTCGCCTTCGAAATCATCTTCTTCTTCCTCTTCTTCATCGTCTTCTGGAATTTGAGTAGTAGTTGTGGTAAAGAGTCCTCGACGTGGAAACAGGCCATTTCCCGGTCGTGGTCTATTCTGTAAAGTGGATAACGATCTTGTAGTTTTGGGTTTAGAAGTTGTGGTGGTTCCTTTACTATTCGTGGGTTTTTTTCCATTTCGATTGCCATTTTTGGGAGTACTTCGTGATGCTGGGTTAGGGCGAGCTAAAGGAGGTCTACGTAATTTCAGTAACGGATTTTGGTTGCGTCGTGCACCTTCTGTTGTTATATCTAAAGGTAAAGTAGTATCGCGATCATCGTCAGTGAAATAAGTTGGCGTTTCTGTTAATTGAGTGGTTAAGTCATTCTCATCTTGATTCACTTCATTTGTAGATATCGTTATACCTTTAGAATTGAAGGAACGTGGCACAGACGATGCCGCTGTTGGCCGAACTCGTGCAAATCTAGCATTGCCGGAATTTAAGGAACTTGATCTTAAAGGACTAGCGGTTTTGCTTCCAAGCTTCCTAGACCCGGTTGCTGTTGGTGCAATTCTTGAAGAACTTCTCCCGCGGGGTACAAACGAAGAGCTAAACGAGCCAGATGAGGTACTACTTGATTTCGGTCGAATGAATCTTCGACCTGCAGAAGCAGTTGGGTGAACTACTCCAGAGCTGGCCGACGAACTTTTTCTGTTGCCGAACCTGTTACCGGACTTGGAAGCAGGCACTGCTGTTACTGTAGGAGTGAAATCGCTTCTTGTTATTGTAGTTGCGCTACTCGGATTCAGCCCCTTTCTTTTTGGAGCGAACGTTGGTCTGCCTCGAGAAGCAAACGGTCTGATTACAGGAGTAAACGTATGTTTGCGAGATGGAAAAGTTAATCTGGATTTCTTTCTTCCGTTTGTTTCTGTTGTGGTGGTCTCATCATCGTCTTCCTCTTCTTCTTCTTCTTCGTCATCTTCCTCGTCGCTTTCTGTTGCGTTTTCCTCGTCAGCTTTTGCGGAATCGCTAATTGAACCTTCAATTACAACTGGTGATGGTGATATGTGTATTGCCGTAGCAGATATTTGTTGACCAGGTGCTTGCGTTGCTGTTGGTACAATATCGCTAGCGAAAGTCGGGGAAATTGTGGGTGCTTCGGTTTTTTCAATTATAAAACTAGATGTGCTTTCGATTATTTGAGCATACCTTCCTTCAATTATTGTGCCAATAACTTTAGATTCATATAAAGTGGTTGTATGGTTTTGGACGATAGAACCCTCTATAAGACGAACCAAACCTGTTCTGTGTATTATAGGTTCATCTATTACCAACGCCGATTTTCTTTCTTCGTCTACTTTTAACGAGCTTGTACTCTCTATTACTTGTGCATATAGATTATCTATAAATGTGCCAATTGCTTTTGTAGTATAATATAAGGTACTAACACCTTCGGCGTCTACAATTTTTCCTTGATTAAGACTAACAACTCCTGTTGGTAGTACAGGTTCTTGGGGTGCAGGAGTGGCTGTCTCGGTCAATATTGATGTTGTACTTTCTAGAACTTTGGCATATAGTCCGTCGATGTAGGTACCATATATATCTGTCGATAAAATTGTTTTTATACCTTCATTGTCAATAGTAGAAACTATGGTAGATAATAAGCCTGTAGGAAGTGGATTTATATTTTCTGTTGATGTAGATTGGGTTTCCACAGATTCTACTTGATTTTGATTGTTTGTTCCAATAGCTCTAGCAATTTGATTGGAATCGATAGTAGGCGTTTCACTTACTATATTAGTTGTAGTTTCAAGTCTGCTATTCAGTATGGTACTATTGCCAACGTAGGAAGTTGTGTAGTACGTGTAAGTTGTATAATAGGTAGTTAACTCGTCGCTTGCTTCCGTGGATTCTACATTCTTTGCTGTTTCAGTAGCTGCTATTGGTATTTCAGATGTGGAGGTTGGCGATATTGGCAATATATTAACAGACGCAGGTTCCGTAGCAACAACGGCACTTGGAGTTACTACATTTGAGATAGTTTCTTCACGACTAGTAACTTTAGTAACACCCTCTTTATATAGCGTTGTCCAGTATGTGAAGGTTGTAAAGTATGTTATAGGCAAATTTAAATCTTCTGCACTTAACGTATGAGTTGGAGTTAAGGTTTCTGTTACTACATTTGTTATTGTTTCTAATCGACTTACTACATTACTCGATGTTGTTCCTTGATATATAGTAGTAAAGTAAGTAAATGTTGTGTAACTGGTTTGCAACAACAGGGTTGGGGATGGTAATATTTCCGAGTCGTTGTTAGTCTCTGCGACAATTTGGTCATCTAAAACATTACGTTTGTCAACATTATCAATAATTCTACTTTCACCAGTGGAAGTGCTGCTACGAACATCCGTTACCATCGTAGAAATTGTCTCGTACTCATTTAAATTTAATAGTAAGTTATCGGAAGTACTGGGATTTTCAATATTATTTCCCCTCTTTAAAGTTGTGTAAGATAACGCAGCACTTTTAGTTGGTCGAATGTTATCGTGTAATTTCTGACCACCCGATGTTGATCTTAGAGTATTGTTTTCAGTTACAGAAGGTTTCTGGCGATTTATAGTAGTGTTGTAAAAGTTGTTAGGTGTAATTTTGAGATTTACCGCCCGATCAAGAACATGCTCTTCTTCCTCTTCCTCCACCCCCTCCTCTTCTTCTTCCTCCTTATTTTCCTCTTCTTCGTTTGCTTCTTCTTCTTCTTCTCCCGAGTGGTTCTGATTGTTTAGAACTTCGCTTTCTTGTTCTATATTAGGAGCTTCCACTTGATTTTTGGACTTATCAGAGAGCTCCGTTGGCAATATGTTCCTTAAGGAAGCAGTCGGTTGAATAGAAGGTGTGACATAATTTGTATACACTTCCGTTCTGCTAGATATTTCAGATTCTCCGTCTACAAATATTGTTGTGAAGTAAGTGTAAGTTGTAAAATAGGTTTGTACGACAGGCGAACCTTTCGGTAAATCATGATCTAAAATATTTTCACGTATATCTTCCTCAGATAAAGGATAATTTATTGTTGGTGTGTTTAGATTTACTTGCGTAGGGGCGATGTCGGGTATGTCATCGAAAGACGGAGGCTTCGATTTATATCCAGATACTAAGCTGTCTTCCCTCGCAAATAAGCCTGCTACCGCAGGATCTGAAGCTTCACTTCCAGGCTCTAGTGTGGAAGTTATGACGTTGGTAATTACGACTTTGCGGCTGGCTATGGATGATGTAGATTCTTGGAAGAATGTGGTTAGGTATGTATAAGTGGTGTACAGGGTTTTAAACAATACTTCAATTTCTTCTCCGTTTTCTGTAGTCATCTCCGTAGTTTCGGGTTCGGATTCCGTCACATGTCTTCTTTCTGTTGTAATTTCTAAAGGAGTTGTTTCATAAGGAATAGTCCAAGTGCTCGCGTCAAATGTTGTTAAGTGTTCTGTAGTGGGTTCGAGTTCTCTGTAATTGTTTCCCTCGACGTTACTTATTTTTTTATCATACGTTTCTGTAACGGGTTTAATTAATACTTCTTGTTCTGGTGTCGTAGGTGAAGTTGTTGCCTGAGATGAAGCAATATCTGAAGCAGTTGTGGGCATTATGTTATCTTCATTTTCACATGATTGCGTTTGAAAACTAACTTCTGTAGAAACAACTTCATTAGATTTTATAGATGTTGTGGTAATTTCATCTACGGGAATAAAAAAGGTTGTCAAATAAGTTAGCGTTTTGTATGCAGTAGTAGGAACTACTTTTAATCCTGCTGTACAGGCGATCTCTATTTCTGCACTATCTTCGTCGGAATTTTTAGTATCTACTTCATTTGTATCTATCTGGGGGGTAGTTTCTTCTAATTCTAACGTACTCGCTGTGTTTTCACTTGTTAATATTCCATAAGTAGTTTCTTGCTCATTTTCTGTTGTGATTTGTTGCTCTAACGTTGTCTCCTGTTTGTGATCGACTACATCTTCTTCCAAAGACGTTGTTTGTTCGTTAGATGTCGTAGTTTCATATTTTTGTAATTTTGGTGACGTGGCAGCTTCTTTCTCTGTTATTATCTTGATCGGTTCTGTGGTAGTGGTAAAAGATTCGCCCGTTTTGCTTAGCTGATGATCTAATACAGCAGTATTTTGAATTAAAAAATCATCGTCAAAGAATATAGTTGTGGCTCCCACGGAGCTTGATTCGTAATTGTCAGAAGTACTGCTTAATATAGAAGTTGAGATGGGAGAAACTGCACTTGTTGAGCTAGATTGGAGCGGTTCTGTAGCTTGACTGCTTTGTGCTGCCTGTATCGAGGCGAGGATGCTTGCTATGTCTTCCTCCGAAGGCGTTGATAACACCGAGCTTTCGGTTACAGAAGGCGCAACTGTAGGAGAACTGGATGGAGTTTGCTCGGTTTCTTCGCTTTGAGATGCTTGAAAAGACGCAAGAATTTTTGCGATGTCTTCTTCTGAAGGAGTAGACAACATTGGAATTTGACTTTCTGATGGTTCTATTTCTTCAGTAGTAAAATCTGTGGTGGTAACCTCTTCAGAAGTACTTAATAAGGGAGTGTCGATTTGTGGCGTCGGAGACTGATCAAATAACGAAATCTTTTGTTCGTGAGCTAAAACAGCCGACTTTGCATCCATATCTTCTGGCCTATCTACTTGCTCGGATGTCGTATCTCTATGTCTGTCTGTGGCATCAATGACGACTGTATGCATGGAATCATTTTCTAGATCAAACTCTTGCGAAGTGTAGCTTTTAGTGGTCGGTTTTGGTCGCTTAACTGTAAAAGACGGTTTTAAGGACAGTTGAGGCAACCGTATTGTTGGTCTTACAGAAGATGAAGTTTGCTTAATAGTTGTAGTAGGTTTTATGGTGGGAACAGGGATTTTTGTTAAAGATGGTTTTATAGTTAGCGCAGGAACTTTAACTGATGCAGACGGACGTAAAGTCAATTGTGGTATTCTTATCGAGGCGGTAGTAGCGGAAGAAGACTGCAAAGTAGCTTCTGCAGAAATGGATGTAACCTTTTCACGGTTATACTTAGGAGTGTCTGAAGTATAAGGCGCAAATACTATTACGGTATCGCCTACTACAGTTGTAAAATCGGCAAATCCAGAATAGGTGACTGTTGGAAGCTTCTTTAGATCTTGAGGAGAAGGTTTTCCAGATCTAAAAAATAGCTTGGCTTTTCTTTCTGCTGCAGTGGTTGATTTACTTCGTTCAGTGTTTATGTCAAAATCAGGAAGGTCTCCTAAGTATGAAAGACCGCTAGGGGAAAATTCATTACGAACTGTAAACGTGGGTAAACTATCTCTTTCTCTAACTTTGGATGGTTCTAAATCGTCGCCCCTTATGTCGTCTTTAATTTTTTTGCGTTTTCCCGTCTCATCATTTAATTCCTTGTAATTGATTATATTTTCCAAATTCATGTCGTGGTGTTTAGGGGTAATTTGGAAAACTTTGATATTGCTCTGGCCATTTTTGTTGCTCCATACGTTGAACGGCTGCGACAAGCTTTCCTTCACGACGGAATCTTCATACGGAATCCTAGCGTTGTTCGAGGGGGCTGATCTCAAGATTTCCTCTTCACTCAGGTCGTCTTCTTTAGCGGCCTCCTTCTGCGCGGTTTTATCTTTCTCTACGAAGCGGTAGCTTTGAGGTTTGGCTGTGGGAAACACTATGTACGGGTCAGCTTTGTTGGGGGAAATGTAATCGGTGTTCTTAACAAAATTTTTGGAGTTCACCACGTTGACGTCTAGGTCCCACTTTTTGTTGCTGAACTCGTTCGGCGTACGGGTAAGCAAGTCATTGTCGTATAGGACTCTAGAGCTCTTTGTCAAAAGGTGGGCGTACAAGCGTCCGTTGTCAAGAGTCGTACCGAGTACTTGGGTCGCGTACTGTGTCGTCACGCCCTCTTGGATAAAGGTACGGGCGGTTGAGGTTAATAGGCCTAGATCCGGTTTTACGCTCAGGAAGCGACCAAAAGTAGAACGTCCTTGATTGTCCACCAGCAAGACTGTGGTGACATCTGCCCCAGCGAAAGATAGAAGTCAGTTTATACATTAGAGGAGAAACGGCAGCGCGTATGAGCAAAGATCGCCAGATTCTATTTAACTCCTTTTGTTCAACAACAAGTGGACCATCCGCATATATTTTATTTAACAAATGCGATCTTTAGTCATAGAAAATAGAAGCATACGAGTTATATCTACAGAAACAATAATACACAACTACAGGACAATTCAAGTTTAAATCAATATTTGTTTGTAATTCATACCGAATTGCCCTGTATATAATAATCTACAAAGAATTAAGTAACCAGCACTCTATAAAGCAGAAAGTTCTTTATGCATTCCACTACGTTTGCACTTTCTACAAGCTTTAGCATAGGAGTCAACGATAGCTGTACATAACATAATTGACTAGTAAAGGTCGAAGCGTAGTTTGTTTACAAATATAAAATTTTAAATTTAATTTTAAAACTAACGATCTACTTATTAGTTTTTTATATAAGTGGAACTACACATTTAACTAGGAGACGAATTAACAGAAAAATACTAATAGCACAAAATTGTAGGGGAAGATAATTTTAAATTAAAACAAAGATATAGAAGATTTACTAAAAAGAGGGAAACAAAAAATAATTTTGAAACTGAAATACAATTGAAAAATTGGTAGAACCCACTTGGCATATAATTCAAGGTTTAATATCATTATTCATAATATGGGTGTACATATAAATCAAATTATTTTAAGTTGTTCTATAAATACACGTTGTGGTGCTAAGGTATCTTCTGATTTATTATATATTAACATAAGAAAATAAAAATTTACCCTACGTAGATAAAGGATGTTACACAGTTCTCAGGAATGACTCATACGTAATCATTCTATATTCGTCAGAATAGTTATTATATAGTAAATAAAGATATTGGGGTAAAATACCTGCAACATTTTATGCATGTGAATACTAATGAAAAATAATGTTAAAAATATATCAGGAATATACAAAAATTATTTACACGGACAAACTACAGTTATGTACAGCTAGTTGTGTGATATTTGCTATAGGTTTATTAATATTTATGGGAAATTTACCATTTCCATCTTGCCGCCTTTTTCTTGGAGATGATTCTATACTTTCTTTTCCTGCAAAAAAAAGTATATATAAATTTTTGATAATTTTTTTATCTATTGACAAATAAACTTTTTTTAATACACTATTGCATTAAACAGAGAAAGAGTTTAGCCTTCATATATGTGTTTTTTACCAGATATTTGTCGTCATATCAGAGCGGGAAAGCATGACTTACGTTTCTAGGTGATGGATACTATCTATTCAATCGTTTAGTTAGTAGGGATCATAATTGGACACCGTGTTTGTATATTGCTATCAAAAATCAATTCTATACAAAAAACCATAGATTTTTAGGTTAGTTTAGGAAAGAATAAAAAATGAATATTTAGAATACTTAAGTGCATTTGTTGAATTGTTTTTTCTACTTTAAACCTGTGACATCAATAGGAATACCGTCAGCGTATATACTTATGGCTTAAGATCAAACCAGAAAAAGATAAGAAGCGTGCAAGTTTCACTTAAATTATGATAATTTCTCATATCACGATTTTTGCTTCTATTAAAAATAGCGCCTGTGAGTGGTATACTTACATTAGAAATTTTTGCTAAAAAATAGCGCTTTACACATCTTAAACGCCGTTTTTGTAGGAATGAAACTTGCAGCAGATTTACTAAACTGGAAAATCACGCTTTATACAAAATAAGTGAAAGCAGTCCTCGCTGGCGCCATAGCGCCCCTTTCATGTAAGGCAGCGTGCTGATGATTTTCGCTGGATCGGCGTTCTTATGAGACGACCAAATGGGAATTTAGAAACCATTAATAACTTGTCTGGTCACTGCTGTGCAACGTAACATGTCTTCTTGCATGTTTGAGACGCAATCTGGCGCTATAAAGCCGCGAGGTGATATAATCATCGCGTAACGAAGACTTAATTGGAATCTTGAACGATTTACGTTAATTTAGCACCTGCGTTTTGCAACCGTCGCAATAATGTGCAATGGGGACGGAACGAAACAGTTTTGCAACTATGTAGTGCGGCATTTAGTGCGAACGAAGTCGTCTTTTCCTTTGTTATCACCGACGTCTTCCCGTGACAAATTCAAAACAGCGCCCGCGTAAATTTGCTGTGTTTTTATTTACACCGAACAGGTGTGCGTGAGAAGCGGCATCCTTTTGAATTCCTCTTCCGAGTGAAAGAGGACGCCGGCTATCATTAAGAAACCTCAGGCGTAGTGATGCTTGACCGACTCTTTCGTGGCCTACATTCTGCCGATTCCCAGCAGCGATTCGTCTTCTCTAACTGCCGTGTAAGAACTTGTGGAGGCGATAGCTGCATGGGCAATTATCCTCAATTATTTCTAGTCAAACCTCTCGGTTATATGAAACTGGTGATTATGAAATTATTTTAGTTAAACAAATAGCAATATTTGTTAGATAAACTTGGTTTTGTTTAATATTGTAGTTAAATTTTTAGAGTTGCATATGCATGATAACACTAAATGTTTTTCTAAATGTTATGTCTTGATGCAATTTTTTTCTTTTATTCTCCCTTTAGTGATTGTTCTTTTTCTTTAAATGAGCTCAAATACAATGTTCATTGATTACTTAACAACGTCGTCGACTAAGTCAGATTGATCTTATTGGCTATGGTCTGTTGATGAGTTTTGTCACTTTCTGCTCTTTCTGGTTGTTGTTATTGTCTGTCTTTTTAAATAGCTTGATTATACAATTTATTGTATTTTGGATGTCAAAGAAGTGCAAGAAAATAAAAAACTAACAAATAAAAAATTTGAATTAAAAAAGAATTGTGAGCAAATTAAGAATAAATTGCAAGATACTAGCAAAAGGTTAGAAGGAGAAAAGGAGGAATAATACAGTAACATCAGAATTAGCTATCGACTCAAGAAATTCAGAGAAAATTCAAGATGTAACGTACAAATTTATTAAGCAAAATTTGAAAACAGATTTAGTAATTAAGGCAGCTTATACAATGAGACCAAAAACGTGCCTGGTAGAATTGTAAAACTAAGAAAAGAAAAAGAAAGTAATTTAAAATAAGAAGAAATTAAAGAACAATGAAGACGAGAAGATATACATTACTAACGATTTAACAAAGCCAGAAAGAGATATTGGGAAGAGAAGAAAGAAGGTCGAACAGTTGCAAAGGGTTATTAAGAACTGCCAACAAATAGAAAAGAATGGAAATGGAACCAAAGGATCGGGACGTTGGAGGAGAAGGAATATTATACAGGAATTTAAAAAAAAACAAACTAGTCGGTAACGGATTAGGATTTACGAAAAAGGATTTGAAGAAGGCAAATCCACTCGATAAAACATGGAACACTAGAGATAGGAAGGGACATATGAAAAGTGGGAGTGTGGAATATTCATAGCTTAAAAGGAAAGGAAGACGAATAGGTACAAGAATTTGAGAAAAGCAAACTAAAAATTTTTGGGTATAACAAAGACAAAAAGGAAAGGCCAAGGAAGTGTAGGTATGAGAAATGGCCATTTGCTACTATAAAATGGCGTGCCAATGCATGAGCGGGCTATGCCAGGAGTTGGAGTAATAATTAATAAACATTACATACAATATATAGAGTTGAACATTTATTAATGAAAGATTGATAAGAGTAGACGTAAAATGAGAAGGTATGAAGGAAGTGCTAACATTATTAGTGGCATACGGACCATCCGAAAATGAGAAAAAGGTGTATAAAGACGCATTCTGAGAAATATTACAATAAAGGGGAGATATGGTGCACCATAAAATAATTATTATGGGAGATTTTAATAGTAGGGCAGGAAGTAACAATATAAAAGGATACCTTGTTGGGTAATATAGAGAAGACAGCAGTAGTAACAACAATGGCCAAAGAATTATTGAGTTCTGCCTGAACAGCGGCATAGTAATAAGTAATACTTTTTTTAACCACAAAGATGTTTACAACTACACGCGAGTTATGCCCAGCCAGAATGAGAAATCTATTATTGACTTAATTCTTACAGAAAACCAATATGCTCAGAGGAAGAAACATTGGAAACGACTAAAGAAACCAAGACCGGACATTATATATTTGCAGCTGCCCAAGTATAAAAATATATAAACTGTTATAACCTGAGATAAGAACTAGATATGCAGAAGCTATAAGAAGAAAGCTCAATAACATGGAATGGGAAAGAACAAATGAAATTAAGGCATTGTGGAACATGTTTAAAACAGCGATAAGTTAGGTAGCCAAAAAGCTATGCGAGAATATGATAAGGAGACAAAATAACAATACGACTTGGTGGAATTAGGAAATAAAGATTGAAGTCAAAAAGAAAAAGGAATTATAGAAAAGATATCTCACTTATAAAACGGAAGAAAACTACCGATGATACAAAAAAACAAAGAATAATGGTAAAAATAAAATGCGTAAGGCTTGGAAATAAACTAGAAAGCGTCAGCTAAAGGAATGCAAAACTTCTTGATGGTACATTGAAAAATTTATGGAAAGAGAAAGGCGGGGGATAAAATGTATGGAGGACAAGGTTTGTAACTTAATAACTGTAGAAACATGGACAGAATATTTTTCGGAAATACTAGAGCGACGCAAAGAAAAAGAGAATATTAAAAAGAAAGGAATAATTAAACAGATGCGCGTAACCAAATAACAATGGGTAAAATAAAAGAAACTGTCAAACGATTAAAATGGAAATGCTGCTGGGCAGACAACCTAAACTCCGAAATGATAAAGTATATGGGTTTGGCGGGATCAGCATGCTTACATAAGTTAATCAATTTGACATTGAAAACTGGAGTTGTATCTCGAAACTAGAGAGTAACTAACAGTAATACTATCAATTTTTAAGAAAGAAGGTGAAAAAAATTGCTAAAATTACAAATATATATATATATATATATATATATAGTGATAGGGACATGTGGTACGAATGAATAAGAACAGAAAGATTAAAAGGGGTAGCCCAAACAGAAGTTGGAATAGCGAAGTAGTCAAGAAGTTGCAGGAACAGATGGTAAATTGGAGACAAACCGAAATGTTAGCTACTGATCGTTGTGTATGCAGGCACTTTTGTCACAATACTTCAACACTATAAGGTAGAAGAGGAAATATTAGATATGTGAGGATGGATTTTAAAATTTCACAATTTTCTTGCTTTTCTTGCCCTTTTGTTTCAAATAAACAAAGATCGGATAGATTTTTTTTTTAGTTTGAGACGTCATTAAGACATGGTAAAACATGCGAAAAATAACTTAAACTACCAGACATAAATTTCTTCTCAAAAGAAAAAAATAATCCTAAAGGAAGAATAAAGAGAAAAAAATTGCTTTAAGACTTTTGCTCCAGCCTGTATTATATATTATAGATAAGGAAAAGGAGTACAAACATTTAAGACGCTCCTTAAAGATGAAAAAAACAGGGCGTCGAATAAAGGTATTATTAGACGACACAAACGGACAAAGAGCAGAGAAGATAAATGATAACAATGAATGTTACGTTCTCAATGACAGAAAACTGTAAAAATAGAATTTTTCTCAATTAAATGCTAATATTGCCTTTCACTCAATAGGAAGCGGTTGTTCTGATGGTCGTGCATATCACGTTTCTGTAAATTTACACATTCATTCGTTCTTATATTTACTTCTGTAATTTACTTGGAAATGTTGTCTTATTGTTTATTTTATTTAGTGATTACCTGATTGTTGAATCCGGACAACCATAAATTGCTGTACCACATCCGATATTAATAAAAAAATAGAAATAGAAAAAATAATTCTATTATCCTTCATGGTATTCGAAAAAAAGTTAATTTGAAATGTTTAAAATATTTAGAAGATCCAAATAGTTAGAAAGAAAATTGGGATACATACAAATAAAGAGAAATGGAAAAGTAAATTGAAAGAAGGTTAATGAATAATTTGAGGCAATTATTTAATACCGAAATGTTTATCAATCAGGGAACGTATTCCACTCCCCATAGCCCATTTGAAATCCCTGCACCCGATGTTGCAGTCCTTTAAAGTTCTCAGTTTTTGAATTTTCTTGAGAAGCTGGCGATTAAATTTAGGGTAAGTTTCCGTACTTATTATAATAACTTACGCACACCGTCTACAACGCATTCTACAACTCTTCGACCCACACATTTTGCTGTCGTAGAAATATCCGCATGCGCACCTCAGCCGGTTGCCATGTTCTCGTCTATTAAAATCACCAAAGCGCTGTAGAATTATAATGTTTACTATAACTCGCAAACGTATAAATCATTCAACAAAATCGCACTTCAAAATATTGTAACAAAGGGTGTTATGAGGGGTGGAATTTCTTCCCCGAGTGGTAACGAACATTTCAGTACTACAAATATTTGTATGAAATATCTGCCTTATGTCAAGATCAAGATAATAAACAATTATCGAATTTAAAAAATCTTGACCTGTCTTCTCGTCACAATTTCAGTTCGGCAAGTTGGCTCTTCTGAAGAACTCGATCGACACGTTGCGCTGACCCACTTTTCCTGCGCCCGGTCTCGCATTGTGTATCGGTCCCTTTATGAAATAATAAGATCGCATGCTCGCTTTGCCCTGGGGCATTTTAAATTGTCTCACGATTTTCCAGGTGCGTGCGACTGGCTGGGCGTGGGCTCAGACGTTTACTTTCGGTGCGTCTCATCGTGAGAAACGCTGAAAATCCTAAGTTGGTCAGAGGCGATACGTGCAGTTGTAGGTCAATGCTTGCGCGCTGCTACTTTTAATCAACTGAATCGGATGTAGCGAAGAAAGTGACTTTTACCTGCCGCTTAATTCGCATTAAAATTTGTAATTAGTCTTAGGGTTAGGAATTCAGAAAAGCTCAGGTTGTCTGATTGCGCAGGGGGAGGGGGAGGGGGAGTGGGTTGATGAAAGAGGTCGCTAGAAACTGTCAATCCTAATATCTCTTGATTTTTGTATTATTACGAAGCGTGAGATTGATTTTACGTTTGAAGAACTGTCACGGTTTCAACTTTAAAGTAAGAGATAGCTCCTTGCAGTATTTTGTTTATTTTATTTGAGTTGATCAAACTAAGTAACTATGCAATGTCCCACTTAACATAAAATGGTTTAGAGAGCATAAAAGCTCAAATAAAATATCAAATATATAATTAGGAAAATTAAAAATTGTATGAACAATTGTCTAAACAATTAAAAATATCATTTGATTCTCATAAAATTTGATTACGAATCTTTTAAAACCCAAAAAGACTATTTTAACGTTAATTTTCTCATTTATTCTAAAGAGACTCTAAAAATGTTTGAACTGAAGGTATTATACAATATCGTTTGTTTTAATTTAAATATAAATATTTGAGAAAAAAGATAAAATAGTGTCATACTATGTTAATCCGTTCTATTATTCAAAACGCAATCGAAATAGGATTGCGTTAAATTGCTAGACATTGTTTTATCTGTTCTCGCTCTCCTATTTCGGAAATTGGAATCTCCTGACGTTTGGTCCACTGTTGGGGTGGATATCTTCAGAAGAAATGTCTTCTAACATCAATCTGGTGTCTTGTGATCTCTACTTACGTCAGTAGGCTAGTTATTATCAATCTATTCATTATTGGTAACAACCTCTCAGCAGTTGTTGACGTCAATGGTTGTTTTAGCTTTTTAGTTGTATAGAGAACCGTTTTTTGGCTGTTCTTCCTTTTGTTCTTAAGCTAGGATAACATTTGATGATGATGATTTGGAGGTTTTCCTGGTCGTCATTTGTTGTCCGATTTTTCGGTTTTTGATCATTTCGCTAATTTTTCAAGTGACATGCTATCCATATGGTTTCTCTGTTCCCGACGTTTTGAATTCTGCAGTATTCTCTAATTTATTCGCTTCTTACTTGATCTCGTAAGGCTTTATTGTCTTGAGTATTTTCATTCATGTGGCTCTTAATTTGTTTGTTTGTTCTTGCCGTGTTTGCTCATGTCTCTGCTACATAAGTCAGTATTGGTCTTACGCAGGTTTTATGGATTTTAATTTTATTTTCTATATTCATGTACATACTTCTACATATGCTGTCTTTCAGGTAAGCTGATACATGATTGGCTTTGTTTACCTGCGCTCAAACATTGTCTGTTAGGTTTTTATGACATGTTTTTTCCCAACCCCCAAGATAGTTAACTTTCCTGACTTCTTCGGTGATTGTATTATCGACCAAATTTAGATCTAATAGATTCCTTTACTATGACCATTAACTATGTTTTTTCGGTGGATATCAACATGTTGAAATTTTTTGATATTGTGGTGAATCTATATAGCAACTGTTGTAGGTCATGTCCATTTTCAGCTATTAACATAGTATTGTCAGCGTAACATATTATTTTAGCTTGTTGATTTCCCAATTTGTATCCAGAATTTACTTCTTTTACCTTACCTATTATTTCGTTCATTATGTTATTAAATAATATTGGGCTTAAACTGTATCTTTGTCTGATTTCTATTGATAGTGGAATTGTGTCTTGTTAAGCCACTAGTTGTTTTTATATTTGTTAAGTTATTCTAGTTAAGTTTCACTCAGCTTTCAGAGTATAAAGATTGTATTCACCGTTGATTGTTTTTTCCCAAAGCCTTGTTGCTCTTTGCATATTGTAATTCGGCTGTTAATTTTCTCTGGTAGGATTTTGGTTAGTATTTTTAACAAGGAGCTGAGCAATGTTATTTCCCTATAGTTTATTGGATGCTTTTTTGCATCGATTTGAAAATGGGTGTGGTAATGGTAGTTTTCTATTTAGTCGGTATATTTTCGTCCCTAATAATCTTTTGATATAGTTTTATTATTTTTTTAAATTTATTTTTGCATTGCTGATGTCAGTACTTAGAGCTTTTCTTTTTTTTGGTGTTTTTATAGCTTTTCTTACTTCTTCCATTGTTATTTCCATATTTTTGTTACCTTTCAAAATCGGAAGTTTGTCTTTATCTGTTGGTGCTATATAGTAAGTTTTTAAAATGAGTGGTCCATGTTTCAGCTGCTATGTTATTGATTTATATTTCTTCGCTTATTGGCTTCTTTCGTTTTCGAAGCATACTCCAGACTTTCTTCTGTCTTCCGTAAATGTTGTGCTTTATTTCTTAGAGAATCTTTTCCAGTAGCTTTTTTTTAGCTGTTGTATGCCATCTGTTGTTCTGTTTCTTACTTATTTACATCCATTATATTCTTCTCGTGTTTTGTTGCTTTTGTATGTTACGAGTGCTTTTCTTTTATCTTTGGTTAATATTTTTGTTTCGTCTATAAACCATGATTTTTGTTAGATAGCTTATTAATATTAAACTTCCTTGTGTCCAAGGCTTCTTCGGCACTATATTTTATGTTGGTCTTTATTTTGAGCCATGTTTCATCGGTGGTATCCACCTCGCTAATGTAACTGAAACGAATTTTTTTTCTTCTAATCTTCGTTGGTGTAGATATTTTGTGGAGTCATCAATTAGTGATTCTATATTAAATTTGGTAACGTATGTCGGTGGTTTCTATTTCTGCAATGTTACGTGAAACCTGTATGTGTACAATACTATTCCGTGTTAGGTTCCTGTATTTATCGATAAAATTTCTTACGTTCATTATCTAAGTGGGTTTAATCTATCTATTCGTGATCACATAATTAATTGTGGTACTTTGGTTTCTTGTGTTTGAGAATGTATATTTGTATTAATTTTTCTGCGTGAAATATGTGTTGTTGATACGTAGTTCGTTCTGTGTATAAAGTGTTATGAGCATATCACCATTGTAGTTTATACTGTTTTAATTGTACTTTTGCATTACTCCTGAAATGATGTTGTTTCGGTTTTTCGAATTGAAGTCGCTCATACTGAAGAGTTTTTTGCTTGTTGGAAACATGTTTATCGTGCTCTGAAGTTTTTGGAAGAATCTTTCTCTTTTTTCTTGAGGTTTATTGATGTCCGGGACATATATACACACAAGATGCATTTTCTTGTTGCTAAATTTCTAGGTAATATACTTGGTTTTGTTCTCATATATTGTTTCTTCGATTAGGTCTTCGTATTTTCTACTCCTGCATGTGCTCTAGCTTTCTTATCGACGCCACTGTAGAATAATATATATTCTTGGAAGTGGATGTTGCCTTTTCTTTTTCTTTTAGTTGCAGAAATTGCACAGATATCTATTTTATGTTTGTTAATTTCTATCAGGATTTCTTGGTTTTTGTTATTCCAAGTAACGTTCCAGCATGCGAGACGTATTTTATTCGATTTTCGTGTTTGCCTTTTTCTTATCCTTGCTTTGTCGCTTTCCAAGAAATCCGTCCACTATCCGAAACTTTTTTTAGCGGTTTATGAGCTTGTTAACTTCTTTCCGAGGGATAAACTAAGATCTGACTAGGTGAAGATCATCAGCTCTGTTCGAATTATTTTTAAATTTATAAATTTTTACTATCTCTCTATCAAATCTTGGATAATAGGTGAAAGATTCATCTTGTGAACACTTTTCTAACCCAAAGATTATCAGCAAAGATTGTTGGGCAATTTTAGCACTTATTAATCGGCGATCACTTTCGAGAAGGCAGTGGTCTTCGTGATACGTCGGTTATCTTCATTTTTAAGTACTTCTCGTTCTCTCAAAAATTGTTTATACTATGCGTACATTTGAGTCTCATTAAAGGTGTTGTCTCATAACTCTTATTTTATTTTGGTGATAATTATACGTTGACTTCACACACATATTGTGAATTGCCATCGAAAGGGCCAACTGCAGGACAGAGACCTAATGGTTAGTTTTGATGTAACATCACTATTTACCAAAGTTTTTATACAAGATGCTTTGGACATATTGCAAACTCTTCCGACAGTGTTTTACATCTAGCAATTTTGTTTGATAAAGCGTGTATTATAAACAGAAAAACGGAATGGATATAAAAAGTCCAGTTAATTCTACAATCACCAATTACTATATGGGTGAATTTGAAGAAATATTTATGAATATATGACTATTACAATTCGCGCTACGACTAAGATATGCTGATGACAAATTTGTGGTATACAGTAAGGATCCATACCTTAATTCAAATACTCATTACCATAGAATTGGAATTGAACAATAAAATTGTTTTTAGAGATGTGCATGTATTGAGACCTAAAGATGGACGTCTAGAGCATATTGTGTAGAGAAAACCCATACAAACCTATATCTTTGTAAGCAGTCGAATCGCTACCTAAGCCAAAAAAGAACGATAGGATAATATTAGTGGATTAGATACGCCAAATCAACCTCAATTATAACATAAGAGAAATAATTACGGGGTGAAGAAAAGGAAGGGAAAGAGTTAGGCGAGAGGAAAGAACAAAAGTAGGTGAAAACGGGGATGAGAAAGAGAAGAAGAAAGAAAAAAGGGATTGACAAAAATATTTAGGTGAACACAAAGGAGGCTAACCAGAATAGATTAAAGAATATTTAAATTATCAGAACGATCGTAGGAGGGTTATCAAAATTCTGAGTTAACATGCAGTTGTTGACAAAGAAGATTGTTAAAACCCCGCACAGTAAATCTATTGTATAGCTGGTGGTTACAAGACATAATTTCATAGAGAAAACTAAGTTTTGGGTTAGGTCAATTTTCTCTTACTGTAAACAATTCATTTATATGGTCTAGTGTATTTTCATTTATAAGAATTTTTTAAATTTTCTCGCCTCCATTGATGATGTACCGCCTTTGGATGGCTTTAACAAAATATGTAACCTTGTCATTTTTGGCTGACAACTTAGAAAATTGACAGACACAAAGGCTAAAATATAAATAATAATTAATTACGCATGTTAACCATCAATTGTCAACCCACTGATTAGTGTAATATCATAAAGAAATTAATTTTATGAAGTTGGTTAAGTAATGTCAAATTTTATAGTCGTTCCTCTAATGGATCTGTTCTTTGTTTGAACTGTTATAAGAGCAGAAACCACGGCCTTTTTGTCCGTTTTTGGGTTTGGGTAAGGTATGAAACAAGAAGCACCCGTGGTACATTAGGCCTATTCTAAATACAATTTACCTTTAATATTGTCGTATCATATAATGTAACTCAATTTTTCAAATTTGAATTTAAAAATAAACAACTAGTTTTTGAATCCTGGTTTTTATTACCTGAAATACTATAATATAAAAATAGTAATAGTAGTATAATGGAAATTTTATAGCGTCAAATATCAATCGACATTGAAGAATAAAATGCATGAATTACCAAAAAGTTTTCATTTTTAAAATTTAAAATTTAATTGTAGCTAATATATGAGCTGAAGTCATGTACGATTAATAATTTGATTTAACTTCAAATGTTGAGAAAAATGTCCTTTACCTTTGAGTAATGGAGACTGTGTGTGTTGTTCTAATTAACCATAGACCCACAATAACATTTATGATTTTTGATGAAGTTGCATCTTAATCTAAAAGCAACTCAAGAAGCACGCAAGTCACGCAGTCAATCACTACATTCTTGACAATGTAGAGTTTTAAAACGACTGATCTTTAAAAACTCCGAGTAGGAACTCTATAATGGAGAAGGATCGTCACAAAATTTATGCTTTTGTGAACTAAGGAATGCCTAATACAAATCTCATATGATTTTTGATTCCTGATCCTGTACAGATTGGATATCTACTCCTTGAAGGAGATGTAAAAATTTTCAGAGAGCGCATTCTTAAAGGATAAATCAATTTGGGGTTGAATAGGTACTTTTTAAGAAATTAGGAGACTGGTTGTGTGTTAAGTATTCCAAGCACGAAGGTGGGAAGTACAATTTTTGGGTTGAAAGTAGAATTTCATAGCATTTTTGAACACAAAGTTTGTTAAATCTCCCTTTTTTGAGAAATACAAAGATCATTTAATCAGAAAAGATTTTGTAGCTATAATCAATTAGATCAGTTAACGTAATTGTACTGTAAAAGTCAATGTCGGTTTGACAAATCAATCTTTTAGCATTTATAATTACAAGTAGTTAAAATGATTACAAAATTGGAAAGTCGCTTGACAATTATGGCAATTATAACTTCTTGTATTACCGTATGGTTGTTACTTACTGTTATTTTGCATTCGTTTGAGGAGTGCGTGATTATCGGGCTATTGATGGCAAAAAAAAATTAACATAAAGTGCGTGATATTTGTTATTAATTACGTTACTCTAAATATACAGGTTTTTAGGTGTAATTATACTTTGAAGTGAAGTAGTAAAGAAATATCAACGAACAAAGAATATGGGATGAAATTTTTAAATTTACAACTATGAAAATATTTTTAGTTTCTTCTACTTGGAATTTTTGCTGTAACGGTGATTACGGTATAGTACTATATTGATACTTGAAGGTTGAGTGCAACTTTTTACATTCTCTCCATAGAGTAATACCACAGTTTTGGTTTAAGTTTGTAGTTAGGTTTAACTTAAATCATTTTTCAGATATAATACCTCACAAGATTTTATCCGAGGGATACAAGAACTTTTTAATTTTTGAAAATGAAACTGACAAGAGAATATATGCCAATATACCAAATAATTCATTAAATGTGGTAATTTTTTGATAAGAATGGAAGCTCGACAGAATTCGCTAGTACCTATTTTAGATGTACTACACATGCTCTCACCTTGGAAGTTAACCTACAAATATTTAATTTTTTCGCTAGTCATTGCAAAATTGATTCCTTGAGTTCTAATAACATATGTATTTTCCTTCTCACAATGCTACAAAACTACGAAAGAAGTTGAATCAAATACAAATGTGTCATTGTCCAGCCTTTTCTATTGGATATATGGTAGGCCTCTCTTAAGTTCTTCCATGATTTACCATAGTTGGCATTTTTGCTTCTCTTTTTAGTCCATGGTCTTCATAGATTTCTTTGTTCCCTTTATTGTTTATTTCTCTAATCTTACGTTAAGGCCCATCTCTATTTCATTTCTAATTCGATTTTCAACGAACTTAAAAAGTTCGTTACTGAATTCTATATGTCTATCGGTCTGTCGGTCTGTCTGTCTGTCTGTCTGTCGTTGTCACAAAATTATGGATTTTTTAAAATTTTAAAATGGATTCTTATAGGAAATTTTACGCCGATTTCAAAATCGAAATCAAAAAGTTTCTATCTCGAATAGTTTTCGAGATATTCGATTTCGAATTTCGGGAAATTTTTCGACATTACGATTTTAAATGTGATTCTTATAGGAAATTTTACGCTGAATTCGAAAATGAAGTCGAAAAAATTCTATGTCGAATAATTTTCGAGATATTCGATTTCGAATTTTCCCGAAATTCGAAACCGAAATCGAAAGGTTTTTTTAAGTTCGTTCTGGGATTGCTTACAGAGCAATCTCTTCGCTGGCCCCATGTTTTAGTTTGATATTCAACATTACCTTTTCATTACTTATGTGTTGGTTAATTTACAAATATTTTTTGTCAATGTGCAAGTTTGAGCTTCACATACGAGGACCAGT
This sequence comes from Sinelater perroti, assembly GCA_036346155.1. Lineage (NCBI taxonomy): Eukaryota > Metazoa > Arthropoda > Insecta > Coleoptera > Elateridae > Sinelater > Sinelater perroti. Next base: position 1,925,442 of record JARFIY010000201.1, read on the forward strand.
AATAAACATTGATTCTTTAAAATCTACTGTTATCTGTCAAAAGATGTTATCTCTCGTTTTGTCCGGTTTAATTAACTGGACCGATGTTTCGATATTTTTTATTATTTTCCCATTTATCGTAATGTTATCATATTGGTTCGTCATTGTTTAGGTTTCCTTTTCGTTTACTTTCAGTTCTACTTTTTCCGATCGTGCTTTAAGTTGTTTTGCCATTTATTGGAAATGTTCGAAATTGTCTGTGATGAACAATACATCATACTCACGGCGTAGGTTATAAGCTTTTTTAGCGATATATAGCGATATATAGCACGCTTATAAAGTCAAAGTAAGGTAGATCATATAGAATCTAACCTTCATATTTGTTGCCATTGTATATTGGCGTTTTTTTTTGCCTTTTTTAGAGTTGATAAGTGTACAACTACGTCAAACGTGCAGTATATATAATTAATTTTGCTTCTTGAGATAAGATTTGATCTGAATTTATTATAAATCTTAAAATTAATGTTTATCTATAAAACTTTTCCACAGCATCATCTTTTTTAAAAATGCATATGGTTATCGCTTTTTTCTTATTTTATGAAGTTTTATGATTGAGTGTTTCAGTTTGAAGTACTTAAACTTTTATAGATCTCCACTAATTGATTTGGGTTAGGGCTATTTCTTCTTAGACCATCAATGATACCATTTAATACTGACGTTCTCAACTCTTTTTTAGTATTAGATGCATTTGGGCCAAAAAGACGTTGGTAAGATAATGCTTCAAGCTTCTGTGAGTGCTTTTTGTCATTAATGATTTTTGAATTGATGGTTAAGGTAATAACAAAAAGATTTTGGCCAGGAACACTTTTACTTTGGTGGAAATTGTCAGAATATTTAACCGATAATTATCTTTGCAGGTCATTTTGGAACGTAATAAATACGGAATTTTATTAGACCTATGGTATAAATAAACATTTGTAAACTTTTGTTGAGCTCAATGCGCACTTCCGTCATGGTCGTTGAGTAGAAAACTTGTAGTCTTGTGGATTGCTTATTGGGATGATACCATGTGCCTTTTCATCTTTGTCTTCTGGTACACTTTGAGTTTGAAATGGTGATATGTCCGAATTTTTTATCCGGAACTTGCGATGAAGATTTTTTCTTTTTCCGCCCTTTCTTAGTTCTTCCAAACTTTACTCTCTAGAGATGGAAAAATTCATCGGTGATCTAAGGTTTTATTACAAAAACATCGAGTAACTGCTGAATAATTTTCTGTGGTAAAAAATTTATAAAATTCTTTTTTTGGAAGAAAATCACGCAAAGGATTAAAACAAGAAACATTTGGCGCTGCAAATGAGTAAAGCAGTTTGGTCAAACCCAATTCAGGATTTACAGCAACATCATTTAATTAATTCTTTATTATCTCCTAGCTAAAATTTCGTACGTGATCTTTAACTTAATTTTAGGAACTTTGCTTTATATTTGTCGTAATGTTTATACGTATTGTCCTTTAAGACACTCCAATAGTAATTTGGCATTAACAGTTCAATTTACATCTTTTACGATCTTCATTTTCAACATATCTCGAATTACAATTGCAAGAAGTCCGCAAAATTGTACGGTAAATTAATAAGACTCTACGCCCGAAGGTTACGAAATACTTAATTTAAGTTTAGCTCTGCACAACTGATTATCCGCCTAATTACCCCGCGAATTGTTCTGTGAAATTGCCGGCGTAACTATTATAAAACTAAGCGAACACTTTAATTGTGGCATAAAATTATAATAACTGAAACTGTAAATGTAGCGAAAACAATAATTGCGCAATAATAACATTAAAGAGTATTTAACCCACAAAACCATAGTTAAACATTTATTAAATTCACTAAATCTATAACACTAAAATAAATGTTTGTATTCTTTATTTAATTATTGCTATAAAATTTGAAGGTTATTTACCACATTTTTAGCTTTATCTCTTAAATATTTTTTATCTACAATTACGTAACTAATATACCTATTTTTGACCAATTCCCTTACACTTTATTATATCTAGGAAACTGACTTCTAATTTAGTATTTTGGTATTTATTCTTTTAAATTCAATATTAATTAATTATAGCACCCGGTTTATGCAAGTGGGGAAAACACTGCCGCATGACGGCGCCAATGTTTTGCCTGATGTTGTGGTAAGTTTGATTGGTACATAAGAGAAATTTTACAGAATGGAGAATGACCATTGCACGTTATAGAAATTTAAAAGAGGAGTAAGTGTTGAAATTTCAACAAAAAACGTCGGAATACTTATTTGGACCGAGTAAAAAAGGGGTTTTGTAAATCTCGAAATGATGATTTTAGCCTATGTGATTGGCTTAGCTCTAAACGGTTTTCCAACATCGATGATAACGTTGTGCCTACTTTGGTGGATAAAAAAGTTGTGGAGAGTATGAATATTATCAATGCATCTGCATTTTCCATTTAAAGAAATTTTAATTTACTTTCAAGCTCAATACATAACTGTCTCGGTGTCATAAAAAGAACTTGTGTGTGTGTGTGTGTGCGCGCGCGCGTGTGCGCGTGTGGAAATAAATAGGTGAAAGCTTAGAGCTTGTAGAAAAAGCTAGCAAAAGCATAATTTTCTTCCAGCTTTTCTCACCTGCCAAAATCACGGTGAATAAGTAAGTATTGGAAGCAATTCGTCATATTCAAAATAGACATTTACAAAATTACTACAACGTCATGCTGCGTCTTTCTCAATTAACGCTGTGAAAAGTTAAAATTTGAAATCTTCCAACACACATGAATTCTCCAGACCTCAATCTGCAGAGTAGTTTGGCTCATGGAAGCTATCGAAGACTGCAAGAAAGAAATCCACAAAAAAATCGTGATTACTGGATTAAAAAAATTTGTTCTTGAATATAACTACTTGTACTTTTAATGCCTTCAAATCGGACATGAACTTTTGGAATTGTATATGGTTGCGGTTCACAAATAAGTAGCTGTAGTGATATGTTAAAGTAAGTCTCAACTGCCACCTATTATGTGTTGACGTGCTGTCTAAGATATTCAATATTCAGTTTATTATGCATGATAGAAGTGTAAACAATATTTTTTTGCGCGTTGAAAATAATGGAATTTGTGCTAACAAAATTGTTGCTGAGAGTTATTGATTATTTGCGAAAGCTTGTGGTGGACATGTTTTTTCTAAAAGAATGCGCAGAAAATGGTTTCGGCGGTAGACAAGTGGTGATTTTAATGGGAATGCTATTTGTAGTGTCGCGGCATTTGTCTGTTGCTCAAGAAATGGCGGGACGTGATAGATTCGGAAGGAGACTATTTTGACTAATCATTTGTTTTTTGTTCGGAATAATTGTTGTAGAAGTAATCAAAAAAAATGAAACTACGAAAATTTTTTGGACAACCTATTAGTAGGTATTTAAGGTAAATTATATATATATATATATATATATATATATATATATAATTATATATATTTTGCTACTTTCCTCCATGGAACGACGTCTTCAAAGATAATTAGTAGACCAAAATCTTCTTTGCTTATCTCTTAGAAATTGATTTATTTTCATCAGCTATCAAATCATTTTGTGAGAGTTTTGCAGTCAAGTGGGATCTGCTTGTTATCTGTGAATTAGGCTAGCGTCGTGAAGGACATGGTTGGCATGTCCCTGACGTACAAATTGAAGAGTATCGTGACAATACAGATCTTTGTAGTAGATCTGTACGGAAGTGCCTTTTTCATGTCTTTACGCAACACATCTTGATCCGGAACTTTTGCTCGAGAAGAATGATCAAGACAGTTGGACCATGAGTAGTGGGATGAATACTTGGCTATCTAAAGTCTAGCCTGTTGTGCCATGTCCAGGAATAAACGCCAATAATTTATTTTTTGTGATACGGTGGAATGGTCTTAACGGAATCCAAACTGATTCTTCGGGATCATCTCGAGGCTTTCGACGACTGTTAAAATACGGTGGTGGACAACCCTCACCACTAACTTTCCTAAGGTTGGCAGCAGGCTGATCAGTCAATAATCATGAGGATACAATAGATAGAAAAGTAGGGGATTCTATTGATAATTTTTGCCTAGATGCTAAATATTCAGCGATGTGGTATTAACACCACTCTTGTAGACATGAAATAGTGACTCATTCACATAACTTCCTTAAAGTAATTGGGAATTCCCAAATAGCGCTTATAATTGACCGTGACTTTCAACGTGTATAACAAAAACAAAAGAACAACTTTAGCACTCCAAAAATTGGCAGAAAATGTACTATGCCCGTGTTTTCGTTTTCAAGAGAAAGCCTCGTGTGTGGATATGGGGACGCTGGGTATGGCGGTTTTCTTTTACGCATCACTGTTTGAATCATTCACCAGCAATATTAAAACCGAAGGTGTGGCTTTGCATACATAAATTACCGTAATGAAATGATCAACAGAGACATCCACGTTGTAGACACGGCGATTATTTCCTTAGAATCCATTACGGCGGTAATAAGTGCATGATCGAATGGATACGTCACTCCTAAAGGTTAATTCCGGGTTGAAGATTACATGTTATTACAATAAAGTAATAGTGTAGTAGTTGTATTTTAGAATTTCTCATTTATTGATTAATGAAAGACTAGTAGGCTAGAAAGTGATTTCAACGAAGTTATTTGTATCGAACCACGCTTGGCCTGCTTCCTTTTACTTAAATGCCGACGAAAATTCTGACTGTTCCCATAAAAACCAAATCGGGCCGCGCACTTCTTACCTTTCCTTTAGTAACGGCAGCGCAGGTGCAGAGGAGGAAATGCCAAAATGTGCCAAACTAATTAAACCAGTCTAGCGTCGGACAATTTTGGTCCAGTTCGCTGGGAATTTCTAATTTCTCCCCGACGAGCGAAAATCGAGGACGCTTTTAAAAGCATGCCTAGCATCCCAGTCGTTGCTCAACGCCGATTTTACTCTTATCCGATTTGGGTTATTTTCGAGTTTCTCCTGTCCGCATTCCTCCAGCAGGCGCGAAGGTTTTGTTAAGGAATTGTGCGAGATTCTAGCGGCGTCGTGTGGCAACTTCGCTCCGGGCCCTGGTGGGTAACATCTTTCTCTCGAGAAATGGTGAAACCGAATCTGTGTTAATTACCGTGTTGCGAGATTGCACAGCGGAGAGCTCTGATTAGAAATCATGACATCTTTATGAGGTCGAAACGAAATGCCGATTTTGGTGATTTTTGGTATTTACATATGTAACACTTTCGTATGGTGAACATCCAGGGTATATAAGAAGAGATACAGGACTTGTTAAGTTTGTAATTATAGAGAAAAATATAAAAACTAGTTACGCAAAGAAATACAAGACGACTTGTAAAATTATAAAGTCAAAGAACAAAAGAGACTATAATATCAAAAAAGAAAGATAATTATGGTAAACTTCTATGAATGGCGCCACGATTTGTTTGGTGACGTCACAGGAGGCGTGTCACTTTTCAAATAAAAGACCCTTGAAGATGCGTACAGTGAGTGATAAAGCACTTCAAGATTAAAGTGGAATTAGACGAAGTACATGAGAATATGCACCATATTTTAAGATTTCATTTCATAAATAAAATGAAATGTGATTGAGTTTTGGATGTCGGACGGCGCGGACGCGAATTTTATAGCAGGTGGCGATATATAAATACCGTATACGGGCTATACCACACCAAATGAAATTCGTAAATTTCAACGCGACGTAAAACGTGCATATAAAACAAAGCGGATTTAGTGGCGAAAAGAAAAAAAAGAGGAAAACAAAGGGTTTGTGTGCAGCGTTCTGTGATTTTACGTGTACAATGCAGTGAATAAACCTAGAGCGGAAGACAACGAACGGGCGGCGAAAGTGTGATAAGCGAGCGGTGCAAGTGCGGATAGCGATAAAGGCCGCGGTCAACGGAGTTCAGAGGAAAGATAAACAAATAAACAAATAAGCGTGCTATAAAACTTGAACAAATCTTAGGGATCACATTTAAGAGCTAACTGGATGGAGAACACAAACAAAAGGGAACGGAGTTAAATAGCAGCACAGAATTGGACAAGAACTCTGTAGAGAAAGCAAGAGAAAAAACATTAACAAATCCCCCCTGTTAAAAATCACAGGATCAGCGAATACCAAAATGTCGGAAATAAGTGAGTTGAAAATAATGTTTGAAGAGATGATGAAGGAAATAAAGGAAAACACGAAAGCTAACAAGGAGCTTAGAGAGGAGTATAAGAAGAAGGAAGAGAAGTGGGAGCTGGAAAAAGGCTACCTAATCAAAAGAATAGAAAAGCTGGAAAGAAAACTAGAGATAACAGAAAAGAATAGAAGGAAATGCAATATTGTAATAAAAGGGGTTGAATTCAAAGGACAGAATAAGAAACAAGTCGTGATGGAGTTCCTCGAAGAAAAATTACAAGTGGAGGCCAAAATAAAAAATGTACATACCATAAAGCCAGCACTAACAGTAGTGGAGATGGATTCTTGGAACGAAAAACAGGAAGTAATGCAAAACAAGAAATATTTGAAAGGAACAAGAATATACATTGAAAACGATCAAACACAGAACGAGAGAAGAATACAAGCGGAAATCAGGAAAATAGCAAGAGCGAAAAGAGCAGAAGGAAAAGAGGTAAAACTGGATACCAGAAGATAATAATAGACGGAACTTGCTACAAGTGGAGCGAAGGAGAACAAGGAGCCATAGAAGAGACTCCTCCTCAAAAACTAAGTACCCAGAAAATAAAAACAGACACAAAGATGACGAACAGAGCAAAGGACACGGACACGAGTAGAGAAACGAAACAAAAAGAGGAAAGCAGGAGTATATAAAAATAGGAACATGGAACATCAGAAGTATACAAGGGGAAGGAGGAGGAACTCATAGAAGAAATGGAGAAACAAAAGCTGGATTTTATGGGAATAACAGAGACAAAAAGAAAGGCCAAGGACATACGAGACTACACAAAGGATATTGGATGCTTTGGTCAGGAATAGAAAAATCTGAAAGGGCACAAGCGGAAGTAGGTTTAGTGGTACACCCTGGCAAAATGAAAACAATAATAAATGAAAGGTATGTAAATGAAAGAATAATGGCAGTAGAAGTCAAACTAGGGGAAAAAGAAGAAACATGGCAAATGATTGTGGCGTACGGACCTGATGAAGATGAAAAAGTGGAAATAAAAAACCAGTTCTTTGAGGAACTACAAAAAGTAATAGATACGAAAGGAAACAATATTATAATTATGGGGGACCTAAATGGAAGCGTAGGAAAGGATAATAGAGGCATAGAGAGAATTTTAGGAAGAGAGCACAAAAGAAATAGAAACGGTACAAAAATTGTAGAGTTCTGCGTGGAAAATGATTTAGTAATAACTAACACAAAGTTCGTACATAAAGACATACACAAATACACAAGGGTGCAACACAGCAGAAACGAGAAATCAATTATAGACTATTTTCTAGTGAACGGGGAGAATTGGCGAAAAATCAAAGATGTTAAGGTGAAGAGAGGGCCGGAAATAGGCAGCGACCACTACCTACTCCAAATGGATATGAGGGTGAGCCAAAAACAAGCGACAGAGAAACAGAAAAATAACTAAGGAGAAAATTAAAAGCCACATGTTACAAGAAGAACACATCAGGAAGAAATACCAAGACATCCTAAAAAAGGAGTACGAGACAAAAAATATCAGAACAAATATAGAAGATAAGTGCGGAGTGGCAAAGGTAACAAACACGGACTTTAAAAGAACGGCATGGTGGACAACTGACATAAAAACACTGGTAAAAAAGAAAAAAGAATGCTGGCGCAAATATCTACAAACAAAATTGGAAGAGGATTACAATCTATACAAAGAGAAAAGAACGCAGGTAAAAAATAAGGTGAAGGAAGCAAAACAGAAAGCGTGGGAAGAAATCGGAAACAAAATGAAAAAAGAATTTGACGACAACCAGAAACTATTTTACGGAACTTTGAAGCAACTGAGAAAAAAGAAAACTACACCCACAAAAAACATCAAGGATAAACAGGGAAATGTACTGATAAATGAAAACGATATTATGGAAAGATGGAAACAATATTTCGAAGATTTGTTGGCAGCAGGGGAAGAACAGAGAGGATTGGAAAAAAGAAGAGGGAGGGAAAATACCGACTTTGAAAAAGACACGAACTCAACAGGGGAAGATAGCGCAGAAGGCAAAATAACAAAACAAGAATTGGATATAGCAATAAGGAAACTCAAACTAGCAAAAGCCCCAGGCATAGATGAAATTACCCCAGAGATGGTAAAATACATAGGAGAAACAGGCAAGGAAAGGTTACTAGAACTATACAACGACATCTTAGTAGCAGGAAAAGTACCGAAGGAATGGAAAATAGGAATCATAATACCCATATATAAGAAGGAGACCGAAGAGAATGCTGTAATTACAGAGGAATTTCCTTACTAAGCATCCCAGGAAGGTATTCGCAAGGATTCTAGAAACTAGACTCAGAGACAAACTAGATAAGACAATAGAAGACACCCAGAGTGGGTTTAGAGAAGGACGGGGGTACAAGACCATATATTTACAATCAGACAGCTAAGTGAAAAGGTCATAGAGAAAGGGGAAGAAATACATCTCTGTTTTATAGATCTGGAAAAGGCCTTCGACAGAATAGAAAGAGAGACAATATGGCAGTGTCTAGAAAAAGCAAACATAAATTACAGAGAAGTAGCAGCCATCAAAGCACTATACGAAAATAGTGGAAACATAATAAGAACGAGACACGAGCAGTCGGGAGAATTTAAGGCCAATATAGGCCTAAGACAGAGATGTGTACTCAGCCCGCTGCTATTTAATTTAGTATTAGATGAGGCAATAAAAGAATGCAAGAAAAAAATAAGAAGATACCATGTAGGAAGCTGGAATATGGAAAAAATCTACATATCAGAATTACTTTTTGCTGATGATATGGTTATATTCGGAAAAAGTGAGAAAGACCTACAAGAAAATATTAATGTATACAACTTAGAACTAAAAAGAAAAACATGAAGATAAACGGAGATAAAACCAAAACAATGGTAATAGCACCAGACAAGAGAAGACATCGTATATATATAGAGGGAAGAAAATTGGAACAAGTAGAGAAGTTCAAATACCTAGGTGTATGGATACAGGAAAATGGAAAACTCGATGACGAGATAAATGAAAGAGTAGGAATTACAGGACGACTATTTAACTCCATAAAGTCCTCTTTTCTAGGAAAAAATGAAGTACCAAATGACGCAAAAGTAGAAGTATTCAAAAAATTTGTAACACCAATACTCATCTACGGCAGTGAATCATGGACAACGGTGAATAAACATAGGAGCAGGGTAGAAAGTACGGAGATGAGATTCCTGCGTAAAATAGAGGGCAAAACAAAGAGAGACCACATCAGGAGCACAACATTTAGAGAAAATTTAAAAACTAAAGCGGTAGCGGTATCAGTGCAAGAAAGACAGTTAGGGTGGTTGGGACATATAATAAGAATGGACAAAAACAGAACAGTGAAAAAAGTGTTTGAAGCAAGACCAAAAGGGAAAAATAGGATAGGAAGACCGAGAAAAACATGGAAGGAGGAATTAAAAGAGGCAGCAGAATCAAGAAACATAAAGTGGGAAGAAATTCGCACAACAGCAAAGGATAGAAAACAGTGGAGAGAACTGTGCAAGACAAGCCCGAATCCATAAAGCACAACTCAGCTCAATAGCCTTACACCGAAAGGTAGAAAGGTTTTGGATTAAGTAAGTAAGTAAGTGATTGGATGATAGATCTACTTAAAAAAGTCTATGGTATCGTTTTGGAATAAAAGTACACGAGATTGCTGACATGGTAGGCATCTTAGCTAAACCAGTGCATTATATACTGCATAAAAAATTGTACACGAATAAATTGTATGTAAGAGTACTTCTTGATTCATTGTTTGGGTTAGCCACAACCCGAAGGACTTCTTTTGACGACTTTTTAACGTAGACGAAAGATGAATTTATACTAAAAACATAGTAACAAACAACGCAATGGACAACGAGATGTGAAAGTAGAAAGCAGTCAGAAAAGTAACAATGAATTTTTTATAATTTTTAAGGGATAATCCTCATCAATTACTTGGAAAAGGAAATTAGAAGTTTGTTTGAAAGTAGAACTGAATGGAAAACAACCAAGAAACCCCATAGTCTTACAAGATTAGTATCGAGATGACAAAATGAAGGGAATTGGGTTTAGATGAAATTTCTTATCTCTCTAATCTTTAGATTTATATAGCTACCTATGACTTCTTTCTCTTTCCATTTTGAAAGCTTGGCTTGTGGAAAATTTTTTGTCCAATGAGGATGATGGATAAAGCATGTAGCCCTCCATAGAAATCACTATTTCAAAAATTTGCTGTTTATCTTGCTTTTTTTACTTTAGTTAGCGAACCATCATCCTAAGTAAATATTTAAAAAACTAACGCCTCCGTATGGAGATGAATGTTCAATTCAAGGTCTTTATTTTTAGGTTATTATGCTTAATTCAGATATTTCTGACTACAGTTGCGAAAAGAGGTCTAAATATTAATAGCTTTAGAAATGATTATCGAGGACTTCACAAAGGTGTTGTGGAAATCTTTAAATATAAAAAACTTTAACACATGTTGTGGTTTCCAAATGTCTCTTTCAAAGTTTTAAAAACTAAATAATGCGTAATAAAAAGCTCAAACTATTTATTCATTTAGGTTGATAACCAACAGGGATCGTTACCTGAAACAGTTCTTCGCCACTATTTCTTTTTTAAAGATATTTAACGTTAAAACTTCAAAACACTAAATCAGTATCTTTTGAACAATGTGTACATAATTAAAAAATTTTATTTTTTAAAAAGCCATAAAATTGTCATAGCAACGAGATGTATCTTTCTGGATTTGTGTTTGCATCGTGTTTAAAAATTAACAACTTTGGCCTTTCGCCATTTCCTTAGGATTTGCATGACTCTTAAACATACACACTATATATAAACTTTAAAATCCATTTACTTCAGTTGAAATTTTAATTTATATTTTTGTTTTTCATGATATTTCTTTGTTTTTCCTGCTATATGTGGTGTTTCAATAGGCAAGTGTCATTCAAAAATGGATTGTGATAAATAAACTGCGAGCAGACCTCTAACATAGTTTTTACTCTTTATTCAAGAACTTTTTATACTGCAAACATGAGGAATAATCGGTTTTACTAATTTTACATTTTTAGTTTACATTAGCAATGTTACATATTTTTTGTGATAGTCTGTATTATCTTCAAAGGAAAGGAGTATTCTTGAAGAGTAAGAACTATGCTTGCGTTAAAACTATAGTTTCTAGAATAGTATCTTTTGCAAATGCATTTGACATTTTACTGCGCATATCTTGCCCTTCCCTGAACAGTCAATCTTAAAGCAATATTTAGTTTTTTATTGCTCCCAACTATCTGTTACTAGGATTTTTCTAACATCTTGCCTCAGAATTGTAAAGGTGGAATCGCAACAAAAATGAATCAAAGGTAAATCAAAATTTCTTTTGCCTTGAGGCAAAAGACTCGTAGGGATATTTCGTACTAACGATTCCTTCGTCAGCACCACAATGTTAGAGCAAGAGATACCTTTGTCTGTTGCGCAACCGATTATTATCTAATTTTAAGAAGACTTAAGTTCAGAAACAACATGCTTAAGAAGATTTAAAAGCACAAGAAGTAGAAGAACATCGCACGAATATTAGCGTGACTATGTAGAATTTTTGTATTGTTCGTCTCAAGAACAAATGCTAATTAATGGTTGCTGAAATTGCTTTTGAGATCGAAATAAACTACGGCAGTGCTCAGTACGAGACGTGATTCAATATTACGACAACGCAGAGCCCCAAAATCGGCAAACAATTGCGAATTTGTTCCAAACTATACTAAAAAAATCCTCCCTGAAGTCTGGAATGATCGCCCTGTGAGATTATCTTTTTTTGTATCATTAAATTAAGCATTTGGAGAGCAGAAGTAGCGGATTCAAAGAACAACCTATCTATTGGGAAATATTTGTTTCTAAGTTAGGAGATTGTATAGAAGAATAACTTTACGTGTTTGTATTTTTGTAATAATCTGAATAAATAATAATGACCATGTGATAAGCAGCGTGCCTCAGATGGTATTATTATCTTATGTTTGAAATAAATGCAGATACTCAATTATTTTTAGTGACTGAGTAGGTGCTACCCACCAGGCATTTGATTTTGGGGTTAAACCCAGTTCCGTTCACACCGCAGTCAAGCACTTCAACCCCCACACTGGAATTCATATTCTTATGACGGTTCAATACATTTTTAAAAATTCAGTTTATATATGATTCGCCCACGTATATTGTATGGAATTCAGTAAATGTTGATTAAATGAAAGACGAATTTTCCATGTGAAAAGCTTTATATACGAGCAACTTTATGATTTAGATCTCAATTAGGTTCATATGTTTCACGGCCAAAAAATGTTCCAAAAACAATTTGATATCCTCACAAGCTGTAAAGGTTTTATCACTGAAGATCTAAATAATAAAACAAATGATATTTTAATGGTGACGCGTCTCTTATAATACACTTCGTTCAAACTGAGACAATTTTTGACGAATGATCAAACTTGTATGTGGTTTGGCGTTATCATGGTGAAATACATGTAATTTATGTATTTCACGTCTGTACACGTCTGAATTAATGATTTGGTTACTTATAAGCAATTGAAAAACCACAGTACTTTTGAAATTCCACCACATTGGCACCATAGCTTCCTTTCAGAATATTTGCTTTATAAGTATTTTGCCCGATTCATCACGCTTCCTCCAGGACCTATTTTGTTTGAAGTTGTTGCGGACGATGAAATTTCATAATTTGTTGTTATGTATTTTACAAATATATCGTTTTCTTCACAATTTAAGAGATATTTCAACAAGCTTAATGAGATATATTTTATTGAGCTCATGTCATATCCAAACATATCCACGTTGTTATGGTTTTCAACGCTGAATTTCGCTAGCTTAAGCTCTTCGGCGAACTTTCACCTTGTTAGGCGACCGAATTTTCTCTAATATTTTGTCATTTTATTGTTTCAACAAACAATAAGGAGAATATTTTAGGTTTCAATTTAGAAACAATATTAATTTAAAGGTAAAAATCTAATAAATCATACACTAATGTCGTTAATTTATTGTTATTTTTACAGGACTAAAAAATGATTTGTGTTTCTTCAGTACGGTGAAAATTGGAAAGTTAAATTACATTTGTGACTCTATTGAGTTGCAAATTCTGTCTAGGCAGAGATTGATAGTTTTGGAGACTAAACCTTTACAAGAAAACAGCAGGTTACAATTAAAATGATAGAATTGCAGCAGTAGAATAATAATAGACTGCATTCACGTAAAATAACTTTTACAAAGCCAATATTTGTAGCAAAGGGACGAATGATGATACATTTCTAATTTCCCAACTCAGCATATGCATTAGCTGTAAACTCTATAAACGAGTGTTGCTAAATATGTGTATTTTCACTTAGAAATAGTTTATTCTGAGAAAATAACTAAGGCAAATGCACCTGGTAACAACAGCGACAACACGTGTTATACTCCCTCCGCAGTTTGAGAATGTATTTGTTAGCTACCCTTTTTTGTACATATATGCATAATGGATGTAGTTATTTCTTTTGATCACCCATACCTCATTTAGTTTTACGAAAATTAAAATAAAGTTTAGTGCAGCTAATTGCAAATAATTTGTAACACAGCACATCATAACTTTGCGATTTTTCTGGTCCCTAGTAAATTTTTTGTGCTACTATTAAAAACAACACATCAACAAACACCTTTTCCATAAAGCTATTACCTCAACTTGCAGTGGAAAAATCACCGTAGGTAAAAGATTTTAGAAGGTCGGTAGAATGTATGCTATTATTTAAGACGAGCACTTTCAAATAATTTACATATTTTATGAGTAGTAGAGACCATTACTGAAGGCTTTAACAAAAAATTGTCGAGTAAGACTACTTCTCAATATAATTAACGACAATATATTTTTTGCAATAGCATAGTAGGTCTCATTCTTCCAAAGGAAATAAAACTTTTGACTCTAGCAGAATTACTTTAAATAATTATCGCAAATAATATCAAAAAGTAAGGTTGCTAACGATAATATACTCTAAAACCTTAGAGATAATAATTATGGCAGGTTCTGTAATTCTCAAGTAATTAGGATAAAATTAAAATAAACAGGTAAAGCAGAGCGGACCCTATGACATGAAATGAAAGTCTAGGGTTTAACGAAATTTTATTGAAACGAATGAGATTGAATTATATTCAAATGAAAGTGAATAGCGGCAAAAATTTAGCGACCGGGACCGGACACTTTGCGGCCACTTCCGCTCAACCGGTCTCGAGATTTTCCGATCAGGCTGATTTTTGGCGTCTGGACTTGACTTATGGTCCTTGGTTGAATACGTTATTTCTCTATCTATCACAATTCAAAAATTATAAGGCGTAACAGATATCAGAAGTAGCAGAAATGATAGAAATAGAAGATGGTCTCCAGCTTGGAAGCTGCCTTGATCAAAAGTTGAAAAATAAAAGGACGGACAGACAGATGACATTACTCTTTACATAAGGCTTCTCATTTTAATGTACAGAAGCCTAAAACAAGAAGGCACATGTGACAATATGAAATAAAAGTAATTTAAAGACATTTTTCAACACTGTAAAACAATTTCAAGGATAGGACTAGCCGCGCTTATACACATAATTTTTTTCAGAGCAAAACGTGATTTTGCTAGTTCGCGAGCGCACGTAAAAATCCTTCATAAAACAAGTAAAGTAAAGGCAGCGAGAGGCATACAAATTAGTTAACTGTACTTAAACTGCCACGGTGGGAGAGGAAGCACGAGATGCTTTTTGCGCACGCAATTTCAGAAATTACGATTGCTTAATGGGCACTGAAGATTAAAAAGCCCTGCGTGTCATGCACGCCAAAGTGTTACATTACGCGCCAACTTTCATTTTTTCAACTCTGCAGGCAACGTTAAGTTTCTGCAGTTACGTAGGTGAATCAAATGTAAATCGTAACTATAATTTTTAATGAAGCATTATTTGTGATAAAGTAACATCGTTGGCAAATCCCTGTTCCAATGTAGTCCAGATCAAACCCTCATTTTTGTTGAGTTTGGGTAGCCTGGGATTGCTTGAATAACGCCATAATCTATTTCAACATAAGAAGCAATTTCAGTAACTATTAGTCAGTACTTATGGTCAAGAAGTCAGCGCATAATGTGAATATTCTTCTCAGTCACGCTAGTCCTCGAAAGATGTTAGTGCTTTTTGTTTTTCTAAAAATTGTTTATGGTATGCGTATATTTGAGTCTTCTGAAGTGTGTTGTTTTTGAACTGCGTCTTAACTGTTCTCAAAATTTCTAACGGTGTTACGCCCTTCGTCGTAATAATCCGTTACGCAACATAGAGTACTTTTCGCTCTGACACCGTCATACTGACTAAGAAAGCGGTAGCATTAGGTACTCTCTGTTCATCTCGCGTCGCATAAAAAAATCGGTTTATATTTGATTCAAGCACGTAAATTATAACGATGTAATCTGTTTACTTAATTCTGGAATTTAATCAACCGTCAATTAAGTCTGTAAAAACCGCACTGAAACTTAATTTCAGGTGCTCTAATTTGTTTTTGAAACCTCGTAATTTCAACGTCATTAAGTCGTTTTTAACATATTTGACATTCCTTCTGTAAATTCTGGTTTTACTACAGAAAAAGCAACCTATCTATCGCGTATAAACAAATCTGCTATGAATTACTCTATACTTTACTACCGACAATACAAATATAATATAACCAAATGGAGTTACACCACAACTAGGAAGTGATTAGGTAATCTTTAGCGAGGTGAGTATAATCAATAGCTATGGAATTTTTGTTCACTTTGTACAGTTACGTGGCGGAAATGTCTAGCAGGCAAATTTTTGATTTTCTGCCTTAAATGCAATTTATATTATATAATGTTGCCTAGCTAGGCGGAGTTTAAATAATGAATTTAATTAAAAGCTTTTTTGTGAGTTTCGGATTAATGAAAAGTGCAGTTTGAGGTGCTAGGACTGGTCTGACCGCGACCGACCTTGTCTGGCCTTGCACCAATTAGATTTGCGGAAATATATTTTTGACGGCTATCAGGTCTATTTTAAAAATGCAACTTTTTACTTGAGTGATTTACTTGAAGCGGTTTGAGTTTTTTAAAATTAATAGTCTATAATTAACGTATTTAGAGATGGACGGCGACAAAGACATCGTTTGCCTAACTAGAAAAAGTTCCGAGTACTAATCCAGTAGAAATTTTCAACATTTTATTGACCAATAATACATAATTAAACATTGAATTTTTAAAGGTTTAACGACAATTTCTTCTATATCTCATTATATCTTGACAAAACAACCGACCTTAAATAGACTTCTTTGTTCCCAACGTGCTGGTTGAATTTACTATTATTATTACAGCTCCTTTATTTTATAGACGATTTAAGAAATAAAATGCAACTTTTTTACAATAAAAATGATTTTTAATTCCCAGGATGTTAAAAACGGTTCGTCAACTTTACTTTGCTTAGAAAGTCACAGTTTTGGCGGAAATAAAACGTCTCTAACGATGTTTGGCGGCCATTACAAAATGCCAATTTGATTCAGCAAACAAGTAATAACGGTGATTATGAGGTAATTGCGCTTAACGAATCTGCGTTTGTCGGTGAAAGCACTCTCAAAAGCCTGCAGAAACGGCCTACAAATGTCCGAGGTAGCAAATTTTATACAACGCTGTAAATTTCATTGCGCAACCCAAACGCCGTTGATTATTGTAGCCAGAGGCTGATTGGCGCTCAGAAAGATTCTGGACATTGTTACTCTTAGTGCGCTTTTATGGTATTAAAAGTCATCAAGGTTTGCATAATTAAGCGCGCGTTAATTGTCGCTTTAATGAATAATTGCAAGATAACTGTCACAAGGTGTTCGGCACGTAAGGATATCTGGTTTAAACGTAAGTTGGGTTTCCGTGGCAATAGTTAGACAATTGTTGGCGAACAGCAAGTTTTTTCAGCAGAAACTTTTAGAAGCACGGCCGATTGACTAATTACGGGAAAGGTTGCTTGGCACATTTCAATTGCAAATTGGGTGACAGTCAATCGCGCAAAGGTTACACGAGCTACAAAAATAGTTCTGCCTACCAATGAATATTGAGCTTGCTGGAAACTTGTACGAGAGGGCGCCTACTAGTTTTTGTAATTGGTGTCTGGCGTAGATGGCCATGACTCTTTCAGAATTGTGAGTTAGTATGCCAGAAATTGGATAATCGCCCCTAGACAGGGATGAAGCATTCAGAAATTGGTAAAAAAAGGGCTAAACGCGATCGGGTTCTTTTATGTAGACGATTCGCATTTCTCCGCGTTAATGTATCCTAAAAGTTTTAAAGTGAAATATTAACAGATGAAGTAAAAGCATATATACACACACACACACACAGATATATATATATATATATATATATATATATATATATATATATATATATATCATCATTATCATCATCATCATCATCATTATTCAGCGTAAATTATTCCATTTTTGGACAAACGCCTCCCCTAGCTGTTACCATTTTATTCTATTGAATGTAAGTCCCGTCCACTGTTTCCCTGCTGTTCTCTCGATATCGTCCCTCCACCTTGCACGTGGTCTACCTCGAGATCTTCTACCAGACCTCGGTCTCCATTCTGTGATCTTCCTGCGACACCTATTGTCCTCTCTTCTCATTAAGTGTCCAGCCCATTGCCACTTTAATTTGTCAGATATTTGTTTTCCTGTCTCTTAGTCTAACTCCCAACATTGATCTTTCTATGTGCCTCTGCGTTACTTTTAGTTTCTCCAGGTTAGTTTCAGTGAAACTCCAGGTTTTGGATGCGTAGGTAAGTATGGGAAGTACGCATTGATTCAATAACTTTGTTTTTAAATGTTGAGGGTATGATGACTTAAATACGTCTCTTAGTTTTCCGTACGCTGCCCAAGCGAGTCTTGTTCTTCTATTTATTTCAGTTATTTGGGGAGCGTTTGTTGTAGTTAGCTTTTGGCCTATATATATATATATATATATATATATATATATATATATATATATATATATATATATATATATATATGTTTATATTTTAACCCAAGGAATGTACGCAGGATGACTCAAAAGGTTCTGAAATTTTTGAGCCACTTTGGTCTGCCTAAGTACAACAGTTGAATGTTGACCAAGAGTTGCTAAAATAGTCAATCTCACTAAGAGAATTGATATCCTGATATGGAACCTAGGGTTGGGAATTTTTTGCCACTAAGAAGTGAATTAACAATTTATCAGATGGTTAGCCTACGATTATAGAACATAATAAACTTGTATTGATTTTAGTTTAATTCTTCAAAATTATTTAAATAAATTCTCATGAACTTTTGATTCACCCCGTTTATAAAAAGTGCAATTAGTGAATTACATTTACCATTTTAAATTTAAATGTAATTAATAGATGTATTATACTTAAAAAAGTGACCTCCGAAGTATTGTTTATTAACGAAATAAACTATTAAAATGCTGCAGATTACGAAAAAGACAAGGACAGATCCAAATATACAAGTTAATGATCTTTTGTGTGGAAATGTTCACTTTAGTGTCTTATAAACAATTTATTGAGCTTTTAAATGAAGAAACATAAAGCTACAAGTAGGCCAAGTATGGGATTAAAGTGGCAAATTGAATAATGTAACAGAGGAAAATAATGTTGATAAAATAGAGGGTATTTTCAAATTCCGTCATTATTATAGTAAATTACATAGTGTTCTAGACCACACGCTTATCCTATGATAATGTGAGGTCATTCCAATCATTTGATGTTAAGTTCCGCTTTATCTTTTTATCTTAGGTTGCCGTAGTGAGCATTGTAATATTTGTTTAGGAGCCAGCTCTTCTCTTAACCTCTTAAATCGGCCCATATGAACGTAATTGTTTGTATTGTATTTTCTCTGTTATTACAAGGTGTAATCTGTATCTGGGGGTGGAACTAACAAGCAACGGTCAACAAGGTGCTGACATAGACAGAAGACTAATGCTGGGAACGAGATGTGCAGCAGCCTTAGATAAAATACTAAGAGACAAAAACATACAAAGAAAAGCGAAAATAAAGCTGTATAAAACAATAATAAGGCCAGTAGTAACTTTTGGTGCCGAAACCTGGGTGATTACAAAAGCATATGAAAGTAAGATAGGTATATGGGAAAGAAGAATACTGAGGAAAATATTTGGAGGAATAAAAGTGAATGAAGAATGGAGAAAAAGAACCAACCAAGAAATAGAAGAGCTATATCAAGAAACAAAATTAATTACAGTCATTAAACAATGTCGACTACGATGGTTGGGACACATAAACAGGATGAAGAAAGAAGATCCAGTAAGAATATGCCTAGAAAAAGAAGCAGAAGGAAGAAACAAGAGGGGAAGACCAAGAACGACCTGGTGGAACGATGTGCAACAAGATGTAAAAATGTACGGTTTAACAGATTGGAAGACGAAATCCAAAGATAGGAAGGCATGGAAACATGCCATCGAAGCCGTGGGCCATTAGGCCCTTTAGTGCTGTATATATATATATATTACAAGGTGGACATTAATTGGATACTGATGATCGAGATTAAATTACAAAAAAAAACTACAAAAGATATTCAGATCGGGTAAATTGCAATTTAGCGATTAGGTGAAGGACTAGATAATAATATTTTCAAAATGTTTTTCTTTGCCCTTAGCCATAAGTTCCAAGCCATTCAAAAAGTGTACAATAATTTTGTGTCGTTTTTCCTTTTCTCTCGAATTAATAGCATCTTTAATGCAAATTTTGAAATCATCAGTGTTCTCTATTATTTCTTGACGTAAATTATAAGCAATATCTTTTGTTAAACCTCAAAATGAATAGTTACGGGGGTTTAAATCGGGAACTATGAACATTCCTCCGTCTGTCTTTATCTTTGCATCCAAGGCAATGATATAAGAGCCAAAGACACGTCACATGGCAGCCATATTTTTCTGAGTTCGATGGACTTAAGCACTTCTTCTTCTTCTTCTTCAGCCTTCTGTCATCCACTCCTGAATGTAAACCTCACCCATTTTTCTCCATCTGTGTCGGTCACTGGTTTGTTTTGTCGAGTTACTACCAGCTATCTTCCGAATGTCATCCACTCATCGTTTCTGAGGTCGACCTTTTTTTCGCTTAGTTTCACGGGGGCGTCATAATAGTGATTTCGTTGTCCATCTCTCATCCACCTGTCTCGCGATATGTCCGGCCCATCTCCATTTGAGGCTTGCTATGCGTTCTATGACGTCAGTTATTTTGGTTCTTCGTCGGATTTCTTCATTTCGGATTTTATCTCTTAATGATATCCCCATCATAGCACGCTCCATAGCTCTCTGCAGCACTCTCAATCTATTTGCATTCCGTTTTGTAAGAGCCATCATTTCCATACCGTATGTAGTCACTGGTAGGATACAAGTATCGTGAACTTTACGTTTGAGGTTGATCGGTACATCTGGATTCCTTAGGATATATGACAATTTGCCAAAGACGGCCCATGTCAGAGATATTCGTCTTGTAATTTCTGTACCTTGGTTTTTTTTCCTAATTTGATGATGTGTCCTAAGTATATATATTCTGTCACGTTCTCCAGCGTTTGGCCGTCTACTGTAATTTGCATATTGTATTGGTTCATGATTTTAGTCTTAGCAGGATTTATCTTCAGGCCTGATTTTTCTGCTGCTTGTTTGAGTTCTTGCATCATGGTTTTTAGTTCCTCTGGGTCTTCAGACATAATCACCACCTCATCAGCAAAGCGTAGGTGAATGAGGAAGCAACCGTCAATTTTTAAACCCTTCTCTTGCCATTGAAGTTTCTTAAAAATATCTTCTAAAACTAGCGTGAAAAGTTTTGGGGAGATAACGCCCCCCCTGTCGTACGCCTCTCCTGATGTTTATTTTGTCTGTTTTAAGGTCTTGATTTATTTTCACGTGCATCGTTGCCTTTTCGTAGATGTCTTTTATTATAGTACTATATCTACTGTCGATTCTTGCGTTATTCATTGATATATGAGCCGTACTTATAGAATCGAATGCCTTGTAGAAATCTATGAAGACTAGATGTATGGGCACATTATACTCGGTCGTCTTCTCTATGATAGTGCGTAGAGTCTGTAGATGGTCAATAGTGCTATATCCTTTGCGGAAGCCCGCCTGCTCCACTGGTTGGTAGTAATCGAATTTGTTTGTTAGGCGGTTGGTAATAATTCTCATCAAGTTAAGCACTATCCTGCATTAACCAAGATCCTCATTTCATTGGATTTTGGCTAATGTGATCGAAACATTTGTCCAAAATTCGATTCTTATCAATTTTATCAGTAATTGTTTCCGTCAAGAAATATGGGCCTACTATGCTATAGTAGCTGATGGCACACCAAACAGTTATCTGCTTTGAGTGTAAGGGGCGTGCGATTATTATTTCCGGTTTTTCAGTTCCCCAAATCCGGTAGTTTTGAATGTCGACATAGTCTGCCAATTCATAATGACACTGATTTACGAACCATATATTTTGATAATAAATTGCTTTTGCTTTGATAATTTATTTTAAAGTTTTCGCAAAATTATGTCTTTTGATGATTGCTTTACCGCTTAATGATTGATGCACTTGAATTTTGTAAGCGAAAAGAATCAAATCTTCCTTTAATATTTTTTGAAGAAACGGTCTCTTAATTTCAGTGTTTTTCGGAACGTTTTTTTGCGATATAGACACCCTTTCTCCCACGAGTTTTCGGACTTATTCGGTATTCTCTTCGGTTTTCACTGATATTGGTCGACCAGGTTTTTCTTCTTTATCAACCACACTGCCTGTGGTTAGCTATTTTTTGGTCAATCTATGAATTTTATTAAAAATGTATTAAAATTTTTGATTAATTCAATCATGTTGAAAATTGAAAAATTTTCAACGTCGATAACATATATTGTAAATACCTTCTGAATGCTCTCGGGTGTAATGTCGACTTCCGGTCTACCTTTTGCTTCCACTTTCTAGCGGTTTCATTTACATCCTTCCAATAGCTATACCATACAATGATTGGTACTATTTCGAGAATCGTATACACAGGAAATGCCGATGCCATTTTTAAATTGACTCCATTCGGGTATTTTAGAGCAAACTGTAGACAGCAACTCACGTGATTTTTATAAGGTTTGCTGAAACGGTTTAAAAATGGCGTTTATAAAAGCTTTTACATCGAATTAAATGGCCACCTTGTATTACATCAATATTCATTTTTTCTCCTACATTTTCGTTTCTAATTCTGTTCAGATGTAGTGAACATGCAAATATTTTTCAGAATTTATGCCCGAAGATCGGAGTTTGTAATTTCTTATTTTTTCTATTATCATTCTACTCATATACTCAGTTATCTCTAACTTGTCACTTGGTTATCTAATAATGAATCGACTATGCTATAAATGCCAAATTAATATTTCTCTATTACTGACCAAGTTAACATAAATGTTAATAGTGTGATTATCACTAAGGAGCTATGTCTTTCTTACTTTCAACGTTTTATGAGGGTATTTTGCTAAACTTCACATTCATCAGTGAGTTTCTATACATGTTTTTCAGTTTATAGAAGTACACTAATTGTTAGCGATTAATTCAATATTTGTCACAGTTTCTAAATGGGAAGATTGTTGAAGGCTTTTGTTATTATACAGTAAACAAACTTTTTTGAACCGCATAATTATTATGCGATAGTTCAGCCGAAAGTAGGATAGAAACGTCTGACGAACCGACTTCTTCTCCCTACTACTTTATGGTCAAAATGACACCTGGAGTTTCAGAAACTAATAAAGATAGATGGTTGCAGTTTTTACTATTCGATAGCCTGAAATAAAGAAGAAGCTAAACGACGTTGAAATCACGCTGTATAACAAAATAAGGTATTCATCATTGTATTGTAGAAAAGTCCGAAAAAAAATTAAAATAGGATTATAATTAACCCAAAAGCAATTTTCTATAGTTTACTGCTTCTAAAATGAATAAATTGTAAAAAGCTTTTTTTAATTATTTGTATTATAATGAATATTTTGTCCAAATAAGAACATCTTTTCTAAAGGTACTTCAAGCGGCCTATTTGCATTTTTGTACTTTAAAATGTATCTATAATCTATTACTTAAGGTATTAGTAACTAATGCTAACAACTTTCCTATTTGTTCTTCTACTCTTTTCCGAGTTTAAGTAGTTGGTAGATGTGATAGGATATACTATTCGCTTTCATCTATTATCAACAACCGTGTAATGGTAGATAATCACAATGTCTTGCTTTTATGGAGTTGAGCTCTTACTGAATTTCAACAGAAACTCTTGTCATCATCACATATCTCGGATGAATATTTAACAAAAAGATGGTGTTTTAATTACTGATTTAAAAGTTAGCACAGTAACAATGAATTGGAGTTGAACTGCTGTACTCCGCTGGATTTATAATAATTGTTAATTGAAGTATACGAGGGGCACACCTGTAACAAAGTTCACATCTAAATTGTTCATTTTCGTTTAATTCAATTATCACAATATGAGCATCAGTTGCACTTAGGCATTACAACAATAAAGTCATGATGAGTGCTGCTAATGAAACATCCGTGCAATCGAAATGATGCGTTGCGCGCCACGGCATCATTCAATACAAATCAGCGTAGCATTTGCATCGCTTAGGAGACTCAGTGTGCTGTCAGAATGCATTCCAAAAATAACTTTCACTGTTGCAACGCCCATCGCTAGGATATGCCTTAGGTAACCTCCAGTCAATCACGAATTTGGCGTGTTCTTGGAATATTGCCTTTTTCATCGTCCACTCCCTAAGCATTGACAATCCTGCGCCGAAGGCTGTACGCAACTATTAAGGTTGCGTTTTGTTGTTGGTGTGCTGTAAGAGATTATTGGTGCTTGGTTAGTTGCAAAAATTGCCAAAACAAAGCTCCAAACGGTAAACGAAATGAATAGTTAAAAGATAAATGTCATGAATTAAGTAAAAGAATCCCTTGTCTATTTTTAAATGCTTCCCACCATACCCATCCAGTGTAACGTTTGCACATCTACTGGTGCAAAAGTACCTAGAAAAAAAATGTGTTTGAAAATTGTGTAGAGTTCGGAGAACTAGACTGTAATTTTTTAAGTTACTTTAAGAACAAAGCAGTAATTTTACAGGTACAATCAATCTTGTTTTTCAAACTGTTTATGCATGGTCAAGGTTATGTTTATATGCAATATTTGACTTTTTGGTATTGTCATGCTCACGTATACACATTTTTCGTGTCAACGATGCTTTTTTCTCATTCAATTGAAAAGAAATACAGATATTATCTTCACGACTTGAAGTCTTGAATCGAAATATAATCCCTGGCGTCTGTCTGTCTTAAGTAAGGGTTATTTACCATCACAAAAATTTGGACAATGCAAACAAATTTTTCTGTTTAAATAACAATGAATGCAGTTTTAATTGATTTTAAAATAATTTTTAAAAATGCAGTATTTTCATTTAAAAATGTCTGGAGTGATAAGGTTACCTCGAAGTTAATTAATCGACACAATTGCATCTAGTTTCTTAAAATCGATCCAAGCGCCGAAAAGTTGTTTGGTGACGATTCACTTTCAGCAATATGGAGTAGCGACGTAAAGATCTAGCTCAATGAGACTTTTCCAAAAAGGAGGTAGCATTAAAATTTGCAATTTAAGGATGAAAGGGGTCTAGTCTGTGATTTATGAATAGCGAGACAACTGTTTATGACTTAATGAATCAGATTATGTACCGCGCACCCAAAACAAGTATATAATGAGGTGTGAAGAAAAAATACTCCGAGAGAGATTCAGAAGCGCCTGGAAAGACAACATTAGAGATACAGCCATTGAAAGAGGGAAGACTTTAGAACAAGCCAACCTAATCATAAGAGACAGACCAACATGTAAAAGTTGGCTCAAAATCCGGACGTTGTAAGATATAAGAGAAAAAAAGAAGTAACTAAGTGTCAACCTTTGGGGTGTGACAATCTTCAAACTTGAAATCTCAACAAAGCTTTGGCGGTTTGAAACATTAAGTCTTAAGAGATTAAATGGCAATAATGGCGCGATCTTCGAAAATGTGCCTTTGCTTAGGAAGAAGCACAAGATTCTTAGTTTTGAGATCTTGTATTTTCTGAGATGACAATACCCGAAAAAATAAAGGTATAAAGTCATTTTATCACGGTAGAATCCAAGATTTTTTATTTTAAAGATCCTCAAATTAAGTGAATGACAAATGCCTTGTAGCAAGAGAGTTAAAGTAGCCGGAGACTCAAAAAATAAGGATTATCTTTGATTTTCACTTTACATTTAGAAGTAAAGCGCTCCATATTACGAAAAATTTGAGAAGAAAAGCCGAAAATATTATGAAGTGCAACACGCAATAAGTTCGAGAAAAAGAGATTTAGATACCAAAATGTGTTAGGTTTGGGATCAATTAAATGTAACTAATCAGCAGGATTAACTTTTAGATTCCGGATTTTAGAAGAATATTCTAATGCTTGATTTCGGGCGATCTACGCGAAAATTCGCATGAGGTTTGAGATCTTGGAGCATTCAATGAAGTTGGAAACTATTAAGATTAGATATGTTTTGACATTACTCCTAATTTTATGGATGAATGATATTACCTTATCTCACTATGTCTTCAGACACTGTGCTACTGCTTCAAATTTCCAGAATTTTTTATCTTCTTTGTAGATTGGAACTGCATTTGAGAAAACCACCAAAGGAATAATATCAAGATTAATGTTAATTGGACCAATGACTATTCACCGAAAAAGGGTGTTGACATTTAAAGAGTAGTTAATAATAGATTTAAACTCAGATATTTTTTTACAACATTCTGAGTAAAAAAGTAAATTATGTTTTTTGAGATGTCAGTGGATCGATCAATGTGTTAACATAAAATTATTTAATAAAATTTCAAAGTTTTTTAGTTTAACCAAATGCAGATTTAATGACTGGATTTGCACGATAAAACGTTGTGGAAGTCCAACCGCTAAAGTAAGGAACGTCCCTGCGCAAGCCTTGCGCTTGGGTCAGTTGAACTTTGTGCGGTGATGACACCGTAAGAAACATTTGGAACCAGACCAACGACGACGGCGGCTGATTAGTGTGTCAGTGGGATCCACGAGACACCCACGGCACATCCTGCTGCAGCCTCGAGCTCGGATCGACCTACAGACTACCGCTAGCTTGCTGACCCACACTTGGATAACGGTCACTGGGCCCCACTATCTGGTAGTGCATAGTGTGCCTCCGTTTTTGCCGCCATCTTATTCACCTCCGGAACACGCAGCAGGTATCGCCGAAGCGATGCGCCTCATTTTCGGATTGCTACACTTTCTTCGTCTCATCGGAAGCGGCCGCTTCAAAGGCTCGCAAATTGGGCTGCGAGGCTCTCATTCTCTTGTCTACAAGTGCAAATTAACGAATTGTCTCATTAAATCATTTTGGACGTTTAATTCTAGGATGTGTACGTACTTAAAAAAATCTGGTTCGATTCTAGTTCCTCGAACAAGACCATAATTGCAACCAATTTTAATAAAAACTCTAAGGTAATCATCATTAAAAAGTGTCACTTTTGTTGCTCTAGCAAGAGTTTTGACTCTATTTCTAATAGGCGGATTTAAAGATTTCCAAATGAAGTTGGAAAAATCTATTAAATGATATGGCTAATTACACTTGATATATTATTTAAATTGGTTAATCGCGATGTTAAATTACATACAATTTTTATTTTCGCATGTTCTTCCAGTTAAAAGTATTATTAAACTTTTAGTTTTGATAACATCTAACGATGTTTAACTTTCACTAAGTGCTTGTTACTGTTTAATTTACCACTTAAATTGTCACAAATTGAGCTGTCTTAATATTTCAATCAACCAACTACGTGTTATGCCCTGTATGGGTTGAATACCAAACTATGCAGAATGAATATTAATATTTTGCTAAAGTACCACATTATAGCGATACGAACGTATTCTTATTCTTAAATCATGCATTTATAAATGGCGGCAGATCTACTAATAAAACATATGAGGCCCTAACGCACTGCGCGATTTCCAGACCCGTTCCGGTTAAAACGTCGCCGGCTGATTAGTCCTTGCTGCTTTTGTGGGAAGTAAGGGTAAAACCAGTATGATTTAATTTTTAGATTATAAAATTTATCGTTCTTAAAATTTAACTTGGTTTTAAATCTCGCCTTTCTAACAAAAACATTCAATAATTTAAACCGAGTTTCATTAGTTTGCATCAATATTTATAATAAAATAATGTTTGTTTCCCTAGTTGTTTACTTGAAATCATGCAGTTTCTAGACCGTGAAATACGAGCAAAAAATGCAAATCTATTTGTTGTTAGTGTTGACACTCGCTTCCTTAACTTGATATACTTTCACAACAGCAATATAATTAATAGCAACTGCTTCAAAGGCCGCGCAATGTTTATTAACCCAATTCGATGCTAATTGTTACGGCAACAGTTACAGACGCGGTTCTAGGCTCCTAATGGTCCTCTCTATTATCAGTGGCGAATCAACCGTATTCCTTTTCATTTCGCGCAACCTCATTACGTCTACACAATGAAATGACATAACGGTACGTAATACGCCATTGTCCTTATTAATGTTTAATTGCGGCGGCGCAGGGTGCAACATTTAGTTTGACGCATGTGGGTTACGATGTCACCCAATACTAGTTGATAGCAAAGGATGTTGTACTGATTCGCGGAGGTTCACGGACGAAGCGCATTGTTGGCACGATCTGCTGCAGCTCCTTTCAATGAAACCTCAAACTTTTCGCGATCGTATCGCGGTTCCGGATATTCTCTCCGAAGACAATGCTGAGCCCTAGAGCTCTGGGGCGAGAGAAAGGATATGTCGTAACCTTCGCATTTCGTGATCTGCATCGCGGAGATTTTATTTGTTGCAATTTTCGCGCAAGAGCGCTGCCCGGTTTAGTTCTGTATTAATTTGCACCGCACGACAGCAGCCGAAATTAAGAGTGAGCTGCATGTTGTTTGTTATCAAACAGAAGTGTTTATCACTTTCTACTCGCATAATTCATATTATTACCTTTCTACCACAATTTGCTATGTTTGGTCGGGCTTTCGTAACTCCTTACCTGCAATAAAATATAAAGTTTGTAGTTAGTTAAGTTAAATTACAAGTGGTACAAGAAAATGATACAAAGGTACAAGAAATAACAGCGATAAAATTTGAAAACGATATGTTGACATACAAAACAAAAACTTCAGTGCCTCGTATTCTCATTAATAAAGGTAGGGCTCAACACTCCACGTGGGAGCACGCCTGAGAACTAAAAAAGTTAAAGCTCTCATATATTTGCCCTCACTGCCCGATCATCATGCACCATCTCTGATACGGGGTAATGTGGCAAGCACCGCACTTTAAACGGGCGCCATTATTACCCCTTGTTTGAAATGAACGCAGGTACTCAATTATTTTCAATTGCTGGGTAGGCCACCCGCCAGGCATCAAAGAGCTCCAGGGAATTAACCTGGGTCCGCCCGCACCACAAACACGTGCATAACTCCCATAAGTTACGATGTGTTTCTTGTCAAGTTTGGTTATTTACCAATGGAGTGGGGTGGCAAAGAAAACCTCATTGCTGTAATAGTATTACAGAAGTGTGGAACTAAAAAAGTATCATTTTTAAAACCGTGCATCCCTTGTTATTAGCCGTATGTTTGTGTAGCGGGCTATAAAGTTGTTTAATAGGGCTGAAGGGGTTGAGGATCGTCTAAGATCTGGAAGACTACGCTCAGTTTAGACAGTCAAAGCCCTAAGTACCTGAATTAAACGAAATCCTCATCGTAAGCAGAAAATTATGTCTCAGGAGTGCAAATTTTCAAAATCGCCATGTCTCGTATTATTAAGAAAGACCTAGGACTAGCTGCTTATAAAAGACATAAGAGACATTTGAGTTAGGAGAAAAAAATTAAAAATATTGGTGACTAAGTACGCACATGATGACCACAGAAAATCTCGGTTTCCGGATAAAAAATTTTTACAGTGAAGGAATTTTTCAACATACAAAATGACAGGGTATAGGCTAGCTCGTTAAAAAAAGCATCTCAACTAGTGCCAAAGGTTCAAAGAGGCCATCATCTACCAGCTGTAATGGTTTGGTATGAAATGTCTTAAGATAGAGTAATTGATATTCATTTTTGTGAAAAGGAAACCAAAACTTCAGCCGTTGTATATCAACAAAATATTTTGGAAAATGTAATGCAACTTTTGAATTACACCCTTTTTTTGTGGCAAGCTTTGGAGCTTTCAGCAATATTCCGCATCCACCCACTCAAACTTGTCTGAGCAACAGTGTTCCTCACTTTCTAACAGTAGAGGTAGCCCAGATCTCAGCCTATCAGATTAGAAATTATGGACAGTTTTAGATGACACAATTTGCTTAAAAAGACACCCAATTATTGCTTCTTTAAAGCGATTCCTGCCGGCTGCAGTCAATATTTTTCGAATGGATGTAGTACGTGTTGCCATAGACGAATTGGCCGGACGTCTTAAAGCTTGTGTAGATGCTAAGGGTAGCTATTTTGAATAAATCCGTTGTAATTTTACTTACCAATAACTATTTAATACATTCTGAAAATATTATGCAAAAGATTTTGTTATTCTAATCAGTGTGTAATAGTATTTATGGGCATGTTATGTATATTACGATTAACTAATTTAATAATATAAAAATAATATAAAAAATAATAATATAGACTAAATAATACAACTAATAAATTCCCTAAAGTGAAGATGTTGAACTGCCAGCTCGCGGGTTCTATACCCCAGGTGATTAACCATAAGTTCATATGTTTTTTTTAATTAAAACTTTATATGCAACGATAACAACATGTATAAAATTACCATTCAAGATAGATACCACTATAACACATCATATGGTTCAAACCTATCTTTTAGTGAGTTTAGTTGGTACCACATGTTATACTCGAAAACATCCTTTAAACTGTCAAAGTTGCGTGCATCCAGAAAGTGCATCATTAGTCAAAAATGTGTCAAATAGATGAATGCGCACAATATATAAAAAATTCTCTTTTTTATTTTATGATACCCAGAAAATTCTGTTGCGTCCTAAAAGGTTGATGATCATGATTTGGCTTCGCTAAGTCGATTGCTTGTATCAATTTTAAAATGGATTTAACTGTCGATCTGCATTGTCTAGGATTAAAAAAATTAACGCTTTTCTCATCAGTACCAACAACTCATCACAAACTTTGAAGCTGTTTTAACAGATATTCGCATATCGTTGAGCTTGAGCAGCAATTGCATGGCATGGTACTTTTTTCACCTCAGATATATATATATATATATATATATATATATATATATATATATATATATATATATATATATATATATCATATTATATAAAAGCATCATAAAACCCATCTGGACATATGGTATACAGTTGTGGGGATGCGCTAAAGCCTCCCACACAAAGATCCTGCAACGAAGCCAATCAAAAATCCTTCGCAAAATAGCCAACACCCCATGGTACATCTCTAACGAAACCCTTCACACAGACCTAGGAATTCCATACGTAGCCGCAGAGATACAGAAGCTTGCTCGAACATACACGAACCACCTGGCAGGACATAAAAACCAGCTAATAGAACAGCTCTCTAACCAGACAACCATCACCAGACGATTAAAAAGAAATTGGCCACAAGACCTTCCAGTGTAACTACCCAGAATAACTTAGTATTTAGCCTACGGGGAGTAAGGCGCTGGCCGGATCCCCCAATGACATGTTATAAAATTATAAATTATAAACAATTTACTTATTACTCGTGTGAGAGTAGATTGTAAATAAGCAACAAATAATAATAATAATAAAAAAAAGATATATGTAAATGCTACGCCCAAATGCTTCTAATATTCTCACTCTCGCTTCTTATCAAGACTGGGTGTTCCAATCATCTGGCGATTATTTTCCCAGAAAGGGCTTGAGAATCGCCAGGTGCATTGACGTTTCGTTTGATTTAGTAGTGGACCTGCCACCAATTAAAAATTCTGAAATTAAGAGCAGGAGCATGTTCGTGCCACTATAGTTTGTGCTTTTGGAAACATTTTTATGTTTAGACTTACACATCTGCACTGTGTTGTTATAAAATTGATAAATAATACTGAATCTAATGAACAATTATTCAAAATTAATTTTTTCGGTGTCGAATTATTTGACCCACTTTTATAATATACGAATTGATCTAATTGTTTTCAATATTGCATATTCTCTTCGCTATCTTTACCAATCTAAAGTTCTATTTCAATCAATGACATAAAAGTCTATGAATTTTGATAACTATTTATTTCTAAATTGATAAGATAACGAATAATTTGTTTTTGTCTGCGTAACGGGCCCGAGTCTAGATTTGTGTCTTTCGCCTGGTTCATCTTAATTATTTCTGTGATTCGGCCATTTCCCACTTTGTCTATATGTTCATATTTTTTGTGATATTCCTTTATTGGATCTACTGCCACTATTTTCTAATTCATCTCGTACATCTTTGTTACGCATACCTATAATCTGTTTTAGTACATGCCTTACTAAATGTAAAAGTTATTGAATTAAACTTAAATTTTTATGTAGCTAAACTATGTTTTAGTAGAACCAGAAATAAGAAGAGTGTAGGATGTCGATTAGCACCATTTTCGACGATGAGCTTAAAAATACCGGCCCTGAGTTGCGGAAATACCTTGTTCAAAAGATAAGTTAGATTGGTCAAGTCATGTCAGTTTAGGCTACGCTAAATTCAAGTCAAGTCAAGTTAAGAGCAGGTTAAATTACACTAGCTTTAAGTTAAGGTTAATTTGAACTAGATTATGTCAGGTCACGTCAAGTAAGGTTAGGTTAGATTAAGATTAGTTTTGATTAGATTAGGTTATGTTAGTAGAAAAACCTAAAGAGAACAACGTACAGAAATACAGATATATATGTTTACTAAATACGTTAGGCATAGTATTTGAAAGAATAATAATATGTAATGGACTAATTAACGAAATTGAAATCTGATATGTCAATAATAGAACCCATGTTAGTTATTAAAAATAAAATAAACAGAGAAGAGACATATAAAAAGAGAGACTATTTTATTCTTATAACTTTGGATATCAAAAATTATCCAATTACCCAAAGTGGCCATCAATAATAGAAGAACTACACAATAGAAAAATTAGTAAATATTTTATAAATCCAATAAGTAATTATCTCCAAAATAGAATATGTGCTACGGAAGAGGGAGTAAATATGATATTATATGTGGAGTCCCGCAAGGATCAATTCTTGAGTCGCTACTCTGGAACATTTACTATCACAAAAGACTAAAAATAATCTACCAGAAAATACTGAAATATTATGTTATGCCTATGATACAGCCATACATACTCATAGCAGTAAAAACCAAAAATTGTTAAAATTGTGGAAGAACGGCAATATAAGAACATCACGTTGAGTTAGTTATGGAAAAAACAGACATGATTGTTAAAATACAAAACTAAAAAATCAAAAAATTAAATTATATTAAACTACCACAGTAGCAATGGGGCAGTTAAAATATTTAGAATTAATTTTTGATAGAAAATTTCAAGTGAAGAAATACATACATACATACATACATACTCCATAGTCTTCTATTGGGTATATAAAAATATTTTACTAAAAGAAAAAAGAAAACTTGCGATTTACACAAGTGCGTACAAAACCATTTCTAATGAAACAGCTCAGGCAATCGCAGGGATATGCCTAGTAGACCTATTATCGGAAGAGAAAATTGTAACATATAAAGTCAACAAAGAACGAAAATAAGAAATAAAACCCAAAATAATATAAAAAAATGGACTAACCCAAACAAAAAGAAGAAATGGACCACAACATTAATAAAAATTTAAAATAATAGACAAACAGAAAATTCGGAAAAGTGAACTACCACACTATACAAATGCTTAGTGATTATAGAAGTTTTAGGTCCTAAAAAAATAGAGAAAACAGAGAAAGAAACTACATAAAAAATGATGCATAGCGCATCTTTTTTAAATGTCCAAAATGGCAAAACACTAGAGAAAATATAAACACAAAACTGGAAGTAATTCTAGTTAAAAGATAATGCCATCGAGGTAATGGACAGAAATAGCTAATATGGTGGAAAAATCTTAAACAAAGCCAAAAACTAATATATAGAAGTCAATAGCTAACTACTGTCCCGAAGTAATGCCTCAAGGCGGTAATTAATATTACGGGAAATTGGGTTAAATGGGTAGGCCATTTTACGATTTCTACGCTGACTTCAGCATTCGATGCCAAAGTCAACTAAAGACATAGTGCGCAAAAAGCATTCCCCAGACCCGAGAAAAAAGTTAGATTAAGCTTAAGTTTAGATTAGGTCAGGTTAGCTTTAGATTAGGTTGGGTTTTGGTTAGTCATTTGTAGATATTGCTAATTTTTGTCGATGATCATAGACCAAACATTATTTCCTATAGATTTATTAAGGTAAAATTCAATGTGATATAACTTTTGAACGGGGAATTTTTACAAGTTGGGACTTAATGTTTTCGTACTCGGCATCTACAGTGACGTCGATTGACACCCCAATCTGCCCCTTGTTTCCGGTTCCAAATTCTTACTCATAGCTCTTTCGAAATTATCAAAATGACTTAATGCTACATGAGAAGGGTTTTAAATTTTTATATTATCTGGGATGTTCCGTTTTTAAGTTTCTACATAAATTAAAAAATATTGTTTCCGAATACTTCTTCTATTCGTTGATAAATAAAGTTCTTACAACCCAGCTTGCTGGTATTGATTCGACAGATCTGTAACGGTTAATGCTTTTGAAGAAAAAAAGATTTAATATTCGGCCCAATTAGCTAGCATCGATTATTTCGGAACCGCCTTGATTTACTAGTACACCTGTCGCAATTCTAGAACTGAGATTTAAAGGCAGAGCACGTTCAAATTTTTTGTAATTACTGCAGTGCGTCGGTTTGGATTGTTCTTTTTTGCAAGTATATCTGAAGATACTAACAAAAGCTTTAGTAGAATATATGAAAGCGTTATATTTCTCCTAGTTTTACTCTTAGTGTTGCTTTATCAGTTGTACGTTGATAATTATGCAGTTGTTTCAGTATTTTTTTAAGAGGAATTATTTTTTATGTTAATTTCCAAGGAATTACATTTATTGTCAGTACATGTTGTATAAATGAAATAATATTTAGTATGCTAAAGGCAAAGTAAATTAAATTAGAACCATAGTAAATTAAGCAAAGGTTCAAATTAAATATACTTTAGATAGGTTTTATTTTTTATATCATTGTCCCATTTTTTAATATTCTTGTTCAGTAGTTTTTTTTTTGAGAGGGGGGATTGTGTAAGTTTTAAGTGGTTAACATGTATTTGTTGGTAAATACACTCTGCAAAACCGGAAACTTGCGGTACGGTCAAATGAGCCGCATAGAGCAGTAAGGTACAGGTAAACGACGCAATTTAGGTTGTGGGAATCACTGCCAACTGCCAAATTCGCCAGACCATTATTTCCAGCGTCGTCTTGAACGGCCACCGCCTACTTCCCACACACGAAGGTTCTGCGTTTCGGCAGCTCTGGTTATGGACTTAAATTTTCGCGTTAAATCGCCTTGTCGGTTTGTGGAGTGGAGTGGACTCTGCGGGAATTTAAAGTGCGCTCGCTGCTCTGAATGCGCTTCGTTTTGTCATTTAGGGAAACAAGGACGGACTTACATATTTATGCGGCGCCGCAACCTAAAATCACAGATCTAAAGGCGGCTGCTTCGGCTTATCAATATTCAAAAGGTCGCGCATAAATACTGACACAATAGCAAGTGGTTGCTGCATAACTGGTTACGTAGTTGCATGCATGTGATTACTGAAATATGTAGGATGAGGAAGTAGTACAGTGGGCTCCGCACAGCTGCGGCATTCTGGTTGTTTTGCGATGCTCTCATACACGTAGCTTTAAAGTGATCGCCGTTTGCGGAGCTTTGAGTGCCTTGTAACCAACTGGCTACGAACGCAGAATTTAATTATCACAGGACAGGAAATGTAAAACGTTAAAACCGGGTTATGCGGTTGCTAACGCAAAGTTGTGCTTCACCGAATTCTATAATGAAAGTAATATTGATCAAACCGGTATCAGACATTAGTTATAAGGAGAGTTTACCAAATATAATAATTGTAAAACCTTGTTTTCAGAATTAAATATCAATTAGTCAGAAAGAAATAAACATAATGCGCCACTAAAATAAAAATTGGTAGATGATAGTATCTGCATAGATTTTTTCTGTGCAATACCCATCTACGACGGTACGAGTCAAAGATTTTCATATCTTGGTTTAACTGACAGCTACTCTGTCAATATGTGATATTTCAAAGTTTCAACTGGGAAATCAAATGTTTATGATTACCACTTTCTCTTCTCATGAATTTATTCAATATTTGTTTGAGGCGAAAGTTTTTTCTTTTGAGAGAAAATACGACCAACTTATTGAAACCCTTAGTACTACTTTTAAATTCAGCAACCAAATTTTGCCTTAAACAATCTTACATTTTCTAAGCACTAGCAGGAGACTGATAAGGTGAACAAGCATACCGATTGATCCGTTCTAGAGGGTTTGACAAAGAGGTAGTGAGTTTATATTTAGCAATGTTTTACAATGTTTGTCTTCAGAGGAACTAGATTTTACCGTCTTGTGTGTTAGTGTGAGAGATTCTAAATACTTGAGTTGCCCTAAACTAAGTAATCGCTGTCAAAAGATAGTTGCCATCTTGTACTACCGGAACTTTCAGTAAAAGAGCTCATTGATATATTTCGCAAACAGTGAACGAATGATACAGTTTAGAGGTCTCTAAGCATCTTTAGTATTTGAAATAAAAGTATTACTTCTATTTGCGATAATTATCTTTCGTTGGGAAGAGTAGCAAGTTTTTAGGAAAAACTGTACCGTTGTTAAAGAACAAAAAAGGGCCTTCGCTGGTCTCCAAAACTCTTCTGCACAAAAGAATTGTGGTCATGAAAGCGGAAAGCTGCAATTTGAAAGGTACTAGT
Source organism: Sinelater perroti (assembly GCA_036346155.1). Lineage (NCBI taxonomy): Eukaryota > Metazoa > Arthropoda > Insecta > Coleoptera > Elateridae > Sinelater > Sinelater perroti. The sequence goes on from JARFIY010000201.1 coordinate 1,961,746, forward strand.
TACCACGTTAAAGAAATCCTAACTGAATTTATAAATGTGTAATCATCCTATAAGAACAAAAATGTTGCTCTCGTCAGACCTTCGGGCATGAATAAATGCTATTCAGAAAACTGCGCTAAGAATCGACCTTTATTATCTACTTGAAAAAATCTATGTTACCAATTCCCATCATCCATTTTAGTGAAGAATTAGTAGAATTGCTATTTTTTTTGTAAAGAGATCTGTCCCTGAAGTTAAAAAGGGCGTATCCAAAAATAGCATCCTGATGTAAAAGAGAAATCTGGAACTCCTCGATGTAACCATTGATTTAATTTGAAGGCTGCAAAAAGAGTTCTTATCCACCACTACAATCACTCCTAACGCCTTCACTTAGCATTGCCGCCGATAGTAGTTAGGCAACGTTTGGGGGCGGGGGGACGGTGGTGCACCTGCTTTAACTTAAAATTGGTGAAAAATAGCAGGAATAGTTATGCGTTTGCCTAATTACGTCAATATGGATTGGAGTAACAAATGATACAATAAAAGAATAGACAAAAAGACCCCGTAATAAGACAATTTGAAAAAAAAAAACAAATTAGGAGAACAGGGTCAGTTTCAGATACATAAATTGAAAACAATAAAAATTGAAGACTTGGGAGTGGATAAAGAATTAAAAAAAAATAGATATTAGAAGAAATAAACAGTTGATAAAACTACACTCCTCGCAGAAAGATATAACGATAATGAAGGAAAATTGTTGATAAATAAATAATAGATATAATATAAATAAATAACAAGAATAATGATTTGGACAGCATTTCATTTTGGGTTTTCGTGATAATTCATAAATAATCTAAAGACTATTTTAGACGCTAAAATTCCGCTGTGTGTACCTATTTTAGACATCCAAATACTGTTATGTATGTGCTGAAAATTTTTTTGGACACTACCCACGGTTCCAGTGACTTTTTCATTTTTGTTTATGACACCTGCATCTTGGTGTACTCCCTGAAATAAACTGTCATATGGTAACCTCAATTCGTAACTAGCCAAGCTTATTTTTGCAAACACTCATTACTCTTCTTTTTACTGTACACTTAAAGTAGAAAGATGGTCCAAGTGATTATGAGAAGTGAAGAAGTACAAAACTGATGATAGATAAAATAAGAGGTCTTATAATCTTGCCTTGTGCTAAAGGGCGTAAAAAGGAAGAAAAAAGAAATATTTTAGTTATATCCATAGCCATTTCAATAAAAAAATAATAAAAATTATATTGGTTTATTTAACTTTTAAGACAGAGAGATTGTATTTAGCTCGCTTACATAATGGCTTTTTAATCAACTGAAATTAGTGCAAAGTATTAATCATGTTGTTTAGAGAAGGACTCACATTTGTGATTTTAATTCCAGCTGTATTCTGATTATGATAGGTGCAGTTTATTTTCACTTTATTTTCTTAGCTAGCTGTCAGTTTTAAATTACATTTACCATATATGTTGGTCTACTAAGACGTAAAAGAAATGCATTAACTAACATCGTATGATCTAGAATCTAGATGACCAAAGTGTATTATAAGAGTTGACTTATAGGAATTTGCAAATAAAAATAACAGCTGCTACTGGTACAAGAAGCTTTGTTAGAATATACTATAAATTGCTTCTTTAGGATTACATGGCCAAAAAGCTTAGAAATCACTGATGAAGCTGAAAGGCTGAAATAAGAAGAATAACTACTGCACTTGTACCTACCTTACAAATCTCTATTACATAATTTATCATAGTACAAAAGTAGTAACAGTGATGCTCTGCACTCCACCAGGGAGTACGGCTTACGAGCTAGAAGGTTAAGGTTATCTTATGTTTGCCCTCACTGGTTTGGTAATCACGCAGCAACTTGCAGATAATCAACTCGAATTCGTTTACACCGAAACTAAGGATTAAATGACTGTAATTGATATAAAAATTCTACCTACTTATAATTAACATTCACGTTATACATAAATTAAGTCTGATAATGGTTTAATTGTTCTTTGTGACACTGTATCTGTACTTTTATCTTAATTGGTAAAATAAAGCAAAAATGATCTCTAAATTTTTTAAACATTTTTATAAACGTTTGCCGAGGGTTTTGGATTTAAAATGACCCCTGCTTCTCCCCGCAAAAAGGATGATAAGAAACCCCCTTGCACGACAAAGGTATTTAAAATTTCTAAATTTATAGTAAAAAATCAAAGCAAATTTAAAAGTTATTGACGGTTTCGTTCAGTAAAACGGTTGCAACACTTTGTCTCATCAAATATAAATTTAACTGATTACAACAATATGGTCTTGAAATAGCTAATGATTGGGAGTCATAGACTTTATTATTTAAGACCCGCTTAGTATAAAGTATAAAACCTTTATCCCTAGCCAACCTATAGTTTAATATTTATTTAAAGAAAGGGGAAGCTTGAGATCTTGTTTGTTCGGTTTTTACGCAAGAGTACATGCAATACCTAACGGTAATGGAGAGTTAATTCTGGTTTAGAATCTTTAGCAACTTTAGGGCGGCTTGATTTTATAATACAATTTACCCTCCCCCCCAGGATATAATATATATTTTCGGTATTGATGTGGTTAAAACTGGTTTTTATGACACAAAACGATTTTTTTATTAAGATACAAATACGGCATATTACCCGTTTAGAAAAGTTTGTTTTTAACTATTTCAGACTCATTTTGCAGAAGCTATATAACTAACGTAGTGGTTTTTTATTTAACACCTACTGGGTACGATAGAATTAACTAGCACTCTCTTGGAATGATAAGTTATCTTTATCAACTATAGCCAACTTCGAATGTAATCTTTTGGTCGCGAGAGAAATTTTAGATCTCTATGCATCTGTTGCTATTAAAGATTGAGTCTTAGATGAACCAGATTGGGGATTAACGTCCTCACAGTCATTTGAGTTTTTGATCAAAATTTTTTTTAGATAGCACCATTTTGGGGTTTAAATTTGTTTTTATATGAAAAAATTGTTTTGTGATTCATTTGGGGTACACATTATTAGCAAAAATTTACTATAGCACCTATAAGCATCTACCCAGAAATGACTTACTAAAAATTTTAATTTTCAGTACTTTCGAGCTGTTTTTCAGGGTTTTACAAGTTTTTATTTTTAGTGTCTCAGTTTTTAGAATTTTATACATTAAAATAAGAAGCCTTATGTAGAGAGTAATGTCATCTGTCTGTCCATTCTTTTATTTTTTAACTTTTGATCAAGGCAGCTTTCAAGCTGGTGACAAGTTTTATTTCTGTTATTTCTAACGTCTGTCAAGTCTTATAATTTTTGATCTGTGATAGAGAAATAACGTTTTTAGTGTTCAACTAAGGACCATAAGTCAAGCCCAGACGCCAAAAATCAGCCTGATCGGAAAATCTCGAGATCGGTTTGACCGAAATTGGCCGCAAATTTTTGTTTATGTATAGAAACCCCACATATCTGTGGAACCGGAGTTCCACCACGTCCGTACTTGTTTTTGTTTGTTTTTTTTTTGATTAGATATAATTTTCCGACAAAATTCTTCCGTCTTTTGTCAACGATGTTGAGGCAACAGTTTTTTAAATGTAGATTTTTTTCTGATAATTCGTAGGTGAATCAAACCCGAATTATTCATTGGAACATCTTAAACAAATATAAACAAACATACTATGTTATTTTTCTACACACTTTCCTGACTTAGAGAGAAGTTTTCTTAATTAATAACTAATTTTGTGATCCCGCTATATTTAAATAAAATCGTCGTCAAATTTCTGTCCTCCAAGTGCTGCTTTTGGTGATACAAACAATTTATAATTGTGAAATGATAAGTCCGTGTTGTAGGCAGGGTATTCCAGTGTAGTCCAAAACAATTCCTCTATTTTTTTGTCGAGTTTGGATTACTATACAGGGTTGGGCGTTGTCGTGAAGTAGGATAATATAAATATAAGTTGACGGAAGAAAGCTCAGCAACCATTGATCGACGCTAGTCTTCTTGTCTTCCCAAAAATTGTTTATGCCACGCGTACACTTAAATTTTCTTTAGGGTCTTGTACCCGAACTGTGCCTTCAGTCTTCTTAAAATTTCACGCCCTTTGTTCTGAGAAACTTGATAATAATTTTTGTGCAATAGATAACTATTGTATTGACCCTACGAGGGGATCACTTGCAGACATCCCTACCTACAACTACTGCTCAGATGGTTTATATTTGATTAACTCACGTATTTCACAAGAACAACCAATAGAAATTGGTAGAGCAGGCAGCCTGTATGAACTTCGGTGGTTAAGAACAAACACAAGTATTGGTACTGCATGACACTACGTTTCTAAGCTCTGTTTCGTCAGCTCGCCGAAGGAACTCAAAATTTCAGCAAAGCAGAATGGGAGCGAGCGCTAATCAGATAAATCGGCACGCCATGTGAAATAGGCCGGTTTTATGTGCAGAAGTTTTAATTGCGACAGCGCCTAATTTTTCTCCAAAGCAGAAACGAACTGGGTGCCCACACTTCAGGCGGTTGGCAATATTCGACGCCTAGTTTCTCAAGCAGTTGGGTAACCGTGAAGTGGAAGAAATTAACGGCAAACTGTCCACGCCCAAGGTTCGGCGAGCCTTTTTGCAATTATCGAGCTCGATGTGCTGATATGTCATTTTTGTTGCTTGCAATTATTGCGTAAATGCCCCCTCAAAAAGAATTTTTACGTTGAATTTGAGGAAATTCAGTCTTCCGTGCTAATTAATCAGAATTTTGGCCAATCTAAACTAGTTCTTGTTGTCAAAACAAGCCGCTGAGCAGATGCAGACGAAACTACAGTTAGAAGAACCAATAACCTTGGACGACATACCTAGAGCTATAGGCGTGGAAGAAATGGGATCGACAATGTCACGTTGATACATACGTTCGGCTCAACTATCAACTACGGATCGCATAAATGGTTTCAGCTAGTAAACGTTCTGCATTAGGACATACAAAAAATGATTCAAAAAACTGTTAGCTCTTACATGATCAGTTATGTAAGTTGCACGAGTCATTTATTATAGATTAAGAAATTTAATTAAAAAATTACCAAATAATAATTAGCAGGACAATTTAAAATGTGATTTTAAAACATAACAAATAACGCCAATCATAGTTTTTATTCGGAACATTAAAGTAATTTGAATTATTTTTTTAATATACACGGCTTACCTAATCTGTGAAACCTTTCTAATGATAACTAAGGTCTCTGTTTTAAACTCATTGCTGGTTTCACTTTTTTTAAGAAAACTGCTTCAGGATTCTTATTTTGCAGCTAACTGAATGGCCAGTATGCTATTATTACCAGCAATTATGATTTTATGATTTGCTACAGCTGCCTGTAAGTATTGACATTAAGTGTGTCCCATAAACGAGCTCATTAACATTCTTACGGATACGAACGCAAGGATTTTGCGAAACCTTGCAGTTGCTGGAAAGGAAAACGTTTCTTATCCTTCCATCGACGATATCGGGTTCCTACTGCAATTTTGTTAATCTTTTAATAAACTGCAAAAAATATTTAAGAGCAAAGTAAAAGTATAAAAGCGCGCAGGAATGCGTCACAGTCCTTAAGCAACAATTATGAAGACTGATCCCATGCTGGTCCGTTCCGCTCCTGAGCATAACGCATTCGTAATGCACCGGACCGGCAATTAAAGCTCTAATGTTCCAACTAACATTCTGAAAATTGCAGAGCTGATGTACTATAATTGGATTCAGCCATTCTGGGCCAACGAGCAAACAGTATCTAAACGCCTTCATTCCAGTACTCAATCGCAGACCGTATATGTTTTGCCAACAAGACCTGCGAAAGGCTGCAGGTGCAATTCAATATACGCTGCGCCGAAATGGAATTTCAAACTGCTAATTATTCGACGCGGAACTCGCGGCAACTCGACCTTAATCAAGAAATTACGGTTAATGCAGCCGCCGCGTGCTGGATTTGCATGGATAGCGGCGGTGTGCCTCTGAATCGGTCACTGCATTTCATTTGTATTGTTGCTGTACTGTTGTCAAATTTCAGTGAATTAGAAATCTGAAATGTGAGTGAGAGTTATGGAATATTGTTAAATGGTCGCTGTTGACTTGGCTACGAATTACTTTCGCTTTCTTCATTCTTTTCATTATGAAGTACAGGCGCGCACCTTTATTCTCAGCTCGTAACTAGACGATGATAGTATCATTCAAATTCATAAGACATAAGCCGTATAATCAGCTTTACAACGCACTACAACTCTACCAACAATCTAAAAATTAGTGGTGAAAGCAATGTCGTACGACAAGCAAAAATTTGCAATACTACCTCTTTTTTGCGTTTCAGCTGGAGAAGAGTGACAGTGAAGCTCGGATAATGATTTGTACTTATTTAAGAAAATATTGTATTTCTTATAGCATCCGCAAGAAGTTTAAGCATGAAAATTTTGACCTATTTGATAGAAAAATTCTCGTGAACAACCAAAGAAAGTTGAAATTGAACACCCCTTTAGATTATCATATATTCAGATGCCCGTACATCATCTGGCTGATACCCGCTTCGCTTCTGTTCAAGATGCTAGAAAAGTTTATTTGAGTTTATCAACTACAATCCAGCTTTTTTCCCGAAACTTCACAGTTCCTCAAAAGATGGCGCAAAATGGAAAAAAAGCTGGAGGATAAGTTGCTCAGTCAATAAATAATTGGAGACTTTTTTAAAAGGATAGGTTAAAATAAAAAAAGGAACCGGAATAAAACAACTATAGAAGAAGTTTTTGACGATTTGTTCAAATTACGTGCATCTCATTTTGCCATCGGAATGGTTTATATATAACAAATGTATAAGAAAATAAGTCATATTAATGAAATTTGAAAAAAGCAAAGTTTAAAGAATCATCAGGATTTTTCAACCGAAATTCTAAATCTAAAATAAAAAGAGACAAATGAAATTCGAAGGTATAAAAACGTTTGACGCATTTGCATTTTTTCTCTATAGTCAATGCAATGCAATTCGATGAGCATATGAATTTCATGGCACTTCTATGACAATAGAGATGAAAAAACCGTAGCATACAAAATGCGAATAAAAACCGGAAATTGTGAGTAAATTTCATTTATCTTATGATAGTTAAAAATTAGAAATACAATGCCCAAGCAACAAATAAGGAAATATACCAGACTGAAGTTGTATAAGACAACAGAGCTTCTGATGTTGCATCGAAGTAAATAGAATGATAGATGAATTAAAAGACAGTATAAAATGTGTAAAGAAAAAAAATTATACAAAAAAAATAAATATGTTTAACACGGTCTATAAAAAATTGTATTTAACCCAAAATTCTTGTAGAAGTAATACACAAATGTTTCTATGATTTAATGTACACGATTTTGCTTTTTTTAATTAGTAAATCCCTGCTGTTAAGTAGCGCAATTTTTAAAGGTGGACCGCAGATATTTCATTCCAAGTATTAGGCTTTCTAATCAATCCTTCCTACAACTTTTGTTTATAATGCATCTAATTGTATCATTCGTTACGTAACTACTCTCTTATCTTTTTAGATGCTCTCGTAGGAAGGTCTTAACAATATATTGAATATGTTTAATTAGGAGAGTGAGAAATAGGCATAACACTGCCTAGAGATTCACATATTCAAATAGTTTATTTGCAGTCTCTACAATTCACTTTATACAAGAGCATGACTTTTGAGCGTTATAAACAGAGATGACTAAAGAGGATTTCTCAGTAGATCTTCTATCACTGCTTGTTTAGACAAAGCAAGAGTTGCATAACGGATTATTATCAACTTTCTTACGACAGAGAGTGTAAAATTGTCCATAATTGTGAGAGGACTTAAGACTTCAAGTATATACGCAGCATAAGTAATTTTTAACTGGACTAGAAGCAGTTGAAATTGAAGGTCATCAATTTCGGCTGCGAATCAGCGTGACAGAATAATTTCATTGTTCACCTCCTTCTTCATAATAACCGCCGCATAATGGTTGCTGAAATTTCTTCTGAGGTCGGAATAAACTACGACAGTACTTAGTCAATTTGAGACGTTATTCTGCTTTACAACTAGCCAAAAATTGACGATTTGTTCTGTACTATACTGGAACACTTTTTCTACAGTCCGGAGTTGTCGTTTTGAGATTATACTTTATTTGTACTACTAAAAGAAGCATTTGCAGAACAGAGATTTAATGACAGTGTTGCCATGGAAACATATGTGCGCGATTAGCACAACCAATTTCATTTTACGATAGCCCATCAATAAATACCCGTCCGTAATGAAAAAATGTGTTTCTAAGTCAGGAGATTTTGTAGTAATATAGCTTTATACGTTTATATTTTTATCATACTTACATGAATTTAAAAAAAATCTCATAAATATAATTAATCGAGATTAATATGTTTCGCCATTTTCTAAAAAAATTGACTTTTTGGCTACCAACTACATATCTTCTTTCTTTACTATTATCGCATTATATTCTTTTAAGACGCGATCTCAAGACAGATAAGCTGTGGTTCAAAATAGAAGCGATATTAGTCCAATTATCGTCTAACAGGGTTCCAGCACACTATGAATGCCATCGTGCTCACTATCATCATGGAGGATCATCAGTAATTAATGTTTTTTTTTTGTTCTGTTAAGGGTCGTGTATTTATCTCTATAAGAACGTTTCTATTAATATGGTTCACTCCAAGACGTTTAATTCTAGTATTAAAATATCTTTTGCAGCGCCGATACATCCATTTAAAGCAAGCTTTGGACTAAAGAATAATGTTCACAGAATTATATGAAATTATAAGAACAGAACAAAACGATTACGTGTATTATATCCAGTTCATCAAAATTTTATGTTGGCAAACTAATTAGTCTCCAATAGTCTTCATTAAACAGGGGGGTAATAAAATTAAGTTTCCCTTACACTTATTTGAGTCAATACAGTTTCATTGCGACTTGGTGTTAAATTTGAAATAGTTTCAAATTTAAGAGTTTTTATAATAGTGTTTTACCTCCTTTTTAACCGAATTCATTAATTGTAAACATAACAACTTTCATCTACAGTACAGTTAGTACAGTTTTTAGGGTGTCTATCTTTTCTCAAACCAACAATACATTTTTGTGGTCTTCAGCTGTTTGTTGTCTGCTTATATTTTTCTGTATATATATATATATATATATATATATATATATATATATATATATATATATATATATATATATATAGCTTTAGCATTTAATGGTTAACGAGAACTGCATCTTGAACTAATCTGAGACTTAAATCTGCAATCATAGAAGCAGATCAAAGGTCCTAAATGTTGAGCCATTACGTCGATACTGTACAATTTAAATTATTTGCTTTGCCTTTTGCCCACTCTTGCAGAACTAAGCGTAAATATGTTGGTGATGTATTGTATATTTGCAACATACGATTCTTTACACTTAGTCGTGCAAACATAAAGAAAACATGATGTAATGTCGCCGTTTTTAGTGTAAATGGACTTTTTGAATTAATTTACATCAAATATATAGCCCACCGTGCATAATATCGACAAGTGACACAAAATATGAAGTACTACGAGAAACTCTTAAGAAAGAGAAATGTTATCTTTAAAACTATAATATTGCCTAGGGATGAAATTAGAATTAATGATAAAAAATACAGAGAAGTTATAAGAGTAATCAGTGAAAGAGGAATTAAGTGATATTCCTTCGAAAACTCATAAAAGTTGTATCAAAGAGACTACATTCCTCATGTAAGACAGAAAGCATAGTAAAAGATTTGATAGAAAAATAATTCAAAATTATTAATGCTACAAACATAGAAAGCAGAAGAGATAAGCGTTTTCTACGTATTTTTATGTTAACCTTCGAAAGAGAGATAATAATATATATATATATATATATATATATATATATATATATATATATATATATATATGTTGTGTGAAATAAAAGAAATTTTCGGAATTAGAGTGAAAATAGAAGCACTTAAGAAAATAAAACTTATCACCCAGTCTAAAAATTGTCAAGAATTTGGGCATACCCAAAAAAGACGTAAATGTGTAAGTATGCCGGAGCCCATCATACAGTACCATGCAAGAATCCTGAACAGGCTAAGCCAAAATGCACAAATTATGGATAGGAGCATCCCGAAAGTTACAAGGAGTCTAGAGTAGCAAATCATCTTCATAGTATTCATAGTATTTTTTCAGTCTTTCAGAGCTTTCAATTCTCTACGGAGTGCGTGTCTATCTAGTTCAATTGTTTCTTTTTATTTGTATTTGTACTGTTTTTTCCTCAGTAAGTTGCCACAGATTTCCATTGGATACTACTATGTTTATAAAGATCTGTATTTTATGGTCTAGGGCTTTGGTAACTAATCAGGATTCACCTTCATAGAGGAAGATCGATTTAATGTACGAGTTGAAAATTTGGAGCTTGGTTTTTCTGGAGTATTGAGTAGAGTTAATGTGAGAAACACACCTTTAGCTTTATTTATTTTGGGCCTCTATATTTATTTTGCATCGACCGTCTGCCGTTACCATAGAGCCTAGCTAACAAAATTTGTTTTTCATCTATATTGATTTATTGTCAATTACTATTCTCTCATTTCATGTTTTTCTAATTCAACAAACATGTATTTACTCTAATTATCGATGTTAATAAAGCCTTTGACTGGTTAAAAAAAGCCACATATAGAAAATATTAAAAAAAAGGAGTACCATCAAAAATTATACGATTATTTGAACAACTTCACGAATCGTACAATTGCAGAGTTAAACATGATAGATTCTTAACGGACACTATAGAAAAATTTACATTTCATTTTGGTAATGGAAGATATTAGGGGAAATGTCACAAACGGAAGTAATTTTGGAATACAATGAGAATTAAACAGACGATTAAGCCATTTAGATTATGCGGATGATGTAATCTTAATCAATCAAACGTATAATGATACCATTACAAACCTGAAAAAATAAAACTTGAAGCAGAGAAAGTAGGGTTAACAATAAATACAAATAAAACAGGAGATATTAGAAAAGACTAGCTGTAGTTACATATAAAATTAAAAAATTTTTTTTAGAAAAATGAACATCTAATTTTATCTAGTGCAACAAATAAAGTGATGTCAGACTCCTATACTCTATACACTCCTATACCACGCAACTAAAAGTTTAAGAAAAGTTAAAAGGGGAATGTACAATTTTGCGTAGGAAGCAACATTACTTATAACTTACAAAATAATTGCTATATAACTAAATAACCAAAAATAGCCATTAAATGAACAAAAGCTTATATAATGATAAAAAGTAAATAAGAAGCTTTAGAAAAGGTATTAACTTAAAGGACACAAATTAAAGGTAGAAAAACAGTTCTCCATATTTTTATAGTTTCTAACATTCGTCTACAACCAATCGGTGTTTCTTCTCCAGAAACACACAAAACTAATGAACTGACACAAGTCACAAATAAATATTTCACTTCAAGCAACACATCTATAACACAAAAAAAAGCCTTGCAACAAATTGAACTCCAGAAAAAAAAGATCAAAATGTCAATATTTGTGAAATAAAATCGGAAAATAATGCAAAAAATGAGCAAATCAAAACTAACAAAAATAAAATGATGCCGTAAATGTAGTTAAAATAAAACCAGGTTACAAAGAATATGAATATGATATTAAGAACGCCCTCCATTGTAATATTGTTTTTAAATTGACTGGAAATACATAGGTACTGGATCTAAAATGGCTGGCCTGACTTATCAACTAGATCACGTATTCGGATAGAAAACTTAATTGTATGCAAGCACTTTTTAACATTATTTAGTGTCATAATGTGACAATACTTTTTGTGTTGTTTTACCACGGGTTACGTTAACATTTTTTTAATCCATGCTCTTATTTATTTATTTACTGTACCACTCTCCCTTAACCAAACTTTTTCTCATTATTGTCGTACTAGTCAACGTACCACTTCTACGAAATCTGTAGCATTTTAAAAAAATTCCAGGTTATTCCCCATTGCTGCATTTTTCGTATAACTCTTAGTGAAAACTGCGAATTTTCCCAGGAAAAACTGCTAATTCCCTTCTTGCGTGTCCCCAAGATGCGCCGTGGTTACATCACAGTCTTTTATAACGGCGCGTACTCCAAAGAAAGTATTCGCGTGCTGACGGACAGATCCCACGATGTAACGCCGTATTGTAATAACGCAGCTTTCTATTGAACCCAAACAATGCTCCTTTGGCCGCTTTTTAATTAGAGGCGAGCGCGTGATGTCACATTAAGCAATTCTTGGCGATTTCTCAAATGCTCCTATTCGAGCAATCTGGATGATTGCCCAACCTCACAATGGCGCTATTCTTCAGCTGAAATATGCAGGCATGAGCCGGGCCGCTTTTCCCATATCCCATGCAAAGCTGAGGGGCCCGTGGGAAGCTGTTAGAATGCATGCATGCGCTGCTCTCCCTAATTAGCCCCCGGCTATGCGTTTCTAGAGCAAACGCCGGTTGAGAACTGCATTCGGTCACAAGTTACGTAATGGAAGCTCCAATTGCACGTCTCGTGCTGTTGGACGTTTTGACGCCTGCCAAAATGGCTATCGAAGCTCACCTGAACTGTTCACGTAACACCCCTTGCGTAACTAACCTCCTTATCTCTCCCATTTCAGCGCCCGCCGCTGAACGGCCCGTTCTTTAGCAGGAAACGGCCGATTCCTAACGTACTAGTATCTAATAGGACTTTCTTTTCAAGCGTTTACGGTAGGATTTGCACGTACTTTCACCTCTGCAAGCCCTTTCTAAATAATGATATACTGGCCATTGCCGTGCTCGGACTGTACGCTAATTACTGATGTACTTGTTATAGAATCCTGAAATGATCATCGTTATCAATTAACCATAACGTGGAATAGAAAAGAACTGTTAGAAGATCCAAGTCGTATAAAAACAAAATAGCCTTGCGTTCAAGAGAAAGAAGTAGTACGGGGGGACAATTCACAAAGTTGTAATTTTAAAAAACTGATATATGTGAGTGGAGGCCATTTCGAATTGATGAATATCAGAAATAACGTAAATATTTTACCTTAAGCTGAAAACTTAATACGTTTGTGACAACCAGATGGTAGATCATTGAGTTACTTGTGAAAAGTGTGTAAGCCTAGGTAATGATTCAAAGGTAAAGAGGCCAAAGGGAAAGATGGAACTTGACCAAGATTATTGAGAGGAAATATGCTATCAGCTTGTGGGACTTTATATATTAGAGAAAATTTGTAAAAAGTTTCCTTCGGTGGGTTGGCCCTTCACTGCTGAATTGTCAAACGCCTATACAATGGTGACCTACATGCAAAAAGACCCAAAAGATCACCAAAAAATAGAAGGTAAAAATCAGCGAGCGAGAACATACCGTAAACTGTTTTTAGAGTTCCATATTTTGCATTAAAGAAAATGCTATGCCCATTGGGTTATTTAGTGCAACATTATTAAAACAAAAGTTTATTGTTAGAAAATGTGAACCCCTTTTTTGAAATTACTGTTGTTTAAATATAGATTAGAAACTCAAAATCGTAAACTTTTCTTTTATAGCGTATTATGTAGCAATTTTAAAATACAATATTTTACCAAAATGACTGTCTTTCCCATTTAGATTTTTAGTCGGTTTTACGAGAGGCTCCATTCCGCATCATGAAAAACATATAGAACATCTCACCATATCTCACCTTCTTTAAATTTTACCATTGACACCACCCATCAAGTAGGTATTCTTCTAAACTACACGTTTCTGGTCATTTACAATCCAGTGGTGTCGTTCTTTACACTACTACGATGTTTAGTATTTACAACTGCTCAACCATAAAACTGATTTTGTCTCAATTCTCGACGTATAATTGTGGTATTCGTTGAACAATGAACCGCGTTCTTCAGTGCACGGTAATCTTCTTCTGTCATCGCACGTGGCCTACCCGACTGTGATTTTGTTGCAGTTGTATTTTTACGTTCCCACTTTACAAGTGTCCTAAATTGTATTATTAAAAAAATAGCCTAACTTATTCTTTTCAGCCAGGCAGCTATTTATTTTAAATTTTTCTTTTTCTTTAATTTGATATTTGGTAATCGTTTAGTAGATTGAGCAGGCAGTTGTAGTACGCATTCAGACATTTTTGCGATTCACACCGTATTGTCGCTTAATAAAATACGTTGCAATGCGTGCAGTACAAAAATGTGGGAAAAGAAGATTGAAGGGTTGTAGACAAACCTTTTAAGTAAATTACAGTGCATTGTACAAATATATTAAATATAGTTCACCTCAGATAAAGAACTACAATTTCTCGTTTTAACGAGTCTAACAAAGCTAAATCAAGATCAAAGGCTAGATGATTCGTCGTAATTAACTATCCGAGCTTCTCATGTGAGATCATCGCAAATCTAACTTTTTATTCCTTGAGCAAGTTATTTGGTTAAGTAACGTGAAGCCCATCCAATACATACCTTAGCATATCCAAGGCCGCATATAGCCTTCCGTCATACTATTACACACCGATTTCACTGCATCCGACACGCAAGTCAGGTTCATCCGTTACACAGTAATCGATTTTTCTGATAGTAGCTTACAAAAAAATCATTTCATCAGCTTTAAATTTGCTCATTTGTTTTTCAAACTGTTTAAAGCAATTTCTGTAAACAACCTTCATCCCTAATTAATTTATTCAATTTCAACGGAGCAATAGGTAATAGATAGTGTCTTTTTAATTTTTATGAAAAATAGTAACTGAGAACTATTCTTCTATGGTTGTTCAAGCTTTCTGTTATGTAACAACTTTTTTAGATATTTTTTCGGTTATTTACACAAAAACCAGTAGATCACGAAAGAAATTTGACGCAATTCGCAGCGCTTGTGGTAAACGCAATTCTGAACACCTCAAGCTTTCATGCACAAAGCGGGCGTCTTCGTGCAGACAACAATTGCAGATAACGTTAGAATCAGTCGGCGCAGCCATTACGCTATATAATTGCACGGTGCTAGACCAGAAGAGTTCCGTACGGTAGCCACTGCTGGTCACCTTGGATAAACGTAGCGGTACAAATTGCAGCGCTGCACTACCTTCTCCTTTTACCGCAATGCCTGTTTTCAACCAGGCGAGCTAAATAGCTATCCGCAATTATCAATGTTATCCATTTTGCCGAGTGAGAGAGTCTCGTGGCAGCAACCAAAAAACCGAATAAAACAAACTAAACGTCACTCAAAACAAACCGGAAAGCTCGTAACGGAACGCCCAAACGTAAACCGCTAAACTCGAGGCTGAGTGCCATATGCTTGACGATTATTACGTGCCCTATTAATTAAGCATCCGGAAAACGCGGCTAGACGAATGAAGCTGGACCAATTTCGGCTTGGTTTTACTTTAGCTGCCAAAAAACTCGTCCAATCAACGGAAGATGGGGCTCCTCCTGATTTGTAATTACTAGACATAACGTTAGCTTTGATATTAACTGCCTTGTTAGCTTAATATGATCTTATGTGTTATAACTTTATATGTGGCTTTTGAATAATTAAAATTATTATTGGTATAACATCTACAACAGATGTTACTGGTATTAATCATAATTGTAATCGTTTAGTATTTGAAAATGCGAATAATATGGTTGCAGACTTCAAAGGTAGCTATTAATGACAATACAATAAAAGATATGTAACATGAAACGGGATCTAAGATAAGGTAAACCACCAGTA
Organism: Sinelater perroti; assembly: GCA_036346155.1. Taxonomy (NCBI): domain Eukaryota; kingdom Metazoa; phylum Arthropoda; class Insecta; order Coleoptera; family Elateridae; genus Sinelater; species Sinelater perroti. The sequence continues at coordinate 1,977,476 of JARFIY010000201.1, forward strand.
TTAAGAGATATAAGACGTCGGCAAACAAAATCATATATACTACCAAATGAATTCGAAAACTGTAATATTTTTGAATTTTCCAGAACCCAATAAGCAATTGCCGATAATTGCCCGATTAAAGTTAACAGAGAAAATGCAAAATTTTGCTTAAAAGTTTGGCCAAATTATCTCACTGCATCTGCTATGTAGCTTGGGTCTTCCATCTGTTATAATCGATGAAAGATGGGTAACTAAGCTAGTACTGAAGCAGTAAAAAGATGAATCGCATTTACTGATCCATATCTTTACAAAAAGCATCTTGTTCATTACCACTGTTACTAATGTAAAAATAGTGTTTTTTAGTTAAAGGTGTTCTGTTTAATTGGTTTCTATTGTAATTTACGTGGAAATAAAAGGTAACAAAACCCATTTCTTGTTATCTAAAATTTATCACCTAAATCAAGTAACTGCGCTGCAATAGAAGATTAAAGACATTTTTGCTTCATTTATCAAGATAAGCGCACAATAAGACAATAGAGGCGATAATATTTCACCTCGATGTCGGTGCTAGCACCTAGGCAAGACAGTCGCCTCAGATATTAATAAAAAATTAGCCTAAAATGACAGTAGACAGAATGTTTTTGTTTTTGACTAGTAAAGGTAATAAGTTTAATAAGAATTCCCGTGCATGGCTTCTCTAAATCAAAAGTTTTGTGTTAAGATAACTAGAACTACATTTTGATTACAAAATCACATAAAGATATTAACGCAAAGGATGGAACGACACAACTTTGATCGATATATATTATTATATTTTAAGAATGATTAGGTAAGATGAACAGTGTAAATGTAAAATTAAAAGTGTAGTAAGGTGTAAAAAATAAAATGAATAGTAAACGACGAAGCATGATAAACAATATAAAAACTTCAGTAAACTAATAAATAGAAATGCACTTAAAAATTCTCTGTTAGTTAGGTTTTGTGACCTAAAAGGTGCAAACGGCAACATATCTGCGGATTCTAGGTCATTTCTCTCACAGTAACCGCGCCGCGTTATCCGTCCTAGTGATTTTTAACCAAATAACATTATCAATGTAGAATAACAAGGCTAATTACTCAGCAAATATAAACTTGTATTATTCACAATAAAATAACCAGCCCTAACAACTTTACTAGGTTCAATAATTCTCACTCATAAATCCGACGGTTTACCATCAGAAATAAGGTAATGCAGACAATCACGACAGACATTTGTTTTACAGTTTACCCTCCAGCACTCCTATACAAACTAATTCTTTACAAGAAAATCTTGTGCATCGTAATTTTATCTAAGATGAATTCACGCCCTAGGAAATGGCAGTGGTGGGGTCTATTAACTTAAACACGTTAATACCAGAACCACAAATACGTTATAATCTAAATTACATAATAGCACTATCAACGTTGACAACATGTCAATTACTAAAGACAAATCAGAAGTAATCAATATTAAATAGTTTTACGCGAAAACTCAAAACTATCAGTTATCCTCACCAACGATTAAGCAGGCAGATTTAGAAATAAAAATTTTTAGGACTATTATGATCAATTATTTCAAGGCAATAAAGTTAAAGTACAAATAAAAACTACGAAAAACTAAGAATGTAGCGAGACGTGCACACTGCTTGGAAGAAGAAAAAACCTTCAGAGAGGTGCTAAAAGACATGCATAATTCCACAGATGTATAATCTAATCAAGGAAGTCCTAAAGACGAAAGGCCACGAATTATTCAATATTACTAATATTAACAACAAGGCGACCAAATAAAAGAATAACCTGTTTTTCATGAATATCAAGGGTAACACAATTAACAACCAAAATGTTTAATACTCAACTCATTGAAAATACACAAAATGTAATCGTACAACTAAAAGAACTAATAAGAAAATTTTAAATTGTTAAATGCAAAAATTGTCAGCGTTATGGACACATGCAAGTAGATGAACCAGAGCCCCACGTTGCGTTAAATTCTTCGATCTACATGATTATCGTACGTACATGAAAAATCGTACCAAAAGATGATAAACTGATAAAATTCATATAATGTGGTGGTGCTCATTTTATTCCACCAAATACAAAGTTTGCGAAGTCTATTTGGATAACAAATTACACATATGTTAACGCCACATTATCGGTCGATTCCATCCCCAAATTCCACGTTACAAGTTGGCAAACAATGCACAGAACAAAACCATTTTACAACTTTATTTATTCAATATGCTCTGAAAACCAACACATCCAAGAAACTCCTCAGTCTTCTAAATAACACAATAAATGGTTAGGACAGCACGAAATGGATTTTTCTGTACAATGATTTCAAGGCTACAAACCATTTCAACTCAAAAACAAACCAACAACGAGCTAAAAACACAGAAGAACTTTTAATAGGTAAAAATAGGTTCAAGTTTTAAAATAGCCGTCTGGTTTATCTAATCACAAACAAGAGATTGTAACGTTTCTCTTATACACAATAACAGCGATACAGCCTTAATAATTAGAAAACACGTTACAAATGATCTAAGTTCCAGGAAAACTATATGCAGGCAATGATTGTATAGGCTGAAAACCGATATGGTCCGCTAACACTGTCAATGGCTTACTGTCTGCCAAATTATCTTACGAACAAAGAGAGTTTCACTGCATATTTGCAGTTATTGAGTAATAGATTCACGGCCGAAGATTACAACACGAAAGATGCTCATTGTAGTCCCTGCCTTCTCCAAATAGGGTCGGAGTCTCGTATATAAACATAAATACTGCATTACTCCAAGATATCTGTTCATGTCTAAATCTGTACTCTGATCATACCCATGTTATACCTATTATAGTTAAAGAGAAGTCTGTTATATTATTTCATAATAGAACAGATTGCATTACTTCAGTTAATTCTCAACTTAACATGAGAATTTCTTTAAAAACCACCGACGACCTTAAAAGGGCTGTTGTACTTATCACCATAATAATTCAACAATCAGCTTGCGCGGCTACACCTAAGATTTATTCTAAAAGCGCACAAGTTCTGTCAAAAAGGTATGACTTGAAAAATTTGACAAACCACCAGATATCCTTCAGGCATAAAGCAACATAATGAAGCTTAAAACGAATTAAAAAGCCTAATCAAAGATCTATAAAACGAATGTTAAGTGCCACACAGGACACGAATTATTGTCTTTGGAAAGCGACTAAAAGAATCAAACATCAAAGACAAGCAGTACCTCCTTCTTCTCTCTATACAAAGAAAATGGCAGCTTGACGACCTCAGTCTTGGAAAAAACTGACACTTTTGCGCAATGCATGGTAAAGTTTTCAACTTCTACCTTTATCTAATGTTCCTGATTTTGAACTGAAAATTAAGAATGCGTTAGAAGCTTTATAACAGTTGTCTGTACTGCTAGATTTGTTTGCAGTCAAGGAAGTTAGAAACATAACTAAAATCAGTCGTCATCCAAAAAAGGCCCCTAGTTTTGATCTCATCATAAAACTCCACTAAAGGGACATTGTTCTGTTATCATCTATCGATTTTACAGCATTATGAGAGGTTGCCTAAATAATTATACCTCTCAAGCCTAGCAAACCATCTAATGAAATTAGCTCTTACAGACTTATCAATCTCCTCCTACTCGTACTTGGAAAATGATTCAAGAAGCTGTTTTCTACAGATTCGCGTCTATCGTAGGAGGTCTTAATCTTATTCCAGATTACCAGCTTGGTTGTAGGTATGTTGTTCTATGTATTATTTCTTTCCATCTTTCTCTATCTTTGGTGATTCTTGTATATTTTTTTTGAAGCATTTTATTTGGTCTATACATCTTTTTGGGAGAGCGTTCTCGTGGTGTTACTCCTTCAACATTTCCCTGTATTACAAGTTTAAATTATCGTTACATTTTCTAATGAAGTGACCAAAACATTTTAGAATGCGACGTCTTACAAAAGTAGAAAATTGATCTTGTATGTTTAATTAATCTATTATAGATATTGTTTGTTCTATGGAAGTTGCAAAAGTCTACTCCAACACCACATTTCGAAGGAATCTACTTTGTTCCTATTGTCAGTTTTTAGCGTCCGTATCTCTGTTCCATATGTTGCTACTGGAAATATTAATGTTGCAAATTTTATTGAGTTTAACAATTATTCTAGCCGTAGCTATTCCTTCTCTCTATTTGAGTGGAACAGTTCCCATCGCTATTTATATTTGAACCTAAATAAATAACGTTATTTGATGATCTGTATATCTTGTATGTTGTTTACGTTATTGAGTATGTCTTTTCGATCTATAATAGTTAATTTGGCTTTCTATCGATTTAATTTTAATCCATAGTTTATACTTTTGTTTTCGATGTTTTCAAGCAACTCAGATATTTCCGATTCACCATTAGTATAGAGTGTGGTGCCGTCGGCGAAACGCAAATTGTTTATTCTCTTTCCATCTGCGATAATTCCACCTTTCCAATTATTAAGAGCTTTCTGTATAATATATTCCCCATATATGTTGAATAGTACCAGAGAGAGTATGTAGCCTTGACGTACACCATTCTGTACCTTGAAATTGTTAGAATATTTGTCATGAAGTTTTATTGTTGCTGAACCTCCTTCATAGGTATAATGTTTAGGAGCTCTCGTATCAGCTAATACTAAGCACAGTTTTGACCAATTCACACAGTGAAAAGTTTTGTTAACTAAAAACAATATGTATGCAGTGGCTCCAAAATTTCTTTTTTTTTCCTATTATGTGTCAGATACCTTTTCCACTTTTAAATTCCGCTTGTTCCTGAGGTATTTGACAATCTAGAAAATTCTCTTGTATCATAATTATGAGCATTAATTACTAGCATGCGAAATGAGGACGACTATTTTATAATTATTGCAATTTTGGGTGGAACCTTTTTTTTGTAAATTGACATGTATACAAATCTTGTCCAATCTTTAGACCATTGTCCAGTTTTACATATATTATTGCAGATGTTCTATAGAAGCTCGATTTCCTTATCGTTGAGTTACTTTAACATTTCTGCATTAATTTTACCTTCCCCCATCTATTTGCTCTTTTTTAGTTTATGTACGGTCTGTATAATTTCCTCTTTTACTATGCCCGGTTCTATTTTCTAAAGCTTGTATTGAGAATTTAGGTTTTGCCTGATTGGTCATGGTAGCTGTCTATGTAGAAGCTTTAATAATATTTCTTCTATCATTCTATTACTCCACTTATATCCGATATTGGATTTTGTCTCTACTGCATAATCTTTAAAATTTTTTATTCAATCTTTGGTATTCCGTCTTTTTTTAATTTTTTTTGAGCTTCTTGGTGCCTTTCTTTTTTTCATTACCTTCCATGTTTTTAAGGTCATCCAGCTTTTTTCTTTGTATCTTTGTTAGTCTGGTTGTTTTATTACTTTGACTCTAGTTTCCAGCATTACTGTTTTAAGGGTTTGTCATAGTTATTCAGCATTTGCGCCCATCTTTTCTTTTGTAGTATTTTGCATATTAATGTTTAGTGTCTGTTTGTAGTTCCCAGTAATGTGTTTTAATAGTATATTATTTCTTAGTTGTTCCTGTTTTAATTTAAATTTTGACTTCCTTCATCGAGAACTTATAATCATTACTAAAATCTAATGCAGTATATATTTATACTAAATTTCCATCTACTTTGGAGAAGAATATAGTTAAGTTGATAAGTGTATTTTTCGTTCGGGGATATCCACGTGTAAAGATGCCAGTTTAACAAATTGTTTATTATGGTGTAATCGTTCTCAATACATAACTCTAAAATTTTCTCTCCTGATTTCTATTATCCAATCTGAAATATCTCACTATGTGTCTGATGTGGTTATCTATCTCTGTGTTGCCGATTTTGGCTTTTAAATCGCCTATAATAAACTATTTCCACTTTTATATAAAAATTGATAATCTCTTTTTCCTTACTTATAGATGTGGGTGAATAAATATAAATGACGATCAGCTTACATCGTTCAGCATTTATTTTTTGTGAAAATTCTATCATTTATTAGGTTATAACCCCGTACAGTTTATTTTTTGGGGGTTAATATTGCTGCTCCATTTACTGAGTCTGTTTTATACCCTGAGAAATAAGTGACATTGTTGTTTTTCAAGGTAAAGTGGCTCTTGCCTTTCTAAAATGTTTGCTCAGACCAATTATGTCTATATTCTCAACTTCCTGTTCTACGATGTTAAGCTTTTCAGGATGCATTACTAAGTCTTATATATTTCAAGTTGCAATTTTAATATTTTTATGGAGAGATACATTTGAGGTTTTTCTTTTATTAGCATATATACTCCTCCCCCTCCGAGATCGGAACGAGAGAATATTTTAACTTCGGATGTGTCTACTCAGAAACAACCCATAAAATTATCTAGAAAAAGTTACGCGAAATAGTTTCCCGTTGCTTTTTTGCGAAGTTAAGGATGAGTGTTAGGAGTGTGGGGAGAGGTGATAGAACTAGGGTTGGGACATAGTTTCTCTCATAAAAGAATGTGAGAGAAAACCAAGGCTCGCTTCCCTGAAGTAGATTCGTCCTGTACAGGATTCGTGGAGGAGTATCTACCTGCTACCTAATCTATAAATTATAAAGTAAACAAATATATTTTTTTATTTAGTTCTTCCTTAAATGACACTAACATGAATCACATCCCTACTGAAAGCAACAAGGAACTGTGATTGTGCAGCATTTATTTTGGTTATTTTACCAAACCTCTATATATAAATTGCAAATATCAAAAATATAGAACCAGGGTAATTTAATTAATCAAAGAATGCTATTTTTTCTATTGAACACATTGATTTTTACTCGTAGTTTTAAAATTAAATTGTTAAAAGCTGCCATATAGAAGGAAGATTTAAATTTAATTAGTACATTAAGCTTTACCTAATAAGAAAATGGAGACTTTAACTGGTATTTGATCTAAAGAAGACACAGTCCTTTAAAAAGTTTCAAACTGAAGCACATGAGGTAAATAATTGTTATATTTTTCTGGAATACCAAATTTACAATACAAAAATTATTGATATCAGAAATAGATATAAAAATATGCAAACGATGTGAAAAACAGTAAGCTACAGGAACGCATGTTAAATTGATTTTCTGTAAAGTTGTTAGCATTAACAACCACGTAACTGTGGGATGTTACTACGACAAATCATCACCATCACAAATACCGTGCCGCACTGCCTTCAAGGATACCTTGTTGATTTGAAGAGTCCCATTAGTAGGTAGATATTAGTACTAATTATAGAGAACGACTGAAAACCAATCCCAGAACTATCAGGACGTTCTTGAAGTGCAATATTTATTTTATTGCACTACCGTTTAAGTAAAAATATTATTTTTGCTTGTTAAGTTTAATTCTTTTTGTCTTCGCTAACGGAATCCAAATAACTAAAAAACTGCACGAGGAATTCAGACCTTGAAGAGCAACGATGGTATTTATCTGATATCACTCCACAGAAGAATCCTTTTTTATTCGGAATAGCAAAGAGCTGTTTTGTATGTGTCCTGCATGTTTTGCCTTTAAATAACTGAACAAAGAGCACGTTAATTGTGTTGCCTTAACATTTCTCTTTGTAAAGTTGTATGACGCACATACTCTTATTATTTGTACTATTGCATATGAATTAGTATTCTTATTTAGGAAGAATATGCAATAATAGATGCTATCTGCAGCGTTGCGACAGGTGTTGAGGAAGCCACGGCATATGCAAACCCACAAACTGACCTCCATCGAGGGCGTTGTGTAATTCTATGAACGCCGAAGCCACTAAAAAATCATAATCGTTATGTAAACTCGGTGCGATGTGTTTGAAGACTGTACAGGGTGTGAAAATTAAATCTCAGGTTTTGCAACTATGCAAATTAGCCAAAATACAGCTTACAACAGATGAAAACAAAATTAACACATAAACTTAAGTTGAACAGCGCCTAATTAACTCTGGAGAAGTATAGAAAGTCGCAAATTTAAATTCTTCGCGAATTGTGATTCAGCGTGTGTAGGAATATTTGTGGAAACGAAAGTCTGCTGCTTTTTGCCGCTTTGGCGACTTTCGTGGAAAAAGCGTCCGTGTTTTGTTTATTCCAATTACTTTTGGAGAAAGTGCCGAGAAATACGTAATGCATTATTTTAAATTACTGTAATTGAATAACGGGACCGATGTTTCTGGTGCAGCCCACGTACCTATAATTCGAATTCGGTGGATTTGCCGTTCGCAGTTATTTTTACTTTCGCGTTCCCCGAACAACGATTTTGTTTACATGCCATTAAAATAGTGAAAATGCTTGGTTTGTGAATCACAATCGACTATGAAAGCGAGTTTAAATTTATTATAATGAAAATCGTTATAATTTGTTTGGATATTTAATCTTTAAAACATTGCTCTATTAATTTAAATGAAAAAATGATCAACACTGAAAAAGAAATGCCATAAAATGGAACATGGGAGAATTATGGGCATAGACTATTGTTTATCGATGACTAAATAATACTGATAGAAGGGAAATAGGACATAACGGTATTAGAGAAAGAGGGCAGTAGTTTAGAAATATATAACGATATGATAAAGCACACAAAAGAGTATAAACACCTATTAATATTAATTACATTTGATAACCATGAAGATTAGCAAGCTCATCATGAATATACTAAAAAGTGTCAGCAAACTCTCATTGTCATTTCGTTTGTTTGATGCAAAAGTTTATTCGGAGGAAGAATGTGATGAACTGTGTCAATGGGAGAGAGATGGAGGATAGAGGGCGAAAGAGAGAAAGATGGAGGAAGAAAGTATCAGAAGAGGATATTGATTTTGGGTATGCTATGGAGTGTAGTCTCAGTCAAATTTTTTTTTGTTGGAACCTCCAATCGTAACCTACATCACTCACAGAATATACTTTAAAGTTGTCAGTGATTATTCCCATTAATAGAATAGATTATTGTGGCAGCAATTCTGCGAGTAAAAGGTGATAGTTGCTTTGCTGTTGGTAATACAACATAATAGGGCGATCACATTGTTAAATTTTAGCGCTTTATGTGAATTGAACACTCAGAACTAACAATAAGTTTTTCATGTGTTATCAACAGTACAAACTGTACCCACCGCGTATGCACAGATTTTTGAAAGCACACATTGCAGCAGCAGGACAACTAATGCTGCCACTGTGTTTAATGTTCATATAGTTCCGTTTTAGAAAAAATTCTCCCCCCAGAAGTCCAAATTGTTAAAGAAACTTTGTTGTGACCGTTTAAATATGTGATAGTGAGGAAGAAACTCCCAGTCTCTATTTGAAAGGCCCCTGAGCCTCTTAGTAGCACAAACCAATTAAACGTATGAATAACAAAAAATTTCTTACAATCGAAAAAGTTAAGTAGAGCCTATCTGAGTACATCCCTAAACGAGGAAGAGAATCTAAGAAAGTTACAAAGCCCTTTTCGGTTTGATGGAGAACTTTACTTTAATCGGGAGAGAAAAAATAGCACTACCACCTTGTGCGGAGGGCTGCGATGTCGAGATGAACACCAGTCAAGAGCAATTTCTATGATGATCTCATTCACTATGAGAGCCACTAGACAGAGCTTTTGGTCTTCACAATTATGTACTTCCAAAGAATTATGCCATAGTTGGAAGAAGGCACATTTTTCTTTTGCAAGCATTATATAATTTGCCCGTTGTTGAACTTTACATTATCCAAAAAGTCAGTCTTTCTCAACTTTGTCCAACATATTTAGCGAGTCTACAAAGAATAGTTAAGAGTAATTGTTTTCCCTTAATTATACCTTTTTTGTATCCAAATTTTCTCAGTATATGGTTATTAGTGATATTACATTGAAAATCTTGCACTGTGTCAGCACATCGTGATTTTTTTATTGCTTTAATCTTCTCTAATTAGCTGATATACTGTACATTACTCTTTTTCAGTTTTGCCACTGTTTGCCCTTCCTTTATCCATCTTTTTTATAAGATTGTGTAACTATCAAAATAATTTCACAGTTTAAAGGATAGGAATATAATTTGATTTTTTAATTATTGATTGACTAACGAAGATTGAAGAAGAAATGACAATATTTTGCTCGACTCCTGTACAAAAATTCTTGTGCAGTGCAGACGATTTTATTTCACAACAATATTAATTGCAGCCTTTAGTTTTCTGAGTTTAACCTTGACGCAGTACGCCGGGATGGAGTACAGTTATTAGCGTGCGCTACACTATTAGCTATATTTGAGATTTTCCTTTGCATGTATATGTCATTATGAAAGGCAATTGTCCTGCGACTCGTTCTGTGAAGGCCAAACTGCTGATTCATTATAAAATGATTGTAACAGGAACTAGCACTGATGGAAAATGGGAGCTGGGTTGTGTCTTACATTGGCCATTAAGGCGATTTCTTTGAATTTTTGAAATTCACGCCTGCATATTTGGAGATTTTGAGTTGAAGACTAATGCAGGTCGACATAAAAGGGTTTTGTATTTTGTAGTTGTTTTATAATATACTGCAGCCCTGAAAAACGTTTGGTTTCCAGATTATATGTTAGTAATTATAATCGCATGTTTCGAAGCATCCTCTGCCTTTTTAAAATATAGAAAAATTAAATTGTTTTTTAGTGGCTATCAGCCTCCTTTGCAAAATTAGTGAATAATATAGTTTACTAAAAATTTTGATTAATATTTATAGTGTTCTACCATAGACAGTTATGTAAAAATGTATTAATGAAAGACAGCTCCTATTATTGTATTTTCATCAATTTCGTTGCAAACAAAATGTTCTAAGAATAATGACTAAGCTTGGACAATTCAAATTTTATAAAATCTGCAAAAAGCCGCATTGTGCGCTCGTAAAATCAACATTGTATGGTGGAAGCAATGAAACGGTTCGCCGATGAACACTAATGACACGGTACACTACAATGCAAGTAATGGAGGCTTCAGCAACCGCTGCAGTTAAATAGCAGACTGTTAGTTTCGACCTTCGTGCTATTAAAACGGTACGTCTAGGCTATGTGTGCCTAAGCTGCCATGTAAATACGTATAATTTACACATAAGAAGCCTTCTAACAGATTTATATGCAGCTGCGCGTGCGAACAGATAAAAATAAATTTATATAGCTTTCGTTCCGTGTATGCGGGTTCCTCAAAATATTTTGATTATTGTTACATTAGTCATAAATAGTGCTCCAAGTTTAAAACAAAGAAACAATTTTAACGAAACACAAGCAACAATAACTTGTAAATAAATTGCTTGTGCTTTATTTGGAATGCTCATCACCAGCTTTGCTGTGCACACCACTTCCATGTCAAAATTTGTAATTGGTGCAAACGAGCAACCTTTTCAAATGGTCTAAGCTCAGGTGACATACAGCGCGAACTTTTTTTTCTAAATATAGTCAGATTATATAATCCGACAGATTTAGGTACAATTTTATTTATTGTCGTTACCAATGGTTTTCCTAAGTTGTTTAAAACGAGTTTTTACCCACTTTTGTCACATTAAGGTACCGCAACAGAAGACGGATGATCCAAGGATCTTCTTCATATGTGGTGAACATTATTTTGCATCTTTTAGTGTTCATTCTTGGAATCTCTCTTGAGCAGTTGCGTGTTCCTTTTCAGATGTGTCGCGTCTAAGCTAAGAGAAAGAGAAAAGCCTTTACTTCGATAAAAAGTATATGATTGATGATCCTCATTGATGATTTTTTTAAAAATGCTTTCGATACCGTCATTTCGAAGTTTGCATCAAATATATGAAAGAAGTGAAAACTACGTATGCAACGACTTAAAAATCCCCCATTCAGTTTTGCTTTTATTTCCATTTCAATTTTGATGCAGGCGTAATTAAGTGTAAACGTTTTGTTCTGCCCAATTAATCTTTTCTCGCTTTCTAACTAGAGAAGCTATAATTAAATTTGCTCCTAGCCATGAGCGAACCTATGCAGCAAATCAAGTCATTTGTCAGTAGGTCTCTGAGCCAAATTGAGTAACCATAAATGATATTATTTGGAAACCAGCCCAAATTTGCAGCAAATTTCTTTGCGCGATGGACTTGCGTAAGCAATTAGAGGTGGGCTGTCCTTGCGGGCAGTTATTAGCGACAAAAATTTGTAATGTTCGGTTAGCCACAAATTTCTCGACCGGCCGCGGCTCGAAAGGGAAGGCCACGACTCAAGATCATTAAGCGCGAAAAGAATGTGCACCTCTGACATTCTAAACAGGTCTGCCGGAGATGTAACCTGTAAATTTAGACTTTATGCGCCGCAGACGTTCTCGTGGCGCATGTTACTGGCCCCTAATTGAGAATTTTGCATAGAATAAGATTCTACATACATATTACCCTGTTTTGGGGTTTTCAGTCCTTTAGAAAGTAGCATTTTTTATGTTACATAGAAGTACAAAATTTGACAATTTAATTAATCGAATTTTCAAAAGTGGATTTTAAATAAATTCCATTATATGGTTGAACTGTGGTTTCTAAAAAGGAAAATCATCTCATAGATCCAGTGTTTTTTAAGCGCTATGTATATTTGCACTATTTCCAATAAAATTAGAATTATCTGTATTACAGTCCTTAGTTTTTAAATCCAATATTCAAATTATTCGAATATTCAAGTATTCGAATAAAAATAGTAGCCCTAATTTAGATCAATGGGATGTAAGAAAATGAACAACAAATTAGTCTAATATTCAACTTATTCAAATACAAATCCAAGCCCTAATTTAGATCAAATGATTTTAAAAATATGAATACCAATTATTCGAATATTACATTTATCCAAATAAAAAATTCAGCCGTAATTTAAATAAGTTGGATGGATAGAAAGAACAACGAATCGTTCGAATATTCGACCTATTCAAATAGAAATCCTTATCCTAACTTAGATCAATCCGAAGTAAAAGAATAAACAACGAATTATTCTAATATTCCACTTATTCGAATACAAATTCGACCTTAATTTAGATCAATCTATTGTAAGGAAAATGAACGAATTATTAGAATTATCGACTTATTCGAACACAAATCCAAGACCTAATTTAGTACAATGTAAAAATGTACAAAAAATTATTCGTATTTTTGGCTTATTGGAATATTAATCTTGACTCTAGTTAAAATTAATTGAAAATAAAAAATGAGAAACGAATTATTCGAATACAAAAATCCTTGCTTTAATTTAGATTAATTGGATGTAAAACAATTGAAATTCTTTTGAGGAGCAAAAAATACCAAAAAGTAGTGTGGTAATAAACAAAGCAAACATTTTTTTGGTACAAAAGAATAATAAAAGTCAATTTTTTGTGATCTTTAAACAAATAATTTGATGGTGTACAATTGTATTTAACTTAAATATTTCAATATTTCAAAACCTCAAACAACATCTAATTAATTAATTTGTTTAACTAAACCTTCTCATTTAAAGCTATACTAAATTTGAAAATTCTATTTTAAAAACCACCAAAAACATGTGCAAACAGGATTTACATAAATACAAAAAAATATGATTTTTAAGTGTATCTAACATGGTTTAGATAAGATATTAAAAAAATAATCAAAATTAAGAGACAAGTCGCTCCTTTTTTCTGTAATCTGCGTTTTTTGTACATCCAACTGGTCTATCATCTTACGTGTAATGTATTTGATTTTTTTCGGACATGATTAACGGTTTCCTTTGGTAAATTTCACTAAAAATCTATCGTTTACTCAGAATTATTTATGAGTTTCCTATTCTCAAATTCCTACGACTAAATGATGGTGATGTTTTGGTAGATAGATTGTTATCTGATAATTTTCTTAATAGGTAAAAAGTAATCGTAAAACTTCTTTCAAAAAAAGCAAGACTAAGAGACTACGTCGAGGTAAACTTTGGCATGGTTAATTATTTCACGTCTCAACTATACTTGCATATAATTTTTGAAGACAGAGCTGCCCAAGCAGTTTCTATAATCCCTGATACGTTAATTATGCGTATTATGCGTAATTATGCGTTGTAGGCTGACCATTGGTTTAACGGTTTAGAAATAACGTAAGAATTATTTAAATCTTCCTCTTAGTTTAAAGAGATTTTTAAGGTTATCAAAATGAGGTTATAACTTACAGTAAATTGATATACAATTTTAGTGTGGCGTACCACAGTTTAGACCTTTGTTGTTCTTGCCATTTGTATTTTAATTTCTTTTTTCTGCAATAGTATTTAGAGCTAATATTGGAATACATAACATTAGTGTCAGATGGGCTAAACTACACACCAGAACTGTTACAAAGTTTATAAAACACAACAGTAAATAGAAAATTTTTAATTTTTTGACAAGTAACAATTCTTTGGTATCTACAATCAACACTGATGTTGGAAACTGATTTTGATTCAAGGATATGCATAAATGAATGTTTTTACCATGATTTGCAACCATTACTAAATTGGTTTAAAAGTGATTTTATTGAATGCTAAAATAGACGTAAGACTAGAAGGTAGCTTAGTTTATTTGCATTGGGAGTCTGAAATCTATAGTCGAGTAGTAAATTAAGACAGTTAAAGGAGGAACCATTGTGAAGAAGCCATCTATCTACTATTGTAGGCAGAGTTAGAAGTCGATAATCTGATTGTTTGGAAACTTATTGAAGTAAGCTTATTTAGTACGTAGTTTTTCTTTTTTCTTCCGTTGGAAGAAGTCTATTTAAATATTTTTTCTGCTATTTGGCTATCGGTAAACAATATTGCATGCTGCCCCATTTTACGGTATGTTTTTTTGTACTAGATTATTTATGTTAGTAAAACTAGTAAACAACATAAATTATGTGAAAAAGCCCTAAGGGCTTGTTTTCACGTATGTGAACAGTCCTCGTTTCGCGGCTAATAAGACGTAGCTAAGACACAAATGTGTGTGAATTTACAACTTCGTTAGCATTTATGAAATATTAACAATGAAAGCAGCGTCAACGCAGGCAGAGAAAACACTGGGTGCATACTATTGATATTCCCAAGATTATTCGTTATCGCATCGAGCGACTCGAGAGAACCGTAATCCGCGTAGAGCGGTAAGTCTCAAATTAAATTACACTATCCTGGTGGCTGGGAATTTGGTTAAACGCCGGATTTATTATGGTTACATATTTAATTCAGCCGCGTTTTAAATATACACTAGATCGCCTGCATTTTACTGACTGTGTAATATATAAACAAGTCCTAACCGTTTGTCTGGCGGTAAACTGACAGATGGTGAATAATCCGGCGATGAATTGGGCCTAGTCATGCAACAGCAGTTATAGAAAGCTTGTACGAAGATTTTTAGATAGACTTTTTGCCCATTAACGAACGTAGTTATACTCCGCATATAAAAAGTTTTAAAAAAGATGTGGTTTTAAGGTCTGGGGGCATAAAACGAAGAACTGTAGTCAAATTTTCTGTGAATCGTAGCTTTATGAAGGCTTCCGAAATAGGTAATATTTCTACGAAATCCATCTATGAATATTGTAGTGTAAAAAAGAAATAGTCAGTAACAACGAATGCTATAATTAAATATACATCAAAAGTAAGAAATAAATTTTTCGAAGAACTATTCTACTGCACAAAAAAGTTAGAGTGAGTGTCTCAAAAACGAAAAATGGGGCAAAAATGCTTTCCATTTTCAATATGAAAATTATTTATTTATATATATTTTTGTGTTTTATTGGTACTACTTTTGTAGTTTGGAATCAAAATGTTGATAATACCTTTCTTCTACTTCCTGAAAGTTGGCAAAGCGGTCTCTGGCCAAGAAGTGAAGTACTAATCAGAATAAATGGTAGTTACCTGATGGTGCCTGTTGGAGAAAGAATTCTATGTATTAACATGTGTGCTTAGCATGTAAGGTTAATTGCTAAGAAAAAATTACTTGTTTATAAAATAAAGTGTGCATTTGGTTGTCTATCAATATGTGAATTTGTTTTAAAATCGTTACCTAGCTGAGCGTCGAATAAATGATCTTTGAGTTTCAAAGTAGAACTAATACTGTGGAAAAAGTTTAAAAGTGAATTGTGATACCAATATCGACCAGAAAAATGGCTCACTTAGCTGATGGTAATCCTCGGAGTGAAGAAAGTGAACAGAAAGCCGCAGTCCAAGTATCGCGTTAGTTTGATTCGCGCAACTGAAATTAACCGGCTCTAAATCGTGGACCTGTAGTCAAATCATTGTTCAACAAGGGGTCATCATTCCTGAAGGAGAAAGTTCCAATGAAACGGAAACTTCTGAAGCTCATCATGAGCTTGTTCGAACCCTTAGGATTATAGCAAACGGCAATACATGGAAGGATATTTTTTCAGGATGTCTGGAGAGTTGCGAGAGGTTGTGATGAAGACATGAAAGTAGATTTGTCAACAAAATGGAGCCAGTTCTTGGAAAGGGTGGTGCAAATTTTGGAGATGAGATGGTAACCCCTGGGGTGAAGAAAGTGAACAGAAAGTCGTAGTGCAAAATTGCGTTAGTTTAGATCGCGAGTCTGTAACTAATTAGCCCGGAATCGTAGAGTTCAAATCATCTTTCAGCAAGAAGATAAGATCTAGCGAAGTATAATAAAGGCTAAAGCAGGTAGAACCAGAAAGAGAACAACAGTTAGTAGAAGTTTAAGATAAAAAGCGCCAATTACTGTTAAGCGTAAAAATAGAGCGTGTAAAAGACAAGAACTGAAATTCAAATTGCGGGCCCGGAAAGAGGAAATCATCGAGGAAGAAGAGAGTAGGGATTTGTCGAGACATGGACAAATGAACAACAAAGCAAGCTAAAACGGCTTTCAGAATAGCAAATGGATGGAGATTTATTTAGAGCCCAATTAGTAAGCGATCCTCTATATAACGTTGCCATGTCAACAGTTCATGTCTATCCTAATGAATAAGGCAAACAAAATTCCAAGCCTTTCTAAATAATGGCCAATTCCATAACCACGGCAATGAAAACTGCAATCCAGTTTGTTGAAGCCAACAACGATATGAAGAACTTTGTGGCGCAACAGACTGGAGCAAGTAACTTTCCAAAGTTTTACGGGGATCTTGAAGACGGAATTTCCCGAGAATTTGCGATTATAGACGTCCTGAAAATGCGTTTTGGGCGTCCAGAAATTGCCCGGAGTCGACTCTCAATCAAGATTATGTAACAGGACGTGGTTGTATTTTTTGCATCCATTGACATTATAAAGAACGAAATGAGGACATGTTGACTTTACAGACTCGGCTTTTCTTTAGCATTTCTCAACGATTGCTAATTTTCATCTTCTTAAATTTTTTAGTGATTTAAGGGATTGCTCTCCTTGCAACCAATCGGGCATTTGTGCTCCGCAACCAACATGCGGGTGTCACGGTACGCCTTTTCCTGTGCTACAGGACTACCACGTATAACAGCGGCTGACGAACTTTTGGCTTTCCTAGACAAAACACTTGTCTTAGATTGACAGTATTAAGTTATTAATATATAATAAAGCTAGGTGATGACGACACGGCATTCAAGAGCCAGATTGGTAACTACCAGACGTAAAGCATAATTTTGATCTCGAAACTCTAATGTTTTACTACTGAGGTTTGCCAAGCAACTGTTTGCACACACTAACCCGGTGTTTAGCTTGCTTATGAAAACAACGTCTTATTGTCTGAGATGGTCTAAGCTCCTGAGATAATTGTCGGAGATGTTTCTATAATTTGAAGTAGAGCTTTTCGATTTACTACAGAAGGCCGTATTTCGTGCACCGCTAGTGAATGTTGGTCTTATGATATATATTGCGTCTTGATCTTGAACCTGAGTCGCATCAGCATGGTTTCACCCTAACTTTAAATAATGTCGAAGAACAGTCAAAACGTATACATCCGGACATTGTGTCCATCTTTGAAATTTAAATTTTAAGAAATGAAATTTGTTACAAGAAAGGATAGTTTGCAAATTACGCTCTTTTATGTGACGTAGAATTAGTTAAATAGTTCACTTCAGTTATTTATGAAATATTTATAATAATTAACTACTTAGAAGACGAAAAGACTTTTGCTCCATCTTAGTAACAAAAAATGGTGCAAACTGACAAACTTAGAGTTTGCAGATCTTACATATATATGATCTCAAAAACCCATATAAATGAACAAAAGGTAAACCAACCGAATGGATTTTAGTTAAAGACCATAATAATCTTGAAGATATTTATGAAAAAGCTTTTATGGTAAATCTTCCTGATTTTCAGATTTTTATATACCTTATATATTTGCCCTTTTCTCTTGTACAAAATGCTCTCAGCAAGACCCGTTTAACTTTTTTCTCAAAAAAAAATTTAGGAAACAAAGCGTGTGGACGATCAAATCTCGAAATTATTGAAGGCGAATTACGGCTAGAAATTGAAAGTTTCAACGTAACCAAAATAACTATTGGGAAAGTTGGGTTCAGCATGAATTGACAGAACGTAAAACGATACACAAACTAGAGTCTCTTCCTAACAGGATTTTGTGGATTTGACGATAATCGTAAACAAGAGGGATATTGGTTGGTTCTACTGCAAAAAATTAGACATTAAGCCTTTAAGACAATCAGGTCTCGTTAATAGAAGAAGGTGGATACTTTTTCACGACACCCCGAGACCTCACGTATTGGGCTACGGAATTCTTTCTCATGATTTTTCATTAACAGATTTTTATTTTTTTCCTGAGCCTGGGCAACCGTATGTAAAACCATCACAAGGCTGACTATTTTGTAGAATAAATATTTTCGGTCGGAAATTACGGACTTTTATTTTAGCCTACAAATCCGTGTGAAACTATGCGATAGTTTTTCAGAATAATCAGGCAGCGTGTTCGAGAGAGAATTTTACGGCCACCATTGGCCTGAATACAGATAAAATAATGAAAGCCCAGGTATATGGCGCGGAATTCACATCCGCCGTTTAGTTACAATTAAAAATTGCATTGATGCCAAGTTAAACTAAGGATGGAAAAATCTGCATACTCCTTTTACTGAAGCACCAATCCACTACGAAGCGTTTTCTTTTGTCGAGCTCGAATCCTAACAGTAATTAATCCCAGATATTCCGCCGCGGTTCATTAACCTGGTTATTTGGGGCAAATAAAGTAAAACGCCGCGTCTTAGTGGGTAACGAGGTTTTGTTCGAACAATCCGCTCTCTGACGCCGTAGTTTCTTCTCACTGTTTGCCGGGCGTTTTCACACAGGTGGATATATTTACCGAATTAATGGATTATTAGCAGCTTTCACTTATGTATTAAACTCGTTTAGCGGTGGCGAAATGTTAGCCGGCTAGCTGGAGGTAGCCTAGCGTTCCGGTTTCGTTGTAAAACGTGCGCAAAGCGCGGGTACTTGCGCCATTTCGGCTAATTGTCGCAAGTAGGCATAACCGCAAATCTTATGAGGGCGCACGGTATTGTGCCAACAATGGGGATAAGTTGGGATCGCCTCCAGCTGCGATTTCTTGCTTGTTTTTGTGTAATTAATTTGAATGGAAAACTTTCAAGTACGCTGTCGTTAGAAAACTTGTTATTCTACTTACAGACAGCGAGCTTTAAGGGAAAATCTAATTGAACGGAAACGCGCCAATACTTTCCAGCAATGAACGATATGTGCAGGTTGGTGTAAACAAAAGAAAATGAGGTGCCTTCGTTACACATCAATTATTCCATTAGTTGACACAAATACTAGACTACAAAATATAATCAGTATATTAACTGTTTAAAGTTTAGTTCGAAAAATCATTTTCTAAATTTTTGGCTGTGGGCTCTTGCAAAATAGTTGAATATCCAAACACTTCTTGGTAATTTGTAACAGTCCTCGTAATTCGCTTTAACAAGAATTTTCAAAAAGAAAATTTTTACTGGAGTACAGAAAGGGTGGTCATTAATTCATAAAGGGATTTACAGAATAAATTAGGGTAATATGAATACGAACCGAAATCGAAGCATACGCAGATCGGACGTTTCTGTGTTACACTATATTTTCAAGCATGATATATGCAATCTACTGGCGCATTCTTGCCATAGAATTGTGAAAAATACTAGAGGAATATGTTCATAGAAAGGATTGATTAAAATTAAATGTAGAAAGTCCCCACTTTAAAAAATCTACGATTTATGTGTACGGATTTCAAAGTAAAGATTGTAACAAAAATAAACAATCTAACACCTATTGCTGCCAAGCGTCGCAAACTCTGACTATTTGCGGCATCCTACACTACTATCTCGTTCAACTAAATGTCCCGAAAATTGTATTTTAGTTAGGAAGAACTGTTCTGGTTTATTTAGGAACCAAGACTCTGCCAAGTCGTGACTACTCCTAGCCGCTCTCAAGCCAAGACCACCCAGACGGCTCCCCCACATAACCGAAAACCCTCCTCCCTTCAGACAGATTACAAGGGCTGGGCTATAACAGTTGGATAATTCTAAAATGTGGACGTCGCTATATTTTTGCCAATTTTCCAGAACACAACGATACGCTACCAACCTCCTAAAATTAGTCGCCGGCTTAATGTCATGCCTGATAGCTATTATCCAAGTTTTTAAGGTACACCAAAAACTTCAACTATAGGGTTTTTCAGAGAAGAAGGGGTATAAGAGCATAGACCCTAAAATTCGGATGATAACTACACAACAACGTAGTATCTAAAATTGTTTTTGGATTATATTTTTTTCTTAGTGTTGTAAAAGCTGCAAAAGTTTAACATGTGTATTACTATGGTTCCAGTGTTACACCGTTTCAATTCTTGGTATGTTAAGTAGTAAACCGTTAAATTTTTAGATGTTAATTTAAACTTTTTAACTCAGAATTGGTTTTGATGACGACTAAGTACTTGTCGGGCTCAATTTACTTTTTTATTGTTTTTCCGTTGGAAAATTTAAATTTTAAAACTTTATAGCTTATTGTTCATACAAAAATTATAAAGTAATCTAACTGACAGCTTTTATACAAACATGAAACTTTATGTTTCAATCGTTGGCGTTGTTCTTTTCGACCATCGTCTAGTTAGAATGCGTTTCGCTCGCATTACAGTTATGCACGCCATTTTGGACCCATCAAGGTTTAGGTTAACGAAAATCTGCGGTATATTAATATATAGATATATTCCCCAAACAACCGTTATCTTAACAACAATAATCTCATAAAGCTAGGATACGCCAATAGCATCAGTTAATACAGAGCAGTTTCCTTAACCGTGTTTCCACGAGTGATTTGCTTCTTTTGTGAAAAGAAAAGAGAATGAAATACACATTTTCTGTGAGAATATTAACAATGATGCTCTTAATCCAGCAATAAGGAGTCTTCAGTAATAGCAAAGCTCGGTCTTCATTCGAAGAAATTTTGGGTTGTTTTTGGTGGGATTGTAAGGGTGTCATTTATCATGAACAAGATGAAACCATTAATTCAACAAGATATTGTTCCTAACTAGACAAACTGGAGAAAGAGTTCAGCATAACAGGGCCATAATTAAAGAACAAACGCGTTGTTATTTTCTGCCATGATAATGCTAAGCCTCACGTGCTGTCAGCCATTAGAAACAAATTATCATTTAAATGGGTTTAGTTTAATAAATGGCAGAAATGTGGCTGGAATGAGAGTTTTAGAAAGATGTCATTATGCGGCTTCCATGAAGATGGAACAAGATCTTTCTCTTCTTCTTCACTCTAATCCTTGTGCCCGTTACGCCGTCGGATTTGTTATGCGGTTTTATATTCTTTTATTCATTTCTTCCACCTGCTCCGGTCCTAGGCCATTATTTTTATCTTATATTTTATTTTTCTTTCTTCTTTTCTATCTCTTGTATTCTGTATAGCCATGTATTCTTTGATCTTTTCTCTTTTCTTTCTTTTTTCTTTGCCTGATTATGTTATCTTCTTAACTATATTTTCTGATTTCATTCGAGTGATGTAACCGTATTAGTTCAATTACCTATTTACTATTTTTGTTGACTCCTCGCCATTTTTCTTAAATACTTCATTTCGATTGTGTTTATTTTCATCTCATAGTTCTTTAGCATCACCCAGGTTTCACTTGTGTATACTGTAGATGGTATCGTTACTGTATTATAAACATGTAATTTAGTCTGCATGTCTATCTTCTTTTTGTTTCTAGTACTTTTTGTTTGTGACATAGAATATGTTTGTAGCCTTTTGCTTTCTTTTTGTAATTCCTAAATCCAAGCTTCCATCATTAGTTAGCACACTTCCTAGATATTCATATGTGCTCACTAGCTTTTGTTTTATATGTTTTACATGTTATTTTTCTCATTTTCTGTTCTTGTTTTGCTTATTATCATAAATTTACTTTTTATTTATGTTTATTTTTATTTTGAAGGTTTTGATTTCTTAAGTCTAGATGTTTGCTAAGTTTTGTATATGCCTTTGACTTTTCGCAATCAGAATTATGTCGTCTGCATACAACAGACTCTGTATTTTTGTTGGTATAAGGTTTTTGATATCAATGATTGTTAGTTCTGATTTTTTTTGTGGTTTTTATTAGATTATCCAGTGCAATTATAAATAATAATGGACTCAGGCTATTTTCTTCACCCCCATCTTCAGTTCAAATTCTTCTGTTTTTTGTCTCTCATTTATAACCTGTGCTCTCACGTTTTGTTACACTTTCTATAATTTTGATTTGAGTAATATAACATAAAACATAAATATTTTACATGTAATACTTGTTGATAAAGCGAAAGAAACTTATGGAACAACGTCATACATAAATAATACCACGAGTTTAATAGAACTCAAGCCTGTAGCCCGCGGCATGTCTGTGTATCTTTCAAGTATGTTGCAAAGTCTTTCATCGCGCAATTTAATGTTACGATGATGGTTATTTGCAAGATAAATCAAATGATACTGCTGTGAATGCAATCTAGGGATAAATTGATGCATTATAAACGATGTCATTATTGGTAGAGATATAATAAAATCATATGTGTCCTAATTTATGAAATTTGAGTAGTCATTTAAATGTTTATTTGAATATTCAAATAATTCGATTGGTTAAATTTAGTATTCGAATATTCCAAAATGGTATTCGAATATTGGAAGTGTTCCAATTATTGCAAATATTGTAATTGCAATAATTATTTGAATTATTGTCACAAATCCGCAGATGTTTCAAATGATTGGCAAATTTTGTTGATAGTTTACAATATTCAAATTATTGGAATATTCAAATTATTCAAATTCAAACCACAACTCTAGTTAAAACCACACTTTCACAAAATTATAAAATATATGAAATTGTTATAATACGATTTGTAATTGTTTATGATTGTAATACGAAAATGTACATTATCACTTAAGAAATACATTCCGTCCCTCGTAGCTTACCTGTAATCTGCACCTTTTGTTATAACCCTTTTAAGGTGATGATTCTGGTGTAAATTTGTAGAATACACCCTAATTTACTTATAACACTCGCATACGACTATTGAATGAATTAATGTTAACAAACTCAACTGCAAAATGCGCGACATCAAAGGATAAAAAGGAACTCGAAGAATTTTAAACGGGTTATATACAGAGTGTATTAGTTATTTTAGTAAATAGGAAAAGCTTACTCTAAAATTAATCGCATAAAACAATTTGCCAGCTACTAAGGACATTTAAAAACACAAAAACGCTGAAATTTAAGAAGTTGTAGCAAGAGATGTAGAGGTTGTAGATAAGCCGCGGGGGGTTGAATTCATTCCCTGAGCGACAACCAACATATTCTTATTACTAACATTTCTATAAGATAATTGCTTCGAGTACATCAAAAGATAATAAATTTTTAATATTTAAATAATTATCGCTGATGTATGTACATGTTCTAGTGTATCCACTTATAAAGCTAATTTACAAATTTAATTTAAAAAACGAAAAACCCACTTCTAAAAGTACAATTTTTTATTGTCCATTTGAAACGTTGCCGATTACGCAAATCGCAGATTGGGTCCTTTTAAAGAAATTTTTCTGTTGGTTCTTCAAATTTCAGCCTAAAATTGTGCCAAGTTAGTGATGTTACATAGGTTTAAGTCAAATATTAGGGGGCTACACTATTTGGTTCAGTTCAATAAGGTAATTGGCAACCGAAGTATTTTTTCTTAGAAATCCAGCCACTAGGATTTTACAGCTTAATTATGTGACTAACCGTAATTCTGTAATTACTTTTAAGTTAAAAATACTCAGACATTCATTAAAAATTGTAAGTTAAAAGAACTTTAAAATTTTTTTGCTACTCTGAACACGCAAATAAATCATTGACCATTCGCATGGCATTTAGGCAAAACGAAGTGTTACGTAGCTGCGGTTTTAAAACGCGGACGATGCTTTAACATTTAAATAACAAACGTACAGAAGTAACCTTTCTGAAAGAAAAGTTGCGATTTTAATAGACGCTCGACTATCTGTTGCTTCGAAGGTGGTTAATAATCAAGCAAACGTTGGGAAATGACTGGTGGAAATTCTCTAAAAGTAGTCTCTGCAAAAGTGGAAAAGTTTTGCACGCCCGGCCTATCCTTCCTCTATTCTTAAAGTCAAGGCGAAGAAATGCAAATGGGGAAACGTTCCGGGCGTCCAGTCGAAGGACGTTTGCAGTCCACTTTTCTGATTTAAATCGTTTGCAACGTTCGGCTATGCGATTTCTATAAAATAAAGCGAATAGCTTCCATAGTTGCAACGCGTCAAGCTGGTTGCGCTATCGGATTGTAAAAGTCCTTGATCGGCCACTCAATTGAAAGTTGCATGCAGCGCTTGTCGCGAATTCTCAACTACAATTAGCCTTAGTGTTGTTAACATTCAATGTTTGAAATAAGGAATTAAACTATACCCCCTTATGTAATGGCTCGCGTTAACATTTAAAATATAACGTTTCGCAATGTCGAAAATGTCTTGTGAAAGTAAGGCTCGCTCGCGCCGCTCCTGGCCGATTTCGAAAATGCTGGATTTTCTAACTGAAAAAAATTGGTTTTTACCTGTCACGTGATAGAGGAAGGCGAGAGCCAAGCACAGGCCGGCGGCTCCCCTTCGCGTCAGCATTTTTCCGGTGTCGAATGCCGCAAACCACCACAAACTACACCCCAGTTAAAATCCAGTGCGCACCATGCAATAACCAGCGGGACAATCTCACATTTTCACCCAAACCACCGCGGATTCACTGAAGCACCACACTGAGGGGTAGCAAGTCTCGGGCGTCTTCAGCAGTGCGCCACTCTCCGACGGAAGCGTGCTTCGGAGGCGCAGCTCTTTAACTCGATGGGAGCCCAGCAGACACTGAGTAACTGTCTTAAGACCAAGTCACCTGCTTGCCGAAGAACGTGCTAGTGGCTATAGAAAGCGGACTGTGCTTTGTAGAGGGCAGGCCGTGCATGGATACCTGTTTATTGAATCTTAATTTTGGGAAATTGAGCCGCGCGTCGCCGGTGGTTTCGTTGTGCCCAATTTTGACCACGCCAAGTAGCGTGCACGTCCTAATTTACTTCGGAGGTCATCATCGTCATTGATTGAAATTTTGAAAATACGCAACAAAGAAATTTAGAAAGTTGAAAGAAAGTATTTAACTAATAGCTTTGGTATACACAGGTTTCAACATGATGCATGAAAAGGCATCTTTATTATGCTAGGTTAAAGTGAAATGACCCCAGTGTCCAAATAACTGCAGTCTATTCATTTGAAGAGTAACTTTTTTTAATTATTCTAATTTAGTGCTGGTGTTTTAGTCAGAAACTGTCAAAGATTCCATATTAAAAAATCACTAAGAAACATTGGTCAAGTGGTAACCCTAATTTTCGATTTATTGTTAAAGTCGCATTTTTGTCCTTTCCAACATGTATTGAAGAATATGTTGCATCGCGTTTAGTAAGGTTTGGGCGATCTTAAAATGATGTTTGTAAACCTCAGCCTTAGAGATATTTCCATAGTCACACATGCAAAACTTGATGATGTTACTGTGTTTACAGATTAGGCACCCGACGAAGCTCTTGTTCCGTGGTCTGTGGCTCCATCATGTTGGAAAATTGTCGAATAATTTTCACATATCAATCAATAGTCACTAACACATTAGTCTTTCTCCTCAAAAAAGTAAGGATCAGTGTCCACAACTTCACTCACCGCACACCAAACGTTCATTATGGAAAAACCTTTTACAAATAACTCGTGAATTGTTATCACTACAATAATCAAAGTTTTATTTATCAGCGCATCCCGACAATATGACATGTTTCTGTATAATAACCATTTTGTATGGATGAAAACAAAGGTCTCGGCGCAAAATTTGCATGTTTGCGTACAAATCGCCTCAGATATCTTCTCTACACAGAATCACTACTTCTGAACTTCCCTACCAACAATAAAATTTATATCTGGTTGGGAATCGAAATAGTAGGCGCAAGTTGAAAGCGCGCCCAAAAAGTATATTGTGCGGCCACAACAGAGACATTTTCTCAAATATACGTTTCGACAGAAAAAAACCCTGTATCTATTTGTCCACCAAATGTTAGCTATTAAGGACCCCTCCATATAAAACCATTCCGATTGCTTGCGTCTAAATAAATCACTTCTCCTACTCTTGAACTACTTTTTACTTCATGACCTTTCTTCAAAATTAGGGATCTATTTTTGCCCCACCTTATATAACTTTGTGTGGGTATAAACCCAAAGGTTCTTCATTGTTTTATTTGATTAAATTCATTCATCAGTCCAGCCAATAACTACATACCCCGCTTCGAGTCTTAACCTCCTTTATACTTCTTCCCCATTTGCCTCCATCTAGCGCTGCTGTTTTATGGACTTTTAAGATGTCCTTTGCATGCCCGTTATCTATTCCGACGTCTTTATATTCTTGATTCAAGTACTTTGTTCTTTGCCCTATCCATTTCGATGTGTCCCGCTCACCTTGACAACTTAGTATTCTTAGTATACGTATATCATGACTTTATATCTTGTTTTTTAGACCTAATATTTTCCTAGATATTTTTGTACCCTGTATTTCGCAACAGTACAGTTTTTTTATGTAAAAATCATGAGACTTAAATATGTAAAAGAGTAAAGTTAGTTTTATTTCTTGATTGACAGATTTAATGAATGTTATATAAAGTCTTTAACTCTTTTGATCTTGTCTCCAGTACATGATCGAGTCAAGACTTTTATTTTATTTTTGGTTGCTGTTCAACTATTTTTTTACTTGTTTTTTTCAGATCAATGTACATTTACTCTTGTATTCATCATTGACCTTTTGTTTCTGTTAATATCATCTGTGTGTACCGCTATTTATAATGACTTGTTACTTAATGTATTGAGATGGTTGCTTGACATTTTGATATAACGTATTTATACTTCAAAATAAAGAGCCAATTTGTCACCTTGCTTTAAGTCTTGTGATTTTGAATTAGTCAGTTAACTAGTTTTGTATTTTGACATGTTGTGGTTACTACCATTGCTGTTTTTAATAATCTTAGTTTTCTGATACTTTCAAATTTAACACAATATTGTATAGTTTGTCTCTTTTTATAGTCATACGCTTGACAAAAATCTAAGAATATTTGTTGTACGTCTGTATTAAATTTCAATGCTCTTTTAAGTATAGAGTAGACAATAAGTAATCGCTGTTAAAAGTCTGAAGTTATATTTTCAATGTAACGGAATGTAATGACGCACACATTAAAAACATTCTCTTTTTATAAACTCCTGGGAGTTTCTTGGAACAGCTTCCCGTATGTTTTCTTTGAGTTCTTTAATTATGCTTGGTTTACTAGCATAAGCTTTATCATTTGTAGAAAAAAGTTCAGGGCAATGAAATCTGGTGTTTTTGGGGGAACACCACCGAAAAGAGAAATTAAACGTTATGGAAACATTATTCTTGCATACTTACCGTTTCTCTCGTTGTGCGGTATTTCGCAGCACCTTGTTGGTATTTATTGACTTGAGAGATCAAATTTTTTTTTATTATGTTAAGCTAACATTCCCCAGTAACTGTGAGGAAATTTCTTGCTTCATTCAAAAAATAAGGTCCAGTTACACTTTCTAAAGTATACCGCATCCATCTGTGAACGACGTGAATGTAATAGTCATTCGTGGCTTACCTTTCTCCAGATATAGCAGTTTTGCTTATTAGCACACTCAAATAAATTAAAATGCGCCTCATCGCCCATTGTGTTTAAAAAAAAACGCTATCTTTTAAGTATTGCGTTACTGTATCTACGACGTTTCTGATGGCCTATTGAGTTAAGTGGATTTTATTTGGCTTTAGATGAAGGTCTTTGTTTGATATAATATATAAAATGTTAGATGAATTCCCATTTCCTAAAAGTGACGTCTTATTAGATTTAGTAACGTCTTTAACTCCTCAATTTTCTCAAAACTTCTTAAGTATCTGATGAACTGGGCACATCACTATGAACAAAATCATGGCTTAATTTTCGTAAGTAGCATTAACTGATGAATAGTTGAAGTATCTTAAAGAGACACGCACAGTGTTGAATCGTGAAACACTGCATAATTAATTCGCCAAGTACTCTCCGCATAACCTCCAAATCACAACTTCCGACGCGTACATTCAGAATGGCGTGAAATTCAAATCAGTCAGTCAGATAGTGGATCTACTTGATCTAAATCCTGTTTGGTAGTCACCTACGATGTTTTACGCATAAGTAAGTAGTCTGCTGTTCAGTATGTAGGTGACTATTTTATATGCATGCATAGAAGCGATGTATCTCAATAGTACTTATATATTGATTTATCCTCTTTTTTATATATAGGTATGATCACGCTATTCCTCCAATCTTGGGGTAGATTTTTTTTATTTCAAATTTTAGTTATCAATGGAATTTTATCATATCCAAATTATTTCTATTTTTTTTTATTTAATAGTTTAACTAAGTTTTTCATATGTCATCTTTTTGTTATAGCAATTAGTGTATCGTATTCATATTATCTTGTTGGCAATATCTTTGCCATGATCGATGTATCCGTTTCTTTCATTATTGTGATTTATAGCTTACATTCTCTCTTCATTTTCTCTCTGTAAGCAAATGCATTCCGGTACGCCGAGTGTTTGTTGATTTTTTTAAATTTGATTCTCTTGTTCATTTATTTCTTGCTCCCCTCCCTTATTATCATTTCGGAATATTTTAATTATGTGATTAACTACTATTAATTACTCTTGGAATGCCAACAAATAGTCCCACTTCAATTTACAACCGACATTGTTGTTCTAAACAAGAATCTTCTCAACAAGAGCTGTCCAAGTGTCTTGAGAAAATAAGCAATTGATGTTAACAGTGATTATTTTATAAAATAAAGGCTTTAAAAGGGTTTGAAAGAATTAATGATACTTTTAGTTAAAAAAATCTTAGAAATGATAAAATTTTTGAATATAAAGTAAAAAGTAAAAGATAAAATTAGTATCAATGTAGCAAACACAAATAATAAAATTATAAGTATATGAACAAAATTGCCAGTGGTCCAGTGGTTGAGGCGCGGACTGCGATGCGGACTAAAAATTTTTGTAATGCTAGCTGGAATTAAACGCCAGGTTAAGAGACAATCCCACTAAAAATTAAATTAGTACAAAAAATATTGCTAAGAGAAATTAGTGATTAAATTAAGGGCAAAATTAGAAAAAGAATATGCAAAGTTAGAGACAAGCAGGGCAAGACGATAAGCATATAGTCTTCGTCATGGTAAAATTTCATAAAATTTGTTTTTACTTTCTTTTTGGTTGAAGATATACTCAGTAAGTTTTGTGGAAACTTCTGCGTAAGATGACTAATACATAATTCTCATTTAACAGGTCAATTAAAAACGGCTTCAGCACAAAATTACTAAATTTAATAAGTACGTACGTGAAACTCCTTTTCCATCAATGTCCGGGGCTTCTATACATAAATAAAAATTTGCGGCCACTTCTGGTTAAACCAGTCTCGAGATTTTCCGATCAGGCTGATATATGGCGTCTGGGCTTGACTTATGGTCCTTAGTTGAATACTGAAAACGGTATGTCTCTATCTATCACAGATCAAAAATTATAAGGCTTGACCGATGTCAGAAATGAAAAAAAAATAAATAAATAGGAGTTAGTCTCCAGTTTGGAAGCTGACTTGACCAAAAGTTATAAGGAATGACATATTGGAAGCTGGGTCCTCTAAAAACCCTTATTTCATTACAATAAAATAATTTTCACTAAACATATATATTTTTTTGTTCTTGACATTCGTATCACTTTGACGGGAGATTTAAACACATTTAAATCTACAGTAGTACGTTAATAAATAATTAATAAGAAATAAAAATTACGTATTTTACTCTACTTTTCCTACTTATTACAAACTAAAAAAGAAACAGGCTTTACTATAGAAATATAATAAACATATAATAAAATTAAGACAGAAGATACCCAATTAAATGAAATTATAACACAAAGGAAGTTAATACAGAAACATAAAAGAGAAAAAAGGAACTACCAAATTAATATTTAATCAATATTATAAAAACAACCCCAAAAGAACAAATTAAACAACAAAAAAATATACAAAAAAGAGAATATGCTACGGTTTTTATTGAGGCCATAAAAAGTAAAGAAAAGTTATAAATAAAACGAATTATTTGAAATTGTAGAAAAAGCAATAAGAACGAACAAAGAAGACATAAATAACTACTTGGAGTGTTCAAAAATAAGTGGCACTACAATTGCCTTCGTCTCAGTAATCTCCTACTAGGAAAAAGTGAGCGTATATTTCATTAAAAGCATTTTTCTTTGACGTTACCACCAATAATTCTTTGATTGTAGTACGGCATCGCTTATGAACAACCGACCGAAGCTTGTTGTTGGAGAAGAACTTTTACTGCGCACTTCTCAATTCATTACGCGTAGTCTCTGAGCGAATATGGGCCGTGGAGCAACACTATGTACTTGAGAGCCTGTCTGATAGCAATATCGTAGCGATACATATGTTGAAATAACGCGCTTCATTTCTCTTTTTCGCGTCAACGTTGTTCATTACGTCAGCGGAGTCGCTTCAGTGACTCGCATAATCCTCTCTTGCCACAAAAGACAATCATCATTTGTTTTGGAAGAAACAATCTCGGCCGTGCCTTCTAAAGACGAGGGCTTTCAATATATAGCGACTGTTAGTATATCTCCATAGTTTAGCTTCTACTGAGCAGTGAGAGTATGGAGAACTTATTGCAAACATATGAAAAATTTGAATGTGATTTCCCAATACAGTTCTTGACGCGCTCGAATCCTGGTATTCAGCGAAACACTATTCCGTGACTTGGTACTATGTTTCCACAAAGAAACCACGTCATCTATCTCGCCTGTGATTGTCTGCTTCGGTAGTTTTCCATTTTCTCAAGAATTGCACAGGCAACACAGTGAAGATGACTTCCTATCTTTTCTTTTCTAAATTACAGCATCGCCACCTGGTGGCATTAGGTAACACTATAGTTTTCATACATGCACTGGGCGCGTATTTCAATTTACAACACAAATGGCAAGGGAGAGTGGCAGTCATTTTTTAACACCCTAAATAAATTGCATGGAGGTATAAAAGAATATAGTAGAAATGTTTATTGTATCGTATGAATGAGTATTTATTATATAAACATATTGACGTATTTTATATACATTTGTATACCAAGTTTCTAAATTTAAACTTTGGTCTTATTGTTTTAAAAATTCGATCTGTTTCAGTGGGATGATTTTGAAATGCTATATATTATCGTTTTCTTCCAAATGTCTTGTTGAAAACTTTACTTTTACTAATTACCTCTTAATTAGCACCTTTCCAAATATTAGATGCGATTTTACTATCACTGTTGGAATTATAGTGGAATAAAGCTACCGTTGCATTTTATAATTTGCTGGAAATGGCTGGATTAGTTAGTATCTCACTGAAAATTTATAATTTTTTATACCACTTGTAGGAAATGAATGACAAATACAAAGTAGGCGTAGCCCACGCCAAAAGTTCGAACTGGATCTGACGAGAGTGAAAGTAATGTCAAAACGTTCGCTAAAACTGCACAAAAAATAAAAGGAAATGTGCTATTTGCATTGAATGCTTTGAACAACAATAGCGGCTAGCCAGTTATGTATATCATTACCTGCAAAGGTACTTCGGGTATGAGTTTAAAAAAAAAGACAACAAAAGCTTTGCTTCTCCCGATAATCACTTAATGATATCTTAAGTACATGCCGGTTGCATTAGTTTAAGTGCCATTGTTAGGCTTCAAATTTAATTGTGGTTTTTTGGGGTACTTACAATTTTCTTATATTTTTTATTGACTGATAGATATTGTTATTTCTTTGTATGGAATAATTAATGTTAAAAGAACTAGAATTGAAAAGTTATATATATATATATATATATATATATATATATATATATATATATATATATATATATATATATATATATAATAAATACCATGTCCGATTTAAATTTTGAAATTTTGGTAGTTCTTTAGTATTACTAGAAGTTAAAACGAAACACTACTCATGTGGTTAATATAATCCGCAAGTTTGAAGGTCAAGTTGTGATAATAGATCGTGCGGCCCAATTTATTTCAAAAATTTCATTAACTGTAACACCATCCTGGAATTGAACGGTCTCTTGTAGTAAATTGAGAAGCTTTACTTCAAACTATGGAAATATCCCAGGTATAAGCATTTAACAATTATCACATGAACTTAGACATCTCGATGGGCAACAAGTTCATGAAATCACATTGTACAGCCTAGGAAGTTCGTGTCCTTTCGTCTAAGGACGCAGCGTCAAATTGATATTTTGTAATCGCTGAAATACTTCTTCAAGATTATTTTAATGCTCCTCAAAAGACATGACCACTACGATCACATTATTCGAGTACAGCAAACACGATTAGCCGGAACGCTGTAACATCCAAATGACATGGTCTTTACTCTGTTGTGAATACGGTTTTCCTTTTGTCTTTGAATTCTATTCCGACTTGTAAGTAACCACTCTTCATGTATGATGTAGAAAATCATCGTGAACCGGATAAGATATCTAAAGTATCGTCGATCCTTGACATTTAGCTGGTGGTAGTCGAGTCATAATTTTATTGACCTATATTTTGTCTTTATTGACACAAACGGTGATGTCTGTGAACTGCTTGATGATTCAATTGCTCTTCCTCTTACTATATCAGTAGTCTTCGTTTCGTCTCATTAGCGGAAAATGGTTTGGGGTTTGCTGCATTAGTTAAATATTTTCGGTATTAATTCTATGAGTTATGACTTTTTCATCGTGGTTAAGCCCAAAACATAATTTTTTAATTTTTTTTTCATTCAGATTTGCTGGTGTTATGATGGGATTTCAATAGGTACGTATACCATTAACAACAAACAGCGTAGTCATACATCGGGCTATTACAGTATTTATTTTATGATCACATGTCTTCAATTAATATTCTAAATTTATATAAGAGTTTTGCTGGACTTTTTAAAGATATATGTAGATGCTATATCTTATCTCTGATAATGAATCTAATAATCGATATTCTCTTTGCCGATTTTTATAGTATCTCCCCGCAGGGCAACCGTTAAAGAGATCGTTTTTTGTACTCTACTCATTGCGTGTCGCAACTGCTTCAAACTGTCTGCGATGCCTAGATCAATGTTTTTTTGTATAAAAAATGGGAACTTTTATTTTTATTTTCATTGCCATACTGTTTTCTACTGACAATGATTCCAGATTAATGTCGACCAATTAATTTTGTAGGACGATAAATGATCATTCAACGTCTACTTTAAAATTACTAGCACTTTCATTCTTTTGTAATTTTGTTATTATTTCTTCTATAGTTTCCATTATTTTTCTACAACTCTAATTTTTTAAACTTCCTAAGTTCTCTTTTATTTTTCTGAGTGTACCCCCAATTTTTGTAATTTCTCTTTTAAAGGTTTAAAATGTTCTTTCATTTTCATTTTCAATTCTTCTAAGTCTCCTTTTGGTTCTTCTCTCAAGGTTCTAGACTTTTTAAATTTTCTCTGAAGGTTCTTTATTGGCATATCTGAATCCGTGATTTTAAACAGATACGTATCTGGAATCTCACCTTCGTCGATGTGTAGACACTATTCATTTCTACAATTAGTTAGTCGCTACCTAATTAAGGTGGTAATATTGTCACTAATTGTAAGTATTTACTTCCACTGGTCGATCTGTTCTTCGGTGCACTCCGATTACTACGTGAAGTACGTTACTATCTTCCTGATCATATACGCATCTCTCCTTTTTTAAGGAAACTGTGGGGAGCCCCTAACGTCTTTCCTCTCCCTTTCACTGGTGATCTCACGTGGACAAGTGGTAGATTCTATAGGTCACTTTCGTAGCTGCCTATGGAAGAATATTTTGTTATATTGGTGTGGCGCTAGCTCCCCCTAAGACAAACAGTAACGTAATATCCTGCACGTAGAGTAAGAGCCTCTGCAGAATTTTCTTTACATTCATTGCTCTTTTCAAGGATTTCAGATCCTTGGGACGAGCTCTAGAAAATTTTGTAGATCCAGATTCTAGAGTAGTTGGAATATACTGAAGATTTTCAGGATTTTGTGACTGATGCTATGGTTTCTGTTATGTGGACATCTTTTGTAGGCTTCTTTACATGGACAAATTTTTGGTAGCGACGATACTACCCTATTTACTTTTCTCGGTTCGGTTGCTCAACGGTGACGCTCACGCCCTAGATCTCATGGAGCTCCTAAATGTTTTGTTTTTTTTTCTTTTGTTTGTTGTGATCTCAATGAACACAGTGTATGGAGCGTCTGTTCATTATGTACTATCTTTGTAATGGTGGTTGGCGGGTTGTCTTAAGCTAACAGGAGAACTTTTATCCATTCATGGAAGAAGTTCTCCAGGACTTCCCTAGAGAGTGCTCGAGTCGGCTTCTCCGACCGAAGTCAAAACTTACGTACAAGAATGTGAAAGACATACATCAATTGTCAATAGTCTTCTTCAATAGCTGACGCAATGCTTATTGAGTCAGTGAGAGTTTTTACTTTAATGTACTTGATTTCCCATCGCAAATCTCTTTAATGAATTCCGCCCGCTGTTCTTGTCTAGGATGACCACCGGTGATGTTATTGTTGTGAAGTGTTTCCGATGGAAATTCTTATCGTGAGCTCTTTGCGAGGGGTTCTTCTGCAACTTTTCTTGTGTTAAGTTACTGGAGTGATGTCATCATGTTATTCTCGGTTAGGTTTTACAGAAAGTATTCTTATTTCAGCATATTTTTTGTGCCGATTCTTTTCTGGTGTTTTTATTTATTCATATATTGAACATGGCCATCCATGGTGTATTTATTGGCATGTAATGCGAAAAGAAAGCCAGAGAAGCTCAAGAGACCAGAAGACACGTCCAATCGCTACCAGCTCTGGACCTTTTCTTATACACGCTTAAATATTCTTGCAGAATCTTTGAGATACTGCCTTACAGATTAGTGAAACTTTTCATTATTTTCATTATTTGGCCAATAATTGTAATTGTAAAATCACGGTATATAATTATTTATCTACAAAATAATTTATTTTTCACCAGAACAGATCTCTGTGTGCTATTTATACATCCAGAATCCGTTCTAGAGTCTTCTCGGGGCGTTAGGAAATTTTTTACATTCTTTCTGTAATATTCTTGCATTATCCTAATACTCGTATTATGACCAGTGCTGGAGTCTCGACGGCAGCGGCTCTCACATCAAAGTCGGCGCATTACTTTCGTCACTCGACCGTGACTAACGGAAATTCGTTACAATCTGAATATTTTTGAATTAGTTTTGCCCAGTATGTTCATCAGCTTGAAATTGATCTCGTCCCCTTTCCTTATTTACAACAGATTATTTGACCTATAAGGCAAGATTTTAGAAAAATTTATGTAGGTACGTCAATTTGATCAAGAATTTTTTAACCTCTTTCTTGCCTAATATGCAATTAATCACCAGTTGGCATTTTGTTGTAGTTAAGAATGCCTAAAGGAGATTCCATACGAGGCTGCTTTGCACTGTCACTTCTTTAGTCAGCACTACGATGTTAAAGCAATAGGTATTCTCGTACGTCGTGCAACGGATTATTAACAAGTTACTTATGATAGAAATCATAAAATCCTTATTTTTTTTTAGAATACTTAAGACTGGATTCAGGGACCTCATCCCTAAGAAAACTCAAAGGTATGTGATAGAAATAAATTTTGGAACACACGGCCCCATATAGCAGTCCAAATTCGACAAAAATTAAGGATTTATTCTAGACTTATTGCCCTCCTATTATCACTTATTTAGACCACCAAAAGAAGCACTTAATGAACAGAGATTTGACGATCTGTCAAAGTGTTTATGCGCGATTGACTGGTGTTACAACTACCTTTTGATTTTATAATATTGTTTTCACAACAAGAGAAATTGGCAATAAATATTTAATATTTGCAAGCATAAGTACAAAAAGAGGAAGTCCTTGATGGAAAACCAAAAAGCTTGATTAGCAATTGTTTCTACATCAAATTAGTATTTAGTAGGTGCTTCTCGTATGCGATGTTTTCTACTTTCCTTTCGGCTGTAGCATCAATCCGTCGGTAGATTTACGAACGTTGGGCAATTATCGTTACGTAGAAGATTGTAAAACACCTGCAGGTGCTCCTTTCATTTATAAGACGATCTCCATGCCAGATCGGGCAGATAGTCGCGGCCGGTAAGGCGGACCTGACCTGCATTTGATGATCGATTCACGGAAGACCTACCTTAAGTTGTTTACGCGACCATTTGCCTTTTGCAGGCTTTGGGTGCTCGCGCCTAGGCCTGTCTGAGGTTTTTGCACTTTGAAGAATGCCTGAATTGTATATTCACGCAATGCGAACGCGGGTAGGGTTGACATTCAAATGAACCCGTAGGTTCAGCAACGGGCGTGTCCTTTCGGCCGATGCGGATGTGCGATAAGGCATTTCTAAAAATGGCGTTTCAGTGTTTGTGATGTGACTGTTTACTTCTTAGTAAATTACTATTATTAGATCAAACTTGTCTGTAAAAATGTTCTTCACGTAGTCAAATAACCTTGTACGTGTTGTTTCTCTAAAAATATCCAGGAAATCGATTTGCCAAATCTCAACTCATTTTTCCTGGATTTTTTATTCTTAAAATTTTCTTCTTTAAACTTAGGTTCGTCCTAAATTTGATTTAATTGCTGCTCTTCTAAATGAATATTAAAAGGGAGACCAAATAACGTACACTCCCTATTTTATTGCATAACTGGACTGAGTACGAATATATTGGGTCTCAGGTCGTCCCGGAACCCGAAAAGGCAAAATACACTACATTCATAATTTGACAGACCATATAATGTGAGGTGGTATAAGACCAAGTAACGTGCGTTGGTATTTTATTGCTTAATCTCACCCAAATGAGGGTTAGTTTAGGTCGTCCTTCAATTAGACTACTAATTTTCATTTTCTCCTTTTTCCAAGAGTTTGTTCGTGATTTGTAGTGGGACTGTGTTGAGTATTTTTTTTGTTTGCTTACTAGATAACAGAATTTTAAACTGGTCTGCAGTGTTCTTATTTGTTTCTTTTTATTGTTTCAACTATTTTATCAGGAGTGATTGATTCTTCCATATTTAGTAATTGATTGTCTTCTAGTAAATATCTTATATCATTTGAACACTTGGTTTCTCGGTAACGTGCCTCTACCAAACTGTCGACGTGGTCTGGATATAATATCGGTTGTTTTATTACAACACGTCTTGCAATGATAGCAGATACTTGTGGACCACTCATGTTAGACTAACCTACGAACACAATCTGACAACTATCCTATCCAATTTTAGAGTTTTATCTGCCATATTCATAGACGAATAAAAAGTTTTCTTAAGATTGATTCACCTGCTTAAACCAAATTTGGTACTAATGTTTAATCACCTATATTATACAGTAATTTATATGAAATTAAACTTATAGCTTTAGATAACTTAGAAGTTGCAAAGTTTTTAGTACTTTGCATATACACGTCTATTTTACAAATTTGTTACATAATAATTGGCCAAAAGTCGAAATTCAAGACATTTTACCATGTCATCAAATTCATTACATAATTACCTTATCCATATCCCTCTTAAGACAAACGCAGACAAGTTAAAGTGATGACCTTGATTCAAGTATAATTCAAGTACAATCTAAAACTTGCAGCAGAAGTTACAATCAGAAGTAATACGTTTTGCTTCATGTGCTTTCTCAATCTCATTTAAACTGTTTTATTGACACAATATTTTTTTGCTTTGATCTTTTTAGCTTTCCCATACAAAACTGTGTCTTCACTTTTGACTATGTTAATGTTGTATGTTGTTGCATTCACAGTCACTACCACATGCTCATCTTCTTATTGGTATTTAGTCTATACAGCAAATAAATGTTACTGCAGATCACATTTTAGATTGATTTTTCTTCTGATTTTTATAAATAAAAAATGCTTTAAATGTTTTTTTTATTTTATTCTAACTCTTGCTTTAAACAATGTATGGTCTTCTGTACAAATAGTCAGAATTATTGTTTCAGAGGCGATGTTCAATATTCAAATTTGAAACTTAAACTTTAGCTTTCTGGTCGTCTAAATTGGTACAGATAAAAAGTCTTCTAACGTCTTAATTGTGACCAAGACTTTCGCTAATCAAATGAAAATTTTAAACTGCTGATTAAGGAAAACCATAAGTTTTTTATTATTTTGATTGAAAAAACCTTTATAATTTCAAAGTAATTACATCATTTCGACTTACCACTAAAACACTACTGACGGTAAACAAATTATATTCGGTGTGGTATATAAGTAGTTAAGTTACTTTCATGTGAAACCGGTTTCAATTGCTTTTATTTAAAGCACAAATAAAGAAGCCGTCAGTTCCTCAGTAATTAATTAGGATAAGACACAAAACAAACCCACAAGCGTTTGCGACTAACTTATTATTTCACGGTGCAATAGGACACAAAGGCCTTAAACTTCTCCTTTTGAGTTTTCTTGACTTACAGTTTGGTGGTTTGCGATAGTCACTCGCATCCCAACCTTCTAAGAATATGTCTTGTCCTGGGGAGACTCGTTTTCTCTCCATCTTTATGGTTAGTGCTGAGCAGTTGCACTCGCATCCTTACTGTTTGCTTCTTACTTCTTCTCTAGAATTTCTTGTCTTTTCCCTTTATCTTGTGATGCCCAGCTTTTTAAAATCGTCTTGCACTTCCTCTAATTATCTAAATCTTGACCATCCTCTGTTTTTTTTTAGATTTAGAGTTTTTTAACTCATCCAGATGGTTCTATCCGTCTGATTTGTCCAAGCCAGCTTATCCATTTGCTTCTGATATTGACAGAATTCTTCATATCTTGTTTTCAGTTCTTGGTTTATTACTATACGCCCAGCTCCGTTTTCATTTACTGGACTGTAGATTTTTCTCAGGAGTTTTCTTTTCCACGTATCTAGCTTCCTCGCCTCTTTTTTTGTCACGCACCAGGTTTGCGCCGCGTAAATCACTACTAATTTTATTAGTCTTATACACTCTCACTTTATTCTTCACCGATAGCAACTTGGATTTCATAACACTTTTGAACCCGAAGTAGCACTTATTGCCTGCTACTATTCGCGCGTTTATCTCCCCTTCTATTCCATTATTCTCATTAATGATTAAACCCAGATAATTGAAGTTGCTGCTTCTTTCGTGCCTTTTTTGATTTATTGTTATATCAGTAACGTTACCATATCCAGATATATCTCTTGCGGTTATCACACACTTTGTCTTTTTGCTGTTAATTTTCAGTCTTTGCGTCGCTGCCGCTTCTTCTATGTACTTATTTCAGACCTTGTGATGACCTACTTATGATATATACATTATCTGCGTACCCCAATATAATACTTTGTTTTATATCGTCTTCTCTTCCTAAAACAAAATTGTGGTCGACAGTTTGTCGGTCAGAAGATGGGCTCGTCGAGTTAGAAACGGAAGTACTGATCTTAATAGCCAAACAGGTGGTACATACAACATTCACATCAAAAAAAGATGACCGAATAGAAAGAGTTGGACAACAGATGGCTATTACAAGAGGTTGGTCCGTAATAGTTTTAACCATCAATCAGTGTCCCGAAAGCAAGTGGTTTTTTTTTATAATTTAATCAAGAGATTTGTTTAAATGGGTTTCCCATAATTAAAGTAAAAAAATAAAGAAACAAATGTGGATGACTGCTATTCTAATATCCTTTTTTATTAAAACAAACGTTGGTCATACATGAAACTTATATTTTTTTATTTACTACCCAATCGCGATTAACAGATATTTAGATTAGAAATTGGGGCAATCACCAAATATGGTGATATCTGAATTTAGGAGAAAAGATAATGGATTGTGATGGGATTGTTTTCTGGCACCTGTGAAATGAAGAAACTAGAGACTTGCATTTGGATTAGCAAGTCTACAATTTTTTACAATTCTAATTCATACAAATCTATTTTGGTTCATGAATCCAAATTTTTCTAATGTGCATTTCTGTAATTTTGATATTTCCCATATCTTTAAATATTAACTCGTCTAAAACTATTAATTACTAAAGAAGTAACAAACTGATATAGACAAGGAGTCAACGTATTTAAATATGTCATAAAAAAATTCTAGGTAACAACAATTTTCTCCAGCACTCGGTGAATTTATTGTTGTCATTTTTTTTAGCTTATTGTCATATTTCTCGCTTTTTTCTGCGTGTTTTGAGAGCGCTTTTCTGTTCTTCTGTAAGGTTCATTTCTATTTTCTTTATTCTGGAACTTTTCTTTTTTTTATGAATCTTTTAACAAAACTGCTTCAGACGATTTTCGTCTGTGAGGGGTAGACTAATTTAGCAATGATGTTTAGTGTGAGAAAGGTAAGAATATAAAGTATGAAACGGCAGAGCAAGACGTAGAAGCCATAATACTAGCTTAAAAATGAGATGAAGAGGGGTTTTAGTTTTAGATATAGACGGCTAGGCATTAATACAAGAAATATCGGTGAATGGAAGAGAAGCTGCATAAACATATGCAGTTTTTCCTCCATTAATAAAAATGCTTTGAGATGATACTAGGGTTTAGAATAAATATTTCTGCTTTGTGAAAACTTGAAACAGCATTGCCAACCGACGCAGTTCTTTTCTACGCTTTCCATATTAGGCACCCACCTGGATATGTGTGATATGTGTAATTGGGTAAATTTTTGCTTTCTTTTAGTACGCATGTGAATATTTTAATCTCGTTATTTCTCAAAGCATAATCAACGAACTTAAGAAGGTCGTTACTGAATTCTACATGTCTGTCTGTCGGTCGGTCTGTCGGTCCGTCACAAAATTTGAGATTTTTTAAAATTTGAAAATGGATTCTTATAGGAAATTTTCGAATTCGAAATTAAAAAATTTCTATCTCGAATAGTTTTCGAGATATTCGACTTCGAATTTCGGAAAAATTTTCGATATTACGATTTTAAATGTGATTCTTATAGGAAATTTTACGCTGAATTCGAAAATGAAGTCGAAAAAATTCTATGTCGAATAATTTTCGAGATATTCGATTTCGAATTTTTAAGTTCGTTCTGGGATTGCTTACAGAGCAATCTCTTCGCCGGCCCCATCTTTTTTATCTAATTTTGATCGATAACCATCCCTCTTAGGTGTACTATCGTTTTCTTCTAGTACATTTCTTAGTTCTCTGTTCAATTTGACGACTTTTCATTCTTTTTCTAGGACCGTTGAATTTTATTAGAAGAATATTGCGTTTCATTTTAGTAAAAAATCTTATTTTTTTCCTATATATATTTTCTATATGATTTTTTAAGGCATTTTATAATTAAATCAAATTACCAATACACTTTTGCCATCTGTTGTAGAATGATAGTACGAAAATGATAATTAAATACAGAATTCTGCTTTAAAACTAATTGACAGCAAATCTTGTTTTGATATATATTCCCGTAACCTGTTGCGCTATGAAATCTACTGAAAACGTGGAAATTTCTTAAAATCCTAGTAAATTGAGTTCGCATTGCTTCCTTGGCGTTGGGTATGTAAGCCCTGTATTATTCAGAATGTTTAAGGTACTTTCCAAACTGCTCCTGCAAGTCCTCAAACTCTTTATAACTTTTTAAACTTTCCTCTTTCCAGTAATTCCTAGAAGATTTCTGAAATCACCGTGCCAAACCATATGGTTATAGCGTAATTAAGGGATTATGGATAAGTTGCGGAAGGTATTGCGTGGTGACGAGTCTCCAGACGAAGAAAGTGGCATAATAACACAAGTAATTTTATCTGCTCGATATCTTCTAGTACTCAATACATTTTTTTGTAGTTTAATGAAAGTACGACGTTAAGCTGGTCCACTAGAATAAAAGCCTTCCTTATATGCTTTGTGTTGGGCATACTGTTGTCATTATTAGGATCATTCGCTTTATTCTTGAATAGAGGGATGACTGTATTTGCTGTTTTTTACACCTTAGGAAATATCACATCGATAATGAGCACATGTTTCCTCATGGGGCCATTCAATCAGATAAAAAAGATGTTTGCACCCACGAGAGCTA
Organism: Sinelater perroti; assembly: GCA_036346155.1. Taxonomy (NCBI): domain Eukaryota; kingdom Metazoa; phylum Arthropoda; class Insecta; order Coleoptera; family Elateridae; genus Sinelater; species Sinelater perroti. The sequence continues at coordinate 2,020,011 of JARFIY010000201.1, forward strand.
TAGCTACGGTGATTGTGCTAATTTCATTTGTCCTTACTTTGGTTGCAGCAATTTATGTAAGTTATTTGAGTAACTAAGCTGAATTTGAAAATTCGCGTTTTCTTTTATAGTTGCATAAAGCTTTGCTGGCGCTAGTGTTCATCATAATACAGTCGTTGGCAATGACATGGTACTCACTTTCGTATATTCCTTACGCTAGGGATGCCGTTAAGAAGACTGTATCAGCCTGCTTGGATGGCTAAGCAATTATGATGTCAATATATTTTATTAGGCTCCTAAATAATTGTTACAATAATTATAAACTCAAACGGCCTAAAATTACTTCAGTAAGATTACGAAGGACAGAATATATTGATGTTTACCCTGTATAACGGAATTGTTGCATCATTTCTTTTACAGCTAATTTTAATTACTGTGCATTGTTTGTAATTGGTACTTTAGGGGCAATTTAAATGATTTTTCAATTGATGAGTGTTTTGTTGGAGCAAGCTGTACCTACCTTCTAATCTATACCAATATTTTTGTAACGGAGTGTATATAGTTAGTAAATATGTATTTTTAATACAATATAATAATAAAGGGCGTTCTGTTGTATTTGTTTGACTTTGAGTAAGTAAAATTCAAGTATTGAAGCTCGAAAACAGTTGCTATGCTAAAATTCATTGACAAAATCTATATGGTTTTAGATTATATATGATTTAGACTAGGGAAAGTATACAAATTAGTGGAAGGTACAAGCATTGTAACTGAATGTATTCACTTCATTTTAGATAATAAATTATACACGGAAAAACTGCGCAAAATTGGGGTGTTACATCTTGTTTGTTATAAAGCAAAAACAAATTTGTGATCGTAGATGAAAGTCAGAAACAATGCTAAACAATGGAAACAAAACGTTAATCCAACCAGTGAATTATCTAAGATAAACTGTCTTCCAAAAGAATGAAGAGTACCATTTGCTTCAATTTTTTGGGGATACAAAAGCAATTTTTTGTTTAATAACCTTAAGAAGGAAAAACTATTGAAGTTAGTAATTGTAGAAAACAACCTGGAGTACTCAAAAAATGTACCACTATTGCAGAACTAAAATTTAAATTTTTCAGTTATCTAATCTAGCTCTCGGTTTACAATCTGTTCTCAAAAATCGAATACTTTCCTGGCTAAACAAAAATTTGGGACGTCCTTCCTCACGTAATTCTTTCACAGTATTTATGGACATAACATGCACAAATTGTTTTAAGTATTTCCACACAGAAAATCGCACGAATCCAAATTCAGAAAACTAGAGAATCACAACACCGACCCCTATCGACAAATCCATTCGCGTAAAAACTAACGATACAATAATCACACAATCATTAGAACAAAAATAGCCAGTATTAGTTTGATAAAATTCTATTTACTGCTAATAATTGGAAATTGGGTGGCGTATGAGAGAAAAAGTTTTGTATTTTTGAAGATTCCAAATTTTGAAGAAATAATTAACTTTTGTCTATGCATTGTATTAATGAAAACCCCACAGAATATTCTTTATAATTTATTCTAAATTTTATGTGCATAATTGCCCTGAATTAAAATATAAAATCATGGTTTTTCTATAGAAAATTGCATATTTTAAATGACGTCGTTCCAATTATCTGGTTTTATTAGCAAAAAACGTCAGCTTGTTAGAAAACTAATTTAAGTGTATCTTAATTAAATAGATTGTGTAACAAAATATCAATTTATGACTAAGTTGGAATAAAAAAAGAAAATACAGAATAATAAAATAGTACAAAATGTGGAGAAACAATATTGAATTGAAGTGATCAATTGATAATTTTAATAGAAAATAAAAATGAACTAATAATCAATACTATCGAATAACAATGTTGTAAATGAATTTGTCCAATGAGGGTAACATCGCTCCCATTAATGAGTATTTTGCTGGTTTTGTGAAAAACAATTTTTCAAACGGCTTGAAAGAATTTGAGGTTATTGAATTAACTATGTAGTTTGTAACGGAGACCAAGTTAAAAAATTAAATTTATTTTTTTTAAATAAATGATTTAGTGAAGGGTATGTATGTACAGCAATTTTTGTTTTGTGTGGTTTTTATGCGGTCGGAGTAATTTGTCCATCTTTTTTAAATGAAGTTGAAACTAAGTGGCTTACATTATTGCGAGACGGCGCATCATATCATAATTGAATTTTAGGATTTTGGTACATATAAAAATAAAAGCCTATTGAGTATTAGTGTATTTCCGCATGGCTCCGAAAAATGCTCGAAAGTTCATTTGGCGATAGCTAATGCTTTGTAATTGCACCTCGATATTACTCGTAATATGAGTTTAACTTGGTAAACATTAAGGCAACTTTTGGCGAATATGGAACATTGTTCCACGTTCCCACCTTGTTTTTTATTGGGCGTACCATTTTACAAAACGGCGACAAAATTGGCTACTGAGATTGTCTGATGACAGTACATGATTGCTTTCTTTAGGTGTTTATGTAGTCTCCCATGTTTAAAAATAAATCATAATAAATTCTCTGCTCAAGTCATTGTGATTGATTTAAAAGACAAAAGTTTTTTCTTCTGAGTGCTAAACTAAATATCTGGTACAATTGTACTTTTTAAGAAAAAGTAATATATCGATTGACCTAACAAGTTAGAAGATTAAAATGTTTATTAGCATTTCATTTTGTAGTACAAGTTGACTGACTTGCAAAAAATGCAATTAAGAGAAATTTTATTTTATCTGCATATCAAATATATATTTGTAATTCAATTAATTGAAATGCAAATTAAATCCATGTTTTTATTTCATTCTGCCTATATATGGGAATAGCCGGAACTCTTGATGCACGCTCGTGTTTTTTAAGACATCAAATATGTTGTTAATAGTGTCGTTCTGCATTTTGCTCGCGTCATTACATTTTTTACTAAAACGTCACTACAACTATTGGAAACAAAAAGACGTTCCTCATCTGAGGCCGATTCCCTTGATCGGAAACATAGCGCCGATTCTGTTTCGAAAAAGTTCAATCGCCGAATTGAGCAGCATGTGGTATTGCTCGTTTTCGGACAAGAGGTAAAGGTTTTTGCTCATGCAGCCAAATGTAACGCTTGCTTTTCAAGGTTTGTGGGTTTTTTCCAATTTTTCACGCCGGTGCTGATGATCCGAGACCTCGAACTCATTAAGCGCGTCACTGTTAAGGAGTTTGACACGTTTTGCGACCACAGGATTTTTGCGACAGACGACATAGACCCGCTGTGGGGGAAGTGTGTCGTGGGACTGAACGGTGAGCTTTGAAATTTGATGAGGATAAATTAAATATAAGCCGGACATTTTACTTATTAAAGCATCATAAAAACGTTATTTTTCTTTATAATCTTTTGATTTAGAAAATGCTTTTTCAGTGATCCACAAAAATGATAACCGCAGGCCGATAAATTTGTACTGTAGGGGGAGTGTTCTAGTATAGTCCAGAACAGATCCTTAATTCTTTCTCGAACAGCTGTACATCCCGATACTTTTTGTAACCTAAGAACGTCAATAATGATTGCCTGAGAACTGCCATAGTTTATTCTGATCTCAGAAACTATTTTAGCAACTATTAATCAGCGGTCAACAATGTGAATATTCTCCTCAGCTACACTGACCCTCAGGAGAGATTAGTGACCTGCATTTTCAACGATTTATAGTTCTTCCAAAAATTGTTTATACCACGCATACACATGAATCTTCTTAAGGGTGTTGCCCTCGAACTGTACTTTAAGTGTTCTCAAGTAATTGATTCTTTTTAAATTTTTTTGGGCTTGTCTATGGACCACTGGTCCTTGCCACTTCTTATTTTAAGGTTGCTTTTCCGAGTCTAGAGAGAATTTATTTTAATTTCTCCAAACAAATCAAAAACATTTTAATACTGATTTGAAGAACGTTAAAAAGCCAACTGATTTAAGGTCGGGGCAGAAGGGAGGTTAAGCAAAAACAGTCATTTTATTTTTTCTATAAAATTCATGGCAAACCCAAGAATATTCATAATACTGATTACGCCTTAAATACTTATCATCGTAAACATTTTTAACACTTTTTATGTTTTTCCAAGTTTTCTGTAACGTCATTTCCGTAAATTGCTCGTCACGAAAATTGACAAGCGACATCGCCTACCTCTAGTTTAAAAAAATAACATAATGATTATATAACGAATCAACAAATTTATTAATTTAGATGCAAATAATTTGAGGAGGTTCTTGTAAGTAGTTGTGCTACAGCTTCTTATTTTTATGCTACTCTTTTTCCAATCAGACTTATTCTTTATATGTGTAAAAAATGATGCAATTTATTAGAGAGTGCCCTATATGTAAATGGCGCGAGGTATTTTTTGGGGATATGAAAAATAAAACAGTTATGATGACTTTTCTTCACTTTCAACAATCCTGAATCATAACATTTTTTGACACCTTGTTCTTCTTTTTTTTCGGTTTTCTTAAGCACTATATTCTTTCAAGTTAATCCCTTCTTAGCAATAAGCTGTTCCACAACATTGGATGGGTTCTAAACATCTTTGATTCTCTTGGCAACAGTGATGTCGAGCTGATTAATAATCAGGTGATAATTTCCCAATCGTTTTTCAAACCAGCGGTTAATTTGTTGTCAATTGCAATATCCGGGACCATGACCAAGCTTGTGTCCAATAGGAATACATTGCTAGGTCCAAAAAAAAAATCCTTTTTTTATTACACGGGATACTGTTCATATATTATTCATTATAGCAATGCCGTTAGTGATGGCCCCTTAACAAAACGTTTGATGGTTGCAGCACAAATTATTAGCTTGACCAGGTTCCTTATCTTCTCTATGGTGAAAATTTCTTCCCGGAACTGACAAACTGAAAGTTTTTGTTTTTTATAAGTACGTCATGTCCAAATTTCCTTCAGGAAAGAACAGATATATAACGATTTCAATAATATTGTTCTTAGTGCACAGGAAACAAGGAATTTATTTAGAGCCCGGCTACCCTTTTGGACCTGCCTTCTCACCGTTGAGTTATATAATTTTATCAAAGCATCCAACTTCTTCTGTTCCAAGTGTGCTTGGAAAATCAAACCATTTATCTGCTTCAACTATTCGAACTGTTTTCTTGTAAATCCTATTTAGGTCTCTAGAATCTTGCTTTCTAAGTCATCAAACTTTCACGCCTGTTTCTTATTTTCGAAGAATTGATCTCTGAATCTACTCAAGAGTTGCATGACTTTTGCTGCATCTACAACTTCAGATGTAACTGCAACATTAAGTAAAGCAAGACTTTTTCAAGGTAATAAATTTAACAGACACTTAATATGAGGAATAAAAATCGTCAACTCGGTGTTCACTCTAATTATTTCAGCTACAGGAATATTATACGAGTTTATTTGTTTAATCTTAGAAACACTCGAAAATGCAGTGTTGATGTAAACTCATTGATTCTGTTAACTAGAACGGCGGCGGTAACTACTGATCTTTACTTTTTAATTTTTAGTTGTGGTGTTTAAAGGCGTTAAACTGCAATAAAAGAGATGACAGACATGTAGCTTTTTTCTTGAACTTCTTCATTGCGGCTGAAGTCTAAATGGCGTTGACTAATCTAAGTTCTCTTAATGTTACTTGAGGTGAATCGTGGCGTGCTATCTTAAACAAAGATCAGGATCTTGGGGACCTTGTAATTGTAAAGGTTAGGGACTGTATGGTTGCTAGTAATGGTTCTCGTAAAGGTTTAAAGCGTTTTGGAAGATAAACTCCTGGATTGTGAGAATGCCTGCGTAATGATGGAAATTGTAGTTTTTTACGAATTACGGGATACCAAAAACTGACCTTAGTGCCTGATTTTGGATAACATGTAGTTTATTAATGTGTAACAACGACATAGCCTTAAACTGGAGTACACCACGTACACCTTGATAAGGCAGACGATGTTTTTGTACAAGACTTCACTACCTTCACTATGGTTATCGCCCTATTTATGCATAGTCGCTAGGTCAGTTTTATATCTAGAATGACCCTGAATTAGTTAGTTTGCCCCTTTCCTTTCAAAAATACTGAAGTTTGCCAGGTTATCTCTAGGTTTTTTTCCTTTCTCCAGCTATTGCACAAATTTTCCAAGTCATGCAGTTCCTCTTGTAGCCACCGATTCATTGAATCATCGCCGTGGCGTTTACATATTATATTAGGTCAGTGTAGAGGAAAGCGTCGTTGATGTGTACTGGACGTAGCATTTGTAAAGCGTCGGAGACACGAAAGAGCCTTGGGACACCGGCTCAGATTCGTCTCTTCCATAACCTTACACCATCAAACTGTCTTCTGGAGAGGAAAGACCGGAAAAGTTGAACCATCAGTAGGGGGATTGCGGTGGAGCATTATACACTAGTCTGTTATAGTACACCTTATCGAAGGTCTTAGCCACATAGAGGAAGACTACAGCAATGATTTGCTTCTTGATGTAAACCTCGGTGATGCGTTCCACTACCCTCAGAAACTGAAGAAAATTAGAGTAGCCTTTACATTCTTGGCACTCTTCACAAAATTGTGAATTTTTCAGAATCGCCGCAGAACTAATATCGTGCGCATAAAATGTAGGTACTATCCTTGTCGTATTCAAGAACCACTTAACTTCTGGGACGTCGCTAAATCCATGCTGAGAGTATCTTAATGGCATATCTAATTTGCAAGCCTTCCCGGAACCTTGAATGCGAAGGAGATAATGTTATCGACATCTAAGTTCTACTAAATAGAAAAAATTTGTGTATTTTGAGATAGTAAAATAGCAAATAGGTATAAAATAATACATTTGCTGTACTGCAAAGAAATGAAAAAAATGAAAAGCTAAAGGGCGATAATAGAAATGGAAAAGATAATTATGAAAAAATAGTAGTTAAAAGGAGTAAAATATAAATTATGGTACAAGTGGAACCAAATTCCAAAGAGAAGTCTATTAAATACAGAAAAAGAGGATTTGTTACACTTACCCTTTCTATGCCACTTGGAAGAAAGAGAATTTTTTTAATTTATCAAGAAAGTTAAGAATGTAGGTCTCGAAGAATAAGATAAAAAGCATATAGTAATATAAAATGAAAGTAGAGGTTAAATTTGTGAAAGAATTTATTTTGTCAGAATTCAGTTGAAGTTTTGTGGTGCGTTAGCTATTTATAATGGTCTATACTACCCTACCAAATTTGTTGAAGATTATCTGGGGAGTCTAGGGAAGAAGAGTGTAAACGTATACGTAAATGTAGGTGTAGAATAAATGGAACTTTGTTAAAAATTGTTTAATTAGTATTAGCTTTACTTTATTCTCAGATGTATTGAATGAATAACACTTCTTTATGGTCGGCAACGAAACTTGAGAATTCTGAAAAAAAAAACGAGTATGCTAGGAAAGGAAATGAAAACACCATTTTGGAATTTTACTTGGTGTTCTCGGTGGATAGTAATTGATTGCTTTATATCTGATTTTTTTTTTGAAAGGGGAGGGGTAGAGAGTCAAATCTGTTAAAAATTCGTATATTTTTGCAGTACTTAGAACTCTATGGCAAGGGAAAGAACAGAAAGTTAGGTACATGATCTTCTCGTAGCGAAATTGAGAAGACAAGTTTAATTTCAATTAGACAAGGTTCCAAATATGTCACTATTACGCTTGGCGGGATCAAAGCTTCTATTTAGCTGATATTATTATCAGTACTTTTCTAGAGATAAGAGATGGTTTTGATTTTATCACTTACTTGTCACATTTATTTTTCATCTTGAAAGTATTTTCAGTTTTTTCATATAAATTCTGTTATTTTACATCTTTTAGTAAAAGTGATATTATTAATTTATTGTTTTAGTGGCATGTTTTTTCTAGTTGCGTTATTTAATTATAGGTCAAAAATGGAGCGATATGCGATCAATCCTAAGTTCATCTTTGACACCTGCTAAGATGCAAAGCATGTTTCCTTTACTGAAAGAGTGTGCGAAGCAGTTCATGAACTATATTCAAAAACAAAACGGGTTTATAGTGTTAGAAATGAAAGACGAAATGGGCAGATTCATCAACGATGTCATCGCCACCACCTCGTTCGGAGTAATGTGCAATTCGTACGAAAATAGGGAAAATAAGTTCTTCGCTATGGCTAAAGACATGAGTGACTTCTCGGGCATTAAAGCACTACGGTTTGTGTTGTATTCAATTAGCCCTACGCTGATGAAGGTAAAAATCTTTTATCCATGGAAAATTGTGTATGGATGTTTGTTTTAGCTACTTAGAATTGGAATATTCTCTAGAGAGGGTAGTTTGTTTTTCCGTAAATTAATGAAGGAGACGCTGAAATTACGCCGGGAACAGAAAATTGTTCGTTTGGATGTTGTTCATTTGCTTATAGAAGCACAAAAGGGACGATTCAAGAACGAATGCGCCGCTAAAGATAACGACTCTAATTTCGGTATAGTCGACGACCCTTCCTATAATAAACCATCAAAAAACGATAGTCCTCAAATCACTAACGAGGAAATAACTGCTCAAGCTATAATTTTTTTTGTGGCCGGATTCGAAACTACCTCTACTATGATGTGCTTTGCAGTTTACGAACTGGCACTGAACGTAGATGTGCAGAAGAAGCTGCAGGAGGAAATTGACTGCACAATGAGGAAATGCGACGGTGATATAACTTTTGAAGCTTTAATGAAAATGAAATATCTAGATATGGTAATCACGGGTAAGAGCGATGATCTTTTGTAGTTCCGAGTAAAACTAGGCGAGTTGCAGAAACGCTTCGTAAATGGCCACCAGCACCGGCGTTGGATAGACTGTCGGTCAAACCGTTTAGCATTAAAGCGGAATTATCAAATGAAGCAGACGTGATCCTTGATGCGGGAAGTATGATCTTTGTTCCGATTTTTGCAATACACAGGGACGCCAGGTATTTTCCGGAGCCAGAAAAATTCGATCCGGAGAGGTTTAACGGCGAAAACAAGAGGAACGTAAAGTCGTTTAGCTATTTGCCATTTGGTTCAGGTCCAAGAAGTTGTATTGGTAAGCTTTTTATATCATCATCATAATTAGCCGTGTTGTGCTCAGTATTAAACATAAACATTCGTCTTGCACCGCATTACTCCCTGTTTTACGACATTTTTTCCATCTTAGTTCTGCCACTTTCTTAATGTCGTCATCCTTCTTCTTCTTTTCTCTGTCCAAGATCTCAATCTGATGATCTTATGATATTATAGTAACATGCCCTGAATACTCCCATTTTAGTTTAGTAATTGTCTTTATGATATCAATGAGTTTCATCTTTGATCTATCTCTGAATGTAACGACTACTATTGATCTTTCCGTCATCCTTTGCGTCACCTTCAGTTTGTTTGTTATATTTTACGTGAGCGTTCATGTTTTTATTATTAGGATACGTTATATCACTGGAATAATTTGGGGTAAGACAACGTATACAAGATAAGAAGACCGATGAATATTTTTTTCTTTAATTTGACTATATGACTTGTTCTACTCTACTTCACTATGTCAGTGAGGGAAAATAGACAATAATTTTATTCTGCACTTTTGATTACGATATTTTGTAATTATTTAATATCTTGGCGCACTTAAAGTAGTTTTTTTAATAACGTGCAGCATCAAAAGACTGTAAGAGATGCTAAAAGGGTCGGGGATGAGTATTATAAACAAATTAGGCGCGTTGTACAAATTTACACCAGAATTATCTCAGTGTTTAAAAATAGCCAATGAAGTGGCACTTGGTTGTAACTAGGGATGCAGAGGTTACAAATAAGCTGTTGAGAAGGGGGGTAATGCGTTATCTGGGTAATATCAATAATTTCTATAAAATAACTGCTTTAAGTGAGTCAATGTATTAAACACCTACCAAATATGTTTTAGTGAACATCATTGTTGTGAATACCGCTACGTTTGGAGTTCAAATTAAACCTGAAGAAATATTTGAAGAAGATAATAGGGTCAAGGACATTTTTTGCAATGCTACTAGATGGTATATTTTATAGTCCATGTTCTGATATGTTTATTTTGATATATCAAGAAATGATATATACATAATCTACTTAAAAAAACTTCTTTGTCTTATCCCAAGTTTCTCTAACGTAGTGAGTTTTAAGTTGTTTAATTTTTATTCTTGTTAAATGCACTATGTTGATATGTTTAATGTCTGTCTTTTTTATTATCCATCCTTAAAATTTCTAAATGGCAATTTTTCTGAAAATCATTTCCAGGTATTCGGTATATTTTTGATTTTTTATTATTTCACTATTGTTTATTTGAACAGGGTACCGATTTGCCATGTTGGAAGGAAAACTACTACTGGTCGAACTGCTTAGCAAATATGATATTGTGCCAGTCACACAAACACAAATCCCTATAACATTAAACAAGTCCAGCTTTCCGCTTCGAACAGAAAAAGGTGTATGGTTAGGATTAAAACCAAGGGAACATGGTATTGCGTAATATGATGCAAAACAATCAATGGTTTCAGATTATATTGTTCTCCTAATAAATAACTAATGTAACATATGATAACAATAAAAAAATGAATTTTAGAAGTCACTTTCTTCACCTCAAGCGTATTTTGCCTATTATTATAAGTTGTAACTCGTAATAATTCGGCTTGAACATTAGTTGAGTGTTGTACTAGCAAACTTAACGTATCTTCAGATAGTGAGTAATAGAAGAACTACAACTTAATAGTAGGAGTCGCAACACCACATGTGCAACGCATGATGTTTCTCTTAAAGTTCTCGGGAAAAAGATTATTGTCAAAATAAGGTGCGGCTATTTCAATTCGATTGCATGAATGAAAATTCAAAAAATTTTTCAGATGAAGTCATTGGAATCTTGAATTTTGCGAAATTAGCTCAAGAAATCGCTTTTGCCCCAAAATCAATTCTGTTATAAGTTCTAATTTTTTGTATTTATGACTTTTAATGTTATGTTTCACATTAAGAAAATTACTATTATTTTTTGTACTCCTTTACTCGTTACATTCAGACAATCACGGACATGTACATGAATGCAAAAATCGTTGTCAAACATTTCGAAGATACAAAAACTATCATGACCAAGTGAGGATTAAGACATCGTGACTCTCTTTCTCTTACTAGAGGATGCCTTCAAAAACTCCAGTGGAGAATAAAAGGGATAAGCATAAACGGCGAGTATTTCAGTAATCAGGTTTGCCAACGATACTTTGTTGTTTGAAAATAGTGGGAGATCGAAACTATAGTAGAAGAATTATAAGAAGCCACGTAGGAGATAGGACTCACAATCAATATGACAAAAATAAAACTAATGACAAATAGGAATGATGGGAAGGAGTTACTATTGAATGGACAAAACATAGAGTTAGCTAATGAATACACTTACCCGAGACAAAAATTGACATTTAAGAAACTCACCCAAGCAGCGGAGATCAATCAAACAATTTAAGTTGCAGGGTCGGCTTTTGAAAAATTAAGAAATGTTTTCAAGGAAACATTCACGCAAATTCAAAAAACAAAGACATTCAACCAATCCTTACTGTCTATTCTAATGTATGCTTCTGAGACTTGGACGTTAACAAACAAATATGGACGTGGAACTCCGGTTCCACAGATGTCTTGGGCTTCTATACATAAACAGAAATTTTTCGGCCACTTCCGGTCAAGCCGGTCTCGAGATTTTCCGATCAGGTTGATTTTTGGCGTCTGGACTTGACTTGTGGTCCTTAGTTGAATACTGAAAACGTTATTTCTCTATCACGGATCAAAAATTATAAGGCTTGACAGATGTCAGAAATGACAGAAATAGAATCTTGTCTCCAGCTTGGAAGCTGCCTTGATCAAAAGTTATAAGGAATGACATATTGGAAGCTGGGTCCGCTGAAAACCCTTATTGCATTATTGTAGGACAACTCACCTATGCCAGCTCGCGGATGTGAACCCGGTTGGCTATAGGCTTTCGAATCATAACCCCCTTATATCTTTAGGTTCAGTAGTTCTCGAGTTGAAAGTCGACGAACGGACAGACAGATGTCCGCACCAATTTTATAAGACTTTCCTTTTAAGTATAGAAGCCTAAAACTAGCATGGCCCGTTAACACTATCAGCAGCTTTCTGTCTACCAAACTGTCTTACTAATAAAGAGGATTTCATCACATATTACCGATCACTGGGTATAACTGAAAGAATGCTCATTAAAGTTCCCTTCTTAAATCAAATACTGAATTTGCTGGATTTTTCGTCATTAAACGATACTAAGATATTTGTTTATTTGCAGATCTGTGCTCTGACCATATCCCTATTATATCCACTGTAAGTACTTCCACTACAGTTAAAGAGAAATATGTTGCATTATTCAATACTAAAACAGATTGGCATTGCTTTTTTCTGCGTCGAAATGATTTGCAGAATGGCTGGCGTAGTTTGAAATGTTAAACTGGCTTCTGCTGGAGAAATAATTTTCTGATATAAGTAATATATCAATTTTATTATGCAAGAGAAGTGTTACAATTTTTTGTTTGTGGTTGGGAAGACCGTTTTTCGTTCCAAAGCAACTCTTCTCTTAAAAGTCTGATCTCGTTGATGGTGTGTTGTTGAGTTTGAATAGTTTACTGCATTTAAATCATTATAGAGGTGAGATCTCCTGCTTCTTTTGACAGTTGATTTGTTGTAGGGAAAATATGTTGGTTTTTTGTATATGATATAATATAGTGTTATCCTACGCGTTGTTTGCCGACTTGTGATCTGAAATTGTGCTGTTTAGGTATTATATTAACAGTTATGTGGACCGCTATTGACTGAGTATAGGGAGAGTTGATTCAGTGTGCTTAGGACATCTTCTGTCCAGAATATCCGAATAGGCTTAGAAGCCTTTGTAATTGCCGGTTTACCATCTTTACGATTTTGCGGACATGCAGTGGGAGTCTGGTGCATCTGTTTTACGTATATCTATGGCACTAACAATTTTAGCATTGAGGAATTTGAGGTTTTCTTATTTGTTCTTCTAATCCTACTATTTTATTTTCAATATTTTGCATTTCAAACATTACTTTATTGTTTGGTCTCATTTTTTAGTAATATTTACTACTTTGTGGCATTTTGCCTCTAGAACTTCTTTGGTTAGAATTACATCTATGTTGAAGGGGTTTTCTTCTTCCAAGCGATATGTGTCTCACTATCTTGTTTGCATTTAAACGATCCCAAATTTTTATAAGCTTTAACGATTTGTTTGTATTTTGAACTTATTGTCTTGCATTAATCGATGGTAATAATCTTTGTTTGTCAATAAGGGAATTTCCTAAGTCTACTCTTTTCTGCATAATTTTTGTTTGATTGATCTGAAGCTTCTGGATTTAACAGAATATGATACCTATTAGCATTTTATATTTTTGAATTTGCTTATTTAGTTCATGGTTAGGACTGACCGATGTTTTTGCATTTTCTCTTATAAGATCTTACCTCTTGAAATTGGTTAATAGTGAGTACTTCTGATTTGTTTCTAGTAATTGACATGTTGTCTGCGGTTAGTCGATGTTGATGATGATATTGTGGAAGTTAGATTATAGTCTGTTGTGGTTCTGGCATTAGTGTATTGTATCCGCTGTCATTTTTGAGCCATTACAGTGCACAGAATTTGGGTCTTTCGACGATAAGTGATGTAAATAACGTAATACAGTGTGCTTTCCGCAGTAAAGAATTAGCCTCCCTAGGGAGTAAACTGTGGAATAGCTATATTTGTGATGGTTACGACGTGTGTCCTATGGCAGCCACTGCTTTAGTGGCTGAGAATTATTGAGCATAATAATATTGCTGAGATTGATAATTTACGAATAATATAAGTTTAAATTTGCTGATTAATTAGCATTGTTGCTGATAAAATAATTTAATTAAAATAATTGGATATTATTTGTAAAAATCTTCTAGATATACGTCTGCAACCGATAACACGGTACGGTCACTGATACTGCACGTTGAGTGACCTAGAATGCACTAAGATAGTGCTGTCTGCACTTTTTGGATCGTAAAACTCCACTTTTATTTATATTTATACACAAATTTGTCACGTTGTAACACCTGTTGTTATTTTTGTCCATATTCTTGTGATTTTGATTATTGTTCTCATATTTTCAGTTTATTTTTAACAGTTTTCCTTTTATCTTTCATCTTCTAGTTGTCGAATTTCTATATATATTTTTAAAATTATATAACAACATACTATTTTTTGTTCTCATATTTTTTTATTAATATGTTAGTAATATGTTATCTGATGCAGCTTTATTATTAAGCATGTAAAATTCTATTAACGTAGTCTTATTGAGGTGAGTACCTATATAATTCTTATTTGATTTATTCTAGTCATGTAGAGTATTGTACACTTTATTACAATGCAATAACTATTTTTTAGCAATAAAAATTCGAATACAATAAGAATTATATATTATTTTTGTCTGGACTCTTTAAAAGACTACCTCTGTTAGATAAAATGTATTTTCTTGTTCGTCGGTAATGAAAACAACTACGTCATATAATACGCTCTATAAGATACTTTCACGCATTTCTATGTTATTGTACCAATGTTCTCCGTTATTCGCACACATCAAGGCCTTCTTCCTCTTTTCACTACAGAATTAGTACGTTCGAAGTTCCTCATAGACAAAATCGATTTTAAATTGGACTATTTTAATGACCACAATTCACTTAAAAATTGTCCATAATGAGAACAAATAAGGGATGCTTTCAGTTTAAAATAACAGTATACGGCACTTCTTTTAGTAAAAATTCTGTATTAGACAATCTACTTTTCAATTTGAATAAGTTGTCATTCTCTGCTTTCTTAACGATTCAAATTTCTTCTAGAAAACAGAAAATTAACAACTTTGCCGTCTCTGCTTCTCTCGGAATCAGTTATGTCACACGTGATTCAATTTGCGTTTAACAACACAAACCAGTTGAATCAGTGCACATAGAGAGTTCCATAATTTTTATTTTGCGGTGTGGCATCGATAACTTTTTAACGGGTCACCCTAATTCACCCAGTAATAACGGGCACGTCAACATCATCGTCTCTTTCTACTCTCAGATAAGTTGCAGAATAATATGCATTTGCGGATGCACTGTTAAATACTAAAAGTTCAATTGACCAAGCTGAAAATAACATCGCGGACTCTTTATTTTACCAACTCTAATTTGTTCAGTTTACATAAGCAATTGGCCTGACTCTTATGCAGGTTCTTTGGAATTTTTACTACCTTTCATCGCACATTTTGCAGGAAGATTTTATCTTTTATTAGGACGTGAGAAAGGAAACAAAATGAGTCAAAAATAGGCATTAGTAATGTTAGTGCTTGACACTTTTCCACGCTAGGAACTTTGCGTGGATATAATTCAAAGTATTTATTAGCCTTCCAACACGCCTTTTTGGTTGACTTCTATAACAACTTTTATTTTTTTGACAGATATTTTCTCTGTGTTCTTGGCATCAAGATAGGCATTCATGTGGAAGTTACTCAGGATAACGCCTTTATACTCTTTTATCTTTGCACACATAACAGACGCCAATGTAGGTTTCTTGGTCATCTCTTAAGATTCTAACCTGGATAAAGCGTATTGATAGCTGTTCAGCACCTTGACTTTCTCTCTCTTTCTAGAAAAGCCCGGTTGCAAACTGATTTTTTTGTGCGTTTATCCTTAATGAAATTGTTTTATTTTATTAATTTTGACACTAAATGTGCTATCGGAAATGAAGGACTCTTTCTTTGGTATTTTATTTAGTGTGTCGTACAAATTTCTAAATAAAGTAAATTTTATAAATAACTGTGGATCCGGGAGCTCGCGTAATTTTCTTCAGCCAAAAAGGCAAACTTTTCTAGCGTAGGATCCTCTTTTTTATTTCAACGTTTTGCCCAGTCAAATTTGGATAAACTTATGAGTAACTTTTTAATGGGTTTCTATGTTAGCTGGGAGTCTTGAAGATCTAATGTAACACGTTTCCAACAAAGTTTATCTGCTTTAACAATTATTGACTTTTTTACCTTCTCGATGAAGAGGACCCAAATATGTAATTTGTTTTTTTTGCAAAGTTAATTTACAACGCGCTATAATTTCTTATATGTTTTCGGGATAAATAGTAACGCCCATGTGCACTCTTAGCCGATATTTCTTTGAAATCGGATGAGATCCTTAATAGAAGTGAACTTATATTTTTTTGAGGACTACATAAAATGCTCAATGAAGAGTGGGTTTATCAAAAAATCAAATTTTGATAGTTTTACTTTCAAGCTGGTGAATGTCATCGTGTTCTAAGAAAGAAATGCTGTCATTGTTATAGCTACTTTTGCTGAATTGATTTTTCAAGAACTTTTCATTGAAGCGTTCGTCAAAGTATGGCATCATCTCAAACTCATATCTACCCGAGCACCCACATTTTCTTTTTATTACTTTCTTTATTTTGTTGAAAGCCCTTTGCCATTCCCGGAATAGTTTTCTGGTTTTTCCAAATATTGTGTACCTAGATGTTCGTTCTTAGCTGTTAATTGAGCCAGATATACAGTTTTCTTCGGTTCCAACATAAAGAGCTAGTGATGGCAACTGTAAATGAAATGAACTGAGCATTATCTTTGAAGTGGGTGTTTATCGAATTTATTCACATCGTTCCCGCTAGGGTACTCACGTTGTGGTTTTGTACTTCTAAACTTCTTCGCAGTTTTTTTTAACTTTTTTTTATTAATTATTCAAATTCTGTGAAGGCGGTTTTAGCTGCTCAAGCGCCCGAGTTGTTAAAACGAAATAATTACATTATTAAATAATAACTAATAGATAATTACAATTTCATTATTTTGACATCGACTTGCTTGGTTGCTTATAATCTGATTCAGTAATTGATTTGCAAAAGCCCAACTTTCTGTTTAAAAGACCTTTCTGTTAGATATTCTTTAAAAGTTTCTCTTCCAAAACCAAACGTAGGCCTAAAGTGACAAAAAGTGTTTCTTACTGAATGTTACATTATGATACGAGTGGGATAAGTTGAAAAAGCAAAATAAATCGGATAACGTTTGGTATGCCTACAAGAAGTTGGTCTTTAAAAATTGGTTTCTGATCAAAAATTGATCTATGAACAATCTAAACATATAATTACTCTTAAATGTAATTTATAATTATTAATTTACAGTTACAGTTAGATAAAATTGTGCCTAATATCTAGGTTTTATTCCCAGCACAATTCCATTTGGTGGAAAGTTATTAATTGCATTGTTGCGGACCTTTATAGGAATTTCGGTTTCTTTAACCGGCACAAACTCAAAATATTCCAGGATTTGTGATGCTACCACTTTATTTGCAATAATTGCAAACCGTGAACCTGAAACCGACTTGACATTAAATTAACAGGTACTTTTAACCGAACTAAATTTACCCAAGCATATTCGAGGACCAGCTCCAAATGGAAGATAGGCGTTTGGCTTAAGGTTCGCTTTGTTTGCATCGCTGAATCTTTCTGGGTCAAATTTCTCCGGGTTTGGATAGTAATTTGGATCTCTGTGGATAGGTAATATTGGAATAACACACGGATCTCCCACATTTAACTGCAACGGTTTTTCGTTTGGTAGCTCCGGTTCTATAGTAAAGGGTTCTGTACAGACCCTGTCCAACAACCAACCCCCTGGCCATTTTCTTAAGGATTCTGGAAGTGATTTGTTTTAACAGAGGCGTTTATTATTTGATTTGAATGGTTATGAACTTACCAGATACCACCATATCCAAGTACTTCATTTCCATTAATGTTTCGTATGTAATCCTTCCCGTATCATTTCGAGGAGCTGCTTTAATTTCGTTTTGTAATTTTTCTTGTACATGAGGATTGACAGCTAATTCATAAAATAAGTAGCTCAACGCATTTGCGCTACTATCAAAACTAGCAATTAACATGCTAATTGTTAAACCCACTATATCGTCATTCGTTATATCTGGGAGGTTTTGCAGTGATTTAGAATTGCCTTTACTTTGTTCGTTTCTAGCGCGTGCTACTAAATGTAACAAATCTGGGCGAACAATGCCGTTATCTTCTCGAACTTTTAAAGTTTTGTTTATGTAATTTCTAAACATTTCTACAGCCTCTTCATCAAATATACGCATACCAAACCACTAAAAAATTCATAATCAATAATGAAAATAACTTCAATCTAACAAATTACTTTCATCAAACTTGGTACGAAGGAAAACCCAACAAGTTTCAAAACACTGATATTGGTTATTTTCTTTCCCATCAAATAGAACTCGTTATCAGGATCCTTAAAAGAATTGCACACTGCTCCATAAAGGGATGATGTCAGTATATCCAATGACAATCGGGAAAATACGTCTTTCACATTAACGGAAATCTGATCGTTACGCTCTTTCAAGTAATCCGTGAAAGCTTCTGCGCTTTGTCGCATTAACGCGTGCATTGCTTTCAGCTTACTACTCGTGAGAGCGGGGCTCAGAATGGATCTCTTCTGTTGCCATCCGTCTTTGGCTGCAACAACCACAAGTCATACGTTGTGATGGAGTTGTGTAATACAAACCTTTGAGTGCAAAAAGATTTCTAGCCCATATCGGATCCGCGTCATTGGGGGCAAATTCCTTATGATCCGCAAAATGGGAATGCGACTTTACCATTATCGTTTTAATGAGGTCACAGTCTCGGATTAGAAGAGATGGTTTGAAGCGCACAAAAATGCCCATATACCTAATAGAATAGTACCGTAGCCACCAACATAGTGTTTTGTACTAGATGTTTAGTTATAAACATATTAAATATAATCAAATGAAATATAAAAAAGTAGGCAGGCTCACAAAGAACTCGGTTTGGGGTACTTTGTTTAAAATTGAAGGAATTTGAAAATTATGCTTCGAAAAAAGTCTTAATGTATAAATTGATCTGTCTAGCACTCACCTGTTATTACCACATTTGTTATACAAATCTATAGCCGCCTTTTGGCTTTCAGGTTTTGAGAAGAAATTTAGTAAAGTCTCTGATGGTATAAAGGAAACGCCCCTGTCTTCCCAATAGCGAAAATGTCTTTTAATTTTAAAATACACATATGTAACAAGCACAGCAAGAAGCAGCAGCCACATCTTTGTTCTGCGACTACAATTGCAGTGAATAACAATTTTAAGAATTGCAGTATAAATAGCTTAACACAAAGTAAGGCAGCAGTAAAACAATGACAAAGCCGTTTGCTTATTTCCATAACTTATAAGAGGCGTTCAAGGAGTTTTTAAGTAGCCGCATTTCTGCATGATATATATGTAACGCTTCTGTCAATCTAGATATACATGACGTGTCTAAAAATTTAGGTAAATGGTTCGATATCACAACAGTAACATGGACCGGGTGCTCACTTGGCTATCCAGATACACTTTGAGAAGCGCCGCCTTGTATGGGCTTACACGTAAGTATTAGTCGGATATAGTGATAAATCACAGTAAAATGCAGTACGAGTGAACAAGTTACATATTTGAGGAAACTAGGACGGAGATTTATAAAATGTCGGTGACAGTGTACGGGCAGAAACCTTTAGCTGAAAATGTGTTTGTGATTGGTTTGAACGCTTACATTCTGGTTGGTCATCTCAAGCAGATACCCCAAATATGATCGGGCAATTGCAACAAATTCTGGTACCCGCTCGTGCTCTCTCCTTTCTGGCTCTGGTCTTCAATTCCACGCTGCAGATCAGCAGAATGTGTACGACGTCGTCGAGTTCCTCTACCAGCTTCCGATAATTTAGGATTGAAAGTTGCCATGTCCAATAACAATCTGGACGATGTGCCGTTTAAATTACCCTGTAGCCTGTTGCCCTGTGTTTACCGTAGAGTTGAATATCTGCGCTTGTGGATCCATTTCCGCTGCTTGCCATTTCTGCTCTCGATTTTACTCTCGTCTTAGCATGTTCTTTACGAGCCCGATCGGAATTATTTCGAATATTGGCGCACCTGATCTTATCGCTGTTTCTTTTGTCAACTGCTCTGCACTTTCGTTCCTCTGAGCCCTGATCTGCGCCTTAGTCTATTGAAAATGAATCTCGATCTTAATCGACAGCATCTTTGGAAGACACTAAATCTCAATTGCAAATTCCTCATGGTTCTAAGAACAAGTAGCGCTAAGCTGCTGTCACATAATGCAGAGCATCTTGGGATGACCACACAGAAACAGAAAGCAAAATGGATGAAAAGCTCGGGACATTTAATTTGGCGTTTTCAAATTTCTTTCTGCTTCCGCGCTTGAAGAATGTCATGACACACGGTTTTGAGAGAGCATGTGGCGCGGTTCTGCGATCGATTCTTAAAGAGACCTTTATTGACAGTTTTCAAAAACTATGAACATTGCCAAAAATGTGTTGTTAAGAATGATTATTATTTTAAAGGCTAGCAAAGATAATTTTTTATATCTTTCATTTTGTTTGTTTTCTGATACATGTGTATAGTGACGTCTATATCTGATTTTGTCAAACTGGGTTTGAAACTGTGTTTAACGTTGAAAATTTTTGTAGAGAAGTTATATATATATATATATATATATATATATATATATATATATATATATATATATATAAGTAGCAAACTAAAATTTCGTGGGGTACATTTTTGGCTGGTTAAAAAAATATTTTGAAGTTGACTACGCCTAAAAACTCCTTGACCGCCCACTGTAAATAAAAAAAAAAAACAGTTGGTTTTGTCAGCGCATAGTTTGTGTATAAGAGCAAATTTGTGGACAAATAAATAGTGCAATATAATTCTTGCGTTATATGTGCAAACCATTTATTGCTCATGCTGTGATAAATTACAGATAATTACAATGGTATGTAAATAAGAGTTTGCAACAACTACAAACAACTTGAAGCAAATAGTTTGAATGTAAAAATGGTTTATTGTATATTAATTTTATTATCGCAGGTAAATATGCCAAGTATATTAAAATTACGTTTTTATAAGTGTTTACCATAGAACCCAATTATTACTTTTTAAACGCATTTTAATTAGGGGGTGGAAGAATGAAATATCACGTGCTCACATTTTAGATAAGGGTAGTAAGAGGGTGGCAAATTTAATGAAATGCCTTTCTTGTCAAAAATTCAGTAACGGGGCACAGTAAAAGATTCAAATTCATCTCACTGTCGACGGTTTTTCTCGACACATTTTTTTACTATTGTATCGCATAACATTATACCAAATTTTTTTTTTAAGTTTAGATTGGAAAACATATTTAACAAAAAGATAATATTGTTGCCAGTTCGTGTACAAATTGAGAAGCCTCATTAATTTTTTGTCATATTTCGTATGTCTCTAAGTAAATAGGCATTTGTATTTGTTTTTTATTATTTGTAGTCGTCTAACCTTTTGCGTGGCAAAGTGTGTTCTTCCTAATATTTACTTGTAGTTTTTATATATTTGCTTGAACTGCCAGGGAGGGAGGACTGCCAATCTTTCTTTGATGAGCAGTACGTCACAGACATTTTAAATTATTAGTTTATCAGAGCCCTCTTTCCGTGAGATAATTTAAATTTACGTATTTAGATGGTTCATGATTTATTTACAACGATATAAAACATATGATAAAACATGGGGCCGGCGAAGAGATTGCTCTGTAAGCAATCCCAGAACGAACTTAAAAAAACCTTTCGATTTCGATTTCGAATTTCGGGAAAATTCGAAATCGAATATCTGGAAAATTATTCGACATAGAATTTTTTCTTCATTTTCGAATTCAGCGTAAAATTTCCTATAAGAATCACATTTAAAATCGCAATGTCGAAATTTTCCCGAAATTCGAAGTCGAATATCTCGAAAACTATTCGAGATAGAAACTTTTTGATTTCGATTTTGAAATCAGAGTAAAATTTCCTATAATACTCCATTTTAAAATTTTAAAAAATCCATAATTTTGTGACAGCTACAGACAGACCGACAGACATATAGAATTCAGTAACGAACTTTTTAAGTTCGTTGAAAATTTACATGTGCCACCTATTTGTTTTGAAAGTATTGAGGCATAGCGCAACCTACATATCTATAATGTCAACCACACTCATGTGTTTATTATATTGCTTCATCGAGAAGAAATAGGGTATGTTAGTTTTATATTTTTGTTTTAGTTTTAAATTACTTACATTTCTTGAGACTATTGGGTTATATAGTACTTAAAACTAGCATACAAATTTGTTCTCTAAGATAGAAAAGGAGTTCCTTATTTTCCATAAAGGTGTAATTGCGCAATGTATATTATTAAATGTATGAGACTCCTACACTTGTAAAGTCTTTCAATAATACTATTAGTACGTCGACAGTAATTGCAAAATGTTGCGACTCTCTTTGCTCTTTGGCGTGATGTGATGGTTTGATGAGTAAATTTGTTTATGTAGTCATAAGGGAGGACAGAAGCAACTGCATCTGTGTTATTGAAGTTTTCTTTTTAAACATAGCTATTCTGTGGTTACAAATACTTATGACATTGAATGTGTTTAACAATTCTTTGAGCACAGGAGTTTTCAGTAACGGTGCACAATAGAGAAAGTTAAATTTTGTGGTGCCATTCAATTTCTTTGGAAGAGGATGAGGAAATCTTTAGATAACTTATATTCTCTCAAAACCATTTTTACTTTGGATAACCATATTTAAGCGCGGCAAGACAAGCATCGAAGCCGCGATAGGTCTTGGAGATCGGAAAACAGCGCTGACGCTATAAATAATCGTCTATGATATGAGTAAAAGTAGATGGAATGGCAGAATCTGCCGACATCTTAATTGATCAAGTTTCTTTATTTTGCACAGTGAATTGCACATGAAAAACTATAGCCAAGATGGATGCTGCGTCTGTCCACAGTAGAGCAAAGGCAAATTTGTATGCAATATTTGTTTGCAAGTATTTAAGAACAACCCAACGCTGTAAATTATCTTCACAAAGCATTAAAAGCTCATTATCCTACAACGTATTAAATTAAATATGTGCAAACTTACCAGTTAAGACTACAATTTTTGTGTTTTGTTTTGTGTAATTATACTAATACTAGCGCAGCCATATTAATCTCCCTATAAACTTTTATTTTCGAAATTCACAAATTCTTTAATTTTATTGTGGATGTAATGTTTCTGCTCCGGCATTGGACTTAGCAAACCACGAAAATGACGTAAATCACCACGGCAGCCTCTGTGTATTTAGTCTTTGTGTTTCTGGAGTTTGCACACTTTTTATTTAACTTCTACGCATTCTTTATAAACTTGTATTCACCCAGTTTGCAAATTTCGTAAGAGCTTTCTACCATTTGGACTCTTCCAAAAGTTTCTCAATTATTTCATATGTTTGTGACTATTTCCACCCGCTTCTGATGTAGAGCCTTTCCGTTTTGTGCGCGACGTCGTCGACCTCTCCATATCTGTATTTGACTTGGTGTTTTTCCATCTTCCGGATTTTAATTAGATAAACTCAAAAAATGACGAATCAAAAATAAATTAAGATATAGTCTATTAAGTTTATTTATAAAAATCTAGAATATAATGGTCTTTATCAAATATTATGTGTCCATATGTTGCAGATAAGCACATTACTTACAATTCTCTTCTAGTGTTTGCAGAAGCAACCCTTTACAAGAAATGCAAGGAGCGTCGTTGTAAATAACTCGTCTTGATTTGACCTAAAAATAATTCCAAGACCCGTAATTCTTCTGCGTTGTCTGTTTCTGAATTTAGTTTTTTCATCTTCTTTCTTTATTTTTGCCATTGTCCTTAAACTTTCTTAGATTTTAACATTTTGTTAATTGAATATCTTCTTAAAAATACAATTATTTTTGTGAATTTTTATTTAGGTTTACGATATTTAGCAGCCGGTTTTTATGTATAAGATATAACACATGATCCTATTGCCTTACGACTTTTTTACTTTTTTTTCTTTTAGCTAGGGGAAGAGGAGCGATTTATATTTTTTGGGGTGCCTAGTGGAAACTCTTGAATAGGCAGGCTGATATGTTGTGGATGTTCTAAATTTGGCTTAGCTGTTGTTACCGTTTTATTATAAACGGAATATTTAGGGAAAGAAGATAATGCTTTTTATTTGTTGGTATTTTGATAACCAGATGCATTTACTATTAACATTCCATTAATTAAAATTGATTACTGAAAAGTAAACGTCCAAAATACGATAAAAGGCGTAACAGGACAACGCTCGATCGTATGTTGGGAAACAAGTCAAAAACATCTTAGCTAATGATGGCTAATACTTTGATGAATATTTTTATTTGTTTTACTTGTTAAATAAAGGATGTTTTTTTACAAAAAAAAAATAAACTTTTAAATTCTACCATTGTTTATGAGAGCATAAGTAGTGAATGACGCCATTTAGGATCTGTAGTACACTTTATTATGCCATATCGCTTATTAATATGGAAGTAAGTAAATCAAAGTAGAATTTTGGAGAACCGCATTTTTATTTGACAAATAACATTAGAACCAACAAAATATGGCAGGTAATACCACTTCCTCATAAAACTACAGTTTTTACAAATTTAGTTGCTGTAGAACGTTGTACGACTAAGCAAGGTGCATTTTGTGTACATACGTTTTACAAAATTTATTGCTATGTTAATGCTAGCTTTGTTGTTTGTTTTAAATTTATGACGTGCCTACTGTAAAATTAATTGAATTTTGTCGCTCGCGAAATGTATAAACTTAAAAAAGTTCCAATCATATTTTATATGAAGCAAGACACTGCTTGGCGCGTAAACATGCTACTACGTTAAATTTACATTGCTTTAGTGCGCACAAGCTATTAAAAAGTTCCATTTTGATAAGATACAATTTATTTCCGTTTTCAAGAAAACAGATTATCAATCATAAATAATAGTGACGGTTTAATGAACTTACATTATCAACGAACTTAAAAAGTTCGTTACTGAATTCTATATGTCTGTCGGTCTGTCGGTCTGTCTGTCGCTGTCACAAAATTATGGATTTTTTAAAATTTTAAAATGGATTCTTATAGGAAATTTTACGCTGATTTCAAAATCGAAATCAAAAAGTTTCTATCTCGAATAGTTTTCGAGATATTCGACTTCGAATTTCGGGAAAATTTCGACATTGCGATTTTATGAGTAATTCTTAAAGAAAATTTTACGCTGATTTCAATAATGAAATCGAAAAAATTCTATATCGAATAGTTTTCGAGATATTCGACTTCGAATTTCGGGAAAATTTTCGACATTACGATTTTAAATGTGATTCTTATAGGAAATTTTACGCTGAATTCGAAAATGAAGAAAAAATTCTATGTCGAATAATTTTCCAGATATTCAATTTCGAATTTTCCCGAAATTCGAAATCGAAATCGAAAGGTTTTTTTAAGTTCGTTCTGATATTGCTTACAGAGCAATCTCTTCGCCGGCCCCATGTTTTTTATTCTTGAATCTTAATGAATGCGTATATAGAGGCAATTGTCAATATTAATCTGAATATAACCTTTGAGGTATCAGTGCTCTCTGTACTGTATGCCCTCCATGAACATGATCAAATAACACTTTTCTAGAGAGCAGCTAAGGTGACCGTTAGTTGGCATCCTGGTATGATTTGGAATTTCTTTTTGTCCCACAGTTACAAAGATTTTGCTAGATTCAATGAAAATGAATGTTTCTAGCAAGATGGAGCTACAAGTCAGTTTGTTGACAAATTTATTGGCATATGAGTACATTCAGCTGCGTTCTAGATTTTGAAAGTTGGTTTTTGGTGAAATTTTTGAAAATACATCTAAGGAAATTTTTGTAGTAAATCTATTATTTATTGGTTAAATATAAACCCACTATAAAATATAATGCAACAATGCAGATAGAACAGTACCATAAAATATATAGGTTTGTGCTTAATTTCTGGGTTTTAAGCCCAGCACAATTCCTTGGGGTGGGAAGTTATTGAATCCGTTATCGCGCACCTTTATGGGAATTTCGGTTTCCTCAACCGCCACAAACTCAAAATATTCCAGGATTTGTGCTGCCACCACTTTATTTGTAATAATTGCGAACCGGGAACCTGAAACCGATTTGGTAATTAATTGATAGGAAATCTTGGTCCGTTATATTTACCCAAGCAAATTCTAGGACCAGCGCCAAACGGAAAATATGTGTTTGGCTTAAGGTTTGCCTTGTTTTCATCGCTGAACCTTTCCGGGTCAAATATCTCCGGGTTTGGATAATAATTTGGATTTCTGTGAATGGCTAACACTGGAATGGCGCACAAGTCCCCCACATTTAACTGCAATGGATTTTCGCTTGGTAGCTCCGGTTCTATAATAAAGGGTTCCGTGCAGACTCTGTCCAACAACCAGACTCCTGGCCATTTCCTAAAGGATTCTAAAAACGTTATTTTTTAACAGAGGTGTCTGTTATCTGGTTTAAGTAGTTATAAACGAACCAGATATCACCATGTCTAAGTAATTCATTTCCATTAAAGTTTCATAGGTAATCCTTCCGGAATCATCTCTCGGTGTTGTTTTAATTTCATTGTATAATTTATCTTGTACATGGGGATTGATAGCTAATTCATAGAATAAATAGCTCAAGGCATTTGCACCGCTGTCGAAACCAGCAATTAATAAACTAATTGTTAAGCCCACTATATCGTCATTTGTTATGTCTGCGATGTTTTGCAGTGATATAGAATTGCCTTTACTTTGCTTGTTTCTGGCTTGGTTTAGTAAGTGTATCACATCTGGACGAATGATGCCGTTCTCCTCTCGGACTGTCAAAGTTGTGTTTATGTAATTTCTAAACATTTCTACAGGCTCTTCATCAAATATACGCATACCAAACCACTAAAAAATTCATAATCAATAACGAAAATAACTTCAATCTAACAAATTACTTTCATCAAACTTGGTACGAAGGAAAACCCAACAAGTTTCAATATACTGATATTGGTTATTTTCTTTCCCATCAAATAGAACTCGTTTTCAGGATCCTTTAAAGAATTGCACACCGCCCCATAAAGAGCTAATGCCAGTATGTCTAATGACAATCGCGAAAACGCGTCTTTCACATTAACGGAAAACTGTTCGTTGCGCTCTCTTAAGTGGTCAGTGAAAGCTTCCGTGCTTTGTCTCATTAATGTGTGCATGGCCTTGAGTTTGCTGCTTGAGAATGCGGGGCTCATGATGGATCTCTTCTGCTGCCATCCGTTTTTGGCTGCAACAACCACAAGTCATACACTGCGATGGAGTTGCGTAATACAAACCTTTGAGCGCAAAGAGGTTTCTGGCCCATATTGGATCCGCGTCTTTGGAGGCAAATTCTTTGTGGTCTGCAAAATGTGTGTACGACTTTATAGTTACCGTCTTGATTAACTCGCAGTCTCGGATTAAAAGAACTGGCTTGAAACGCACGAAAATGCCTATGTACCTGAAGAAATAAGACCACGGGTACTAAAATGATATATTGTATCAAGTCAATATATAATTATATTAAATTAAAGAAACAATTATTAACGATAGTTTCTCAAATAATAAAGGTATAATGTTTCCCATAATTTGCATAGGCTCAATGAGATGTGGAAGAATAACTGGTCCAATCAGGTGGTCATCAATAATCCCAGTCCAAAAATTGATGCTAAACCCTTGATGATGATGAACTTTATTATGTGTCATAAATTACCGCTTGATTTTTGTTCTTATAGTTAACATTTATCCTGTAGAACTCAGTTTTCCAAAATTCACTAAGTTTTTATTACATAAAATAGTGACAATTAAGTTATCGGTATTTATAAAACGCAATTATTTACTATGTATGCTGTACCATTTCTAACGGTAGTGATTAATCTATTTAGCACTCACCTGTTAGTACCGCATTTGTTATATAAATCAATAGCTGCTTTTTGGCTTTCGGGTTTCAAAAATAACTGTAAAAATGATCCTGATGATATAAAAGGCACGTTCTTGTCTTGCCAATAGTGGAAATGCTTTTGAATTCTAAAATACGCGTATGCAACGAGCACCGCAAAAAGCACCAACCACATCTTGCTCTTTATGGCTACAATTGTAGTCAAGAATGATTTTACAATGTCGTGTCACTGACCGAGTACAAAGTCAAGTAGTAGCAAAACAACCAAAGTCGACTAAGTTATATGAGTAGCATTCAAAAAGAATTTTGTAAACAAGAGAAATGGGCACAGTTTTACTGTTATGCTACACAACGTAACGCTTCTTCCAAACGAGTTTAATCAAACGTTGTATCATGATATCCGTTGCGTAATAAGAGTTTAAAATAATAAAAATAAAGTTAAAAATAAAACTCGATTCTGACTTTAAACGCTCTTTAACAAGTTAAAAACAAGACTTCCCTATTCGTATAGCCACAATCGCTCGTCTTATTTGTTTGAATTACGACATGTGGCTGCGGCTGTACGAATATCGAAATCTTGTTTACAACTCTTTTGAATTCGTAGTCTGGTTTTAGTTTTTAACTTTATTTTTATTTATTTATTTAATTTGAAGTTCATTGTACCGATAGGTGTTAAACTAAACTTTATATTTATTTAAATCATTTTGGGGCTACGACCATATAAATTATATATTTTTGGTATCTGCATATTACCCTTCATTTGATGTCGAACCAGATGTATAGTATATATTTTTTGCTATTTTTGATTCCTATCCGCTATGTTAGATTTAAAGTGACGTAATGATACAACTACCCACTATACATGGCCTTTGTGGACTATAATAAAGCATTTGACTCCTTGGAACATCACTACATCTGGGAAGCCCTGGAGAATCAAGGAATTGAAAATAAATACATAAGGATAATGAAGAATGTATACACTAACAGCACAGGTAGAGTAAAACTAGAAACAGAGGGGGAAGCTTTCCCTTTACGTCGAGGTGTGAGACAGGGAGACACAGTCTCACTAAAACTTCGGTATCAATATCAATGGAACAAACCTGAACCATCTAAGATTTGCGGATGACATAATACTCATAACGGATACGCAGAACATTTAGACGAATCCAACAAAGCTTCATTTGGCAAAATGTGATAAGTAGTTTAGGAGCTACCAAGGAACAGATGAATACATAGACTCCTAAAATTATAACCCCCCTTTGGCTTTGCCGTAGTCGAGTAGAAATTGAATAATCGAAACTTGAAATATTTTGATTTCGTGTTCGAAACCGGGAAATTCAAATAGATGTTTTAAGAAATTTATGGAACGCCTATTATAATGAATATAACGCTTAGTGTGATAAATACCAGATAAGAGACTATAATTCGTAAACAATTCGTTACCAAAAATTATAAATAACTCTGATATACTACTTTAAATGCTAAAGTACTTTGTTATCATTTAATGTATTTGTCACAGAAATATATGAAATATTTCGAGAAATTATGTACATACGTTGAACAAGTTGAACTATTTGACAAGTTATATGTTAAATTTAGTTTGTAGATTATTTTCTGTTATATTGAATATATATTATAATATATAATATATATATAATAATATATATATATAATAGAATATATATTCATAATATGAATAATTCATAAGGTTGAAAATTGAGACGTGATATCAGGTCGTACGGCCTAAAATTGGAAAAATCTATTAGCAAACAGTTTTCTGCAGTATTTTATGCTGTCGAACAAACTTATCATTGGAGCTTGGACCAAAAGCTTGGATAGAAAGCCATTAAATATATAAGCATACAAATTCCAGACAAACAAGAAGCTAAGTATCTCGGTATGTATTTAGACAGAAGGTTCATATGGAAAACACACTTTACAAAAAAGAGGAAAGAGTTGGACATCAGAATGAAAACATGTAATGGCTCTTGGGTAGAAAATCTAAATTGCCCCTGACAAAGTGCTATTGTACAAAGTAGTGCTAACACCTATGTGGACTTTGGAATCCATTTCTGAGGTTTCGCGAAAACATTGAATATTGAAATAATACAAGGATTTAAAAGCAATACTCTTCGCAGTTTAGCAACCGCGGAATGGCACTTCAGCAATAAAACGCTTCGCGCCAATCTCAAGGTTCCAGAGGCAAAATCAGAAAATATGCAACCAACTTTATGAACAGACTACAGAGTCATCCTAGTGTTAATGACAAATCTTCTAGAAGATGGAAATACCACTCGACTTTTAAATAGGCAAAAAACACTAGATTTCAATAAAACATGTTAATTGTATAGTACTGCCAGTATGTTCATAAAGTTAATCTTACTCATGTGATTTTTGTATTGATTCGCTTAGATGAAGATGTTAATTTGAGTTGCTGACTTTTTGTTCCAGCGTTAAACATCCTCAATGGGCTTCGAGATTACAAAGTTACTCGCTTACTTGAGAAATTTATTTTGGTAAATTTATGTTTTTTGAGACTACTGGGCTAAATACATAAGTGTAGTATCAGCCAATATTAATGCAATAAAAACAGATTGCGCGACTGCAATGTAATCTAGCAGTCGAGGTGAATGTGCACGCGTGATTTAGGACTATTTCACTGGTCAGGCCGGTGAGTGAACACATGTAACATGCGATCGTTACATTTTCAACGACCAAGCAAGTACAGCAACGAATTTGCATTAAGCTTGAACAGTCGTCCGCATAACCTATTCAAGTGATTTAGGAGGCTTGCGGGAACGCTAAAATAAGTATGAATAAGGCATGGTACAAAAAATTCAGAGATAGTTAGGAATCTATTGAAAATAATCTACCTTCTAGACGAGCAGAACCTAGGGAAGTTATTAAACACGTTTAAGTTATAATCAACAAGAATAAGCGATTGACAGTCTAAGAAATTTTGACATAAAACTTACAGTGATAAAATTCGTTTTATGGCTACTGTTACCAGAGCAGAAAGACCATTATGCTGCTTATTCATAATAACTTATTTTAGATTGCTTTGATTACTTTACATCGTAGTATACATCTATCCCTTAAATTTATGTTTTTTTTTTGAGACAGAAGACACCTGAATTTTAAAGGAACAGTACCGCCTTCAGCTAATATACTTGACTCTATTATATAGCTTCAGTGATGCTATACACATCTCAATTTTATAAAAAGTGATGATGCCTTGTTGTGGTGCCCACTTCAATAGTGAATCATAAAAGAGAACTGTACAAACTATAATTATTAAAGAGTTTAAAGTTTTTTTATCACTTTTCCTAAAAGATATTTTCTCCTCAATTTCAAAAGCCACGTGTTTCCTAATAATCTTTTGAGGCAGCGATGAGGTCAGAAAAGTTTTGATTACTGATTTTGTCCTATCGAGAAGTTTAGATGTTGTTACTCTTTTTGAAGCTCCTTTGCTTTTTCTCTTTCACTTTTTCTCTGACGAATACCTCCATGTTATTGTTTTAATTTTGCTTAATTTATTTGTTTGTACTTTCGAGTGTTTTCTTCTGGATGGTTGTTGTGGTGCTGGTTACTATGTCCTCACATGTGATCTTTGGTTTTAAAGGAATTCAAAAACAAAATTGATTCTACTCCTATAGAGTAGTTTCCGAAAGGATCTTAGATAATAATTTTTCAAAACTGACTGGGTGGATGCTATAATTTTGAAAATTTTGTTTTGATTTATTTGTCAGTTGTTTTAAGAAGCCAGAAAACTTTTAATTAAAAGAAACGCTACAGCAGCGCCCAAGGGTTGAGCAAGATAACTGCAAACAATAAAGATAGAAAATGCATGCGAAATGATTTCAAAATAAAAAACTACAGTTGCTAAGATCTTTCCAGGTGAGAGCTAAGTTTTGGCTTTGAGAGGTGTAGCTTCTTCCTTCTTCGTCAATTCGTAGTAAGTTGTTTCGATTCTGAGGTGTACTTGTGTACCTAAGTTTTATCACATGTAACAGTTCTGTGTAAAGAAGCCGCTCCTTCAGCTTAGTTATGTATTAATAGTTGTTTGCACACTTGTAGACGTTGGTGTTTCAAAATCAAAATTTGTCAGTAATGACTGATCGAGCACCGCTGTAGTTTACCACGAACTTAACAACAATTTTATCAATTATTAGTCGGTTGTCTTAGAAGGCGGCGAACAATGAGAATATTCTTCTCAATACGCTCGGGAGACGTTGATGGCCTTTATTTTTAATTTTTATGCAACGTATTAAAGCACCTTTTTCTTTGACATCGTATTACTAATTAAACCTAAAACGTCTAGAAGGGACTGCGTCTCTCCGTTTAGCTCATGGCACGTCAATGAATCCATTTTATATTTAATTTGCTCTCCTATAAAAAATCTTTTGTGGTAAATATTATATTTTACAGTTTTGACTTACCTTTCGATAAGTTGTCTTTCTAAGTCGAACTTTATATTCTTCAAATTCTTAAAACTACACTCAAGCAAAAAAAGGGCCGTGACTCAAATAGTTGAATTGCTAGGATATAGAATTTTGCTGTAAAAAAATTGCTTGCTGTTGATTAAAACCTGAAATTTTCATTATTTATATAGTTACTAGACTTTCATTTAATATTTGTTGATGTACGAGAGTGGTTTGATAAGAAAAGTAAAAAAAAAATAAAAACAATGTTTGGAGAAAATTAATTTTATTTTTTAATTTGGGCTCTATATCGAGCCACATACTTAGACTAATGAAATGACAATTTTTTTGAAACCATCTAAAAACTTTTCCTAAAGGCTGTAAAGTATTAATTAACGACATCGATGGTATCCTTTCGACGGGAATTTTTCCACCGAAGCAAATTTCTATATCCGTATTCAGACAGAAGAGTACAGGGAATAATTCATTTAATTTTCCCATTGTGACGGTAGAATTTTATGGCGGCCAGTCTTTGTCGTGTTCTTATTCAGTTCTCCAAATAGTTTGTTCTTTTACCTTATTTTAAATAATTGTTCAGGATGACTTCTTGGATATTTTAAAAAATACTATTGTTACCTTCCCAGCCAATAAAACGATTTTTGTCTTTTTCGACGCGCTTTTATCTTTTGTTGTCTATTGTTTTGACTGCTGCCTTGTCTGTGGTATTTTTTATTGGTTAATCCATGTTTTCCCCTTTGGACAGCGATTAGGCATTTGCAAATACTATGTTTTTGACCAATAGTCTAGAGACGACGCGGTATCCATCTTGTACACAGTTTTTTCTTTTTCTTTGTCTAATCCACCTTA
Organism: Sinelater perroti; assembly: GCA_036346155.1. Classification (NCBI taxonomy): domain Eukaryota; kingdom Metazoa; phylum Arthropoda; class Insecta; order Coleoptera; family Elateridae; genus Sinelater; species Sinelater perroti. The sequence goes on from JARFIY010000201.1 coordinate 2,053,137, forward strand.
ACTTGAGCAACCTTCTATTGTTTTGAAGTGCTTTATTGTTGCATAAATCTATAATATATAAAATAAAATCAATGTGCTACTTTGGCTAAAATTTGACCTGCTTGTATTTAAAGAGTGACCTTTCTCTGCCACTACAGAATCAAACCAATTGCGGCTCCATTTAGTAGAAATTTATGTGAACAATAAAAATAATTAACAAATTACGTCTTCAAAATTTCACTAAACATAAAACAGCACTTTCTGGAAGAATTTGTTTATTTGGTTGACATCTCCACTATGTGCTTAAAGTTCAATTTCTAGTTTGCTTTGTTAATATTAGAAAAATCAACCTACTTTTTATCCCAAGATACATTTTGAGCGATGAAATGCTTGCTAGGGTTATTTTAATTTTGGCAAGTTTTATCACATCCTGGTTCCTTTTGGGCAGTCAATTTGTGTCACTTAGCGGAAATGCTTTGAGAGTTGGAATTCTATCGACCGTGACTGGGTAATTGGCTTTTCTTGAATAGTCTGTACGTTTTGAACTACTTACATCGTGTATATAAATGGTTTTGGAGATGGTATTAGGAAACAAAATAGAAGATTCATACAAAATTAAATTTATTGAAATTCAAAATAATCGCTATCCTTCACAACACAGTTTTGCAACGGTCATAAAGTTTTTCGAATCTGCCACCAAAGGTCTCTTTAGGAATCGATCACAAAAGTGCTTGGTTACCTTTTGAATTCTGAATCGAAATAGTAACACCAGGTTCATAGTTTGCAGAGAGGTTGATTTCGTCTGTCGGGAACAGATTTTGTTCCTTCCTAAATAGCTCCTTCGTCATCAACCGTAGAGTCAATCGCTAATCTCGTGCCAGCGTTTGTTGCACTTACTTGATTATGTTTGAAGTTCTGCTTGTCAATGGTTGCCTCAAACGTTTTCTTCCAGCCGAAAAATCGTTTCCGTTCTGTATACTTGCATCAACATTTTATACGTCTTTGTGGCCGTTTCTTACGATGTTTGTACTATGGCCCTACCTCTTACACTGAATACGTTCGATTGTCCGCAGCGAGTTTACTCTGACTGTTACGCATATTCGACGCTAGATGTTTCTGGATAGTCATGTGCATCTCCATGTTATCGTTGAAATATCGGATCATTCACTGAACTTTTTATACACTTCTTATATGCCTTGCGTGAACTAAGACATGTTTGTTTTATAACTACATATTTTTCTTATTGTCTTCGTCACTTCTTAGATTTTCTCGTACATCTTTGTAAATATGGATAATATACAATGAATTAAATCAATTATTTTATTTTATTTAAAAAAGTGAATACATGCAGAAAGTCATAGTTCCTCTAAAAGACTCTTAAAATATAACAGTATAGAAATGGTCGCTAACTAAATGAATTATATAGTCTTGTGTTAAAAAAAACTAACAATTATTTGGTTTACACACTAAGCATTAATATATAATACGCATTATTGTATTTAATGCAAAATAAGAAAATTAATATCTAGGTTTGACGCCCAATATAATTCCGTTGGTTGGAAAATTAGCCAAGCTGCTGCTGCACACCTTTATGGGTATTTCGGTTTCTTTAACAGGAACAAACTCGAAGTATTCCACTAATTGCGATATGACAACTTTACTCGAAAGGATTGCGAAACGTGCCCCTGAAACAAGCTTGCTGTCAAACAAAGATGAAACTCACTTAAACGTACCTAGGCAGTTGCGGGGACCAGCCCCAAACGGAAAATAGGCGTTTGGATAAAGGTTCGCCTTGTTTTCATCACTAAACCTTTCTGGGTCAAATTTCTCCGGGTCTGGATAGTAATTTGGATCTCTGTGGATTGCTAATACGGGAATTGCGCACAAATCGCCTTCGTTAAGCTGAAGCGGTTTTTCGTTTGGCAACTCCGGTTCTATAGTGAAGCTTTCTGTACAAACCCTGTCTAATACCCAGCATCCAGGCCACTTTCTCAACATTTCTAAAAATTTCTAACGTAAGCATATTTGTATTAGTTTGATTATTTGTGAGCGTACCAGATACTATCATATCTATATATTTCATTTGCATTAATGTATCATATGAGATTCTTCCTGTGTCACCTCGAGGAGCTTCTTTGACTTCTTTGTACAGTTTTTCCTGAACATTAGGATTAAGAGCCAACTCATAAAATAGATAGCTTAACGCGTTTGCAGAACCATCGTATCCAGCAATTAATAAACTAATTATCAAGCTCACTATATCGTCATTAGTTATGTTTGGAATGGCTTCGAGTGATTTAGAATCTCCTTTACTTTGCCCGTTTCTGGCTTGGTTTAGTAAGTGTATCATATCTGGACGAATGATACCATTCTCTTCTCGCATTTTCAGATTGTTGTTTATGTAATCGCTAAATTCTGATACGGTTTTCTCTTTAAATACGCGTATTCCAAGCCACTAAAAGTGATAACCATTAGATAAAGACAAATGAAAATTTATGGTGTTAATTGCCTTCATTAGAGTGGGAATAAAGTAGAAACCGACAAGTCGCATGACATTAATGTTAGCTATCTCCTTTCCTATTAAATAGAACTTGTTTTCTGGGTCCTCGAACGAATCACACATCGTTCCGTAAAGAGTCGATGTTAGTATGTCCAGTGATAGGCGCGCGAACAGTTCCTTCAGATTAACGGAGAACTGCTCTTTGCGCTTCCTAAAATGATTCGTGCAAGCTTCTGCGTTTTGTTGCATCAGCGCGTGCATGGCTTTCAGCTTGCTGGTTGAGAGAGCGGGGCTCAAGATGGCCCTCTTCTGCTGCCACTCTTTCCCTGCAAAACCCTCACTATAGGCGCTTGTGAAGAAGGCGAGTCATACGAACCTTTGAGGGAAAACAAGTTCCGGACCCATATCGGGTCTACGTCCTTGGGAATGAGCGGCTCGTGGTCTGAGAAGTGGGCGAACGATCTCACCGTCACCGTCTTGATCAATTCGCAGTCCCGGATTAGAAGGAAGGGTTTGAAGCGCACGAACATGCCTATATACCTGAAAAAATAATCCATAGGTTAAGTTTTGTTAATTAAAGCTTGTTAACTTAAATTTTTTTATGAAAGCTTTAGAAAGTGATGAAGATATGATTGAAAATCTATTTGTTTTATGATAGATGACAGTACTGTTTGTCGTGACGTTAGTCCCTCGTAAGAATACGCATCTAAGGTATATTGTGTTTATACGATTACTTTCACTTACAAATCTGCTCATAAGTGAACTTACGTTGTGAAGTGCTGCCAACATGGCTAGTTATTTATATCAGCAACAAGTACGGACAAACGAATGAAAATAGTTGGGAGGCTGAACGGATCTAAGAAAAAACCTGTCCTCACAGACATCAACTTGGAATATTAAAATAGCAACCTTTATATCCAAGACAATAAACTGTGTTGCTTTTCTTATTTGAAGACCAAAGTTATTTTTTTGATACTATATAGAAAGATGAAGTAATTTGCCGTTCGCATTTTTTTATCTATAATTGAAAATAATAAGATTTTTTGAATACTTTTCAAAAAATACCTGTTTGGCACCAAAAATCAATTGTTATAAATACTTGCCAACCAGATCACAGAACCAATCCTAACCAATAGGTCTTATTATCATATTATCTAAGCCATTGATTATTATTGTGACATCTGCCAGCAATTTCATGGAATATTAGGAGGCTTTTACTATAGTGACCAATTGACAAATGACGTGGACATTTGGTTGAAGTAACGCGCTATAGTTAAATTCCTGTCGGCTGTAAGGTATGCGTCTGTTAATATTTATTGACAAATGGGTGCTGTCTATAACAAGCGGTGGGTAAGAAGTATGAAAGAAAAATTAAGCCAGAACAAATCTGCATGACCAGACTCGATCTTGCCAACAACTTTAGTAGTTAATGCTTTTCTTCTTCCGGCTGTCACTGATGACAAATCCTTGACACACAATTACAACTAGAAGAACGAGCGGATAACGGCATAATCTACATTACTACTATCATCTCTAGTTAATAAGTGAAGATTTTGAAAAAGTTTTGAGCTCGATTGTAGCAAGTGAAGCCTGGTACCAAGACAATTCTTCAACATGACTATGTTTATCCTCACTACAATCAACAGGTGCAAGATGCATTACAGGGCTTAAAATGTTGCGATACTATACTGCAAAGAGACAGCGTCACACTAATAATGAGAGGGTACAAATAGCTGTGCGTCGCTGATAGCGGCTGTAGAATCCTAATTTCTTCTCCAATGGAACGAAGAAACTTGTTTAGCGTTGCCATGCATGTCTGAATAGAGATCGCGATTTTTAAAACACCCTCCTAAGTAGCCCCCTAATGACAATTCTGAAAAATTTTAAGTCTGCCTTGTTATGCACCTAGAAACTCGAATTATTCATTTGTTTTGAAATATTTTTTTTTTAATTTGATATGTCATATATTTTATCACGTACATAGGTTTAGATAGCAAATCCTATAGGAAAATTTTAAAATAGATAAATAGTGATTTATCTCATTTTTTAATATTATCTACAATATTGCAAAAACGCTGTGTTTAGTGATTTTGTTATAACCAATAAATAAATACGCACATTTCTAGCCCTTTATTATATAGGTATGTGGATAATATTTACTTTAAAAAAATGATAACAAAGGAAAAATGTTTTCGCTCTATCTATTGTTAGTTGGAACACTTAGTTACATACCTATTATTTCCACATTTGTTGTACAAATCTACGGCCGCCTTTTGGTTTTCAGATTTCACAAACAAATTCAGAATTGATCCGGAAGGTATGAAGGGCACACCTTTGTCCTTCCAATAGCGTAAATGCTTTTTAATTCTAAAATAAGCGTAAGCAACTAGTACGGCAAGAAGTATCAGCCACATATCGAGGTCTTGTACTAACTGTATGCTGAGTACAGTTTAGTACAGCAGAACTACGAGTTTATATTTCATCATTTATTGATTTATTTTATTTTTGATTAATTTTTTTATTTATATTTTTGTAATGTATTTATTTATCATTGATAAACATTCCAAAAATGTAAATAGGAAGTTTATCTTGTTAACAGGATTAATAAGAACATTAAAAAGGTCTACTTGTTGCAACTCCATCAAGCGGGGTGATGGATAATGTCATATTTTGTTTTTTTATCTATATGATTTATGCTACACGTTCAAAATGAGCAATGCCATGCTTTTAATTTATCTAAAAATGTGATTAAGGTTTAAGGAGGTCAAGATTACGTAATAATTTCATGACCTCTGTTCTGGTTGCGATTAATTTATTTCAACTTTTAAGCGAGTTAAAATTTAAAATTGAAGTTCGATATAAAATTACAAACAAAACATTGAGACTAGTAATATGAACAGAAACAAACCAATAAAGGCGTAGAAAATATTTATTGCTGTAATGTGAAATAAAAACGCTAATTTACTACAAAGTTACTAGAAAAAATAAAGAAACTTGTTGCTCTCAACACATATCTAGCATTCTCATAAATACTATTAGAAAATCAAGTCCACCATTATTTTACAAAGCATATCTATGACTTTTACATAGCAGGTGTGTTTAAAAATTGTCTGTTATTTCAATGCTAACATTCAGAAACACTTCAAGAAGCGCCACCTAGCGTGGAATATACGTAACCGGCAAGATAAACCCGCTAAGGGCAGTCGAACGTAGTCAGTGTGAGAGGTAAGATTACAGTGCAATAAAGTAACAAGTGAACATCAAGTTCTACTACAAATTGAGATGCCTCACCTCAGCATTTGTCTTTGTACAAGATTCGAGAAAACGTACAGGAACTTAACTGGTATTTAACGATCGTATTGGGTATCTCGACTTGCACTTCTCAGTCTCTGACTTTGCCCATATTATTTGTGGTCATCACGCGTTGTTGGGTTGGCCCTTGCAGTTTCGAATTGCTTCAGAAAATTCTTGATTGCATTTAACATCAACGTATTGTTCCGGAAGCACAACTGCCCCTCGTGGAATCCTTCAGCTTGCCCGACCCAGTTCTTGAGCCTTGTAATAATAATTTTAATTTATTATTTATTTTGTCTACCACTGTTAGCAGCTTGGTAGCCTTAAAACTTTTTGGATAGTGTGGGTATTTCTTTCGCAGCTTTATAATTAACCGAATATCTTGTTTTTCCCAGCAGCTTGGAAAATATTTGTCTCGCAGGAACTTGTTGAAAACTCATACAAAACGCGTTGGTTTGTATTCCAAGGCTTTCACTGTTATATTGGTTGATATCCCATCATATTCCTGCGTCTCTTTGGAGTCTATACGCACTCCAAATATCTCGACCATCCCCGCGGTTTCGCTCCTGATGCTGTCTTGTTCGTCATATCCATGTAGACATCGTGCTTTGGAAAGAATACGCTTAACAAGTACTCGACGATCTCCTTCAGGCTATGCGTAAACGCACTTGTCTCTAAGTACTCCTTGTGCGGTTTCTCAATCATTTCTTCTTTAGATTTGCTCATGCAGAATTTTATTCATTTTTTGCTCGCATTTCAACAGGTTTTAGCAAATGCGATTCGCCTCGTGGTGAATCTATTTTTTAACTGCTCTATGCTCTGTGCTTGCATTGAGCATCTGCTCTCTAGCCGCATATCGCCCGTCTCTGCTACTTGCCATCTCTGCTCTCATCTTATTTTCACCCTAGTTCATAGTCGGTAATTTACAAGCCCTATTTGAACCATCTCGAATATCTGCGGTCTTCGTTCTGCCGCTGCCACTTTGGTCAGTTGGTCCACAAGCTCTTTGGCCTAGGGAATAGGAACTCCATTTCGGCCGACTGCTCTGTGCCTGTGGACATATGATAGGCACTCTAGAATGGCTATTGGCTCACCAGAAGCTGGTGCTCCAGTTTGCGAGATTTGCTCGATCCCAGTAAATTTCTTCATCTTCTTGACTACGATGCGACTCCTGTTCTTCCGTCCTTCGCCCGCGATCTGTCCGTGTGTCCCGTTTCCTCTGCAGATCGAAACTTAGAAATTTTATTGCCATACATGATTAGAAGTTATCCTTTCTATGAACCATCGTCTCGAGAGAAATTCCATCCGGAATTTAAGCAGAAATCCAAGAACGTGCTACAGTGGTTCTGAGATTGATTTTTAAAGAGGTCTTTGCTGACAGTTTTCAGAACCTTTATGAGTGTTGCTAAATTTTTTACAGGTTAATAAAAATAATTTATTTGAATTTTTTTGTTTTCTGATACCATTCACCGAACTTTTTAGACATACCAAGTAGGATTGTTATTGTCAGTTGTTAAAGCTGATAGTCGTATTCTGTTTTATCAAAATATTATTGTTGATTAACAATGGTGTAGGAGAATAAACAAATAGTATCACCTTTAAGATTCTGCAGCTTCTCGGTATTAGCCGAGTTTTGTACTATTAGACTATCTAATGAGACTGGAGATGTTAAGAATTGTCAAAAATCTGGAAGATTACTTTCAGTTTGTATTGATTAGAAAGATTAATTAAAGTCTTACGTAAAGATGCAGTTTTCTAAAACTTTGACATCTCGCATTATCGATCACAACCTGGTACTAACTGCTTGAGAAAGTTAAGAGAGAAAAATTAAAACAATTGTTAACTGAGTGTGCGCATGATGGATTCTGCTTACAGATGAAAAAATGTTTACAGTAGAAGAAGTAAAGAATTATCCAACATCTGTAACAGTTTGGTCGGGAGTCTCTTATCATAAAGTAACCGATATGTATTTTTGTAAGAAGGGGATCATAACTTCGACCGCTGTGTATCTACAGACTGTTTTAGGTGTGGCAAAACCTCCAAATCACTTGCTTTTTTAAAATTAATCTGGGATATGCTAATAAGACTTTGTACAAGTACACAAAGCAAGTCACATTAGACTTAGATGAGCAACACCGTACTTTATTTTTTAAATATAGACGATTGGCCTTTGAGTAGTCGAGACCTTAATATTTTAAATTATAAATTATGGACAGCTTTACAAGCTTGGTTTTCTCAAGAAGACTTTCCAATAACGACTAAACGGAGCGAGTTGTAACGGATACAGTTTCTAATTGATGTAGTGCATAGACTAAAACAAGCAAAACAGAAACAGAAACATAAGGAAAACTTCAGCAATTTGCTCAGGCTGGCGACGCGGAGCTGTTAGTATTCTGGAATTAAATGCGTAGGTATTTAAGCATGTACGAGGAATGGTCAAGAAGAGAGTTGCTGTTAGACATATTTTGTGGTGAAAATAAATAATTAGTGATAATATTAGCACATTGTAGAGGTAAATCATGTTTGCATATTGTCAATCAATAATAGTGAAGCGGAAATAAATAATCGAATCTGTAAATTGCGTTTGTTACAATTGGTGTTAGAAGTGGGATTTATTGCAGCTAGTTAAATTAGAAGATCGAAATTTAGAGCCTTACGCCGTAAAAGCGAAAACCCATTCGCGTATATGTTCTGCAAATTACAATAAATAAAGGTATATACAAAAATAATTCCATAAAAGCAGTCAGGGATTTAAAGGCGACATAACAAGAAGTTAAGGTAGACACAAAAAAATAATCCAAAGAATGGAAGAGGGACTGAAAAAAGTTAAAGGTAAATGCGGAAAAACACTTTGGAGTTTTTAGAAAAAAAGTTGAAAGAGAACACGGAAAGTAGTCGGGAAGTTTGAAAGAGAGGTTAGAAAAGTTAAAAATATAAGTAAATATTTAGTTGCAACCAAAATAAAAAAGAATACATCATAAACCTGAAACTTGACTGAGCCTTAAGAGTGACGCTGCAATGGAACTGCCAACAAGCCAAACGACAATGGCAAGAAATCGGTGCCCGAAGTCAGTGCCAGTGGGATTTGTTGAAGTTAGAAGGTAAATTTCTGGGAGGAACCTTGCAGAACCTCAATGGTGCTGACTTTAAATCAGGGCTATTAATGCCGAGAAGGAAATCCTACGTTGTCTAGATGATAAGCCATCCGGAGAATACATAGAATGTTTGAAAGCGGTTCTATTTAGTGAACTGTAAAGAAAGAAGACATAAAGAACTCATGCCGAAAAGGGAAATCATTTACATCAGAAAATAACTTCTATAGAAAAAAAAGCATCTATAAAGTATGTTCAAAAAGTAAGCAAACTGTTCAAACTTTAGGCTACTGCGTTCAGTATAACCTAAGGAATAACCTCTAATTTTCTCTTTAGTAGTTCATTGCTTAGTTCTGGTGCTATTGTTTTTTGAGTTAGAGGTAAATTGTGTTGTTTACCGATCTTTGTGATGGGTGATTTACGGGAATGTTGAAACAAACTTACGTCATTAAGTTATATTTAGTGTAATGAGTGGTTTACTCGGCTTAAAAGTGGTTGGAAATTTTTCAGAAAAAATAAAATAATTGATCTTTCCTAATCTCTTTACTCTTCCTTCGTAGCATCAGTTGACTTTTTTATGTTCCCCAATTTGAAAGTCTTAATACATTGGAGGAAATTAAAACTAATTTGGTACAGACCCTGAAAGATATCTCAAAAAACGAATTATGAGCACTGTTTCAAGGAAAAAACATCGCTGAGAGAATATTTAGAAAGTAACAATGATCAATAACCAATAGTCCATAAATCAATAAAAAAATTACAAATATACAATTTAACTACTTTTTTATAGACCTCGTATGAGGCCACCTAATGTAAAAAATGAAAGAGAAAGAAAGACAATCGAGATTTCCCAGATACGGGCAACGGCAACAAATATACCTTCTTTGCTGTCAGTTGTTTTACCATGTACTACCATCAGAATATATGCAACTCCAAGGTGGTGAAGCGATTCTTTTATAATTCTTTCCACAAGTGACGTAGGTCACCACAGTTTGGGATCAGAACAGCCTTAAGGATGGAGTAGCGTAGCGGTGGATTCTAGCAAATTGGACCTTCTTATAAGAGCTATGAACGAGGTGAAAAAACTCTCGGGAGTTCGGTGCGATTCCGAAGAAAGTTTCCAATACTCGGAGTTGCAAGAATTTCAAAATCTAGTGCTTATATGTGTAATGTTGTAAAACGAGTTGCTGTTGGACGTGGTCTGCAAGATATCTAAGCGGTCTGTAGAATTAAACAATTACAATAGTACTAGTTCATTAACTAATTAGCTGCTAACCCATTGTACAGATGAACCGTGTCTGTATAGTGTAAAAATAATTGTTAAATAAAAGTAAATAATAGAAACCCTTAAATTCATCCCCTTACACAAGTTGTTTGTTATTTTATTAATTTAAATATTAATATTTTACAGAAAAAAATAGACAATAACTAAAAAGCTTTTTGAAGTAGCAAAGTTTTTATCGTTTAAAATGATCACAATACAAACAGCGAATAAACTGATTGCGATGATAACTCTAAGACCGCAATCCAAAAAAATCTAAACCCTCATAAGGCACCAGGATATGACATAAAAAGAAAAGTACTCAAAGAGTTGTCAGAAAAGGGTTACAAGTACACAACATACTTGTACAATGCAATATTACGACTAAGATACTTTCCCGAACAATGGAAGGTACCCACCATCTTTCTCATTCCCAAACCTGGAAAAACTGTTGAAGACGTAACGTCCTATAGACCAATTAATCTGCTGCCGATCCTGTCAAAAGTCTTTGAAAAGGTACTACTTGAGAAAGTTATACCAATACTCATAGACAACAATCTAATACCTGAACACCAGTTTGGCTTTCGAAGACAACATTGCACAATAGAGCAAGTGCATAGAATATCAGTCTCAATCATCAAAGATTTCGAAAACAAACGATACTGCTCTGCAGTCTTTATTAACGTTAAACAAGCCTTTGATAAAGTCTGGCACGAGAGCCTACTTTATAGACTTAAAAACATCTTTCCATCAGACGTCAGATCTTCCCTCCTCGCAAACAACAAGAGTTGCTACTTTTGCAGATGACATAGTTCTACTATCATCACACCCTGACCCTACTACAGCATCTGACCATCTCCAAAACCACTTGCTCAAAGTGGAAAGCTGGTGCAAAAAGTGGCGCATACAAGTCAACGAAACAAAATCAACGCATGTTACCTTCACCACTAGGCGGGACAAATTGTCCACCGGTTCAGTTCAATAATCAGCAGATACCCCAAGCAGAGAGCGTTAAATATCTGGGAATACACTGGGACAGACGGCTAAATTGGAAGAAACACATATGGCTTCTAGGCAGAAAATCCCAGTTGTCGTTATCCAATAAAATACTACTGTGCAAGGCCATAATCAAACCAATCTGGGCATATGGCATACAGCTGTGGGGTACTGCCAGAAATTCGAACATCGATATTCTGAGACGCTTCTAGTCCAAGGTTCTTAGATCAATGGTAGATGCGCCATGGTATGTCCCAAATGATGTCATACGAAGAGACCTCAACATTCCATCAATAAATGATGAAATTCAGAATTATAGCAACCGCTATAAGGATAGGCTCAGAGCACACCCCCATCCACTCGTGGAGCACCTAATGGAATCGGACGATGAACAACCAAGGTTAAAAAGGTTTAAATTCTCCGAACTTCCAACACGTTTTGAGTAATGTGATCAGTGACAGTGTAATGATTACGCTAGAACTAGTTTAGTTTAGTTTAGTTAGAGTAGGTTAAGTTATTTGTCAAATCTTAATTGTATCTATTAAGGAAATAATCAATAGGTTATTTTCCAACATGGTATTAAGTGGCGAAGCGAAGCGGAGTCACTTACTAACTTTATGTTGTCCATCTGTCTGTGCGTCCGTCCGAGCAAAAATTCGAGAACGGCTGGAAATTTCCAAATTCTGTTTTCACCAATCGACAGGTCACCAAAAAGGCTTGTTTGCTAGTGATTTTGAAACTGATTGGTCAAAGGTCAGTGTGGTCAGACTGCTTCGCCACTTCGCTATGCATTGCAAGCTTTGCAGGTTTATTTGTATACAATGTCAAAGTACTTACTGAATGTTGCTGAGCATCAGATTGTAAAAAAATAATAAATAAATTTAAAAAAAATGATAACTATAGTTATTTGCATAAAATATATTGCACCAAAATCAAGCCCAACTGCAAAAAAGCCATGTCAATTAAAAGTTTTTTGACCCTGTTGCCTTGAAATTTTAGCTTTTACAATAAAAATATACACAGCAGTTGGAATATTGCGTAGTTATGCTATCAATATTTTCGAGTTGATTGACTTAATAATGTTGGTATGTCAGTGCCACTTTAATTTTAATCACAATAATTTCCTATAGCCACGTAGAAGTGAAGATAGTCATTCTCATTTAAAAATGCGAATAAAGACTTCAAAATCAAAAATTTAACTGCCAGAAACGCTTTAACATTTAATTACTTTCGTTGTGCTTTTTGAATAACAATCGCAATTACAAACCGGCTATTGATTAGTATCATTACATTATGCATTATAACAGGTGAACATATTAAAACAATTCCTGAGGTATTTACATTACCTCACAATTTAGAAGCGACACGTTATTGAGAAGCCAGGTATTCAAATCTCATATGTTTGTTACTTGGCGAGCGAGGTTGAAAATGTGACGTACATACGTCGCATTCTTATTACCAATACAAAGAAGAATACTACCCAAATTAACATTGACGCAAGCTAGGTTTTTCGCCTCTTTAATGCTAAGCAGAAGGCTGCTACCATGTTTAAAGTTTTCAAGGGCTACGGAAAGACTTCTCTACGAGGTAGTCGACGCGTATTTCGTTTTGTTATACGGCCCGTGTAATTTTCTGTAGCCAAAAATAATAATGAGTCACAATGATAAATCAGAGAAATTTTCCATGATTGCTTTGTAAAATAAAGTAGGAACTTTTCTTATAGTTACTGGGCAGCGTTACCACTGCACGTTATATTTATGTTTTATGATGTTTGATATAATTGAAACGTTATGGTCTTTCTAAGTTATATTTATATAGATAAAATAAATCCTTGTCATTGAGATACTCAAGATTATCTATAACGAAACGTTGAATCGTGGGTTATTAGCAACCTACATGATTTATAATTGATTGTAGTTAACATGTTAAACAGACAGTTTTAGTTCCTAAGTGTGCATGCACGTAATTAAAACTAACATCGCATATCCTTACGGTGATTAAGAAACAAAAGTGATTAACGGGTTACTACGCTGCTTGCAATTACATTAGTTTCTACGCACCAATCGTTAACAAAACTCATTTCGCTCTTATATTTACACTTGAGAAACATCATCACCGATAAAAAAAGCCCTTGTTGCCAACTCTCGCTCTACATCTACTAAAACAATCTACAAGGTTAAGTGAGTCCGCGCGAACTTCTGGAAATTTCTGGAATTATTGAAACCGCTCCTGCTACCCGGATTGTTAACTTATGATTTATTATAACAACAATAAGATCTAGTAACTATCGACTGCATACCATTATTACAGATAATCTGATGGTTGATTATTCAATTTGTGTTTATATAATCACGCGTGGGTTTTCAATTTATCTCGATTGCACTTGCATTTCGTCCATTATTTTATTATCAGAATTAAATATTTTGTTTCCACTAGAACAAAAATTTTATTTATTTATCGTAACCTTACCTCTATGCAATTTATTGCATTTTTTATTTTAATGATGATTGTGAAACGCACTATTTGCTGGTGTTGTTGAGTTAGGAGTTGATTATGTCTAATTTACGCCGTATATCGGAAGCGTTACTAATTTTTGATAAGAAGGGCAAAATGACTACGTTTCAGTTAGAGTTGTGAGTAACACCACACTTGCTCGTTTTTCTACATTTATAACCCACAGCTTAGAAGTGGAAGGGAAAACCAAGGTTGTAATAAAACGAAACTATCTCACGAGAGTTTATTAAGCCGGTTGAGATACTCGAGTATTTTAAGTTTGGTTTCCAATTGCATTACACCATGTGGCTCATAATTGTACTGGTTATAGGTGTTTGCGCGATAATTATGTGTAAAAATAATTCTAACTCGTACTGGATAAAAAGGAATGTTTCCCCCTTAAAGTCCTGGCCTATTTTCGGCCACGTGGGGCCGCTTATATTTAAAACGCGCTCCTTTGCTGCCCTTCTGGAAGACATGTACAATGCCCACCCGACTAAAAGGTCAGTTTTAGATGCTAAATGTTCGATAGGATCGCAACTATTTCTATTTTGCTCAGATACGTCGGGTTGCACAACTTTCAACAACCAACGTTACTCGTGCGAGATCCAGAACTGATCAAGCAGATTACCGTAAAGCATTTCGAGGCGTTTTCTGAGCGGCAACCGTTCATCCCAAAAGGGGTGGACCTCTTGTGGGACCGAACGCTGTTTGGAATGCAAGGTTGGTTTGGAAATCGAAGCGCAAAAACGATTTGAGTGGAAGCTTTGCAGGTGAAGAGAAATGGCGCAACATGAGAACTATAGTAAGTCCTACGTTCACTAGCAGCAAAATGAAAATGATGTTCGGGTCTATGAAAGGTTGCGTACAACAGCTGATACGCTTCTTGGATGAAAAGGACATTGCCGCGGTAGAAGTGAAAGGAGCGTTTAGTAGACTTTCCAGTGATGTGATTGCCACAACGATGTTTGGAGTCCAGTGTAATTCTTTGCGTGACTTAAACAATAAATTTTACACGACTAGCAAGAAAATCATGGATTTTAATGGTATTAGGGGGTTGATTGTTCTTCTATGCACAGTCAGTCCACCATTACTATTAAAGGTAATTATTATTTCTGTTTATTTACATATTTACTACACCGTTTTGTTGTAGCTATTAAACATCAATATCATTCCTGAGAAAGTGAAGGTTCTTTACACATATCTGATAAACGAAACTCTAAAAATTAGGGAGCAACAAAAAGCTGCACCGCCTGATATGATTCATTTGCTGATAGAAGCTAAGAAAGGGACTCTTAGGCGCGACGACCATGTTATTGATTCTGGATTTGCTATAATTAAAGACACAAAAATAGAAAGAAGAGATAGACGCTCAAGAATAAAAGTAACCGACGAAGATATAGTTGCTCAGGCAATTATCTTCTTTGCTGCTGGTTTTGATACTACTTCTACATTTATGAGTTATTTATGCTATGAAGTAGCTATTCACAGCGATATCCAACAGCAACTTAAGAATGAGATTGAAGATAGTTTAATTGTTCATGATGGAAAAGTAACCTACGAAGCTCTACTGGAAATGGAATATCTGGACATGGTTATTTCAGGTGCTTTAAACATGGTTTTGAAAAATTAATTTTAAGTGTTTAAAATTCATAGAAGCTCTTCGCAAATGGCCTCCGGCCGAAGTCATCAACAGGCGATGCATTAAAGAAATCACCATAGAGCCAACATTGCCAAACGAACAGCCTCTGAAACTAGATGCTAACGTAAACTGCTGGATTCCAGTTTATCCTATTCATAGGGATCCAAAAAATTACCCCAACCCAGACAAGTTTGACCCAGAAAGATTCAGCAGTAGGAACAGGAGCTGCATCAAGCCGTTTACCTTTTTGCCGTTTGGTGCAGGCCCCAGGAGCTGTGTTGGTAAGCTCTTGCGCGCGACCAAAACCGTCGAATTATCTAGAGCTGGTTTCTAGGTATTCGCTTCGCTTTGTTGGAGGCAAAACTAACATTAGTTGAGATATTGAGCAAGTTTGATATCGTAACGGTTGCGGATACGCAAATTCCATTGCAGCTTCGCAAGGGAGCTTTTGCGATGATTCCGGAAAGGGGGATTTGGCTTGGTTTTAGGAACAGAAGAAAGTATTCTTAAATAACGTGACATAGTGTAAAAAATACTAGAAAAACGTATTTATTTATGCGTATAAAGTTTTTTCCTTAACCCTTATTAGCTAAATACGACTTTCAGCCTACCAAATTATTAAGATACTCTAATAGATCAGCAATTACCCTACTGCGCCGACTATGTCTGCACCTCAGAGCTCGGTCTTATAGTCACCTAGGGTTTTTTTTTTAATTTTGTATAATCGCTGTAATCGGGTCAAGGGTTGATTGTCGTACAGTTCTGATCCTTTGAGTGAGTTGAAACACATGGTATTCATCAATTTTGGGTTTTCTTGAGGTGTTAACATGTATCTTCTAGGTTGCGCTTTTTGCTCTTTTTGTCAAAAATTTGGTATAAGATTTTTGGCGTGTGCAAACTAAACAATTGTGGCGTTTTTTGCGTCACTGAGCGTCTATGTATTTACAAGTACTAGATCTCTGGGTTGAAAATTTTTCGTTATCCTTGTATGTTGTTCCGTATTTTTCTTGCAGCGTAGTTATTTATTTCAAACTGCTGATGGCCCCGAGTGCTTAATAGTTACAATATTACACAAAAAATTAGATAAATTTACGTTAATCTAAACCGCATTATTTGTCTATTTAATCTATGTGCAAGGGTTTATATTTAATGCCAGCACATGTTTTCCTAATACTTGCACGTACTCCACATATTCACGTTTAGTCCAGGCGAGGTAGCAAAAAATGAGTGATTTTTTAAAATAATTAGTTGCGGCACTTTCTTAACGTAATAATTAGGAGAAAAATCGTACGAATCGAATGAAAATGTTTTGGACAAAATCCGATTGTAGGATCATTGCGAAAAAAATTCAAAAAGGTGCGAAAAAAGGTTTTTTTGACTTTTAGACACGAAAAAAACATTGAGTAAAAAACAAAAAATATAACGTTATAGCGCTTGAAAAGACGAATAAAATTGTTTTTGGATCAATAAAATCGGTTGATAACTTTTTGCACAAAAAAATAAAAACCGCGAAAAAAAGCGATTTTTCGATGTTAAATTACTCAGTTTGTAATTATCCTAGAAATGTCTTCCAGGCCCCGAATTATAGGGTTTTCCAACACCTTTTTAAAATTAAATATTTGTCAAAAAATATTCATAAATTTTCGGGCAAATTTCGAAAACGTAAAAACAGCTACTTTAGTAAAACGACCCCTATTTACACAAGAATTGTCGTAGAGCAATTTTACAAAAAGCTGCCTGTTCTTGAAGACTTCCTCTACAACCATATCAAATTTGAAGTCGATCCGATAATAATAATAAGTACTTCAAAAGCGCGTCTGAAGAACGTGCAATTTTAGAGAGCGGCCGCGTGGACGCACGAGCGAAGGAGAAGTGGCGCGGTGGTGGGGGAACTCTCTTTCCCGCGGGTGGAGCTGGCGCCCGGAAAGCGATCGCGCGCGTTCAATTTTGACAAACCGGAAAAAATTGAGATTTCTCGGGATCTACTGAACGAAAATTGATGTTTTTTTTTTAACTGGCACTAAAATATTAATAATGAGCGGAGTGGTTATTTGACATAAGGGATGGTTATGTGCTTATTTATGTAATATTTTTTCTTATTAATCTTATTATTACTTCTGTTTAATTTTTCAATGATTTTTGACGTTAGTGTTGTCTACGTATTTCTAATTTCGTATAATAATGGAATTCAAGGTCTAACTCAGTTTCGTCGTTATCGAGACCAAGAGCCTTAACGATTTGGCCACGAACCGATTTTATAGTAGGTTTTAACACATTTAGACTAACAATAGTTGTTTAAATTCTCGATTTCTTACCAGAAGTGGCGTTCTTCGAGATCCTCAAAATAGTCACTTGTAGTTTTAATTACTTTTTTATTTGACTAAAATTTTTCCGATTGGGAGTATTTAAACTCGAAATAGCTAGAACTTTAATAAAGCCAAATAGAACGACTAAGGTGAACTTGAAATGATTTAGGACTTTAATTAAACTGATGTCACACGATGGAACAGCACTTTTTTGTTGATTATTCGAGCGAGCTTTTTCGATTATATATATATATATATATATATATATATATATATATATATATATATATATGTATGTATGTATGTGTGTGTGTATATATATATAACATATATGTATATGCAATTTTGATAATTAATTAGCAAATATTATTGGCGTCCCCAAATAGTTATGCTAACACATTTTCAGTTGAAAAATATATTATAAATATTTAGAATGACATACAACCGACTGTTTTGAGTAAATTATAGTATTTTGTGCGTCGTGTCTCGTTTTTGGCAACATATTTTTTCTTTGTTGCAAAATGAACAAAAAGTTTTTTAGGAACACTTTATTATGTTTCTGCAGTAGTAGCTGATTTTGGAGGTAAAAATGGCAAACATATTAAAAAACGTTCTTAAGAAAATTAACTTTTAAACAAATGAGACAATGCCTTTAATAATTCATAGTTATAGTTCCAAATGTACACATTCTGTTGTAATCTCACAAAGTATCATTAGTAATAATTGCAGCAAAAAAAGTATAAAACATCGTTTAAGCAGACAGGAAAATGAACTCAATTTTTGCAACTGTAGACAGATTATATTGAATAAATTTGCCTGTTAACTTTGTATTTAAATATTTTTGATGTCTCAAATGGCTACATTATAATACCCATCTAATAATGTACAATAACAAAAATTGAAAATACAGGTATCAAAAAGGTGCAAAAATGAAAAAAAAAAGATGAAAAAGGCAATGACTGTCATTTTCATTAACCTTTTTTTAGTTGGAAAAAGGGGGGAAACCCATATACTTACATTTCAGAACTTTTTAACACAGTTTTTAAATTTGTTACTTTTAGGTGTAATTCATTATTATACTTTTATGCTAGTTTTTTTATTGTATCATATTGCTCTTTGATGTTTTATTTGTAGGCTTTTACCTGCTACCTAATGAGAATAGCCTGTAAGGCGCGTGCGCAGACAAGGGCAATTTTACTGAACATGTAGTGTGTAATCGTCGCATCAAATTTTATACGAAGCGACATTTGTTTGCAAAAACTCTTTGGTTGGTTCGGAATGCTTTCGGAAACGATGAATACACGAATGAAGGCAACTGATTGCCACTTTTATCACGATAACGTGTTCACTCAATTATCACATATCGTATAGAGCTTTATCGAGTCGAAATATCAAATCAAGCGTGTGACTTCACTAACTAAAACTTAAATTGATTGTCTTTCAACTTTTCAAGTTTATTGACTGAAACCGGGGTTTATAAGTTGTTGATAAGAATTTTCTGTAGTTTCTATACTTTACTTCTTACTATTTGTGAATGGATCAACAATTGTGATTTTATCTACTACAGCTTCCGATTTTTTTCAAAAAGACATCTTTGATATTATTTTTGAACAATGATTGCCATGATTATCTTAAAATTGGCTGAAAAATAAAGACAAACAACTGACGTAATTATTTTCATAGCCATTCAAACATTTGAAGGATATTACAAGTTGCTCAGTAAGTTATAGTTTTAGGCTTCTATACCAGAAAGGGAAACCTTATGAAATCGGTGCGGACATATGTCTGTCCGTCCGTTGCGACTTTCAACTCGAGAACTACTGAATCTAAAGACATAAGGGGGGTATCATTCGAAAGTCTATGGCCTACCCGGTTCACATTCGCGAGCTGGCATAGGTGGGATGTCCTACAACAATGCAATAAGGGTTTTTAATGTACCCACCTTCCAATATGTCATTCCTTATAACTTTTTCAAGGCAACATCCAAGATGGAGAGCAGCTTCTATTTCTATCATTTCTAACATATGTCATGTCTTATAATTTTTGATCTGTGATGGATAGAGACCGATTTGACCAGAAGCAGTCGCAAATTTTTGTTTATGTGTAGAAGCACCGGAAATTTGTGAAACTGGAGTTCCACGTCCGTACTTGTTTAGTTTTGCATTAGCGTCCAAAATGGTTTTGAGTTTCTCGTTGACACTTTTCTTCACATATCATACTAGCAGCTGTAACTCTAAATAATTTTATTTTTGACTTGTTTCTAAGAAACAGAACCACATTTAATATTTATATAACCCCATAACATGTTTTATGATAAAGTAAGTCATGACTGATATTTTCTAGTTTTTTGAAAAAAAAAACATTGTGAGCCTTAGCGTGAAGTTTACATGTTTATTAATAGATTAATTACATAGGGGCGAGCGCTGTCAAGTTGTGTGGTCAATTGACGTGTTTCAATCATGAAACCGCTGCTTGTTTGTTAAAATTCCTTTCTCTGATTCTTGTTGAAGTGTGGTAAAAAATGTAATCATGTCTACAAGTAGCCTAGTGTGGAGCGCTGAATTTTCTCCGTTTCTTTTCGAGTATATGACACCCACGCACCAACTTTTTGGAGCCTTATCTAATGAGTTGAGACAGCAAACGACGCATTTCCAGAGAATTCCATCTACTGGACTAATACCCTGGTTGAATAAACATGTCTAGTTAACTTCAGTGACTTGAGAAGGTCGGCCAGAATATGGAGAGTCCGTAAGGCTGAATTTACCATAATTAAAACGTGAAAATGATTTACGTGCAGTTGTTCCAGTAATAGAGCTAATGTGTGATGCAAAAACAAATGAAAAACAATTATGGGTGAACAAAATAGCTACAAAAGTTTTGACACCACTAGGATACACATTTTCCGTATTAATTAAAATTGAAAAAACGAAGCGAACTCATCTGACAACTCAATACAATTCGAAGCATAAATATTAAAACTTCATAAAATTTTCTAAAAAGTCGAACAGTTCTGAAGTAAGCGAATTACTCAGCTTTGATAAAATTTGCAACCTCTGCCCTTTGGGTCGAAAGTCAACAAAATATTGATACCATAATATGACGTCTTTTACAGATGGAAGAATTTGTTGCTATACGAACTACCGTAATACATTATTGTCATGTAATTATATTATCCAACACACTTTATAGTTAATAATTACAGTTTCCTATAAAGTTAATTACAATCAGTTTTTTTTTAGTTTGCGGCTTGTAATTGTTTTTTGTAAAAAACGTTTTGGATAAAATTTGTGTTCATCGCTTACAGCATCAATTGCCAATAATATACTAATTATTATTATAAGAAATAAAGCGGGCCAAATATATTTGGTTTATCTCCTAAGAGATATGCTTACAAGTCAGTATCTTGTTAGTGGGACAAATTTAGTAAAACAGTTGCAATTAAACTTTGAAGCAATGTGGCTTATTGCAACTGTTGCGGTTTTACTCTTGCTAGTTTACATTAAAATCATCAGGCCATACAGGTATTGGGCCGACAGAGGAATTGAGTATGCCAAGCCGCGTTTGCTTGTGGGTAACTTGGGCCCATTTGTATTTAAAAAAATGTCTATGGCCGATTTAGTTTACGATTTGTACAACAGGTTTTCAAATAAAAGGTAAGCATCTCCACTGTTTAACACTTTTAACTAAAACAACAATTTTTATACAAAAAATGAGTGATTAATCTATTTTTAGGTGACCTACTCTTTTTAGTTCAAAATTTATTGCGCAGTTTTTTGTTTTGGATTAAACTGTACGTGACCTTATTTGAAGTAACTAGACAAATAATCTATTTATAGGATATGTCCTCCTTTTACATCCATGAAATAAACTATTTTGAAATTAGACAACAAAATATGCAGCAAGTGTTCAAACGACATAAGATGTTCGCCGCTGGACGAAATAATTTTTTCGTTAGCACCAAGGTAGACTTAGTTCGAATTTTTAAGCTTATCGAAAGGCAATCTACGATGGACATTTGGTGAAGTAAATATGTGCAGAAGAGGATATTAATTAAGGCAGTACCCAGTCAACAATCAAAAACTTATTGAAATTTGGAAAGGTGTCCGTAAGATGGGTTTTCTGTCCCTTTAATGCACATGATTTAGAATTTTCAGAGCCTCCGCGGTCGTTAGAAAAAGACAAAAAGGGGGTAGATTTTTGCATCGGAAGTGTTTTTTTTTCTTTTCTTAGCGACAGCTCTCACTCCAACACTGTCACCGCAACTTAGGTCAAATTGAAGTGTCATACGATAGTGTGATTACTTTCTTTACTTCATTCTTCCAACTTTCCTCTGTTTAAGCTACTCCAAACTGTGTTAGGTGAATATCCGTTCGAAAGCAAGACTCAAGGAATTCGTACGAAAATTACTCTAAACCAACTCAGGTCTTTTTTTTTGGAATACATGCCATCTGTTAAATTAAATCTTCAATTTTTATCAAGTTTGAACAATTGTATGGGGTCGAGTGTTGTGGTGGATTTCCGTAAAGTTCTGGGATATGAGTGATAAGAAGCAGCAGGCTGTGATTACTGCCCTTGCCGAGTTAAAAACCCCAAGATTAAGATACTTTTATCTATCGTACTTGCAATCACCCCAGATATTACTTGCGTTTACAGACAGACTCCACCCCCACCCCCAATCCCATGCCGGAAAGCGATTTCAATGAACAAACGGCCTTAAAACCCTCCTGCAAGCGACGTCAACGCCATCAACATTGAAATACATCCCATCGTCAGACCTCGCTTAGACACCCCAGAACTTTTAACAAGTGCTGCCCTAAAGAAAAGGATCTTTTTTGTCATCCTTGGGGAACAAGAAGCTTGACCATCTATCAGTAAATTATCAGTATATCCTGTTACTGCCCAAGATTATGGGTGACTGAGTCGCTTTTTAACGGAAACAAAGATTCAGAACAATTTCCATTTGCTGAAGGCAGACAAATCCCTCTGCGCTACCATGCGTGGCGGATCCAAGTACGTCCCAGAAAAGGAGCTAAAAGACGAACTTTTGGAACATGGAATCCCCGTCTTGACCAAAAAGCAGATGAGAAAGGGTCCCAACCGAAGAGTGATGCTGTTCATGTTTCTGAAACTTGAGGAGATCAACAAAGAAAAAGATATTTTCTACATGCGCGACGTCCTCATTTTAGTTGTTGTAGTAAAGCAATCGAAGGAGAGGAAGATCATTAACCATCAATGCCAATGCTCTAGGCACACGCAAGGCTGCTATCGTGCCAGCCCTCAGTGCACAAAGTGTTTGGTTGACCAACAGTTCGGGAACTATAAAAGCTGTGTACTCCATACGAGATTTGGTTAATACACGAATGAAAATATCAAATTTCACCTTTTATTGTTTGAAGGCATAAAGTACGTTAAACTAATTTTATAATAAGTTACAATGTAAATATTCGACTGGTGCTTATGCTATATTATCGACCCAAAGAGTAACTGTAGCATCATAATAGTTATGGCTATGGTCTTCACTTTTGCCCCAATCAACATCCGAATAACAATTTTTCTGTCCCCACTGTAAGATATGTTGATCTTCAAAGCTTGTTTAAAGTATTGGAATGCACGTTTGGTCACGTTCGAGTAAGCAAGCGTCGAACTTTTTAAGTTTACAGGTTTTGTATTAACCTCCACATATTTAGTTCGTTTTTCCTGTCTGATCAATCCTACATGCGTTTATTTGTAGTACAACATTTGGGTCAGCAGCCACTTCAATCTCATTATATTCGCTTATTCCATTTCTTTTAATGCGATGCTCCATTGCTGTAATGAAAAGTTTTCATTAGCTACGACATCGTTCAACTTTGAGACCAATATAGCAAGTAGCTACGTCGTTTGTTGTCTCAAATTCATTTTTTAACAGTTCAATTAACTGCTGGACGCAAGCTGAATAACAAAATCATTGTCCATATTTAGTAGAGTTCATTATTCTTATTTGCGTACACATAAAAATACTCCACGTTATCGATTTTCTTATGACTCATTAACTCTTTTGCAGTTTGCATGTTTGAACACTGTTATTTCTCGGATTGTTCCACGTAGATTTTTTCTTCGGGATTGCTGTGAAGGATTTTTCTAGTCATGATTGAATCAGTATCTAGGTGGTTTTTGCAAACACATTTACCACGAAATGCATTTTGTATCTGTAGATTTATTTTAATCATAAACACCCACCTGCATTTGTTGGGTTTTTGGCTATGCAGTAAATTGATGAGAATCCATGTCATTAGTTTAATTAGTGCTTCTATTCTATTCTCCACGCATTGCCTTCTTTCTCTCTTTCTAAGTCGTAATTTGTTTGGCTCGGGTATAACACAAAATGACTCAGAAATTAAAGCTCTTATCAATTACTAATCGTTTTTATTCTCATTCCTCGTATTTTGTTCTGAACGGTCCAATACAATCTTTTTGAACTACTGCTAAATTTACTTACCTTGCCAGTGCAATTTCACAATTTTAACATCGCAACTAATAATTAACTCTTTAGAGCCAAGTTCTCATAATATGTATTTCTTCGACTGATCTTTGTAACTAATCAACGCCGTTCACATGCTTTTTAGATCAATTTTTGTTTTATCTTTATAAAATTATCATTACATATATTTAAGACGACTGTTTTTGTTCATACTTATATATCTCTCACAATCCAAGGTCATTGACTTTAAACGTTTGTAATTCCTATTTAAGGTTTCATATATCAAGTGTTACGCAATGCATACGGGCTTTTTCCTAGTAAATTATTAATTAAACTCAAATGTATACGTTATTCTTTATTCTCCTCAGCTTTATTTTTTTATCAACTTAGCGATAGCTGATGATTACTGTCCAGTGATGCGTTTTGTAGTGGCTGTTGAGCTAGACAGTTATTTCCCGTGCGAGCGTGCTTGTGGCAATTTTACTGAACGGGCTCAAACAGTTTGAGTTTGTCGCTCTTGCGTTAAAATCACCGGAAAGGTCATTAGCTCTAGAAGAGCGCATATATATATAATAATACATAACATAACTAAATCTCTTAAATTATTTTGCAGATTCATAGGCATGCATCAGTTTTTGCAGCCTACTTTGATGGTAAACGATCCCGACTTAATAAAACAGATATTGATAAAAGATTTCGACGCAATTCCAAACCACCAGTCGTTTGTGGCTAAAGGCATAGACTACCTGTGGGATAAGAACCTTCTCTCGATTAACGGTATTTAAGATAAGCCTCTAGCTTGATATATTATCCCACGTTTTTGCAGACGCTGTAAAATGGCATCACATGAGAACTACTCTCAGCCCTTGGTTCACAAACAATAAGATGAAAAGTGTTTTTGACATTATTAAAGACCAGGCCAAGCAAATGACAACCCACTTTTTGAAACAAGGGGGCATCGCAACAGTAGAAGTAAAGGACGCTTACAACAAATTTACTGTCGATGTGTTGTCTGCTCTTGCGTTTGGAGTTACAACTAATACATTCGAGAACGACGACAACGAGCTGTACATAATGGGACAAAGAGCAACAAATCTTAACGCGAAGGAATCGATAGTATTCTTCGGCTGCACTTTCAGCGCTTATTTAATGAAGGTGGGCAAATGATTTGCTGTACCTCTATCTGTTAATTTCTGGTTTTACTGCAGCTACTAAAATTAAGCGTGACGGACAAAAAGGTAAGCAAGTTTTTTAAAAACGCGGTTGCCAAATGTTTAGAAATAAAAAGGAGGGAAAACAGTAATAATTTTGATATAATCGGATTCTTGCTAGAAGCCCAACAATTAATCAATAAAAAAGGTACAAACTTAATATTAACTGATGAAGACATAATAGCGCAAATTTTCGGTGTCTTTGTCGCTGGTATTGACACTTCCTCCAATTTGATGAGCTTCCTTAGCTACG
The DNA here is from genome assembly GCA_036346155.1 of Sinelater perroti. Taxonomy (NCBI): domain Eukaryota; kingdom Metazoa; phylum Arthropoda; class Insecta; order Coleoptera; family Elateridae; genus Sinelater; species Sinelater perroti. Next base: position 2,078,624 of record JARFIY010000201.1, read on the forward strand.
AACTTGCAATAAATTCGGATATCCAGAAGAGATTGATCAGCGAAATTGACCAGGTGCTGGAAAATTACAACGGAAACATCACATACGCAGCTCTAACAGAAATGAAATACTTAGATATGGTAATTTTAGGTAATAAGTAATTTCCATTAATTGCTCATCAATTGAAATTTGTGTATTAACTCCCATAGAAGCCCTTCGAAAATGGCCTCCTTCTGAGATTACCGAAAGAGAGTGCATCAAAAACATCAGCATTGAGCCAAAAGTGGCAGGCGAAAATCCGTTGCAGCTAGACGCCGGTACGCTGTTCTGGATTCCAATCTTTGGCATCCACAGAGATCCTCAGTACTATCCGGACCCGGAGAAATTTGATCCGGAGCGATTTAGTCAGCAAAACAAAAAAAATCTACACCCCTACACTTTTCTTCCATTCGGAGCGGGCCCAAGAGTGTGCATTGGTAAAAATCAGATCAAAATAGCATTCGATGCAATTTAGTGTCAAATTTCAGGTTCCCGTTTTGCTTTGTTAAAAACCAAAACCATAATTAGTGAAATTTTGAGTAAATTTGAGTTTGTGGTAGTGGAAAAATCACAAATTCCTATCAGATTGAAGAAGAGATCTTTCAACTTGATAACTGAAAATGGAATCTGGTTAGGTTTGCGACCACGCAATCTTCACATAAAACCTTAACTTGTTTATGTTTACCATTGAATAAAATTTCATAAAGGACATCTAGATAAATAACATTTACTTAGCAATCACCTTTAAAAAGACCACCTCTTATCTTCACGTAGTCCTTTTGTCTCTATGGCCATTTCCTGAAAGCGCAAAAACGTCAGTGAGAAGTTTTTTAAGCTTTCAATAATAAGGTGTGCTCTCTTGCAAAGTTCAAATAGAGACTGTTGAAACGCCATTTATCTGGATAAATGAGAGTGGTAGACTCCCCTCGTAGACTGATAAAAGCCCATAGATAATGGAGCTCAGCAGTTTCACCTTACCACACTACAACGAAAGTTGAATGATGCATTTGAGGTCCGTTGGAGCTTTCTCGAGACCTTCGTGTAAAGGTGAGACAAACACTGTCATTTGAATAGTTAACATTCCTTTCAAATGTTTATTGTCTACTTAATGGTAAGAACATATATTGGTTTTAACATTCTTTGGAGCTTCAATATTTTCCAAATGATAAGCTTTCGAGCCACCATCAACTGCTTTGACAAAATTTGCTTTAAATAGTCAAAAATAATCCCAGTATTAATGAACCAATTGACTGCTTCATAACCAAACATTGTAAAACATTTCTGAAAGGTTGCAAAAATTTTATATGCTAATTGTGTGAGCAGCTATAACTACCACACGATTTTTATAATCATCACTCTATTTTGCAGTTCAATCTATAATTTCAGCTTAATGTTTTTTTACACTAGGAGCAAATGAAAGTTACAATAATTTCTGCATTATTATTTATTTCAATTAAACTATGTTATAGTTGGCGATTAATTATTTAAGATACTGATACTGCAAGTTTATTCAGTGAATAATTTAATATCTCAACTGTGCGAGCACATGCACATAGCTATCCAGAAAAACTTCAAGAAGCACTACCTAGCGTAGAGTAGTAGACCTATTGGGGATAGTCGAACGTAATTAGTTCGAGCGGGTAGCTTAGCAGTACATACATCGCGTTGTCCTCTTCCCCTAATTTACAGATATTTTTTCCCAGTTTGCAACTTCGCGATCCAATTAAAATATTCACGAAGTTGCAGAATCCAGAAATGATCTGTACGGTATTCCGATTAAATGCGCCATTGCTTTTCGTTCTGCTTTCACCGTTAGCAAGAACATTCTAGCTTGTCGTCCTGTTATCACCTTTTGCTATCTCTTCCTTCCTAGATTTATTAGCAACGGGTGAGGTCTAACCATTTTTCTGTCGTCCGCCACGATGGTGGTGATATCGTACTCCATCAGTTACCTTAAGTCAGCGATTTCCAGGAAAACATCGTTTAGTAGGCTATTTCCTCTCTAACTGCAAGAATCCGTTAAGCTCCTATCAGTTGCTAAGCTGTCTATATCCTCCTTTTTAGATTTCCGCCGAGTATAGCATTGCTGGTTTGCGTAACATCCTTGGCTGACAAAGTGCCCACTTGCTCATATTTAATATTCTTAATACTCTTTTTGCTTATTGCGGTATCTTTCAGTGTCAGGAAATGTCTTTTCATCGTCAGTGTTACTTCAATTTTTTTTTTAATTCCAACTCTAAGTACTTGACTTTTAGCCACCTCTGTACTCGCTGTATTGCCCAATTTAGTAAAATTTTCTAAAATGTCGCTGTCTTCAGCTGCAACAAAACCGATATCATTTGTGTATCCTAATATCATTGTCTTTTTAAAGATATGTAGTTTAAGAACGTCGATGTAATGTACCTTCCAGAAGGTCGGTTTCAAAGTCGATTTTTGTATGCTCATCATGTAATTTACATTTCGATTTGCTCACCTATCATGGCATATTTTCTCTGCTGAGATAACTACGTTTTGTTTGTATTAAATACGATTTTACTGACCTTCTTTTTAATGCTTCTATTGTGCATCGCTATGGTAGAATCAAGAGCAAATCTTTATCTACTTCTGCACAAGTTGCTATACGTGTTTCTCTCTTTAAGTCGTTTCTTTCCAATATTTAATTTTTCTATTGCTGTATGTGTCCTTTATTTTTATATTTAGCCTAATTAGTATTCTTCTATCTTCTAAGTATTATCAGCTATGTTCTGCAGTTTTAGTGCTTTGCCAGTATTTTTTTTTCTTTCTATACATCTTATCACATGCTTTGTTTATCTTCTGAAGCTTTGAGCTATTACAATAGTCAATTCACACACTTCTTCTTTGAATAATTTTTATAACTTGTCCTTATTTTATTTTATTATTTACCATATACTCTATTAGGTATTCTTAATATTTATGTAAATGTTTTTATGGAAACACAAGTTTTCATCCAAGTATATGTATTAGTTTTTGATTAGTCTCTCTAGGCCCGCCCTGTGTGTATTCCCTTTGCTCTTCGAATGTTGGTCTATCACTGTTGGTAATTGTGTGCGCTTTCGTATTAAGAATACCTTTTCTGAATTTTATTTTAATCCTCATATCTCTTTTTGACCTGCTTTCCTTCCACTGCAGAGGACAAGTAAAATGAGTCAATTACAACTTCTTCACTTTGACCTTTACTGATATGACATATTACGTTTTGGCTTTAAAAAATTAACATAATATATAGATGTATATATAAGTGATTAATGCTTCCTTCTTATTTTATTTCAAAATTAGAAAATGTGAAAAATATAGCAAACACACGAAGGTGAATCAAATATAAACTGGATATTTTAAAAATTGTTTGAAGTATAATAAAAATACAAAGTTATTTTTCTACAGTACCTCATGACTTAGAAATGTATTTTTCTGAACGGATGGTTAGTTTATTATCTTATTTTTGCCATATGGAAATGGTGTGCCAATCGCGCACGAATATTTTGACAGCAACATCGTTGTTAAATATCTGTACTTATAGATCATTCAAAAAATCTTACATTCCCCGTTGGAATAAAGACTACAAACAACTATATTATGAGTGTAGTCAAAATAGAGATGAACTTTCTGAAGTCGTCGAGGACCTCAATTTTACTCACAATAGCAGAACAGCATGGAATTTTCTTCGAAAGCTTGAAGCAACCCTTAAAACTACTAACAATAAGAACCTGCTTAATAGAAAGCCCATTGTAAGCAGAATAAAGGCACACTTAAGACCCAAAATACTCAAACATTTTAAGAAATAGACTAAAGATAAATTCCCGAATAAAACGTAGCCATCATAAAAACTTGCCAATATCACAGCTAATTACTACAACGAAAGAAAATATTCCAAGAATTACAGAACGATTGTTCTAAGTATCAAAATACCCAACTTTACCACAATCACACTCAAAAATACCTGGAAAGTATTTTGAACACGACAATCGCCTTTAAAAACCATTTTTAGAATTTCGCCAAAATCAAGACTAACAACAACATAATTTAAAAACTCCGAGATCTGTATGGTGCACAAATGCTAAATTACCCCAAACGTTGGCACTGCATGGTTGAATATACAATTTTATAAATAAATGTGTACATTAAGCATTGCAGTTAGATGCTTAGATTCTATTGGTTGGTACTCCGCCTCATAATACTGCATCAGCACTACCGCAAATACATTTATCATTCTTACAGTTCTAACCTGAATTTTACAATATTCAATTTTATATAATCTATGTGGTCTCAATTTCTTATCTTAGTGCAAGATTCTGTTCCGAGTCATCCTAACGTTTATAATTCTACGCAAAGAAACAGACTAATTTAGCTTAATCTGCGCCACAGTCTCTACTTGTAGTCTTTAAAGTCTAAGAGTTCGCATCGCGCACCAGCGCTAATTAAAAATTCGGGTCTAGTAATCTCGAGCACCGTTTAGAAATTAGAACCGTCTATAAATCGGCCAGTTTGTCCTCATGCTGGCTTTTGAGAGTTCTGACGTGTGCCTTAGTACAGTAGAATCGGATCTAGATATCGACCAACGGCGTTTTTTGCAAGGCTGCTAACCTTAACTTTTTAAACCTGTTGGCAAGTAGCGCTGACTTGCTATCCGATATTAGAGAGAATTTTGGGATAACTGTTCTGTGCATGTCGATGTATCTCAGGCACCTTCGATTCATCTGCGTAGTCCCAACTTCTTACGAAGTTGCTTCTCCGGCCTGGTTGTTAGCCGCCTCCTGCAAAATAAAATGCAAATGTGGTAACTGGCTCAATGGTCTAGATAGCCACGGTACAAGCACCTGCTGCCTTAATTGCAAGTATTCTCTATACGCTAAACAATTCCCTACTCTCTATGATTTTGCACACTTTCGCCCATATTTTGTCTGCTTGCAACGATCCGATGGGAAATTTGTTCTCCCTTATTACAAACCGTCCACATGTGACTTTTCGATAATTGTCGATTTTTACTATAAGATACCAAAAGAATATAATCTGTCTTTTTCGTGCTAAACCTCAATTTTTTGCCATCCAATTAGCATTTAGCTTTTTAAATTGCAAAATATTAACAGGGTTTTCGCATACCAATCCCACAATCCGACATCTTTGTGGCAGCTGAACTATGAATATACCTTCGTATACCAGCTTTTAGTATAGCTTTTCCTGGGAGTACACTCTCGTTATCCGTCACGTCGCGATTCAAGTTTGTTTCCGCCTGTCCTGCCCTCTTGGAACAGTAGTGTTTTACTATTGATACATTAGATGATTCTGAGCTACTATGCGTTATCAAACATCCCAGCAATGTCTAACCCATTAGCGTACAGTATTCTTTCGCATCTTTAACCTCAAGACCGCGTATTCGAAGCGTATCATTACAATCGAATCTAACATTTTCTTGACTCCTGGTAGCTGCTCGCGTGGGTTACATAATCTTTTCACAGTTTTTGGATCTTCCAACATGTCGGAAATATGCCGACTTTCAAACTCGCGTTGAAAATACTTCCGAAGATTGCCAGTGCAACCTAAAAATCTTCAACACCTTTTATTGAGTCGCTCTGCCTGTTTGTTTCTTCAATAATCGTAAAGTCAGACTTGCTACCTTTAATTACATTTGTGAGATTATTTGTTGCCAGTAGTGTACTAGAGTCTTTTGTGCTTTTAATATGCCGTAGTCATAGTTGCCAAGATTATTGTTCAGTTCGTCAATTTTTTTTTAATTTTTGCGTTGAAGCCGCACATGATGACAGTGAGTTTTGTTTCCTTCTATCGCCCTTGAAATATCGTCATAGAGAATCTCAATTTCAATCTCTGCGTGTCGAAATTGGTGAGTAAACTCATACAAACTTTACTTTTTTATTATTTATTTCTATTAATAACAATAATAATATGGTAAATCTCTAACGCCCCGCGTGGAAGCGCAGCTTGTAAACTGAGAGATAAGTCTCTCATATGTCCGACTTGACTGCCCGGTCGTCGCACACCATCTCTGGTGCGGAAACGCCCCTTGTTCGAGTGAATGCAGGCACTCAATTATTTTTAGTGACTGAGTAGGCTACTCGCCAGACATCTTAGAGACCCGGGAATGGAACTCGGATCCGTCCGCATTGCAGTCCGCGTCTCAACCACTTTGACCACTCTGGCGGTATTTATTTCTATTATTATTATTATTATTATTATTATATATATATATATATATATATATATATATATATATATTTTCTCATATATCTTTCAATATTTTTATATGATGCTTTAGATTAATTTTTACTAAGAAATTTACTTTGTAGATTTTTCTCGTTTTTATTGCAATACAATTAATTTTTTGACTCTGTATTTTGCCTTTTCCTTTGTTTTAATTTTCAGGGTTCTAAAATGTGCTACTTGACATCAGCCTCTTTTGACACAAATCTGTTATATGTAGATATATCTATCTTAAAGGACCCACATCAAATAAGGACAAAAACATACCAGTGGCTGGAAAACAGAAACTATATATATATATATATAAACAATTGATAAACGCGGATCAATAAATCCGGACTGTAGGGAGAATGTTTCAGTGTAGCCTAAAACAAACTCTCGATTTTTTGTCAAGTTTGGGCAGCCATATTTATTCTGGGCGTTGTCGTAAAACAGAATAACATCTCAGATCGCCTAAATACTGCTGGTAGTTTATTTTGACCTCAGAAACAATTTTAGCATTCGAGACCGCTGCGAACGACGCAAATATTCTCTTCAGTCAAGTTAGAATTTGGGCCATCCGTGACGTCCATTTCCAACTGCTTTTCCCCGAAATTTTTTTACGCCATACGTATAGTTGAGTCTTCTTAAGAATGTGCCTTAAATTTTGAAATTTTGGACGGTTTTGTGCCCTGTAGTAAGAATCTTGTTAATAGTTTGTTTTGTAATAGTCCAAGGTACCTTTTATTATGAGATCGTGATACTGACTAAAGAAGTTTGAGTTTGAGTCTCGCTCAACCTCCGGGTGTGTGTGAATGTCCTAGAATAAGTGCATGTTAGTGGGCACAATAAGCCCTTGAGGCTGCAGTGCCTGTAAGTGCGCCAAAAAAAGAAGCACTAGTACGAGATAATCTATGGGAGGAATTTTTCAACTTTTCTTACCTACGCTCAAAAACCGCATCCTTCTCCGTTCACCACCCGGCACTTTTACATTTTTAAATACTAATTCTTACAGAGAAATACACTAATACGTGTTTTTTATATTTTAAAAGTTTTGTGATACAAGTTTTTTGTGTAATAATTTATTATTTATAAATACTTATGAAGGTCAATACAAATTCAAATCCTGCATGATCTATTTTCTATTATTATAAGGAAAATTGATTACATTATTTTTCTGTACTACACAAAACACATGTACGCCGGAATAAAAAAGCAATAATACCTAAACCTTTTGAAACCCAACACCTTAATAAATCAATTATTTAGAGCAATAAAGGAGACACAGTGAACAGTAATGTAACTACGGCTATGTTAACGTTTCCATTTTTCATTGTAACATTAACTTGATACTCTCCTTTGGGAAGATTGGGGGGAAATCTAGATCCATCGGGGGTGAAGTTACATATTCTCACTAATCCCTAAATTAAAAAACTTAAAGTTATTACAAAACATTAAATTAGCTATTTACCCTTGTAAGGGGGCAACCGTCAAAGTTCCCGCAGTCGAAAAGTCCCTTGAGGCCATAGTCGCCATAATCTAGCGCCTTGCAAAAATTCACTTCGTAGTTAAACACCGGCTGGCGGTACTCGTGGTTTACCTTCAAATTTGCGTACAAGTTAAGCTAGAAAAAAGATTATTTGTAATACAACAGTCAATTCAAGAGTATCGTGATAATAGTTGAATTTTATCAACAAGAGTATAAAATTGCAAAAGATGTCAGCTCTGAAGCGAAAATAAAAGTTTCTTTTTTAAATTCATCCAAGTTGTTGCACCTCTTGGTCTTGATGGACGTTTAAATCATAGAAGTGTACACAATTATCCATATCAACATTGTTCGAATATTTACAAACCAAAATAGCTTGGTTAGATTTGGCATTGTCGCGTAGAAGTATAGTTTTGGTGAGTTTTTCTGAATCATTCAATTCAGAATGTGAATCTCCAGTCGTAGTAAACTTAATCAGATAAAATCTGCCCTTCATCGCACAGGTGCCAGAAAACGACGCCTTTGAAATCTATTACAAAAATGAGCATTGCCTATCTCTCCCTCAACTCAGATTACACTATATGCTTTCCCTCCAGCTTTTAGCCGAAGTTTCTGTTGGTTACGATTGGGTAATGAGTAAAGGCTTCATCTTCAAATGAAAGACACTGTATGGGACGGTGACGAGAATTTTTTTAGTAATGATAATTTTGAAGGAACCTTTCAAATATTTACTGGATCGTACCGTTAAGTCGTTGTTTAAGTTATGTAATGCATGAAAGGTTGCATTAACAGCTCTGGTAGTTCGGTTGAATTTGAATGGTCGAAAATATTTATCTTGTACATAGTTTGCATTAGAATTATGCAGCCAAGCAAAATAAAAATCAACTGCATATCTGTTATTATGAAAATCATAATATTGTGCGCTATGCTGAAAAGAAAATCGATAAAATTTGACGTGATAACTATAGAAGGTATACTACTTACGCACACTATTGGTAGCAAAATAACCAAATTAACCGTTTGAAACATTTTGTAATTAAATTTTTGTGGTCTAAATTTTTTTGTAATAAATACTACAAAATTGTAGTCACACTAAGCAAATTGCTTTGCGTCTGTGCTGACTCTAATAATTAAGTATAGATAAAACCTGTTAATAATGAATAATTATACTTAGTGGAAGAAGCCAACATTTTTCTAATAGCACGAGCTATTAAAAAGTTTATCTTTGTAATTGCTTAAAAACAATAAACAAGTAAACATTTAAGTAACTTATTTATTTAATTTAAAAGGTAATAAAAGGTAATAAAATACACAGACGTTCAATAAAATTTGTAACATCTAAGAAGTCTACAATTGTTAAATCCAAATTGGGAGAGCATGCAAGGGGGTTAACATTTTAACTAAGCTTTCGAATATATGAAAGTGGCGCAAAAAGACCTCATTATACTTTAAAAATAGAAACGCTGTGTATATGAGCAGGTCTTTGAGTTTAAGCAGAGTAGAAACTTGCATAATTAAGAAAGAAAAAGATTCTACGATAATCAAGTTCTGCTCGAATCTGACTTACCAATTCTGTAGAAGAGCAGCTAATCTGATGTTGTATAAGTTTCTGCCTGAAAATAGCAACAGTTAATGATACAATAATGGTCCCTGCGTACAGTTTATCACCTGGGCTTGTAGTATATTGTCACCTACTGTGTTACTTAAACACCATCAAGCCCAATGCTGCTCGATTGCTACTCGGACTCTCGCTTAAAAGTGCTGTCGACATCTTTGCAAAAGGAATTTTCTCGTGTTAGTTTATTAAACTGTACATGTAACACGAATATCAAAGTCTTCTCAGCACAACTTTTTTTTTGTAGCTAATCAATTTGATAGGGTAGCGGGTAGACATTTCTTTACGGTAGAGGACAAGCTTACTTCAGGGATACGATCCTATCTACACAACTTTTGGTTTACTTTCTTTCCGATCCTCCAACCTTAACCTCATGTTATCATATCTTACCTTTTCTTATATCCTACCTCAATCGCAAATTGGTTCTTAATAACTGTGGTTTTTATGTGTAGCACAAACAGGAAAGAGATTTTCTGTCTACCCAAATCTTTGCAGACGATGGTGCGCGCTCTATCTTTGCTAATGCCCAAAATGTTTTGCCATAAATTGTATATCGCCGAACTACTACTAACATTTGTCGTACTCGTGAATATAGCTCATTCTCAATCGTTTCCTTTGCATCGTAAACATATTTTCTGCTTACGGCTTCTATTCCGTATTTTTGCACTAATAATTTATGCACCTCCGCCGCCGTTTTTCCTAATTTGTAGTAGACTTGCTGTTTACTTGTTACTCCATTGTACTTTCACTGACTACTGAAACAACCTATATGTAAATAAACTCGCTGATTTTCTAACATTGATATTTACATTATACACGTGATACTAATATAAAACATGCATATTAAAATTTAGTTGTCGCACTATTTGCTGTATTCAAAGCCTTAATCAGATTGGGCATATAATCAATGAGTTCTGCTGCCTGGACCTGTGGAATGTTGGCTCACTCAGCACGCAAACATTTTGATAGATTTCCGTGGGATGTAGGTTTTCGTGGGCGTCGTCTTACTACATGATCAAGCATATGCCAGACATGTTCTATGGGATTTATGTCAAATGACTAACTTCGAAAGCTTCTGGATGCCATTTTGTGGCTGTCAAGCTTAGGTCCTTTTATCAGTCTAGCAAGGAACATTATCATTCATGAACAGAGGGGAATGTTTGTATAACAGCCCACTAGAGAATATTGGTAGAAGACCTGTCTGCTAAATGGTGATCTATTTTTCGGCTTTAATATTGCCCACACACTCCACGAGATCTGATCGTCTTGTGCTCCAAGTAGCACCTCACACTATAAAAGAAAATCCCCCATGCTTGACTGTTGGTTGCAGGTGGTTCTTGTAGAACTCTTGACTGGACTTTGTCCGCTACATGAGAAGATAACACAATACCAAAAGCTTAACGAGAAATTGTTTCCGCCTGGTAACTCTGGCGGCCTGTTAATTGTGAAATGGGAATTTTTTACCACCACCTGTTTTGCAGATCTCAGTTGTCGTGCTGTTAGTTCCGGTCTACCTTCACGTGATTTAGCAGTTTCCTTGTTTTCCTTGTTGAACTGCACAATCAGCGGATTGACGGTTGACACCGAAATATTCAGATTTCGGACAATTTAATTTAATTCGGACTTTAACCACCCTCGTATTGTCTGACAATACGCCCTCTTTGAAAATCATTCAATTCTTTGACGTTTAGGGGTTCGTCACATCCTTCTTGTCTTTGGGAATACGTTGCTGTACGCAAATCTCTAAAAGGAAAGATAAATTGGCACAGTCATTACTATACAACACAGGAGTTTACATATTATTGCGGGTGTCTATTTACTTATGGGTTGTCTCAGTACATTCGACTATCAACATCCAGTTTACCCTGTTAATAATATCATGTATTCTACTCTGGGTGTTGCTCAAAGTGTCTCTGGATAGCTATGTGCATACGCAAATTCCTAGCCCAGCGGCGAAAATGTCCTCCAGCCTCTCATTCGAACTATCACTATCAGTTCTGTTTCGTATTTTCACTGCACTACTTCAACCAGCCGGGATAACCATATGCTGGAATCGCTACGGTTACCTTGCAACTATGGGGCTCACACGGCTGGGGCCACCGACCGCATACACCGTTGGCGATTCTGTGGTACATGGTCGGTAATGTGCTGAGCACTACCGTAGCTTGTTTTGAGATCGGAAACAATTTAGTAACCGTTGTCTGAGAGTTATCATCAACAATGCGAATATTCTCATCAGCCACGCTGATCTTTGAACGACGTCGGTGGTCTTTATTTTCAATTGCTTTTTATTATTTAAAAAGTTGTTTTTGAATATTCTCAAAGGTGTTGTCTCCAAACTGTGCCTTAAGTTTTGTCAAAATGTGGGTTGGTTTTACGTCCTTCGTCGTGGAAAATTTGATAATAATTCGTTGCGCAACAGGCGAGGAAATTTATTACCCTGATATTATGATGCTGATTAAAAGAATCGATAGTGCCAAAAACCCTATGGGGGAATTCCTCTTAGGTTTCTCTACCTACAATGCTCAGAAGCCAAGCCACGCGTCTTTCCAGTTACTTCATGGCGAATTTGTGTTTAATTCACTCGTCCACCTTTGGGTTTGGGGTATTTAACTTATTAATTGAAGAAGGAAAGAGATAAGGATGAAAAAATTTATGTTAAATTTTAAAATGGGCTAGATTTAATAATAGTTGGGACTTCGGTGTGTTTCGATTGCTACGGGTAATAATTACAATCATCAAGAATGTAGATTTTATTTTGTTTTTTAATTTTTAATATACAACATAAGTTCTTATAAGTTTAAATATATTTTCTGATTTTGTGAATATAAAATTTTTATAGTCAAATGAGTATTGAAACAAAAAAAAATTGAAACTACATGTTATTTGTTTGATGCCAAAACAAATTAATAATTCACTTACAAAAATAGTTGCCTTTAATATAATTTTAATTTTTGTTGCAATTTTAATTTAAATGCAATATTTCTAAAATTGGACAACACAAAAACAATAAGTTTATACCAATAACTAGAGTGGACTATTTCAAAAGAAAAAATATGAGCATATTTATGTAGGTATGGTGAATACTTCGCATTATTTAGTGACGTAATAATATAAAAACACATATTACCGGTTATAATCGATTGTTTATTTTTATATTACTATTGCTTTTTTTTCCACATATATGGTTTATGTTATTACATCATTTTGGGTGGGAAATCTCTTTAAATATTTTTCATTAAATTCAATCTATTTAGAAAAATGCAAACATACGTCTTAGATATGTTAAAAACCTCTCCAATACAGAAATCTTAATTTTTGGAACGGAATAGCCCATTAATTATAAATACATACATATGTTTTATATATATATATATATATATTATATATACGCATATATTAATATTACCAAAACCTTTTGCAAACCCTAATAAGTCTCATGGCAGTGAGTCAAAAAATTTTATTCGTACATTACCGGATAAGCCACAATGAATTCTATTATAAGTACAGCTACACCAACGTTGCCATTTTTCAATGTAACTGTAACTCCGTACTGCCCTTCTGGAAGATTTGGGGGAAATTTAGATCCATCGGGGGTGAAGTTACATATCTTCACAGATCCCTAAACAAAGAAAGTTGACGAGATTATCACAAAAACTCATTCAGCTATTTACTTTTGTAAGAGGACAACCATCAAAGTTTCCGCATTCCAAAAGTCGCTTAAACCCGTAATCACCATAACTTAACGCATTGCAAAAATTAACTTCGTACTGAAACACCGGCTTCCGGTATTCATTGCTTGCCATCAGATATCCGTCGAAGTTAACCTAAAATGATAATTTTTGCAAACATCAACTTGGCACTTGTCAGTAGCTTAGAAGCCCTTTTAACTGCCCATTTTACGAAAGCTTTGAAGCAAAGATAAAAATTGCTTCGAGTTGTTCGACTTGAATTAATGTTTAAGGGAATGTAAAGCGTCAAAATTATAAGATGCACTTAAGTATCTCTATAATACATGTTGACTAAGATATTTCAAACAAAAACAGCCTTGAGAGGTCTGCCACTGCCGTGGAAAATTATAGGCTTCATAACATTTTCTGAGCCATTAAGTTTGGAATGTGCGCCGTTAGATATTAAAAGCCATTAAAATTTACTGCGAAACTGAATATTGCCTTTTTCTCTCTCAACTCAAATGAGATTATACTTAATGCTTGTTTTCGAATTTTTAACCAAAATTTTTTGATCACGATTGGTTAGTGAGAAAAGCTTTACCTAAGCTTTCTCTGTAACTAATGTTTGCTATAATAATTCCTTGCTTGAACTGAGGAAAAACATTACTATAGCAGACATCACCTCTTATTTCTCTCTTCTTCACTCAAATTGAGAAAAAAATTATTTTCTAATTCTCTCGATTACATTTAAATGTTCGTTGATTGTGCGAATAGCATTTGGCATTGGTTGGAAGCGAAATGTTGTTTTATCTCTTTCTGGACAAATGTTATATGCACCACCTATTTACTCGTTGAAATCGGTTTTTCTTTTTCTAATCTGTCAAATCCACCTTTTCACAATGTTATACGGATAAGCCATGCTCGTCATTCTTATGAATCTGCGTCTTGTTCGAAAAGGACACCGATTTTGATAAAAATGTCGTTCTAAACCGGTCGCTGAGAAAATGATGATCTTTCAATCCACGACTTAGGTAGATGCGAGTGAAACAGATTTTAAATGAAAGACAATTGACTGCTTATCTAAATGGCATAATCATTTTAAACGAGTTTTGTAATCTAAAAGAAGCTCTTACCGTTAAGTTATGATTTAGGTTTCGTAATCCAGAAAAGGTAGCATTAACCGCTGCGATAGTTCGATTGTATTTGAATGTCTTAAAATGTACATTTCGGGCATAATTTAGATTGTAGTAGTGTAGTCTAGCATAACGAAAATTTACTGTATATTTATCATTATGAAAATTATAATGCTGTACAGTTTGCTGAAAGAAAAGTTGATAAAGTTTGGCGTGATGGCTCTGAAGGCATACCAACCGCACACACAATTGATAACAAAGTAACCAAGAAAACTATTCGAAACATGTTGTACATTTTTGTATTTTGTAACAAAATTCTTCGGTATTTTAAATATTTTTATAACAACTGTTGCAAAGTTATAGTTCTACTAGGGTGCACGTATGATTTGCACTGGTATATATAGAAAGTTACAGATGAAAATAATGAATTCGAGTGCTTACAATTAATTAGCCCCAAACGGATCTAAAAATAATAACTATTTATGTTAATATTGTATAATTACACTTATTATGATAAACCAAAAAGATTACCTTTGTAATTGTTTAAAAATTTAATAATATAATTAGAATAAGTAAACATTTAAATGGCATGTTTAGTCTTCCAAAAACAATTAAATGCTCGTACGTTTAAAAGACAAGGCTGTGTGATGTCGCCTTTATTATTTAACGTATATAGTGAGGCCATCTTTCAGGAAACCCTAGAAGAACGCAAGGAAGGGGTAATAATCAATGGCGAAATCGTCAATAATATAAGATTCCCAGACGATACCGTTATAATAACAAACAACATAGATGATTTACAAGATCTAATACAAAAATTGAACAACACATGCAAGGAGTACGGGTTAAATATGAATCTGAGCAAGACTAAATTTATGGTAGTAACTAGAACAGCAAATGCTAATGCAAATATTACCATAAATAACACAATAATAGAAAAGGTAGACACATATAAATACTTAGGAACATGGGTAACTAACGATGCAAATAACTCAAAAGAAATAAAGACAAGGATAGAAATAGCCAGAAATACTTTTGTAAAGCTCAAAGGTTTCCTTTGTAATAGAGACCTCAACTTAAATCTTAGAACAAGAATATTACGCTGCTACGTCTTCTCAACCCTATTATATGGAGCCGAGGCTTGAACCGTAAGACAGAACGAAGTCAAGAAAGTAGAAGCCTTCGAGAGATGGTGTTATAGAAGAATGCTTCGCATTTCATGGGTGGACCATATCACAAATTCCATAGTCCTACAAAGAATGGGCAAAGAAGAAGAAGTAATAAAAACAATAAAACGGAGGAATCTAGAATACTTGGGACACATAATGAGGGGCGAGAGGTACGAGGTGCTAAGACTAACAATGGAGGGCAAAATACAAGGGAAGAGAAACATAGGGAGACGGAAAATGTCCTGGCTTCGAAATCTTAGAGAATGGTTCGGGATAACATCGGCAAAACTTTTCAGAATTGCTGTAAACAAAGTGAAGATAGTCATGATGATCTCC
Source organism: Sinelater perroti (assembly GCA_036346155.1). NCBI lineage: Eukaryota > Metazoa > Arthropoda > Insecta > Coleoptera > Elateridae > Sinelater > Sinelater perroti. Next base: position 2,094,265 of record JARFIY010000201.1, read on the forward strand.
AACCTCCGTTAGGAGACGGAACATCAAGAAGAAGAAGATGTTTAAAAAAAATACAAATGGTTCTTAGTCATCTACGGCGGCATTTAACTGGTCAACAAAGGATTGTAAGATATTTAAGGTCTGGCCGACCTCGAATTACCTCCTGAGAAAATCACCACTTGTTTTTTTTTTAAACTAATGTGCTGCTACAAGACATTTTGATCAAGAATGGCTGCAGGTAGCGGTACAAACCTCCCTGTGTATTATTTGCAGTCGGTTGGGGTAATTTGGGCTTGTAGCATATTTCCTACTTTGTTAACCCTTGCCACCTACACACTATCAAGCTCGACTGGTGTGATGCCGTGAACCCCCATTTTGGTCACAAAAATTTAGTGGTGCTTTTGACAATTTTTCATGAACTTGTATCACTACAAATGGTTGCCATACAGAATCCGCGCGCACATTTACCAAACCCACAATTTATTTAATAATCTTAACTAAAATATTTGAAATATATCAATTCGATTTGAATAAAAATAAGCTTTTTATATGGAAAATAAATAGAAATGTTCCTACAGTTAGCAGTGGTCTGCTAGCTAGCACGTTTCACCAACTGGTTTCCCGCCTGACGCCTTCTCTTCTGCTTTGTTATATTTGAGTATTTGTGTACGCGTAAAATATATTATATTGGTATACTTTAAAGAAGCAATTATTGAAAAATAAGACAAATAAATCTTGCCAACAGATATCCTTAGGATAGTTTGAAAACCGACATCTATCAATAAATTCCAAAATTTAGGCACTGTCAGTGAAACTGAAAGCGAAGAGGGCTTTATTGAACTATCATGCAGGATGTCGTCCACAAATATCTGAGTAAACGGTCCAGAGTGTAAAGGACTCTGCCTACTGGCGTCTTCCAAGAAGTCACTGCGCCGACTTTTACAAGAATTAGGATTATCCAGAAGTAGAAACTTACCAATGTACTGTGGTTTATACATTACGAAAAATCGACCAATGAAAAGAATACCATACTATTTATGATTTCAGACACATCTGAGAAATCAAGACTTCACTTGGTACTCGAGCTAGGCATAATTTTAACTGCCATGATAGGCCAACTCTAAACATTTCTATATGTGAGCAAGAGAAAATTTTCGTCCTTGCATAAAAATCTTTTTAATCAGAAAAAATTAGTCTTTGTTGTGGAATATCTCAGTCATTCATAATTAGTCCCATCTTCTCCAGTACACCCGTCACAAGAGTTGCATGTGTAAAAATCTTCAACACCTATATAAATCAGTTGGACAAATAACGGATAGACATTTATCTAGATTTTTGTAAAAGCAAGTCTACTACAAGGAAACGCCTCTGCGCACCTTAACAGGTTTTTCCCACCTCCTTTACTGGAGAGCTTATGCCCTATTCTTTAAATCTCACCAACATCGTCCTTTTCCTTTCATTATTCCACCCAAGATGACTGCCAAGAGCAATCTTTCAAATAACCGAATCCCTCAAATACAAACTGAAACAACCATAAAAACAAAACAAAGAAAAAATATCCCAGGTGATTGGGAGAGAGTTTATTCGCCAATTTTTACACGAGATGATTGGAATCGAGGTTTTTGTAACGATAGACTCAGAAATCTATAGAAAAAGTAATAACCGAGATGACGCTATTTCACTAAAAGCGCAAACCAAGCCAAGAACATTGATGTAACCAGAACTCAAGGCATTCTCTTTGACAAAAAAATAAATGCTACAAAATGTGATCTATTGCTTAACATTGTCATAATTTCATCCTTTTGATCCACAGGTTTTAATTCTGTGCGACTTTGGATATCTTTTAGACGTTTGTAGTATACGTGAAAATAAAAGCACTACTACATCTTCAAGTAATATATTTGTTATTTAGAAGCTAAGCTGTGGGCGTCACCTCGCGAACACAGAATCGGTTACTGGTCTGGAGCAAAGAGGAAATGGGTATATTTGGCCGAATTCTTTTATAAGCCTACACTCGGTTTCCTTAACAATAACAAAGATGACCCCATGTCTTAGGGCTTTATTTGATATTATAAGCCATTAAAATGGGGCATTTTTCTGTATAAGACTTTTTCATGCAGGTTGTACGGGAGGACTCAAATTTGGCATTTCCGGAACCGGAAGCGATATAAATTTTTTGCCTGTTCAAAAATTGAAAGTCGGTCTTAAAGCATATGTATATTGAAAATGACAATTCTACGATTATTCCTTCGGTCAGCATTCGCGAGTTAATTTCGGCCTTCCTGCCAAAACCGCCGTCCTAGCAGACAGAATAGAAATTTCGACGGTGTCCGCGATAATTTTGTTTGCGCGTCACCTAATTCCGTTTCGCTCTGATACGTTGATGAAATATGCGTTGACGTTATGTTGACATCACAAATATATAGCAAAAATCGTTCGTGCCTTTCCGTGCCGACCTGAGCACCTCCGAAGGACAAATTTCGGCCCGGCGGCAGGCGCCACCGAGGTATTATATTTCCGGAACCGCAAGCGATAGAAAATTTTCGTTTGAGAGCGGGTAATAAAGCACTCGTGTGCCAAAAATTACGTTCCTACCATTATTCGTTCCGTCAGTATTCGTGAGTCAAATTTCGCCTGACCCGGGACGCTGCGGGCCCTCCCGCGGCGGCCGCCTGCCGAAGTCCGCGGGGAAGCAATTAACGTTTTGTAAATGCATCTTGTCTTCACCGATAATACGAATAATACTTTGTAAATATATATATAAGTTGTTTCGAAAATAAAGAGATAAAATTATAATAAATTAAATTTTTACTTGGCGACTTTTTAGTCTATAATTTTTTGTGTGGTTGGTAACTAATATTTTTTTAATGCATAATTATAAGCGGTTTGTGACTAAACATTAAAAATGACATCTGCAACGTCAGACCAACATTTACACATTTCTTGTCAGAACCACTGGTGAAAACGTTATAACTTTTTAACTTTTGAGCGCCCGAGTATGACACTTATTTTTTCGGGTTCTACTCTTCAATCTGAGTCGAATGACACTAGTCTAAGGTCTCTACGATGTATGCACCAAAAGTTTAACGATATACAATAACTACTAGTTAATAAGCAGACTTGCCGCAAATTATAAACTCGGTATTTGAAGGTACGAGTACGTTTGTGTTTCTACAGTACCCTTTTACAAACGATAATGTTCTTCTATTTTCATGCGATTTTTGTATGTTAAATTCTAGGGCTTTCACACAAAGTACTGTAGAGGTAGAGATCGCTATAAAAGGGAATTTAAAAGACTTAGTTACTAAGACGCGTATTCAACCACGAAATTCTTCCTATAACCCTATGATACCTTATTATGTTTGTCTTGTCGCTTTTTAATATGAAATTTATTTTTTTAATGTTTTAAGAGGTACAAAATTAAAAATCAAAATATATGACATTGTATTGTATTGAACTCCGCCATAGCCTGTCCCAAGCCAGGATGAGAAAGGAGGAGGGATAGAGGAGTAACAACCTCTCTAAAAAACCTGGGTTCAGCTGGCCCGGCTGATAGCAACCAGTAAGGGTCCCTACCCAGGGTACGGGTAACAACAACTAGTCAATAAAAACAACTAGTCGATATAGCGATAGTAATTAAGATTTAGAGTATATTTGTACATATAACAGAACGCGAGAATAGGAAATTGAAATGGATAATGGAATATAGAAAACATAATTGGGAAACGAGAAAGAAGTGTTGCATAGTATTCATCTGCCTATAGGCCACGCTTTCTATGCTTCACTATTATAGTTCAGAATTAAAGAACTGAAAGTTGAGAAAGTGCTGTTTGTCCAAAAAGTAAGCCATTGATCGGAACAGACCAATAACAAGAACCAGGACAATAGACAAGATGGAATAACACTTCGATTCCATCGAGTTCATATAATATTTAGTGTATGGTGTTCGCGCCAATCTCCAATTACTTTTATTTTTAATTTTAAATTAGGGCCGGCCGCGAATTTTTCCGATCACGCGGAGCCCTGATATATTAAGCCGCGGTATGGGCCGCGGGACGCTCGCCTCTGCTCTCGGTCCGCCTGGGTCTTGCCGACCAGATTAACCTCTTCCCGGTCGTTTTGTTCCCGATTGCATTTCGGAAATTGAAATTTTTGCCGGTGAGAAAGCTCGGTCTGATTTCCTTGCATCTGACTCGGCGAGGAACGAAGAAGGAATCTTTGGACCAGGAAAGACGCTACCAATCGGTTCCGCTGTGAAGATTGGGGTAACTTGTCTTATCTTTTCACCCACACCTTTATTTTTTCTTCCTGGATCTCCCAGGACCAACAGCACAGGGAACCTATTTCTGCAGTAAAGCGCCGCTTCCAAAAAGGTTAGTGTTTTAACTTTGACTTTTGTTTGAAGTTTTCTTTGTTTAAATTTAAAATTACGATATAGTCCACTTTTGGGCATAACAGTGTGGTATATGAAGTAAAATACTAAATAAACAAAAACATCCCTATATATTTGAGAATTAGACTTTTCCAATCTTTGCGGATGATGGCGCACAATGCGTTTTCTCCCATTCTATGCTAAATTTGTTGCACTTGCGGACGATCCGAGCAAGGCACATTCTCAGCCATCTTTTTCCGGTTGTGAAAGCGTTTGAATCAATCGTCAATATATTTTCTGCTCAGTTTTCGTCCTATATACTTGCATCAACATTTTATGCGTTTACGTCTTATTCTTTTTATTTGTATCAGAACTTGATTTTTACTCGTTGCTTTATTCAATCATAACCTTACCTCTTTTAATAACTACGTTAAACTACCTAAAGCGAGTTTACCGTAACGCTTCTCAAAATGTCTGTCGATAATTATGTACCCACACGTGTACTCGATTCATATTGCCCTTGAGATAGTGAATAATTTACCAAACTATTTAGACCCATTACGTATATACATATATCAGTAAAATAATTAGTTGACAAGAATATAATTAAAATTAATGAATGTGTGTAATGAAGTGTATAACGTTCCGATATATAATTTAAAAAACAAAAAAAACGGAAACGTAGATAAGAATAAACAAGCAATATAAAAAAGTTTGGTAAAATTCCTCTCAAGAGGCAACAAAATATACATGCATTTGTAATGGTCTTAATATTTTATCGGCAATTTATAACATCTATAACATACAGACTATTAATAGTAATACTATATATTTAAATACTGCTAAAACTTTAAAGAAAACAAAAAAAACTTTTGTTTTCAGTTAGTTCTTTAAGAAATTGAATTGTTTTGCAAATATCTATGCGCATTAAGCTATTCCACACACCCGAGGCATGTTCGAATAGAGAAGTTGCTATTGTCAAGTGAGGTTTGGGGTAAATCTGGAAGAATTACTTAAAATTTAAAAATATATTCTATTAATTATGCGGATCGGCAACTAACATCTATCTTCGTACTCGACTTTATGTTTCTGCTGTATTCGGTTTTAAATATATTATCTGGCCGATCACGTGTTTCCTTTTCTTGCCACAACGGTTAATTCATCTCCATGTCCGTTTTACTACATGCGCCCTGTTCTTTTCTAGGTTATCTCGAATAATATGTCGGCGATGACTAGCATATTTTTCTGTTAGGTCGGTTTTTGAGCCTTCATTACACTTTGTGTAATTTTTCTTCCATTACATTTTTCTCATGTGGTTACTCATATATTTCATCATTACGTAGCTTAATTCATTTATTCGCCTAATAACGATATTATCATCGATGATACAAACACACATATCAATAAACTTTCAAACACCATTTGTAAGTATCCCAAACTAAGTCTTTAATTACAATAACCATTAAAGTCAATTATACTACCACCAGGAGCAATATGATCAACATTTTTCTGGTTTTGGGGTAATGTCTGTCTCTTCTAATTAAATATTTTTAACTCTCCAACTACCATCTTTTAACAAAATACCGTCTAGCATTGTAAACTTGCCTTTTTCGATATATGAGTTTTGTTTTGTCCAGAAGTTGACTGTAGTGCACAGTGTTTACATAACGGTGTCCGTAGCAAAAATCGATATGCGAAACATCAACAAATACGGTTGCTAAAAGATTTTCCCTTCTATAGGCACTTCATATTGATTTGTTTGGGTTTCCGAGTGTAACGCCGTATCCAAGTTTTATCGCAGGTAACGATACGGTCACAAAAATCTCTCCTGTAGCTTGATAGTACATACTTCAAAATGGAGCACTTTCCTCATTTCAGTGAGAAGACGAAGGGCCCATTTTGCGGACCGTTAATTGACAGTCATTCTCAAAAAAGAGATAAATAATGCAAATATTCTCTTCAGTAGCGCTCTACCGCATTTCTCTCTGTTCAGGTCGCGGCACGTAAAAAGAAATTTAGATTTATATTTGATTCACTCTTGTATGTATTATAATACCTAAATAACATAATTCGTATAAATTCCTGAATACTACTATGGGTTTTCTTTAATCTTATTTTAAAGAATTTTTGTTTTGCTCCCATTTACTTTTAGGCTAAGTTCTTTTGCTCCAATCTAAACAAGTAGATATTATTAGCAACCTTCAATCTTTCTAGTTTGCTGAATATGCTCCAATTTATTACGTATTTACCATCGTTCCATTATTTTCTTGTCTGATTTATGCATTTTGTTATTCTTCTCTTTAAATTTTGAGTGTGAATTTGTATTCTTTCCTTAATTTGTTTTGTTATCTTACAGAGGATTTTTATAACTATGTTTTGGCTTCTGCTATTACATATTCTCCTTATGTTTATTTGTCTTGCCTTGCTTTTCTCAGTTGTTTCTCGTGCCTCGTGATTAATAAGCTTTATTGTTGCCTTACTTTGCGTTTATTATAAGAGGAGTTATTCAAAATTTACGATTATTGGTGTTATATCTAATGGTTTCTTGTGCTGTCTTGTTAATTGCATTGGTACACTTGCATATATTCTCTATGAGAAAATTTAAAAGTTGGTAGACGTCTCCTATATTTCTTCTTTGTTTATCTGAGAATCTTTGGCCTCTTCGATATGGTTTAGTTTTATGAGGTAGAGGTGACTGTGGTGGTGATGGTCATGGTGCCAGTGGCAATAGCACTGACAGCATATAAATATTAGTTCTATATTTTCGGGGCTGACCATATAATTATAATAATGTGAAATAAAAATACAAATCAAACCTATAATTTGTTTGGTATTTTTGTATGAACATTACGTTACATTGAATTTATTAAATATTATTATTAAAAAACATACATCCAAAAATTCTACAAAATTCAGATATTTGAAACAATCCAACAAATCTAATAATTAACATAATATTGTTGATTTTAAATAGAATAAAGGTCAAATAACATCCAACACAACTAATATCTTTAAACAAACATATATTTTGGAATACTCTCGTAATAGCAATTCTTCGAATATGAAACACAGGCGGGTGCGGGTAGTCTACTCAACTATTGAAATGAATTTAATATTTCTGTTACTGTTAGTACTAGTGTACGCGTAAGAGTGTGTCAGTAATAGAGCCTGCCTTTATGTGTGCCCTTACACGTGCACGTGCCCGTACCCGTGCCTGTGTGCGTACCCGTGCCCGTGCCCATGCCCGTGTCAGTGGTGGTGCCGGTGTTGGTGCCGGTGCCAAATTCCGTGCCTGCGTCCGGCTCGTGCCTGCAACAGTTTTCTTGTCAGTGCTTGTTCCTATTTTAATGTTGATAACCGTACCAGAGCCCGTACCAACGCCCGTGTTAGTACCAGTGCCTGTGTCATTGCCCGTGTCGAAGCCCGTGACACCACCCCTGCCATTGTCCCTGCCATTGTCCCTGCCACCGCCCCTTCCACCGCCCCTGCCACCACCCCTTCCACCGCCTCTGCCACCGCCCCTTCCACTGCCCCTGCCATCGCCCCTGCCATTGTCCCTGCGCTAGTATCTGTGTCCGTGCTTGTTTCTGTTTTAATGTTGTTGCCCGTGCCAGAGCCCAAACCAGCACCCTTGCTAACACCAGTGCCCGTATCCGCATTCGTGCCCGTGTTAGTACCAGTGCCCGTTTCAGCGCCCAACCCAGCGCCCGTATCAGCACCAGTGCTTGTGTTTGTGTCCGGGTCTGTGTCTGTGCCTGCACCAGTTTTCTTGATTGTGCTTGTTTATGTTTTAATGTTATTGCCCGTATCAGAGCCCGTACCAGTGCCCGTGTTAGTACCAGTGCCGAAGCGCGTACGTGTGCCAGTGTTTGTGCTTGTTTCTGATTTAATGTTGTTACTCCTACCACAGCCTATACCAACGCACCTGCCAGCGCCAGTGCACGTATCCGTACAGGTTTTTATGATAGCAAGAGTAATTGCCCGTGTCAGCACCCGTGCCTGTGTCCGTACCTGTGTCCGGCTCGTGCTTGCACCAGTTTCCTTGTCCGTGCTTGTTCCAATTTTAATGTTGCTAACCGTACCAGAGCCCGTACCAACGCCCGTGTTAGTACCAGTGGCTGTGTCATCGCCCATGTCGAAGACCGTGCCACCGCCCCTGGCACCGCCCATTTCACCCCCCCTGCCATCGCCCCTGCCACAGCCCCTGCCATCGTCCCCGCCACTGCCCCTGCCACCGCCCTTGCCACCGCCCCTTCCACCGCCCCTGCCACCATCCCTTCCACCGCCTCTGCCACCGTCCCTTCCACTGTCCCTGCCATCGCCCCTGCCATTGTCCCAGCGCTAGTATCTGTGTCCGTGTTTGTTTCTGTTTTAATGTTGTTGCCCGTGCCAGAGCCCAAACCAGCACCCTTGCTAACACCAGTGCCCGTATTCGCACTCGTGCCCGTGTTAGTGCCAGTGTCCGTATCAGAGCCCGTTTCAGCGCCAACCCAGCGTCCGTATCAGCACCAGTGCTTGTGCTTGTGCCAGGGTCTGTGTCCGTGCCTGCACCAGTTTTTTTGATTGTGCTTGTTTATGTTTTAATGTTATTGCCCGTATCAGAGCCCGTACCAGCGCCCGTGTTAGTACCAGTGCCGAAGCGCGTTCCTGTGCCAGTGTTTGTGCTTGTTTCTGATTTAATGTTGTTACTCCTACCACAGCCTATACCAACGCACCTGCCAGCGCCAGTGCACGTATCCGTACAGGTTTTTATGATAGCAAGAGTAATTGCCCGTGTCAGCACCCGTGCCTGTGTCCGTACCTGTGTCCGGCTCGTGCTTGCACCAGTTTCCTTGTCCGTGCTTGTTCCAATTTTAATGTTGCTAACCGTACCAGAGCCCGTACCAACGCCCGTGTTAGTACCAGTGGCTGTGTCATTGCCCATGTCGAAGCCCGTGCCACCGCCCATTTCACCCCCCCTGCCATCGCCCCTGCCACTGCCCCTGCTACCGCCTCTGCCACCGATTGTGCCAGTACCCGTCCCAGCGCTAGTATCTGTGTCCGTGCTTGTTTCTATTTTAATGTTATTGCCTGTGCCAGAGCCCAAACCAGCACCCTTGCTAACACCAGTGCCCGTATCCGCACTCGTGCCCGTGTTAGTACCAGTGCCCGTTTCAGCGCCCAACCCAGCGCCCGTATCAGCACCAGTGCTTGTGCTTGTGTCCGGGTCTGTGTTTGTGCCTGCACCAGTTTTCTTGATTGTGCTTGTTTATGTTTTAATGTTATTGCCCGTACCAGAGGCCCTACCAGAGCCCGTGTTAGTACCAGTGCCGAAGCGCGTTCCTGTGCCAGTGTTTGTGCTTGTTTCTGATTTAATGTTGTTACTCCTACAACAGCCCATACCAACGCACCTGCCAGCGCCAGTGCACGTATCCGTACAGGTTTTTATGATAGCAAGAGGCATTGCCTGTGTCAGCACCCGTGCCTGTGTCCGTGCCCGTGTCAGCACTCGTGCCTGTGTCCGTGCCTGTGTCCGGCTCGTGCTTGCACCAGTTTCTTTGTCCGTACTTGTTCCTATTTTAATGTTGCTGACCGTACCAGAGCCCGTACCAACGCCCGTATTAGTACCAGTGCCTGTGTCATTGCCCGTATCGAAGCCACCGCCCCAGCCACCGCTCATTCCATCCCCCCTGCCACTACCCCTGCCCCCGATTGTGCCAGTACCCGTCCCAGCGCTAGTATCTGTGTCCGTACTTGTTTATGTTTTATTGTTATTGCCCGTTCCAGAGCCCAAACCAGCACACTTGCTAACACCAGTGCCCGTATCCGCACTCGTTCTCGTGTTAGTACCAATGCCAGAGTCATTGCCCGTATCAGAGCCCGTATCAGCACCAGTGCTTGGGCTTGTGTCCGGGTCTGTGTCCGTGCCTGCACCAGTGTTCTTGATTGTGCTTGTTTTTGTTTTAATGTTATTGCCCGTATCAGAGGCCCTACCAGCGCCCGTGTTAGTACCAGTGCCGAAGCGCGTTCCTGTGCCAGTGTTTGTGCTTGTTTCTGATTTAATGTTGTTACTCCTACCACAGCCCATACCAACGCACCTACCAGCGCCAGTGCACGTATCCGTACAGGTTTTTATATTAGCAAGAGTCATTGCCCGTGTCAGCACCCGTGCCTGTGTCCGTATCTGTGTCCGGCTCGTGCCTGAACCAGTTTCCTTGTCCGTGCTTGTTCCTATTTTAATGTTGCTAACCGTACCAGAGCCCGTACCAACGCCCGTGTTAGTACCAGTGCCTGTGTCATTGCCCATGTCGAAGCCCGTGCCACCGCCCCTGCCACCGCCCATTCCACCGCCCCTGCCATCGCCCCTGCCACTGCCCCTGCTACCGCCTCTGCCACCGATTGTACCAGTACCCGTCCCAGCGCTAGTATCTGTGTCCGTGCTTGTTTCTGTTTTAATGTTATTGCCTGTGCCAGAGCCCAAACCACCACCCTTGCTAACACCCGTGCCCGTATCCGCACTCGTTCCCGTGTTAGTACCAGTGCCAGAGTCATTGCCTGTATCAGAGCCCGTTTCAGCGCCCATCACAGCGCCCGTATCAGCACCAGTGCTTGTGCTTGTGTCCGGGTCTATGCCTGTGCCTGCACTAGTTTTCTTGATTGTGCTTATTTATGTTCTAATGAAATTCCCGTAAAAGAGCCCGTACCAGCTCCCGGGTTAGTACCAGTGCCGAAGCGCGTTCCTGTGCCAGTGTTTGTGCTTGTTTCTGATTTAATGTTGTTACTCCTACCACAGCCCATACCAACGCGCCTGCCAACGCCAGTACACATATCCGTACACGTTTTTATGCGTGAGTTTCCGTGTTTGGGCTTGTTCCTGTTTTAATGTTGTTTCCCTCGCCAGAGCCCATACCAACTCCTTTGTCAACACCAGTGCCCGTATCCGCACTCGTTCCCGTGATAGTGCTAGTGCCAGTGTTATTGGCCGTGCCACAGTTTTTTCCACCGCTTGTGCCACCACCCGTTACTACGCTAGTGTCTGTGACCGTGCTCGGTTCTGTTTTAATGTTGTTGCCCGGGCCAAAGCCCATACCAGAGCCTTTACCAACACTAGTGCTCGTATCCGCACTCGTTCCAGTACCAGGATGATTGCTCGTATCGGAGACCGTCCCAGCGCTTATGCCAGCGCCCGTATCTGCACCAGTGCTTGTACCTGTGCCCGTGCCTGTGTCCGTGTCTGTGCCTATGCTTGCACCAGTTTCCTTAATTGAGCTTGTTTCTGTTTTAATGTTATTACCAGTGCCAGGGTGATTGCCCGTATCGAAGCCCGTGCCAGCGTCTATGCCAGCGCCCGTATCAGTACCTGTGCTTGTGCTTGTGCCCATGCCTTCACCAGTTTTATTGCTTGTGTTTGATTTTGTTTTAATGTTATAACCCGTACAAGAGCCCGTGCCAGCATCCATGTTAGTACCAGTGCCGAAGCGCGTTTTTGCACCAGTGTCCGTGCTTGTTTCTGTTTTAATGTTGTTACCCGGACCAGAGCCTATATCAGCGCACGTGCTAGCGCCAGTTCCCGTATCCGTACTTATTTCCGTGGTAGTACCAGTGCCACGTTCATTCCTCGTGTCGGAGTTCGTCCTAGCGCCCATGCCAACGCCCGTGTCAGAGACCGTGCCAGCTCTCGTGTTAGTGCCCGTGCCAAAGTCCGTACCAGCGGCCGTACTAGCGCCCGTGCCAACGTCCGTGCCCGTGCCTTAGGCTGCGTCGGTGTTTGCGCTTGTACGTGCACCAAATTCCTTGTCCCTACTTCTTCCTGTTTTAATGTCGTTGCCTATACCAGATCCCGTGCCACCGCTTGCGCCAGCACTCGTGTCTGCGACAGCGTTCGTGTTCGTGCTTGTTTTTGTTTTAAATGTCGTTGCCTGTACCAAAGCACATATCGGCGCATGTGCTAGCGCCAGTGTCCGTATCCGTACTCGTTTTTGTGTTAGTACCAGTGCTAGAGTCATTGCTCGTGTCGAAGCCCGTCCCCGAGTCTATGCCAGCAACCGTGCCAGCGCCCGTGCCAACGCCCGTGCCCCTGCTTTTGCCCGCGCCTTTCCCCTCGCCGGTGCCTGCGCCTGTACCTGCGCCAAATCCCTTGATCGTACTTCTTCCTGTTTTAATGTCGTTGCCTGTATCAGAGCCTGTGCCACCACTTGTGCCAGCACCCGTGTCTGCGCCAGTGTTCGTGTTCGTGCTTGTTTTTGTTTTAATGTCGTTGCCTGTACGAGAGCACATATCAGCGTACGTGCTAGCTCTAGTATTCATTGCCGTGTTAGTACTAGTCCTAGGGTCACTGCTCGTGTCAAAGCCGGTCCCAGGGCCTATATCAGCGCCCGTGCCAGCGCCCGTGCCACTTCCCGTACTCTAGTGCCCGTATCAGTGCTCGTGTCAGCTCCCGTGCCAGCGCTCGTACCAGCGCCCGTGCCAGCGTCCGTACCAGCGCCCGTGCCAGTGTCCGTGCCAGCGTCCGTGCCGGCGTCCGTGTCGGCGTCCATGCCGGCGTCCGTGCCGGCGTCCGTGCCAGCGTCCGTGTCAGCGTCCGTGCCAGCGTCCGTGCCAGCGTCCGTGCCAGCGTCCGTGCCAGCGTCCGTGCCAGCGTCCGTGTCAGCGTCCGCGCCAGCGTCCGTGTCAGCGTCCGTGCCAGCGTCCGTGCCAGCGTCCGTGCCAGCGTCCGTGCCAGCGTCCGTGCCAGCGTCCGTGCCAGCGTCCGTGCCAGCGTCCGTGCCAGCGTCCGCGCCAGCGTCCGCGCCAGCGTCCGCGCCAGCGTCCGCGCCAGCGTCCGTGCCAGCGTCCGTGCCAGCGTCCGTGCCAGCGTCCGTGCCAGCGTCCGTGCCAGCGTCCGTGCCAGCGTCCGTGCCAGAGCCTAGTCCTGTGCCGGTGTCTGTGCCGGTGTCTGTGCCGGTGTCTGTGCCTGTGCCTGTGCCGGTGTCTGTGCCGGTGTCTGTGCCGGTGTCTGTGCCGGTGTCTGTGCGGGTGTCTGTGCCGGTGCCTGTGCCGGTGTCTGTGCCTGTGCCTGTGCCGGTGTCTGTGCCGGTGTCTGTGCCGGTGTCTGTGCCGGTGTCTGTGCCGGTGTCTGTGCCGGTGTCTGTGCCGGTGTCTGTGCCTGTGCCTGTGCCGGTGTCTGTGCCGGTGTCTGTGCCGGTGTCTGTGCCGGTGTCTGTGCAGGTGCCTGTGCCGGTGTCTGTGTCGGTGCCTGTGTCGGTACCGGTGCATACGACAGTATCCGAGTCCGTGCTTATTTCTGTTTAAGTCCATGCCCGTACAAAAGCTTATACCAGCGTACCCGTTTTGATGTTAGTATCAGTTCCCGTGTCAGCGTCCTTGCCAGCGTCCGTGCAGCGTCCGTGTCAGCGTCCGCGCCAACGTCCGTGCCAGCGTCCGTACCAGCGTCCGTTCCAGCGTCCGTGCCAGCGTCCGTGCTATCGTCCGCGCCGGCGTCCGTGCCGGCGTCCGTGCCGGCGTCCGTGCCGGCGTCCGTGTCGGCGTCCGTGCCGGCGTCCGTGCCAGCGTCCGTGCCAGCGTCCGTGCCAGCGTCCGCGCCAGCGTCCGTGTCAGCGTCCGTGCCAGCGTCCGTGCCAGCGTCCGTGCCAGCGTCCGTGCCAGCGTCCGTGCCAGCGTCCGTGTCAGCGTCCGTGCCAGCGTCCGCGCCAGCGTCCGCGCCAGCGTCCGCGCCAGCGTCCGCGCCAGCGTCCGCGCCAGCGTCCGCGCCAGCGTCCGCGCCAGCGTCCGCGCCAGCGTCCGCGCCAGCGTCCGCGCCAGCGTCCGCGCCAGCGACCGCGCCAGCGTCCGCGCCAGCGTCCGCGCCAGCGTCCGCGCCAGCGTCCGCGCCAGCGTCCGCGCCAGCGTCCGCGCCAGCGTCCGCGCCAGCGTCCGTGCCAGCGTCCGTGCCAGAGCCTAGTCCTGTGCCGGTGTCTGTGCCGGTGCCTGTGCCGGTGTCTGTGCCGGTGTCTGTGCCGGTGTCTGTGCCGGTGTCTGTGCCGGTGTCTGTGCCGGTGTCTGTGCCGGTGTCTGTGCCGGTGTCTGTGCCGGTGTCTGTGCCGGTGTCTGTGCCTGTGCCTGTGCCGGTGTCTGTGCCGGTGTCTGTGCCGGTGTCTGTGCCGGTGTCTGTGCCGGTGTCTGTGCCGGTGTCTGTGCCGGTGTCTGAGCCGGTGTCTGTGCCGGTGGCTGTGCCGGTGTCTGTGCCGGTGTCTGAGCCGGTGTCTGTGCCGGTGTCTGTGCCGGTATCTTTGCCGGTGTCTGTGCCGGTGCCTGTGCCGATGTCTGTGCCAGTTCTTGTGCCGGTGTCGGTGCCTACGACAGTATCCGAGTCCGTGCTTGTTTCTGCTTTAGGTCATTGCCCGCGCAAAAGCTTATACTAGCGTACCCGTTTTAATGTTAGTACCAGTTCCCGTGTCAGTGCCCGTGTCAGCTTCCGTGCCAGCGTCCGTGCCAGCGTCCGTACCAGTGTCCGTGGCAGCGTCCGTGTCAGCGTCCGTGCCACCGTCCGTAATAGTACTCGTACCCGTTCTAGCGCTCTTAACAACACTCGTTCTAGCGTATATGCCTGTACCTAAGTCCCATATTCGATTACCGTGCTAGTGCTTCTACCTATGCAAGCGTTTGTGTCCATGCTAGTGCTAGTGGTAGTGTCAATGCCAGTGCCCATCCCAGTACTTGCTTTTGTGCCTGTGCTTGTGCCTGTGCTTGCGCCTGTGCCCGTGCCTCTGCTTGTGCCCGTGCTCGTGCCGGTGCCCGTGCTTGTGTCTGGCCCTGTGCCAGTTTCCGTATTTGTGGTTGTTCCTATTTTAATGTTGTTGTCTATACCAGAGCCCGTACCAGCACCCATACCAGCTCCAGTGCCCGTATCCGTTCTCGTTCCCATGTTAGTATCAGTGCTATGTTCATTGCCTGTGTCGGAGCCCGTGCCAGCGCACGTGCTAAGCCCATATTAGCGCTCGTGTCTATGCTAAATTTAGTACTATTGTTAACGCCAGTCGCTGTGTCCGTATTAGTTCTAGTGCAATGTCATGGCCCGTGCCAACGTCTCTACTAGAGCTAGTGCGCCTATCCATGCTAACGCCCGTGTCCATGATGGTTCTAGTGCTAGTGCCAATGCTAGTGCGCGTACCAGTACTCGTTCTTGTGCTAGTGCCAGTATCAGTGCTCGTGCCAGTGCCCAGGCCAGTCTCAGTGCTCGTGCCAGTACCCGTGCCAACGTCCGTTACAGTGCCCATGACAACACCTGTTCCAGCGCTTATGTCTTTACCTGTGCCCCATATTTGGTAACTGTGCTAGCGCTCCTACCTATGCTAGCACCCGTGTCCATGTTAGTGCTAGTGCTAGTATCAATGCCAGTGCCTGTACCAGTACTCGTTCCTGTTCTGGTGCGGTGTCACTACTCGTGCCAGTGCCCGTGCCAACGCCCGTTCTAGCGCCCATGACAACACTCGTGCCAGCGCTTATGCCTGTACCTGTGCCTCATATTCGGTTACCGTGCTAGTACCCCAGAAAATTAAATATTATCTGCAGTTATTCTTCTAACAGCAATATTTACATATTTTTGTTAAAAGGTATTAATTATGTTGGAGTTGATTTGGCCTTTGTCTTTTAACCAGCAGTAACTATATTATTTTAATAAATTAGATAATTCATAATTTTAAAATGCGTAGATTTTTTATATATATTCTTTTAATAATATTATTTAAATAATTTAATGGAACGCATTGTTTTGCCAAGAAACTGGAACAAATTACACAATTAAGATGAATTTTTTATTTCGGATTATTATAATTAAGAGGTTTGTTTTGATGATATCGAACCTGGCAGCACTTGAAAGCGGACTGTAATTTGCATTCATATATAAAGAAAGTAAAGTCGAGATCAATTTGAAATTAGACGCCAGTTGATCGGCCCATTTAGTATATGATTTCTTGTTGTTGCAATTGGAACATTTTTATTATGTGGTTCATAACAATAATAGCTTATAACAAGAAGTTATCACTCACATTTTTCTAAAAAGATTTACAAACAAGCGTCGCAACATTTTCAGGGAAACTGCAGTTCATTCTTTTTTACAAGTTGATGAGATTTGTTAGTATTAAATTTTTGGACTTTTTAATTCATCTCAATAATTATTTTTCATCGGAGATTTGAGACGGCCAATTCATTTATGTAATATTGTTGGTAAAGAATTTTTTACAGGTCGTTATCGCTGATTTTTTCTTCTATTATAGATAGAACAAAACTAATCAAGAGGTCTAAGTACTTTTCCGAGTTTAGATTTCTATTTGATTCTACAAGAGAGTTTACTCAATTTTATGAGAAATTGTAACGTCACTTCCAAATTGTAATGTACACGTTCTGGCAAGTATATTTCTTTAGACATTAGCGATGTCCAAACCATCTCATCAGATTACTAAATTGTAAAGTGTAATTGGTCTTCTTGGGCTTACATGTTTTCGGTTATTTACACCATCTCAGGCGACGATTATCATTTACAACACACATTTTGAGTTTTAGACGATGGACTTCGTTTGTTTCAATTCTCGGTACACAGTCATGATACTACTTTAGGTGGGTAATCAGTAGCACTGTAGAACGCCTGAGTAACTGGCGTTTTTGTAAATATTGTTCTTTCTGTCATTACATGTAGCCTACCCAGACGGTGAATTTATTCCATTTTGATTATTAATGTCAGAAATGTCTCTGGTCCACGTTGAACGTTACTTTTTTGGTTTACTATTTCTACATAGGTGCGAGTTTCTTTTATATTTATTATACTCATAATGATCTTTAATTATCAAATTGCAAGTTAAATGTAAGTGGGCAATACTTTGGCTCAGATACTATTTGTTTAAATAGTGATAATTTAATATTTTATCTTGAAAAAATATATTGCGTTATTTTAAATTTTAAACAACCTTAAAGTTATAACAGCTATTAACGGACTTATTTCTCGTTTTTAACCCCAACCAAATGCCTTTGTGCTTCGAAGTAAATAACTAGTTTTATCAATGTGCAGCGGTATCTGTGTTTCGGAAACCGGAACAATATTATATATACTCAAAATTTCCGCTAACAAAATTTTGCCTTGAATCAGTCCAAATTTGAAACCTGCAATAATACTTGTAATTACATTTGTAGATCTATAAACAAACTTCTTTTACCGAGACATATTCTTGGACGTGAACCAAAAGGTATGTAACTGAAAGGTTTGATATTTTT
Organism: Sinelater perroti; assembly: GCA_036346155.1. Classification (NCBI taxonomy): domain Eukaryota; kingdom Metazoa; phylum Arthropoda; class Insecta; order Coleoptera; family Elateridae; genus Sinelater; species Sinelater perroti. The sequence goes on from JARFIY010000201.1 coordinate 2,111,840, forward strand.
CCTGTTGTCTTTGTTAAAACGTTTCGGATCGTACTTTTCAGGCTCTGGATAATGCTTGGGGTCTCTGTGAATGGCGAATAGCGGAATAAAAACCAAACTTCCCGCTTCCATAGTGATATTCTTTTCTTCTGGTAGTTTGCCTTCTATTGTGTGTGACTTAACCAAAGCTCTGTCAATTGCTGGTATAGACGGCCATTTACGAGTTCCTAAAATATTTAATTAAATTTCAATACTAATCAATAAACAAACGTTTTTACCATAAAGAACCATCTCTAAATATTCCATTTTTATTACAGCTTCAAAGGATATATTGTTATTAGTTTCTTCCAAGATTAAATCAATTTCTTCTTAAACTCTTCTCTGTATGTCAGGATTTAAAGCCAGCTCATATGCCGTAAAACATAGCATGTTAGAAGTGTTTTCAAACCCTGCCAAAAAGAAAACCAGAGCCTGCGCCGTTATTTCTTCGTCTGTAATAGGGGTCTTTTTCTTCTTAAACGACTGCTTATACTCTCCAGACGCCCCCAACCTAGCTTCGGCTGTTAACTTGTTTGCGCTCTCCAAGCGACTTTCCTTTGCTTCTATAAACGACTGCACCACGTCAGGACGAAAAATGCCGTTTTCTTATCGTTCTCTCAGCGTTTCGCTCATTAATTTGCGGAAGAAGCCGCTGCTGATTTTAGAATAGATCCCAATTTTTAACAACTACAATTAAATGAATTATCAGTTTATATGCAAAATTTGCTATATTAACCTTTATTAAAATAAGGTTGATGTAGTACAGGACCAATTTCAAAGCTTTGATACCAGAAAAGTTACTGATCTCTATAGCCATCTTGTAGAAAGTGTTGTCGCGATACTTATATGAGTTGAATGGTATTCCAAAGGCAGTGATCCCAATGACACCGCTCACAAACCTGCCCAGCTCCTCCTTCGTTTCTAGCTTAACCAAGCCGTCGCGCTCTTGCACGTAGTTTATGAACTGTTTTGCGCAGTACGTCATCAGGAAGGAATCATGAGCTTTAGTTTGCGCATGGTCAAAGAAGCGACCAAGATCGTACGCAAGACGTACCATCTTTCTCCTACAATTGGAAAAAGACAGTACTCTGCATATAAATGAATACCGTAATTAAATGCGTACCGCACAAATTGACAATGCATTTGCACCACAGCGGATCAACATCGTCCGCAAACATTCTGCGTCCAGGAAGAGCATCAAAGTCTTTAACTGTCATTTGCTTAATCAAGTCCAGATCACGAACGAGAAAGACGGGTGTGTAAAATTGATAGAATTCCAAGTACCTTTAATAGCTTTATTATTCAACTTACAAATAAGGATCACAAATATCTTTTATCAGCGTATAAATTATACCACCCTTGGTCATCGCTATCTCTCATATGATGAACGACACCAATCAAATAGCCACTTCAAGAGTACAGTTATTGCAACGCCGATCAACGATGGTTTATTCTGAAGGCTCCTCCGATTACAAATAGGAATAAATGCTAACTGCAAGGTATAAGGGAGACTACATGAAAACAACCCCTTAATAAAAGTTGAGTGCGAAAATAAACATCCAACACCAAAACTTTGAAGTTTTCTAAGGCAGAAATCAGACTTAAGAAGGCGATTTCGCTCCTGAAGTTGTGCATAAAAACGAAAATGGGTTGATTGATAATGCTTTTGTTAACCTTTAATGGTGCAGCCCAGGTCCCAGAATCACGAATTGCAACTCAGGTAGTATAATTCTAATAGTGTTTATGTTAATGGCCGAGTAAATGGAAAACTACATGTCTTTCTACTGGACACATGCGCGACGAAAACGATTGCCAGACCCAATATTATCGAGACATCCGGACGTTTTTTGCCAACCAACTGGAAACTTTGGACAGCACCTGGGGCTTTGGCAAAGATTTATAAAGAGATGAAAACCCAAATAATCATCAAAAATGCTATTCTTAGATATCGTATATAGGTAGATGACATTGAAAATGATGTAATCCTCCGAATGGACATTTTGAAAACTTATGGGTGTAAAGTGGACTTGCAGCAGAGGGTACTGAAGATAAACAGAGACGCAGTTGTCCTCCATGATCGAGACGGAGATGTGGCATCCTTCCATAATGCAGTGGATTGGTGGTGGACGCTGTTTTGGATTGCGATCTACCAGCAGGAAGGGTCATCCTTGTCGAGCCAAGTAATGATAGTAAGAAGATCGGAAAGGGGATACCGGTTGGGAAGATACTGGTGCAAATTAGCAACATAGTACCGGTCCGCGTAATGAATGTGAATGGGTATCTCTGGGCGTTGAAGGGAGGCACAATCCTTGGTCATTGTATTTTGGTCGCTTCGGTGGTTCGTCAAGTCGATAACATCCAGCCAAGATCAGACAATGTTACAAAACATTTGAGAGAAGTGATTGCTACATCCTGCAGTAACTTGAGTCCTAACCAACAGATGAAAATTAGGGATCTGTTACACCGGAATCAAGACGTGTTCCAATAAGACAAGGGTTCAAAGAATTTTCATTTACAGAATGGATACCGGCGATGCTACTCCCATACAACAGAGTGTTAGACAATTGCCACTAGCCAAACGAGAGGAAGCTGAAAAGATAATTTCAAATATAGAAGAAGATGGCGTTATTGAACCTTCGACGATCCCGTGGATTTCGCCAGCGGTGTTAATCAAGGAGAAGGTCGGGTCCACTAGATTTTGCGTTGACTAGCGTCGGCTCAGCGATGTTACAAAGAAAGAGAGTTATCCACCAACACAAATTGATAACACGCTGGACACTCTGGGCAGATCCAAATGGTTATCAAGCTAGAATCTAAAGAGCAGATATTGGCAAGTCGAAATGGATCCTAAAAACAAAAAAAGACTCTACAACGCCCCTTCGACCTGTGAAAGGTTAATGAAGATAGAGCTTAATGAGCTATCCTGGAAAACATGTTTGGTGTATCTGGATGACAAAATAGTGACTGTGAAAACGTTCGAAGAACATCTAAAGAACCTAGAGCAGCTATTTTAACGACTGAGAAGCGCCAATCTGAAATTAAGTCAGAAAAAGTGGTTTCTCTTCGGAAAGAAGGCACACTATCTTGAACATGTAGTGAATGATGAAGGTATAGCGGCTGACCCACAAAAATTTAGGAGCGTGCAAGAATGGCCAGTTTAAAAAAAAAGCACGAGGTTAGAAGTTTCCTGGGACTGTGTGCTTACTGCCGAGGGCATGTGTTTGGATTTGCCAACATTGTGAAGCCTTTGACATGATTAACGGAAGAAGGTCGAAGTTTCGAATAGAGCGAAGAGTGTCAAGACTATTTTGAGAACTTGATGCGTGCCTTGGTAAATGCACCAATACTGAGTTATCCGCAGCCAGAGGGAAAGTTCATTTTAGATATAGACGCGAGTAATGTAGAAATTGGAAACGTGTTGTCCCAGTTACAAAATGGCCAAGAGGCAGTCATCGGTTACTTCAGTAAATCATTATCATAGTCTGAACGCAACTATTGCGTAAAGAGAGAGCCTCTCGTTGTAAAATTTATGGAGCACTTTCATAAATATCTGTATAGCAAAAGGTTCCTCTTGAAGTGCCTCTTAAACTTTAAAAATCCGGAAGGTCAAGTAGCAAGATGGATCCAAAGACTTTAGCAATACAACTGTGAGCCGAAGCATATAGCTGGAAATAGTTATAGTAATCCGTGTCCAGAAAAATTCAGCCACCGTAATCGTGCAAAAGAAAATGGCCTCTACACTGCGGACAACCATGACTAATGATTTGTGGTAACCCAGCGAGTTAAAACGTGACCAGAAAGAAGACCCGACTTTGAAGTATGTCTGGAAATGGAAGGAAGCTAAAAGAAAACTCAACTAGACAGAAGTGGCTCTGTGTTCTCCAGCAGTAAACTCGTATTGGACACAATGGAATTCCATCACCGTAAAAGACGATGTCTTACAGTGCGTGCTAGACGATGAATATGGGTCTCAGAGCAAACTTCAGTTATTAGTCTCAAAGAAAAAGGTGCCAAAAGTGTTACAACTCCACGGTGGTGTGTCTGGTGGCCATATGGGAATTGCAAAAATTACTGGGTGAATTGTAAAGAAGATGTTAAAGTTTTGTGCCGGAAATGTATAGTGTGTGCAACGAGCAACGGCCCGCAGAAGAATACGGAGGTACCAATGAGACAATATAACATCGGGAGTCCCTTCGAGAGAATTGCCATTAATTCTAGTGACGATGGACTACTTCAGGAAATAGGTGGAAGCCTATGGACTACCAAATCAAGAAACCACAATCATCACGAAAGTGATCGTAAAAGAACTGATCGGCAGATTTGAAGTGCCACTAGAACTACATTCCAACCAAGGTCGAAACTTCGAATCGACGGTGTTTACGAAAGTATGCAAGCTACTGGACATCAGGAAAACTAGGACGGCTCCGTTACACTCCCAGTCAGATGGAATGGTCGAGCGGATTGACAGAACAATGGAGAAGTTTCTTTCAAAAGTCGGCTGTAATCATCAACGAGACTGGGATACCGTTCGTCTGTTCATGGGTCAACTGGTTAAATACCATACAATATTCTTTTTGGTTGAGAACTGAAACTACCCTGTGACTTACTCTTTGAAAGTAAACTTTAAAAAACATGGTCGGGGAAGAGCACGTCAGCGACCTGAGAAAAAAAATAATAGAAATCCACAACAACGTGCGATACAAAATCAAGATCGCAAGTGACCGGATGAAAGATCACTATAACGTCAACGCATCTAGAGCGTTTTATAAAGAAGGCGACTAAGTATGATTATATAACGCTAGTTGTCTCCAAAACTTTAACGTTTCTAGGAAGGTAGGTGCTGAAGAAGATAAACCCAATATCAAGCCTAGGATTGTTTATTTTAATCGATTACGTCCTGTTGTCGGAGACGAAACGCCGCAGTCAGGGGATCTGAAGTTCTTGAAGTGTGAAGCAGGGTTCGAAGACTTCATAAGTTTAGTGAGTGGAACTAGACGCGTACTTTATGATGTTACCAGAGAACTATAACAAGACCTATTCTATGTACCGGCGAAATATGCACTGGCGCATTGTGCAGCGCAAGATCTGAAGATGTGGAAGAATTAAGAAAACAACGCCCAGAAGTCGGATAGACGCTGCGCATGCATCACGGCGACAGGAATATCTACTACCTTGTGACCAAAGAATCTTCACCGACTTATTGCACATTGTGGGAAGCACTGACAAATCTACGCAGTCATCTATAAACGAAAATATTTGGAACCTGCCAATACCGAAGCTTGCGTGCATATTGGACATCCTCGACTGGAGAATAGTTAGAAACATAATAGAAAAGTTGTTCTGCGGTTCTGGTATAGACGTCCTAGTTTGCAACTACAATTTGCAGAAACTGGTAGTTCTGCAGAAGACCGTGGATTATTACCTGACGTCTCAATGCAACAAAGATCAAGATTGCAAGTACCTTCACGACCCATCTAAACGCGGGGAACAGTCTGGAACCATCGAACGTATCGAATCCTGTAAGTAGGTATCACCAATTGACATGATCCAGAAGCCCCTTGAGAAAGTCCAAATTACGGGTAATTTCAAGGCAATAGTGAACAGTCAACTTCACATCACTCAATACCCGCTGGCAACATCAGAAGAGTTGTTTTGTCAACCGCTGGAAGAAACAAGTTTTCCAAGTTGGATGAAATCAACTTATCAACTTATCATCTGGAAGTCGAGGAAACCTGCAAGAAATTTGTCATTAGCACATACCGAGGTCTGTGCGGGCACAACGTTCTACCACATGACATCGACTCCTCCCCAGCCATAGGAGTTTATGAATAAACTCATAGACGATAGATTGTGCAACGGTCAGTTAGACTAATATTACATTCAGACGCTGAAAACTATCTTCAGTTGTATGCAAAAATACAATTATTGCTTATCCAAGAATAAATGTGAATTTTTACGACGTAAATTTGAGTATTTGGCACACGTCGTATTGAAGGAAGGGATCCACACCAGTCCAAAGAAAGTTGAAACTATCCATGCGATCCAGCCTTCAGTGGACGTGACCGAAGTACGTTTATTCCTCCAATTAATCAACTTTTACGGAAAGTTCATGCAGATGTTTGCAAACCTCTTTACAATCTCATATGGAAGTAAATAAACTGGAATTGGTCATGAAAGTGCCAACGAGCATTTGAACATATCAAATCGATGCTTTCGTCAGCAGAAGTCCTTGCTCACTATGATCTAATCGTCGTCATTGGAATATCGCACGATGCATCTTCTAGTGGAATTGGAATTGTTTTATTCTATCGTTATTCAGATCCCGCAAGCCTCCAAGATCATGTCTGATACAGAAAAGCGCTACTTCCAGATTGAAAAAAGCCTTATCCTGTTTATGGATCATCGTCCCCTCTTATCCATCTTCGAAAATAAAAATAACATGCATCTGTACGTCGCTACGCGCTTACAGCATTGGTACCTGTCATTCTATTACGATATCGAATATTATAATAACAAGGATTATGGGAATACAAATGCGTTGTCCCGTTGTCCAGTGTCATCGTCTGACCTGGAAAGCTCAGAAGAAGAAATTGAATGCAAAGTAAATCTAATTGTGGAGGAAGTTCTTCCGATAAACGTCAAGGGCACCGCCGCTGCCACGTCGAAGGATAAGAAGCTATCATCTGTCTACACACTCATCCAGTTTGGTTGGCCAAGGTCCGTGTCCAAAACTATACCCATTGTACCTGCGAGAGAAAGAATTATACATTTTGCAAGGGATACTGGTGCAAATTAGCAGCATAGTACCGGTCCGCGTAATGAATGTGAATGGGTATCTCTGGGCGTTGAAGGGAGGCACAATTCGTCAAGTCGATAACATCCAGCCAAGATCAGACAAGGTTACAAAACATTTGAGAGCAGTGATTGCTACATCCTGCAGTAACTTGAGTCCTAACCAACAGACGAAAATTAGGGATCTGTTACACCGGAATCAAGACGTGTTCCAATAAGACAAGGGTTCAAAGAATTTTCATTTACAGAATGGATACCGGCGATGCTACTCCCATACAACAGAGTGTTAGACAATTGCCACTAGCCAAACGAGAGGAAGCTGAAAAGATAATTTCAAATATAGAAGAAGATGGCGTTATTGAACCTTCGACGATCCCGTGGATTTCGCCAGCGGTGTTAATCAAGGAGAAGGTCGGGTCCACTAGATTTTGCGTTGACTAGCGTCGGCTCAGCGATGTTACAAAGAAAGAGAGTTATCCACCAACACAAATTGATAACACGCTGGACACTCTGGGCAGATCCAAATGGTTATCAAGCTAGAATCTAAAGAGCAGATATTGGCAAGTCGAAATGGATCCTAAAAACAAAAAAAGACTCTACAACGCCCCTTCGACCTGTGAAAGGTTAATGAAGATAGAGCTTAATGAGCTATCCTGGAAAACATGTTTGGTGTATCTGGATGACAAAATAGTGACTGTGAAAACGTTCGAAGAACATCTAAAGAACCTAGAGCAGCTATTTTAACGACTGAGAAGCGCCAATCTGAAATTAAGTCAGAAAAAGTGGTTTCTCTTCGGAAAGAAGGCACACTATCTTGAACATGTAGTGAATGATGAAGGTATAGCGGCTGACCCACAAAAATTTAGGAGCGTGCAAGAATGGCTAGTTTAAAAAAAAAGCACGAGGTTAGAAGTTTCCTGGGACTGTGTGCTTACTGCCGAGGGCATGTGTTTGGATTTGCCAACATTGTGAAGCCTTTGACATGATTAACGGAAGAAGGTCGAAGTTTCGAATAGAGCGAAGAGTGTCAAGACTATTTTGAGAACTTGATGCGTGCCTTGGTAAATGCACCAATACTGAGTTATCCGCAGCCAGAGGGGAAAGTTCATTTTAGATATAGACGCGAGTAATGTAGAAATTGGAAACGTGTTGTCCCAGTTACAAAATGGCCAAGAGGCAGTCATCGGTTACTTCAGTAAATCGTTATCATAGTCTGAACGCAACTATTGCGTAAAAGAGAGCCTCTCGTTGTAAAATTTATGGACACTTTCATAAATATCTGTATAGCAAAAGGTTCCTCTTGAAGTGCCTCTTAAACTTTAAAAATCCGGAAGGTCAAGTAGCAAGATGGATCCAAAGACTTTAGCAATACAACTGTGGCCAAGCATATAGCTGGAAATAGTTATAGTAATCCGTGTCCAGAAAATTCAGCCACCGTAATCGTGCAAAGAGAAATGGCCTCTACACTGCGGACAACCATGACTAATGATTTGTGGTAACCCAGCGAGTTAAAACGTCAGAAAGAAGACCCGACTTTGAAGTATGTCTGGAAATGGAAGGAAGCTAAAAGAAAACTCAACTAGACAGAAGTGGCTCTGTGTTCTCCAGCAGTAAACTCGTATTGGACACAATGGAATTCCATCACCGTAAAAGACGATGTCTTACAGTCGGCTAGACGATGAATATGGGTCTCAGAGCAAACTTCAGTTATTAGTCTCAAAGAAAAAGGTGCCAAAAGTGTTACAACTCCACGGTGGTGTGTCTGGTGGCCATATGGGAATTGCAAAAATTACTGGGTGAATTGTAAAGAAGATGTTAAAGTTTTGTGCCGGAAATGTATAGTGTGTGCAACGAGCAACGGCCCGCAGAAGAATACGGAGGTACCAATGAGACAATATAACATCGGGAGTCCCTTCGAGAGAATTGCCATTAATTCTAGTGACGATGGACTACTTCAGGAAATAGGTGGAAGCCTATGGACTACCAAATCAAGAAACCACAATCATCACGAAAGTGATCGTAAAAGAACTGATCGGCAGATTTGGAGTGCCACTAGAACTACATTCCAACCAAGGTCGAAACTTCGAATCGACGGTGTTTACGAAAGTATGCAAGCTACTGGACATCAGGAAAACTAGGACGGCTCCGTTACACTCCCAGTCAGATGGAATGGTCGAGCGGATTGACAGAACAATGGAGAAGTTTCTTTCAAAAGTCGGCTGTAATCATCAACGAGACTGGGATACCGTTCGTCTGTTCATGGGTCAACTGGTTAAATACCATACAATATTCTTTTTGGTTGAGAACTGAAACTACCCTGTGACTTACTCTTTGAAAGTAAACTTTAAAAAACATGGTCGGGGAAGAGCACGTCAGCGACCTGAGAAAAAATAATAGAAATCCAAACACGTCATACAAAATCAAGATGCAAGTGACCGGATGAAAGATCACTATAACGTCAACGCATCTAGAGCGTTTTATAAAGAAGGCGACTAAGTATGATTATATAACGCTAGTTGTCTCCAAAACTTTAACGTTTCTAGGAAGGTAGGTGCTGAAGAAGATAAACCCAATATCAAGCCTAGGATTGTTTATTTTAATCGATTACGTCCTGTTGTCGGAGACGAAACGCCGCAGTCAGGGGATCTGAAGTTCTTGAAGTGTGAAGCAGGGTTCGAAGACTTCATAAGTTTAGTGAGTGGAACTAGACGCGTACTTTATGATGTTACCAGAGAACTATAACAAGACCTATTCTATGTACCGGCGAAATATGCACTGGCGCATTGTGCAGCGCAAGATCTGAAGATGTGGAAGAATTAAGAAAACAACGCCCAGAAGTCGGATAGACGCTGCGCATGCATCACGGCGACAGGAATATCTACTACCTTGTGACCAAAGAATCTTCACCGACTTATTGCACATTGTGGGAAGCACTGACAAATCTACGCAGTCATCTATAAACGAAAATATTTGGAACCTGCCAATACCGAAGCTTGCGTGCATATTGGACATCCTCGACTGGAGAATAGTTAGAAACATAATAGAAAAGTTGTTCTGCGGTTCTGGTATAGACGTCCTAGTTTGCAACTACAATTTGCAGAAACTGGTAGTTCTGCAGAAGACCGTGGATTATTACCTGACGTCTCAATGCAACAAAGATCAAGATTGCAAGTACCTTCACGACCCATCTAAACGCGGGGAACAGTCTGGAACCATCGAACGTATCGAATCCTGTAAGTAGGTATCACCAATTGACATGATCCAGAAGCCCCCTTACGGGTAATTTCAAGGCAATAGTGAACAGTCAACTTCACATCACTCAATACCCGCTGGCAACATCAGAAGAGTTGTTTTGTCAACCGCCGGAAGAAACAAGTTTTCCAAGTTGGATGAAATCAACTTATCAACTTATCATCTGGAAGTCGAGGAAACCTGCAAGAAATTTGTCATTAGCACATACCGAGGTCTGTGCGGGCACAACGTTCTACCACATGACATCGACTCCTCCCAAGCCATAGGAGTTTATGAATAAACTCATAGACGATAGATTGTGCAACGGTCAGTTAGACTAATATTACATTCAGACGCTGAAAACTATCTTCAGTTGTATGCTACAATTATTGCTTATCCAAGAATAAATGTGAATTTTTACGACGTAAATTTGAGTATTTGGCACACGTCGTATTGAAGGAAGGGATCCACACCAGTCCAAAGAAAGTTGAAACTATCCATGCGATCCAGCCTTCAGTGGACGTGACCGAAACGTTTATTCCTCAATTAATCAACTTTTACGGAAAGTTCATGCAGATGTTTGCAAACCTCTTTACAATCTCATATGGAAGTAAATAAACTGGAATTGGTCATGAAAGTGCCAACGAGCATTTGAACATATCAAATCGATGCTTTCGTCAGCAGAAGTCCTTGCTCACTATGATCTAATCGTCGTCATTGGAATATCGCACGATGCATCTTCTAGTGGAATTGGAATTGTTTTATTCTATCGTTATTCAGATCCCGCAAGCCTCCAAGATCATGTCTGATACAGAAAAGCGCTACTTCCAGATTGAAAAAAGCCTTATCCTGTTTATGGATCATCGTCCCTCTTATCCATCTTCGAAAATAAAAAACATGCATCTGTACCGTCCGCTTACAGCATTGGTACCTGTCATTCTATTACGATATCGAATATTATAATAACAAGGATTATGGGAATACAAATGCGTTGTCCCGTTGTCCAGTGTCATCGTCTGACCTGGAAAGCTCAGAAGAAGAAATTGAATGCAAAGTAAATCTAATTGTGGAGGAAGTTCTTCCGATAAACGTCAAGGGCACCGCCGCTGCCACGTCGAAGGATAAGAAGCTATCATCTGTCTACACACTCATCCAGTTTGGTTGGCCAAGGTCCGTGTCCAAAACTATACCCATTGTACCTGCGAGAGAAAGAATTATACATTTTGCAAGGGATACTGGTGCAAATTAGCAGCATAGTACCGGTCCGCGTAATGAATGTGAATGGGTATCTCTGGGCGTTGAAGGGAGGCACAATTCGTCAAGTCGATAACATCCAGCCAAGATCAGACAAGGTTACAAAACATTTGAGAGCAGTGATTGCTACATCCTGCAGTAACTTGAGTCCTAACCAACAGACGAAAATTAGGGATCTGTTACACCGGAATCAAGACGTGTTCCAATAAGACAAGGGTTCAAAGAATTTTCATTTACAGAATGGATACCGGCGATGCTACTCCCATACAACAGAGTGTTGAAATTGCCACTAGCCAAACGAGAGGAAGCTGAAAGATAATTTCAAATATAGAAGAAGATGGCGTTATTGAACCTTCGACGATCCCGTGGATTTCGCCAGCGGTGTTAATCAAGGAGAAGGTCGGGTCCACTAGATTTTGCGTTGACTAGCGTCGGCTCAGCGATGTTACAAAGAAAGAGGTTATCCACCAACACAAATTGATAACACGCTGGACACTCTGGGCAGATCCAAATGGTTATCAAGCTAGAATCTAAAGAGCAGATATTGGCAAGTCGAAATGGATCCTAAAACAAAAAGACTCTACAACGCCCTTCGACCTGTGAAAGGTTAATGAAGATAGAGCTTAATGAGCTATCCTGGAAAACATGTTTGGTGTATCTGGATGACAAAATAGTGACTGTGAAAACGTTCGAAGAACATCTAAAGAACCTAGAGCAGCTATTTTAACGACTGAGAAGCGCCAATCTGAAATTAAGTCAGAAAAAGTGGTTTCTTTCGGAAAGAAGGCACACTATCTTGAACATGTAGTGAATGATGAAGGTATAGGGCTGACCCACAAAATTTAGGAGCGTGCAAGAATGGCCAGTTTAAAAAAAAAGCACGAGGTTAGAAGTTTCCTGGGACTGTGTGCTTACTGCCGAGGGCATGTGTTTGGATTTGCCAACATTGTGAAGCCTTTGACATGATTAACGGAAGAAGGTCGAAGTTTCGAATAGAGCGAAGAGTGTCAAGACTATTTTGAGAACTTGATGCGTGCCTTGGTAAATGCACCAATACTGAGTTATCCGCAGCCAGAGGGAAAGTTCATTTTAGATATAGACGCGAGTAATGTAGAAATTGGAAACGTGTTGTCCCAGTTACAAAATGGCCAAGAGGCAGTCATCGGTTACTTCAGTAAATCGTTATCATAGTCTGAACGCAACTATTGCGTAAAGAGAGAGCCTCTCGTTGTAAAATTTATGGAGCACTTTCATAAATATCTGTATAGCAAAAGGTTCCTCTTGAAGTGCCTCTTAAACTTTAAAAATCCGGAAGGTCAAGTAGCAAGATGGATCCAAAGACTTTAGCAATACAACTGTGAGCCGAAGCATATAGCTGGAAATAGTTATAGTAATCCGTGTCCAGAAAAATTCAGCCACCGTAATCGTGCAAAAGAGAAAATGGCCTCTACACTGCGGACAACCATGACTAATGATTTGTGGTAACCCAGCGAGTTAAAACGTGACCAGAAAGAAGACCCGACTTTGAAGTATGTCTGGAAATGGAAGGAAGCTAAAAGAAAACTCAACTAGACAGAAGTGGCTCTGTGTTCTCCAGCAGTAAACTCGTATTGGACACAATGGAATTCCATCACCGTAAAAGACGATGTCTTACAGTGCGTGCTAGACGATGAATATGGGTCTCAGAGTAAACTTCAGTTATTAGTCTCAAAGAAAAAGGTGCCAAAAGTGTTACAACTCCACGGTGGTGTGTCTGGTGGCCATATGGGAATTGCAAAAATTACTGGGTGAATTGTAAAGAAGATGTTAAAGTTTTGTGCCGGAAATGTATAGTGTGTGCAACGAGCAACGGCCCGCAGAAGAATACGGAGGTACCAATGAGACAATATAACATCGGGAGTCCCTTCGAGAGAATTGCCATTAATTCTAGTGACGATGGACTACTTCAGGAAATAGGTGGAAGCCTATGGACTACCAAATCAAGAAACCACAATCATCACGAAAGTGATCGTAAAAGAACTGATCGGCAGATTTGGAGTGCCACTAGAACTACATTCCAACCAAGGTCGAAACTTCAATCGACGGTGTTTACGAAAATGCAAGCTACTGGACATCAGGAAAACTAGGACGGCTCCGTTACACTCCCAGTCAGATGGAATGGTCGAGCGGATTGACAGAACAATGGGAAGTTTCTTTCAAAAGTCGGCTGTAATCATCAACGAGACTGGGATACCGTTCGTCTGTTCATGGGTCAACTGGTTAAATACCATACAATATTCTTTTGGTTGAGAACTGAAACTACCCTGTGACTTACTCTTTGAAAGTAAACTTTAAAAACATGGTCGGGGAAGAGCACGTCAGCGACCTGAGAAAAAAAATAGAAATCCACAACAACGTGCGATACAAAATCAAGATCGCAAGTGACCGGATGAAAGATCACTATAACGTCAACGCATCTAGAGCGTTTTATAAAGAAGGCGACTAAGTATGATTATATAACGCTAGTTGTCTCCAAAACTTTAACGTTTCTAGGAAGGTAGGTGCTGAAGAAGATAAACCCAATATCAAGCCTAGGATTGTTTATTTTAATCGATTACGTCCTGTTGTCGGAGACGAAACGCCGCAGTCAGGGGATCTGAAGTTCTTGAAGTGTGAAGCAGGGTTCGAAGACTTCATAAGTTTAGTGAGTGGAACTAGACGCGTACTTTATGATGTTACCAGAGAACTATAACAAGACCTATTCTATGTACCGGCGAAATATGCACTGGCGCATTGTGCAGCGCAAGATCTGAAGATGTGGAAGAATTAAGAAAACAACGCCCAGAAGTCGGATAGACGCTGCGCATGCATCACGGCGACAGGAATATCTACTACCTTTGACCAAAGAATCTTCACCGACTTATTGCACATTGTGGGAAGCACTGACAAATCTACGCAGTCATCTATAAACGAAAATATTTGGAACCTGCCAATACCGAAGCTTGCGTGCATATTGGACATCCTCGACTGGAGAATAGTTAGAAACATAATAGAAAAGTTGTTCTGCGGTTCTGGTATAGACGTCCTAGTTTGCAACTACAATTTGCAGAAACTGGTAGTTCTGCAGAAGACCGTGGATTATTACCTGACGTCTCAATGCAACAAAGATCAAGATTGCAAGTACCTTCACGACCCATCTAAACGCGGGGAACAGTCTGGAACCATCGAACGTATCGAATCCTGTAAGTAGGTATCACCAATTGACATGATCCAGAAGCCCCTTGAGAAAGTCCAAATTACGGGTAATTTCAAGTAGCCTGAAATGTTAGACATAAACACCGACACCACAACAGCACCAGCAGTCGTCCGTCGCTTCCGCAAAATGATGTATCATTTTGGAATCCTGAACCAGATTATCACAGAGAATGAATGGCAGTTTGCTTCCAGGGAGTTCTAAATTTTTTGCAGGAACAACGGTATTCACCATATTAGTAGATCCGGGCACCATCTACAGTCCAACGGTGAAGCTGAAAGATTTATTCAAACCTTCAAGAACGCCATAAGGCACTTTACCAGAGTTGTGGAGTTCAAGATGCAGCAGTTTCTATTCTCCTAGCGTATCATATCACACGCTACAAGAGTCTCGCCAGTTGAACTTCTGCAAGACAGGAAGTTGTCCGATTTTTTTACTAACAAGATCCCAACTGGTTATGAATTAGATAATCTGCCCCAAAAACCTAAGGTCGCGGATATACGCAAACCGTGGATCTAAAAACGACCACATACGTTTAGTGTTGTGGTTAAATTGCAAGTAAAATGAAGGAGTCTTTTGGGTCAGATTGTGAAGATTCCAAATGCAAGGATAAGACGATGCTATGCTCCTCAAATATCCAAATGCGACGACCTGCAGCTGCATGTCTTTTGTGATGCTTATCTAAGAGCAAGATTGTTGAGCGAAATTTTTACCAACATTGTGGTAACCAAGTCCCGTGTCTCACCAATTAAGCCGGTGTCCATTCCGAGGTTGGGGCTGCAAGTCGCCTTAGTAAGAGCTGGCCGCAAGCTGAAGAAGATGGATTAGTCCAAAAAGGTGCACAAGTTAGTCAGCCTGGTAATAAAGTGGAATTTTATCCCACCGGGAGCTCCTCATATAGAAAGGGCTTGGGAGCGCCTAGTTCGATCCGTGAAGACCGCAATGGGGGTTATTCTGAGGAATAGCATCTTAACCGATCAAATTTTGCTAACTGTGGTTGCAGAAGCTGAAGCGTCCATTCAGCGAAATAGTTACGCCGCCGGAGAATCTGCTGGTAACCATGCTCGCAGACAAATAGAAACATTCGGGAGTTAGATGTGCGAAGAATTCTTTCTGAGAAGTCACGGTCGAAGGAGCCACTTCTGCCAATACGCAAGTTTAAGATTCCAACAGTCAACGTCAATGCACAACACTACATTGACTTCATCGACTGGCAGCATTGTGAAGTTACAGAGCCACCTCTTACATCCCATCTATCGAGCGAAGATTTGAAGCAGTGTATCAGGGAAGGCTCCCGACTTCTTTCTCGCACTTTCTACTTTCCAAGCGGTTGAGAGATGTGTTAATATTGTTACGGAGGTTTCCGTATGTGGGGCTAGACCTCGAGATGGAGTAATCAGAGTAACAATTTTGGACAGGTTGATCATGCCCACTTTTGAAACTAAGTACAAATTCAGGGCTACGAAGTAAAAATTAAAGTCACTATGATAGTAAGGACACAGTGCCCAAAGGTAGGGTGGTTGGGATGGGTACGGATGGAACTCGCTATACAACCACCTCCTCGTGGTGAGTTCTGGGTGGTTCATTGAACCAGCTAAGAGTTGTATTTTTATAAAGTAAGTCCTGCAACAAAAAAGTTCTCAATTGTACCGAACCATTAGAAAATTACAAAATTTCAAGGCTCTTGTGGAAAATGAAGATGAGGTAGAAAACTTTTGGAAAAATTTACGACTGATAAACTGGACAATACACAACTTTTGAGTACTGTATTTTCATCCGACAACTTTTCCAAAATTTCGTGGTTTTTCGTTCCGCCTTACTGTAGATATTTTTTAATTTTTATATGAACCTTGTCATGCGGTTACAATACTTCACAAAGATAATTTAAAAAAGCATCTGCTTTTTTCTGTCACTTTTTGCTGATTAATGTTGGTTTGGTAAATTTCTGAACATTGGAGAACTAGGTATTACTAGTTTTTTTGTGGACTTGATGGGCTTCCAGACAGAGTTGTTAAATCGGTTTGATATATACTGTTTGAATGACTCCTCACGCAAAAATCTCAGTTGAGCTTTAAGTTGGTTACTTAGTCTGTTAAGGATGTTTTTATCTATTGAATTGTGACTTTTCTGCTAATATCTTTTAGTTCTTCTTTTGTTAGCAACTAATTTATTTCTAATAGAATATTTGGGTGTCTTTTTATAAGTTGTCTGGGGCGTTGCTTGTTGAGCTGCTTCTTTTATTGAGCTGGTGAAACTGTTTAAAGTCTCTTTTGTCTTTTTAGGACTCTTATGGTTTACTTTTAAGTAAATGTGTATGCTTAATTTAGTTTTGAACTGGTTCTAGTTGGTTCGTGGTTTGCGGATTTTAGGTGGGGTTTTTATATAAATGGGACAAGTACTTAAAGTGCTCATTACAGGCCGAAATTTGATACTATATGACGAGGATATACAAAAAGTGACAAAAAAATTCTTGTAGATTTGGTGTCTTGACATCTGTGACTAAATACGTTGAAGTTCCAGTAGATAATATAGCATATTTTTGTTTATTTATGACATTTGATTACTTTTTGTTTTTAGTGATAGTTAATCTCAAACTTCAAATAACGTTCTTACTATTAAAACTACTATTAAAGACTTGAAAGGAAAAAAGGTTGAGCTACCCAACTTTGCGCACAAATATAGTTGAGATACTATCTTCATAATTGAGACTCATCTAAAGGTATATACCTGCTACCGCAACGACTGGGGGAACTACGGGATAAACGCCAAGCCACACAAAGTCAAGTACTACCCAGCTCTGCTGGAAACAATAGCTATCTGCTTTTAGACCATAGATTATGGGGTACTTTGTATATCACTGTACAACTTAACGATAACCATCCACCATTCTTGGCAATAAATTAAATGTGAAAGATTCTGCATGACACAGTCAATTAATAAACCCAAATAGATTAATACCGGATTCCACCCACTATGACCTCACAAGTCGCTTTTACAGTATAATTTTCAGAAACATACAGGAATTATATATTCTACTGTAGACAACTTGAACGAGCTTGACTCGGAGCACAATCCAATTCTTTTTACAATAAAGATTAAAAATACATCGGACATAAAAGTAAATTAGCGTTATAAACAAGGTCTGCGTTGGATTCTAAATTACAACATACACTAGGCTCATCCTTTTTCTTTTGCATTACGTGCAAAGATCGACCAGGAGGAGCTTGCAGAAATGAAACAGTCTGGAGTAATAGAGAGTTTCACATCCAGTGAGTGGACACCACTAATCCTCGTGGTCCAGAAGCCCAATAGAAAAATCCGATTGGGTGATTTTAAGTCACCAGTGAACAAGCAAATTTACGTCAGCCAATACCCGTTGCAAACATCAGAAGAATTATTTTTATCAATCACTGGAAGAGACAAGTTTTCCAAGTTGAATGGAGTCAACGCCTATCGTCAACTTGAAGTGGAGGTAACCTACAAAAAAATCCCTCGTTTTTAGCATATATCGAGGTCTGTGCGGGCACAATGTTCTATCACAGGACATCGACTCCTCTTCAGCCATAATTCAGGAGTTTATGGATGAACTCATAGAAGGGATTCCGATGTCCGTGTTCTACATCGACGATGGATTTTGCAGTGGTCAGTCAGACCAGGATCACCTTCAGACGCTAAAAGTCGAAAATACAATTATTGCTTGTCCAAGAATAAATGTGAATTTTTACAACGGAAAATTGAGTATTTGGAACACGTCCTATCAAAGAAAGGAATCTACATTAGTCCGAAGAAAGTTGAAGCTATCCATGTGATCTAGCTTCCAGTGGACGTGTCCGAAGTTCATCCCTCGGATTAATCAACTTTTACAAAAAGTTCAT
Source organism: Sinelater perroti (assembly GCA_036346155.1). Classification (NCBI taxonomy): domain Eukaryota; kingdom Metazoa; phylum Arthropoda; class Insecta; order Coleoptera; family Elateridae; genus Sinelater; species Sinelater perroti. The sequence goes on from JARFIY010000201.1 coordinate 2,130,242, forward strand.
GCCGTTTTTATCAAATGTTTGCGAACTTTTCTACAATTTTACATGGAACGAAACAAACTGGAGTTGGGCATGAAAGTGCTAACGAGCATTTGAACTGGTCAAATCGTTGCTTTCGTCAGCTGAAGTTCTTGCTCGCTATGATCCAACCATCTGCATTGGAATATCCTGGGACGCATATTCCAGTAGAATTAGAATTGTTTTATTCCATCGTTATTCAGATGGCGAGGAACGCTCGATAGCGAATGCCTCCAAAATCCTATCTGATACGAAAAAGCGCTACTCCTAGATTAAAAAAGAAGCCTTATCCATCATCATCGAAATTTATCCTGGTTACGGATTATCGTTCCATCTTATCCATCTACGGAAATAAAAGCAACCGCATTGGTCGTTGTTTCTGTCACAGTTTTGATACGATATCGAAAATCGTAATTCCAAGGATTATGGGAATTCAAATGCGTTGTTTCGTTGTCCAGCGTCATCGCCCAACCTGTAAGTCTCGGGAGAAAAAATTGAATGCAAAGTGAACCTGGTTGCAGGGGGACATCAGGAGATTCTTCCGATAAATGCTAAGGACATCGCCAGTGCAATGTCAAACGATAAAGAACTATCAGCTTTCTACACACTCATCCAATTTGGTTGGCCAAAGTTTATGTCCAAAACTGATTAGCTATACCCATTGTACCTGCGGGAGAAGGAATTACAGGGGGTAATAATGTGGGGCATAAGAACTGTGATTCTCAGTGGACTTCTTCAAAAGCAACTATCGTGGCTTCATTCCAATTACATTTTGGGTCCTGTTACCTACGGCTTCAAGTACAAGCATCACATCGACTAAATCTTGGAAGCTCACTCGTTGTTACACCGAAACGCACCGGAAATTGTAGATTCAGATGCACACCCTCAACCGGAACTAAGAACACCCGTACCGTCACCTCCGTCCAGGTGAAACCTTCAACGAAGTCCTCGCGAATCATGTCGTTTTCCTAATTGAATATTGTTGTGTTCTGTGTAGTTAAAAATATTTTTGAAATCGGGGGAAATCAAATGGAATATCTGTGATTTGGTAGATAGGGAATTTAGTTTAGTGGAGTATCAGACATGCTTTTGAAGTGTACATGGAATTGTAATTCAGTTATTGTAAATAAAAGTAAATTAGCGTATAATGTTATAAACATGGTTTGAGTTGGACTCTAACCCACGACATACATTACACTTATCATTAAATTTCTTTCAAAAAAAGCCATTATATACAGAACTACCATCATCAACGTTGTTTTGAGAATACATTTCCTCCACCAGTGAAAATTGACAGACATCGTAATGCTTTCTAGATCAAAAAATAACAGGTAACTTTTCTTGGACTCTCAACCCATCAGACTGTTACCATCTTTAGGGGTGATAGTGAAGGATATCATCAGCCATTATTTGAATACAGCAGTCAAAGTCCTCGAGCTGACCTCAGAGTGTTAGTATAGATTTCGCTAAGTCAACTACATCACCTTTCTATTCCTGTGAATGATGGAATAAATCACCTCTATTTTCAACTGTTTCTAGTCCCCCCACAAATTGTTTATCCCTAGCGTACACTTTAGTCTCCTTAAGCATATTGTCCCCGAACCGTATCTTAAGTTTTCTCAACATTTCTAGAAGAAATTTTCTAAGGGAATTTCTGTGTACAGGGTGTCCTACGAGTTGATGGAGAAACTTCGTGTACAGATTCTATGTGAAATTCTATGACAAAAATATTCATTAATTTTTTCTCGAATTCTCGACCATTTCAGAGATATGGAGGTTGAAAGTTGAAATTTTGGCTCTAATTTTCCGACCTTATTGCCTACTTTTGTTAGTTTTTGTTGCCTGACTTTTCTCGTTATAGAAAATGTTTTTCAAAAGTATTTTGCATGGGGACATGTGAAGTCAATTGTTTATGACAAGACAAATCCAGGCATACGAGGAATTGATTGATCAAATTAACGCAGCGTTTGATGAGGTAAGAGATAACATGGAAAACATTAACTGGCAAAGACAGTTGGCGAAATGTGTCGAAATATGCGTTCTCGTGATCGAGAATGACATCTTTTACCAAAACCGAATGTCTTCCGTGAATTATAGTACAGGGTTTGTCAAGTTGCTCACAATAATTATTTTCCGTGAGTGTGTCAAGTGGAAGAAGTTTGAAAAAAATAATTGAAAATAAACAAGACACCACCACACGTCAATATCAATAAAGTTATGAGACGTTCGTATACTAGGGTGCTGTTGGTACAGTACTAACGTAAGAGCACGATGACAAGTTCAAAAATTGTCAAATCTTGTATGATTATTCCTCTGCAGACTACTTCCACTAGTTTTCAAATCCGTCTCGTGCATCTTTAGAGCCTATTGACACCTAACGTAGCGAGTCCATACACATTCTCGTTGCTTAAATCGCGTGGATCTTTAATACTCAAATTAATGTGACTTTCCTTCATATTCAACTCTTCTAGAGTATTTACACACTTCTGAACGAATGCAGTCACTTAATATAGACTTTAACTCTTTACCTTCGCCTATGCAAGCCTCCATCTCTCGGTTTCCCGAGTTGTGTCTTATTAACCGAACGGGAATCATCAGGATAACATACAAGTGAATCTTTAGGAATTTCCGTCTATAAAGAAAGCTATGTGGAATTTACCCCCTCGTCTCTCTTCTACACAAGCATTTATTGTATAACCTATAATCATTTCCTATTCTAAAATAGACTGCCCTTACTTCATTTCTTCTTAATCCAAATTGCAAAGTCAGACAACCCTAAGAGAATATCCAAAATAGCTGTAAATGTATACTCTTAGCCATTACAGGATATGAGGCTTAATTCGCCATATCCTTCTCGGCACGCGACACAAATGCTATAAATCATCGATGGCCAAAAAGAATCATCTCTCCATTTGACTTTCTTTTAATGATTCTACATGCCACTTGCATCCTATTACATATAACAAAAAATCGGTGTGAAACTAGTACCAAGAAGCCGCCCATTAGCTACCTGAGCTATCTTCCAACGAAACACTCCAGCATAGAATTAAAATTAACCAGAGCATGGGCAATGATACTGGCATGCAACGTTACACAGTTAATTGTCGTTCTTGCTTTATCAAATGCATCATCCATATCAAAAAGCATTACTGGTACAATAACCTAAAGTGCAGTCTGAATAGATCTTCTTATCTATGTGTGCTGGTACTTATTAATGTATCTTTCTGTAAATATTTATCAACTAGCCTTTTTAATCCTTCAAACAGAAAGGATGTGTGGCTCATCGGTCTAAAAGATTAAACTGTAGTGTAGTTTTTTTTTATATACTTGAAAACAAAGACTACAATAACCTGTCTACATATAGATGGAACATCCTTTTAACAAGACTGGCAAAGTCCCACTTAAACAAGGTTGAGAACTTTCAGGTCCTTTTAAACAAGCACAGGGAAAAATTCCATTCAACAGCCCTGTTCGTGGTGGAAAATGTTATCAAAACGTTTATTATGTTGTACTAGTATAAAGGCCCATCCAAAGGATGGACAACCCAAGCTAAATATTTGGTTCAGAGTTTCGTCGACAATTGAAGAAAATAATAAGCCAATAATAGTTTCATTAGCCATATCTAAAAATGGTAACATTCGTTCGGTTATATTCGGTTTCACATAAATCAAAGTTGTGCCGCATGCGTCTACTAACTGCTTGAATTGAGCACGTAATATATGAAACACCGATAGGTGGCGCTAACTGTCTATTTACTTCATGATAATTTGTTTTGACCCATAACAGGTAAACCGTGATATAAATCGAAAAACTAAACCCTTTATGCGAAGTTTGCCAACAAACTGGTTTGAATGAGGTACTGACTTTTGAAATCTGTTCGTAAATGTAGAAGTTGCATTGTTAGTTACAAACACACATAGTTACATTGTTGCAGTTTTATAAAGTAGATGCTTTTAATATTCGAATGACAGCTATGGGTTTCTCTATTAGAAACGATTGAAATTAAAAATATAAAGAGATTTATTTTTGGTATTTGCCCATTATAATGTTAAGTATTATTAGTAACGTCATCTCAAAAAATCTTAGTACACAGACTTATTTGATACTAAATTTTATAAGTAATTCTGAGTGTTACTATATAACATAACCTAATTTTCTAAGTTCGAAATTTTACCAAATATTCCATACTCACACATTCTATACAAAATCAATTAAAAATGAACCGCAAGTGCAGGACTTGTTTACAACCAGTTTCCGCCCTAAACTACGTTATTGTGGACGACTCAGCAAGGCAAATCAGGACGGAAATTACAGCATGCATTCCAGAATTGGTGAGTTAATCGAATGCAATATCTCGGAAGCTAATACTTCGTATAATTGCAGTCGATAGACTTGATAAAAAACCCTATCATGTGCCTAATTTGTGTGAACACTTTACATATGGCTTACGACTTCAAAACCCAATGCTTGCGTTCAGAGGAGTGCATTCAAAATCAGGTTAATAAACAAAATGCGAATGGATGTTTGATGCCCGTAAGCGAAATTTATTCATTATCTATAAACGCCAAAGAGGAGCCCATAATATCTGAAAATCAAGTACATTCGCTCAGACTCATTGCAGATGAACTAAATGACTTGTTAGATGACGCACTTCAAGTTGAAGAGGAACTGTCACATATTTCTACAACTACTAATAAAGCAAAAGCGAAACGTAAAATTTTTAAAGAGTGCAAAAAGCCAAATGCTCAGGTAGTACAGCCTAAAGAAGCAGGCGAGAGCAACAACTACAACCAAACCACAAGCGATTGCACCGTGCAGCTATCCATACTTCCGAAGAGAATGCTATATAAACAAGTGTTTGTTTGCCCCTTCTGCAAATATGCAACTGGAGTGAACAATCACTTTATTAAGCACAGAATAAGTCACGTGGACAAAAATCCGTTTAAATGTGACAAATGCAGTTATAAATTCAAATGGAGGTCTTCACTGCACAGGCATAAGATGAAAATTCACAACGATTTTTGTGGCAGGGTTCAATAGGAATTCTGCAGAAGGTTAGTGGGATTTGTGAATGCATTTTAAGAAACAATTTTACTATAAATGAGCTCAAAAGTTTAAAAGCAAACTGTTTCTGAGGATAATTTTTTATTATTCTTTATACCAATGAACAATTTATATCAAATGCCTATATGAATTCTGTCAGTTTTTGGTTGGTGGACACATCAAAGCCATGACCTTCCATTTATCCTTTGAACCTTAGCATATGATTTTAAGCAATATCCCAAAAAATTATTTATATTAAGTTGACAGGGCAAAACCTGAATCCATCAAATCCATAAAATTTTCTCCCATTCTGACAATGAGTGCAAAATTAAAAACTGTTTGGTAGTTTTACATTTGAAATTTGTCTTTGAAGATATTTGATGAAGTTGGGAATCGGGGAATTGTGATGATCATTTCAGTCTAGATATGTTTTTCTTTATTGTGAAATGAGCTTCTTATTATGGAAAAGCCCATTAATATTGAAGCTGGCAACTAAAATGAAATAAAATGTTCTAATGCACAAAGATTGAAGTTCTGAGTCACCTGAAGTGTCAATCTCCCCCCAATTACTTTAGGATTAAAAATCAGATGGTTATGAAGAAGAAACTATTATCTGTTGTGGAATTGTAATGTTTAAAATGAATTACAGTAAGACGTAATTAATAATCTTTTTGTATAACAGTAAATGAAAAACCACAGATGTTGAAAAGTAAAAAAGCAGCTATCAAAATCTAGAGACAAAAACAGGTTTGTAAAAAAATGCAACTTAGAAAGAGGCTAAAAATAACTGGTTTTACTAAATAAAATTATAATACTGAAAGAATGTAAAAGAAAACAGCAGTTTTTAACACAGCAACCTCTATTTATAGGAAAAAAATCAAATATGACAATTTTAAGTGTGTGCTGAAATAATAAAAATTAAATAATACATACAGAAAAATGAGTACCATATCATCTACTTTATAAAACTATGTGTATTTGTAACTAACATTGTAACTCCTCCTACAGTTATGGACCGATTTCAAAGGTGAATATCTCATTCGTACCGGTTTATTGCCAAACTTCGCATAAAGGTTGTAGATTTTTTATTTAGGTTACGGTTGACCTGTTATAGGTCAAAACATAAATTATCATGAAGTAATTAGACAATTAGCGCTACTTATCGGTATTTCATGGCCAATTCTTGCCATTAGTAAACGTATGCAGTACAACTTTGATTTATGTGAAACCAAATATGACCAAACGAATGTCATCATGCTTAGATATGGCTGATGAAATGATTATTTGCTCATCTTTTTCCTTATCCTATAATAAGGAAAGTAATGTAATCGGCGGAAATTTGACCTACCCAGTTTTTCATATTTCTGGACGAATTATAGCCTCAAGACACCAAAAAAATTGGTTTTAGCCATTGGTTCGTATGTGTGTGTGTGTATGTCTGTCTGTCTGTCGGTCTGTCAGTAAACAGGATATCTCGAGAACCGTAAGAACTAGAGACTTGAAATTTGGTATGCAAGTTACTTGTAGAAGGGGCGCAGTGCGAAACGTTTGGTAAAATCGGAAGTCGTTTGGTCGAAAAAATCGTGAAAGTCGCGAATCTAAACAATTGAAGATACAAAGATTTATGAGAATAAAATGATTTGTTATCATGAGGTAAACATGAATTTAAAATAAAAGTTGGTAAAATAGAAACTCGAAAAATTGAAGCTCAGGATTTAATATACCGTGTTCATAAAATGTTTCGAAATTTATATTACTGGATAGATCAACCGAGACGAACAAAAATTACAATGAAATTTTTTGATCCGAGGTTAAATAAATAAGTTATAGACGATTAAAAATTAATTAAACGGACCAATCACAGCGCGCTCGGAGAGCTACCGGGCCGACTGCAGGAGGATGGGGGGGAGCGCTTGGCCACTAGGAGGGAGCACGCAGGCGATAACGGGGAAGGCTGTGCGACCGAGCTCGCGCGGTTACCTTCAGTGACGTAGCAAAATTTTAAGTACGAGTCAATTATTGTCTTGTACTGTTTATTTTAATCAGCTTTCGAGTGTTGGACTCGCACCTCGCCCTTTTTTTAAATAACAAGTCCCGGGACGAGAGCAGCGCAGGGCCGAGACGATGGACCCAGTATAATATATAATAATAGGATAAGGAAAGTCGTGTGATGTTCACACCAGATTTTTTAATTGTCAACGAAACTCTGAACTAAATATTTAGCTTAGGATGAGCCTTTTTACTAGTCGAAGGAATTCGATAATAATAAATTCAGTACAAAAATAAAATCAATTTTGCATTATTGTTATTGTAAATTTAATGTTAATTTTAAACGGTGTTATAAAAAAAGCAATCAACTTTAAATCTAAAGTAACAAAATTAAAGTACGTGTGTTGCACTACCCTATATGAACTAATTTTTGAATCTTTCTGTATATAAATATAGCAACCACAGATGACCCATATTTCATCTGTGAATATACAACATAACCTATATTCCTATTTGGAAACCACTGTCGGAAGTTGATTACACCTTCCAAATATCAAACATTGTATGACGACCAATTTAAAATGAACCGCAAGTGTAGGACTTGTCTGAGAAACGTCTCAGACTTGAACTACGTTGTTGTAGACGACTCGGCAAGGCAGATTAGGGCAGAAATTGCCGCCTGCATCCCAGAAATAGTGAGTTAATGTAATGTAATATTTCAGAAGCTGATTTTTTGTGATTGCAGTCGATAGACTTGGTGAAAAACTCCATCATGTGCCTAATTTGTGTAAACACCTTGCACATGGCTTACGACTTTAAAATCCAATGCTTACGGTCGGACGAATGCATTCGGAATCAGATAAACAACCAGAACATGAACGAGGCTTTAATGCCTGCTAACGATATTTATTCAGTATGCAGCAGTGGCAGCATCAAAGAGGAGCCTGCTACTTCTGAAGATGAAATCAAATCTCTCAGACTTGATGTCGTCGATGAACTGAACGATTTGTTAGATGGTGTGCTCCAGGTGGAACAGGAGCTTCCACTCCCCACCACACATGATAGTACCAACAAAAATGCCAAATCGGTGAAAGCAAATCCCAAAACATTTAAGGACTGTCGTAAATTGAGCTCCCATGTCGTACAGTCTAAGGAAAGGTGTGCAGTCAGCGAAGACGGCAGCATATCAATACCAGTACAAGACTGTTATGTGAAGCTATTGATTCTCCCAAAGAGAATGATACATAAGCGCGTGTTTCTGTGCCACTCGTGCAAATATGCAACTGGAAATAGATCACACTATCTGGAACACCTAGTTATTCACTCAGATGAAAAGCCGTTTACATGTGAGATATGTAATTTTGCAACCAAGCACAGGGTAACGATGCGATATCACAAGAAGCAAGTTCATAGGGTGTCTCTAAGTATGAAAAAAAACTAGCAAGACTCCAACATGAGGCTACAGATGATAACTTTAATTGTGGAGTATGAATTAGCTACTGAAATTTTTCGGAGGATTAATGGCAGAATTGTCTCGTTAGAAGCAAGGTGAAGTCTGGGACAAAAATCAAAAGTGTTATAGTGATTTTTATAACGTTCTTGTAGTAATAATCGACTAATTACCGTTATGTACAACTATTTAAATAATAAATATTATATGTTAAATTTCACAAGCCTGTAGTTCATGACTTTCAGTTAAAACAGTTTTCATACAAACTTTGTGTTTAATTACAAATGTTGTAAAATCAGACTGAGCAAAAATATAATATGCACCTGATTATGTTATATTTTCATTTTTACTATAAACTTCGGCTGGTTACTTGCCAAAAAATTGTAAATTTTTGACCATAAAGTATATTTTTACATTCAAAACAAAAAGAAAAGCTGGCCAGGTAAATCCAGGCTTTGTCCTTAAAATAAGGTCGAAAAATCCAATCTACAGTCGAGCTCGTCTTCAAATTAATCTTCAATATATAGTGAAATTTCTCGATTTTGCCAATGATTTCTGTGTGTGGGTAGGCTATGGTGCAGAATCCACTTGTGATACGCATTCTCAATCTGTAATTAGACTGGCTAGAATTCCAAAGCTCTGCACCCAGTGTGTCAGTGCTAACAATTGCTTAAGGAACTACTTCTGACCAAGATAAAAATCCATCATTGTGAGAAAGTATTATCGGTGCTGACAAAATAAGAGAGGATCTACTAAGTTAAGATTGAGCATATTGCAACCTTATATCATGGTTATGACTAGTAATTTTGTATGATGGAAAATCTTGTTCATTGGCAGGCTTGGCACTGCCTTGCCCACGGACATTTACAATCACTTTGAAGTTAAACAAATCTTCTCAAACCTTGGGTGAAAATTTGTATGGGTGGCAGAATTGAAACGCTAAGTGGAAGGTTGTTTGCCACAGCGTGTTAGTCATATAAACCTGATATTGGAGGCATTATAGAAAGGTGAAGGGTATTTGTCAATCTTTGTAGGGTTTGCTAAGATCAGTTGTAGCTCAACTTTGACCTGTCTTTCTGTAATATGAATTTGATCAAATGAACTGTTTTGAGAGACTATACAAACTACTAATGGGTTCTTATTTCCAAATACGTTTTTAATATCTGACAAGAACTGACAAATAAAGATGAGATGAGAATTTACCTAGAAATTCTGGTTTTTGACTTTTGATATAGGTGAAGTTAAAATTCCTCACAATGAATAAAACAAATAACGTTTGCAGGGATATAGTAGTCAAAGTATGACATAATTCTGCCTTTCAAAACTTCCTTTTTGAACTTTAGTAAGCTTTTTAGTGTCCAGTGCAGGAGTTACGCGGTTTTATTAAGGGAAGGTGGAGTCAACAGTGGTTACTGGTGCAATTAGTTTTCCAAGGTTTGTCAGTGATATAAGAAACTACAATAGAGAAAGAAATCACTCGGGTCTGTTAATCATAGTTTTAAAACTGAGTCGACTTTTATGTAATTATTAAGAGATCGCACTAAGGATAAGTATCTTTCTAGAACGATGAACTGAAAGCTAGGATAGGGATTATGATCACTGACGTTGATTGAATGAGAACAATCGGCTGTTATTTCTTAAATAAATCACACTTTCATTCATTCTTCATTCATTTGAACACTACTATTATTGAGTTGCCACTATTAGGGCTGGCAATAAGACAAAAAACTATTGATCATCAACCCAGTTTGAGAACAAGAAACTTACAGACGACGAATGAGAAAGAAATTGAATTGATTCAGCTTCCTGCAAAGTCTATTTAATTTTTGTAGTCATTAGGAACTTTACAACAAAAGGTCTTTGAAAAAAAGTTCTCCGATCGCATCCTCGTTAAAGGCATCAATATTATATTAAAGTTCAGAAAAACATCAGCAAACTTTAGTCGCTCACCTAGTGATAGCTTTCCACTCCTCAATTTAAGCTGATGTTTCACTATGTTTGATTGAAGTTGGTATCTTGTAAAGACTGAAAGAAGCCATTAGAACACAAGTCATGATTACTGACATTCCATGACACTTTATAGTCCGAAGCGTTCTCTTTTATTATGATCTATTAACTTGTCTTTAAGTTAGTCACCCAACTCTAATTGACAGGTAACTGGATAAAATAGACTAGGATTGAGGGAGGGGGAGTTGGAAATCGTCATTCCTAGTTATCTATGTAAAAAAAGTAAATAATCTTACTAGATGTGACTTACGATTGCACTGGCATAATGACAATGCTGCCTGAACTGAAAATCACAAAACTGAGAGCCCAAGAAGATAACTATCACTGCTGTACACCCATATCTATAGATCTTTTACCATACACCAAGCACACAAGCTTATTAGCAAACAACATGCCACTCAAGTAGTTCTACATGTGCTCCCAAACCATGTACATCTAGACCCAAATTGCAGATACAACTGATCCATTCTAGCAAGATTAGAATGACAAAGCTGATCTACCTAAATAAATGAGAATTACATTATGGCAATAAGGTTTCTTTGGATGCAAGGGCTCTTATGTCATCGATAGCCCAACAAAACTTCATGACTAGTGCAAAAATCTGCTGCTCAATTTGGACTACTCTTGGAGCAAACCCTGCTCCCCTTCTTTAGTCTAGAATAATGAACTGTCAGATGTATTGTGGACATGGTCTATAAGTATATTTATTACAGATAATCTAAACTAGAAAACCTAGACCTAAGAAGTCATTACTAAGAAAATGACTTATTTCAATTAAACGTCATTCTGTGCTTTATCCTTCCAGCAAAATTTCGCTCATTCTGTTGCTGTCGCATAACTGCTGCTTTGCCATAATTGTGTCATTCACTTCTTTTAAATCCAAGCTTATATTACCTCTCGGAATTATTTGTGACATTTAACTTAAGGCATTGAATTTTTTTCCTGTTATACATTTTCTTATAGCATGACATCTACATAATATATTGATTTTTGAATGTACAGTAAACAGACTGCAATGCTTCCTGCAGCAATTCTGACTTAAGGGGAACTGGAGAATGATATAATAGAAATCAATTTAATGAACATACTTGCATATTACAAATTAAAAGAAACAGAACAGCTTATTAACGTTAAAATTTCTTCACTGATCCACGCTAATGTCTTTCACATGTTGAAAAGCAGCAATCAGAGCTGTCAGCTGGATATTTTCATTGGTTCCAGTTGCTAGTCGATGTTCTATCTCGGCCATCTTGTCCAATAGTTGAATTAAGATGTCAAAAGGAAACTCAACTGAAAATGTTCATTACTGGTATTGATTAAAGTTATATTTATTTTGAAAGCTCTTACTCCGATGAACATAACGATGCACTTCTGTAATAATATCGGCCAACGCTAAGCCTTTGATGGTTTTCAGCTGTTTTATATCTAATGAAAAGTAAGGAATGCATTACAATTTAAATAATGGTAATAAGCAAAAAAAGGATACTTTGGTAGGTGATTTTGAAATCGTCATTGAGCAACCAATTCACAATGTTCTCAATATCATTCTTCAGTGGGTGACCTACACATGTGTACACGTTATCTTCATTCACCAACTTAAACGCCAACCACGTGCTCTGCAGGACATTCAATACTTTTCGCATGTCCCCATTTGCTAAGCGAAGCAATGCCTCCTTTCCATCTTCAGTTACATTTAATCTTAAACAAAAACTTTTAATTAAAACATAATTGAAGTAAGGTTTCATTTACTTTTCCTGTTCGATGACATGATCGAGACGAGGCAAAATTTGCTCTGGTGCCAGCGGTGCGAACCTGAACCTCGTACAACGGGACTGCAATGCAGGAATAATCTTGCTGAGGTAGTTGCAGATTATGCAGAACCTTATGTTTTCTGTGTACTTTTCGATAACTAAAACCAAAATTATGTGATATAATTTAACCATTTTTTCATAATGTAATACAATGTTCCAAAAGAAACAACAATTTAAAAATGTCTGTATGTAACTTTATTAATTATTAAGGTACATAATGTACTATAAGTCATTGTATGGAGCAAATGCTTGATGTGTGGTCTTTTGATACTTGTTTTGTTGCGGGGCTTTTATCTATAGGCGAAGATGGAATCAGCTCTGCTTTTACAACTGGCTGCTGATGTTCCTTTTCCATTTTCGTCAAGCGAATGCCCAAATATTTGGCAACCAGCTCCATTATACTGGAATTGAGCTGTATGAAAGTACAGGTTAGCGGATCAAATGAACAGTAACGTGCGGATTGCTCACGCATTCCCCTGTCCTGGCAGACACCAAGCAGCTCTGCAGGTTATACTTCTTAAGGAATTGGTGTGTTTTATCCAGTCGGATGGCTCTCTGGTGCTCCAAATCGCCTGCAGATTTACAGAAATAGTCAGTAGGATAAAGTTCACTCAAAGACCAATAATACTAGTAGCACTAGTCTGCTCTCATTCTGTTTAGAATAATATTCAATATTCGCTTTAATGGCCATTACTAGAATGACATGAGAAAGTGGAGAGTGATCAATGGTTTGAACACTCGCTTTCAAAAAATATTTATCCAGAGTGAGAGCATACTATGAATGAAGAGTGAGTAAAAATTTAATATGGATCATACCTACTAAAGAAAATGATTACACTAATAACATTAGGTGGTAGTAACATCTAGACAGCTTGTCAGACACCTTGAGTCTAACTATTAATCACTAAGACGAATTTATACTCGAAAAAAAAATTATACTTGAAAGATCTGATGCGAGGAAAATATTCTATATAAAACACCAATACATAAATATGCGTTATAGAAATGGAACTGTAAAATCTTGAAGAACATTGCATGACCAAATTATGTAAAATTTGTTGAAAATGTGATTATAGTTTATCAATTTAATTAAATTTAAAAAAAACTGAAATGTGACAATAACCTCGCCAGATTTTTAAACAAAATAGAGCAGTTTTTCATACTACATAATAATCGACAATTATTTTAAAATTCACTTAAAGGTACTTGGCAGATTATAATACTAATAGAATATTTTCAGTTTCAATTCAAAATTGCAATAATCCACCGTACATACATTTGTTGCCTAAAACAGCTGTCAAGGTTGGCCTCACAATCAAATTTGATACAGCATCAACCCAGAGTGGCAAGGAATCGAAGCTGGATGCATTCGTTATGTCATAAACCAGAACAATGATCTGCATATTAAAATAATATAACTTACTTGTTGCAAAAATATCTGAAAATTAACTAACATTTATGTTGTACAAATACTTATCAAGCATAGATCCACTCAGTTCCTGCCCACCTACATCGGTAACGACCACAGTAACATTTTGGCGCCCAGGAAACACCAAATGCTTTGTGTAAAAATCGGCGCCTGCAGTTGGATTATGCTGCCTAGTAAACTCGTCCTGGCAAAACCTTCTCACTATGCTCGTCTAAAATGAGCCTAATCACGGAAAGCAACAGCAATTCTACAACTCACCTTCCCAATATTAGTATCGCCCAGGAAAACAATTTTCACCTGCCTCTCAATGTATTCTTCCTCCGAATCAGACATGTTTGTCACATATAACACACCTACATAACAAAGGCCTAATACTTTAAGTGCATATTAAAATTCACCCCTGCCGCTGCAACATTCACATATCAAGTGCTGCATGCAAATTCTGAAAGGAGAGAGTGGTATAAAAGCAAAGGGAACAGACAGCTTGCCAGAGTAGCATCTCATCCCACAGCCAGTAAGCATGGAGCATCGCAGCATTTTCCTCGTAGCCCTCCTCCTCGTCCTGCAGCAAACGCTGGTACTCAGTTGCTTAATAACAAACTGTCCTCGCGGAGGAAAACGCAATGGAAAATTTAGCCTCGCCGAAAACAACATTAAACCTGTGAGTATGCAGAAGTTTGATTTGTGCAATTGTAACGTTCAGCTTCAGTGTGTCTCCTGTGGACCTGCCAGAAGCGGACAGTGCTTCGGGCCCAGCATCTGCTGCGGCCCCTTCGGATGCTTGCTAGGCACTTCTGAGACTGCAGTGTGCAAGCGCGAAGGTTTCTTTCACGAAGCCGAGCCCTGCATAGCTGGAAGCATGCCCTGCAGAAAAAACACAGGACGGTGTGCTGCTGAGGGACTGTGCTGCAGTCAAGGTATGAGCAAAATGAGAAAAACTGATAGTATGGCCATTTGATGTTGTGAGTTCCAGAGTCATGCCACACAGATAAGTTGTGCACACTAGATGACAAAGTATCAAGAGCTGTAAACAACGTCATACCTTTAGAGTTTTACGGACTGATGAACTACCCAAACCAACCTGAATATGCATCAGATTAATTTTCTAGTTTTATTATAAACATGTAAAATACTTACGTAAACTAGTTAATTAAAGATGCACTGTTTCACTTCCACTTTGTGTTATTTCATAAATACACAGATTACTTGGAACAGACAGTAAAGATGCAGAAAATATTCATCAGTGCATTAAATATGGATTAATAATCACCGGCCAAATGCTTTGTTAAATCACTATGGTAATTTTGCACAATACAAACAAGCAACAGTTCATTAACTGCCCAATTCATTAACCCTGTAATAAATATTTAACAGGTATCTTCAGATACTATTGTCAGATGCTACATTACCTTGCACTTATATAAAAATTTGTTAAATTAAAAATTAAATTTTCCAAATTTTCAGTTTTTAAACTTGTTCTATTACAATTTATAATCTATTATTATTAAATCTGCTCTATTCAGTGCCCCCTTAATGCCTTACATAAATAAACATAGACTCAAAAATCCTATAGCTGCAAACAGCCATGCTAACATCAAACTTAAAACAAATTGGAAGGTTTTTCTCGCCTATGTATAATTTCACTATTTCCTAATAGCTTATTTTTGATGAAGCTCAATAATTTTATCAACTTCATTAGCTAATAAATGAGTTACGATTTTTTAACATTTACAGGTTCTTAGATCAATTATTTGTGGCAAATTTTACTTACTTCTCCTCAATGCGTTTTGGGCATCCATTGTCATCGCATCAGCCTCATCTAGTATAATCAGCTTAAATCCAGATTTAAAAATAGTTCTTGTACTCGCAAACGTTAAAATTTGACCTCGCACAATGCCGATACCTCGATCATCAGATGCATTTAATTCCAAGACCTGCAGTCATCCAGTCAGGTAATAAATATGTTTACTTATGTTTGTTGCCATTACCATAGACGAAAATTGTTTTGGTGTGTAGAGCTGACGAGCGCAAGCCAAGATGGTGCTGGTTTTCCCGGTACCAGGAGGGCCGTAGAACAGCAGATGCGGAACTTGGTCATCACGTATGAATTTACTGACTGCAAAAACAAGAACTTAAAGCAACCACATAATAACTAGAGGACGTAATTACTTGTGCTTATGATATCTTCATGGGATACCAGCTCATCCAAAGCGTTTGGCCGATATTTCTCTACCCTACAAGTAATTGTTCTTGCTGCTGGTGAATTTGCTAAAAATTAATTATCTTACCAAGGCAAATTTACCCGCGTTTCTCCTTTAGTCATTTTTAATGATTTGATGACTAGAAGTTGTAGTCTAGAACAACTTTTACAGGTTATATATCTCAAATGGCGGGAAAATTAATTAAATGGGTCTTATCGGCCTAATTGAAAAGAACTAAAATTTATTCTAAAAACTAAGCTTGGCAGCACTGTAAGCACATGCACATGCCCTGATCCATTGTTGATGTAATCTGTGATTTCGGTCAAATTGTTTGCCCTACAAGTTAATTTCAATTTGAAGCTGAATTTAATAAAAATGACCCTAGAAACTGTCCCCAAAGATCTTCGTGGGCTAAGGGCGTGTTTAGTTTGTTCTTTGATTAAAGTAAGTAATGTTGTTACTACGAGAGAGGTTATGATGAGATTGCCGCTTCTAACATGATTCCTGCAGACGTTCGACCAGTTCGAGTATGAGGGCTGCGACAATTGCGACGAGTTTCTGCGCATGAAAAACAACCGAGACAATGTGTACGATTGCACTAGCTCAAATTTTGATGGGTATGTTATGAAGTTTTTCCACATGTGGAGTTAACCGATTAGTTACAGAATGATTTCTGCAATGAGCCCTGAGGACAGTTGGGTCTGCAAATGGCAACGGATTAGTAAGTACATCTGTAGATGCAAGAAATTTTATTTCCTGTATCACACGACGATAAACGAGCACAATAAAAGGTTTGCAGTCTGCTTATCTAAGTATATTTATAATAGAAGGGTGCCACACGCAAAACGCCCTATAATTATTCATTTGTTTCTAGCAAGTACTAACAATAAGGACCTACCTTGAAATTTATTACATTATGATCATGGACCAAAGAGCCGTTTGAGACAGTACTTGAATTGTTAAACTTGTATTGGGCAAGCTTTTGGTTGGATGTAGAATAGAAATTCTGAGATTGAAATTGGACTTGGTCAAATCTCAAAAACTTGAAGTATTTCTAACTAAACGGCGTTACTAGTTCAACTGGGACAAAATCGAGTATGGCAGAAATGGTTTTTAACAAAACTCTAAAATTCTTTTGCTTGGTTACTCCCATAGCTGTGTGGAAGCCTCTCTAGATAATAACTTCATTCAATAACAATGCAAAATTAACGTCTTTATTATTAAGTCTTTACCAGTTTGTAGCTTACATTGACTATAGTAAGGGGATTTGTTGAAATACGTATACAGGTGCACCAGAAACCCAATACATTAATTTATATCTTTGGAAGCACAACACTTAATGAATGCTATCTAAAGAATTGTGTTCTATCTGCTTATTTTATGTAGACCTTTCCATATCTAAGGCCTGCATTTAGTTTGAGCTGAGCTCGTTTCTTTACAAACATATTTATTTGTGCTATTTTTGAATTTGGTTGTGAAGCTCTGACGTCCTGCAATGGAATATAGTTTGCAGATTGCAAGGTCAAAGTTTCCATATCTTTTTCCACATTTATGGTTGTTGCATATCATTTCTACTATGAGGCGATGTGGCAAACTGCCTGTCTTAGAAAACCTTTGGCCAAATTGAACGCAGGTGCTCAATTATTTTGAGTGATTGAAGCATCTGAACCTAGGGTTGAGCCTGAGTCTTCTTTCAACCTGTCCTTGTATTCTTCTCTCTGCACTTATGTGGTTGATCTGAATTTATCTGATATTTGGATTTTTTGTTACTGCTAACACCAATAAGAACATCATTTTCTTTCAACAGTCACAATATATCCAAATCGTTTTGCATTTTTACTTATTAAAATCAAACTAAAACAACATAAAAACATAGCTACAATCAAAGAATAAAAAACTAGTATCACTCAAACTTACTATGTCTGGTTAGGTCTCGGAGACTTATTCAAACTTTAAACACGCCTTCCCTGTATAAAATATTAACTACTCTAAACAACTACAACTATGAAATAAACGCGAGTGAAGATAGAAAGAACATGATATAGATGATAAAACCAAAAAGGACGTAGTGTACATTAACATCATTCATAAGAAAGGCAATCTTATTATCTGTAACAAAGCATAGATTACAGAGCGATTGCGATCATGGATTTGTTACGATTCAAAAGTTTTGTTGGAAGAGGCTCAAGAGAGTTTTTAGTGATCCAACATATCTCGTTTAGTAATGAAAATTCAAAACGTATTTCAGATCTGACGTTAGATGGTCTTCCAAGTGAGATTTTGATTGATATAATGCAATAAAAAATACATTTACAATAACTACTTATTGTAAAAGAATAACCAATAAAAAAAATCCTATTAGTGATCATTGCCAGATATAAATTATTTGTCATCATTCACAGCTTAGTGCTATGGCTTAACTAATAGCAAAATTCAAGCTATGGCATCATGCCAGAACTTACACAATACAATTATGCTTTATTTCTTTTTTTTTCTCTCGTCTTTTACTCCTTACTCCCCCCCCCCCACTCTCTTCATTTTTATTTTCCTATCTCTTCCCTTTATTTTTATCCTTTTCCATTTCTACCTTCCCTCTTTTTTTGATTTCCTCGCTCTCCTCCCTTCCCATCTCCTTTAGCTGTTTTTTCCCTCTAAATTATTAATAATCCATGAAAGTTGCCTCAATCTGTACAGTTATTCATCCCCTCTTTAAAGCTTATCTTGAATCACTTATAAGGTAGTTTTGTTACTGTGAAAGTAGCAGTCCTTTAATCTATAAAGAAGAAAAGAAAAAAAAGGCGTTTTTAGTTTGTCATTTTTCGTTTGTCTCTATGACATTTGAGAGTTGAGGAAGAAATCACTATATTTTCGGGTTTTGCCTGGTTGCCATTTGTTGCAAGACCACAGCTGAAGGTTGGAATAGTTTCTCCAAGAGCACAAAAGTATTTTTCGTTTTAAATAGGTTAGGTTGTTTAGCCAATGTAGTGCTTGAGAGAAAAACAGGTAAAATTAGCTGTTACTTTATTGCAAGGTGGTAGTATAACATTTAGAAAATGTATTTTTCAATGGATAAATCATTTGAGTACTTCTGTGTAACCATACATATAACCTATAAACAGTAACAAAGATATAATCTGCAATAAACAGATTTTTGTTATACAAAATGAATGTTTGACATTTTTTATTTTTTAGATCGATTTTGCAAAGGAGTTTATGCCATTTCTGTGTCCGGGCGACTGCCAGCTGGTATTATAAGGGAAATGAAAAGTAGAGGAATTGTATATAGGCCAAGAGACACCAGCCAGAGATGAAAACTTCCATTACTGTATTACAATTACTTTTTAAGGCATCTTATATCAAATTGAAGTTGCTTGTATTTGTGTATATGTGAAGATAAATGATTTTTCATGCTATAAATGTTAATTTTAACACTCAGCATCTAGGTGGAGGAAATACTATACAATGAAACATTTCAGTGATTTTACAGAGTGCACTATGGCTTTTAAGAGCAAGTCGTATAATTGTATTGCATCTGTGCATTAGATTGATCTTATCAAACTAAATATCATTTCTAATATATCTGCAACTAACAGCTATTTGTGACTATTCATATGAATTTCGGGATTTTTATAAACTGATTTTAAGGAAGATACGAATCAAAATCATTACATATATTTAAGATGACTGTTTGTATTCATATATATCTGTCACAATCAAAGGTCATTGACTTTAAACGGTTTTAATTTGTATTTGTATGTTTCTTATATCAAGTGTTACGCAATGCATATGGGCTTTTTCCTAGTAAAATTTACAACACTTTAGCAATTTATTTCTGCAATAATCGTAGATTATAAGATGATTATATCGAGCAGCACATTGTTTTCAGGTAAAGGTTCTGTGGGGACTCTTAAGAAACTAAGGTAATTATTTAGTACCTTGGCGCACTTGAGTAAGTTATTTTGTAAAAATGGTTGCGGTACAAAAATGTTCATTACACGGAGAACGTATTCCATCCCTCACAGCTTTATTACAACCCTGAAACTTTTGTCGCGGCCCTTAAAAGTGTGCTGTTGTTGGATATTTTGGTTGGTTCACGATGATTATGGTCCTAATTTGCTTAATACACACTATTTGCGTGCGTCACTTGTCTACAACCCAAGGGTGTACAAAGAGGGTTCGAAAGGGTTTTTTTAAATGCGTTGTAGACGAAGTGCATAGAATAGCTTACTCTAAAATCATTACTATAAAACAATTTGTGGGCTTACAAAGAGCATTCAAGTGCTTTAAGTACACTAAGGTACTAAACTATTGCCAAACTGACTAATACCCCCACTTTCGGTTTTTTGAAATATGGTTATGATTTCACTTAACTTGAAATCCTAGTTTTAGTCCTCTAAAGACATTGAACTCAGGAATATGATAAAAAATCTGGTGTAAACATCGCACGACTTTCCTTATCCTATTGTTATATATTATACCGGGTCCATCGTCTCGGCCTTGCGCTGCTCTCGTCCCGGAACTTGTTATTTTAAAAAGGGACGAGACACGAGTCCAACACTCGAAAGCTAATTAAAATAAACAGTACAAGACAATAATTGACTCGTACTTAAAATTTTGCTACGTCACTGAAGGTAACCGCGCGAGCTCGGTCGCACAGCCTTCCCCATTATCGCCTGCGTGCTCCCTCCTAGTGGCCAAGCACTCCTCCCCGTCCTCCTGCAGTCGGCCAGAAGGCTCTCCAAGCGCGCTGTGATTGGTCCGTTTAATTAATTTTTAATCGGCTATAACTACCTCGGATCAAAAAATTTCATTGTAATTTTTTGTTCGTCTCGGTCTGATCTATCCGGTAATATAAATTTTCTGAAACATTTTATGAACACCCGGTATATTAAAAATCCTGAGCTTCAATTTTTTTCGAGTTCCTATTTTACCAACTTTTATTTTAAATTCATGTTTATCTCATGATAACAAATAATTTTTATTCTCATGAATTTTTTGTATCTTCAACCGTTTAGATTCGCGACCGATTTTGCGACATTGCGACCAAACGGCTCGGCCGATTTTTACTAAAAGCTTCGCACTGCGTCCCCTACCTACAAGTAACTTGCATGCCAAATTTCAAGTCTCTAGCTCTTACGGTTCTCGAGATATCCTGTTTACTGACAGACCGACAGACAGACACACACACACACGAACCAATGGCCCAAACCAACTTTTTTGGTGTCCTGAGGCTATATTTCGTCCAGAAATGTGAAAAACTGGGTAGGTCAAATTTCCGCCGATTACATTACTTTCCTTATTATAGGATAAGGAAAGTAAAAATGGTATATTTCCTTGTATGTAATTTCTATGTGACAATCCTTAGGACTTTCAAAGATATGAGCGTCATTTACAAAATTTACCCAATCTATATCTACTTAGGGGTAGGATTACCGTTTATTTATTTGCAACGAAAGGTTAATATACTAAATTTTATAAATGGTTCTTAAAATGCAAGTATTTTTTTTAAGTTTGATCACCCATTTGATCTATTGGATTTTTGGAGAATCCTTGCTTAAGGGATGTTTACAATGTAAAATACATATTCTCTAATTCCTATCTCCGCTTTCTTTGGCCTCTCCCCTCTCCCTCTTTCTTTTCTCTCGCCTCTCTCCTTTCTCTCAGTTAATCAATCTGCACAAATAATTTAATATCTGTTCTCCTAATGATTTTTTTAGTTTTTTCGAACAAATAATCGCAGGGTAATAAGTCCAAACAGTAGTCGAGTTGGGCAGTTGTTGCGTAGTGTAACGTATCTAATTGCCTAAATACTGCTATAGCTTATTCCGACCTCGGAAACAATTTGAGTAGCTATCAATTGACGATCGTCCACGAGGAGACGGGGAACAGTGCGAATATTTTTTTTAGTTACGTTGGCCCTCGGAAACGTCGATGAGCTTCCCAAAAATTGTTTGTCATGCATATACTTCAGTCTATTTAGTGGTGATGGTATCGGAACTGCACTTTAAGTTTTAACAAAATTCTGGAAGGTTTTATAGTACATCATGAACACTTTAATAATAATCCGTTTAGTAATGGACGAGAGTACCTCTTGCTTTGACAGTATATTGACTAAAGTGGTAGTGCGTGGTACCCTAGGACAGGGGGGGGGGTATAATTCCCATCAGAATCCTTACCTATAATGCTCAGAAGCAGCGCCCTTCTCCGTTCACCTCATGGCGTGTATCATCAGTGTTTATTTACTTTAGGCATATATTTAAAATTGGGGGAAAACTTTTTTTAACTTTCTCTATATTTGATGTCATACCAAGTTTGATCAAGCTCATATGGCTCGTTAAAGCATCGGCCAAAAAAGAAAGCTTGCTCGCTTTAATCGCTTTACATGCACTTTTTTTTTGGACATCACAATGTTACAAACTCCATTTTAATAATTGAACTTTTGATTTTCTTATTCAGCATTTTCCACCAGTTTTTTTTGTTTAAACTACACTTTCCTGTATGATTTCACACCAGAGCATATTTTAGTTTCTATCTAATAAACGCATAGTTTATTAGGCAATTTATTGATTATTCCTTTCTTTTATGAAAATGATATTTAGACTAAATTTACTTTCACCTTAAAAAGGTATTTAAGTAATTTTAGTTACCTTACATCTGTAGTCATGCGGGAGGCAATCAACAATGAATCACTTGTATTAATAAAGTTAAGGTAAAATTTATAATAATTGTGTGATGTAGTACCTCATTCCACTTGTATATACTAACAATAAGATGTGTATTTTGAATAGCCTTATTTTTAGTTTTCCTCATATTTTTAATACCCCAAAAGAGCACTGGAAAAAGTATTTGTCTATTGCTGCAGATAACTTGCGTTTTAGATACTTCATTTGCTATCCATGATTACTCTAACGCAATGTTCTTTTATTGTTATATATTAATTCTTCTATTTCTATCCAGTCACGTAATTTACCTTCTTCGTAGATTTAACTGTTTGTTTCTTTACCCCCACCCCCAATAAATAACTTTTAAAATACATTTTCTTGGTATATGGAGAATGATGTGTATATGGCTTTCTCGTTGAGTAGGACTGTTACTATTCGTTACAATTCGTTACATTTGATGATGAACAGTGGGTTAATACAATGAAAATAAATTCAGTGCTAGTGGTCGAATTTTTTACAACCTAAAAGTTTATTATCCTGGTCTTAATTTCAAACTCATAGTTTGGTTCATGGACTTGTACCAAGTATATGATTGATAAATTGTTCTATGCAGTTGTTGTCAACGTTCTAAATAAAGTTCCTTGGTGTTCTATAGTTTCTCTTTTGGGCTGTGGAAATATGTAAGAACTTGCGTTTTGCAGCTCTCAATTTTTCATTCATCATGCAACAACTTTCACAAGCCGTTCTGGTAGTATAAAAAACTTAAAGTAATGAATGGTATTCAATGTTCTTGTGTTAAAGGCTTTATTCATACGATACTGGAACTTATAGTTTCCAGCTTACGTCCTGTCTGATGCGCCCCTTTGTTGCTTTTTTGTCATTATACTGTTTGTGCTCCTGTGAAAATGTAGCGGCTGTTTGTTGTTCGCACTTATTGGAGAACAAATTGATAAGGTCATGTCAGTCATCTTTTGGAAGATTTGGGTGTTGATATCAACCAACCCCCCACTGGAAACTAGGGAACACTATGTATGAGGAAACAATCTAGAATGTAAATAACAGACTTCTGGTACATCTCGCGAAGTGATTTGTCAACTTATTGTTGCGAAAGCAGAGCTTTCCACGTTCGAACGCTTTAGAGTGGCGCAGTAATTAAAAGAGCATCACCAAGTGAAAATAGCGATATATTATTGAGGGGTTTGGACACTTTTTCAGGAGAATCCGGTCATTCTACACGTAGCTCTCGACGAGACCTGGTTCACAAAGTTTAAGATTGCCAGTCTACCCATACATGATGTGCCTCTTTACTGCTTTGTGCTGTCACTTGAGTGTTTACGTACCTGTGAAAATTCAGGTGGGACTGCTTATTGTTTGCAGTTATTGGAGACCAAATTTATAAAGTCCTGTTAGCAATATATAGGGAAGTTTGGAGATCCGTTGAGTAAGCCAGCATTTGGGAATCATTGAATTGAAAACTAGAGGACATAATTGGACCACAACATAGATGAAACAATCCAGGATATAAAAAAAATCTAGCCAAATGAAAAGAGCGGCATGTCGTCGATGATTTCAGACACTTCTTCGGCGTATTCTGCACGTGGTTCTTGGCGAGGTTTGGTTTCACCAGTTTCAAAATTACTTTATGTGGGGAAATGATAATTCCTCTGTAATACAATAATGTCTGTACCTTTTTAAATGTGAGGTAGTAGCGACAAACCCTTTTTGGACGGAAGTGGTGACCACTTACAGTAAATGTATGATGTCCACAGTTCTCACAAAACGAGACAAATCCGCATCATATCGATCTTACACTTCTGTTTTTGTTGATTTTTTTGTTTTCTCAATGTCATTTATGTTTCTTACTTTGTTCCTTCCACATCTTCCTTGTTTGGTCTGGATGAGCAAATACCAGAACATAAGTGAAGAACGGAAGAGCACCTTGAAGCATTAATAATAAAACATAATTGGGTAATGTATACATCAATTTTTATTTTATACATCTAATCTACAGCAATTAGTTAGTTTAACAGTTTCACTATTACGCATATAAAAAATACGAAATGCTCACTTAGCACATATACTCTAGTATTGCCTCAAAAACAATGAATAGATATCCACAAAATATAAGCTCTTTGCCAATAAGGCAGGCACAACTAAAATCACTACCAATTGACTTAACGTTACGTGGCTCTCTGAAAATAACGCGGCCGTATTTATTCATTATGCTAACATGGACAATTATGTGTATTCTTAATGTAGATTACTATTGCGAAGGCTGCAAGGTGCGAGGTAAGTAATTGTGCAACGTTGCATAATTTCCTTACACAGTTTGATTGTTGCGTGATTCAAGCGCTATCTATTTGTAAGAAACGAGATTTGTGGTCTTAGCAAGCAGTGCCGCGTTAATGTTTGCAATGTCGTTCGTCCCCTCCTGAGCTCTTCGGTTTGCTTCTTCAATGCCATGCTTCACTTGTTCTCTTTTAGTATCCACGTACTGGTTGGTATCTTGCAGGGTACAGCCCACGACAGTGTTGAGCTGCTCCTTCTTATTATCTATATACTTATCAGTCGCCATAATTCCTTGCTCGACCTGCGACTCTAGCTCCCTGGTTCTGTTATCGACATACTGGTTGGCCCTGTTGATGCCCTGTTCAGCCTCTTTCCTCTTCTCATCCGCGTACTGGTTCACATCGTTGTACTTCTGATCGATAAACCCGCCCACCTGCTGCTTCTTGCTGTCCAAGTACTTCCCAGCGTCGTCGATCCCGCTCTCCATCTCCTTCGTCTTGTTGTCAATGTACTGATCCGCCTGGTTTACGCCCTGCTCGAACTGCTTATTCTTGTCATCGACATACCTATTCACATCGCTCACTTTCTGGTCGTAGGCGCTGCTGATTTCTTGCTTCTTGTTGTCGACGTACTGGTTGGCTTGGTCTATGCCCTGTTGGGTTTGCCTAGCTTTGTGGTCGATGAACTGGTTGACTTGACCAACGCCATCCTGTAGCTGCTTCCGCTTGCTGTCTACGAACTGGTTGGCCTGGCCGATCTTTTGGTCCACCGCTGCGCTAGCGCTTTGGATGGTGTTATCGATGACTTGCTCCGCGCTTTTCAGGTGCTCGTCGATGACATCCGTGGTTGTCTTTTTGGTTTCTTCGACTGGAAAATACACAATTCTTGATTCGACGTGCTTCAAACTTTATCTCTAAAATTTCAAACTCTCTTATCGTTAGAAGTTCCAATAATCCAAGAACTGTCAAATGAATGTCCCAAAATTTAAATTGTAGAAGCCTTCTTGTACTTGCATCCACAACAGTGATCGATTTTCTATTTACCGAAACATATTTGAGTTATACAGGTATCAGATTACCAACAATAGATCAAGGATAGTACCCACGTTAATGCTTGAGCTGCATGAAGGCACGATAAACTAACCGTGCTTTTAGAAAAAAAGCAAAGTTGTATACCGTTCCACAATTATTTGCTCTTCATGTCGTTTTCCAACTCAAGTTAAAGAAATTGCTTGCGAAATTTAGCCACTTCTCCGACTAGATTCAAATCCGTTAGGATTATACCCAGGCATTATCTACTGAGATAGTCTTAGTTACTAAAAAACTTTGACTAAATTTTTTAATTGATGTTTTATTAATTAGAAACGGAATTAACGTTGGGTCTCGCGGAAATATTATATAACGTGAATTTGTCAAAATAAATTGAAAAAAGTCGCTCACCTGCTTCTAATGTGGTCTTCTCCACGTCTTCCTTCGTCTGCTGAAGCACCTCGCCGGTCTTAGTGAGCTGCTCGTTGATGAATTCCTTAGTTTTCTTCTCCTTGTCTTCCGCCAGTTCTTCTACATCCTTCTTCTTCTTCTGGAAGAGGTTCTCGAAGCGAGAGCCGATGCTCTTCATGGAAGCTAACAAAAAGGAGTAAACAGATATACAATATTTAATCGTATACGAGTGACAAAGAGAATTAAGTATCCAAATTTATTCTACTTACAATAATAGTTAGAAAACATTGCAACCACAAAAAAAATGTCAAAATTAGAAAACATAATAGAATAAAGAGTATGTGGTCAAAGGAAATAAGGATTAATCTTAACGATTCGGCAGCTCTAATTCGAATTTCCAAAAACATTATGGATGGGAAAATGAAACTTTGAAAGTACCATAAAAAACAACGAAAGCAAAAATAAAACAGGAAAATTTTATTTTAGAAAAACTGATAGAAAAGAAACTAAGATATGTACAAAAAACTGCAGCGGAAGAAAATTTAAATGAGGCATATATATATATATATATATATATTTTTTTTTTGGTTCTCAATTATTGACAAAAGAAGGATGTGGTGATAACGATAAAAAAAGAGGGAGCTTAATCTGTACCAATACTTCATCCCAATATACATTTAAACCTCATCAGAATTAGTCATCACCCTTTCTTACCAATGAATAACCAATTTTGCTTTTATGTTAAAGGAAAACATTATGTGCTTTATTGAAGAACGGAGTTCAGATATTCGCCTTTTTGCAACCTTATATATTTTCATTGTCTCAATGCATACAATCAGAAATATTTGATCGTACCTCCTCTTACTTTTTGAAGGTTTAAAATCTCTAATGTTTAGTTGTGCTTGGAAAAGTTTGTGAGTATAGTCTGAGGACGAACGAGGGGGGTGCAAACAAGACAATACACCTTGATTACATTATAGGTTATAGAAATATACGCATTACACTGAGAGAAGATTATCATTCACTTCAAATTCTAAACTGCCGTGTCCTACAACGCATCAATAAAAGTTAAAAATTAATCTGTAAATTAAAAATTTTTTTTTTGTTTACTTTTTCTTTCCTTTATACTTTCAAATTAAATGTGAGTATCTACTGCTTCTCATCTGAATACAAAATACACGTTATCATTTGAGTGGAGTTTTGGTTCTCATTTCCCAACGTTATGCAATATTTGACCCCGAAGTGTATAGTTGTTTACCTATCCGCTTTTTAGTCCAACACTAGTTCGGTTAAATCCTCTCTGCTTTCAATTAAAATAGAATTTGAAGTTTCAAAAAGGAAATTCAAGAAAAATAAAAAAAGACGTGCGCAAATAGTCTTCTTTAAGTAATCGAAGCATGTGAAAATCACATGATAGGAACCCGAACTAAAAAGAGGGTATTCAAGGATAGTTCAGAACGATTTAGTCCGTTTTTTGTTGTTCTTGAGTTGTGGTATGTGGTTTAACTCATCGTAAAGGCAACTAATCTAACAGTTAGAGCCAAGACGGTAGGGGAGAGAAGCACAATTCTCCCCATCACTTCTGAAGGTCCTGTGGATGTTGCAGGAAAGATATCTGTTATACAATGTCTTATAAAAAATTAGATAGAAAGTGCTTATCTGCCCATTTGACTAAAAAATAAATTAAGAACTTAAAAACTTCCGTGGAGAACAAAGTACTCACACAGTCATCACAGAGCTGGAGAGTGTCAGTCCAAAATGAACCAAAATCATACCTAATTAAAGATATTAATCAAAAAATCGGAAGAACAGATGTAAAATTGATGACAACTGGCCTACAAATAACTTCTGAACGACTCAAATTACATACATAGATACAAAATTCTAGAGGTTGGAGTGTAAGAAAAAAAGGAGAAAAGGGTTTTTCAAAAATTTAAAAAATTCGATCGCATACTGGTGTGGTGCCTTGATTTATAAGTGAAGTCTAAAAGGAGATCTCAACATGAAACTAGGTGACGCTTTTTAAATCGGACCCTTATCATTAGATCATCATCATCTTCAACATTTAAGTATTTCATAGGGCTTCTTAAGGTTTTGCTGTTTTTCGATCTTGTTAAGGTCGACTTTCCACCTAGTCCAAGGTTTTCTACGGTCTCTATTTGGTTACTGTGGTTATCTGCTAGCCCCATAAGGTGTCCTATTCGTTGCCATTTTAATATTGCAATACATGGTGCCACGTATTCAACTTCGATTCCATCGCAAATCCAATTATTTGATTGGCTATTGACATCGATTTTTTCACCATAAAGATCAAGGTTTCAAAATATATGTGAGTATTAGCAAGATATATTGATTGAACCAAAACTAGTATAGGGACGGTCGATAGGCTGATGCTTGTCCCCACTCCTTCAAAATGGCGTCGGAAAAGTGAAATTTATTTCAGATCTTCGCAACCGTTTTTTAATGCTAAACGTCATTGCTACTGGCCGTCTTCTCCTCAAATACAGTCTCATTTGTATTATATTGACATTCCATCTGTCACTTTTTTGACCACATTTATCACTTTTGTTTTATTGCGGATCCATTCGATTCTTTTGTCTTTTATTATACTCCCTAATATCGCTCGTTACATGGCTCGCTGTGTAACTTGAAGTATTTTCGTTATTTGTTTTGTGATCTTCTTCAATATTTGCATTAATTTTGTGAACGCTGATTAGGCCAACCTTCTTCTCTCTATTTCTGTTTATTTGTTTTATTTACTCCTTGATATAATTTGTCCTAGATATGTATATGTTGGAACATTATTTATACTAGTTCTATACTGTTATATCTGATCCTCCAGGGCACATTATCTTCCTTTTGCTCAGGTTAACTTTCAGGTCTACCGTTCTCAATACTGATTTCAGTTCTGTTAACATTATTTTCACATCTTCTTCCGAGTCAGCAAATATAACAATATTTTTCGCGAACTCTAGATGGTTTAGACTCTCTATTTATATTAATTCATTTTTTGTTTAATTTATTCGCTTAAAGACTCCTTCCAAGGCCAGGGTAGACAATCTCGGAGATATGGCATCTACTTCTCTTATACCTCTTTCGATCGGAAATGTTCACAACATTTGTACTGCAATAACTTGGGTTTCAAGTTTAATCGTTTAACTCGAAATCTAATTAAAAAATTAATATTCACATGTTCATTTTTAAACAACGCTAATATAGGTTTATTCTGGAATTTTTTCCGCCCTTCTTACAGTGCTGCAGTACTGTCCGTTCTCCTTTATATGGACTTGAAAAATTCCGAAATGAGCAAATATCGCCCAAATCACTAACACAAATATATTCTATTAATAAACCAACACAACGCTAGAGAAAAAAAGAATCTCAGTTAATGTTTATGCTAGGTTGTTCTAGACGTTTTCAGAACCATTTTGTAACATTTTTTACTTCTGCTCTAGTTTGGGCCGCATGGAGATATTGATCTTTTCATGGACCGTATGAGATTCGTTGGATATCTTTGTATACTCTAATTATTTACTCTAAAATTCACAAATTGTTACAGTGAATGTATGTACTGTCTAAACAGAAGATCCACCTTTAGTCGGGGATGTTACAAGCTAATTCTTCAAAAATTGAATGTTGAGTTTGCCCGCGTTGTTAGCATTTTTACGTAAAAATTGTCCAGAATGTACTGCAACAATAAAAAGAAAAAAGCGAAAAGGTGATAACTAGGGAAATTTTGTCTGTTTTATTTCCATTTTTCTATGGCATCAAATCATATCTGTCCCAATTTTTGGAAAATTAAATACAATTCTCCATCTACAGTATCAAGTATCGATGTTCTTCCTTAAAAACCGAATTTTATTTTGTTGCCAACAAAATTCAAGAGCTCAATTATATAGAAGACAACTCTTCTTACACCATGAATCTAATGGAGTTGCTTTCTGCAAGACAATAAATTTTCCCTTAATTGACAAGTAGGTTAGGCGTGGGAAGCGGCAACTGAAAAAGTTATGCTCGGCGCATTTTAAGCACCAAAGCCATTGTATGGGCAGCTAATTTAGACACTGTGATGGGAAAATAACTCCGCGTCGCGTTACATATTCATAACTTATGTAATCGGCAAGTTTGAACCCCAATTTCGCCCTGCGGTTATCTGGTGCCCCAGGAGACGCCGCGCATTAATAAACACGATAATGATTCATTTTGCTAAGCGACTTGTGTTATTATACCGCGGATGACATCATCCTCCAAGGCTGCTATTACGTCGAAACGCAAAAATTTGCCCTCGGGAAGGAGGGCTTGGTGCAAGTTGGATGCCTCTTTGGGGCGATGTGGAGCGACCCTTCAGAGTTTACCAGACGCTATTCAATAAAAAGATGCCCCAAGCGCGCTATTGATTATGCAAGCGACCTTCCCCAAACATCTATAGTGTGAGCAAGGGCGCACAACGCAGATTAATCGATAAGCTGCATAGCGCAACACAATTGCTGCATTTTCATTACCAAAAAGTAGGCAAAGGAAAATTTGCACTTACAGGAGAATCCGGAGAACATGGCGTTCCTAGGTGCGCACCCACTTCAAGAAGATCGCGGCCGCTCTGAAACCGTGGGAGTGCACCGCGCGCTGTCGTATAATCTGACCTCTTCCGATATTCTAGCGCAACTGAACCGGTAGACAAAGCAAGCAAAGCAAGAGCTGGCATGCATGGCTCGACCTTCACCTTTAATTGTGTCGGCTCGAATTGTGCTTTATGTGAAATTTTATGTTTCGTGCTGGATTTGAGCGTAACGCAGACCCATCAAATAAGTCCGTTTGTCGACACCAAGCCAGCTATAGCTGTGTGCAAATAGCATTTTTGAGTTATAAGCAGCGGTGATGTAATGAAAGTTGTCCGAGAATAAGTATTCGTTGACTAATTGGTAAGTCACCTTGACTAGAAATTTTGAAAAGACTGCAGACATCCTCCATCATTCACAGAAACACGACAGCTCTTTTTTGATAGTTCATAACTATAGAGTATGCGAAAACTACGTCCTTCAAAATTTTGAGAACTACAAACGTGCAATACATCGGGGATATGTGTGAATCAACCTTTGTATCATCTCTTCGATCTTTTGCTCATCTACTTGTTTTTTTTTAATTATATCCAATAGGCCAGTTGCTGTCTCCAAAACTACTAAGATTTAATGATAGGATTAAAATGATACATACACAGAATGTCTGTCTGAAAAGTATCACTAATGATTTTTTACCTGTGATATTCAAATGTTATTCAGTCACTTGATATGTGTTCTGGATAGACAGAAGCGTTTCCGTGTAAACTTACTAAGTGGCAGGGCTCCGATTAGGAACCCATTAGTTACACTAATTACGTAATGGGCACGATTTCCGAGTAAAGAGTAAACATTAAGTTCTGCGTTAATCTAAGGAAACACGAAATAGATATGTTACAATAAGCATTATCAAGAAGCCATGTCGTTGAATGGCACAAAAGATTCAGAAAGGGCAGAGATTTAGCGCAAGACGATCCCAGAATCGGCCCGTCAACATGACATACCGCTGCAAATGTGAATGTTACTACACGCATTTAGAAAAGCAGAAATTTTACGTAACGATTTAGGGAAGCGAAAACTCAATGCAAAAATAGTCTCTCGCATACTGAAAGAGAAACGGAGAAAACAAACGAACAGTTGCTGCTGAACTGTTGAAAAGGGCTAGAATTGATCCCACATTTATGTTAAATATCATTGCCGGAAATAAAAGTTGGTGCTATCTGTATAACCCTCAAATGGCGAGGTCATGGTTCACTAGCTTCTAAGCTTCGAAGCGACAACCTTTGGAAACAAAGATAAATGCTGATCGTATTTTTTGATTCTAGAAGTTTGGTGCGCCAGAAGCTCTGCTGAAAGATAAACGATAAACCAAAACTTTTACATTGACGTGTTTGCTTCAAACAATTCGGCGGCGCCGTCGTAGTTGTGGGTATCTGAATAGTCTACGACAATACAAGGCCCTATGCTGCTGAGTCAGCCCAGGAATATCTGGCTAAACATCATACCCCTGCTCTATCATATCTCCTATATAAACTAGACTTGTCGCTGTACAATTTTTTTATTATTATTATTTCCTCGTGCGTGTCATGAAGATATTACAGCCATCCAAATGGCTGTGACAGATGTGCTGATAAACATCTCAAATAGAGCTGTCTCTGCTGCACAGAGACCTAGACCTAGAACCATTAGTTAGTAAGTGCATAAATTGTTTTTCTCGAGCCCGGCACCGAAACTTTTTTGACAAAGGATGATTTGGTAATTAAGGCCATTTTTGGAAAAAAAGAAATGAATTCTATTGAGGGTGACATACGACGAGTTTCCTGTTGAAAAGTGTTACTGGCGACAACTAAGTTTAGTTTTCGGATTTTGGGAGTGAAGGAAGTCATTCGAAGCTGAATCTGGAACATAGGAAGGATGAGGAGTTAGTTTGACTTGTTTAACACTTTCCAGTCCAATTCTTTGCTATCCGCATACTCCTCAGCTCTTGCTTTTTTTGGGCGGAAAATAGATTAGTGGATTTCTTGTAATTATCTTACGGTTTTAAAAAGAAAAACAAAGCAATTGAGGTGTTTTTGTTCATATTTGTTTTCATTTGAGTACGATGGATCTTGGAGCAATCTCCAAAATGAAGTCCGGGCTTTCCCTTGCATGTCTCATAATATAATTTTTTTTATGCTGCAAACCACGCCTTTATTTGTTGATTTTCTTTTATTTTACATCATGGGATCTATCTTCTGATCTTCAAGATCAGAGGATAATAGGCTTTTCCTCTTCATTGAATTGATGAAATATTTCCTGTGACAAAGGTGTCTGCAAGTTTTCTCCGTTCTTCGTCTTATCTATTTTTTTAATTAGAAAACTGATCATAGTTTGATAATTGAGTTGTTCTAACTTAAAAAGTCAACATAACCAATGCCATCAATAA
Source organism: Sinelater perroti (assembly GCA_036346155.1). Classification (NCBI taxonomy): domain Eukaryota; kingdom Metazoa; phylum Arthropoda; class Insecta; order Coleoptera; family Elateridae; genus Sinelater; species Sinelater perroti. Next base: position 2,163,555 of record JARFIY010000201.1, read on the forward strand.
TATCGAGCCCGAGTTATACGATCGAGTCATCGAAAATTGGACCTATCGGATACGCGTCACCCAACGAAGCCGCGGCGGCCATTTGGCCGATATATTCCATACATAATGTAATCGAATACTCTTTCAAATAAAAAAAATTAATATCTAGTTCACAACCTGTTTTATTTCAATTTAAAGTTCGAGCTTCCATAATGGGAAATCCTATAGTACAAAAAAGTAAAAACTAAAGCTTTATTTACTAACGGTTTTGAAATTTTTTTGACCAGCCGAGGAGCTGGATGGTTTCAAGATTAACTTGACTTCTGGTGAATTTTTCAATGATTTGGCTAGTCATTTCTATTTCTAAGTCTCTGCGAATGTCACTGTTTTTGAAATGTCAATGAATGTTAACAATGTTCAGTACTTTGTTCTGGAAGTGCTAGAGAATGTATTGGTTTTTGTGAAAAGATAGAATGTTTACCCAAGAATCAATACAGTTTCTCAAACTTGAAGCCAAGTTCTTTTTTCCTTTTGATATGGGTCTTCCAGCGCCTAGTGTAATACACAAACATTTTGCTGTATTAGCATATGATGTTTGTGTACTATTTATGCTTCTTATTGGGATTTTTTTCATTACATTTGTTAGATCGACACTACCAGAGTTATACATGACATTTTATATATAAAATATTTATATTATCTGTGTTTTGCCTTAAATCAGTTAACATATCTATATAATATGTACTTGGCTAATATAGGCTAGTATTAGCTCCTCTGATAGTCTAAATAGGGGATGTTAGTTATCTTCCTCGTCTGAAATTACATCTTGGAGAAGCGTTTTCTTCAGTTTTATATGGATGTTACGCTGACTGAGTATATAGTATGTTGCTCCTTCGCATTTGTTGATATTTGCAATGAAGTTTTTGGTGCTCGTGATAAGATAATTTTGAATTGGCGATACTACTAATGCAGTTGAGTGTTATGGAGAAACCATGGGGTAATCACTGCAGTTTGCAGGACCTTTTTTTTAAAACTTTGGAATTTCAGGATATTTGTTTTGGTTGCATTACTCCAGACTGGAGAAGCGTAGAGTGCTAAAGGTAGTAGGGATTCTGTTCGGAGCGGGGTTTTCCGATTACTTTATTGTGGCATTGTTATTTTTTGGTTAATATGGAAGCTCCAATTCAGTCTCATGTCTGGATGTACTCCAAGTCATTTGAGTGTAGATTCTTTTTAATGTAAATATTTTACATTGGAATTTGGAGGGATTTATTTTGATATTCCAGTTTTAGAGCCGCCTGCAGAACTTGTCCCTTACATTTTGCAATTGGTGCATTGCTGTTTCCAAGTTTGTGTTTTGTGTTACCATAGATGTGTCGTAGACTGGGATTTTAGGAATGCAGGAAATTTATATATTAAGGAGGAGTGGACCTAGAATATTGCCTCGAGGGACTCCCGCCTGTATGATTTTTGCTTTAGAGATTATGCAACGCTGATTTGGACAGCGAATGTTTGTTCTTCCAAGAAGGAGAAGGTGGTGGCTAGGAGATAATGGGGTACGTCATGATCTAGCAGTTTCTTTTTGAGACCTTCCACCCAAACCTTGTCAAAGGTTTAGACGACGTCTAGGAAGATTGCAGTGGTGTTCAAAACCTGTTTCAATGAGTTCGCTGATTCTTTGTAATTGATGGCAAATTGGAAGAGTGGGAAAATGTGAAGTGGATCAGCTACTTTATTCTTTCCAAACATTCTTGGCAAACATAAGGATATTTGCATGCTTTCAGCTTTGAAGAAAATAACCTATTCTTAGGCATGCGTCTATCAAGGTAGTTAAGTATATCAAGCATTTACTAGTTAGATGTTGGATATTAGGTCGTAGTCGCGTGATTTACGTTTAAGTAGTACCATAAGTTCAACTAATACTTTTTTTACGGGGTTGTTTGTAAAACTGAGATGAACGGATTTAGTTTCGTTTAATTTTATTCTACAGCGTTTAGTTCATTCGTTGATTTGATTAACAGATGTTTGCAAATGTTTTGCTGCTTCTTCATAGTCTCTGCCGGGTCGTCTGCAAAGATCGTGTCATTTAGTAACTCAAAAATATCGTTGCAGTATAATAGGTAAAGGACAAGTCTCAATGCACTCACTGTCCTGTGGTACTCTTGCTTTTTTTGCTTTGATTTCAAAATAAGCATCTTGAAAGATCTACCTAAAACGTATGATTCCAATAATTGTGCGAATTGTCTAGATGAAGCTCTTTTTATTTATATTTAAGTCCATCGTGCTACATCCAGGAAGATACAATAAAATTTTCTTTTCTTTAATGATCTTTCAAATTATATCTGTTATCCTATGGACTTCGTTTATGGTTGAGTAAATTTCTCTAAAGTCAAACCGGGGCGATGGAATTAAATTATCCTCTTTTATAACAGTTTCAACTCTTTAAGAAACAATTTGAAATTACGGGAAGTAAATAAAGTGATTTATAGGATAAAACTTGATTGAGTGTTTTTTCTAAGTTTAGGGATCATCTTCATCTCAGCTACTTTCTGAACCTTTGATGAATATCTCTGTCTAAATAAGGTCCTGTTAAAATAAGTAAGTTTGACTGTAGCTGTCCCCGCTAATAAAATCAAATCCTGGAACACCCTTTAGGTTTGGTGGCTTCATTTCTTTCAGTTGCAATTTCGTTTGTCTAAAGTTTTCCCATTTTAGTGTGCCTCCGTGTTTATTTGGTGGAAATATCCTTTTAAAGTATTCGGTGAATTCGTTGCTTTCTGGATATTGTTTTTTGCTTAACTCCTACCTGCATTTCTTATTAGTGGATGTTTACTGTTTTTATTCTTTTACTGGCTCTAGCGTGAATAGTAAGTTTTGCTGTCATTTAAAAATTTACTTAGATAGTTACTAATCGTTTAATTTTTAAATCTTTGCATTCTTCTTTTAAGTTGTTGAATAACGTTGTCCAGTCTAGTTTTGTTTGTTGGAGTTCAAGCTTGATTCCAGGTTATTCTGAGTCTTCATTTTCAAAGATGTGCCTTCTTATTTTGCTTGCTTAATTATTATCTTTAGTCCTAGTAATGATGGTGCTATTTCATGCAGCTTATGTTCTCAACAAAAGTTTTCATTTTATTATTTAACTATTATGTATTTTTTAGAAGAACTGACAAATTACCATGTTCTTCAAGTTGTCATTTGAAGCTGCAGAATCGGTCAGTTTATTAAATATTTGGGATTTTCTCTGGATCTGTAGGTGAATAGGTTGACTTTACAGTTGATATTGTTTTATATTTTAGTTGTTTAACTGCTTTTAAGAGTTGCTTTTCCTTGGTTATCCTAAATCATTCACCATGAGTGGAAAAATACAAAATATTGATCTTTTTTGACATCACCACTTGGAGGATCATGGTACACTGCTGCAAGTTTAATCTCGTATATTCTGGTATTAACTCATCCTATCATAATATCCTATCTCTTGGCGCTGCATAATTGGCTACATTATTTAAATGCACTGCCTCCTTGTTTGGTTATTGGCTTGTTTTACCTCTTCTTAGAAGAATGTCAAGCATATTCTTTTTCGTTTAATGCCGCAGAGAGTACTTTAAAATATTCAATAGTTTTGTTGTTAATATAATAACCTTTATCTGTTAAGGAATTGATCCACCCTATTCTTAATGTTGTCAACTATGGTAGGTGGAGATGTCTGTGTTTTTTTAGGTTTTCTTACAATAGTTCTATTAGTTTGTCTTTGTTGTTGGGGAGAAAGTGAAATATTTATTTTTCTCAGAAATCCACGTGATGGTTTCTCTTTATTAGAGTGACTTCTTTTTTTTTTCAGGGTTAGTAGATGGTATTTTCTATTTTTTAGTACTCTTTGTTCGCTCTCTCATATATTTTATTTAATTGGATTTGGAGTCCTTCCTGTTCATGACACTTGCCTTCTTGTTCTTAGATAATTTCGAACTGTTACAAAGTTGCTGTTTATTTTGAGAGCAGTGATCATGTGACCTTTAATCTTTGTACTTTTATGCCTTTTTGGTACTCAAAACTAAGCATCTGTATTCATATTATATTTTTCTAATTGATACTATTTTTATTTAAATGTCTCATGTTCTGTTCCTTTATTATACAGTTCTAAATTTAGACTGTTTCAAAATATACAAATACAAACTTTTTGAAGATAAGGAAAGTTTAGTCAGCAGTACCATTATAATTATAGTTAATGAATATTACGATGGAAAAAAAGTAAAATACTTTACAATATGCAAACCTTTCTTTTGGTTTATTTTTTTCTATTATTGCATGGTAAAATATAACCAAAACAATAGCAAAAAATCAAAGATAACAGTGAAGTAGTTAAGTTTATCTCAATTAATTATGTTTATACAATTGTAATTTGTTTTTAAATTAAAATAACTAATTTTGATTATTTTTATACCACGAAACACCCTATAGTTTTTCTTGATTTTTAAACACCCTATATATTATAGTTTGACGTTTGCAACAATAAATATTTATCTGGTCTTTCTGATATAACCTACCTTTTTTAAATTTCTCGACTTAAAATGTTCGAGGATGTTCACAGATATTTTTTACAGTTCATTCTTAAGAATAGCCACATTCCTGTTGAGACGGCGTTACGATTTTACAGCAGCCTCGCAGGTGCCTAAAATTATCTCCTGCTACTGCATATCTTAAATTTCGACTCTTTTAGGACAAACTCAAGGCGACAGTAACGGGGCGCTCATGGCACTCGTCGCAGAGATTAACGAGAAAATTTCTGCCCAACACTTGACAATTTCGGTCACTAAATGCGAGGTGACGGGCAGCAGCAGCCTGACGCTGCTCAACACTGCAAATGACAGGATCACCAAATTGCAAAACGCATTCAGCTTGGTCGAGGTGGAATACTTTCAGCATTTGCTAAACGAAATAATTACCATGGAGGACCACAAGCTTCAAATCATGGCTTGCTATAATCTCAGCCATTCGACGAAATTCCGGAAGGATAACGTGGAAAAGTTCTTGGGAAAATGCATGCAGTTGGGGTATCTTGTAGAGAAAGATGCGCATGTCTACTTGGGACCTAGATGTATAGCAGAATTTTCGCCGTATTTCACTGTTTATTTTAAGGAACATTATGTGCTTTGCAATCTCTGTTCTGAAGCAGTGTTTACGGTATTTTGATATTGAGTTTTAATTCGGATAGTAATGTGGATGTTTTAGGGGGAAAGTTGCTCATCGTGTAAAAAGATGATGCATAGCTACTGTATTGAAAAGTGGTTGAAGAAGCAAAACAAGTGTCCTCATTGTAAGTCATCTTGGGAAAAAGGTGGCAATGAGAGAAACGAAATGATTGAGATGCAAGAATCAAGTGATGGTGAACATTAAGTTGTAAATTATACTTACAAATAACCATATTTTTATTATTGCTGTTTTATTTATAAAAGTTGAAGAAACTTAAACCCTAGTTTTCTGATGCAATGAAGGATTGGTGGATGCCATTTACAAATTTTTGGGTTTTGAAACGTGTTTATTCATTTTAAAATGAGAAGTTTTGGGTAGGTTCTAGAGAAGCTATGCAGATTCTAGCTAGTTGATATTTTAAACATTAAGGAAGAAGGGAAACTAACTGGTTGTATTATAAATCAGAAGTACTTATAATACTCTGTCATAAACTTTATTAAAAAAAAGAGCTTTGTTATAAAATGTATCTTTTTTGGTAAGTATAACTTCACTGATGTTAAAGTGGAGATAATATTTCTCAAAGAAGCCAATCCTGTGTTTTAATAATGTTGAATAGCAGTGAAAAGAAATGGTCCCCTTATTTCACAACTTTGAAGATAGGAGTAGAAAGAGTAGATGAGTGAGTACAAATAATGACGGAATAACTACCCTTATTGCTACCACTACGCGTAGAATTTTTGTATTAATTTAATTATTGATTTAACTAGATGTCATATGTCTGCATGAAGCAATACCTCGCATATTTTACCGCAAGCGTTGATGCAACCACAGCTAACCCCAAAAATGATCGTTCATTTTTATAACATTGGCATTATGGGCACTTTGAAAATTCTAATTTTCTTCGACGTTACATAATTGGCCCGGCCAAAAGTGTAAATTAGATGTCGAAGTATGGGAGATAAGGAAGCGACCGAGGAATTTATTCGGCGCGAGTCCCAGGTGGAGCTGCCCCCGCAGGAAGAGCAATGCACTCGCCTGACAGCCACCGAGTTTGATGCAGTGCACCCGCGCTTTCAGCAGCCCAAGAAGCCAGAAGTCATGGAGGAGTTTCAAAAGCAGAATGACTATTACTGCGAGCAATGCAAGCTGTACTTTGCACCCACCGCCCTGGCGCTCAAGACCCATTTCAGGGAGGACATGGTGAAACACCAGCCCATCAATGAGTGCTTCTACTGCGAGGGGCCTGTCTATGCCTACAGATTTAACACGGAGCAGCAGATCTACCACAACTGTGAGAACAGCAGTTGAGGCCTTAATTAGCGTGAAACGCTGTTTAAATGTTGTTGATTATTCTTTAAGCTTGTTTCTGTGTTATAGCACATCGGTAGGTATATTGTTTATTCATTAATTATGATATTTAATCTAATGTGATCTGATTACTTTTTTTTTGTTCCTTGTAGTTGCGCAAGTTTATAGTTATAAGTGCCAGTTCTTAAATACATGTATTGGACAAAATAATTGGAACATTCGTGGAATTTGGAACATCTTGTATTAATATGGTGTTGGTCCACTTTTAGCATGCAAATAGGTTGAATTCTGAATGAAATAAACTGATACAAGTCCTGATTAGTGGTGAGTGGAATTTGAAGCAATACTTCATGCAACACAGCCTCCAGCTCAGGTAGAGATGAAGAAGGTGGAAATCGACACCGAACTCTGATTTCCAAAACAGCCCACAGAGGCTTAATGACATTCAGATCTGGGGACTGGGCAGATCAAGGAAGATATTGAACCTCATCAGCATACTCTTGAAACCACCCTTGAACAGGGTCAGCGTGCGAATGGGGGCACTATCAACGTGGAATATGACATTTCCATATATACACTTCTGCTGTAACCCGATAGTGTAATGTGACAGGGGGGGGGGTTGCTGGAATACCATAATAGAGCTGCCACCATGTTTGACAGACCATATTGTATGCTTTAGAGGGTGTTCACCAGACAAACACACGTTCAGTGGTGGGAAAGAGGATAAAAGGTGATTCATCCTACTAAACGACATGTTACCAGTCCTCCAATGTCCAGATTTTGTACGTCACCTTTGAGCATTCATGTCTGTTATTGGGAACTTGGCAATATCAATACACCCATAGATACCCATTTAATACATTTCTTGTCTCACTGGTTTGGATAACACTGGGATGTTTAAGTGCTCATTAATTCTGTAGTCAATTTCTTAGCTGTTGTTTCTTCTGTGACTTTACAATATGCTTCAAGGCCCAGCACTCCCTATCCATCCCTTGGTTTTTTACACTGCATAATGTTGGTGTTTTGCTCATAGATGCTCCAGCTAGACGGGCACCAATAATTGGACCTTTTTGAAACTCTGTCAGGTCAGACATACTGGTCGCTTACCACATTGCACAATGTCCACAACTGCGCACTGCCTCACTTTACTGTTGGTACACAGTCTAGTACCTGTAACAAAGAAGAGACTGTTGATTTGTGCCCAGAGTTACCAGGCAGTGAAAATATGCCTTACTTTTGACAAGTGTTTCCATTATTTTGTCCATTACCTGTAGATGACAGTACTCTATTAGGGATTATTGGACAATTAGCTAAGCTATTCAGTTGTCTATTCTTTTCAGTCTAATTGATCGCCGTTTGTCCACTCATAAATGGCTGACATTTGTTTAACTTCATGTTATTGTCCCAAGTATTGGGATGACATTTTTATAATATGTTCTCCATTCTTTTTCCATTGTATACTCTGGATAGGTTTCTCAGACCTTGAAGGTTACAAAACAGTAAACTGGTTATGATGTTAGCTTTACGCTAAGTATATTATGCATATCTTTAATCAACAGACTGATTTTGTGTTGCGGCAATACTCTTGCCACAATGACTACTGCCTAGTACCTTAAATACACCACTCGAAGAACAACTTATATGACATGTTGATAATTATATAATTTCTTTGCATAATAAAATGTAATTTGAAGTTGTAAACTTTTTATAATTGTTGAAAATAAAAGATTAAACAATCAAGAGCAGTCTTATTTACAAATTGTGCATGGTTTTAAGCTGCAACCTGATTAAACCAATATTGCAGGCATACAAAACCATTGCAGCTGTCGCACACACACCCGCAATTATCAGCGACTTGTTGGAAGCGCGATCACTGCCGACGCTGACTGGCTCCACGTACTTGAAGTGTGTGGGTGTGTTGGGGAAGAACTTCTCCGTCATGTTGACCACAAACCGCTCGAGCAGTTGATGGCTCTTGATTGCGTTCTGCAGCTGAGAGTCTGGCAGCGGCATATGCATAGCAATTACCAAGTAGCTGTAGATGGTGGCGTCTAGTGGCGTGGGGAAGTCTCCGAAGAAGTAGCGTCGCCCGTCCTTGAGGAGGTTTGTAAAGTCGTCCAGGCACCTTACCGCAGCTTTGTACTGGTGTAGCATGAACTTATCAGGGTCGCGCGGGCCCACCAGGTGCTTGAACTTGTCGGCGACCTGTGCGTGCGTTTTCTTCAAGTAAAAGTAATCGAACGGGAACGGGATCACGTTACTGAACCACGGTTTAATGGCGTGCTCATAGTTGGGTTCGTTCAACCAACAGTCAAAGTAGAATACGTCTGCGAAGTTTTCAACGAAGTACTTCTTGTAGGCATGAAGGCGGTACTGCGTCCCCATCTGCAGCGGATTGTCGCCCGCCTTTTTGCACAGGCGCAGGACGCACGGCATAAGTTCTGGCCCCTTTGTTATGGTGGTGCCTTCGTATTGAATGCTGGGGATGTCCAGCCACTGCGGGTAGTAGGCATTCTGGGTGACGACGTTCAGACGATGTATCTTAAACAACGTCATTAATTCTAAGCACGTGGGATCAACAGAGGGCACTCCGTAGTCGCCCTCCCAGACGCGGAGGATTATAGGCGACGGCAAGGGCATCCGCGGATACATAGGGTTGTTGTCTTCGAACATGTTCTAACGTCTTAACTTTTGACTCAGTTACGAACATTAGCTAATAAATGAAATAATCATTGCTACCTAGATCTACATGTTCATTTGCTGTTTCTTGCTCTTCTTGCTCCTGTTATTTCTTGATTTTTCATCTATTTTGCCTTTGAGTATTTTTGCTTTATGTTAGGACAAAGCTTAAGATTATAGCTTTGATTTTGACATTACGGAAGCTGTTAGTCTGATTCAAATGAAAAGTTTGTATATTTAATGTTCTAAAAACAGTGTTCACTCCTAACCAAAACCACTCTTTGTAAATAGTCGGAGTTAAAGACAGTTTTACAGAAAGAAAATGCTAAAAGTACTTGGAGATGACATCTTAACATAATTCATCAAACTACTTGCTTAGTCCTAGGTTTTCTATTTCATTTTATTCCCTTTTTCTCTGCTTATTCTCTAATTCTGCGATCCATCTTGTTCTTGGTCGTCCTTTATTTATTTTTTCCCGCTACTCGCGTTTCAAACACTCTTTTAGTAAGTTTTTTTGTCCGGAATTCGACACATGTCCAAACCATCTTAATTGCCCTTCGGTTCATTTCTTATTTTGTTTGTTTCGACTATGTTCGTATTCCCTTTATACATGTCCTTTATTACTTCTATAGTGTTTTTATTTTCTGCTCATTTCTATAGCACTTTGCATATATTTTCTCTTCGTATTATATCAAACGTTTTTTTCAGATATATAAAGCATAAGCTCTATTCTTATTGATTGATTTTTTACTTGTTTGACGAATTATGAATATCAGGTCTTAAGTACCTTTACTTTTCCTGAATCCGCATTGCACGTCTTCCAGTGTTGTATCAAGTTTATTTTTTATTCTTTTTACTTTCCTTATCCTATAATAAGGATTCTTCATAATCCAAGTTCTATTAGAATTGGTCTTTTTGTGGCTTTATTCTGCATTTTTTTTTCTGTTCTTTTTACTTCTTTTGTTTTATTTTCCATATTTATTGCGTTTAATATTTTCCTAATATTATTTTTTCCGATTCAGCTTCCATTTCTTTAATTCCTTTAATTGTTTTTGTGTTTTTTTTTAAATATTTATTCTCCTTTTCAGTTCTGTGTTTTCCTTTTTTAAGCCTTTGTTTTCTTTTTTTATGGTCATCATTTTCTAGTTTTATTTTATGCATTTCAGCTTGGAATGCATCAATCTTCGATTTTATGCACTCATTACGTGTCTTCATATTTTCAAATTTATTTTTAGTATCCTGTTCATTTGTTTTCAATTCTTTACTTAATCATACCGTCTAATTTATAGTTTATGTGCTCTTGGGATAGCGCGGGCTATCTCCCAGCTGTTGAATAGCTTTCTATTTGCACTACAATATTTACCTGTTTGGTATGCTCCTGTTCTATTTATTTGCTTATTTTATTTAAGCCGCGCCCTAATTGTGTGATATTTCTCGTTTTATAAAAATATTTATCCTTTTTTTTTGTTCTCTGAAATCTACTCACTCGTTCTTAATTATATTTAATCCCCCTTGTTTCACTAATACTTATTTTATCGCGCCGTGTATTGCGTGATAATTTTCGATTTACGAGAATATTTAACGCCGCATGTCTGTTCTCTTTGGCTTGCGGCACTCTACTCTTCATTAAACTAAATATAGAAAAATTCGAGTTGGACTTACACCAAGTGATGAGGGAGATGTGTCAGAAAAGATCTCAAGAACTGGAATCTTTACAGAGAAATTTCCATCCCTAATAAGCCACGTAGCAAAATTGTCGCTTGGAAGCTGGCCGCCTACGTAGAAAAGCCCCTGGGTAATCACTAGGGCAGGTTCAGAAGCGACAAGGAAACGACCAACCAGATTTCCATTATTAAAATGATGACCCAAGATTCAATTCAAGGTTGTAAACTGTTCTCTTTACCTTGCACGTGACATCAAGATTAATTCAGAAAGTAGGAATAGAGAAAATTGGTCAGAATAAGACAAAATACATGACGAATCAACGCAACTAACATTGAAGGAAAGACGTTTGTATTGCTAGACCACATCAAAGAGTATGCTCTATCATCTCGCAATATAATAATACCAGCATGGAAATCAAATTTTATCTTACTGTCTATGTTGATATTTCGAGAAAAAAATGCGGACAAAGAAAGGAAGATTTCACGTAAAATGTTTTTATCAATCCAGGAAAACAAAGTATAGCGGATCCATACCAACAGACAGAAAAGTCTTCACCAGGAGTCGAATATTACGACGGACATGACAATCAATGCTTACCGTAGGCGGAAGAGAATAAATCAGAAGAGAAGTTGAAAAGTGCTAGGGGAGGAGAAAGGCAAGAAGCGTTGGATTGGCGATTTAGAAGATTTTTAAAAAATTTGTGACTATAGGAAAAGGTAATTGGAGAGGCCAAAATGTTATAAAATTATGAAGAGAGATGAGACCATTAATGGGTTTTAACTTTAAGAGAAGAAGAAATTGTAGAGCACAGGATCATGTTCAATTGCACATCTCTTTTAATATGGGAAATTAGAAATTACCGAATTCATTTGTTTATCCGCAAATGCTCTACATTTCTATTTATTGTAATTAAGATCAGAAAAGGTGAAAGTGAATTTTCGATTAACGTTAGAAAGTATTTAATAGAAATATAAATTAACCAAAAAAAATAAAGGGATCAAAATGACAAATCTAAGTTAAAAGAAAGCCAGATATGACAATACGATAATCAAGACATACTTAATCTACCTCGCGCCGATGCTAAGGATGTGATGAATTAAATGGCCAGATTTTTGATATTATCTTTATAAAAAGGAATGGATTTAAGCAGCATTCATCCCGCTTCCGTTGGTGTTAGCTCAACGTACGTGCGTTATATTTTCGACCGCGCTTCGTTCTGTAGCACACATCTTATGCCATTTGAACACTTGGTTTCTTTATAACGTTTCTCCACTAACCAGTCCATAGCATAATCTGGACTAAAACATTTTTCTATGTGGAATAACATTGTCATTGCGATTGCGGTCGATATCAGTAAACTACAAACTCTCCAGCATTATAATAATTTTTAAATTCATATACAACTTTGTGTCGATATGAAGTGAACATACATTCTTTAATTTTTAAAATATAAAAAGCATTTTTAAGTTTGTTCCTCTAATTGTCATATTTTTCATCTTTTTGTGTTTTACAAAAGTTTGATATCTTTTCGATTTATTATTTTCTAAAAACAAAATCTCGAACGTCTTATTAAAGAAAGATTTGCAAGAAAAGGAATTTTTTTTAGAAAGTTGCTATATGCCGTGACGTCACAACATTACCCTGTTGATAAAGGTATTTAATTATATTCATCTTACATAACATTATATTGTGCAATAGGTAAGTCAATAACATTCACTATAATTGTAATCGATGCAATTAATCGGTGACGTCACTACTCATAACGACATTCATCCCCTCCACTTTTCTAGCAATATTAACGCGCTGCCCCATTATAAAGCCTGTCACCGCACCAAATTTTTCATACTTTGCATTTTTACTTTGCCGAGTGAACGGTGTTCATAGTGAAATTTTCAAATTTGGTAAGTTGGAGTTTGTTTTTTTTTTATTTACCTATTGTATGATCTCGTTTTGTGCAACGTCCGCATTACTTGCAGCTCGCTTTGAAGATGCCGGCGAATAATTTGAATCGTCCTGGCTTTTATTCGAATATGCCCTTCTTCGCCGAACAGAAGCATCCCAAAGAAAACTGTGAAGATGGCGCTTATCGCTCATCGTTTAAATCGGCGCATGTGCAGCGCAGCAAGAGGAAGTGTGTTGAAGATAGGAAGGATGCTAACTGTGGAGATTGCAAAAGGAGGCGAGCCACAATGTATGACGACCAAAAGAAAGTATCACAGAGCTCTCCTTTAGAATCGGAATTCGACAGGGTAATTCAACAGCACCGGTTTGGTAAGTTCTTATTTATCACTTAATTCACTCAGGTTATATAACGTCCGTTCTATTTGTTACAGCCCGAAAATGGTATTCTGAAAATCAATCCGAAATGAACATAGATATCAGCCCACCGCTGAGTCTTTCAGATTCCGAAAATGGCACGCCGCCCCTTAGCGATAAAGATGAAAATTCGGTAAGAAAAAGTTACTTTGACTTTTAATAATTAATAACCTGGTATCATTTGATTTGCAGATTTCTGTCTTCGAAGCTGCATTAAGCGGACAGTTTCACAGGGTGGGCAGCATTCCATTTTTTGAGGAACCTACAGACAGTACAGCGGTTATAAAGGCAGAACCTACCGACACAGTTGAAAAGAGCGTGAAGTCTACCGTCTTGTACAATGCAGCACTTGTTAAGAAAGAAGTTGTTATTGACAACGATATTGTTCTTCTGGAAACAATACCTGAAACGATGACTGTGAATGAAGATGCTGAACCCGTTGCTTGCCCTCAGATGGTCATCAAGCAAGAGCCTCAGAGTGACGACAGCTTTGCCAGCGACTGTGGAGTTGATGAACTCTTGAGTGGTAGTTTCACTCATATTGAAAATGGTGAGAAGCATTATTGGACTGTATTAATTTCCATGTTAATGTTAGTGTTTTGTTTCAGATGTTGCAGGCTCGAACCACTCAGACATCTCAAGCGCGATCGATGGAAACATCGAATTTAAATCAACAGCCCCTGTTTTACAGAAGCGGAATAAGGCTATCAAAATAAACATCACAAGATCTTTGCCACCCTTGCCTATTAATCAGAAGCCAGTGGTAATTGAAGAGGAGCTTGAGGACATCCCATACTATGAGAATTACACACCGGTTAACGTTAAACCAGCCTTAAAAGGTATCAACCTGAAGAAGCAGCCGATGCTTAACAGAGACCAAGAGTTGACAGCTTTATGTTCAATCATGTGAATGATCAGTGATACTATTGCAGTAGCTTTATTTTATTGTGATATTTTTGACTGGGTACTCTCCATGTATCTACATTATCATTTTTTTTAAAAAGCAAAAAAATATCAAAAAATATAGAAGGGAGACAGTGAGCCAACCTCCACGTGGTGTCTCCTGGGTAACGCTAACAGGCTCTGATATTTAGAAGATTTAAGTTAATATATTTTTATTGTTTCTAAAACCATAAATTAATTTTTTTTGCACCTGATTAAGATGTTACCAAATTATTTTCAAAACCATTAAAATATAGCAAATTTTGTTATTCACCTTATATATATTTATATTGTTAATTGGGCTTCGCTCTATATATATAAGCTCTAGTGCAATTTTTAGTAACTTTTTTGGGTGTTGCATTGTTACATGTTGTATTTAGGCGTATTGTAGGTTAGATTTATGTTTTCCATGCGGACCAACAATGAGCGAAATTAAAGTAGAAACCGCGATAGATGCTTCGGAACCCAGTGACGGGGATACTGTTGAGACGACTCTTACCAGTAATTTAGGCCAAGAGAAGGTGGTGAAGCCGGAGAACAACCCGTACGCATACTTGGATCGGGACGAATTCTCGTCCGAAAGGTTCAAAATTGTCGTTAAGAACCTGCCCAAGTTCTATGGAGTCAGTGTAAGAGGTGGTTAGATGCTTGTAGGACGACCTAGCGAGCGCCTTAATTCGCTAGTCTGCTTTGGTAAATTTAATGTGCAATTGCAGGAGTTTCGGAAGCTCCTCAATGAGAAGCTAAAGCTGGCGTCGAACAAGATTAAATTTCCTCGGAAGAACAGCCCGTTCCTATTTGTGTGCTTCCGAAATGAGGAGGATCGCAAAAACGCCATAAACATCGTTGGCAACTATAAATGGAAAGGCAAAGAATTGGTTGCTTGTGTAAGAATTAGGTTTGGAAACTATTTAAGTCAGTTTATTGTCGGTTTGGTGTTGTTAGGAAGCGAAGCCGGCACCAGATCCATTGGTGAAGAAGCGGAATGAGTTGGAGAAAGAAGAAACTCCTAGCAAGAAAATTAAATATGATGGCCAAAGCCAGGAAGACCGATTAAAGGCTTCGACTGTACCATTATGGGATGTACCATATTTAGAGCAGGTAAATTAGTGTTTTAATTGAATTACGTAATAGTTCTTGACAGTATAACATTGTGACAATATCATTAGGTTAGGTCAGCACTTCCTAATCGAGGCTTAATAGAAAGCATTGAACTTTGAATTATCAATTTTTGCAGACCTAAAGTTCTGCAGTTATTAAAGATTGCTGATTTTGGGTAGAGCACAGCTAATACATAATATGTGATTTGACCAACATTGTGAAGATTCATGAAAGAATATATTATGTGGTCAAATTTTAAAGCTAATTCAGGGTGTTTTAAACATAACTTTTCTATTGGGATATAATGGTGGGAGAGTTACAACTAAAAGTATTAGATAAGTATAATTTTGTTGTTTTTTTTTTACACAAATTCAGGAACTTACTATCATATAGTAATCTGTATTGGTGTATTAGTATTTTAGTTTTTGGCTATGTCGTTTTTGATGTAGTTTTATTTGAGAATATTTTTCTGTTAAGAAGTGATTGCAAGAACAAAAGGTTGTAATAAGATAGAAAATTATTTTAAACTATATGGTAAATGAGGGTAAAGATTTGATTTTAGCTTTTTAAGTTTTCCTACAATCCTTCACCTGATGTGTGTAAGCATAATTTTTGGTGAAAAATCATTCTTGGTCTGAGCTATTATTGCTCTTGAACTGTTTATAGATTGCTATTCAGTTGTTGCGAAAGAAATTTTATTTTTTTATCAGTTTTTATTCTTCAATTTTAAACAAAATATGCTTCAACATCAGTAACATTCTGTTGGGATCTATAGAATGTTACTGGTTTCAATGGGGGCAAAATTGTTTATTCACTGTTTTTAAGCCTTTGATCTTGCAGGATATTGCTTAGTGCTTGGAAAAGGTGATAGTGAAAGATAGGCTTTTGTAATTTTTTCCAGTGATGTATTGAAATTGCTCATAGTGTAGTTTAACTGCTAGAGTTTTGTGATAGCCTCTTGAAGTCAATAATGACTTATGAATACTACAGCAGATATAGAGCATGACTTTTGTATGCACAGTTGTTCTGGTTGAAGTTGTGGCTAACTGTTTTTTTCTCATTTTACGATGAAATTAAACCAGATATTGGTATGGTGTTAAAAGAAAGGGAAGTGACACAATCTAGACATGTTTAAGCATATTGAGAAAAGGGTTTTATATACATTTTGGCCTTTTACTCTTTGTGCCATATGAGTCATAATTTAAATAATTCAACTTAAAGGGACAGTTGATTTAGAGTTTTGAAGAAAATTATATGTGTACTAAATTTTTCTAGTTCTTTTTATTTTTATTTTAAATTTACTTATTTAAGTTTCCACATAGTTCTATTTCAATGTTTTATAGTTGAAAATAAAACAAGAAGACATCAGGAAGGTATTGACAAAGATTGGGAGTAACTTGGCACATCACAATCCATCCTTGCGAAAATGGCTGGATGGGCAGAAGCTGCTGCATCCGCAGCTTCCGTGTGAGCTGCTAGACATAAGACATTCAGAACAACATGACGGGTGCAATTCTGTTGACAGCTGTTTGGTTTGTAATTTACAAATGCGTTTACAGGTATCGCAACAAATGTGAATTTACAGTGGGAATGGATGAAGAAACGCAGTTGCCAACTGTAGGCTTTAGAATAGGCAGCTACTCTACTGGTAAAACCGGGGTAGCACCTGTGGACAACTTGACGCACATCTCCAGCGAAATGAAAATAGCTGTTAGGGTAATTAGTCCGTGACACTAATTAATTTTTTGAATAAAGTGAAGCAGTTTCTTCTTACAGGTCTTTCAGGAATTTGTGCGGAGCTCTAATTTGCAGGTTTTTGATCCCGAGCACCAAACGGGGAATTTTAGGCAGCTTACGATACGCACTGCCCCAAAGCAGTTGATGCTTGTTGTTGGTATTCACCCACAGGACTTAACGGAAGAAAAGTTAACAGAACTAAAGCAAGGTTTAGTTCGGTACTTCTTTGAAGACGGTGGGATAGAAGCACAAGTTACTTCTTTGTATTATCAAGGCATTGTGAAAAAGTATATTGTATATTAATTCTGTTGCTAAAATTGTAAGTACAATAATGTTTTAGAGTATCAAATGATGATGTGATGTTGGTAGAGCATTTGCATGGAGATACACACATACAGGAGACCATCTTGGGGCTTACATTTCATATTTCTCCTCAAGCGTTCTTTCAAATAAATACAGCAGCTGCTGAGATTTTGTATAAGAGCGCGATTCAATTGGCTTCCCCCACAGAAAACAGTACTATACTCGACATTTGTTGTGGCACAGGAACAATAGGATTGTGTTTTGCTAAGGTAAACTTATTTGGAATGTAAGTCATGGTTTTACAATCGGATAATTTAGAGCTGCAGTAAAGTGTTGGGCATTGAAGTTATCCCACAGGCGGTGATTGATGCAAAGGAGAACGCTAAATGCAACAATATTCAGAATTGTGAGTTTTTCGCTGGTAAAGCTGAAGAGATCCTGAACTCTGTGCTGTACCGGGTTAAAACTGAGGATGTGATAGCTGTGGTGGATCCCCCCAGAGCAGGATTACGTGAGGCATTTTCCTTTAATTCTTGTATGAGCTCACTTAATGCCTTGCAGATCAGCGCACCATTTTGCAGCTGCGGAAGGCTGAGAAGATAAATAAGCTGGTGTATGTGTCGTGCAATCCGAATGCGGCGATGAAAAACTTTATTGATTTAGGAAGACCTGAATCAAAGACCATGCATGGGAGCCCTTTTGTTCCTGTCAAGGCTGTAGCTGTTGACTTGTTTCCACATACCAGACACTGCGAGCTGCTTATTTACTTTGAGAGATGGTCTAAGGTAAAGTATCTTGAATTAATGTGTCTGTGTTGCATAGATACTTTTTGTTCTAGGAGCAACTAACAGCAAATAATTTGCCATAAAACTAAATTACTAAATTGACACATCATTGAATGATCTTTTCTATGTTACTTTTTACATAACAAGTTATTACAATATGTTAATATATATTGTTTTATTTATACCTGTTCCTCCGTCCAAAGTAAATTATGGTCAGTAGCAGACAAACTGCAGGGACCATTATTTTCCAGTTCATTCCATAGGTAACTATTTTTTGGGGCAATCTGGACTCTTCCTTCTTCTTTGGACTAAAATAAAATGAAATAAAAATTATTATATTAAAGGAGGAGACTGAAATTTTAAAGGTTGGTAGATAAAATAATGAAGAATCGGGTCAATTTAGGCTTTTATAATTCTTTAATTCAATTTTATTTGTATCTGAAGAAGTATGCCATTTGACCATGCTGGATGCATATTTTGTTGCTAGGATACTGGATACTGCAATGTGCGTGGAGTTTGTCAGCGGTTTTCTTTTTTTTTTTTTTGGTTAACTTACAGTGTGCCATTGTTTTACAGTTAATGCTAGTTTTGTTCTTCAATCTGTTATCTTCATTTTTTAATTTTTATATCAGGTCTCGTCTCCATTAATTATATTAAATAGAAATAATAGAAAGATTTAACAAATAACTGATTTAAAGTTTAAATGTAAAGAAAGTCACAAACAAACTTGTACAAATGGTTTCTTCCACAATATAGTTTTATAACATCTGGTTGGTAAAGTGAAGGTTGCTTGAATGGTTAGTGACAAAATATTATCATACATACTCTTGAAGCATTAGATTCTTGCATTTGAGTGCAGGCTGTCTCCATTAGTCTAATAGAAACCCATACAAAGACTTATTTTCTTCTGTGCAACTCATTGCTTGGTGAGTAAACTTTCAAATCGAAGTTTTATTGAAGTATTTTGTTTCTTTAAACTACAAAGAGTTGTTGGTAGATCAGTGCATTAAAATCTTAATTATCACTATTCTAGTTCCACAATTCACGAAAATACCGGTTTCCTCAAATGAAAAACTTGAATGTTTTCAATTGTTGGCAGGATACCACATCTTAATCATCTTAAATTGAATTCTTAAGAAATTAATTATTTTTAGTGACTTAATTACTTTATAGTTTTTTTTTAATTTAATTTTAATATGATTTGGATCTTTATTTTGTTTATTTGGGCACTATGAATTTCTTTTTGTCTCTAGTTTTAGTTTTCCGTTATAGTCAGATTCTTCTTTTTCTTCTTGTGAGGCGCTCATATGATTTTTTTTTAAAGTTAAGAGCGAGGGTTTTTATAAATGAAACCTTTTTTGCATGTGCATTAAAAAAAATTAGAAGTATGGCTGCTTAAGATTTAGTAGACTTGAAAAGTTACAAAAATAAATGGAAGATAAAAATAGTACACAAGACGGTAAGAAGCTTATAATTTAGAATAATAGAAGTAAATGTACTAACTAAATACTTGCAATGTCCGCAACAGTAAGTGTCTGGGGCCGAAATTCATACAAAACTTCAAGAGCTGCTCGGTATCCTGCTTGAACTGCACCTCCCATGTACCCATTCCAGTGTGTGGCAGTTTCTGTGCCTGCCCAGAACAATCTAAGGCACACAAATCGGTTAATTACATTAGAAAATTAATATAAATGTACTGCAACCTTCCTATCGGTCGTCGCAGTTCAGAATACTTATCCATGCGATTAACTCCTGGACAATTCCCAGAACAGCTCTTGTTGTACGGTTGGGCCACCCAACACTTCTCAAAGTAGTCCACAGGGTTCAAAGCTTCCTCCCCAAAATAGTGAGCGAGCTGCAGCAGGACCTGTTTCTTAAAGTTTCCTTTCTGAAATCAGGTTGAAATGTATGTCGTACTTTTGTAAGGGCTCTGCTTACGTTACTGGCTTTTTCAAACAGTCCGTGGATGTTATGTAGCCGGTCAAAGCCGCTGATTTGTCGGAAGTTATGTCGTAGCAGGCATGGATGGGGCCATACCCGCCTTGTTTGCCACAGCTTATTACATTACCCGTACAGCTTTTCTCCCTCCAGAAAGGCTAAAGATTAATTGGGGACAATGCACTGTACATTCAGCCAATTCTGATTTTTATTTTTTATCATATGACTAAATCAAAGTTAATAACTGAATATGAAAGACATACATGGAAGATTAGATTTATAATGATATGTGACTTGATAAATGGAGAAGAGAAACAACTTTTATATAATGTATATATATAAGCCAAACTGTTGTTTTGGGAATAAAGAAGTATCCACAGTAAATAAAATTGTATCTGGTGGTTGAGATGATCACCGTCTGATGTTGATCATCTTTAAAAAGCCAAGTAGCGCAGAGCATTAAAAATCGAGTGAAAACAGGGGCACAGACTATATCGCAAACATTGTATGATACAGTACGCAGTAGGTCAGTTTTGCATCTCATCTTTGATATCTCATTTAAATCTTTATAGAATGTAGTCAGAAGTCAGAGAATAGAATCATGATGCATGATGAGAAAGGAGTGAACATTAAGCTTGCTACAAATTGAGGAAAATGGCGACGGAGACGCATGAAACACTGGTACAAGTGTATGAGGCAGAAGCCGTGAGCAGGAAATGTGTTTACGACTGGTTCGAACACTTTTGTAACGAAAAGGAAATGACTGATGATGAATCATGTCTGGGTCAGCCGTCGACAAGCAGAACCCCAGACATGATCGAGTAAGTGTGACCCTTTTTGTACAAGATCAGCGACTGACTACGATTGAAGGAGGAGAAGTTGGACATCATCAAAGAAACAGTGTGTATCATCGATTTGTTTGCGATTTATGCCGCACAAGTTAACAAACAAACTGATGAAAAACTTTGGAGATCAGAATCCAGTTTTTCCCCTAATCTGACGCCTATGGACTTTTTCCGTGTTCTTGCCTAAAGAGCGTTATGAAAAGCTAACGTGGAGACAATCTTTGAACGTATGACAGCAGTTCTGCGATCGTTTCCTAAGTATGTCTTCGCTTGAGATTATTTCGAAGACTAATTTTGGATTAAAAGAATGAACAGAAAATTGGATTCGAACACCCAAGGCCCATGGTCGAAGATAAGTGTCCAAACCAGACGTTTCCAGTCAGATCTAAAACAGTGATGTGCTTTCCGATGTTTTTTTTTTGTATAACATAGCAAATAAGATCATCTGCTCTGTCTCTGTCTATCTGAACACCTAAATAAACGGTTGATTAACCAATAAGTGGAGGAATATGAAAGTTCACTGATTTATAAGAGACATAGACAATTGGTTGAAGCAGTGCGCTCTTGTTATGTACTATTTAGGGCAACACTGCTGTGGGTCACTGGTGCCAGCAGCAGACGATTAATTTCTTCTCCAACGGGATGAAGAAACTTGACCAGTAATGACACCCTTTATTGGGAATATATAATATATTCGTATATCTTGATATACAAATCCCAGTATTCAGACTAATTGACTCAACATCGATCAAGCCACTGAAGCAGAAACATTAACATTTGTGGGTATGTTGCTTGCATGGCGTAGACTCCGGTAATGTATTATTTCTATGAAGTTCCCACTACAAATCAGTCATGTCCCTAAGGAAACGTTTGAAGAAATGTGATGAGTTTTGAAGGCTGTAGAAGTGCATATTTTGAAAGATAATAAAAATTAAAGGTGTATCGCAAAACGTTCCAAGTATCCTATGTATTATCCGATATATTACCCAATTTACTTTTAAGAATCATTGATTTGCTATAGACTCTCCGTTCGAATGTCTATTGCTATAGTTGAATTTAAATTATTGACAAAAATATGGTAGTCATACCGATCTGTAAGTGATCACAAATTTGGTAAGGTGTCCACTTTTGATGTTTCGTAACAACTCCATGCGACTATGCGGAAGAGGTGGAGTAAACGCAATATTTAATATTTCGCTTGGGGGAAGAGCAACGATCACATATTTGCACCTACAAAAGTAGTTCTGCGTATACAAAACCTTTTTACGCCGCACCTTCTCACAAATACATGTCGTTCTTGGTTTCCACAAACACGTAATAAGGCTCTCGTTCAATCTCAATGACAGGATCGCCTGTCTTTATAAGCTGCCTCCCAATTATGCGCGCTATTTGTTGGCAAATTTCCCCCGCGCCTTCCTTCAAAATATCAATTGATTTTTGACGCGCCCCAAACAACCACCATACCTGTATCCACGTTCCTCGAGTGTTGATGTTTTCCAGCAGAAATTGGTTTTCTATGTCTTCCGATGAATTGTAAAACGCCAAATAAAACAGCACCGAAATTTCTGAAGGCTCAACTCCTGCAAAAGATGCGAATTCACTCAAATTTTCAACATTTGTGGTAGTCTCCACCGCAAGTCATCCGCACAACATGCCTCGCGAAATTTTGGCTGACTGTGTGCTTCAGGTTCTTCAAAAGAAACTCCTCCATCGTCATTGCGTCATAGTAACCGTAGTCTGGGATCGATAACGGGTTGATAAAGGTAACCTTTTCACTAATATTTTGTATCTAAAACTCGATTTACTTTAATTCATTGCGTGGACCAAAAAACGGAACCAAACCTTTTCAAAAAATTTGACTAATTCGACCTTTTCCCTCAAACAGTTTAAGCTGACTAAACTTCTCGTTGTCAGAATGACTGAATTTGCCGATAAGTTCCAAACAGTGTAGCCGTTAAAGTCCTGTGATTGGGATAGATGTAAGTCGAGTTTTTCTACCAGTCTCATCAGGTGGTTTTGAGATGGTGATACAAATTGGGCTCCGATGTCGAAGCTGCGATAGCATGCTTTTTCCAAAGATGACTTCAGAGGAATAGAAAGCGTCCGGCCTCCGATGCGATCTAAACTGGCAGATGTAGAGCGGATAGACAAAATTTCTTAAACGAACCCTTTGCCTCCAGCACTAGTACAGTAAGAGAAGGATCTCGTTCTAGCACGTAGAGTGCTGCTGACATCCCTGAAATTCCAGCTCCCACGATTATGACGTCTACGTCAGTCTCCTGCACTAAGATTGAATTCATTCATTGCTGTCATGTGTTTGATCAGCTTTTTATAGAAGTGTCAGTGTCAGAAGGAAATAAGTGTATCGTGTGAAGTTTTTTATTATAAAAAGCTCTGCTGATCACTATGACGAATGATTTTCTTATGTAGCAGCAGAAGCTACTTTAAAGTTAGGAATGTTTGTACCAATTTCGAACTCATTGGTTAATTTCGTATTTTTCATATTAGAAAAAAGCGGGGGAAAACGTAATGGAATAACTGGGGAGTTTAGTTTACTGTATCTTTATAGAGTTCTCCATCAGAAATGTTCAGGTTAGGATTAAAATAAAGTAATGATAAGGCTGATTCTAATGGTACTTCAAAAATAATTGGTACTCCTCAAAATTTCGGTTGTGTCCTACTACGCCTGTGAAAATAAATTGTACCCCGAGAGATAGCGTTCTTGGAATGCACAGAAGGAAAGCTAGTGAGTTATTTGTGCAGTGCTGCGAGTGCAGGTGTGGACAAAATGCAAAACGATCGAAGCAGACAGTTATAAGCAGCGATGGACGGCGTGGCTTCTTTAGAAAGAAGGAATGATTGCTTAGAACATTCATACGAGGTTAGTAGCCGCATTTGGACCGCAGGACTGTGTGGGTGTCAGATATGTATTATCTAGCGTGTTTTCCGACTTGATAATGGTAAAGAAGCGAATTACTAATTTTGTTCATTGGCGAATGCAACATTTTGTCTGGTAAAACTTTGTATACTATTATCTATAAGGACTTGATAAAGACAAAAGTTTGTGCATCGTTTGTTATACTTTTATCAGGACCGTGTGAAGATATGCCAACAGTTGTACAGTATGGATCCAGGTACGTTCTTTGAATGGTTGGCCACAGCAGACGAATCATGTTCCTGGCACGAGACATCGGGAAAGAAAAACCAGTCTATAGAATGACAGAATATTGGAGGTTCTTGCCCCAAGAAGTTACGGTCAGAATTATTTATTCTAAAACAAATAGCTTTGGGGAGTTGAAGTTGGCCTTGAAAAAACTTCTCCAAATGATAATATGGCCATAGTATGATAGGAGTGATATCAGATCTTAATTGGATTATCGTGGGTATCGTTGAAAACAGAGGAAGACATTGACGTCTTCGAGGACTAGCATGTCCGAGGAGAATATGTGTGTTGTTCGCCACACCACAAAGCGTTAATGTAACGACCTCTCATAGCTTCTTTGTAAGACTCAATTTTTATGCGTTGTAATATTCAAACATAATATATCACCATAAAGATTTAGAAGGTGGTAGCTTTTACTATTGAACACGTGAACATGCCACATTTTGTTGATATTATTTTACTGCAGATAGAAATCATGAAATTAATTTTCACAAATAAATAGCGCTCTAGAAATAAAACTTAATGAGAGCAACCTTGGTTGTTTATTCATTACGACCATGTGCGAGATAACCAATAATTAAAGTTTTATAGATGAATTAGTGCACTTTGGCTATAGTCCTCATCCATATAAAAAACATTAGGAACATTTATAACCTAATTAGTCAGTCAACAGGAATTTGATAATCCGTGTTCTCAACCTCGTCTTTCTAAAAACTGGTCGTAAAAGGTTGATAAACTCTTTGGGCAACTATGTTAGTGTCGATGAAAGGCACACTATGTTATAGCAAGTCATAGTTGTTGAGAGTACTACTGATTGCATTAGAATGGTCTTGAACTGTGAGCTCTGAGAATCCTACTTCTTTGTTAAGGATTGTGCTGCTTACAAATCAAAGCATTAAAGGACGATTCAGTTATAAATTATTTGGAGCTTTTTACTACATTTCTAAATTGGTTGTCCATATGCCATCATCAGATGGTTATCTTATTTTTTAATGATGATTCTCTTCCTCTATATAAAAGTGTGATGAAATCTTTTATGTGGAGTGTCTAAATCAGCTTAGCACCTGTTCCTCCAAAAGCCTTAAGCTCAAGTTTTCTTTCATATTCTCTAAAACAGTCTCCGGTCATCTTATCAGTTAGCAATGAGCAGAAAATCATAACCGTGTCATCTACAATATGGACTCTCATTGAAGAAAGTGCGGCTCGCATGTTTTTCGACCAGATGTTGAAGATGAATCTTAAAAGTATCTTGTACACTAGAAATAGTAATGAAACTTTTCTTGATTATAAAAGTATCGATGTTTTGGGTCAGGATCGAGAGTCTCTAGAGGAAATGGAACGAAGCCGTAATTGTCCTTTACATGTTAGTATCAGTATCGTTTTCGATTTATTGCCGATGTTACTTTGAAGATTATCTGTGGAGGAAGATTTTTGCCATTGGTTAAAGGGGTCAAAATTTGATTTCCACGCACATTTTGTTGTCAAGTTTCGATGCTAAACGGATGGGGAAGAAATAACAACAATCATTACAAGTTTTATATTATAAAAAACAAAATATAAACATGTTAAAGATAGAAACTATATAAAATAAAATGTGCAAAAAAGTGATGAGAAAAGGAATTCCAGATCATAGGAAATTGAAGGGAGAAATGCAAAATTTAAAGAAATGGGCAATTTCACTCCTATAACAAATTTGTAAAATTAAAGCGCAATGCGTTGGAAAACAGTTTTATCCAACAATCAGAAAAAAAGTAAGATAAGTCTTATCGAAAACGCGGATAGCAATTGCATTCCAGAGAAGTGTTGGATAATGTCAATATCATAGATAAATTTTTTGAGATTTTGGATTTAGCAAAATTTTTATAATTATAAAAGTAATATTGAATACTATATATGTTATGGGCACGTGCGCTCCTTTTGCTATGTTTATTTACTGCAACTTCTTCTTTTTGAGGGCATTGATTAGCAGTGGCCTCTTCCATCGTAATCTAATACAGTTTTTACTTTCCACTTCATGATGTTGGTCAATAATACGACCTATCTAAGAAATTATTTCCTTTTTAGTTGTTTTTTCAATTTTTTTTAGTTATTTGGTAATGTCACGCCTCACTTATACCTAACACTTCAGAAGTTGCTTCCTCAATTTCTTTTTTGAAGATTATCTTAGCTTGGTCAAGTCTTGGTCATCTACAACTGATGTACTAAGCCTTCTTATTACTTCAATTTATTCCAGGCCGCTTGTCTAACTTATTTAATTTTACATTGCAATGTTTTGTGCGAACTGAACCACGACTATTCTTTTCCAATGTATTTTAACGCATCATATCTGTTCTAGTTTTTATAGTTTCTATAGTATTTATACTTGATATATGTTGGTCTCATTTACTTTTGCCTAACGCTACTTCTGATTTTTCAAAGGCGACAAACGTACAGTCAGCCTTTTTTTTGAAAATCTATTTGAGTGTGTTCTCTTACTGCATACTTCTCGCCCTTTTTTTATTTTATCTTGCAGTTCTTAGATGATTTTAGATGATGCATTATTTTTTAGTTCTTTGCGGGTGGTATCTTCTTCACACACTTCTTCATTTGTATTTACTTTTCTATGCAGTTTCTAAAGATGTTCGTTCCAATGCACTGTTGTTTCTTTTTCTTCTTTCGTCTCCAACCCATCAAACACTCAGAGTCTTCCAGTTCCATCTGTTAGTTTATTGTCTTAGATCTACTTTCCAAAAATGCTGCCGTTGTTTGGTTATTCTTCCTATCTAACTCTTGGAACCGTCTTTTTCATTTTCTGTTCCGTCAGTTGTACTCGTAATCTATTAATTTGCCTCCGAACCTTCTTCGCATTGACATTATTTGCTATTTTAACAAAACTATCCGCGTTTTTCTTTTTATTTGAAGCCGTTTCTACGTTTTAATATTACACTTTAAATGGTACCTTAAATATTTATAGATTTATAACATGGTGTCTAATTACTTTCAAAATGTGTGAATGGAAAGCCAGGTCTTTAATCAGTACAGTAGAGGTGTCTTAACTGGTGTTCCTTAACTCTTGAAGATGTATCCTAAGAGTTTTTTGGACATTTTAAATTATTTACGCGTTGTCCTATACTTTTAAATCCACATAATGATAATTCAAAACCTAGCAGAGATGAACATCTTATCGTATTCATTCTTTTTTTAAATTCTCTAGCATGTTGGGCAAAAATAGAAAGCAAAAAATTGTTACTCTTAATGTTATTAAAACGAACGGCGAGTTTTAATTACTTTGAATCTGCAATCGACCTTTAATTGGGAAATAGCGTGCTAAGCTGCGGCCTACGTGCGGACGCGAGCTTTCGCAACCTTGAATTCAAACATCGCGCGTCGGCAAAGCCCGTTTGTTGTCCATTCGGGAGCTTTCAAGATGGCGGTCTCCGTACTGCAGCGCTAAGTTCCGTAGTCGTTCGCTATGAGACCGCAAAAACAGTGATATGTATATATTTGTGTTGCTACACATACGTGTAAATAGTAATTCGTAATTAGGCTGTGATACCTGTAATGGCCGATGAGGAGGAGGTCGAAGTGGAGCTCGAACCCGACACGGAGCAGGAGCTGCTGAAGCACCTGCACGTAGTGCAGTCGATGATCGACGTCTCGGCGGAGCGTCTCGAGGGGCTCCGCACCCAGTGCGCGACTAGCGTCGATCTGACGAAGCAGGAGATCCGAACCCTGGAGGTGCGCCCCGCATTCCGCAGCGCACTTAACCTATTGCTGCAGTGACAGTTCTGAGGTGTCTCTCTTTCAGGGGAAGCTGATCAAACTCTTCTCGAATCAGCTAGTAGCCAAGGCGCGTCTTCGAGCAACCGATGCTTCCCACATACCGTCACTCACTCAGTGGTTGCAAGTAGTGGGTCTGAGCACAAACTCTATTCAAAGCCTCTGTCAGAAGATTTCCTCGGTGGAGGAGCTGCAGGAGAAGTCGGAGCACGAACTCAAAACTATATTAGCTGAGCGCAATGCTAGGCCCGAAGAGCACAGCAGGCTGTGTCGGGCATTGCACAATTTGCGGCGGTGCACTGGTGAGCTAGTCTGATCAATGCCTAGCTCTTGTTTGACATGCTTGCTTTTAGATGTGCTTAGGCGTGGCGGCAACGAGGCGGCTGAGACGCATCTGTACTGGGATTCGTTTGACAGGCAGCACCATCCGATAAAAGCGATGGGGCTCTCGCCAAAAGCCGCTAGGACACGGGCCACTCGTGCTTCTGTGCCATCCGAGGAGTGTCTGACATTAAACAACAACAACAGGGGAGGTGCGATACCACCGTCATCTTCGGTGTCTAGTATCAGTTCTCTGAATGCTCACTGTGAGATTGGGCCACCTCTTACTCCCCCATCTCAATCTCGTGGGAAAGGTATGCATGTGCATGCGCTATGTGCTACTTTTTTTTAAGGATAGCAGATTTAATTTGAGCTTTCATTTTGGTTCGATTACCGAATTAGAGATTTCAACGCCCAGAAAAAGTGCTTTTTATTTTTAAGGTTGATATTTGCAATTCAAATGTAATGAGAGTGTGATATCTGGTAATGTACATGATAACATTTTAAAGGAAGCACACTCTAGTTCACGTATGTGTAAACGTAATTTTTTAACGTAATTTCAGATTACTTTATCTGAAGTGCAATATTTACTATATTACTTTCTATGTAGTTGCCATTTCTGTATATCAATCAGTGAATTTTCACTTATCTAGGGGATCTTGCAATGCACAGTGGTGCCACATTTAGACAATTTATTGTCGAGCAGTTTCTGCTTATCAACTATACATTATTAACAATATTAAGAAAATGTAATTAAACATTTAAATTAATTGCCTTGAAATAAAAACAGCTTTTGTATTATTAATTAACCTAATAGATGTTACATGATTGCTAAATGTTGATGTTTATTTTGATGATTAATCCACACAAACACACTTATTAATTTTAGATATTCAATCATTGTGCATTGAATCTGAAGGAATCATTTTTTTGTATACACAATATAGGCTTTTTTCTATTTCTTTTTTGTCCATGGCAGCACTTAAGATCTGCTATTATTGTAAATTTACATATTGAAATATACATATGTTTTTCAACCATGATATCCTTCTTCCGGGTTCTTTTGTCTTCTACTTTGCGTTACAAAATCAGTTGTAGCAATAAACAGCATTAGTTGATTCTCATGATGAGTCCTAAATATTCCAACTTATGTGCTTTTATTGACTGATGTAGTTCATTTTCTTTACTTATTGATAGTCTGTCCATATGATTCTCAAAATGCATCTGTACAATCTAATATCAAACGCTTAGAGCTTTCTACAGGAAGTTTCAGAGTCCAAGTCTTTTCAATAGTGCGATTTTAGTTGATAAGGATAAATAGTGGAATTTAAAGTTTTGACATATTTAGGAATGCGGCCTTGGCTTTCTCCATTTGGCATTGATCTCTAATATATGTCTATCTTTCTATTTTTTGATTATCGTGAATTGGCCAACATGATTGTTGCTTTTTGAGACTACCGTATATTTTATTTTCAACAAAAGCCCACCTCTACCATTATTTTTTTAGACTATCCATGAATATTACTATATCATTAGTGCATCTTGTTATTTATATACTCATCATTAATCTTGATTATCCTATTGAAGTCTTCTAAATTTGCTCCATGTATACATTAAACAGAAGTGGCAGTGATATACAATCCTGTTATACTCCTTGTTTTATTAGAATATCTTCTGGTTCATTTCTTTTAATGCTTATGGATGATGTTTGGTACTAGTATAAAATGGTAGCTCTTCTTCATTTAACCAACTGTCCTTTGGTATCTCAATAAGTCTGTTGGGCTGTACATGCAATTGACGTCTGCATTGTCTCAAAAGGGTTTGGATATTGAATAGGGTTTCTTAACATATGAAATCTAAATTACTAGCAGCTAACATGTTTCTCATACAGTCTAAAGATTCTCCAATGGATTATTTTTAAAAGGAGTTTTTGGAGGATACGGTAATCATCACAATATTTGTCGTGTTTTTTTTTTGCCAAAAGTATAAAAGTTAATTTCAACTACAGTAGACAATTTCTGCCTCTCTTACTCCTCATGTTCTCTATTGGTTGATCTAATTAATTATTCTTTTATTGGGGTGCTGCTGTGTGTCTTTATAAATCCTTATATTTGACTTGATTGTATGTATTATTTTTAAGTTTTTCGTAATTGAAAAGTTGATAGCTCTTTGTTCATTGTCATTAGTTATCTTGTGTTTACTAGGTCTTCCTGTAAAAGGCTTATACCTTTCTTTTTGATATTGGAGTGTTGATGTATTTAGTTACCATCTTTACATTGTAATTTGGTATCATAAATATTCTCTATTTCTTATTAAAATTTTTCTTTTTATCCCCTTCTGTTTCTTTTGTGGGGGTGTGAAAATTATATTAAATTTTCTTTTACTCTCTTTTGTTTACTACATTGAAGTTTTCTAATTTTGTTTTTGCTACAAAAAAGTTTACTTCTAGTCCTTTTTTTTTTTTCTGCAATTTCTTCTATTATCCTTTGTATTTACAATTTTCTCCCTGTCACGTTAGTCGTTTTTATAATTCTTGTTTTCTTCAATATGGTCTTGTTTACATTATTTCCTTTTTATCCTTTCAGATCCTGAATTTTTTCACTACTTTTGCTTATTTTTTTCTCGTCTTTTTCTGTCGACCATTTCTTAGCATTTTGTTCTTACATCTTCAATAATAAGTTTTTATATTGTAATCTAGTTGTGCTCTAGTAAGAAAAATTCAATTATTGACTTGATACTGTTATAGTAGTTGATAAAAAAGCGATGTATAGGCCACATACAATGACAAATAAAACTTCAATATTTCATTTATTTTATGTTCTTTGCTTTAAAATTTATATATTTAATCATTTCATATTGTATCATCTCTTTGAAACAACTTCATGGTTCTGATGGTATCAGAACCCTTTCGATGTCATTGAAGTCATTTTGTTTGCTTATGCCACTCGGTATTGCTGGTTTAACTAAATTCCAGCTTTTAGAAGTAGATTCAATTGTCTCAAAAATATTGATGAATGATGCTGAAATTGTTGTAAGTTAAATAGTTTTATATATGGAGTTTGGCTTAGCTTTTCAATAGAATAGTATTGAATTAGCTGAATTGATGTCTCATTAGCGTTTATGTACAAGTTTATACATAATATCTTGGTGCTATAGATGTTCTTTGTTATATTTCTCTTTAATTTATAATAGTACAAGTATATTGTTATCTGGGAAACGTTTTTAGAAGCGTTTTAAAACCTTAAAATTGTAAGTTTCTAAAATACAACGGTTTTTTGAACTGAAGGTTTTGATTTTACCATAGATTTATCTTGCTTTGCTAATAAAATGTAAAAAGGAAATAATGGTGCCTTTGCAGATTGCTTGCCTACTTGTGTTAAATGATAATCATTAGCTGTTGGAAGTTTTACTTCGTGATAAGCTGTAAGCTGTATGTTGGGTGTTATTTTCTGCAACTACATAACTTTCGGTGTTATACTTCTCATGATAGATAAATGTTGGAGCCGTCTTGATGCTCTACGTGTATGCACCTCTTTCTATAGTTAAAACTATGGCACGTCTTAGATGTTTGCATTATTGTGTTCTTTCTTTCCATTTCTTTTAAGTAGGGAACACCATTTGATTTGCTGAAACGCTAATACACGATTTAAAATGCTAGGCATGAAATTTCCAACCACGCCACCTCCTCGCCGGAAACATCTGACTGGAATTCAGGCTACTGGAGTCTTGCTGCCAGATTCATATCCTCTGACAAAGAGCAAATCACATGAGTCTCAGTTGGCCAATTCTAAACCTGAGAACGGCGTGATAAATTCTGCACAGTAAGTTGCAGTGACAATTGTTGGCTATTATTGTTGATAATGCGTGTTTTAGTAATGCTGAGAAACCTAACACGACAGGCAGAAGGGGTCGACTGTCTACAGAGCCTGGGCCCGATATCACAACTGGTTATGCTAGTCCGATTCCAACCAGCCCAATAAGGTCACCACCATACAACAATGCTGGCACAGATAGTGATGACAACAGCTACAAATGTAAGTCGTTGGCACTTATAGCCTCACAAATTATTTTTGAATTTTTGAAGCTGGCACAAGCCTACAAGTACCAAAGTCACCACGCACACCGACAGTGGGGCGCGGAATGGGCCATCAGATTGCCCATCGTTTTGCTAAAACGTTTAAGATGGTAGCCACGTGCGGTTATTGCTCTAAGCCCATCTACTTTGGAGCGGGGCTGAAGTGCAAGGAGTGCAAGTATAAGTGCCACAGGGAATGCGAGGACAAGGTGGCACCATCATGCGGTTTACCGCCTGAGTTGCTGGACGAGTTTAAGAAGAAGTGGCCAATAGAAGGTTTGCATTGACATTAATAGAGGCAAAGTTGATCACCTAATTTGCTGACTTTATCCAGGTCCAGCTTTTCATTCTCCAAATGCAGGCCGTGCAAGCAATGCTAAGAATTTGATCAACTCTCTGAAGGGCCGGAAGCATTCACATCCTCAGCCTTCGATAAACATTCCTCCTTTTCCTGTAAGTACTGTTCACAATTTCCAGCAATTTTTTACTTGGATGTTGCATGCAGGTTGGCAGGCAATACAAATTACGTTTCATGTTTCTTTCTTTTCAAAAATTAATGGCGAATTTCGTTTATTGGTTTTTTATTTGAGTGTTGTAAGGTTTGTTGCAGTTTTAATGTGATACTACTATGCAGAAAAAAGTAAATCATGAAGTTTAACCAGTATCAATTAGTTGTTTTTAATTTTTGTTCTATTGCCGGGAGGGGGGGGGAGATAATTAGCTAATGGTTTTTTGATTTACACATATAATTTTTTGAATTGCTATTGTTTTGAGTATTTATAGCAAAATAAGAATAGTAATGACTTTAATCCCTCAGCCTATAACAGAAAGGTTATATCAACTTTTTCTACACAGTCATTTAGTCACTTTAAATTAGAGTTCTACAAATTTAATTCGTTTTTCAACCAGAAAACTTTATCAATTCTTGATCATAGTTCTATTCCTAATATGTATTTGATTTTCAGCGAATTTATTAAGAAAGTCTCAATTTTCCCCCTTGTTTCAATGTTTTCTGAGTAAACTGTTTAATACTTGTTATATGCAACTGGCTTAATTAAAAGATCATGATATTTTTTTGAATATGATGGTTCATTTTTAGTTTTATTTTTTTATATACTTATTGAATTACCCGCCTTGGGTGGGAGATAGCATGTTGGTTGGGGTCGAGCAAGTAACTGATTTGACTGAAAATTTTTTGGTGTGTGAGAGGAGTTGAATAGAGTTTTAGGTCTTAAGGAGATATGGGAGCGGAGCTAAAAATTGCCACTATTTTAAAATTGGGACCAAAAGTGTTCAGTTTTTCTTTAAATATCTTATTGATGATGTCTGTATGAGTTTCCTCTGATATTAGAAATTCTGTTTGGAGTTGATAAATTTAACCAGATGTCTCTCAATACTTTTTTAATACAAGTAAAGAGGGTATCAGCCAGTCAGCAATCTGGGCAGTCTGGCGCATATGCTGGGTGTGATTGTTTTGGTGATAGTTTTTCATCTTTGACTCTCCAGAATGTTCATCATGCAGAACAAAATTTCCATTTTTAAATTGTTGATACCACTTCTTGGAGGTATTATCGAAAACTATCATTTTAAAACTGCATGAATTGTTCCAGTTGAAATGTTTGTTACCTGACATTACTTTTATCACTGAGTTTTATATATGACTATACCTATGGAACAATATATGAATTTGAATAGAAACTATCATCGATTGAATTGATATTTAGAGTTTTTAATCTGTGTGCAAAATAGATAGTAGAGTTGCTAGTTTTCATAAGTGTAACACGTGCTTTACCTCAAATACTATAATTGCCATGAGACACTTACTTAATCTTCATAGTTTTAGCTCTTGGTATTTCGATTAAAGCTGAGTTTCTGATCTAACAATAAATTTGTCAATCTGAAATTTTTTTCATCAGTTAAGCTCCATTTTGTAAAATATATTGGTATATAATTTGAAGCTTTTGATTTTAACACTGGCTAGAGCTTATGATGTCAATGCTATAAATAAGTTTTAATACAATAATTTTTAGGTGTACAGATCAGCTAGCCAATCTACAGTAATTGGTAGCGTCACTTTATAATGACTTTAGGTGTCTTTACTTGCATCATTTTAAATTCTGTTGTTAAAAAATATTACATATTCTTAAATTATGTTAGCAAAATGTAGTAATATATCCACAAGTTCATTCTTGTTACATGCCATCAGGTAAAGTGTCTTTAATTTAATGTTTTAATTAAAATACACAAAAGACTAATGAATAATGAAAACTTACAAAAAATATTTTAGAATTACTTTCTGAACTTCTATTGTTATAAGGGTTGTTACAAATTTGAAGTATAAATTACTTGTCGGGTCAAATGTTTGAAGTTTTGATTTTTTTTGGTGTTGAGTATCAACTTTTCAGTGTTTTTAAGTAATAAAATTCTTGATCAGAAATCATTTTTGATTGTCATGCAATATATTGCTGTTAAAATTATGTTATAGCTTACTTCCGCAGTTCTTTAACTTGGAAATTTGTTTTGCTTTTTTTACAGTTTTCTGCGTATTGAATTTTTTTATTTTACCTTTTTAATATTCTATGAAGTATTGAGTTTTTGATCACATCCATCCCTTACTAACAAGTTCAGTTTTGGTGTGAAAAACTTGCATTATCTTTTTCCGTTGTTTTTATATGTTGCACCTGGTCAACAGAAATTATTAAAAACATTTTTTGATTGCATGATGGCAATAAAGGATTTTTACAATGTCTGTGTAATATATTTTGACCAACCTCATATGGTTTTAATTCATTTTAAAAAGTACTATAATATTTTGATTTATAGCCAATACTACTTTTTTACTTGCACTATAGAAATGGTGGTGTTTTCTATTTTGGATCTGCAAAAATTGTAGGCATAAATATAGGGCAGGTCTGCTATGTAGAGAAGATACAAGAGTGGTTCCAAGTTAAAGTTCTCTTATCTGTTCTTATCTGTTATATGTTCTTAAAGCCACATTAGTGATTTAGAATTAGTTATTCTTGTAACACTGGATTTATTTTTTTTAGTGTAGTTTTTAAATGCTTGGATATTACGAGTAGAAAAGTAATTAGACAATAATTTATTTAAATCAGTTTCTTTGCATCTTTTGTGAATTATATATTTGATATCTTTTTAGAAGAGAGAGTAAATCGTTGTATATGATTCTTCTTCCTGGGGATCTCATTAGGAAATTGTGTGTACATCTGCTAAGGAGTTTTCGAAAGTTTATACTTTCTCTTTATTAGTTCAAGTACCCTTTCTAATTTTAATGGTGGGCTATATAGTTGTGGGTGTTTATTTTTTTTTAAATTTTTTTCATAGGGATGTCAGCATACATGGTTGGTGAGAGGCTTTGTAGATGTCTGTTGATAATTGTTTCTTGTTTTTCTTGTGTTTCTTCTTGTTATAGTTACCTTTCTTGTGGTGATCAATTTTGTTGCCATTTGTTTCCTCAGTTTGTACTTCGCCATTATTGAACGCTTGGCATTATTTGAGTAGTTCCTTTTTGGGATCCTATTTCTTTTTCTAAGTGAGTTACTGCCCCAGTTCCCTCCTGAATAAGTTTTTAATTTTCTATTGCTATAGCTTTGATTATTTTAAGTAACAGGGCAAAATAAATATTATTTAGTATATTTACAAACAGATACTAGCTGTTTTTTTTTTTAATAGAGTTGTTGTTACATTCTTCTTAGTATGCTGTTTATAAAAGTTATTTGCAATGACATACTTTAGTTGTAGTTTCACAAGTATCAAATTCATATTATGGTACCCCCATAAATAATGTGAAACTGTAAAACTATTTGTCCTTGAAATTTAGGGCGTAGTCAAGTTTTATGACATAAGTATGATTGGTAAGATAGTTCATCACTTGCACCACATTCTGATTGCCTAGTTCTTACATAATCTGCATCTAATTCACATAAGACAAACATCTTTAGGACAAACCCGTTTTTTTTGATATATACTTCTTTATAATTAGAAGGACTTGTAGACTATTAATTTTTCTTGTATCTAAATTTGTTGATTTGGCCAATAAATATTTTTGAAATATTTCCACAAATGATTTGATTTTTTTCAGTTGATCATTCTCATCGATAGTTTTGTTATATATAACAGTGACTGAAAACGTGAAATGGAATATATAATTCACTATAGTTTCAACTGAGGCTTATGCGTTATATCTATAGTCAACAACAGTCCAATTAAGTCTGACTTCCTTTGCACAAGTATTTTTTCACAGCTACATTCTAGTTTTATCCCCTTCTGAAAAGTATATTTAGAAGTTAAATCACCTGCAGGAACAGAAATCTGATTTCCTGGAATTTTGTAGAACTGTAGTGATCTATTACTTTTGTCTGCACTTCCATCTTTTATAAAAAAATGGAAGTGTTGCCGAATTTAGTACCTGAAGTGGATGGGTAACTGCTGTCATCATTGTCGTAGTCACTATAGTTATTGTCACTTAAGTTATCATCAAAACTGATTTTTAAATACTCAAATCTTTTTTCTTGCCATATACATATACATGTGGAAGTATGCTAGAGCTGTGAAGTGGGCAGTCGTAGTCTTTTCTTTTAAGCTACACAGAATAAAGTGGGCTTTGTTATGTGTTAAAATCTGTAAGCAATTTTTTTCTTAATACCAAAAATTTGTAATTTTTTCAAAAACGACGTTATCAACATTGTTCTACTCATGTAGCTCTTGAACAACCTGTAGCTTATATGGGAGATGGTGGATATCCTGATGTAAGATTGCAGTATATGAAATCGGGACATATAGATATGAGCTTAGCTTGGAAATAAAATCACATGATCAATGTTTATTATTTTGTATTATTTTCCTAAATGTTATACACAATTCTACATGGTTATATGAAGCAGATAAATTGGCGCACTTTTTTCTTAACGCAGTTGTAAGCTCTTCAACATTGTTTTTGTAATGTCCAATAAGTCTCTACAGAGCGCAACTTTCTAACAAATATTTAGCAAAATAGCATAAAGCGAAATCCAAACAAAAAATCATAGAAACGTTATGGTTCCTATTAAAATGTAAGAGAGGTTTACATGATTTGGGCAATTCTAGCACTTCATATGAAATTTCGACTTTTTTAGGCCCAAATGCTTTCTTAGACTCTATTTTCTTCTTATTACACTTTTCTTATAGTTGAGCAAAATTTCCATCTCGTTCCATTTATACACAAATCTAATGGTGATGAGTATTATAGTGACAGCTCGGAAGATTAGGTACTTAATTTTAAAAAGTGTTAGGTATTTTTATAGTTGAATAAGATATTATATATATTATAAAGAAACTGTTGGTATGTAAGGATATCTGAATATTTTCAGTGCTGTCAAAATTGGAAATTATTATGGATAAACAAGTATTTGTCGGTTGACCTTTGGTCAAGTTCATAAGTATTTCTGGGGTATTTGTAATGTGGCTAGAAAACATCGAATCATCAGACTATTTTTCTAGGACATAATTTGATTACATTTGGTAATATTGAAAGCTTTTTGAGTGATATTACTTATTAAATTGATTGGCAAAGTTACTTTAAATAAGTTGTGTTAAAACAAACTATTCCTTGATCAACCTCTTTATTTTATTTGTGGCTACAGCCTGTTTTTTCCATCTGTTATTTAAATACTAAAGAATTAATTTGGAATAGTGAATAAAAGAATTAAAGAATCTCTTGAAAAAGACATTTGAATTTAGAAATCAATCAACTATCTCAGGTTATGCCTGTTTGAAAAGGTTTTATGTTTATTACTATTGTTTGTTTATTATTTTTTCTTATAAATATCACTTTTATAATAGAAAGGAAAGAAAACGATCAAATCTTCTAGATTAGAATTTTTTGTGTTAAGTTAGTTGTTGACATTTGTTTTCATAGGAAAGGTTAGAGTATCTTGCAATGTGGGTGGCATGTGCTTCTTACTTGTTTAACAACTGAAAATCGCATATCGGCCAAGACTGCTGTTTGTTGTAACTGTGAGGCTGTAGAGAGAGGCTGGAGTTTTATTTTTTGTGCAGAGCAACTGCAAGAGGCTCAAGAATGCCCTGCACGGAAAGTGCTTGAAAGACTTGAGCAGTTGCTATGGGAAAATGGAATTTTGTACAGAGAATGGGGACGTCTTCCAGGTATGTAGTATTGGGAATAGGTGTTTTCTGTGTTTAGAATGGTGAACAGGTGGGGAAGTTTGGTGTACACTGCATGGCATAAAAGGCGATGCGCAGCACTGGGGCGGTGCTCTAAGTCAAAAGTGAACAGCATTCCTGTCCACACGCTTATTCTTGCTGACAGGATGTGCAGACTGCGTATACTTGCATGCTGAAGATGGCGGTTTGTGGTGTAATATAAATGGAGCATACATAAATGTTTTAGTAATAATGGTTGTGCAGTGAGTTACTGAATAATTTGTGTTTCAGTAGTATGTGTAACAACTGTCTTGAATTTTAAAGTAGATGATGTGTACAAAAGCAACTAACTAGAGAACTTGTTATGTTACTTGTTATTACATTGAGATTTTGAATATTGAACATAATTTGTTGCTTTGAGGCTATAACAGCAAAATTTGAGGTGTGCAATTTAATTCTCAGCTTTTTTAAATGGATTGTGATATTTATAAAAAGTCTACTTGTCCAGTTTATCAAACAATTCCTCTTGCTTTTTGTGCGTTTGCGCCACCTTTGGGGTAGCTGCCGAATTCCACATTGGAAAAAAGGAGGATGTTTTGAAGGTGATCAACTTGACCTGTCTTAAACATCTTAGACAGGAGTGAAACGGTGATAACCTGAACCCAGGTCGGTTTTTGGCAATGTGGGGTCATGTATCGTCTTTAAGTAAAATTAATTCTTGTTAGTATAAGGCGCGTCATGAATATGCACCATTTGTTGCTTATGAAGTGCAGCAATTTTAATTTTAAATATTATTTTAATAATAGTATTTTGGTTGAGGAGATTGAAATAAAATATAAACTTTTGACCACTGCAACTAAATGTAATTTTACTTTTGATTGTTTTAGAATGCAGTAATTCATGAGGTTTACGGGAATTGAGGCACTGTTGTGAAGCGGTTTGTTTGAGATTCCCCAATTTATGTTGTTAATGGGATAAGGTTGTTTTTACCTCATTCTAATCTATCATAGATTTACGAAATTTTTAATAATTCATTAATAAATGTTACATTGATGATTTTTGGTGACAATTCAATATCGCCTTATTGATTGCTTTAATGACTAGGTCTCGATTTTCGTAAAGAATCTCAGATACGCGAACTTTCAAAGGAGCAAAACAGTTGAAGTCACAGGGATGCACTTGGGCAAATGTGGGGGTCTCCCACTTTTCTTCATCAAATACTCTGTAACGAGCTTTGCTTTGTGTAGTCCGGCGTTATTATGAACAATAATAGGGGACTTCACACCTTTTCTTTCTGTCCATTTCGGAATTGAGTCACCTAATGAACATAAAATTATTTTATGGATTTTCTTTACTATTTTTTTTTGAAAAAAGTAATTGAATCATACCATGTATTCTAATTTTAAACACCGGTCTATTTTGTTTATCCCATCCATATTCTAATTAAATTCATTTTGATGAGACGGGGTTGTTTAATCTTGATCCTCTGCGACCTAGTTTGTATTTACACACATGGTATTAGAGCAAAAAACTGACTACCTGTGGTCATTCTGTGGACGCACTATCAGTTTTTATTTTTCATCAACTGGAAAGTCATAAAATCTCATCTCTTTTTTCATTTCATTTATATTATCAGTAGACACTTTTTAGACTGGTTTTCCTAATTCTTATTTGTAGTTTTTTGCCCATATTTTTAAAGATGACATCCGTTTCTTACTGATGAAGCTATCAAAACAAATATAATGGGCGTAAAGTTTTTGAACGCATATTTACAAATTCAAAGATGATAAGCTTTTCTACAAGACCAAGTCCATTTGAATCATTTGTCGTATTACTTTTTCCATACACGGTTTTGTACACATCAAATTTTGAAACTGAATAAACTGAAGAAACTTGTAATTCAATGCTGTTATCATGAATTTTTGCGTATTTTCCTGTAGCATTAATTGATTATTTTCTTTATCTTTATTGTGATCTAGTTTTATGTGTTTAATTTGACCTCCTGTTTTAGTATATTACCAATTAAATTATTTATGGTTCCTTTCTTTTTATCTCTAGAAGCTTTATCTATAATAATTTATCGAATTTTTTTACTTGGGGGGGTGGGGGTGAGATGAGATCGTTTTTCGTGGCTTATGAAGAAATTAAGACCTGCACCAGAAATGAATTGGAACTAGTTAAATACATTAATTGCAGTCCTTTGAGAACTACTTGGGAACTTACTAATTTCTATAACATTAAGACACTAAAAGAAAAAGGATATCGTGGATATTAGACAGTGTTTTGCTAAAACGTCCATTTAATTACTTTGTACTACTGTTAATAAAGTGATTATAACATTGTCACCAATTGGACTAAAAGAATTGACTTTAATTCAAACTTTCTCTGGATTATTGGTTTTAGTGGTTAATCAGGATTTCTAGATTTAATTTTTTTTTTAATTTATTGTCTGTGGAGATAGATAAAAATGAAAGTTTACTAAACATAGTTATATACCTAAGGTTTTTGGATTTTTCAAATCTATCAATCTATTGAAATTATTAACAAGCATATTCAAGACGTCTTTCAGGGGGCCCTCATCTCACTTGCTTTATGGGGCTTAAACAGTTTTCTTTATCTGATAACCCTTCAGCATCTTTCCTGCAAACTTGAACTCTATATGAATTCTTCTTCGTTCTATCTTGACTAAATACTTTTCTCACGCCCTTCTTTTCCTTCCTTCTCTCTCTGTTTCTTTTTACCATCTTCCAGTATCTAATTTTTCATTTGGTTTTTTTCTGTTGTCTTTTTTCTCCTCTCCCTTATCTTTTTCTCTCTTCTTTCCGCTTCCTAATGCTCATCTCCCTACTTTTTAATTTCTTTGAGCTTTTTTCATTTCATTTCACCATCATACCAAAAAAGCAAACTTTACAATTGGTATCCAGCAATTTATCTCGCATCTCATTAGATTACCTATAAAATTGTATGTCATATGCTCAATATACATTTGCATTCCAATATCTCTCTCTGGTTTTCTTCTTTTTGGGAAATTTAGTTTTGAAGGATAGACTGAGTATTAAACACTAAAGAATAATTCAAATCAACCATATTAACAATCAATCGCGACACATATGAAAGAGATGTTTCGTTTCGTATACAGTGATGTACCATTTGTGGGTTACAATACCTCATCTCCACTTCATCCTCTTAGGGGACAAATTGAGTTAGTTAAATATCTTAGTGACTAATAGTATTGAATGCTTAATCCATTTCAAGAAAGATAAATTTCCTGTTTACGTTTAAGGGAAATAAGAATGAATTTATAGGTTTCCATCTTTTGGTTATAGAATGGGTAATTAATAACATCTGCGTTGGTTGAATCATAATAGTTTGAAACGTTGTATGTTGTAGAATTGTGTGAGCTTGAGGGTATTGCATGTTCAACAAGTGGTAGCTGTGTGACAATCTTCCAATTAAATTGTTACAAAATTATCTGCCTAATTAAAGGATAATGTGACTGTGCTACCTAGAGTGTGAGATTACATAATTTTTATTACTTTCCTTATCCTATAATAAGGAAAGTAATGTAATCGGCTGAAATTTGATCTACCCAGTTTTTCACATTTCTGGGCCATTGGTTCGTGTGTGTCTGTGTCTGTCAGTAAACAGGATATCTCGAGAACCGTAAGATCTAGAGACTTGAAATTTGGTATGCAAGTTACTTGTAGGTAGGGGACGCAGTGCAAAATCGGCCGAGCCGTTTGGTCACAAGGTTTCAAAATCGGTCGCGAATTTAAACGGTTGAAGATACAAAAATTCATGAGAATAAAAATGATTTGTTATCACGAGATAAACATGAATTTAAAGTAAAAGCTGGTAAAATAGGAACTCGAAAAAAAAATTGAAGCCCAGGATTTTTGCCAGAATTACCCAAATAATAGGATAAGGAAAATCGTCTGATGTTCACACCAGATTTTTATATCTGTGTCTTGCTGATTGTTATTGTTCGTTATTACAATAAACAGCTTTTACAGGCCTTTATACCTATTTCTGCATGCTTTTTCTCCATATCTCTTCTATTTTTCGTCTTTTCCCTTCAATTCCGTACCTACTTTTGTTTTAAGTCTTTTAATATTCTTGTATCCATCTTAAACGTGATTTACCTACCCGTTTTTTTTCCTGTGACACTTTTAAGGAACATTTTTGGTATTCTTTCTTCTAATAACTGTTGTAAGTGTTCCAGCCATCTTACTCGTTGGGCTGCTGATTAATACTTCTACATGTAGGTCTAAACACTTCTTCTATCTTCTTTCCACCATAAAAATTTCTCAAAACTTGGCGTTTCCATACCATACTTTAAGTCTGTATTGGCTTACACTACTCATCGTTCACGTTTTACACCCTAAGTCACTACTGGTCTTAATAATGTCTTGTACATTTTTACTTTTGCTCGCCACAACACTTGTTTGGCTTTTAGGAGAGTGCTGAATACCCCAGTTGCTCTGTCATCTTTTACACCAACCTAGCTTTTATTTCCTTAGTTTCGTTTCCTTTTGCTGTTATGAAGCCCCTCTGATAAACAAACTGTTGGACTTTTTCTATTTCCA
This sequence comes from Sinelater perroti, assembly GCA_036346155.1. Lineage (NCBI taxonomy): Eukaryota > Metazoa > Arthropoda > Insecta > Coleoptera > Elateridae > Sinelater > Sinelater perroti. The sequence goes on from JARFIY010000201.1 coordinate 2,206,403, forward strand.
ATACTCTTCCCCCTTCTATTTGGAATGTTACTTTTATTCCTTGTCTTGTTTCTGGAAGAAATAGTTTTTTGAGGTTTATAAATCCAGCTCTAATGTTCTGAGCTGTTATGTTGTTTTATTCAGAATATGGATATAAGGAGTAGCCCACTTTTATAGTTGTATTGATTCCAGATATAGTGCACTTCATTGAATAATTTTACGACCTGTTAAATTTGTGATGGAATTTAAGGCTCAAAGCTATTCTTAGTAGCTCCTGGAGTCGAATGTTTGTCGATTCAGAAGCAGTTTCATTTGAATGCTCTTAAGATTAAATCATCTTGATTTTTAAAAAGTTCGATTTCATCACTGTTGGGTTGTTTGGCAGTGAAATGCTTTGTCACTTTCCTTGAACTGATCCCAAGTTTCCTCTTTAGGTTTACTAGGTAATGATTTGATGTCTTGAATCTAGGCAAACAATGTTTCTGAATCTTTACAACTGCTTTACAACTGCTTAGTGCTAGTACACATACATGCGAAACCGAGTAAATTCCTACTTGACAACGTTCCGAATGGCCCAGTACTTGTTAAGTTTTAATTTATCTCTCAATATCCGTTGTTAGTAGTTTGTTTTTTTCTTGAGATATCTCACGACTGATTGATAGTAAACTTCAATAGTCTGCTTTGTCCTAGAGTATCGCTGTCTGTTTTCAAACTAAAGGTTTGTCCACCAGTTTTTATGTTATTGCTACTGATAACAAATCAGAATTTGTTGATCCAGTCTCCAGACATGAATTTGATGAGGAGGGGATGGAAGAAATGTATGGAAAGTAAACGAGATGCTAGAGAAGTTACCTTTTTTGTGCTCTACAATGAAAAAGGGACAAACAGACAAAACATCCGTCATCTATAGGTCTAGAGATAACTCTTGCATATTACAGTAAAAACATTTTTGAATTCTTATGAAGTGTTGTAGGTTAAAGTGTGGGCTGCTACCCATACATCAGTTTAATATATGCTGGCACTTAAATGTGTTTATATAAGTACATTTAAGTGCCCTGCTTATATTTATCTGGGGTGGAGTTTGGAGATTATGTACTTCCTTGGGGTTTTGAAGATGTTCCAATTTTGATGAAATATACCATATTTGTATCAAATATTATTAGTGTAAGTCAAATAGTTTGCCTTGAAGCGGGTTACATGGTCAAAAGTTTGGAAAGCAAACCTATAATAGCTATCAACAACTGAGTATAAGAAGTGCAGTAGATCTACTAATTCCATAACGAAAAACCCAAACTACGATCGCCAATGCCCTCTAGCGTGTGCTAAAACTGCAACTGAATACGAAACTTACCCTGATTGCAATCAAACGAGGTATATATGATCGATATGAAGTATACGCCCTCCAATATGTTTATTGTCAATATGCTACAGGGGTTTTTGCGCTCTCCTGTTGAAATTATCATAAGAAGGAAAATTCTTCTAGTCAAAATTCAGATTTTTTTTTAATACACATTATTTGGCCCCAATGGTCAACTGCATGTTTTTGTGTTCTTTTTGTTAGTAGTTTACACTGCAAGGTCAGAGTAGTTTATCATACTACAGTTTTTGCAATTTATTTTTACAACTATTTTAAAGCATCTAAATTTTGTTTTTACCTTTTATTTTCAATATTGATATCAACTTCTTTGATTAAGGTTATTGTTTGATATTTGTTTACTGAAAATTAGAGTTTTATAATTGAAATTATACATAGCTAGTTCTTTTGATTCTCATTAGATGTTGGATAGACATTGGATAGGAGGAATTTCAGTAATTCACAAATTAAACAGTCGCTTCAAAGGATGTGTATAGTGACTTTGTTTTTGGCTAACTAGGTAATATCACATGTTTAACTCTCGATAACTTTCTCTGTTAGATATACTTATAAATATTTTAATATAAGGATTGTTGTACTTTTGTGAGTAGGTAATTTGTATTTTGCTAATTACTATAAGTAGTGAGTTTTTTTGTTTGTAAATATCACTGCACCTTTTATGTGTGACATGTTAAAATTAGCACTTGTGTGTTGAGGTTTTGATGACTTAGTATAACACAACATTTCGTTGCAGGCTCCAGATTCAAGCTCAAATACGTCCAGCTGCAACAGTTCGACGCCTTCGAGCCCAGCTCTGCAGCCCAGCCATACTCCCTATTCCAGTCTCAAGCAGCAGTTTCACTTTCCAGGTAGTTGTTGCTCGATTGCGTGGTTTTACTGTCTGCGAACGACTGCTTGCAGATGTAACTTACGATGAGAGCAAGGAAGTGACGCTAGAAACCCACTCATTGACGGCGTCCTCCGACTTACATCATGAGCTGACAGGTTCGCAGCAATCCCGCGACAGCGATCGCACGATCTCTGGCAGCACCGATTCTGACCGCACGCCTGTGAGGGTTGATTCCCAGGATAGCCAGGTTTCAGATACTGAAACTATCACCGACGGTCACCGATGGCCCAGGCAGAATAGTGTAAGTCCTTACACTATTATCGACTAAAAAGGTTAATTATTCACTTGCTTTTAATTGGTGATAGGTCCAAAAATACAAAAAATTTAGAACATTTATTTTTGATAGTTCTTTTTTTGTCACAGAATGGTTAGTGGTAAATTATTCTTTTTTTTTTATTATGTAATAATTTTTTTTTGTTAATACTAGTCTGAAAATATAATCACACTTATCCACTACATGGCTAGTAAAGTAATCAGGTACAACTTAGTAAAAATATGAATTTAAAGAACACTGTTATTAGGAAAATAAAATAAAGATAAAAATTATTTGTTATTATTGCTTGCTGTGTAGTAAATAAGCTGTCATGATCTGCGGTTTATGTTTAATTAGCCTAATGCACCACAAAAATTACGTTAAGTAGCTATTTATTACCAAAACCTGACAGTGGTGCTTCATTACTATCAGAATGTGATCCACATGTGTTCTTTGTCTTTTCTTTTTGTCTTTCTAAAACCATAGAATGAAGTATGTTAAGTATCTATATGTTGCATGTGCATTAGTGTTTGATGTAAAGACCATCATATCATTTGAATAAGATCAGTTGTCTTTAGGATGTAATAAATCTGTACTTACAATCTTAATAATGATATTGTTTTTGCAGTTATCCATGAGAGAGTGGGATATACCATTTGAAGAACTGCGAATCGGAGAGCCTATCGGAACAGGACGATTTGGCACTGTGTATAGAGGATATTGGCATGGCGATGTTGCAATAAAAGTGTTTGAAATGGACAACTTAAATGATGAGAAGGCTTTGGATCAGTTTAGAATGGAAGTAAGCATTATGTGACATTAGAAAAATATTTTTTAATAGTAGCTTGTTTTATCAATTATGCGAATAGTGTGAATACTTAGTAATGCGCTGATTTGAAGATGGTTTATATCCTGCAAATTTGTTTAAAGATCAAAGACCGGTTATTAAATATCACAAAGTTGCCATTTTGTACAAATGTTCTTTTGCAGTTCAAATATGGCAGAGGAAATTGAGCTTTGCAAACAATTTCCTGGTGAGACAGATTGGTCACAGATTGATTAGAGCAAGGGTTAGAAAGGTCATATATGGTCGATCTATGAATCGGTGCAAATTAAGGGTTTATTAACTCAATATCATGATGAGAACAGTATTCTGAGATCCAGTATGTTAGTAAAGTTCACAAAACTTCAAAGTTAGATTTCATTTTTGCAGGTAAAATGTAACAATTCTAATCGAAATATCTTAATATTTGAAGTTTTGGTTAATGCAATATATACCTTGGAGTAAAGATTAGAACATTATATTAGAGTTTCATTGCCTTGTTGTGATAGATCAATATTGACAATATTTCTTGTTAAAATGTATGTTAAAATTGGAAGGTTGCTGACAATGTTATATAGATATTAAATACTAGAAAGTAGTTGAAAATGAGTAATATCATGGATAAACATAACAAAACAATTGGTGTGGTATAATTCTCTAACATAGTAAATATCAGCTCTTTATCACCGTTTTGGCACAAAAGTTAAGTTCTATGGAAGCACTTCTCACTTAGGAACAAAGGGACATGAACATGTGGATGAGCTTGTCAAAGAGATGACAGTGGATGCACTGGTTTATTTCATATTATTTTGGTTACTTGTTTGCTATGAGAAAGTTGCCAGTTAGTGCTATTATGAAACTTTTTAAATGTTTAACCACCAGTATGACATTCTTGTTCTTAGTTTTCCTCATCGGATAGTTTCAAAGAGAAGGAATTTTAGGAGCTTAGGCGTAATAGGGGTTGTTTAAAGGGAAAAGGCCCACAATTAGAATGTGTAGGTTTTGTGATGTGTAATAATTATATATAAAAACAAAATTATGAGTGTTGCTGCTGTCACACAGGTCACAGTCCATATATAGCAAAAATTGTTCGTGCCTTTCCGTGCCGACCCGAACGCCTCCGAATGACAAATTCTGGCTTGGCGGCAGGCGCGGTCGAGGTATTATATTTCCGGAACCGCAAGTGATAGAAAATTTTCGTTTGAGAGCGGGTAATAAAGCACTCGTTTTATTGAAAACAAAGAGTTTCCATGCGAACATTCAGAAGCCGTCTAAAAAAAGATCTTTAACTAATTCTGTTTATGTTGTATAGAGTATAACGTGTGAATAATCAATATATATGGTTGTAGTGTTCTGTTGGTGTCTGTCAATTGACGATGAATACTTTTTCTCCAAAGAGAGTTTTTGCAATTGAACGGGAACTAAAGTGACAGGAAGTTATCTTACATGGTTATATGTTGGTAGGGTTTATTATTGGTTGTGAGGTGGAATTTGTTCAGTTGACCAAAAAAGGGTGCCTGGAAAAGATGGACCAGTGATTTTATTCATTTGTTTTCAAATCAAACTGATACTATAGAATATATAAACCTAAATAGCAGGGAAAATACAATTTGAAGCATTTATCTGCTCTCAATCACTTCTTGTCATCGATGATTTATTTTGTTTTCGAAACCCATGCATAACGAGAAACTTTGGTGTTTTTCTAGCTTAATTTTCATATAAAGCAATGAGACACTACTACAGAGCTACTCTACATTAAAGATGACCATTTAAAATTAAGTTGGGCACAATTAGCATCTAAGTAGTTGACCACTAGGTATAAGGTAATTACAGATTTGCATTTCTAAATTATTATAAACGAGGGGTTGCTTGCCCAAATGTCTTTTTGGCGTCCTAGGCTGACAATTTTCACCCGCCTTTTCTCAAATTTTTGCAAGGTGGGAACGTAGAAGTTTTTAACTGGATTGACTTTTTTCTTGGATCGGAAACTTGGAAAACTTAACTTATAATTGAAGCTCCCCTCTGTGGAATCAAACCAAACGGTCATGGTAGAAGCTTTTTGCGTTTGGCACTGCAGCGACTCCCATAGCCGTGGCCATTCGGCAAGGAGGGAGAGTGGTTCTGACGTGCGTGTACGAATGTACGTATCTCCTCGTGTAAATTAAGCACTCAGAGCGCGGAACGCCAAATTTTATATCAGCCATCTTTGTTTACTACGCACGGACCTCCTCGTGTAAATCAAGGGCCGAGAACCACGCCACATTTCTTTGTTTATTTTATCTTCAAATGTATAGATAGATATACTTTATGTTGATTCTTTTGCGTTATGATTTTTCACATGTGATTAAGGTTTTAAATTTATCTGCCAAAAATATTTTAGAAGTATACATTTTTCTGTTTATAATTAAAATGCAGAAACATACTATATCTCAATGAAAAGAAAATTTCTTAATGTTTAGTTTTAATGTTATATAGTCACTTCAAGAATGACAAGTCATATGGTACACATTCTCATGATACAGTTCCAGTTGCATCCAGCTGAGCAAATCCATATTAATGTTAACAAAGCTCTTTCATTAAGTCCAGTAATTGGGTGTCTAGTCGCAGAAACCTTTGTACAAACTGTTGATTCAAGCACTTCTACATTCCGTTATGAAAGTGTGGCGAAGCCTCATCTTGTAGTTATTTCTGTCTTTAATCATAGAATCAACTATCGTTGTAATATATCTAAGTAGCGCATGACAATAATCTCTTCAGAAAAAAAGCACCTTGTATATACCTCTCTTTGGAAATTTTGAGCATGTTTTGTTTCTCTAAATCTAAGTTAAGACTAATTGTGCCTGCTATATCAGGATATAGTTTGCTTCTTTAGTAAATGCTCACATCACAAGTAATTTTTACGAAACTGTCTGTATTATAGTCAGAATTTGTTCTATAAGATTTCATTATCCAAAACTTTGACATTTATTCTGTTTGTTTTGGCGTAATACATTACACTATTCCATTTATTATAACAATATGAAGTAAAATTGCAAAGATGATTCTGAATCACTTTGTACAAATTTTGTATTTTTTTTCAAAATTAAATTTGCCAATTAAAATTTACATTCTTTGTACTAGGTTTCAACGTTTCGTAAAACGAGACATGAAAACTTGGTACTATTTATGGGAGCTTGCATGAATCCTCCGAAGCTAGCCATTGTTACAAGCCTTAGCAAGGGCATGACGCTGTATACTCATATACATCTCCGGAAAGACAAATTCAATATGAACAAAACCACAATTGTAGCACAGCAAATTACCCAGGTATATTTTGCCTTACTGCTTAACTGCAGTTTAACAACAATTTGTCTTTAGGGTATGGGATATTTACACGCCAAAGGGATTGTCCATAAGGATCTAAAAAGCAAAAATATTTTCCTCGAGAATGGGAAAGTTGTGATAACAGATTTCGGTTTGTTTAGCGTTACCAAATTGTGTTTTGCAAATAGGTGCGTGGATTGCTGTAATGCTGATGTAGTTAGGGCTTAAATAAGGGATTTTTAGAAAAAGCAATGCGCTGGGTATTCCCGCCGGTTGGCTGTGTTACCTAGCCCCAGAAATAATGCGAAGCCTTACAGCACACCAGTCTCACGATGCTGAATTGCCATTTAGTAAAGCATCTGATGTGTATGCTTTTGGGTGAGTGATTTGCTGATTGGTTATTATGTATAAATTAATTGCGTCTATTAGGACTGTCTGGTATGAATTGTTGTGCGGTGAGTGGCCCTTCAAGACGCAGTCTCCTGAGTCTATCATCTGGCAGGTGGGAAAGGGGATGAAGCAGCCGTTGGCGAACTTGCAAGCGTCCAGGGATGTCAAGGTGAGTTGCGCTTTTTGCGTTGGCGTTTTGATTTATTCTGGTTGATTTCTGCAGGACATCCTGATGCTCTGCTGGTCGTACAAATCGAGCGACCGCCCCGACTTCATTCGGCTGCTGACGATACTCGACAAACTTCCCAAAAAGAGGCTTGCGCGCAGCCCTTCGCACCCCATACACCTCTCACGTTCGGCAGAATCCGTTTTCTAGAAGGCCTTATGCTGTGCATCGTCTGTGGGCGTCTCACTGTTGCTGCTTTGAACAACATTTTGATTCACTGGTCATTATACCTCATACTATAGCGTTTTTAAAAAGATTTCCAGTAGTACAAATAAGGTGATATGCGTGGTTGGCCGATGCTAAGGCTGCCGCTTCTTTTGTTAGTGCATGTTGTGTAAATGTGCGGAGATCAACGTCAAGGCGTTGGGTCAGAGTTAGATTGGTTAAGTGAAATTTTTAAGCGATTAATTTGCTCTCATCGTCAATTTTAGTGATCTAAATTTTGGGACTTAAAGTTGCTTAAGTATTGTAATTTGTTGATTGTCATGCAGTAAATTATTCTTGCTTAACATTGGGTAAAGTACAGTTCCAGTCAAATCTTATGTGGTTAATTAGCTCAAAGTTTGTTATTTTCTGAATTGTAATTGTTGATGTTCAGCGATTTAGGTGATAAAAGGAGTTACATTTTGCCTGATTTTAAAAGAATGTACCAAATTGTTATCGTTTAACTCAAAAGTGCTAATTAGTTAACTGGAGTAACTTTACTCCAAAAGTCTTCATTAGGGAATTGTTCTGTATTTTACTAGTTGCTTGCTTGTTTATATTTCTGTAGGTGGGGTGTAATGTTTTCTGTCTGTTTTTACTATCATTACATCACTTTTTTTATTTGGGAATTTTGTTTTATGGTTGAAAATCACTAAATTTACAGGTTTAGAACCGATTTTTATGCATGTCCTGCACTAATCTATGACAAGTTGCATGTTTTTAAATCTTATTCTTACAAAATGTAAATTTTGTGGTTTTATCTGTGTTGAGTTATTTTGACTGCTTAGTGATCAATATTTATTATGCTATTTGATGGTTGAATGTCTTTGATGCAACCAGCGCCATCTGGTGCCTTTAAAATTATTGGTGATCGAGAATTTTAATATTAATAGAAGCACTTGACAATTTTGTTTTCTTTCTGCATAATTGTTTTGCTAAATAGTTAACTAAGTTCCTTGGTTGGGTGATCAGAAGTACTTATTTGTCTTGTTTCTTACAGTGACAGCATGTTTATAATTCTTTTTTATTCATCGGACGTTATATTATGTGCCAGTACTATTTCAATTCTGAAATCTCCCAGGATGTCTCATTTAGGACGTTTTCTTCCACTTCATAAGTATTTGGATGTAAGTGAAAGATTTTTTTTAGATGTTGTAGGATGATGACTGAAAAATTATCTGGATTGATGATTTCTAAAACTTCAATTTTGTTTTTCCCCAACCAATAACTATTTTTTGTCACTAATTTAAAGTCAAGTGGTTAAGGCACTTGGCTGTAGTGTGGATGGATCAGGATTTAATTCTGGACTCTTGGACGTTTGTGGGTAGCCTACTCAGTCACTAAAAATAAATTGGGTACCTGCATAGGGTAATAATGCATTTGTTTAAGGTGCAGCACAGTGAAAGTGAATACATGAGAGCCTGAATCATGCAGTTTGTAGGACGTGCTCCCTTCATTTAAACTTCCTGTTTTTAAAATCATGTGATTGCTTTCTTTATTAATGGTAGATGATCTTCATTTTGATTAAATATTATTTTGGAGGTGAATGTTTGCTAATACTTGATCTTTGAATAGAAATTAAGCAATAAGTCTTACTTGCCCCTCACCAATCTCTTTTTAATTCAAATATTTGCCAAGTTTAGTTTATGCGAGGTAGTTGAAAGTAAATTTTAGTTGTATTTGTCCCATTAAGCTTAGTGACAGATGCATGCAATCAAAAATATCAAGCTAATGAGTAGGTAGGTTTAAGTTTACTTATGGTGCGAGATGGATTGCGTATTGTACAGAATTGTACGGAATTGTACCCATACACCAATTTTTCCAAAAAAAATTTGTTGAGGTGCCATGACCACTGACTCGACTTCTTGATTTGGTCTCTCATAATTGTTACGTTTTGCTCCTTTGTATAAAACATTGCTTCAGTATTGCACTTTTTTACTGTGATTTGATGTTTAAGCAAGTAGGCATGCTGGTGAATTTTTCTGTTTTGTCAAGAAACGCACTCGCCGTCGGAAGCTCTGGTTCCGACTGGTGGCTGTCTGCTTGCTTGCTAGTAACGCAAATGTTGCTTTGAATTGCTTATCTTTGTACAAAGCATCCTGGTTTGAAACGAAGCGGCCATACTACTGCAACCATTGACGTAATTTTACAACACTTTTCAGAGATTTGTGCTGCGCACGCAGCACAGCTTGTTTTAACAACTAACTCTTGATCCACGCAAATTGTACTTGATGTGCGTTTCGAATTTTACACTTTTATCTGTGTTATAGAGAGCGTTGTTGTTAGTGTAAGAACCCCATCTTCGGGAGATGTACAGGCAAAATGCGTGTGAAGATGGAGGAACTGGTAGGGCTTGGATGTCATTGGTGATTTTTTCGACACTGCGAATGATACGTCGCTTCTTTCTCCTAAAGATTTAATGAAACTTGTATTGAAAATATGATAGCCAAGATTTTAATAATAGCGAGAACAAATTTCTAAGCAATCAGCCTTTGCTTGCGTGTGCCGAGAACACTAACGCATCAAGTAGTTCATTAGGAGTTTCTTAATGTTCAGTATTTGATTTTGATTCGAGATCATTTTCTGTACTGATGTGTTCTTTCAGTTCTTTTCTTTTGCCTGTTTTAAACGGAAACGCCAAGGTGACCGATCGCACTCCTCTAATTCTCAGGACTAACGACATTTTGTGTATGTCAGTACAGGAAACTCAGCGTTGTTTACCTTTGATTGTTGTGTAAATTTTTTTGATGTGCAACATCAACTTGTTTTAGGGCATAGTATTATTAGCGACTCGATTCCTTATGTAGTGTTGATGCTGCGACTGAAGTGCTTGCACATCAGGAAAATCTCCTTCCGTTTTGTAAGATTATACCTACACGTAATTTATTATTTATTGAAACATGTATAATACTTAATGTAAATAAACAGTTTTATGTTATCGGGGCGCTCCCGGTAATACTATGTATATACATTGCAATGCATTCCCACTGATTTCTGTCACTCTAGTCAATATACATTTTTCTTAAAGTTGGTACAACACACGCCGCAGGTGTGACCGCACAAACGTTGTGTGTTGGCTGTATTTAAGGCATATTCTGATCTAGAGTCAATGTAAATGATTAAGGGTAATTGGGAATAAAATATTATTCCGCTTTAATTGGTTTTATTTCTTATTTGTAATATATTTATGCAAAGTTTAAAGGAATGTTATTGTGAATTTTATTTTTCCAAGGTAAGTAATTTTATTAAGGCTTTTTATAATATTTTGCAAATAGTAACATTTTTACATTATTTAAATTACTGTTATACATTTCGTAGGAATCTGTAACTATTAAGTACGCGTTAGCAAATGTAGATGGCAAGATATTTGAAATTGTTAAATAATATTATAGGAATTATATTTGCATTTAAAATGAAATAATAAATGTATTATTTATAATTATAAATGTAATATAAAATATAAAATTTTTTTAAAAAATATAAAATTGTACGAAAGTGTTTTAGATTTAAACAATGTTCTGAAAGAGCCTGTTTGGTGTACTGGTTATGCAGGTTGACTTCAAGTCTATAGGTCGTGGGTTCAAATCCCCCAAACATCGAGATTTTTAAACTGGTAAATAATTTTCACAAAAATTAATGTTTCAAAGAACTGTTTATTTTCTTTCATGTATTTATAACAATTTAATAAAAAAGAAAAACAAAAAATTTATTAAGAAATTAAAATTAGAATGATGTGCTACAAAATTGAAAATCCAGTACAAAGTTTGAACGGAAAAACTTCTCGCCCTTCTGTCATCCTGATATAAAATCTGAATAAGTTGTAAAAATCCAAAATCCCGCGCAAAATTCTTTTAAAAACCTCTTCGCGTTCCTGTGATCCTGATAGAAATCCTGTCTAAACTCCAAAATTTTCAACTACGTTACAGGTTTCTGTAATTTATTTGATACTATTAAATTTTGCGCCTGATTTAAAATAAAGACCTCCTTGCGTTTATGTGATCCTGATAGAAATCCTGCCCAAACTTCGAAATCTTAAAATTTTATTTTTAGATATGCGACATCTGTACCTAAAATCCGCAACTACATTACAGGTTTCTGTAATCTGACTTAAATTTTGCGCCGGATTTTAAAATAAAAACCTCCTCGCGCTTCTGTGATCCTGATACAAATCCGCCCGAACATCGAAATTTTGGAGTCGTGCGTGGATTTTCGGGCAAAACTGCAAATTTGTATCAGGATCACAGAAGTGCGAGGAGGTTTTTGGTCCGAATTTTGCTCCCGATTTTCGATTTTGCAACTCTCTGATTTTGTATCAGGATCATAGGAGCGCGAGGAGGTTTTCGATTCGAATTTAAAATATTTTTCTGAAGCTCTTGTTTTGTAGGTCGCAAGGATTTTGATTCAAAAACTTCTCTTTTTGCTATTTTTTAGTTAACGCAGAGTGACCATTTTGAAATTGTTGTTATATTTATTAAAAATTGTTTCAAATATTGAATATTTACTTTTGTGTAGTATAACTAAATGTTTATAAAAATCTGCGATACCTCTAAGAGGATTCGAACCGCGGACTGCTAGTTTACGAGCCCACCTGATAGACCACTGAGCTAACTTCCATGTTAATAAAGCTTTTTGTAAGTGTATTATATTATAATTTATTTATATTTTAATTTAATAATTACATACTTTACCTAATGCTTTTTTAGTAGTAGTATACGAGGAGAGTTTAATAATTAATTTCAATATCACCATGAACTTTATTTATACTGGCATTTTTTATATTTACTGCTATGTATTGTGTGTTGCATACATTAGCTTTTTTTATTGCAAAATAACTTACTTCAATTTTTTTATTATCAAATTTTTCTACCAATTCTCTTATTTTTCTTTGTGTTTTTGTGTGAGCTGCTTAAAAAGTGACAAAGAAAACAGATAGAATATTCACTTATCATTTTTTATTATAATTAAGGTGGTAATTTCAGGCGAAAGTAGCAACAACTGCAGTATTTAATTTTACTTCGAAACACTAGTAACAAAGGATACACAATATCTCAAAGTAGCCGTGATATACAAAAAGACACTGTCAGTGTTTTACAAGTCTCATGTTCGTCGCGAACTGTCTGCACCTGAACGCCACTTCCTCGTGCACCAAACTGAAGCACATGGCCACCACGACGAGTCCGAAGAACAGGTAGATGCAGCACGCGAGCAGCTGCAGCTGCGTGTCATAATCCGCGCTCTGGGGCAACTTGTCGCCGATCCCTATGGTGGAGAGGGCTATGAAGCAAAAGTACGCGGCGTCCAGGAAGGTCCAGTCGCTCGTGGAGGCGAAGAGGGTCGCCCCCAGGCAGACGTACGCTGCGAAGAACAGGACCACGACGGCGGCAGGCACTGACGGTGATTGCTCCGACGACGGCGAGCTCGGCGACCTCGGGGGCTGCTCGGGCGCGCGCCATATCAGCGGAACTCTCGAGGGGGTGTCGTGAGTGCAAGGTCTGTTGAGCGCAAGAGATCAGTAATTGGGTCAGACCGCCATTCACATCTTACCCAGAGTCGTTTTCGTCGATATCATCCGTTTCCTCCACGTCGGAGAGGCTTATGGTGCAGCCGGGTATCGTGCGGGATGGGGTCCCGTGTGAGTGCGTGGGGCACATTTGCGGGTCGGCTAGCATTTGCCGCACTTGCCCCTGCACGCAGCGCCCCCTCGTGTGGCTGGCTCTCACCGTTGCTAGCAGCGCCTTCTTGGGAAGCTCTTGATGGTCAAGGTGGTGCTCGAAGTACTGCTGGCGAATGATTTTGTAGTTCACATTGTTCGGGGGGCAGTGGTTCGGCATCAGCTGCACGGACGCCGTGTCTGGAAGAGATAATTAGTAAGAAATTGTTGCAGTTTGTTGATCCAAGTAACCGTAGATAGCACAGATAAAAAGATCAAAAAATCAGACCAATATGTAAAAACCCTGCTCGATCGCTATGAAACTATTGAAACTATTGAGGAAGAAATTGAATACTAATGGTAAGAGGATACTGTGTCGGTACCCTCAACCCTGCGTTCAGTCGGTGGTAGGGTTTATGAAGATTGGATGTTCTTGATATCGCAACTTTGAAGATGCAAATGGTCTATATAAGAAAATCCATTCATTTCACCCTCATATGCAGCACATATCTCATGGATTTTCTTATATAGATCAACTCTATGACCCACAGTTCTCGTTGAAAAATTGAAATTTTGAGTAAACAATTTAAGTATTCTGTTTTACTACTTTTTGTGTTTGAATACCATTTTCTTTGCCTAGACTAGCTATTGTTTCGCTTCTTCAGAATAATATTTTAAGTCTTTCTTTTTTTACTGTCTTGATTTTCCATACTTTTACTGATTACATTATTTTTCCTTCTGACAAGACGCACTTAACCATCGTAGTTCTTGGCTTCCTATTTTTGCACAAACTATCACTACCCCTAATTCTTGTCGTTTAACTTCATTTCTTACTTCTTAGTTAAATGTCTACTTCCTTGAATCTTTTCTTCTTTTATTACGAGACAAACTGCTCGTTTTCACTTTCAATTTTACATTTTACTTTAACCTCCTCTTTGTTAATTCTGATTGTCATATCATCATGCTACTTTCTTAAACTTCTCCCGTGAGACATAAGTCATCATATCGCCAGCGAATGCGCATTTTGACAAGTAAACAGACCTATAGAACTTGATATGTAACTTTTGTATTTCATTTCGTTTTTCTTTTATTATATCCTTATTATAACAATAATAACAAGATCCAGTATCTCGGGCCAAATGAGAGCTACAAGTCTGACTAAATATGAAGTAAATCGGTAAAGCAGTTCCCGATACATCATGTCGACAGACATATAGACAGACAGACACAGGATCGTGCGTGATCGCATTAATTTTCGCCTACGCTTTACAGGCTTTCGAAAGTTAATAATGCTCTAATGCTCTGCGTGAGAGCACGGCCTGCGAACTGAGAGCTTAGGCTTTCATATGTTCGCCCTCTCTGCCCGGTCGTTGCGCACCATTTCTGCTGCAGGGTGATGTGGCAAGCACCGCGCCTTAGACGACCGCCATTATTACCTCTTGTTCGAAGCGAACGTAGGAACTCATTTATATTTAGTGATTGCGTAGGCCATCCGCCCAGTATCAAAGAGCTCCGAGACCGAAGCCGGGTACGTCCACATCACAGCCCGCGTCTTAATCACGGGACCACGTTGGCGATCCTCCCCATTATAGGCTTTCATTTATTTTAAAATCTTCTGAAATTTCGTTTTTGAATTTTGAATTTCTCTTTTTCCTACTATGGTGTTGTTCATTTGGTAATAGGCGTTGGTTGCTTTCTTAATTCGGTTGTTGATTTTCGCGTCGTTCGTTGCGTTATTTGAAATTAATACTCTTCTACTACTTCTAGTATTGCTTCTAATATCGAATTCTAATATCCTCTTCATGTTCTTTGTTTTTTATTCCCATTATCTTACTTTTCGATGTATTTATCTCCACCCCTTTCGCTTCTATTTGTTGTGTCCATACGTTTGTTGCTTCTTGTAATTTTTGTTGAGAGTCTGTTATTATAAGAATAACAACTGTATATATCAGTGCTTGTATGTATATCGGTGTTAGATTCCTGTACCCGACTATGGTCTTTCTTGTATATTGTTTACGTCTTTTTATAACGCTGTTCATCGGTGTATTAAAGAGTAGGGGACTCAGACTATCGCCCTATTTTACGCCCAGCTCCATGTCAAATATTTCTGAATATTCTCCGACTATTTGTACCCTCCCATATACTTCTTTGTATAGATTTTTAATGGCTTCTTTTACTAAGGCTGCTCTTTTTTTGATCTAATTTTCGGATGGCGCTCTGATTTACCTAGCTCTTCCCCATTCTTGTTCTTGTTGCTTCTTTTGAATCTTTTATATCCAAAATCTCTCTCAACGTGCCTAGCATTTTCTCTTTTCTTCCTCATTTTTAATCCCTACCCTTGTGGTTAATGGAAACTGATTTCATCATTCTCATGCTCTTCTCTTTTAATCTCGTTCTAGCATTTATAGGAAATCTAGCTGTCTTTTTACTTCTGCTTTTTCCTGTGTTCTTTCTTGCTGTCCATTTTGAGGATTCCTCGGTGTTATAATTTATATTAGCATTTTGTACTGATTATGTTTTGATATTGCTGTCGGAGCCCAGGTGTCTTATGTCTTGTCTATCAGAAAACTTCTAATGTTGTGCTCTTGTTACTTTTGGTGACATCTATGATATTTAACGTTACACTGTAAAATTGCAAATAGTTACTTAATTTGTTTGAACAACAACTTAACCAGTAGAATAATTTCAAAATTGGATTAAACTTCGTAGAGTTAGTCACATCTTAGTTGTTCTCTTTCCCATCTCTACTCTTGCTATGCCACTTCATCTGTAGTAAAAATGAAGTTGGGGTAGATTTGTGAAAAGAACTGGGGGAGATACACCTACAGCATGTGTCAATGATTAGCAGGAATATATAAAACTGTCACCAACACTCAAGACAAGAAGATGGAGACTTAACGTAGTCGACAATGAAGATCTCTATTTAGTAACATATGTTTAGAGAGATAATCACTTCATTGTTAAAGTTCCGCTAATCGGAGCGACAGTGCAGCAACTTTAGTTAAGCTAACACCGACCTTGACCATCTTGATAAAATTGATTGCTGTCTTGCACGTCTACGAAAGCGAAAGCAAAAGCCCTAGTAACCCTTAGAATATCCTATAAAATGCTTTATTATAAAGAACTTTGTTAACTTTTAAAAGCCATCAATATTCTAAGGCTATTCTTTTTAACCGGCATAATTAATACTGCTTTTTTAGCGGATGTCACTTTGTTTTCTACATTTGTGTAACGCTTTGTCGATCATGTGAAACAGATAAGCTTCTGAAGTCAGCAGTTAAAGATCTTGACAGAATGAAAGTGGAGAGTCAATTAGGTTGGCCATTCTACCACTTTCGCTGCAGTGGTCAAGGTTTTTGACAAGGCATCCTGCTACCCTTCAATTATATGTTCATTTCTAGCCAAATTAACTGAAGGGATGATATGATAAGTAGAAAATAGGTATCTATTAATTTTGAAAAGAGTGCAAGGCCCTATTCGTCATCAGGAAAATTATTGTTGTTATAACAACCAGGTGCTGTTGGCAGGTAAAGAGACAGACTTTAATTTTCCTTTAAAAACAAATTAACCATCATTTTTTAAGATAGTCAAACAGGAGAATTTTCTTCACGCCCTAAAAAACTGACTTTTGAAGGGATAGAATATTTTTTGTCTTTTTCGGAGGCGGTTCACTTATAATGATAAATCCAATGTTTATTTGTGGTCTCAAAATGCTACATAAAATTTGTTGGATTTTTCTTAAACCCTTTCAAACAGACGGCTGTTTGCATATGAATTTACTTTTGTTCTGCAATAAAGGGTACTCGCCCATTAAGGGCAGAACGAAATGACCTCTTTGTGAAGATGTCTGTATGGTCTACTAACTAAAATATTTTCACTTGTCCGTTGGTTAAAACCATATTCTGGACCATGTTGATGATTTCTAAAGTTAGATTTATTTACAGCTAAGAACAAGAGTAAAAATGATAATAATTAGAAAAAGATTTTTGCAGTAGATTGAGACGTGCGACGAAAATGGAATTTTATGGGTATCCAAAGAGGTGAAAATTGTAAATTTATCCAGTTGTACCGTCGATCAGTACCCTACGTTGCGGTGTATATAGTGAAACCAACGGGGCTACAGTTTCTTCCTAGCAGCAGCAACTTATTCGTGTTAGTGATGTGCTGTACTTACATCAACAAGGGAAGAAGGAAAGTCATTTCAGGACTTCACATCTCGTATATTCGTCAGACTTCGGCCTTTCAGATTATTACCTCTCCAGATCTTCAAAACATAACCTAACTGATATAGAGAAGAGTTTGTTTGCTCTCAGAAAAATGGCGAAAAAGTATTTCGACGATTAAGTAGTCGATTTAAAAAGGAATATCATAATCTGATACTTCTACAACTGCAAATTCTACTAAAAAAAAATCTAAAAAAATATCATAGTACCACGAGCCTATAAATTGGCGCGTGGAGCTTTTCTAAATGATTGGTTGCCAAAAAATCAGCAAAACTAAAACTCAGATTTTTATGTATGGGACACTCACCATCATTGGAGTGGCACATGTGCCTTCCGGAGGGGCTCGAAGGAGCGCGGTGGTACCCGACGCTCGGCGCAAAGTTCTTCGAGTTATCCTGCTTGCAGCACAGCTTGATGTAGCCTCTTCTGGCTCCGCCAGCTAATAGGGAGCCGAGAGCGGAGAGCAGAATCAGCATAAGTGGCACTCCGACTACCGCGTACACCATCGCCGCTGCTTTTCCCATTGTGGTGCGAGGGGAAAGGCGACCATAGCCTGCAAAATTTAGGTGTGATTAGTAAGATTGTCGTGGTTTTTGTAGCTTTCTGGCCGACCTTTTAATTACGTTACGGGATTACGAAATCTCTATGTAAAGTTTTATTGCCAATAAACACCGCAAATTACTAACACTTTAATATTTTCGACTGAAAAGTGTGTACTTAATGTTCGATAGTTTACTACAACTTCATAATCCAATATCGTACGTCTAGGCTTGCTTTTAAAATATTCTATTGTATAGTACCAACTCATAGGTGTGTTTTGAAATTACTTGCCTTATTCGCGACAATTTTATCAATAGAGAAGGCATACAAGTCAGCTACTTACTTGCTATAAGAGTTGAATGACCTCTATTAAGAGGTGTCATTACTTTTTTACAAAATCACCATTCTCGTCTACACATGTCCCATTGGAAAAGAAATCAGTCGTCGGCTCGTTTAAGAGAAATTCCAATCAAGCAGATGTTTGCCTAAGATTTTTGATAACTCTAAAAAGTTGTAGTTTCTGTTTGACAAACATTTATTGTAAAGTAATCAGCAGAAATGGGAATTAGGGCAGTGTTTGTAATCGAGACTTCTGCAGTTTGAAGGAGGTTGTATGATGCAGATGCTTTCATTTATGTAAAATTTTAAGGTTTTCCGAATATCTACTATCTTTAAGGTTTTTCCTAATATAATGTCATTTCTTATCTGTAAGTCGATCACGAAAGATAAAGGCAATGGAAAGATGGCGCCGAGAATTAAGTGGTAGGAATTGGGCAGATAATGAAGTTACTTTAAAAACGTGTTATTGATGTACTGGTATGAGATGACGGAGTAAAACTAATGGTAAATAAATGAAGAGGTGCAAAAGAGCTTTAAGGAAAGGGAGGTTTCCATATAAGAAATAGCATCTAACACAAATTTGCAAAATGGGCAACAAAACGGGCAACTGGTGAAGTAGTAAAGGAAATAAAATAGAGAAGGGTAGACAGAAGAAAGTAAGGTATTAAGACATAGTGCTGATTCAGAAAGGAGAAAAAATTGGAGAATACCTTGAAGAATGATAGAGCAAGTAGAGAAGATGTGCAAGCAGATTCGGGTAACCCCAAGGAAGTAAAGTCCTTTACAAAAATAAGTTGAATAGAGTTTTAATTGAACGGCGATACGAAAAACAAGATCTAAGGGCATGCTAATAGAAGCTTATAAATAGAATTTGGAATCATATCGGTCAAATAGAGAAAGTACGATGATGCCGATCTACGAGCGAAAGAATGACGTACAATGTTTGCGTGGTCGTTCCTTTAACGACCGTTGCAGGAGAAAGCCGAGAAGTGTCATTGTTTATAGGGGATATAATTAGTTTCGGCAGTTCATTTTTGTCAATGTAATTAGCCTATTCCCCCTTGAGAAAGTGTGAGAACATTCTTGTGGATTCTCCCTTTGTGATCGTCGCTGTGGCAAAGTTCGTTCAACATTTGGGATGTAGAAGGATGAGAAGGTTTCAAAGAAAAAGATGGAAGGTATCTAGTCCTTATTCCGTCTCCATTTATTATAAATTCGAGGACGTTGTCGTCAGCAACAAGAGGCGAGGTCGTCGAACCGGTGAGCATATGTCATCATATAGAATTGCGGTAATTAATCGTCTCATTAAACTGATAAACCTCACCATAAAGTAAGTAGAATGTCATGTGGAAAAAATAAAAAATCAACTAGAAACAACCATTGCAAAGTTAAACAGGACTTTGTAGAAATAAAATAAAAAACAAACCCTGTTTTTATTGATTCGCAAACGACAAAAGACTTTAAGAGCTGATTCGAAAATACCTTAACGAAGGAAAGTGCTTATCGAAGACATGTACCAGAATTTGACAACTAGAGAACCAAACAACGCCGGACTTGGAGACTTTCCTTGTTACTTAGCAACTGGATTTCCATCAATTCTTGTTCGTTGTCATTGTGGATACGAAACATCTAGAGCAGAATTCAATTTACAAGAGATGGGTGGAAGTCATTGCGAGACAAGAACTGAAGGTGAACTACGGGAAGACCGAATGCAAGTAGTGTGTACAGCAAGAAGTGGGATCAATTAAAACTGAAAAAGTCTGCTTCTTGATATTGACGAATATTGCAAAAAAGACGTCCGAAACGCATAACCTATGAATACGTTTAAGGTAAAATGAGGGCAACCAGTGCTGTCGACAAGGTCTAGAAAAGAAGATGTATTGGTGGTCCCATGCAAAGAGAACAGAAAATCATTGTCCAATTCAATGGGCGAGACTGAACCATATAAATCACAGAAGATTCACAGAACAATTTAAACTAAGCGAAAATTCAAGAAGGTTGAGCCACGCTTGGATTCACTGTCAACATTTTTCGAGACTGAGTATAATATCGCAACTCTAAACCTATACAGGATAAAAAAAGGATAATTTTATACTCGAAAACATTCAAGTTAATATACAGCAAGTAGTTCGTCTGTTAGCATTATTTTGCCTATCTTATAGAGATGGTGAAAACCCAATAGAAAAAACTGTTGCATAATATCTACGAACTTTAAATTTACTCATTTATGATGAAGAAAAATTAAGAATCAATGGCACCCTTACCTACTGTTGTTAGAAGCGTCAGCGAGTACAAGAGGGCGCCCCCAAACGTCCAGTGCGGCGTAGGGGAAGCAGAGATGCCGTCGGTCCTCGACGACTCCATGACCGCCCTTTCAAATCTCTTCAGCTGCTCGGTCACCAGCCTCGTCCAGTTCTTCTCGTAGAGCACATTCAGCCGCTCTAAAAACAAGAACGCGCTTATAACAACAGCACTTTCAATTAAACTAATTACGCTGCTTCACATTGTGTTACAATTGTTGGTCTTTATGTAATGTCCTAATGATGCGGATCGACAATTATTTACACAAAAAATTGAGGATTTGTTTAGATCTTATCAGTTTTGGACTGCACATTACATGACGTATAAAAATGTGAGCGGCGGGTGTAACGACAGTAATTTGTTTTAGAAAACCAGATAGGGCACGCTGGAAGCCTAATAGTCGCTCGTGGACTAGTTTGCAGTTAAAATGAGATGTTTTGTGGTTCTGGGAGTTTGTCTGCTAATTTTGTTCACGTGTACGACAGTAGAAGCGGTGTTTGGAGCGGTGAGTAGAAGAAAATTACAAAATCGAGTGAATTCCAATATTTCTGTAGTCAAGTAGTTCAACACAAGTGGGTAGCTGATAGTGGCGTACTAAATTTAGAAAGCAAAATATAAAATAAACTCATCACTGCGCGGCCCAAGCCGCTGTCGTGGGAATGATGTCGCGCAGCTTAATAGAAGTTTTTCGGCTTCAGATGCATAAATGGCGGTCGATTCGTTCTACAGTTTTGCTGTACTCGTCAAAATATTCAACCACACAGATTTTTTTTAGTAAGGGAGATGTACTCCAATTGATGGTCTCTTTTTACAGTGTTTTGGTCCCCATCTACAATTTTCGGGTATACCTAATACATTCCCTGATTGTTTCCTTTAAGAACTTTCTTGGAACAGCGTTTTAAGTTTCTTTTTGGAAAAGCCTTTTTGATGTTCCTAATCGAGGGAACATACATAAATTTTCCTCAAAAGACGAGTAGAAGGGTACAGAGACTAAGGGAAAGAGAAATTTATGCCACCCGTAGCAGATAATTTCGCCATGGTAGTTACCAAACTTTGAAAAAGTTTCTGTTTTACAGAAAAAAATTTTCTAAGCACCAAAATCTCTTCAACGAATGTCCGTTTGGTGGTGTTACAACTGTAAGAGCTAGCAGATGGACAAATTCTAGTTGATATAAAACATAAAATAACGTATTTGCTGGTTCGGTAGCATCCATTTCACCTGCTTGGTGTTTAGAACTCGATTGTAAAAACGCTTGAAAGGGCCAAAGTAACTTCGTTTATCTTCTACGTCCATTGGGCCCTCTTAAATCTCAAACATTATAAATGTTAATTATTGGACTAAATACCAATTTTTTGTGTAATTCTTTAGGAGAAGACCTTCAAGATGGACAAGTTTGTAGGGAAATGCCCGGAGTACAAGTCGCTGCCCATCACCATCACCCAGGCTAGAATCGTCCCCAACGACGACGGCCAGCTGATAATGAACATGACTATGGTAGTGCAAGAACTGATCAACGGGCCGCTAAAGGTGAGTTTGTATATTTCAGCAGACTAACCTTCTCTAGCGCGACTTTCAACAGTTCGAGCTGAAAATTGAACGGTGCAACACGAAGAGGTGCGAGCAGCTGCATGCAATTCGGACCAAGCGCTACTGTGAGATGGTCGTTTCCGAAACGGACAACACTTTCAGGCAGATCTTTCAGGCCGTCAAGCCCAAATGGCAGTGTCCTATCCAAAAGGTAAGAGAGGGTACCATTAAAATGTCATTACAGTTATCATTCGTATACACTTTTTTTAAACTTCTTCTTTTCTATTCATAGGGAACGTACAAAGCGGTGAACGCATCTTTCGACATCAGTGGCCTTATGATGATGGCTACCAATAAGTCTGTGTGGAAAATAAGGGTCGAAGTGTCTGACACTAGCGGGAAGCCCGTTAAATGTTTCATGGGTGTAGGACACGTGGAATATTAAGAAAATTCAACTTAAAAAAGTATAATTGCAGTGTGTTTTATGAAATGTAAGACAATATATGTAAACAATGTCTCGAGGTAGCGAATAAATATACAAATCAGCATTTTTCGTTTTTATTTTAATTTCTTCATTTGTTTTCTTTCTTCCATTTGTAGTCAGTAAATCAATGTCTATAAAAAAAGAAACATTTTACTATAATGGTTTTTGCTTAATTTTCTGTGTACTACGAATCTTTGAGTGTTAAAATATAGTTTGGGTTAGCTGCATAGGTGAATCAAATATTAACTGGAGGTGATCGGAAAGGGGACTCAAGTGTACGCGTGTAAGCAATTTTTGGGATGACAAGATGTAGTTGAAAATAAAGGTCATCGATGTCGCCCGAGGATCGAGAATATTCGCATTGCTCGTTCTGTATTCGAGAACCACAGAGGATTAAGTGTTGCTGAAATTACTTCTGAAGTTGAAATAAGCTGCGTGGAAATTCGAAACTTATACCGCTCTTCAAACTCGACCAAAATTGGTGATTCTTATTGACCCTACTAAAACGCCCTTTCTATAGTGTAGACTTATCCATGAAGAGGAGCACTTGAAGAACAAATTTGACGATGATATTTGCCCCAATGAATCCCAAGGAGTGTATGAAATACCTTGTGGAGACTGCCAAAGGACCTACATAGGTCAAACAAATCGGCAAATATCTAGCCGGATATACGAGCATTCTGTGGCCGTACGGAAAGGCGATAATTGTTTGGCACTTGCCGAATATAACAAAGAAACAGGCCACAAACAATGGCCCTATTTTCCATTTCACCAGCAGGATTGTACGTGAGGCAATTGAAATAGAAATATTATATATACACATAGTATAGCCCCTCAATGCAGAATTCGATGAATAATGTATATCCCAGAGTCTGCAGAGTGGTAACAGCGTGGCGATTGATATTTCCACTTTGTCCACAACTGCACTCGCAGATTGTAAATAACGTCATTTAGTGACATTACGTAACACCGTAATCGAGCTTTACATACGCACTAAACAGATATTTCTATTTGAGATACAACCGGATTTTCAAGAGGAGAGAGTATTAATATAAATCAATATAAACAGTTTTTAACTGTTTTTTGAGTTTAGTTCTATTTTGACCTTATTTTCTTTTTGTGTTTCTTCTCCCTTTTCTTTGTGCCACTGAAAAAAATGTATTTAGTCGTGAAAATCTTTTAGATATTGCACTGTTTATCATAAAAAAAAATGTTGATTGATATCTCTGACTAAAAAAATACTTTGGTTGCAATGGCGCTTTACAGTACTATGATTTCTTTTTCCACAGCAACAACACCAAAATCATTTAAAACAATAGTACAACTGCCTATGTAAGTTGAATTGTTCGTGTCCCTCGGATTAGGGCAATAAACTTCAATATCATTATAAAATTGAATTAAATAATCCAAATAACCAATTATTTTCTAGTCTTTCGATTAATTACTAAGTGTGTAAAAGTGTGGTAAAAGAATATAATTGAGACAACCTTTGATATCCAATATTGGTAACATATAGTTCGAATTTTTCAAGGAATGCTATATAGATGCTTAATAGATTTGTTTAACTCAAATACAAATAATTATTTCGTTGTCTTTAAAACATGTCACAATAATTTCCTCAAAACAATGGAACGACAAAAGCTTGAGCTGTCGACAAACTTCCACGAGAGTTGCTCAGAAAATACCAAGCTAACGTTAATATAACGAAAACAGTTTGCGCGGCGGCGATGTAACCTGGCAGCTGATGAGTATAGGCTATAATGCGCAAGCGTGAATAAGTGGGGCACTTGGGATCGGGACGCCGGTGAGCGAGTACATATAGTGAGTGATCGTCGCAATTGAAGTAGAGAATTTGTATTCAATTTTGCACGAAGCTAAAAAAATAAAGATAAGACTCAAACGGTTTAGAGATGATAGATGTTGGAAGTAAAATGTTAAACCGAGAAATCGTATCTGATTGTATACCTGTCAAATATGTACTAAATCCTCTGTATCTGTCTGTTATAAAGCAGCACCATCCGTAGCACAGGCCATTCTTGAGAGGGATATAATTTTAATAAAGTATTTTTTTACTTATTCAAACATAGTTTTGCTTTTACACGCGAGGTCTTGTAATTAAGCTCGCAGTACACCATAGAAAAAGCCTTCTGAAGTTCTGAAGCAATTTTGGAACTTTTTTCTGTAACAACCATTAGAACTGCCGTCGTATTGCCTTGATGTTTCATTACCAATAATCATACAGTTCAGAACACCATATTCTTTCCCTAAATGCTCTTGAGAAATTTTATCTTTCCCTTGCTTTTATTCATCGATGAGCACAGAGCCGATGCATAATTCGACGAACTTTTGCCATGCTTTCATCAGTTCTATTTTTTACTAGTCACCACAACTTCCCTTCATTAATGATACCTTCTTTCGCTTCAGAAAAACTTCTGTAACGAACTAATATGTTCCTAATTTCACTTTCAAGTTTTATTTGTTCGTTTCTCTAATTTAACCTCTGACAAAAACAATAGTCAACCTTATTTAATGAGACACTGTTAGAGTGGTCGTAATTTGTAAAGAACCTGTGGGCGGAGCTACGGCTGAGCTAATCTGCGTGACCATGAATTTAGTCACAACGAGCAGTGCCGTAACGTGTAAACCATTTTTGTATCACCTGAAATTATGAATAAAACTGGGCAGATATGAAAATCTCTTAATTCTGCAAGTAGTTCGATGTTTTTTTTCTCGGAAACTTGCAGTTAACGTCGCCAGCCGAGCCTGTTTAGCTAAATACGCAAAATAACATGATCTGATTTTGAAGTTGGAAATTAACTTTAGCAAAATGCACATTATTGACTTATCAAAACAACACAAGAAAAATATGCAACGTTGTCTTAAAAAAGACAGATTTTTGCACTAGCTGATTTTTTTGAGTCCTTGTAAACTAAAATAAACAATTCGAAAATTTTAAGCAGCGCTCACGTGACAGATCCTTTACAAATTATGACCACTCTAGACACTAATAACTTTGCCGATTTATTTGTATAACGCTGCCAACGTAGAAGCACAGCGCCAAGTTTATAAACTTAATTGTCGGACCTCGTGTCTCTGTTTAAGTTTTTGAGCAAACATATTCTTTGGCAATTTATGGACGTGCAAATATTTAACATAAGCTATCAGTATTTCTGTGTTGCCTGGTAAATACGACTTATCGTTTTGCAAACTAAACTTGTTAACTTTTATCTTGTTAGATCGGTCATAACAACTTCAGTCACTCGGTTACTACACATCGACACCGATGATGAATCAATTATTCAACAGAATGAATTCAGTACTATTCTGAGTAGCTTGGACTATGACAAGAGAAACTGTTGGAAAATTTAAGAATTTAAAAATAGGTTGTAGTTTTCTTTTCTTGGCTATCGATTTTGATATATCGTAAGTAAAAAAGTAGAAGTGAAGAACTATGATTATCTCAACTCTGAAATACAATAAAACAATTCCAGCATATTGCCAAATTTGTTGATAATAGTCGTGTCAAATTTTAGAAAATGTAACTGGTGAAACATTTTAATAAAACTTTAATATAGCAAAAGAAAAGAAATAAGTGATGAAAACTGCCGAATTATTTCAAGGTGCCTATGAAACTCATCGATGCTTTTGAGAAAGCTAACCGCATTTTCTGCAACATTTTTGATTTTAAAAACAAAGCAGCAACTTTTCAAGCAAAAAAGAGGTGAATGAACACAACTTAGCGACAATTGGCTGAGGCTTTGCGTTTGGCGGTCCCCCTTTCATGCCTATGACCTGGCTGGCTGTTTCGCATATGAGTGTACACTTGTGGCAATTTAATTTTACTAGACAGACGTGCAACATGCTGAGTTTATCAATTCGCTTGCTTGTTTATGGCGCTGGCTTGTCCTTTATATTTTTATTTCAATAACTAATTGAAATCCGTGGCTATTTTTTGCCGATACGCACATCGACATGATCAGTTAGGCTTTGGTTAGAGCTTGATGACAAAAAATAAGGACGCATCTTTTTCAAATGGCTATTTACTATCTGATTGGGAATTTTACGACAAATGTAAGACATTTCATTAAATGTAGTCTTAGCTTTTGAAAAAACGAAATTCTGTTTTTACAAAATTGGTGGTTCTCTTCACAATGACTCAAAATCTTTCAAAAAAACTTTCTACCATTTGGCAAAACTATTTTGTATGTTCAAATCTTAAATGTTTAATTCTTTTATAAACACTGTGTAGAAGTGATTCTCAAATTGAATGACTGGATTTGCATCGCGAATACATAATTCCTACCCCTTCTGTCTTCGTCTAAACCAAGCCGATGCGGATGTTAGATCATGAGGGTAAAAATGATTTTTTTGGGAATTGCAGCTAATATATAATTTTATCGGGTAAAAATAGTTTCACTTTCCTCTTTTGAAAAGAGGGAATCTTGTGAGAAGCATGACTACTTTTCGGTTATTTTTTTCGCTTTTTTTTTGGTCACACTTTCGTCTCTTTTTCTTTAGTTGTATGGTTCCCTAGCATCGTGATGTCATCCTTCTCTTCGATTCAATTTGCTGAGCTTTAATTGCTCAGCTTTATATTTATGTAAATCATAAAAGTAAATTACCTTTTTTAGGTATAACTAATCTACACCTTGATCGGGTAAAAATCGCTCCACTTCCTTCTTTCAGACAGTGCCCTTTCGATTTTGCATAGAAGTGTTCGAAAAGCCGGGATCCTCATCTTGTGAGAAGCAGGTCACTTTTCTATTTTATTTCTCTTATCTTTCTCCTTCAGTTTTCTGTTTTCTTTTATTTTTTTTTGACCACACGATTATTCTTTGTTTCTATCTTATTCTTGTGGTTCCGTAGCATCGTGGTGTAACCCCTCTTTTAAATAGTTTTTAACTGTGTCTTTCCTTGGAATATCCTAAAGCCCCGCAAAGATCATATGATTCTTGGTTGAGAAGCACTTATATAGAGGATAAATTTTATAAATACATTAAAAATATTGAGTGTTTGCTAAAACGTCAAACCATGTAGAAATGATGAGGAGAATTGCAATGTGAAAGACAATTGTGATGAAATATAAAAAGTGAGGTTTGCCTATAACTTCTGAAGATTACTAACAACAAACTAAAGCAAGTAAAAGGTTTTGTTGTATTTGTTATAGTAACACCTTTAACATTTCTGTATTATTTTAACTCAATAACACCGTTAAAATAATAATAATACATAGCATATTAAAAAAAAACTTTTCTACGAACATTTAAAAAGAGTTATTGATACAACAATATAATCGAGATTGTTACAAATAAAAAAAGGCCGAATCCGGCGGAATTCGCTACGTGCCGGCTGGTCCCAAAAAGCAAATAAGGACATCAGATAGCGGACAATAATCGCCAAATGTAAATTAAAATGCGACTAGTGCGGCAATTCATCGCGCTGATCGAAACGTAGCGCAGTCACAATAAACATGAAAATTGCGACTGTGCTTTTCAGATACGCTCTCGGGCTTTGGGCCGGGGCTTTTGCAGTGCAGGCCGAAAATGTGAGTTTTCGATAAATTTTGTTGGAAAACGTCTCACCTTGCATTTTTTCTGTTGTCAGGGACACGCCCGAGTCAGTTTTTATAGGTTCGACGGTAGCTGCCGTGGATCCAATGTTCCCATAACTTTTTTCAACAGTGGATTAAGAACGGAAGGAAGTAAACTGTATGTCAACTTTACCGCAACCTCAAAGGAAAACATTTCTAAAGAATCCAGCGTAACTACACTATGATTATGTTAACAATTTTTTGCTAATTAAACTTAATTTTCTGTTTCAATAGCTGTCTATCCAAATTCAAAGGTGCGAAAATAAGGAAAATTTGGATACCTGCGAACCAGTTTACCAACAAACCATACCAAGGTTTTGTGCGATACTGGAGGCGGATTCGCAGTTATGGGCGCCCTTCTTCGGCACATTCACGCCTAAGCTGCAGTGCCCTATCAAAGAAGTAGACCTGCTTAGGTTTGTAGTTTTTATACTTTCTCTTGGTGGTTTTAGGGTAAATACAAATCTACAA
Source organism: Sinelater perroti (assembly GCA_036346155.1). Lineage (NCBI taxonomy): Eukaryota > Metazoa > Arthropoda > Insecta > Coleoptera > Elateridae > Sinelater > Sinelater perroti. Next base: position 2,234,971 of record JARFIY010000201.1, read on the forward strand.
ACAGTCTAGCAGACATCTCGGCACTTTTACGTTCTTCACCAGACAATGGGTTTTGGAAAACGTATGGAAAATTGTATGAAAGTGATACGAGGAGGTTGTTAATGTGTTTTGTAATTGAAAATCAAATCACTACAAAATCTTTTACTACTCGCCCTATGTAAAGAATTATAGCGTGTCAAATTGCTATGTATGCAGAATATTTCAGAAGTAAATAATTATATGACTGAAAATATGCTAAACGTTTTATTGTACTACACGACTGATGCACTCAATTGTCTGGGTGCGGTAATAATCAAAATTTTTGTTATCGAAGTGATAACCCGCAAGATACCCCTGAAAGACTTCTACTCAGCAAACATGTAGTATAGTTGGAGGTTATTGGCCCTTATTTTTTAAGAAGCGAGGCCAATGTATAATTTCACTTCTTATTAACATGAGGAAATGATTCAATAATTTTTGCACCAAATCTCGACACATTCCAATTGGAAAAAAGTTTGGTTCTAAATGGACGGAGCCACAGCCCACAGAACGAAAGCTTCGCTTGAAGTGTTTCTTAGGCGCCTAATCTCTCAACGCGGTGACGTATGTTAACCAGCTCGCTCACTGGATTTTACTCCATGTGATTTCTTTCTATAGCGGTATATCAAGGCTGAGGTTGACAAGCATCATTTTAAAACTCTCCGAGCGTTACGAAATGTAGTAGGTGAAGAAATCAGGCGTATTGTATTTTTCACTACATGTTGGAAAGAGCAACGAAAAACTTTATTATGACTTTAAAAATATATTGAAATAAGAGACCCCACTCATCCGATATCCTCTTTCAAATGCTTTAAAATAAAACTTTGCCTTCTGTAGTTTTCTTGTGTAAAAATAAATTTTATAGTATAGCTCATGTCGTTCTTTCTTCATTTAACATAAGAAAGGGAGGAAGTTTTGCCTTATCCTGGCGCGATCGACAGTTCATGTGCATTGAAAATTAGGTAAACTTGTAAAAATTAATTAATTAGTTGCTATTTATTTATAAAAATAAATTGTGCTTATGTATTGGTAATCAACTACTAAGTAGTAATAGAAATTTAATCAATAAACCAAATTCGCCACAATTTGTGCCTGAACTTAAACTATTTCAATCCAAATAGCAGACTAATATAGCAGAAAACGCGACAGGCTCTGATCGGTGAAGGTGACAACCGAAATATGTATCTGTTCAAATCAGCAAATTCAGAACCACGAGAAAAACATTAGGGAAACCTTCTATAACCCCGAGTAAAAATTAAAGGCGAATCTAAAACATCGAGAGAAAAACTAAAAATAAACAATTTAAAAATAAATGTAAAAGAATGTTCCAATATTTGAGAGAGGAATTATAAAAATTGGGTGTTTTGAGGAACACTCGAGAACTTCAAATAAAGAATTAAAAACAAACACGGAAAAATGCACTGGGAAACTGAAAATAATATTATAGGAAATGAAAGTAGCTACCAAATAAAACTCGACTGAAGAATCGGACAAAAACAGAGAAGTATTTCAGAAGTTTGATTAAGATTAAAGAGCAGAAGAACAACACAAAAATAAAGGCAAATATGGAAGAGTGCTTTTGAAGCATAAGAAAAGATGTACAACAAAACGTAAAAGACAATTGCGAGAGTATTGGACAAGAATTAAAAGCGAAACCGAAAGAACACTTTGGAGGTTTCAGAAAAAAGGGACACGACAGAGTATAGCAAAAATTTGAAAGAGAAATTGGAAGAATTAGAAACAGATGCAGGTACTCTACAGTTACTTGCAACTAAAACCGAGATGTTTGGCGATCGATGATTGTCGCTGGAGTCACAGCGAGAGCAAGAGCCGGAGTTAGAAGTACGGATAAAGTTGGTTTGGAAGCCACAAGTAGACAGATCTCATGAGAGGAAATCAGCGCGCGGAAATTACAAGAGCATTGGGTGGATGGTGTTCTCACGAGAGTCTTGGTACTCAGTTGAGGTCGCAAATGCTGATGTATTACGCGACGATGAGACATTAGAAAGACATTTTGGAATCGAAAAGCAGGCTCTAAGACCGTTAAGAAGAGTTAAAGAAATTGTTCTAAGTTCTCTCGGAATAAGAATAAATATGTATGTAGAAAGTGTAATAGTCGATATTTCTAGTTCATTCCCAGAGACGGATAATATTAATAAAGATGCTCTCGTTACTGCTGATTATTTTAGCAATTGATCTAAAGCCAAAGAGCTATCTATGCCTTATTGTTACTTCTATCATCAAAACATGTGTGACTCTGAGAAAATATGACAATACCTTTACAAATCACTAACCAAGGCTTTAAGAAGAGAGCAGGGTAATGGCCGTCTTCAGGAAGCCGAGTTTTCACGAAAGCACTGACATTCTGGCAAAACCGAGCAAGACAGTCACGGTAACTCTTTATCAACTCACAAAATAAGCAATCCGTTAGAAATGAAATTACTTATTAACCAAAAATATGATCCTACTATTTCCGATTGGCACAGAATCACTTCTCTGGCACTAAAAAGAGCCCAGAGGAATATTCAATAATTTTATTGGTCTCTAGTATGATGAAATCCGAAAGATCGTCAATGTAAAGAGAAAGTTAAATATTAACAACAATTTTATTAGTATTCATAGAAGTCGTTTTTATCTGCCCCATGCATGCATAATTTTTTTCCTTTCCAGGAAATGATATAAATAAACTTAATTAACTAACTAAATATATGGCGTAAGTTGGAAACGTTTTGGCGCTATCAGGTGCAAGCAGTGATATGCTTAAATTATGTTTACTAAATCGTCATTTTCCTGATAAGTGCTGTTAAGAAATATTCGCTAGATTAGAAAACCGAGCAGTGGCGAGCGTGCACCTTGCGATAAGGTTCTGTTTTATTAATAGTATTGGCATTCAAATGTCTAAAAAAATATTATTAAGACTACTCGTCGTGGTAATATTAGTCTCAATTACACTAAAATTTGTGACCGTAGAAAGAGAAAAGGAGGGGACCAACGACGCCAAACGCGCTTCAGCTGAAGGCGCACATATAGACATAAAATACATTTTGTATTGGTCGCCATTCTGGAAAATTAAGGACTACTTTTACGGGTATGGTTTTAATCCGTTTAGGGATTGCGAATACAAGAATTGTTATGCGACGGATAATCGAACCTTAATCGCGTTGGAACAGTATGATGCTCTGTTGTTTCATGCTACTTACAATAAGAAAAAGCACGGCGTACCTTGGGCGCGCTCTCCACACCAGAGGTACATCCTAATGAACGTGGAAGCCCCGGTTAATAACTGCCCTGACCTGAAGCAATATGCCGGCTACTTCAACTGGACCATGACCTACAGGTTCGACTCCGACATAGTCAGAAGGCATGGCTATATCGTTCAAAGAAAGACGAACTACGTTATTCCATCACCTTCATCAGATATTATAAGAAGCAAGAAAAAAGCAGTTGCATGGTTCGTTAGCCATTGTAGAACTGTGGGGAAAAGGGAGCTGCTGGTCAAGCAGCTCCAGGAGTTTATTTCTGTTGACGTGTACGGAGGATGCGGAAAGCTAAGGTGCCCAAGACTTATAAACAACTCAGCGATTTCTTCCCCCGATTGTTACGACATGGTGGAGCGCGACTACAAGTTCTACCTGTCGTTCGAAAACTCCTTCTGTCGCGACTACGCCACGGAGAAACTGTACAATATTCTCCTGAGAAATATCGTCCCGGTAGTTTATGGTGGAGGCGACTATAACTTTATTACGCCGCCTCACTCGGTCATTAATGCAGTAAATTTCAAGTCTGCCGAAGAACTGGCTTCCTACTTACAATTTTTGAACAAAAACGACGAGGAATATGCGAAATATTTCGACTGGAAGACGGAGTATGTCGTGAATACCTCCTCAATACCCAGCGCCTGCCAAATTTGCCAGAAGCTTAACGAGCCGTTGCATCGTAAGGTCTACTACAATCTCCACGAGTGGTGGTGGGGAGTGAACAATTCGATGTGTAAAACCGGGCAAGATTTGCCTAAAATTGTGAGGGGTGATGTATAAGAACTTAGCGCATTTATTCTTGACTTAATTAATATCCTATTTTTTAAATAAACCACATAGATCTCGGTATTTGAATTTATTTAGAATATATTGTAACGTTTTTGCTCTCAACAGTGATGAATAACAAGCTTAAAATTACTTAAACTAATTATTTATTTTATTTACAGAAAATTAAATTATTATTATTTATCTGTAACAATATTTATGTTACACTGGCATAGTCGACTTATTTTTCCTGGACCGTTATGTGCTTATGCAATCGCTGTCAGTTCTGGAGCCTCCAGAAACGATCTGATAGACATCTGAAAATTTCCACCTTGATCTAGTCCTCGCACGCGCACAAGCACCGCGGGTCTTAGGGCAGTCATTAAGGCATTAAAGGCATTATGTTCGTTGCTCGACCGTGAGGGCTCTATGCATAGATGTAAGGCGACGGTGCCTCTATGGCGGTGTCACACCAAAAGTGTATTAATATTTATAGTTTAAATTTTTTGAATGGTTTTGGTATAGATATAATTTACTTGCTGTGTTTATACAAGGTGTTTTTTAGTATTTAGTTATAAGTTGGTTGTTTTAGAGAGTTAAGCAGTCTATTGCAAATTTCATACGCATTGGGTTACACAATACTTTTCTCCACAAAAGTATTTCGTCAAAATTTGTATCCAAATTTTTTTAAAAGTCTATCAATTTTTCACGCTTTTAAAATCCTCTTAATAACATTAAGAGAGGGGGAGATGGCTTAGATTGTTATCCTTCTTAGTGTATTCCACTAGCACGACCGTCTAAACAGAACGTTGTATAACGTTCTCATCCAGTACTTTTGCAGGAAAAGTAAAGCTTGTATTTCTACTGGGCAATGTTGTAGTACTCAAACTACTAAATGTTCGGATCGTCCTTTATCATGGTGCACTTTATTTCGCGGCAAGTTCCGTAAACATCTTTTGACATATACAAAGATAAATCAAAGTTTTTTGATAGTTGTAGGCAGGGATGTCTGCAGGAAAGTTTCCCATTAGAATACTTTGCACTGCCGTAACATTGTTCGAAATTTTAAGAAGACTGAATGCATAATTTGGGGATAACATGTTTTAAAACATAATAATTCATTAGTGATTAGATTATCTTGGTTGGTAAGATCATTTGCTTATGAGTATCTGCGAGTATGTTTTCTTAAAAATCAAAAATTTTGTGATAATATGCCGTTTGATAGTTTAAAAACCAAATGCTACCGAAAAACAACTTGGTTTACATTTTTTGAACTACCTTTAAATAAAGTCGCATCTTAAATTAAAAAAAAAATAATCAAAAGAAATCTAAAAACGACAAAAAAATTCTTTTTCTTTATTTAAATAGTTTCGCTTCAATTGCAGTTTCTACTATCTCCTTCCCGTACCCTAAATCTACAAACTTCATGGATTCAACGTTTTCTATTTCCTTTTTTATCCTTTAAAGATTTTGAATAAAACCTTTTGTATGGCAAGCATCCTAATTTATTGGTTGTATATCCAAGAGTACTGTTACTAATTCAAAAGTATATGCTTTCTATTTTGACGAATTTATGGTGTGCATGATACCTGTATTACATCCATAAGATCAGATGTTCGACTTATTTTGATAGCATCTATGATAATGGCTTGCTTTTCTTTTAAGCGGTATCTTGGTATCGTCTCAAAAAGATGTAATGCACTTTTTATTCAATGCCGAAAAGTTCTATTAAAATTCTTTAAACAATCTATATAACAAAAATTTTAAATTAAAAAAATAATAAAGTTTATGAAAAAAGTTGTTTGGTCATACAAGCAGACAAAATTCGATGAATGGTTCGATTTCCCGGCGACAACATGATTTAGATGTGTATGCATGCTACAGACTATCCAGAAATACTCCGAAAAGCGCCACCTAGCGTGGCTGTTAGGATAAACCCGTTGAGGGCAATCAAATGTGGTCATTGGGGAAAACAGCGATGGAGACGCGTAAAATGTTGATGAAAGTCGCGAGCAGAAAATGTGTTTACGACTAGTACAAAAGCTATTGCGATGAGAAGGAAATAATTGAAGATAACCTATGTTCGGGTTGGCCTTTGACAAGCAGAATCCTAGATGATCGTGCAAGTGCGACAATAACTGGTACTGACTCTCCAATTGATGGCGAGGCAATTGGATATTAGTTGCGCACCATCGTGATCTGTTTTTGGTTTGTGCCGCACAAGCTGATAGACAAAAAGTAAAACAAGTGGAAATATCTAAAGATTCCATTACCATGTGTAACTGGGATCCATTCTTTTTGGAAACCATCGCCATGGAAACAAGAGGTAAGACTTGATGTTACCAGCTCCATCCGCATTTCAAACGGCAATCCAAAAACGTGTGACAGAAATTCTGTAATCAATTCCTAAAGTCGTCTTTGCTGACAGTTTCTAGAAGTTTTTTTAACGTTTCTAAAAGTGTGTTTGAAGGATATTGGTTATTTTGAAGGCCGATTAAAGTAATTCGTCTGTTTTCTGATATTGACCGAACCATTTAGGCACACTTCGTAATTAAAAAGCTAATGATCTAGAAATCTGCATTTCGCGTAGTTTGTTCTATCTAAATGTAGTTATTTTATTGCATTCCTTAAGTTTTCGAAATAGTCTTCGAATCAGTTTGAATCAACGCATGTGTATAATTTTCCTTTGATTTTATGTTATTTGCCTATACACTGCTCGTGTTTATATTAAACCGGTGCATACAAATAGAATCGGTTTATTCCGTAATATTATATGCACTTTGTGCTCTGTACATGCATGGCCGTCGATTCTGTTTGTGTCTATGCTGTTTCTGCCTCTATTTCTCGCTGCATACGTGGTTGCAGCCTCCGATTGTTCTAGACACGCCGTGCAGCTTAAGAAGCTACCGCGCTTACGAAGAAGCTGTTTCGGGCAGTCACCCGCTTTCAATGAGCGACTACTCTATTTTCTTTGTTACATTGGCATTCGTTGTGCTTACTGTAAGATAGCCCTATTCAGCTTGCATAAGTAGTAAATTGGTTGGTAGTTCTATGCCACTTCGCTTGCATTTTTTTTATTAGATCTTACGAAATCTGCAACAAACTAAAGAAATTTTAAGGCATAATCCACTTTGAGTTGGTTCGAAATAATTAAATTAGTAACGTCGATCTGCATTCAACTCAAACAACTGTACGAGGATGGCTTGATAATTAACGGAATTTAAAAAAAAAATCAATTTTATTATGCAACATAGTTTCTCTTGGTGGCTTCAAACTTAGTCTAACTTATATTAAATGTTGTTAAGCAGCTAGTACTTTTTTCTTAAGAAGCTACAAAATACTCGCTCATTGCTTAATTTCTCACCCAGTAGGCTAAGCTTTCAAATTTGGGAATAAAAAGGTTACTAGTAAGTAGTTAAACTTAGGAAATGGAGGAGATGAGAAATTAAGCTAAGTGCGAAATCGTTTAATTTGCCTTGTGCAACTGCTTGTTGTCTTGGTGCACTAATCTTTGCCATTTTTGATTCCGTTATTCTTCTTTTTTATCGATAGATTTAAACCGTAATCATTATTTTAAAAAATATTTTTTATTTGTTCTTATATTTACATTTGAAACACACGCTTGTGATTCACCCTAAAATATATATTTGTTTGCTTTTTATGGAAGCTCAAATAGCTATAAGAAATAAGGTACGTGCACTCTGATTTGTACTTAAGATTATATTAATGAATTATCAGTAGTGTTGTATACAGTATATAAAGTACAAACCAGATTTCTATAAAAAAAACTTGTATTTACAAGATACGCCTAATAGAATTTCTTTAAAGAGACAGTATATGGACCTTTCCAGCATAGCGTAGTTTCTCGAAGTTCCGGAATAAAATCCTTCCATGTTTTGCTTAGAAATCCTTGCCCAGATCTACTTGAATTGAATAATATTCTCTATCAGTAGGTCCTAAATGATTATTTCCCTTTTCATCAGTGACCAAAACCGCTTCAGTTGGGTTATTCTTTTTTTTAACGAACGGAATGTTATTAGCTTCCAGAAAGCTTGTTGCTGAGAGAGCATAATAAGGGGATGCCTCCTAAAACCAGTCAGGATGGGCTGCGTGACGTTCAATAATAAAATTTATGGAAACAGAACTTTCTTGGAATATTGTTCAATAAAAATCTGCCCACAAAAGTTGGTGGCAATGTCCCGTCTTGTGCGATCACAATTGGAAATTTTGATTTAGGCAGTACCATAACTTCCGTATATGTTCCATTTCATTTTAGCTTTGTCGTCGATGATAAAGAAATTGTTGCTACCGGACGAAACCAAATATCGCTATATGTTAAGATATTTTTCATTCTTGCCACATTTTGTCTCTATTAACTAAATGGCAGCCTTCTTTCGATTTCTGATCTCTGATGCTTACCCAATTGATAATTTAGCAGCATATCCGAGCGACATTGTTCTAAATGGTGATGTTTAATGTTTATGTAGACCCCGCGAGGCACAGTTATGACTTTTGCGTGCTAGTAAACAGGCTCTGTACGTTAAACCGTTTTGGTAGCATTTTCCACTTTTACAAGAAATTTCTCAACGGCATTAATGAGTGTACCTAGTTTATACCAACGGTTTTACGTAACTCCAAGCAAAAAATCGGACCTATTCAAGTACGAAGAACAAAGGGACTACAACACCGATCCTTGTCAACCAATATATTCGCGTAAAAGTACGGACTTCAGAAAAACGCTGACTCTAAAACAGTTCGACATACAGCTTTAGCGCTTCAACAGCACTACATTGAAATTTTCTATATAATATCACCGTCTTGACTCAATAAATTTGCAAACACAACTAATAATAGCAATGAGCACACACCTATTAGGCCAGAAGATTTAATCTTTTTTTGAATGTTGCTCTTCAAATGCAAAAGATGTACGATGGTTTAATTTTCCACATTCCTCTCTATTTCTGAGTCTAATAAAGTGGGATGTTTTCCTGACAGTGATGAATTATTTATATTAAGATGGATCTCTGTGGAACGAGATTTTTGCTTCCGAAAAGGCACAGCTGGTTCTAACAATTTCAGACTATTTATTCTTCAATTAAACTCGCGCAAGGAAATGTTCATTTTTTGACATTCAATAGTTAATACAAATTGAGCAATTTTGAATTGACATATGTTAAAAAATTGCTTGAAAACACTCTTAACTTGAGTTAAAAACGCTAGAATTTAACCAAAAATTTAATTCAAAATTTTCCTGCTATGTTACATAACGTGTGTGATATAGCCATTAAAGTGAATTATGAATGTCCCAGTACATTTGGTTGTTTGTTGCGTACACAAGCAAAAAGGTATCGAATTCATCACAAATGACTGTTTATATTAAATTCCGTCGAAATACAGAAATAAGCTGTTTGTTAATGTATACATTAGCAGGACAACTTCGGAAGCCAGCTATTGATTGTGGTGACGCCAATCACGTAACTGCGGCACCTCGAATATGAAGATCTACGTGGTAAACGTCGTCCTTTCGAGCTGCTTGCTCAGTTGTGCTGGCATGAACTTCCAGCTTGGCAGTCAAGTAAGTCCAGTAACTTAAGAGTGGCGTTTAAGGTTAGTGAGAATTTGTATAATAGAGGAGGCAAACGATTTTGGAACGGTTCGATAACAGCTGCGGGCGTCGAAATCTCCCCATAACATTTCATAATCTTGGCGTGAAGAGCGAGGGCAGCAAGCTGGTGATGAACAGTACCATTACTGTTTCGCAAAATATATCTGGAGACCCAATAGTATGGATACAAGGCGTTTCGATCACTTTCCCTTCCATGCTCTGTTCTAGATGACGGTTCAGCTGGAAAAGTGCCAAAACAAGGAGAACTTGGATACATGCGAGCGCTTGCCCGAGTACAAGAAAAATTCCTTCTGCACTCTAATAGAAAGCGACTCCAACTTGTGGGGGCCGATCTTCAAGGTTTATCAACCAAAATTCAAATGCCCATTTACAAAGGTAAGGTTTATTTTAAAGTTTCTTGGCACTTTTTGAGTTGGTTTTAGAATTTTCATCGAGCTGTTAACAATACGATAGATGCAGCTGCGTTCCTTCTATTTCCCATCGATTCCTGGTATTGGAAAGTTCAAATTAGATTGAACGAAAAGATCACAAATAAGCTGATTATGTGTGTTCTAGCAGAGGCACATCTTATTACAAAGGATACCCCTTAGATAATAATCAATAGTTAGATATTAAATTACGCATCTACAAGGGGACGTCAAATAAAAACCTTAAATATACCAATTTTTACAATTTTTTAATAAATTTATTTTGCCATTCCATTTATTGTATCACTATTTGGTATATTTAATGAGGCAAAATTGGAGATGCCTGGTTTTGTTGTAACTGGTGACTTTTTTCAGTATTATCTTTCCATTTATTAAAATGTAGGCCATAGATACTGTAATACAAAATTTTAATTTTGATTTACAAAAACAATACTGCAAAAGAGTAATATTTAAGCGAGCTTTAAGATTTTTATTTGATCTTCCACCATAGATTAGCATAATGGTGTGCCACTATATTAAACGTTATGGCATTAAAATATTTCTTTATCAATGACAGTGGTAAAAAATTTACTGTATTGATCGCACAAAATCACACAAGTTTAATTTGTTTATTATAGAAACCACTAATAAAGAACACATTGCATCTTCAATATTGTTTAAAAATATCTACTGCATCGAAGATGTCAATAAAATACCCTATCTCGTTTTCCTATTATCCAAAATATTTGAAAAAGACTGAATTTTGCTATCCTAAAGTTCGTTATTAGTTTCTATAGGCGACGAAAATAGATGCAAAGATGCATGATGGCGTTATTGTTTATTTTACGTCGAAAGATAGGTGGCAGTATCATGAAACGGTGTAGATGAAGACAGAGAAAATTTTCAAAATAATAAAAGAAAAGTTGTACTCTGCTCTTTTTTCAGAACACTGAAAAAGTGGTTCGGCATATATTGAATTGATTATAACCTGAATGATTGACCTTATTTTGATGATCCTTTGCCATTTACGATGAGATTGTACATGCTTTAGTGGAAAACGATTCAATAATTACTGCTGAACAGATTTCTGAAAGTCTGAATATTGACAATGCGTCTGAATTTTGCTATTAAAAAACATGGATTCAGTTTTAAGCTTGAAAAATGAATGTTGCATCCTTTAACGCATGACACTAAGTTAAACCGTATTTATGTTGCATTTCTCTGCTTAGATGCCGTAAAAAGAAACCACTTTAACCAAACTCAATAAAAAGGCATTATTTTTCATCGCAACCATGCCAAACCACATATTGTCTAAATGACGTTGTGGAAACAGGAGTTAAAAACAAAAAAAAAAAACTCTTCAGCATTTAGAATATTCTCAGACTTTGTTCAAATTTATATTTGTTCTGGTCTTTACGACTGCCAAAACTACTTTTTTGGCAACTCTAAAGCCTTATTAGTTTACTTTATGACAAAGTTATACTGTGTATTATAACTGGTAATTAGTAAGACATTTGAAACACCTATACATCATCATAAAATTCTGTTATCATTAAAAACTTTTTCTACTGTTGTACTCAATTTCCAGTAAACTTTAGTCTCCACTTTTCAATTCATTTTAATAAAAATTTATGAATAATTTAATATGGCGCCTTTCTATGCAATAGAGCTCAATAAATTTCTTTATAGTATAGCAAGTTCTAATTATTTGGAATTTTGCAGTATTGTTTGCAAGCTAGAGTATATCACAAACGATCGAGGCCTCAGTGAAAGTTCATCACACACTAATTAAAGTGCATACCAATCCCAGTAAAATCTTTTTGTTGAGTCGGTATAGTATAACGTCAGATAAATAACTAACAGTTCAATGATCACTTCTAATAATAAGCAAAGTCGACAGATGGGAATTTCTGCTTAGTTGTACATTAGTTTTACCACCCGTCTCTCTCTCTGTTTACTATCTTTCACCAATTTTACGTTAATATACTGATTTCCGAGATATCCAGAAAGGGTAGTTTATTAAACCATCAATTAACATTTAGATGGAATTGCTGGTCATTACCACTTGTTTAGATCTTCTCCTTAGTGGCAAAATTGAAAGTGCTTCTACTAGTTCTTTTTAAGCACCGTGAAATAAAGGAAGAATGGCGTAGCTTCTGGGCGTTGTTTTTAGGGTTAGTTGAAGGAAATTCTACCTCTACAGTATCACTTCTTTAGTCAGTATTAAGTCAGGGCAAGAGGTAATCCTGAGTTCGTTGTGCAACGGATTGTTATTAAGTTTCTCCTGATAGAGGGCTTAGACGGTCCGAAATTTTGAGAAGATTTAAGAAACAGTTTGGGAACAAGGCTCAAGTGTACGCATAGCATCAATAATTTTTAAGAGGACAACAAGTAGCAATGGAAAATAAAGATCGACAAGTCACAAGAGGACTAGTGTGACTAAATGTTTCCCTAAAAAAGATCGAATCAGCAGTGAAATTCATCAACGATACATTACAGTCGATGGAAAATTTAAAAACTTATAATTGCTCTATACTGTTTAAGCAAGAAATTCTAGAAAAAAGAAATATTTATTCGAGTTTATTAAAGCCACCAACTATTCTCTTTAGAGAACAAAAGTTTCCTCACCTATCAGAAATTCCAGAGTATTTGGGTAGGAAGTAAACAAAAAAATTTTCTTCAAGAAGAAAATAATTTAATCTAACTACTATAATTTCTATTCCAACATGAATTACCAGTCTAACGTTTCCAAGCATCAGGATATGATCTACCAAAGAGAAAAATGCTCAATAAACTTACTTTCACGCAGCTCTTAAATGATAGTTTGCACATTGGGCATTTCTCTGCTCATTGTGAAAGTGGCTCAAATTGTTCTAATTTTAAAACCAAAGAAACCCTAACAGCTTAAAATATTTTCTCTGTATTATGTCCAAGGAGTTTAAAAAGTTGATACCGAACAGACTTCTACCAATCATTGAGAGCAAAGAATCAAAACCTGATTATCAACTAGGCTTCAAACAGATGCACTTTATAAATGAACAAATTTGTAGTGTTGTTTAAAAGATTCATGAAAGTTATGAAAACAAGCAATAGTGCTTTGTTCATGCGTTCGACAAAGTGTGGCATATTTGTTTCTTATTTAAGTTACGCAATCTTCTTCTTATAAACTACTTTTCCCAAAATCCTATCTCTATAACAAACATTTCCTGACCAAGTTTAAAAGTACACAGATCCTATAAAAGTTGAGGTATCCCACGGTAGTGTCTTTGGACCATTACTATAGCTATTACACACTGAAAATCTTTCTATAACACCAAATGTCGCGATTACAACTTTTGCAGATTACACCGCAGTCTTGGCTTTTGATAATGATCTAAAAATTATTTTACAACTATTACAAATTAATTTAACTAAAATTCAAACATGAAAGAAAGCAAAAATTAAAATAAACAAACATATATATTTACTATATGAAGAGAAACTTTCTTCTGTCTTAGATTATATACTGACAGGAGGATTAGACGGCGAAAACATACATGTACCAAATATAAACAGCTAAGACTAACTCTGGCTGCTTTAAGGTAACTTTAAATTCACCATTAAAAACATACTCCTAATCTAAAAAGTGTTAGAATCGTTCACCTAACCTTTAAACAGTAAATTAGAATAAATATTAGTTTAATTCTTGCTGGTAATCCCGGCCTGGAAGCCTGCTGTAGGCGCTATTGTCTTCTATCAGCCCTAGCAAATTATCTCTACCAACAGGTTCGGTTTTTGTTATAATATATAAATAGTCCGTAAATAATAACTGCAATATTGAATCTACCATTACATCGTTGTTGATGCCAGAACCCGAGGTCCATGTCGTTTAATTATTGAACTTTCCACGTTAAAAAAGAGAGCAATTTTAAATCTGGGTAAACCTGTGTAGAACAGCGTTTTTATATCAAAATGCCAAAGAATTCCGCAGAGAGTTGCTAGAGCTCTTCCATATCGAACAATTGTGAGGTGGGTAGCAGAGTTTGAGCGTGACATATCGTCCCTAATATTCACAGGTCGCATATTTACAAATTTTTAAAGTTGAAAGAAAAATAATTTTTAATTTAACCTATTTTAACATTTTAATTTACCCTAGACTTTCACTTTCAGAAGACCGGGGTAAAATCTGCATCGTTTTCTCTCTGCAAAGAATACTTCACAATATTTCCTTGAGTGTATAATACTTCTGTTATAAAAGAAACTAAATCTATTTTTAATAGTACTACTATAAAAGTATGGATAATTGAGGCTACATAGCCCGTATGACTGAAAATAGATCGTCCAAAAGGTTATAGAGTACACTTAGCAAAATCAAAAAAAGTAGGCCACCAACTAAATGAAACAATGATAATATCAGGAAATTAGATATCATAGTATAAGACAAAGAACAACGATGGGTTTTAAGGGAAAGATGATAATGGCAATTAGAGTTTGGCTGCCTTCGTACCGTTTAGCTACCGTGTAGCTTCAAAACTTCATTTAAATTTGATTTTAACTTTAAGTTTATAGCCAATAATATTAAAATGCCTTTTAATCTTGAATTAAACTAATGATATCTTTCCATAATGAGAACTGCCTAAATCTGACTAGAACAGAAGGAAATCTTTTTGTTTAATAATAATCTGCAAAAGTCGCTTTTAACCACATTTTCCTAGTAAGTGAAAAGAAAGGGCAATTTCCAAGAAGTACATCGTCTGCAAGTAAAAATGCTTGTCAGGCGATGTACTTCTTGAAAATTGCCCTTTCTTTTCACTTGCCCATATTTTTTGGAATACAAAGTTTTATACGTTGATTCTTCACGACTTGACTAAAAGAACACACATGTTAGAGCTACATTTTCTACGGAAATTTCTGGACTATAAAAAGCTTTTCTCATGTTTCAATAACATGAATTAGTTGGTTGTAACTTCAAATATTTTTAAAATGTTAAATATTTCATAACATTTGATGCTGTCAGTTCTTTGATTACACAGAGTGCCCCAATTAAATAGACCCCCTATCAATGAAGCATTGCGAAGCATTCTATTTGAAACTGCGAGACATTGCCTTAAATTTCCTTCTTTAGCTAATTATTTTCTGCTGCTTGTTAACACATCTTGTATATGGGGTGTCTTAAATTGCCGTATTTTTTAAATAACATAGTAGTTCCGTCTTCTTTTACTCCCATTCATCAGTAAAGACTTTTTAATAAAATTTATATCTGTACCAAATTTTGTAGATTAATAACTTTGGACGTGTTGAGTTTGGTATTAACCAGTCAAACTCAAGAAAATGTCAATTGTCAAAGATAAATGTCACTGTGCTAAATTTACACTGCTATTGTGTATAGCAGATTAAAAAAAGATTTTAAGGTTCATCCTTATCTTCTTCTAGCTTTAAACGAAACAAACTATCCTTTACGTTTTGCTCTTATAAAAAAATCGGTAAACTTGAACACGTTACTATTTACAATGGCCGCCCCTTTTTATAATTTTGACGGCTACATAAGTAAACACAACTATTGACATAGAATGAAAATAATGATTTTGTAATAAACCCTGACAAAGGCTTTCTTAATAGTAATAATATATGTAGTGTAGTAAAAATAAATTAATAACAAATTTTATAATAACAAATTTTTCTGTTATATGTATTATATGCTTTTTGTTCTGTTTGTTATAACATACTTAAAAAAATATTAAAATTAAGTGACTTTAATATATTAACAAAATAATGAAAACTCAAGCTCAAAAATTGTTTATTCTTATCATGAATAATAATTGCAAAAGCTTTCATGGCCAGAATGTTGTAATGTTATGTTGGTTATTCGGATAAAATTTATAAATTTTAAACGTAGACCAAACGTCACGTTTGTATAATTAGAGTCAATAGCAGTTGCAGCGACCATAAATTTAAAACCCACCGCCTCTAAAAAGAGAAATGTTCATTATAAATAGTTCAACTGCATTTGCTTATTCATTACAACATTTTGAAACTAAATACAGCATTTTTCAGTGATAAAGTGTTTGCTCTAGAAGTTTACGTCATAAATGAAAATTGACAGCAGAAATGAATCCCGGATATAAAAGAAAGGCAGAGGGAGCGGAAAAAGAAGAAATGAAAGAGAAAGATAGGTAGCGAGAGGTAAATAAAGTAGAATAATGTTATAACATATTTGGCTATGTCAAATAATAGATTCTCTTCAAGCCATTTCAGTACATTTTAAATGTTCGTAGCCTCCATAATCTATCGGATTGAAGGCTTTGTTCTGTAGAGCTATATATAAGTATTAGTTACAGGGGTTGAGGTAAGGAATGATATTATAAAATGTCGTATGTATCAAAGAAGCTGTGCATTCATAGTGTGTGTCCAAAATCCGAGATGGCTTTGTGATGTTCTGTATTTGCACAGAGAGCAATGTTAAATTAGATGTCAGTCAACCGCGGGTGGAAAATCTGAAATATACAAATGAAAGGACAAATAATTAACGAAATGTAGGGGCATTTAACAACACATCTACATTGACCTCCTCATGTTTATTCAGGTAGGTGACAACATTACAGGTTTTATATCACAGAACCTTCCTGTCCGTTGATGGTCGCTGGCTCGCGTCCTCACTGTAACTCTATAAAATAGCATAACTGCCTACAGTTTCTACCAACCCTCTGAGGCATTCTCTGGTATTTCTGCCATAGAGAACGGCTATTTTGATATACGAACGCTGTCCTACTCGGGTCACATCCATTCTGCAGGGCGGTTAACTGACACGGAGCCATCTTGTGTTCTGGACTCGAGACATATAATATTTTGTTACCATCCCTTACCTTTGAAAAAAATGGTTGCCATTACTTATGCCTCAAGCCTTGTATATACAAATGCTCTTATAATAATACATGATTTTAGAAGAAAAATCTTGTTACCAATCTTCCACAGCAAAACTGGTTCTAGATGGTTACTTATAAAATTACATTTTTTGTATTTCTGATTTTATTTTGTATGACATGCTTTCTTTTTAAGGTTGTGCTTTAATTATTAATAAGCAAATAACTAAAGACTAAAAATCGCACGTGTGTAATTAATACGAGGACTTTCAAAAAGTGTTTACAACAACTTTACTGATAAAATATGAAAATACGGTAGGTAATTTCTATAGACCTGAAATGATTTCTACATTTCTACAAAATTATTATTCTTGGGTAGATACGTTCATCAACATTAAACAAGATTCTTCATCTCATTGAAGAAGGCAACAGGTACTTGACCGCTCAAGAGAACCAGTTCGTCTACAATTGTTTGATATTGTTCATCAAGAGCTAACTACATAGAACCTGATCATGCAGATGTTACGATTGATTTTTTTCCTTTCACACTTCTTGCCTATTGCCTAAGTTGGCATCCACATAGTCGTAACTATAGGCAACAAGCATTTCATGTACCACGAAGCAATATTAACAGACTTATAGGCTAAGAGAAAAGAGTTTTTAAACACCCTCGTAGATTATAACTTAGTAAATTCAGTATTAGCAAATAACACAAATTCAAACGTTTTTAAAAGTCTAAAAAATTGATACTAAGAAAATAAGAGATAAAATTTAAAATTTCTTTATTAGGGAAATCGATTTGTATGTAGTAATTAATAAGAAGTAAAGTTTGCAATCACTTTCACAATGTGCACAATTCTTCACTTGTTGTACCGATGTTGACATCAACAAATTTTTTTATCTGTTGCCTTTAAACAACTCATACGTATG
This sequence comes from Sinelater perroti, assembly GCA_036346155.1. Lineage (NCBI taxonomy): Eukaryota > Metazoa > Arthropoda > Insecta > Coleoptera > Elateridae > Sinelater > Sinelater perroti. The sequence goes on from JARFIY010000201.1 coordinate 2,252,813, forward strand.
CAACATGCTGTAAGTGATACCTTTATTGACCACTAATTAACAGCAATTACCTAAAATCAACAATTATACAAATTATATGTGCACTGCAATGTCTGCCGCGGCGATGCATATCTAAGCAGATCTCATCGTTTATTTTACCAGCAAATAGTTTCGTGTCGAATTTTTGATACGACACGAAAACTGGCCACGCAATACTCACATTTAGTTTTGTTTAAAACTCGTTTTTAATACTCAGATAATATTCAAATTATTTTTGTGTCCCCGATTTGTACGATTTCGTCAACTGCAGAAACTATTTATGTTATAAAACTGAACTAGGCGAGTCGTTATTGCAAAACAATTTCTATAAAAAATTAGTAACTGTCACACGATCCAACAGTTCAGTAATTTTGTGCTGAAAGTTATTTTTTTAAATTGAGTGGGCTAATGTGAAAGAAATGTAAGTATTATGTAGTTAATTTGCGCAGGACAATTGAAATTTTCCTGATTTTTATCATTGATAGGATGCATTTTCTAATAAACTCTTCGAATTCTCTCGCATTAGGCTCAATTGCAGCCAAATCGGCTTTTCGTATGTCTAAAAGGACATATTTAATTTTAAACTTATTCGTGATTTAACTCTAGATTTGGCTTTATTGATATTCGGATAAGACGGACGCCTCTGTAAGATATAATCTCAAAATGGTCGAGCGGAAAACATAATTAAAAATCGGCGATTATTGGACATTAAATTTTTTAGTTACGTGAGATAAAGTGTATGCGATATCGTACAAAAGTATGTAGCTTTGGAGAAATACAAAGTTTTGCTATAGAATTAGGCCCCAGCAGTCGTTCAAATAGCTTACGAGCTTATTGCGGATTTTTATGGCGGAAGTGACCACGATCATAGAAACCGCGTCCTCCACATCATCCGTACATTTTATAACAAAAAGGAGCATCGGTTCATAAGAGCTATTTAGCATATTGTGCTCTCATAATGGACACAACATTTTGTAATAAAAAAATAATTTTTTTTTAATAAAGATTATAAGTTACAGAAGATAGTATGTAAACTATACTTTATAGATTATAGACTATAATAAACTAGATATTATAGACTACAAATTATAGATTATAAATTACAAACTATAGAATATGGATCGTGTATTATAAGCTACAAACCATACACTAAACCATATACCATAGAGTATAAATCATATATTATAGACCATAAACTATAAACCCTAGACCCCTACTAAAAATTTTTTTTTTATAAGTCATCAAAATATATAAAAAACCACAATAAAAATAGAGATTTGGAAATAGAAATATAATCAAAACTAAATGATAGTTTCAAGTTTATTAAAAATATTAAAAAAAATTAAAATGTACCCAAGGACTCACTAGTCCTGTAGATTACAAGCTACAGATTATAAATCATAAATTATTCAAAGAATTACAATCACAAGCAACAATATGGCAATAAAATCATTCAAGAATAATGTTTTATCGGGAAAATATGGATATAAAAGTAAGTTAAAAAAAACAAATAAAAAAATGGTATATTTATAAAAATAAAATGTAGTAATTATTAAGAACATGTTATATTTGTGATCATTGAAAAAGGTAATAAAGAACACAATAAAAATCCAGGAAAAGAATAATTGGGAAAGAACTGCCATGTTTTGTATTAAGAAGCCCGTAAACTACAAACTATATACAATAAACTATAGACTATACAATGCAAATTATTGCAGACTATAGACTATAGATTGAAGAATTTAGACTATAAAATATAAATTATATACAAGAAGCCATAGATTACAGTTTATAGACTATAAGCAATAGTTTATAAACTACAAACTATAGTTCATAGACCATAGACTATAGATCATAAACTATAAACCACAAACCATAGATCGTGTATTATGGACTATAAGCTATAGTTTATAGGTTATAGAGGGCGGCGCAAAAGAAACGAGCTGATTTGAAAAATTTATAATTTCTTTAATTTAGCTTTTTCTCTTTATTTTTTGATCTTGTAGAGGAGATCTAGAAGATTAATTATAAAAAGATGTAGCAACTTTTCATAATAGCGACTCAACGAGCTTACTATTGCCATTTCAATGTTAAAGACCTGCTTTTCATTCTATCGAATATTACAGAAAGATTTAAGATCGTTTCTATACAAAATTTAACTCGTTTAAAATTAAAGCTGAAAGACCTCAAATAACGCTTAAATTGTGCTGTGCAGTTTCAAGGATTAGCCCGAGAAAATAAAGACTTTATCTATCATTTATGATGAAGCTTACTTTTACCTGAATTGCTATATTAATAAGCACAACTGTCACTCATAGGAAAGTTAAAATTCCAAGATTACTCATCCGAGAGCATTACATCCGCACAAATGCATAGTCTGGTGCGATGTGACATCCCATAAGATTATTGGGCCTTATTTATTTGAAGACTATGAGAGGGATGCCGCAACTGTAACTGCTGAGTGATACCGGTATATGATTCAAACGTAATAAAATGATGTGGTTCCAATAATATGGAGCTCGAGTTACTGTGGACTTTTTAAGGAATATTTCTTATGAAAGATTTTTGGGAAATTCTGCAATCAACTGACCTGCCCGATCGCCGGACTTAATAGACCCCTGACTGTTTCTACTAGAACTACTTAAAGGGTAAGTTTTTAGAGTTAAAAGGCAATATTCGTGGGGAAATTGAGACTTCAACTCCAGATGTTCTAACCGAATTTATAGAAACTGCTCTAAAGGGGGCAGAACTTTGTGAGAGAGAAAAACCATAGACCATAGATCAAATTTTATAGACAACAGGCCACAGGCTATAGATTCTTGATATTAAATAATAGGTTATAGGCCGTAGATTTTAGACTACAGACTAGAGAAAGTTAAAGAAGCAGCAATTGATGTTGCAGATAAGTTTGTTGACGAAAACCGATCTAGAAATTATAATTTTTGTATTATCAATTCCTTAAAATGTTTTTCTGTTGCATTACAAATAGTATAATATATTGGGTGTTTTGGTAAGCCCGATAGAACTTGAAATTGTAAAAAATAACACAAAAAATTAAATTTTAATCAAAAAAAGTTTTTATTCGAAAGATCAATACATGGCATTAACATTTGAAAATGATTTCGGGCATATGGCCACCGCGGCTGTTCTTGACGCATTCTGGATGTCTAATTTTGGGCCACTTTTTCGAGCATTGCTGGCCGTATGTCACGAATAACACGAACAATGTTGGCCTCCAAGGCGTCGATTGTTGCTGGTTTATCAGCATAAGCAAGTGATTTCACGTGGCCCCACAGGAAATAATCGAGAGGTGTCAAATCGCACAACCTTGGAGGCCAATTGACAGGTCCATTTCTCGAAATCAACTTATCGCCAAATTTTGATTTTAATAAGTCGATTGTTGCGGTTGCCGTATATGGTACGTAGCGCCATCCTGTTGAAACCACATCTCGCCCGGATCAATGTCATCCATACTTTCAAACAAAAAAAATTGATCATGGTGCGGTAACGATCTCCATTGAGCATAACGCGAGCTCCGGCTTCATTTTTGAAGAAATAAGGTCCGATGATGCCACCAGCGTGTAAACCGCACCAAACGGGACTGGATGTAATGGAGTCTGTAGGGTCTGTTGTGGATTGGTTTCACTCCATATGCGGTAATTTTGTTTATTAACAAACCCGTTAAGCCAAAAATGAGCCTCATCGCTGAACACAATTTTGCGATAAAACATCGGGACAGTTTCCAACTGCCCTAGAGCCCAATCGGCGAAAGAACGACGCATATGATGGTCTCGTGGCTTTAATTCCTGCACCAGCTGGATCTTATAGGGGTGTAGGCCAAGATCTTTGCGCAAAATTTTCCACGTAGTGGACGGACAGAGCCCCAATTCCTGCGACCGACAACGAATCGATAAATTTGGATCTTCTTCCACACTTTCGTTTACAGCGGCGATATTCTCTTCACTACGCACATTCCTTCGACGTGTTGGTGTTATTGCATCATTTGGAGAGTTTGTGGTATGAAATCTATCCACAGTTTGACGCCATAAAAATTACGAAGTCGTCTATAAGTTGCGCGAATCGATGACTGATTTTCAAAGTAAATCTGGATAATTTAGTAGCTTTGTTCAAACGTCAATCTATTCATGATGATTTGCCAGAGTATACTGATCATAAATGTCAAAAAGTGAGAGCAGTATGACAGTTAACCCTTTCGTAAGTTCTATCGGGCTTAAAAAACACCTTTTACAATACAAAGGTGGGGACGTGGTGGTTCAGATGGTTCAACAAGTTGGCTCTGTCCTCTAGCCGGCGCGCGCGTGTTCGAGTCTTGCTCATCCTATGGGTGTGGGTGAATGTCCAAGCATTTAAGTGCATGTTAGTCGGCACAATAAGCCCTTGAGGCTGCAGTGCGCAAAAAAGGTAAAGGAGTACTAGTAAGAAATGTACATGTCTACACAATGAATTTTGCAGGCGACCAGGTAGCTATCATACAAAACAAAAGAGTATTAAATTAAATAAGGAAATAAATTTAAAAAGTATATATAACAACAAAAATATAACGATATATATAATAAATAAAGTAAAAGCAAAATTACCATAGTAAGAATAGAGTAAAAAAAACATATACTGTGGTAATAAATGTAGGCAAAATCAAAATGAAGAAATTAGAGAATTAATGTGCAATACGACAAACATTAGAAATGCTTGTGATAATACAAATAAGCATTTGAAAAAACCTGATAATAAAACATAGCTCTATAGAGTAACGAATTAAATATATATTGAGAAAAGAAAAAGGAACACAAATAAATAAGGTAACGCAAGTGATAAAAAGAGGAGATAAAGAATGATGTAATATCAGCCTACAATTATTTAGACATATTATACATTTATTATTGACGTCACGATTTTATTTTAAATTTATATATAAGCAAAAAGTATTAAAAGAATAATACCAAATATTTTTTTATTGTTAGAGATGTTATGTTTGGCTGGGGTTTACGGACAACGATTTAAAATGAAAATCTCATCTAGTATACCGATTGGGCTAGTCAAAAACGCGAAATCTTAAATTCGCGAGTTTGATCTTCGAAGCGAGAAAAAAATTCAGCGCTAGTTAAAGAAAAAAAAAATTATCGCCGAATTCATGGCCGGAGGTTAGGAACAACGATTTTAAATACAAATATTATCTAGCGTACGCATTGGATCCCCTTGTATACAGGAATATTGAAGATCTTTTATGAAAAAAATGTTTATACAATTGAGGCTTTATTTCCTTTTTGTACAACTTAGCCTTTGAAAGAAAAAAAACATGTGATCTTGTCTTCCTTTGTTGGAAGGGTAGTGGTGTCTTGAGTTAAGTAAGGAGCTTGTTTACAAATTTAGGGAAAAGGGGGGAGAGTTTATACAACAAGTGAAACGAAAGCGCAGTTTTAAATTTGCCGAATTCTTTACTGTTGATTTTGCTCCGGAAAAATGAAGAAATACGAAGGGGCTAGCATATACGTAAATACAACTAACGCTTCAAATAAATATTTTGTTACTGGTTTATAGGACCAAAGGTTGTTTCCCAATTGAGAAGTAGTTCTCTTAATTGTTCTATGTTTAGAAAATTGTTTATTTTTTGATTAGTTTATGGAGATCAGTTTGTAGAGTTACTTTACCGATGCTATTTGCCTGTCTGTAATTTTTTGGAAATACTTTATTTTCAACAAGTTTAGCGAGGAACATTAACAAATTTACATTGGTTTCGCGTCATTTGGCTCAGTATCACAAAAACGACATGTTTATCATGTATATCAGTAAAATGCTACAATAAACTAAATTGTAAAAGCATCAGTACATCGCTTTGCTGACTAGTTGCTAACATTTTAATGCTCAAATAATGAGAAAATAATTACCACATCTAACTATAACATCTCTGACGTAACAAAGCTCGTTCAGCTGTATATATTGAAAAACGTGGGTATTATTGCAATCAACCTATTTACGGCGCGCTCTTTTGTTGCCGTTGCAACATGAAGATTTATATAATTATTTTGGTGCTGATGTCAGCTTTCATGGCCCGTATCTGCATAAGATTGCACTTTGGAAACCAGGTAGGTCCTTTTGAATGTTTTTGTAGGAGTTAACTAAGTATTTTAAGAAAAAAGCCAGACTTGAGAGACTGAACAACACTTGCGGGGTCCGCAACATTCCCATGGTGTTTTCTTATACGAGGATGACGGGCCACGACGGCATGCTCATAATGAACAGTACCGTCACAGTTAGGAGAGATATCGTGGCCGACTTGAAGGTGAGTAACTAGGGTTCGATCGGAGGAAATGTAATGACAGGGCTCTTCTCGGAGATGTTCCTCAGGCTCGAAAGGTGCCACAATAAGGAGAACCTGGATACGTGCGAACATTTTTACGACCATCACACGAATAACTATTGCGCCCTGCTAGCTTCGGATAATGCCATGTGGAGCTCAGTATACCTGGCTTACAAGCCCAGATTTAAGTGTCCGTTTAAGAAGGTACGCCAAAATAAGACACCTACAAATATGTTCATCTTATTATTTTATTATTTATTTAGAATGTGTATCGCATGATTAATGGGACTATAAACTTGGCTGAGTTTTTGATGTTTCCAATTGAATCTTGGTACTGGCGGTGCAAGGTAGAGATAAGAGAGAAGATTTCAAACAAGCTTGTAATGTGCCTACAAGCTGATGCTCATATTAGCATATAAGAATATGTAAAAAAGGGGTATATAATTAATAATTTGTCTAATAAAGGACTCTAAAGCAAACGCTAAAGTAGTGTATGCTGCTAAATATATTGTATAAATTTAAGAACGAGGGCACAAACGCAAATGTATTATATTTAACAGTTATAATTGTTCTACACAAATTATAGACAGTCATTAATAATTGATACATTTTTAAAATTTTACGGTAAAAGATTTTAGCTTTTATCTCAAGAAATTACAAAAAAATATTAGAAGGACAAGTATAAAGTTATCAAATGTCGTATAAGGAAAGACAAAAATAGCTATGAAAGATCTTAATTTTTTTGTGGTATTGCAAAAGTAAATTTTGTCATGAATATAATTTATTTTCTTTACAAATTGGACACCCTCAACATAGTTGGAAGTAAAAATGTTTTATTATTCCCAAATTAAGTGATTGATTCTTATATACTAGTTTTTTTTAAATCATGTTGTTTAACTTGGGGTATTTAAAAAGTTCTTCTTCTTCTTTATCGTTTCCCCGTAGATGCCATTATAGCGTTGGGGTGTAGTTGGGATCCTCTATCCATCTTCTAAAGTTGTTTCTGTGCCTTACCATGTTTCTTATTTCTTGTATGTTTTTTCCTCTGTTGTGTATTATTTCTTTTAGATTATCTTCCCACTTTATCCTTGGCCTGCCTCTCTTTCGTTTTCCGATTATTCCTATATCCATTATTTTTCTGGGAATTCTTTCTTCTGGCATTCTAAGTAGATGTCCATACCAGCTCAGTTGTTTATTTTCGATTTCGCTCACTAATGGTATTTGTTCTAGATCATCTCTTATGCTTTTATTTCTTATTCGATCTCTTTTAGTTTTCCCTTTAACCTTTCTCAAATATCTCATTTCTGCCGCTGTAATTTTTGACTTATGTTTAACTCTCATCGGCCATGATTCAGATGCATATGTGAGGATCGGTGTATATATGGTTTTATACATTCTTATTTTTGTATTTGTTCTTACTTCCTTTTTGCCTATGATTGTGTTATTGATTTGATAGTATATGTTGCTTGCTTTTTGTATTTCATTATCTATTGTTCCTTTTTTGGTAATGATGGTACCCAGATACTCATATTTGTTTACTGTTTATTTAAAAAGTTAATTTAAATAAATTTAAAACTTTATCATCTGCCGAATCTGTTGGATTAAACTTTGTCTAATTAAATTAAGAAATGAGGAGGGTAAAAGTAAAACGATCCTGAACGGGGTAAAACTTAAGAAAGTGGAAACAGATAAAATATTTATAATGATCTTGCAAAAAAAAAGAAGGATATAATCATAAAGGTCGGCTACAACAAAATAGGAATATATACAGTAAAGTCGAGACAAAATGAAAATAAGGAGCAACCCTAAGAAACAAATTAAAAATTGTACAAAGAAAAGGAGGACGAAAAAATAATAACCATCTAAGCAAAGAAAAAGACACGAGTTTCAAACAAAAAGTTAAGAAAAAGATTAAATGATATGAATGGAAAATAAAATATAAATAGCAAAAATCACAACAATAAACTAAGAATGTAAAAATATGACAAACAGGTACATGGAATTGCGGGCATCTTATGGAAAAATAAATATTAAAAAAATAGAAGGTACTAAGCTTAAGAGAAAGAAAAAGAAAAGGGGAATGAGGGTTGGCACTAATAAAAGGTTATGTTGTTAATCTACAGCTACTGCGCCAAAATGCCAAAGCAAAATGCGTTACTTGCAATACTAATAAAAATAACTTAAAGCATATAAAAAACTGACAAAAACTACAGGGAGAATATTAACCATATAACTAAAACTGGATTAGAACGAAATAAGAACCATAATAGTCACTTACAGGGCAAATCAATAAAGCAGAAAATTAAGAACGAGCTGTGGAAAAAATTGGCAGAAGAAATAGTAGGTATTAAATTTAGACTTATACTATAGGGAAACTTTACTGAGAATAACAAAGAAACAGAAGAATCAATTAGTACATAAGGTAAAATAGTTAAAAATAATAATAGCTCAAGACATAGCTCTCACATGAAATGAGCGATACTTGTCTGAAATACCAAGAAAGATAGCGATCTAATGTATCTACTACCAAATATGAAGTAAATCGATTAAGTAATTCCGGAGATATTGTGTCGACAGACACACATCCATACATACAGAGATAAACATGATCGTGATTGCATTAACTTTCGCCTACGCCTTATAGGCTTTCAAAAGTTAATAAGTGAATATTTCTGAAGAGAAATAAAAGACACGACTGAGATAACTTCTGGTATTATCAAAAATATGATAAAGCGCGAACACAAAATTTCAACAAAAGTAGAGCTGCAAATGGATACAATTAAAGAAAGTATAAGTGATACATCACTAGAAAAAAAAATGAAATATTAAAGATACAATAATAAAATTAGTAAAGTTGTAAAATTATAAAAGTAAACTGTACAAAGAAACACCAGTTGGTGGAATAAAAGCAGCAAAAAACAAAAATAGATAAATTATTTTAGCAATTTATATCAAATTTAAATAACAAAGAATAAAAATCAAAGAAATAGTAAACGATACGAAACGGCAAGATTGAAAAAATTTCAATATACAGATTGAACAAGATAGTTACGGAAATCAGAAATTATTTTACAAGACGACAAATAGTTTTTAGAGAAAGGAAACAGTATAAAAATTAAATATATCAAATTAAAAGATAATAATATATTAAACAAAGACAATTATGTAACGGAATGTTGTAAGAAACATTTTGAGAACTTATTGAACGCAGAATTAATGAACACAATAGAAAATGAATTGTAAAACACAGAGTACACAGAGAATTAGAAGTATAGTAAGCGGATAAAATGCTACAAGGAATTATAATAGTACAATGTTTTAAATAATTAAAAACTGAATGAAAATGGCATATAATAAAGCGTGGATGGAAGAAACGGACTCCAAAGGTTGGGAATTAGAAACGACATTGCTTGTACATAAAAAAGGAATAATAAAAAATAAAGAAATTACCGAAGAAATTACCTTATTAAGCGCAATAGTAAAATTATATGAAAGAATATTAGGATAAAAGATTGATATCGGAAATTGAAATACAATTAAATGAAATGAAGAACGAATTAGAGAGGAAACGGAAGTCCAGAACTATATATTTACAATAATATAATTGTTAGAGAAGAACATAATAGTACCATACAGGGTGCAATTACGGTTACAGATTACATATTTTTTTAAAAATATCTCTATTGCTTGGGGATAAATTATTAAGTCGAAGCTACAAAACAAAGAATAACAAATTATTAAAGAAAATTGTAATAGAGAAGGTTTTGTTTATTTTTAGTAATATAAAAATAAAAACATTTTTGACATGATCTTTCAAAAGTAATATTGTCGATTAATCTATTTTTGCAATGACTTCTTTAAAAAGTCTTCATTTCTTTCTGCTTCAGTTATCAATCTTCTTTGGTTTCACTTCACTCTATCTGTTTCCAGCTTTTATTTTCAGTCAGCTTTTTCAGTTTAGCGTAACTGGTGTACTGCATGCCATGTATCATTCTGAGATATACGAGGGTAAGGTGAAAAGTTCTCGGCCTGACAATGAAAGACTGCGACTTTCAGTTAAAAAATGATTTGATTTTTCTACACAATCTCCATTGACTTCAATACACTTGATTCAGCGCCTCTCCAACATCACTTCCTTCTCGGAAGTGAGAATCTGGAAGATTGTGAAAATATTCATCAACTTCTTCATTGGATGCAAAGCGCTTCCCAGAAACAAATTTTTTTAAGAATAGGGGGGATGGCCGAGCAAATCATACCCCAAATCCCGCAGTTTTCCCATTGCCAACGCAGGTGCGTTGTCCTGGTGAAAGATGATTTTTTTCTTGTTCAAGCCGCGAATTTTGGCATCCAGCTGGTTAAGAAGGTTGGAGTAATATTCGCCTGTAATTGTTCTGCCTTTTGCAAGATAATCAATTAACAGGATTCCTTTCGCACCCCAAAACACGCTGGCCACCTTTCCGGCAGATGTGATCGACTTCGCTTTCTTTGGCGCTAAACCACCGGCTTCCACCCACTGCTTGGACTGCTGTTTCGTTTCTGGCGTGTAGTGGTGGACCCATGTCTCATCCATGGTGACAAAGATTGCTGCGAAAATCGTTTATGCATTTGCTTTTGATCGGCATTCAGCAAATGCGGCACCCATCTTGCGCAGAGCTTTGGTATGCCTCAGTTATCTCACTCACCTTCACTCGCCTATCGCCCAACACGATATTATGCACTTTTTCGATGGTTTCCGGTGTGGTTGCGGTTTTTGGCCGTCCTTCACGTGGGTCATCTTCGAGGGATGTGCGACCACGTTTAAATTCAGCTGCCCACTTTTTAACAGTTGACATGGAAGGAGCAGAGTCCCCGTAAACTTTTGTCAACTTCGGATGAATTTCCTTAGGGTTTAATCCATCCAAAACGAAGAATTTTATAACCCCACGAATTTTAAGTTTATCCATTTAAACAAAAAACATGCAACATGTCTACTAAAAAAATTCGTGCAAACAAATTACTTGAGCGAACAAGTTGAAACTAGTCATACGAACTAATGACACATGCACCCAAGCAGGAAGCATAATTGTTTGCCGTTTGCAGCACCATCTCTGTGTCAGGCCGAGAACTTTTCACCTTACCCTCGTATACTACAGTCTTGGTCCTACTACAATTATTTTCAAGATCGTCTCTCTCAGGATGTGTTCCATTAGCGTGTATTTTCTATATTTTATGCTATTAATAATTCTCCCGTTCTTCTATGTTTTTCCTCTTATTTTTGCTTTACTAATTCTGTCTACACAGATCATCCCCAACATGTCTCTCTAATACTAGATGTCGGAAGCTTCAACTCTCTTAGTTTCACTGATTTCTGTAATTTCGTGTTTGATATTTTCTAATTTCCTACATTTCAGCAAGGCTTTTAAGTTCCCTGTCCTTATTTTTCTTACCTTTGGTGATTGTCTTCATCCAGAGATTCGTTAAGAAAAATATGTTTCTAATTCAAGAGATTATGTTAAAAAGTAACTTTCTATGTTTGTATCTTTATGATTATTAATAATAATTGTTTTTCACCCACATAATATGTTGGTAGTAATTCTTCGTATGCTCGAAGCGTTGTGCATTGATCCTTGTTGGGGCCTCTATTGTAAACATTCGTATTCATTAATGGTTTGGTTTTATTAATTTGTTTATTATTGCCTGTTTGTTTTAATTCTACTACAATCATAAGGAAAGGATCTTTGCAATATATTGATGTTGAAGACACTATGTCTCAATTTTTTTAGATTTTGTTGGTGTATTTTAAGTAAGGTATGTTTTGAATTACTACTACAAAGTTGTTTTCTTGTTTGGGATTATAAGTATAAAACTAGAAGTTTTTATCTTTAGAGTAAATTAGCTTAATGTGATTAAAAAAAAAGAAGAGAAGTTCATTCTATTGACTTCTTCTGTAAACATGGAAGGTGGCATGTTAATTGTTGGTGTTTCGTTTGACCTGTAAAAAATAATTGTTTGATTGACCAAAGGTCATTACTCCTTATTTATGGCACTTGTAGTTAAAAATATCAATTATTCCTATTCCTATTGGACATATTGGCTACAAATTATTTTGCGGCGAATAATATCGGTAAAAACGAGTGTTTAAATGCGAAATAAGTATAAAGTAGCGAGTGGATAAGTAAAACAAGTGTGACAAGAAACAATATACTAGTAGAAATTAAGGTAGGATTAGAATTAATAGCAGGGAAATAAACTTTGAGTCGAGGAGAGAGATAAGAGAAGGCAAACTTCGAGCGAGGTGAAGTGATAAGCGCGGTCACGGACGCGTATTATCCGCACCAAACGTAAACAACACACAGCGTTGGATTAAGGCAAATTTAAATCGCAGAGAAATAAAATAAAAATACATAAACATAGTGTTTAAAACTAGTGGAAACCAAATAAAACTCATACTACCATAAAAATAAAAGTGAAAATAAAACAAAAACGTAAAATAAAACACGGAAGGGACACAACTAAAGACTAGAATAGACCAACAAGAGAAGAAAGAAAAATATAATTATACACGGAGTTGAAGAAAGTTCAAAAGAAAGCGAACTCATACTAAAAGAAAAAACAAGAATGGTTCTAAGGGACATGGATCTGCCAACATCCATGGAAGACGAGGTAATGGATATTCGAAGAATTGGGAAACCACATGACAAAAATAAAGTCCGTCCAATCTTAGTTGAACTAAAAAACTGGACCAAGAAATTGGCAATCCTAAGAGCAACAAAAAAACTAAAGGGAACGAGAATTTATATAGAAGAAGACTACTCCAAAGAAATGCAAGAAATACGCAGGAAATTGAAGAACTACATGAAAGAAATCAGAAACAAAGGACATAATGTTATTATGAAAAATGATACATTAATAATAAATGGAGACCAATTCACACTACAACAGTTACAAATGGTAGAATCACCTGAACCGTCAGACGGAGATAACGCAAACAGACCAAAAACAACAATACAAACACTGGGAAACATGGAAGGAATACAGAGAAACACAGACTTAGATAAGAAGAAAGGAAGAACTGCCAGCGAGAGATCCCCAGAAGACCAGAACCAAGCCCTAAGAAACGAAGGTACGTCAGCGGAAGAGAAACTGTTGATGATCACACAAGTCAAAAGAACAAAAAACTAATAGAGCAAAATACAAGGGATAAACTGACGACAACAAAGGCAAATAACAAGGGTAACGAGTATAAGGCAAATGTAGAAAAAAAGTTAGGTTTAGTTTATAAAGACACATTAAAAATAAAAAGAAGAAAAAAAGGAAAGCAAATACTAGCGCAACAACCCTAGACACAAGAACCAGAACTGCTGGAACGTTAAAACTATGGCAGAAGTAACAAAAACGTACCAAATAGCAAACGAAATGGAAAAATACAAAATCAGTATATTAGGCATAGCCGAATCAAGATGGAATGGGATGGGTCAGAGAAAGTTAGCAGGCAACATTTCCATTATTTACTCAGGCTACGAAGATGAACAGGCACACAAAGAACGTGGGGTAGCAATAATGTTAAATAAAGAATCAACAAAAGCACTGTTAGAATGGGAAGGGGTATCAGAAAGGATCATATGGGCAAGATTTAGAGCAAAATTTAGGAACATAATCATAATAAATGTGTATGCCCCAACAAACCAGCAAGAAGATGAAGTGAAAGATATGTTCTATAACCATATATACACAATTATAACGAAACTAAAAACTAAATATACCCGAGATATTGTAATCATGATAGGTGACATGAACGCAAAAGTAGGAAGAGACTACGAGGGAAAGGAGAATGTAATGGGAAGACATGGAATAGGTGAGGCAAACGATAATGGCACAAGATTAACAGAATTCTGCGCCCTAAACAACCTAACAATAAGAGGAACTTTATTTCAACATAAGGGAATCAACAAAACAACTTGGACCTCACCAGATGGAACAACTCACAACCAAATTGACCATATCCTCATGGAAAAGAAATGGAGAAATACATTGCAAGATGTAAAAGCTATGAGAGGAACAGAGTGCGCATCAGATCACACGCTAGTGCGAGCAAAAATTAAAATCAGTATAAAAGCCAAGTATAAACTCAACCCAAAAAGAAGAAAACTTAACGTAAATAAATTAGACGCCCCAGAAATAAAAGAGAAGTTTAAAGAAGCGATAGAAACAAAAGCTAGCACTATGATGGACCCATCGATACTATCTATTGAAGAGATATGGAACGCTTATAAAAACACATTAAATGAAACAGCAATAGAAATAATAGGTTATAATGAAAGACACGATAAAACATGGATCTCAAATGAAACAAGAATGAAACTGAAAAGAAGAAAAACAACAAGAGCAAAACTCCTAATAGAGAAAAACCAAAACCAGAGGAAAATATGGCAAGAAAACACTATACAAAACACTATACAAAATAACAAAAAAACTAGTGGGACCAAACAAAATGACGTCAACCAAATTAAAAGGAAAAAATGGAGAAGTACTCTCTACACAAGAAGAAATCAAAAACAGATGGGTAGAACACTTCACCGAAATATACAAAGCATACGCAAAGACTAATAGAGAAATAGAAAACATAATAGACATACATGGAACACTGGAATTGCCTACAGAAGAAATTTCTAAAACTGAAATAAGGAATGCAATACAAACACTGAAAAATAATAAAGCAGCAGGGATAGACGGAGTCCAAGCAGAATTAATAAAAATACATCCAAATTACTCAACCGAACTACTTTATATACTACTAAACAAGATATGGACACAAGAACAAATACCAAAGGAATAGACAGAAGGTATAATAATAAAAATACCCAAAAAAGGAAATCGAACAATGTGCGAAAACTGGAGACCGATCACCCTGCTCAGCACAACAAGTAAAATAATAGAATAGTTCTAGAAAGATTAAGAAACCCTATAAATATAAAACTGAGAGACAATCAAGCAGGGTTTAGACCAAATAGAACATGTATCGATCACATCAATACCCTAAGAATTATCCTAGAACAAACAGCCAAAGTTGAAGAAGAAATCCTCATAAATTTCATCGATTTTCAAAAGGCCTTCGATACAATAGACAGAGAAGTAATGTGGAAAATATTGGAACAATACGGCATACCAGTCAAATACATTAAAATAATAAAACTATTTTACGACAACTCCACGGCATACATACAGCATGAAGGACAACTCACCCAAAAAGTTGAAATACAAAGAGGAGTGAGACAAGGCTGCATCCTCTCCTCTCCTTTTATAATAGTAATCGATTGGGTAATGAGGAGGACTGAAGACAAAAGAACAGGGATAAACTGGAATGTATTTGGCAAACTGGAGGACTTAGAGTTTGCGGACGACATCTGCCTAATAACAACAAATAAAAAACACATGCAACAAAAACTGATCAAACTAAACAACAATGCTAGGAAAGTAGGATTACAAATAAACTCAAACAAAACTAAACTACTAACCAAAAACGACATGGGGAATACAAGAATACAATTAGAGGGAAGAGATGAGAAATAGACGAATTCTGCTACCTAGGAAGCATAATAAGCATTAAAGGAGGCACAGAGAGGGATATAGAAAGACGCACAGGACAAGCACAGAAAGCCTTCAATTCACTATTTAAAATTTGGACGTCAAACAATATCAGCAGAAAAACAAAACTCCGACTCTTCCACAGCAATGTAAAAAGTACACTACTATATGGAGCAGAAACCTGGAAAGAAGACAGAAAACACTATAAGAAACTGCAAACATTTATAAATAAATGCCTCAGAACTATTTGCGGAATCTTCTGGCCAGAAGTAATCAGTAATGAGGACCTTTGGGAAATGACAAAAGAGGAAAGAATAGAGATAACCATAAAAAAGCGCAAGTGGAGATGGATTGGTCACACCCTTAGAAAACCGATAGGAAATATAACCAGGCAAGCCTTGGAGTACAATAGGACAGGGAAAAGAAGGAGGCAGACCAACTAATACTTGGAAAAAACAATTACAGAAGAACTAAAACAAGTAGACCTAAATTGGAACCAAGCAAAAGAATAGCAAAAGATAGGAAAAATGGAAGGAACTAATGGAAAGAATTGTGACAACGGAACGGACTCCAGACAGTGCGTGAGACTGGCTATCTCACCACAAGAAGTCTAAAGCTAAAGCAAATGAAACGCCCTAACAAGGGCGCCCTTTGCTCCAACAAAGGAGCTATATGATATATGATGATGATGATATATATATATATATATATATATATATATATATATATATATATATATATATATATCTTAGCATTCTTGAACGACAACTAAATACTCCAAAAGGCAAACGCGAATTTTAGTATCGGAAATATGAAACACATAACAAATATGAAATGTTTGCACAGGCATGCAAAACAGTTATAATGCGATCAACCATGGCACTGCTAGATAATTTCCTGTGTCAATAACTACTTTATGTAAGGTAAATAATTCCGGATAATGAAGTGAGATTACTACAGATAACGAGTTTATATTTTCACGAGCACCGGCAGCGCTCGAGTTAATTACGTCGTGCACTTATTCTACAGCATAAAGGGAAAGGACATCGGGACATGGCTTAATCAAGTACCAGGTGCTAGTTAACGTGGTAGTTAGCAAATAACTTCTCCAGTTCATATTCAGCTTCTTGGTCAAAATAAGATTTTTATTTCAATTGTTATTTTTGCTGTATTAAAAGTACTTGGACGCCTTTATTAAATTGCACTATTTTTTTATTGTCATTAAATGGTTTTTTATATTATTATGTGTCCACTTAATTCATTTTGGTTTTAGCCTAATTTTCAAGTTTGTCTGTTTCAGTACTGCCAACTTTTAATCTCGTAATATTTCTAGAGTAATATAAACTTTTCCTTAGAATTTCTCCAAAGTTCTTATAAAATATTTAACTAAAATTTTTCCAATACACATATCTACTAAATGAAGAACATATCCCAGATGAAGATTTTTTTGATAAACACAAATTAATTAAAATTTTTAATTTTAGGCTTTATCAAGTACCTAGAATTTGCAAATGTTTTCTATCTGAAGAAGTTTAACATTCCCTAGATTAGGTGTTTTAATTAAATTTAGTGCAGGCTTGATAATGTTATTTAAAAGGATGTGGCGCAGTATTCTTTCAGAGCTTTTAGTGTAACTTAAGGGGTGATGATTAAACTGGCCAACAGTTTCTCTACCATTCTATAGGAAAGTGCCAAAAGACCGTTACGTATATCTTTCCAAGATGGACTTAATATTTCATAGATGGCATTGTACATAGCTAACCTGCAATCCTGTTTTGTCTTTATCATTAATCTTATAAAAACATTATCTCCATTTTTCTGACGTTGAGAAAGAAGAGAAATGTATTCGGGGTGAGATTTCCGCATTTCAGAGATTTTAAATAATTAGCACATGTTAATTTAGCGATATAAGTTAACATGTTATGCGCAGAAAAGATAAAGTTTGCTGCAAAAATCATTTTCTGCAAAATTTATAGAAACAGCATAGGAGTAGTGCGTATAGTATATAATAATCCCCAGGAGGATTTTAACCAAAAAATAAGATGTTGGAGCCTTCAAAAGTGGTACAAATAGAGCTCCAGGTAAAATCTTCTAAAATGTTTCTCCAACAAAAAGAGTAGTTTGCATTTAGATAAACTAACTTTTAAACCGATGTTCTTGGACTTAATTATTAACGCCTCTACATTTGTAGGTACCGTTTTAGGATTCCCAGCTAGCACAACATCATTAAGATACCATAAACTGAGTTTTGACATCATTTGAAATTTTGGCATCGACATGTTCTGATAAGCTGCTCACAACTCTTTAGGGTTGTTAGGAATTTAGGGAGTGAATGTAATGCAATGTTATGCTTCATTTTGGTTATACGTAATTTCTTTCCTTCAAGTAGCGGGGTTTGGAGTCAAGTAAAACAAAAAAAAAATAGTTTTTCTCATGTGTCTTAACAGGCACCTTTAGGAATTCTACTTAAAACATTTATATTTTTTTTATATTTTCCAAGCTCTGCAAGCAAAAAAAATTCAAAAGATTCAGAAGTAGTATTGTCTCTGAAATAAAGATGGTTCTTCTCCAAATAGATGGAAAGGCTTTTGCTGATTTGTTACAAGTATCACAATATATCTAGGTGGAAGTCCAATGTTCATTCTAGGATACAAGAGGTTTGAATTGAATGTTTTAGTCATCAGAAGTAGAATTTTGAGTATTATAACACAGAATTTTTGCCTCTAATCTGTTAAAGGTTTGTCGATTCCGAACTAAAAGCGCGCCTTTTTGCGAATTTTCGGAACATCAAAGCTTTTATTTTCTAAGAGCTTGAAATGATTTATGCCAGGACGATTCAACTATATAGATTATAAAAAAAAGAAACAATCAATAGAATTACCTTAGAAGCTGCGGTTGACGCGATAGGAAAAGCTAATCTTGTAACCATTCCAAGTCTTCAAAAGCTTTGCGTCATTACCTTTCTCTTCTATATTAAAAACCACTGTTATTAGTTATATACTTCACATTTACATGATATAATAGAACAATTGATAGATATTAGAAAGATTTGCCTTCAAAGAGTTAAAATTATCAAAAAAGACGATATGTTAGGTTCCATTGACTAAGATGTTGTTCGAAAATATTTTTGCGTGATAAACAAAACATACGTGTCAATGATTATGCGTTAAATACTTCAGAAAATCAACTAAAAATAATAGGACTTTAGTTTACAAGTCAGGTAATGGCTGTTGGTATTAAATTATTTTCTTTGAAATTGGAAAGTAAAGAGAATACCTTTCACTTTCTTAATGTCTTGAAGATTTTTCAAATGTTATGTTTTAGTAGTACTTCCGACAGCGCACACGAAATGTCAGTTTGGCAGTAATATTTGAAGTGCGAGTTGTTATTGCACTAAAAATATTTTTTATTTGCCTCATTATAATATCGAAAGTGGATTTACCGTCAACATCTCGGGGTACGCGCTGTTCAAAGCGTCCGAGGACCGAATTGATTGATAATGACATTTATAGTGATGAAGAAGAAATACTTTCATTTGGAGACCTGGATAGTGCAAGTGAGTTTAGTGAAATGGACAATGACTCAATTAGTGACAGTAATGAAGAGACTGTTGAAGGAGATTTACGTTGGCAAAATTGCGATATTTTTAATCCCACAATATACAATTTTGACGATAAAAATTGTGGCATCTCGTATGCGTTTGAAATAGAAAATGAAGATAACGAGTACGAGAACTTTGTAAAGTATTTTGATGAGGATATAATGACGACAATTGTAAATGAAACTAATAGATACCATGAGTACAGTGCCGTAGACGATCCGGCCTCAAAAAGAAAACCATGGGTGCCCACCAATGTACATGTACAGCTTTTTAGGAATAATTTTATCGATGCCGCACATAAAAAAAACATAAACTTTCAGATTATTGGTCAACAGATCCAATTATTGTCAGTAATTTTATTAGCAAGTATATGATAAGAGACAGATTCACGCAACTGTTGCGTTATATACATTTCGCGGATAAAAATAGCCCTCCGCCCCCGGACCACAATGACAAATTGTGGAAAATACGAACTGTATTTATAGAATGGAATAGAAGATGTTCAACATTTTTCAAACCTTTTCAAAAACTTGTCATCGATGAATCGCTGATATTATTCAAAGGCAGCCTATTTGAAGCAATTTATTCCATCCAAGAGACATCGATTCGGAATTAAAATTTTTGTGTTGCACGATTGTAAGACGGGAATTGTTCTAAAGTTATTAGTGTACACCGGATCTGAAATTGACATTCTTCAAAATGATTCGTTGGGTGTTTCAGGTGCAGTAATAAAACAACTAATGGTGCACTTTGAACAAAAAGGGTATCTATTATACACAGATAACATAAGGTGGAAGTGGAATGTGTGAACGCAAAAAGTGCAGAAATATGTTGGCTCTTAGGTGGAGAGACAAACGTGACGTGCTAATGCTTTCGACATTTCATCAAGGAGTTATGAAAAATAGCGGAAAATTGGACGTGACATGCAATTAGCCACAGTAGAGTGTGTCCAAAAATCAATAAAGTGGTACAAAAAACTATTTTTTCAGCTGGTTGATGTCGCCATGCTAAATGCATATAATATGTTCCTCGTAAAAACTTCAATACGTTTGAACATCTTCATAAGAAAAGTTGTGCAACAAATTTTAGAAAAACACGAAACTCTGACTGGTGCTAGACCGGGAAGACAGAGTATGGAAGCTATAGATCGCTTAGCTGCAGTGAATTTCATGGAAAGACATTACCCCGAAAATGTGCCACCTACTGGAAGTAGACTAAAGGGGCAAAGAATTTGCCATGTATATTCTAATACTGACCGAGGTGCAAAAAAGCGGAAGTATGTTACAACTTGGTACGCTGAATGTAAAGTAGGACTTTGTATCGGTGAATCTTACAAAATATATCACACCAGAATTTTTTTTTGATGTAATAAAAATGTTACATAAATTGATTTCAATTTGCTATTTTGTAATTATAACTTTATTTAGATACGAGTTTTAGTGTGCTTATATGGATATTTTGTAAAATAAAATTTTGTTACATATTTGTTTTTGACAAAACATGTATATTTTCATATTTTTTACATTTTTATAGCTCCACTATAATTTGTAGGTCGTAAGCTAAATAAATAAATCTTCTCTAAACGTTTCGACAGACATGTTTTCCATGTATATAATTATCTTATTTTTTATTGTATTGTGTGTAATTCGTCTGAATATATGAGAATGGAGGGAAAGTGAGAATAGAAGGTGGAGATAGCGAGAGCAAGTTGTGGATCGGAGGAGAGATCTATATACGCATAGCTTGAATGTTGTATTCAAAATTATATTTTTTTACTTTTGCCCCCATGTAACAAACCCCTATTTATAAAAAAGGGTGTTCATATTGCAATAAATAAATATATATGTACCAAGGAGAGACCCAGATAAGAAGGTTGGAGGGACTAAGTTTCTTAGCAAAGCATTTTTTTATATAATGTGGAAGTGTAACTACATCAAAAGGGGGAGGTAATTAGCCCGTTAAGCCCCACCAATTTTGTTATTCTTATGTAAATAAATAATCACATATAGATAAGAAATGAAAGAAAAGGCATTTATAGAAGTTTTCTTTTTCTTTTGTTTTGCGTTCAGACAGACAAATTTGTGAATACATACCAGTAGCTAAAGGGTTAAAGAGAACTCAGACTACATATAATCTCTCTTATGTATTGTACAATCTTTATTGTAATGCTAGTTTTTTGCATTATTTCACTTGATACTTTTGCAACATACCTCGTATTATTATGTTATCTTATTATTATGTTATGCTATTATTTAACCCCCATCCTCCTTTTCTAATATTTTCATACAAAAGTGCAATTATACATATTTTTTAAATACTTATATTAATTTTATTATTATGCGGAAATATCACATTCACATCGTTTAAAGTTAATTTTTTAATCAAACAATTTTAACTTTTGCTCTGTGCATGTAATATATTAGAGTATCGCGTAAATGTCGTTCGAAACTATGCGTTAGCTGGGATATTTTTATGTAATCCGGCGATTGCTACATTTCTTTCTTTTTTTTTTGATGGCTTCCATTAAACTTTTAGCCTTTATATATATTTTTCTTCCATTTACGTAGTTTTCGTTTTTTATGTATTTTTGTACTTAATTTTTACTTTATTAACCTTTGTTTTCTTGACTTCGCAATTTATTCAGTGTCTTTCTATACTATTTTATTTTGTACTGTTATAACTCTTTATATAAATTCCACATTTTCACTTTAAAATTATTTTTGTTATTCTTTTAATGTCTTCTATTGTTGCAAATTTATCTGTGTTTAGTAGATATATAAAGTTTACGGAATCTTCTTTTATAACTTCCTTATTTCTTCTATTTTTAATGTACCCTTTCAAATTTTCTATTTTACTTTTCAAGTGTTACTTCTGCCTTCTTTCCATTTTTATTACATTTTGATTGCGTTTTCTTTCAGATTTATATTTTTACTTTTTTTAAATGTTACGTCAATGTTTTAGATTTCTTTGTTTCATGGCTTTATTCCTTTCTTAGTTAGTATTTTCCTCTTGATTTGCGTGGAGTTATCGTTGCCTTGCCTACCTTTATTTATATCATGCGGATAGTTTGTACAAAAATGTTATCACATTAAATTTTTTTTTGTAAAACAAACCAAACAACTATCTTTGGTTGATTATTCTAGACTATTTATATAGATAGATTTAATCTAGATTATTATAGACGCTTGGTGATGTTGCGGTTGTAGGCTTTGCTCGTCTAGTCCTTTTTGAAAACTTCTTTGTGGGTAATTTTTTATTTAACTTTAAACTATAGCTCTGACAATGTTTTGTATTATTTTTTTGTATTTAATGAAATTTCTATTTTTTAAATAATAAATTACTCGACTTTTGTAAAAACAATTTTTACCGAAAAATAAAGTACGTTACAAGAATCATTTTGAAGCATGACAGAGGGGTCCATTTTTAAGGAAAAAAACGCTGGTTCTTGGAGCCAATTGATGCCTTGGCGTTGACGACTAACTAATTTAATTCTATATTTAACCATTTGTTAGTATTTCAGTTCGATACGGGAGTGAGTGTTGTCATGGTGGAAGACGACGTGGTTCTTATTGCGCGGTATTTCGTTTTAAATGGTATAAGGACGTTCAAGCTAAGCCTGCTAAATATAGCTGTTATGTTTAACTGCCTTTTACCATTTCTATCCGGAATTTTCCACTCCTGACGCTCACCATTGTCAGTCCATCAGTAGCGGAAGCCGTTGGAGATAATTTTTCACTAAATAATTCCGTTCCGATCCCACCAAACACATTAATCTCTCGCAAAACACACCCCTATTTCCTTTCACGTTTTTGAATAGGAGTCAAGATTTGTCTTCTGTGATGAGATTGTTGAGGAACGGATTATTCTTATTTTTCTGGAAGAAATCGGCAAAAAATTTGTTTTTATTCTGTCAAATAGCTCGTGTGGTATCTGTCCGGCCAATTTCTATAACTTGTCGAGTCTTTTGAGGTGCTGGACCAGTTGACGTTGTTGAAGTTCTCAGTCAGTATTATGGTGATCAATATTTTATTCTCTTCTATAGTTTCCAAAAAGGTTTGGTCGGAAAAAACCTATGGTCGACTTTTTCTTGATCTAATCTCCAAGCCACTATCATCAGATTTAAAGTGAGCAAATAACTTTCCACATTAAACAGTTTATTGAGATTGCAACCTGACTGAGCGGCATTCCATCATTTCTCGACGTGTTAAATCGTAATACGACGAATATTTAGAATGAAACTTTCAATAAACTAAATATTATGTTACGCCATCTAAACTCCATTTTCAAACTGTTCAAAATTTACCATTTTCTTCTTTCAAACTTATTTTTAACATTTTTGCTTTGTAGTTTTTTTTAAGATCTGAAAGGAATTTCTTAGGTGAGTAAATTTAAACTAGGCAAACATTAAAATAAGCATCGCAATTGGTTGATTTTCTTTACTGCCCGTATTAATATTTGTATTTGAGTAACTTTATGCTCTTTCGTTATGCAAAATTAGATAGATCAATTTAAGAGAGGCATAAGGTTCAAATTTCGGCAGTAGCGCAGTATATATTGATCATAATATTTTTTCGTTTTAGTAACGATTACCTGGCATTTTTTTTATTCGAGGCGAACGGTAATGTAAATTTTTTAAAAATTCACATTCAAACAAAATTTAATGTACCATTTGTGTAACAACGCCTAATTTCGTTTGTAATCTACCCAGAAGGTTTCGCTATAATCATATTTCCTGTTTACAAAACCGGATAAATACATTTGATCTAATCTTCACGTTCAAGTACAAACGTACATGCCTACATTACCTTCATTAGTTTATTTTTCCTTAACTGACAATGTTTAATAACCCTTGAATAAGCTTTCTTTATTATTAATTATTAATTTTGCTGATTATGAATTTTAGGTGAAACTTTACATTCTGCATTATTTATTAGCTCTTTGTAAAAGTTGCACTTAACTACAATAAAATTTTGATTGTAGCCAGTGTAGTAGTGTTAGCTAAGGTATTAGATTGCTGTTATATGATGATCTAGGTGGTGAGATTCGAATTTCGCTGAGAGTCTTTTGAAATTGATTTCAGGAAGCAATAGAAAAGTACTATAAAGCTACTGGTCTAATTATTAGACGCATTTAATCTTTAATGGTCGAATACTTCCAATGATAACTAGAAGTATGTAGCGGTATAAACACAAGAATGTACAGCATTTAGCATAAAACTGCAAGGGTGTGTTAGCAGCAAGGTTATTCGAAACGATTACTCTAATGTTAGACAGAAGCAACGTTTGCAAGGCACACATTAGCTACGGCTCATATGCTCAACAATTTTTTTAATGTGCAAAAAAGCGTCCAACATTAGCGATTTAAGTTTTTCCTCGGAGAGAGCAGACGAACTGCTCCTCGGACAAAAATGGTGCTTTCCTCTGTGGCCAGAGCTTTTGGCAATTTTTCTGCTCGTTAGCATTATTAGCTGTTTGAAGTTCTACTCCGGAAAACAGGTAGAAGTATCCGATTATTCAATATTTGAGTATTGCTAGCGAAAATTGCGACAGGAAGCCCGGCAGGCAAGCTTCGAAAGGTTCGACGGCGTCTGCGGCCAACGCTCTCTGCCCATAGTTTTCAAGTACACGGGCATGAGACACCAGGGAAGCAAATTAGTCCTGAATACTACTATATTGGCGAGGGAAGACATATACGATGATTGCAAAGTAAGTAGGGCGTACTACATTCATGGGCTTTTCTAAAAGTACTTTTTTAGGTACTTGTTCATGTGGAAAAGTGTAAATACAAGGAGAACTTGAATAGTTGCGAGAAATTCATAGAGCACAAGGTGGACAACTACTGCGATATGCTTCGAGCGCCTAACGCTTTGTGGGAGCCGTTTGTCGGCCGATACGTCCCTCCATGGACATGTCCCATGAGAAAGGTACAATATTTATAAAATTAACAAGAATCAAATTAACGCTTTTTAGGGAGAATATAAAGCGACTAACGGTGTACTGGACCCAGGAGCTTTTCTCTTGTTTCCATTGGACCGGTTTTACTGGAAAATCAAAGTAAAAACAATCGTCAAAAACACAAATAAGTTGGTTGGTTGTATTATCGTAGAGACGCATATTGGCTGAGATTGCGGAATGAGTGCACCATCTGATGAACAGTAATTACAATTATAAAAAGCACAATTTTAATGATCAAGCATAATTTTTAACATTAAACTTGGCATAAATTAAATAATATTTTTGTTTTATTTTATAAACAAACACATTTTAAACAAATACTTTACAACTGACTTTATCTCTCACTTTAAACTTGAAGACAAACACATTATTGTCCCTGTATACAATTACTTGTTCTTGAAAAGAACTATGTGATAAAATGTTCTAAAAAGTGATAATTTAGATAGAGTTGTTAAGCTACAAGAATTAATAAAATATAAATCGATTTTTTACGATTGTAACAGAGAGGGGTGCGGCTTCTGAGCATGTGGGTAGAGGTGTCTGAAGAGAACTTCTATGTAGGGTACTTTGTACTACGACTTCTTTAGTTAATATCACGATGTAAGAGCAAAACATCGTTTAGGTTTCCCATGATAAAGAAAGAAGAACTGTTTGAAATTTGGGAAGACATAAGACACAGTTCGGGGACAACACCTTTAGGGTATGTAGAGCATAAACAGTTGAAAATAAAAGTTATCGATGTTGCCTGAAAACTTATGTTTTGTGAAGAATATTTGTATCTTTTACCACGCTCTTGAGAATAACGGTCCCGAATTCAAAATAAGCTACGGTAGTGCTTAGGTAATCCAAAACGTTATCCCAACTGTCAAAGAACATAAAATTTTAAGTACACATATATATTTAAAAAAAAATACAAGGCATTATGGTTATCAGTTTAAAGAAATATTTTTGCAATATCTTTTCATAAGTAAATCATTAATTATTCTTAATTATTAGGAAGAATAAGCGCTAGATAAGAAATACACAAAAAGAAAATTGTTTCCAAACCAGAACCTGCGAGAGGCTCTAAAATATACAGAAATTAGTACATAATTGATTGTTTAAAACACATTCTGCTAAAGAGGAAGAAACACGCGTCAGTGAAGAAATAAAGTAACAAAACGGTGTGTTGTTGTCAGTTGCCTTTGGTTTATGAAGTTAAATGGGTTGAAATTTATTAGTGGACTATGGCATGATCTTTAGTGTACGTTGATGAAATAAAAATTCCTTATTTAAGTGTAATAGCAATTTTGATATGTGTCATCAACTAAACCGGTGGAATTAATTTAATAGTACAATATTTGGAGTCTAAAAATTTTTACAGGGGCAATTTCAAGGAATCTTACACCATCATAAGGACCTGACATATTGTAGACTAATGTGGTATAACTTCGTGCTACTAATAGTACGTATATCAAGATTTACTTTAAACATAAATAATTTACAACATTTTATTGCTAAATTAGATAAGAAAATCATTTCACTGTATTATTTCCCAGAGATTCTGTATTAATAAAGGATCACGTGGTAGTAAAAGAAATAATAAATTCAGATACGTTCGTGTTTGCTACTATTCATCGAGAAGTGAGGAGAAATTAATACTAGAATAGTGCAAGGCAAAATATAGTAAGATGCTTTATTTTTTTGTGAAATGTTGAGATCTTAAAACTAGACGAAGTAATGGTGGGATTAGTACTAAGCTGTTATAATTTATTTTGAGTGTTTCTTATTGAAATAATCTCCAGTACAGAGCAAATGGCTTCTTTCTCTCTCTATTACCCTTTCTCATATCTACTGCTGCAAACCATGTAATCTTTTGTTATTTTTTTTGAGTTACCAAAACTATCTTCTCATTTAGCCTTTCTTTAAAAATAGAAAATAATGGTTCCTTACGTTGCCTACAAGTTGAGCGGTGAAATTTTTCCAGTAAGAAAGATACATGTGCAATGTTCCCTAACTTCGTTTTTTAATGAGTTAAGTAAGTATTGGTTCATAACTGCAACTTTTATCAAACAGATAAATGTTTTTATCACCTGTAGAACCTTCTTGGAAATTAGTAATATGCACAGTACTGATCAGCTTTGTCTTTGTAAAATTTTGTAGGTTTTGCAAATTGAACAGGTTGTTTATTTTTGTAATCAGTAAGGCCCATATTATTGTTATAAAATGAGAAGTACATCATTTCTATTTTTCAAGTAATCCTTATAAA
The DNA here is from genome assembly GCA_036346155.1 of Sinelater perroti. Taxonomy (NCBI): domain Eukaryota; kingdom Metazoa; phylum Arthropoda; class Insecta; order Coleoptera; family Elateridae; genus Sinelater; species Sinelater perroti. Next base: position 2,280,514 of record JARFIY010000201.1, read on the forward strand.
AGTCAAAAATACCAAAGCTTCAAATAAATTAGTATTTAAGATGTAAAAAAACAAAACAGGACCAATAAGACTCTTTGCTGTTGCCTTGTCATATTAGGAAATATGCGAAATTACATAATTATCTTCTGAATCACACAGACAAAACTTTGTAGGTCCCACACTGTAGGTTTGAATTAAATCCTTTATTTGTTTCCTCGTCTGTAGCTATATTTCTTTTCAGTACATAAAGTTCTTTGCATTTATTGTTAATATACTCCCACTAACATTCTTTACTTTTCTTCCTTTGGTACATTGGAATACAGCAATATAAACTAATTACGTTATTTAGAGAAAACGGAGACACGAGAAAATATTCTTAAATCTTTAACAAAACAGTCATTAATTGCGTTTTCAAATTCAAACTCATATTCAGTATCAAAGAACGCATTTATTTCTTTTTGCCATATTTAGGAATTTTGTTAGTAGTCACTTTTTGTATATTTTAAACTGCAAATGCCACAGTTTTGCCAATGAGATCATCTGAGATAAGAAATTGGAAATATTGAAGTTTAATTTGGTTAATCATTTTGAGAAGGGTGAATTCCTGGTGCGTAACAAAGTACGTAAACTTTAAGATAACCATCTAGATTTAGCTTTACTGAAACTACTATAAATGCATACAGAAAGACTTTTTTCATACTCACTTTTATAATAAGCATTTCTATAACCTACTGTCCTCAAAAAATCCACTTTGTAATATTATTGTCAATTTAAACACTGTACCTTTATCATTTATATAAGCACACTCTTGTAAATATCTACGTACGATCACTTAGTCACACCAAAGCACAAAGTTTCTTGAGAAACAGAAAAATCCTCACACATAAAAAAAGCCTTGGAGAGACTTCGACAGTGGAAGTAAAATAAAACAAAAATGTGTCGAACGCCTTCCGTCGTCTAATCGAAATAGGAAAAGGTTAAAATAGTTTATAAATTCAATGAAAGTTTAAGACAACAGATTATCATTGTTCCTTACGACAGAGGATGCAAAACCGCCCAAAATTTTGAGAAAACAAGGCAAAGTTCAGGTACAACACTCTTAAGAAAATTCAAGCGTACGCATGGCATAAACAATTTTTGGTAGGCCGGAAGCAGTTGAGAATGCAGGTCACAGATATCGCCCGAGTTTTGCGTAATTAAGTAGACTATTATATTGTTCTTTACGTTCTCGAGGGTGATCACCGATTAATGGTTGCTGAAATTGCTTCTAAGATTAGAATAAGACATTGTACTGATCAGACATTTCGATACGTTATTCTTTTTCACAACAGCGGCCGGTTAAACACAATTCGACAAAAAATTAAGAATTTGTTCTAACTATACTGGAACACCCTCTCCTTGTTGCCCTGCGATTATCATTTCTTTTGGACAACGAAAGAAGCATTTGGAAGACAGAGATTTAACGACAAAGTGTTTGTGTACGATTGTCTGGTGCTACAAACACCTTTACTACTAAAGTGGGATTAAATCAATATTTATTTGTTGAACAAATGTGATTTCTCAGGGCCAGCAGAAAGGAAAGCTGTAAAATATTTTCATTTATTTAAACGCAAAATAAAAAATAGTTGTAACGAGGCTACACTTACTTTTATGATTAAAGAGTTATTGAGTACTAAAAGGAAACTTTGGCGCATTGTTGAACCTAAAAATTTTCAAAGATAATGAATATATACACCGATATTAAAAAAAAATTATTTTGAATAATTAGAGACCTATTATAAATAAAGGTTCATAACCTAAATAACAGGAATTTTTGTAATAATGCTTTAACTTTAAAATTCAAAAAAAATTTCGAAACTATCAATAACATGAAAATTTTCTTCTCACTTATTTTAAAAATAACTGCAAATACCTTAGATAAATATAAAGCAAAACTCAGAGTTCATGTTTTATCGTCTTGAAAAACAAACATGAGCTATCTAGTAAAGTATTTAAACATTATAAAAAATAAAGACAATATATGTGCGTCAAACGTGTAATAAAGCATAGAAATTAATAATAGCCTTTTGTCTGTATGCAATTCTAATGAAACGTATGATCAACTACGAAATTTTATTTTAGTAGATAAAAGCATTACAAAACAAAATACAAAAAAATCTGGTGTGAACATCACACGACTTTCCTTATCCTATTATATATATATATATATATATATATATATATATATATATATATATATATATATATAAATATATCGGCCCTGCGCTGCTCTTGTCCCAGAACTTGTTATTTTAAAAGGACGGGCGAGTCCAACACTCGAAAGGTGATTAAAATAAACAGTACAAGACAATAATTGACTCGTACTTACAATTTGCTACGTCACTGAAGGTAACTGCAGGCTCGGTCGCACAGCCTGCGTGCTCCCTCCTAGCGGCCAACCCCGTCCTCCCGCAGTCGGCTCGGTAGCTTCGAGTGCGCTGTGATTGGTCCGTTTAATTAATTTTAATCGGCTATAACTTATTTATTTGACCTCGGATCAAAAAATTCCATTTTAATTTTTTGTTCGTTTCGGTTTGATCTATCCAGTAATATAAATTGCCCGAAACATTTTATGAACACCCGGTATATTAAAAATCCTGAGTTTCAATTTTTTTTCGAGTTCTTATTTTACCAACTTTTATTTTAAATTCATGTTTATCTCATGATAAAAAATCATTTTTATTGTCATAAATTTTTTGCATCTTCAACCGTTTAGATTCGCGACCGCTTTGCGACCGATTTTGGGACCTTGCGACCAAACGGCTAGGCCGATTTTTACCAAAAGCTTCGCACTGTGTCCCCTACCTACAAGTAACTTGCATACCAAATTTCAAGTCTCTAGTTCTTACGGTTCTCGAGATATCCTGTTTACTGACAGACAGACACACACACACACACGAACCAATGGCTAAAACCAACTTTTTTGGTGTCCTGGAGCTATATTTCGTCCAGAAATGTGAAAAACTGGGTAGGTCGAATTTCCGCCGATTACATTACTTTCCTTATTATAGGATAAGGAAAGTAAAAATAGAAGACAAGTATGTATAGTTTAATCAAATACCTTTAACTTTGAAGTAAATTTTGAAGTGCCTAAAACATTTTCAGGGACGTAATAAAAAACCAGTCTGCTCTAATCGGAGTACTAAATTACTAGGAAGATGCTAAAACAAAACACTAGTAAAATGATTGAAAACCAAAGAGTAAATAGAAGGAATCTTCAGAGTTTAAACAATCGAAACAATTTACTACATCTTTGACAAAGAAGGCCAAAATATACATGATATTTAACAGAGAGAAACAGATAATAATAATTTATCTGCCATTATCAACTTAAATAATAATTTTAGTTTTTATTTAGAATATAAAAAACATAAACCATCATAAGGTATTTTTGAAAAAAATTGACTGTTAAAATGTTAATAAAAAAAGGAAATCAAAAATTTGGGCATAATATTTGTTCGTGCCGCACAGAACAAGATCTGTATAGTCTGTTTTGCAATTTTAACAAGCTATTGCAAATTGGTCATATATAGGATGCTTATAAGGTAAATTAAGAAATTTTATAATAAAATCGAACTGCAAATATTTGCTAGATGCCCTTTTCCCTAGTAATAAAATATAGTTAGACTTATTTTCAATCAATTTATTTTGATCAAGACCATTTGAAAGCAGGATGGGACGTTAAATAGACCAACCCCCTATTCTTACTCCTTCTTGGTCAAAGAAGCTCTAAAAATTGACAACAAATTCCACTTCTTGGATACTGTACTAGATATAAAGATGCACTTTTCGCTGTTAAGTACCTTAAAATATGCAGCGTTATTGATTAACGAGCAGAAAATAAACGGTGCGCAAAAAATAGATTAGAAAATTACTAGAAAATATTTTGGCATGACTACTCCTGTAGATGACCGGAAGCCTTTATTAATTATTAATAATTTGTAAATAGCATATAGAGATAAAGTATAATTAAACGCTTATGTTTGCATTAAGTTCAGTCTACTTACATCAATACCATACATAATGTTATCAAAAACAAAACTGTTATTCAATCATTACCTACTCGATAACAATGGTGTAGTTCTTATGTCATGGCATCCTTCGTTCGGTTTGCAAAAAAGCAAAAGTTTTTACTTCAAGTTAGCTGCATAGCAGATATTGGGTCAGTTGTTAATAGCAGCGCGCGCGGGCGGACGCGAGTTTTCCCATTAAAATTTTTGAACAACGGTTTTGGTGTTCCGCCCGAGACGTCCCTTGTATGCCGTTCCCAGCTTGGAAGAAATCTTCTCATCACCAGCGGACCGAGTGACTTCAGGCGCGCCCCGTTCTTGGAAATGGTGCGTAAACACCCCTTCCCCGACGTAATAGAAAATTTAACGTTTGCTGTGGGTTAGGTGAATGCAGAGCCCCTCAACTGAACAACTGGTAAGTGGTTTTTTATTTTTCTACTAATAATGGGATGCATGATAAAGGAATAAGGCTGAACATGTCGCTCGCAAATTATTCCCACGCTTTCAAAGACAATAGTTTTTAAAAATTTCATCAACGTGGATATTCAAATGATCGGTTGTTGGGAATGATTTGCAATAAAGATATGCATTTGTGTAGCGCTACACATAATTGGTGGTACGCATGGGTTACTTACAATTGCAGGTATCAAATATGACATCAAAAATGTCGATAGTTAAAGAAGAAATACAACAGTCTTTATGATGTTTTAATTGGAATAGTAATTTAGCTTATAATGTAGCACTTACAGTAAGGCGGTTAGAATCCATATCCCAATAGCTCGACTAGTTGTTTCGTTATTTGCAACCGAATTTTATTGATTTATAATTCATTGTATTATCGAATTTTTTGCGTGGTAGTATATTAACGCGAACGTTTGCAAGCCCTTTCTACAAAATAAATCAATGCTGAGGATTAGGTATAGGCAAAGCAGAAATGGTCCCCCCATAGTATCTGTAAAAGAGTCCATCAATCGGTTCCATTATCTTTTTTTTATGTAAGTAGAAGTAGCTTTCAGCTCCATATTCAAATTAGTCTGTCCAAAATAAACTATCTATTATCTGCAAATTATTTTCATTACGTGCACAATTTACTGCATCAATGAAACGCTTTTTGGATTCCAAAATAGTTTTATATTTTTCCATCTGGACCTCTATTAATTGGTCGACCGTCTCTTCACTCTTATGGGTATTTATCAACCCTAAACCCTCCCTGCAAAGGAGGTCAAAGTTAGTTAAAAGATAGGTGTAATCACTGCGGAAATGTTTTTCCAATAACTGTAAAAGAACCAACAAATCGGTTCCGTTATCATTTTCTGTGTAATGGGAATATCCTAACTCCAAATTCAAACTAATCGACCCGAACTGCCCAATCAATTATCTACAATCCAGTTCTACACAGGTAAATCACTGCGTTATCTAAACGCTTATTGAATTTTGCAAGTTTTCTTGCACATCCCCCATCTGGACCTCTGTCAGTCGGGCGACCGTCTCTGCACGACCGGTACCACTTAGGTGGGAGAGTATCAACCCTGAACGTTCGTAATCCCTCTCTACAAAAGAGGTCGACGTTCGCTAAGGGTTAGGTATAAGCAGTGCAGTAGTACGGTCTCCTAGTGGACGTTAAAGAACCGGCTGATTGGTCCTGTTATCTTTTTCTACGTGGCTAGGAGCGTTCAGCTCCAAATTCGAATTAATCTACTTGAACTGACCAGCTTAAAATGTATAACTCAATTCTACTACCCAAATAATTTTGAATATTTTCTCGTATCCCTCCATCTGGACGTCTGAGTTGGTCGACCTATTCCTCCATGACAGGTACCACTCGCGTGGAAGCGAATCGGTTCTTAAACATTATTAATTTTTTTCTGCAAAGAAAGATCAAGGTTGGTTAAAGATTAGGTGCAGAAGTGTTTTTCCAATGACTGTAAAAAAACCAACAAATCGGTTCCGTCATCTTTTTCTGTGTAATGGAAATTTTCTAACTCCAAATTCAAACCAATCGGCCCGCACTTTCGGTCTATTATCTACAATCCAGTTTCAAATACACGGATAATTCAGTGCGTTAACTAAACGCTTTTTGAATTTTGCAAGTTTTCTTGCACATCCCCCATCTGGACCTCTGTCAGTCGGGCGACCGTCTCTGCACGACCGGTACCACTTAGGTGGGAGTGTATCAACCCTGAACGTTCGTAATCCCTCTCTACAAAAGAGGTCGGCGTTCGCTAAGGGTTAGGTATAAGCAGTGCAGTAGTACGGTCTCCTAGTGGACGTTAAAGAACCGGCTGATTGGTCCTGTTATCTTTTTCTACGTGGCTAGGAGCATTCAGCTCCAAATTCGAATTAATCTGCCTGAACTGGCCAGTCTAAAATGTATAACTCAATTCTACTACCCAAATCATTTTGAATATTTTCTCGTATCCATCCATCTCGACGTCTGAGTTAGTCGACCTATTCCTCCATGACAGGTACCACTCGGTTGAAAGCGAATCGATTCTTAAACATTATTAATTTATTTCTGCAAAGAAAGATCAAGGTTGGTTAAAGATTAGGTGCAGAAGTGTTTTTCCAATGACTGTAAAAGAACCAACAAATCGGTTCCGTTATCATTTTCTGTGTAATGGGAATATTCTAACTCCAAATTCAAACCAATCGGCCAGAACTGCCCAATCGATTATCTACAATTCAGTTCTACACAGATAAATCACTGCGTTATCTAAACGCTTTTTGAATTTTGCAAGTTTTCTTGCACATCCCCCATCTGGACCTCTGTCAGCCGGGCGACCGTCTCTGCACGACCGGTACCACTTAGGTGGGAGTGTATCAACCCTGAACGTTCGTAATCCCTCTCTACAAAAGAGGTCGACGTTCGCTAAGGGTTAGGTATAAGCAGTGCAGTAGTACGGTCTCCTAGTGGACGTTAAAGAACCGGATGATTGGTCCTGTTATCTTTTTCTACGTGACTAGGAGCTTTCAGTTCCAAATTCCAATCAATCCCCTTAAACTGGTCGATCTAATATATACAACCCAATTCTACTATGCGAATAATTCATTGCATTTGCAAAACACTTTTTAAATTCGAATGTTTCCTCGCATCTGGATCTCTATGAATTGGTAGACCGTCTCTCCACAATAGGTACCACTGGCGTGGAAGCAAATTAGTTCTTAAACGTTATTATTACTCTCTGTAAAGAAGGTTAAAGTTAGTTAAGGGTTAGGTATAAGCAGTGCAGAAATGTTCAGTCCCGTTATCTTTTTCTATGTAATAAGTAGCTTCCATTTTCGTTCGGATCAGTCGGCCCACACTGGCCGATTTTCTATTTACAACACGCAGAGTGCACTGTATTAACAAAACTTTTTTTGGATTCCAAAAGCTGTTTCATATTCCCCCTTCTGAATCTGTATCGGTGAAAATGAGTCAAGCCTAACTAAGGATTATATATATGTAGTCGAGAAATTGTCCCTTAATATTAAAAAACCAACTATTCGGTCGCGTTATGTATTTTTTTATAATTTTTTAGGTTTCCCAGCTTCAAATTTTAATCGGCTCGATCTGGCCGACCTACAACCTAATTTTAATACAGGAATAATTTATATATAATAGTACTAGCATTATCGAAATGCTTTTTGGATTTGAAAAGTATTTTTACATTTCCCCATCTAGCCGTCGTTTTATCTCGACAGGTACCATTCGCTTAGGAGTGTATCAGTCCTAAACGTTTATAATTTGTGTCTACAAAGAAAGTTTATATTCGGTCATTATTAAAATAAACAGGGTAGAAATAGTCTCGTAGGCATTAGATCGGTCTTGTAAGTCTATTCTCCGTAATTAAGAGTTTTGAACACAGAGTTAGATTCAAATCATACACATACACATATATATTATAACTGCTTGATAACACCCTACTACCTGTACTCCGATTCCTGTAATCCACCCCAATTTAGACTTTGATTGGTTAGTCGACCGTTGCCTCACGACAGGTACCACTTAGGTGGGAGTGTACCAGCCCTGAACATTTGTAATCCCTCTCTACAAAGGAGGTCGATGTTCTCAAGGGGTTAGGTATAAGCAGTGTTGAAACGGTTGCCTAGTGGCTATAAAGAACCGACCGATTGGTCTTATTTCCTTTCCAAAGTGCATTAGGCCTCCTGGGGATAGCACTAAAAAAAAAACGCACAAAATAGCTGTACCTCCAGGGTTGTGTGGAAATCAGCTAATCACGACATTAATATTTTCTTGTATTTTCAATAATTTTTTAAAGTTTTATTTAAGTATATTTATTCTTTGTAGATTAGGTATAAATTACACTAAGGTTCCATTGCAGTCTGAATTTGGTATGTCGTGCCTAGTGTAAAAAGTTTCCTAATGCTTTTATATTTTAATTATTATATTACGCACGCCGTCCGCATAGGCGATAAGTTAAACAAAATACTTTTTTAATTTATTAGATGTCCGTTTCATTTTTTTTATTATACGCGACAGTAGGATGACAAACTCATATTTTTATAAAGTATTGTTCTGTATATAATAACTGATACGTATTTTAACAAACTAACGTATTATGCGTGTTATGAGCGTTATACGCTTATCGTGATGAAGGCCACATCTTTTTATTTAGCGTGATTTGAAACTTGATGGTATTGTTAAACACCTTGTGTATATCATATTCAGATTATTGATTTAATTGGGTAAGTACTAACAAATAAATGTCTCAAAACTAACGTTTGTAGCCACTAGAAAGACATAAACAATTTTAGAAAGAAAAAGATTCAATTTATTGGTGCATCCTGTATTTGAATTTTTATAAACTAATTTATGAGACATGATTTATTAGATACAGTATACAGTATCAGTCTTATATATCTATCTACCACCATTTCAAACACTCTGAGTATTATGGAGAAAATTTGTTTGATAGCATTTGGCAAGTCTTAGGAAATACACGAATAATTGTGATGCAAGTTGTAATACATTGATAACTAAGGTGTGAACACTTTCAACTTCGTTTTTTCTACCTTTAACTCGCGAAAACTGGTGAAATTTCATTTTTTCTGGTCCAGCTGCCACTCTGAAACAAACAAAAAAGGAAATCCAACAATGCGCAATTTTCCAAGGTATGGGCAAACGAAGAGGATCTTTACGCATCAAGCCAGGTGTGGGAAATGCGGAGCAAATCGCCCAACAAAAACGTGCATTAAAACAAAAGAAACTCAACCTAAGTGTGTTTTATGTAGCGGTTCACATTTCTTCAAACTAGAAAAAGGTGTCGAGTTAAAGAGGAGAAAACTTCCACCAGCACGTCCGAAAGCACCCACACCATAACCAAGTTTTACCCAAGTACAACTGCTGATCAACAACGAAAGAAGACACACAATTGTATCAAACGGGCAGCAACCCCCTCCCCCCAAGGAGATAGACCGCAAATATCAAACATCGGGAAGTTAAAAAATATTATGATAAAATTAGCTGAGAATATCAAAACAATGTTTAACTTCCTCACAATCATCGTCACTCAACTAAAATAATAGGACAAATACTCAATATTACAGAATGGAAGGTTAATTGCTTGTCAAACCATATTCAAGAACTATAAACCTTTATTACCAATCATGAGTTGGATATAGTTCAAATCTCTGAAACCCATTTTACGACCAGAAGCTACACAAAATGATCTAAATACTAAACAATGTCTTGACATGTCTTCGGATCATTCTCAAATTGTAATCACTCTACGTTCATAAATAATTTGCACACAAAGACTTTAACAAAATCAAGGAAACTGCTGTGGAATGTCTTAAGGTCACAATATATAACATTATATACTAGTTGAAATTGCCGTTACAAAAGCTAAAAAATGTATATTTTATTGATAAACAATTTATAATATAATCCTTAGTCACATGAATATTTGATTAATAAATTATGTGGCATGTATATGTAAACATGAATTATAATAGGTGTATAAATAAGTTCTCAGCTTTTTTCTGCAAAATTAAAGTTTTATTTAAAAACAAACAAAAAAAGCTTAAGTATCAAAGTATTCTCCGTTGGCATCGATGACCTTTTGCCATCTTTCGGGTAGCTTGCGAATTCCCTGGCGATAGAAGCTCACCGGCTTCCAGACGACCGGAATAAATGATAGTCGGAAGGGGCCATGTCTGGGCTATAGGCCGCATGTGGGAGAATGCGTCTGTAGTTCATCCGTGTCAAATGTTTGAGGGCGTCCAGCGCGTGGCTGATCTTCAAAACTAAACTCTCCTCCGCGAAATCTTTGGTACCACTTTTTGCACGTAGCATGACTTACAGCATTCTCACCATATGCAGCACAAATCATTTCGGTGGCTTCAGCGGCGTTTTTCTTAAGATGAAACGCGAAGTGGATAGAAAATCGAATATGCTCTTTTGCGATTGCCATCGTGAACACAGCTGATTATTGAGGTTATGTGCGTCAAACGCCAAATCGCATGATGTTTCGAAAGACCAAATGTCATTGCTTTAAAACCGCAAGAGGGCGGACTAATACGTTTCATGTAAACGGTGATTTGCGTCCTGTGAAATCTAAAGTTGAGAACTTATTTATACACCTATTATTAGCTTCAAACTGATGCTTGGATTAATTTTCTTAAATTAATTTATTATTTTAAAAAAATTTTTCCAGATCTCGAAAACCGCAAGAGATAGAGGAACGCGGTTTTAGAAATCCTTTAGTTAGATTAGATTCTACTAAGACGACATTATTGGTGCGAGCGCACAATGATACCGGGTGCACCAAAAACGCGTCTCAAAAACACCCTGAAATTGTTTCCTCTGGCGAGCCGCTTACAGATGAGGATACCTCTGGGAATCTTCGTGGATCTATAGACCCTTTTGTGAAGTTTATCTCTGCAAAATTTAAAAAACCTTAACGAACGTTTAAGGGCTTTATGGGGGTTGAAAGAAAAACCTTTTTTTTGCAGGTATCGACTTGCGGTAAGGACCAAGTTGTAGAACTATAAGTGGCTTCAAAAAACGCTTAATAACTAACCCGTGTCCTTATTCTCGCCCTTCTTGCTCAAAAACGGCCCCAAATTTGGAAAAAATCACTTTTTCGCTTATATCTCCGAAACGGTAAGAGATATAAAGACGGCTCCTTTACCAAGTTGTGGAGCCTAAAATTGGGCATTTTTCTATATAAGACTTTTTCATGCAGGTTTTACGGGGGATCCATATTTAGCATTTCGGGAACCGGAAGCGATACAAATTTTTTGCCTGCTCTAAAATTGAAAGCCGGTCTTAAAGCATATGTATATTGAAAATCACAATTCTACGATTATTTCTTCGGTCAGTATTCGCGAGTTAATTTCGGCCTTCCTGTCAAAACCGCCGTCCTAGCAGACAGACGAGAAATTTGCGCGTCACCTAATTACGTCTCGCTCTGACACATTGATGAAATATGCGTTGACGTTATGTTGACATCACAAATATACAGCAAAAAACGTTCGTGCCTTTCCGTGCCGACCCGAGCGACTCCGAAGGATAAATTCCGGCCCGCCGGCAGGCGCGCGGCCGAGTATTATATTTCCGGAACCGCAAGCGATAGAAAATTTTCGTTTGAGAGCGGGTAATAAAGCACTCGTGTGCCAAAAATCACGTTCCTACGATTATTCATCCCGTCAGTATTCGTGAGTCAAATTCCGCCTGGCCCGGGGCGCTGCGGGCCCTGCGGGCCCTGCTGCGGCGGCCACCTGCCGAAGTCCGCGGGGAAGCAATTAACTTGTAAATGCATCTTGCCTTCACTGATAATACGAATTTAACTTTGTAAATATGTATAATAAGTTGTTTCGAAAATAAAGAGAGATAATTATAATAAATTAAATTTTTACTTGGCGACTTTTCAGTCTATAATTTTTTGTGTGGTTGGTATCTAATATTTTTTTAATGCATAATTATATACGGTTGGTAGCTAAATATTAAAATGACATCTACAATGTCAAACAAACATTTACATTTCAAAATTTTTCTTGCCAGAATCACTGGTGAAAACGTTATAACTTTTTAACCTTTGAACGCCCGAGGATGACACTTAGTTTTTCGGATTCTACTCTTCAATCTGAGTTTAACGATATACAATAACTACTAATTAATAATAGACAAGGCATACAAATAAGCTGTATATTTCCTATAAGTTTGAAACGCTCTCTAAGTTGTTATTACTTTTCTACAAAAGACACTATTCTTATCCATACAGTCGCGATAACGATAGGTGTCTGTTCGCTTAAAAGCTCAACAGTTTCATAAATATTTTGATTCACATAGAAATTAGCACGAATTATCTAGCTATCAAAAACTGACCACTTAGATCCTGCTTAGGCAGATTTGTTGTGCCTGAATTTTATGTTTTCAGACTTTTTGCTCATTCCGGTTCCGGCGGTTAAACTGTCAACACGCATGTCAGTCAGCTCCGCGAAAATAACTGATTTTCGGTGCAAAAAGTGTCCGCGTAGTGAATATTAGGAAAGAAACAGTTCAACCAACTCAAAAATAACATCTTCAGAATATAAACATTACCCGCTAGAATTTCGTAGCGTAAGCAAGTGTGTCTGAGTGCTCTGCTATCAACTGCGCTGAGATTAACAAGTGACCTCTGATATCAGCTAACCTGTCAACTACAAATATTGAAAAATAAATAATTGCCGTGTTCCGTTGAAAATAGAGTGATATATGCATGTGGTCGTAATTGTCAAGTCTTAAAGTTGATAACGACTTGGAACCCCTACGCTTCAGAACCTAACCAGGCATATTACGGCCAGCAGCAGCAGCAGCCATACCCGGGTGCGGGCTATCCCAACGCGCTCCCGCCGATGTACGGCGGCGCGCCACCCCAGGGGTACCCCGCCGGCCAGCAGAATGTCCCCTACGGGCAGCCGACCATGCCGCCCTACGGACAGCCGCCCTACAATAACCAAGCAGCACCTGAAATGACCGCAACAAACGATGACCAACCCCAAACGAGCTCTCATGGTGGCAAGTAATGAAAAAGAAAAAGATGCCCACGCTCCCTGATAATAACCTCGAATTACAAAGCCAAATCATCGATAACAACAGATTTAATTTATTAAATGACATACACGAAGATAACGTAATGGAAACAACTAGAGACGAACCACAAGCTGCAGTTAAGAAACCCCTCCAGTATATATACACGGAGTAGAAAATTATAACGCAATGATTACAAATCTGACAAAAGTATTAAAACTGAACAATACAACTCAAAACACTAGCAAACAACGTCGTCAAGATAAATACTAATAACCCTGAAACATATCGAAAACTTGTGAGACATCTTGATGACGAGAAAATTATTTTCATACTTATCAGATTCAAGAAGAAAGGGCATATAGAGTTGTAATCAGAAACCTTCACCCAACAGTCGATACCGCGTTGATAAAAGAAGAATTGAAAGAGAAGGACATACTGTACGCAATTTAATGAATATAAGACACAGGGTAGACAAAACACCACTTCCTTTATTCTTTGTTGACCTCGAGCCTGCCAGTAACAACAAAGAGATATACGAACTTAGATCTCTATTAAATATGATAATTACAGTTGAGCCACCAAGGAAAAAACCAATATCATCCAGTGTACTCGTTGTCAAGCATACGGACACAGCAAAACTTACTGCAGAAAACCATTCGCGTGCGTAAAGTGTGGTGGTAACCACAATACCCTGACGTGTACAAAGCCAAAAGACACTCCTGCTACATGTGCATTGTGCAATGGAGCCCACCCAGCAAACTATAAAGGATGCTCTATCTACCAACAACTTCAGTTAAAAAGAGGAAACAACACCGCCAACCCTAGGATGCAAGCACCACAAGCTCTAAAGGCGGCCACAATTCAACCAAACACATATAGGGCAAACAGGTTTCCAACTAGCTATGCCACAGCCGTGGGTGGACAACAAAATTTCATAACAACGTCAGACTCATACAACACTCAAAATCAAAATCAAAACAGCAATGACATCTCCCTGTCTCAGTTCCTTTCCAAATTTGAAACCATTTTTAGCCAGTTAATGCAACAAAATACTATGATGCTCAACCTACTCACTAGCCTGATAACCAAAATCTCCCAATAATGGATACCCTAAGAATAGCCATATGGAACGCAAACGGACTTCTACAACGCCGTTTAGAAGTAGAAGCGTTTCTAAACACCCAAAAATCGACTTGCTCTTGGTATCTGAAGCACACTTTACTAATTACAACTACCTCAATATCCACAACTACAGAACTTATTACACCTGTCATCCCGACAACACAGCTCACGCTGGAACGGCAATTATAATCAGCAGCAAATTATCACACTACGAAATGGAGAAATTTGAAACATATCATATACAAGCCACAAATCTCAAAATTAAAGACCACGTTGGAGACATAACAGTATCATCAGTATATTGCCCTCCGCGGCATTCAATAACGCAGAACCAGTTCGAAGACTTCTTCAGGACGCTAGGAGACCGGTTCATAGCAGGTGGTGATTTTAACTCTAAACACCCCTTATGGCGTTCCAGATTAATTAACCCAAAGTGAAGGCAACTATATAAAACCATCTTAAATAATCATTATAATGCAGTAGCCACAGGTAAACCCAAGTATTGGCCAACCGATCTGAATAAACTGCCGGATGCATTAGATTTCCTTATTACAAAAAATTTCTCGTCCAACTACATCGATGTTGCTGACTGCTACGATCTAAACTCGGATCACTCTGCTATAATATGCACGTTGAGTAGCTGCATAATCAACAAGCCTGCAAGGCCCAGCCTACACGACAGTCTTACGGATTGGGACATTTTTCGACAATATATTGATGAACATCTATAGATTCCAGCAGTACTTAACACTTCAAATGAAATTGAAACGGCAATAGAACGACTAATACAAACCTTACAATATGCTTCTTGGACAGCTACGCCCATAAAACTACAACATAAATGTAACAAAAACACTAACAACTACTCCTTAGAAATTAGACAAAAGATCAGCGACAAACGAAAAGCAAGACGGATCTGGCAACAAACAAGACACCCAAGAGACAAAAATAAACTAAACACTCTCACCACACAACTAAAAGATTAATCAAGGAACAGAAAAACGAAACGTTCAATGATTACGTGCGAAACTTATCCCCAGTCAACACCATGACTACTCCTTATGGCGCGCAACTAGGAATTTGAAAAAGCCTATTATCCCTATCCCTCCTATTCGTAAAATGATGGCTCTTGGGCCCGATGTGACAAAGATAAAGCGGTGGTATTCGGCGAACACTTAGCTGCAACTTTTCAACCGCACGAATCAGACAGAACTCCACAAGATGATTACGAAATTCTCGAATTCCTTAAATCACCACTCTAACTCCATTTACCCATTCGACACTGTACACCCAACGAAGTCCAAACAGAAGTTAAATGTTTAAAACTGGCAAAGCACCGGGATATGACCTAATTACGTCCGAATTACTCCGTCAACTGCCAAAAAAGGGATAGCAGCTATAACACGTATATATAATGCCATCTTAAGAACTCAGTACTTCCCAATCCAATGGAAATTTGCCGAAGTAATTGTCATTCAAAAGCCAGGAAAACCAGCTCAATTACCAGCTTATTATAGACCGATTTCGCTGTTACCACTCCTCTCTAAGCTCTTTGAGCGAATTCTACTAAGAAGACTTGAACCCATTATAGAAGAATTGCATTTAGTTCCGGGACATCAATTCGGTTTCCGCAGAAAATACTCAACATTGGAACAAGTCCATAGGATAGTGGATAAGGTAGAAAAAGACTTCGAGGAAAAACGGTTATGCCTAGCAGCATTCTTAGACGTGGGCCAAGCTTTTGATCGAGTTTGGCACCCTGGCCTCCTATATAAGATCAAGCAAACCCTACCGCAACAGTACTATCTGCTCTTCAAGTCGTATCTAGAAAACAGATACTTTCGGGTCAAAATCAATGACAGCCACTCACCAATCTACTCAGTCGAGGCAGGTGTACCACAAGGTAGCGTACTGGGACCGACATTATACCAGTTGTTTACGGCAGACCTTCCTGTTGCCGACAATGTTTTAATTGCTACGTTTGCGGACGACACGGCTGTATTATCTTCACACAGAAATCCACTTCAGGCATCAATATACCTGCAAAATGCGCTGAAAGCTTTAGAAAACTGGATAAAGATCTGGCGCATCAAAATCAATGAAAACAAATCGGCTTCAGTGGTCTTCACCCTCCGCAAGGTTGTTCCACCTCCTATAATCTTCAACGGCACTAACATACCACACAAAGAAGATATCAAATATCTCGGTATCCATCTCGATAGCAAACTAAACTGGAAAAACATATACAGACTAAGCGAAAAGAATTAGATATCCGCGTGAAGAAGATGTTCTGGCTCCTCGGACGAAAATCCCAGCTCAGTTTAACAAACAAGGTGTTGTTATATAAAACCACGTTAGTACCGATTTGGACGTATGGGATCCAGTTTTGGGGATCTGCTAAGTCATCGAACATCGAGATATTACAGCGATTTCAAAGCAAAACACTTCGCGCAATAGCAAACGCCGAATGGTATGTGAACAACCGCACATTACATAACGATCTAAAGATCCCATGGATTAAAGATGTAATCAAAGCTTGCTGCATCAGATACAACGATCGTATTAGTGATCACCCTAGTGTTCTAGTGACAGATTTATTAAATAATGCAAATGCAGTTAGACGCCTGAAACGGACAAAGTTTAGTGACCTAACAAATTAGTAATAAGACTTGTATACCTTGTAATGACAGGAGGTCACTCTTGGTGTTCCTCCCCACATGCTATGTACATTAACTCATTTGCTTGTTAGTCTAGTTAGACTAGTTGTAAATATGCAGTAAATTAAAAAAAAAAAAAAGACTTTTTGCTCACCTTATAACGGAGTCGATATCCCTGCATTACTCATTCGTAAATGAGCCCTAAAGGCTGTTATTAATTCAGTAGCAATGTATTGTTACCATTGAGTCTCCACGTTATAATTTAGACAGCTGTATAAATATAGCTAATTCCGACCTCAGAATGAACTTCAGTAACCATTAATCAGCGGTCGTCTTCGAGAAGATGACAAATAATGCAAATATTCTCCTCAGTAACGTTGGTCCTCCGGTGACATTCATTTTCAACTGATTCTTGTCCTCCAAAATATTACTTACGTCATCTGTATATTTGAGCCTTCTTAAAGGTGTTCCTAAACTATGTTTTTAATTTTTTGGCCTCTATTACTAAACACCTGATCATCTGTTATAACTACCTACAACGCTCAGAGGCTGTGCTTCTCTTTGTTCACCTTACAGCGTGCAAAAAAATGTTTTATTTTTAGTTTACTTACATAAAACGTTTTTAATGCAGTTATATATGCTCGTAAATTTTCGACATCTATTATGTATGGTACAGAAAAATGGACGTACTCAGATTTGCTATACTGATTTTACAAATAACGGTAAGACTTTTGGTTTGTCGCATGCAACTACAATTGTGTCATTTGATCCTCTACACTTACATTGGTTTTATTGTAGGTCAATTCTTGCAAGAATGTCTGTTTGGTGATCTAAAAATGCGTTATTATGTTGTTTGGGTAACAAAATTATGTTTTTAGTTTTCTTTGGTACGTAAAATACTTAAATAATATTAGTAATTACCAAGAATTTTTCTCGTTTTCTTTAATTTTAATGGTGTTAGGAACATCTCATTTCCTACGGTTTAGTTTTAGACGAGGTCAATAAGAACATTTAGATTCTAGCGATAGAAATGTTTTTAAAGCCGGCTAAAGGATATTAAAAAAGTTTGGGGTTAATAGTTAGTCTTGCGGCGACACATACGTACTCTTGTTTTAAATCAAAACGAAACCAATTTAGATACTATCAATATATATTAGGAAAGCTAAGCTAAAGCAGAATATGGCCTTGTTCGCGTTTGAAAAGTTAAACTTACAAAAATTTATTATCGAAAAGACGACAGACTAAATTGAACATTTAGCAACTAACTGTATAAGAGCAACATATATTGCAACTGATATGTGTTAATTCGTATATCTACCAAAGCTACTATAGCTATATATAATTTTATAACACTTTGATAGTAAATGAAACTTTTGAAAATATGATTTTTAAAGTTGTAGATCAAGTTACAAAAAAGTTGTGATATAACAGAAAGCAATGTTTTTCGTAAGCCATATTTGTTTTCACACATTGTCTGATATTTCATAGCACACATAATTATCAACAATCCTGAGTCCTTCTGTTATTTCACAAAGATGGCCAATATTCTTTATTTTTATACTACATTATTGTAAGTCTTGTACCTGCAGAAATTTTTTTTATAGTGTTAGACGCGCGAACCGGGAAGACCATTAAATGGGTCCACGATGGCCTATTTAACAATTGATTAATGACTCATACAGCCACCCATGTTCTTGTCCATAATAAGACTGTCTTGACGAAACAAGAGGTAAAAGCATGGTTGTAATATATCCAGATATTATTAAAAAATTAGGATCCGATGATGCAGAAACTGGATATGTCTGCCCACATGAGGATACTCTCTGACCCAATAAACTATAAGTTATATACTTTGGAAATTAATGTTACTTAATTCAATAATTATATGCTGCCTAAAAAATTCTATTCATAGGTCTGTATCTCCTACATAGAGTGAGCTGTAGGGCCTGAGTTACAGTTTTCATTAAATTATGGATATTTTTAGAAGAAATATTTGTTTCTGAAAGACTGCGTTCTGCGTTCTCATCGTTTAGTAAGACTTAACTTCATTATAACAACTTTAATGTCCCCTTTCTGTACCTGAGCAATCCAATTTTAGCATGACAATTTGACTCTGCAGAATTAAACTTACGATATGTTTAAAAAAATTGAGATGACTTGTAAATATACAACAGAAAGATAATGACAGTGATTA
Organism: Sinelater perroti; assembly: GCA_036346155.1. NCBI lineage: Eukaryota > Metazoa > Arthropoda > Insecta > Coleoptera > Elateridae > Sinelater > Sinelater perroti. The sequence goes on from JARFIY010000201.1 coordinate 2,299,531, forward strand.
GGAAAATACAAACGGACATCAAAAGTAAATGCGATAGGCCATAGAAAGTAAATATAAATAATATCATTAAAAATGAGGGAAGATTATTATGCACATTTAAGGTAACAAATATATTTAAAAAAAATCTTGTAAAAAACTACGAACCACCGATCTAACAGTTCTAAATAGATCATACAAAAAAAGAAAAACAAAAAATTACTCACTTGGGGTTTCTTACTAACATGTATATATATATATATATGGCTTAGTCATGTATTACCCACAGTTTTGCACCTCAAACTATATGTTTGTTGGGCCTCTGCACTACTTGTAAAAAACATTTCGCATTTCAAGGATTTAGAAAGCGTGGAGCCCATGTGGTGTGACTATTTTTCTATTGAAGGCAACCTTCATAAAACCTGTGAGAAAAAGTACATTAGTTGCGCATGGAAGCATGCCAACCACATTTTTATATCCGATAAAAACGTTTATAATAATACAATCCTGCCAATAACGCAAATAGTTGCAATCCTCTGCTGATCAAAAATGAAAGCACTACTTGTGCTCTCGGTTTTATCCGTGTTATTCCAAAGCCTGCGCGGGTTGCCGTTCTCTTTGGGACGCCAGGTAATTTGATTTAGTATAGGCGCTTTTACTAAACAAAATCAATTTGGAGTTTTATTATATTATATTGATATGGTATAAACAGGGGAAAAAACAAGCATCTTTCGAACGCTTCGACAGCACATGCGGCAATCGTAACGTCCTAATGATATTTACTTATGATGGTATGCGAACCGAAGGAACTAAGATGATAATGAATGGTACTATTACTGCAAAGCAAGACGTTCACATGAATCTTATGGTAAAACTCAAAAATTTAAATTTCGTAGCTTAAAATCTGTTGGTGTTTTTTCTTAGACCATAATAACCATAGACAGATGCCAGAACCGAGAAAATTTAAATACGTGCGAGCACTTCTACGACCACCACATGGACGACTATTGCGAAATGGTGACGACTAAAAATGCCTTATGGAGTCCTCTATTTTCGAACTTTGTGCCCAAATTCAAGTGCCCCGTCAAAAAAGTGGGAAAGAGCAACATTTTTTGTCGACTATTAAACAAAATTATTTTTAGGGTGTCTATCGTGCTCAGAATGCCGAATTCGATATATCTGCCTTACTGCTGTTTCCGGCCGATTCATGGTATTGGCGGGTGAAAGTGCGGGTGTTAGAAAAGGTCACTAACAGAGTAGTCACGTGTATGATAATAGAAGCTCATACGACTACTGTGTAAATGGTATTGAAAGCGTATGTGCATTGGAAAATTTTAATTTTACGTTTTTGCACCGACTTTTGTTTTATAAATGGCTAAATCACTATGAATAAATTGTAAAACCTAGTTGTGGGAGTTGATTTTGAAACATAAAGTGTCCCAAAAATGCAGTTAGTAGCATTCTGCTTGGTGACATTTTGTAGTAAACACACTGTAATTAGTTAATATGTAGCGCTATGCTACTTGACGATTGTTAAAATTTATTGAAAACACAGCAAATGTTTCTCCAAGAATATTGGCAAATAATGGGGCATTTTCGGATGAAGAAATGCGCCAACTAAAACAACTGTGAACAACCTAATTAAATTTTTTTAACAAATAGCAGACAATACAAGATTAGGCCGACCTCGTACTGATCCTTCAGCTGAAAACACTGTTGCTGAGAACAACAGTGTAACAAAGCTTTTAGGAACCACATTGTGCCGCAACTCAACATTTCAAAAAACATAATTTAACAAAAGATCTGCATCTCAACATTCAGTTAATCCAGGAACTTAAGCTAAATGACCATTTAGAACGCCAGATATTTAATGTGCGACTTATCTCCTAAAATATTCAAGTGAACTGGCCATCAAGATCTTAAACTCACTCCTTAAGATTTTTTTTCTCTGAAGAGGAAGACCAAAGTTTATGCTACAAAAATAAAAACGATTCCTGAATAAAAAACAAAAGTTCGAAGAGTTATAGACGAAATTGTTATGCAAAGATCGAAAATTTTGTCAGAAGAATTCGAGAGTCATGGATGACATTTGCTAAATATCTTATTCTACCTTTAATGATAACGTTTACTCTTTAAAATAATGTCATAACTTTGCTAACTAATAATATATTTTTTATATTAAATCCTACGTTTCTTTTACGACTTCCTATACTACCGATCGATAAAGAAATTAGATATAAATTCTTTTATGACATTTCTTGTCTAATATTTCAGATCAATTTCATATCACACATCTTCAAAGAAAATTCGAAATAGAGTTAAGGAATAAAGAAGTGAGTTTGGTAGAAAATATAAAAGAGATCTTTTCATTCACCTTGCGCGCAGTTTCTCCTAGATAAAACCGAATTCAAAATGTGAAGTTCGAATTGAAGTAGAAAAGATGAAGGAGACGTAGATGTATGGTAACAAGAAAGGAAATTGCGAGTGTCACTTTCTTGTGTCTTCCGATTTTGATCTCTATCGGCCGCTTAGCCCTACTGTGCCGATTAATAGTTCTTTAGGCGATGTTATATTGAAGTAGCTAAAAAGATCTGGAAGTCAAAGAAATCCCTTATCATACGTGGTAGGCGATGGATCATCTGAATTTGATTATTATTGTAAGAGTTTTGTAGAAAAAGTGTGCGACTTAAAGATTTACAATTACATTCCAATATATCAAAAAACGAGTTAACAATTTGCAGATGGATTTTGTTAAAGACTGTACATTTATAGTACAGCACACTAGACAGGCATTTTTATGGAATAAAAAAAAAGGAATTGATCTTTAGATTAATCTGGTATTTGCATGGTAGTGCTTTGTTTTAAAAAAGGAACAGAGAACGGCAAAATATCCAACAAGAAAACCTAGCCATTGCCTCTAACGATCTTGCCCACTGAATGATTAGTATTTACAGTCACCATAAAGATATAATTCAGCATTTTGAAGGCATTTTAAAAACTGGAACAATTTTAAACGCCTGGCTTTTATTGAACAAAACTTTGGTTTGGCAGCCGAGTTGCATATTAAGGGAACCTTAAAAAAATACTTATAACTACCTATCAAATAAATTAATTCAATAGTTTGCTATACGAATCGTCAAAATGTAAATAGCTCATACACCGTTACTATCTTCAGTCTACAAGAAAACCATGTTATTGCTACTGATTTTATAAAATTCAAAGCGCATAGGATACTTCTTTGGTACCTTTATACTTCTTGGTACTTCTTTATTAAAATTCACCTTCAAGAGGTCCAAAAGCTCTAAGAAGCGATCATACAACAGAGTAATTCTCACAAATTAAAATTTATTTTTCTAATTTTGTACTTGCATAGTGCTTTGTTATTTGTAAAGGTATTCTTGTTATACTTAATATTTGTTTTTAAGACACATTCGTATCAAGGCCAGTATGTTTGGATTGTGTTTAATCCGCCCTCCATTCTACACAGTTTAACGGCTAACCATCTATAAGCATATATCTATAATGTAAAGCATTTATTTTAATCTCTTAGCTGATCCAGTACGTCCTCCTACAAGGACGAATCAAAATTAACCGAAATTTCTTTTTGACGCTGTGAGGAGTGAGGCTCATAAGCATTGTACCTCGTATTACCGTTTCTTCAATTAATATCACAATGTCAGAATAATAATAACGGATTATTATTAAGTTTTTTACTATAGAGAACGTAAAATCGTTGAGAATTTGGAGAAGACTTAAGGCATAGTTCAGATGTAAAACATTTAAGAATGGTCGAATGTACGTGTAGCATAAACAATTTTTGGGAGGACCAGAAGCAGTTGAAAATGCGTGTTTGAGAAGATAATTTATTTTATTCGTCGCCTTTTCAAAGATAGTCGCCGATTAACGGTTACTAAAATTGCTTTTAAAATAGGTATAAGTTACGACAGCGCTCAGGTAATCCGAACGTTATTCTGCGTTATAACAATGCACCTTCCCTTAAAAGTCCCCAAACCCAACTAAAAATTAAGTATTTGTTTTAGACTGCACTGGAATATCCTGCAACACGGACTTAACGCCCTGAAATCAGTTTTTTGGACCACTAAAAGAAGCACTTGGAAGAAACAGATTTTAACCATATTGTTGTCAAAGCGTTCGAGTGCGATTGGCTAATATCACAGTTACCTTCATTTTGCAAAGATAAGAAGAAAGGATTTTATAAAAAAAACACTCAAAAATAACGGAAATATGCATAAGTCATAACAGTTGGAGATTAAAATGCAAGAACAAAAAAAAGACAATGTGGTTTGATAGAAAGATATGGCGGAGAGAAAACTATAAACAATAAACTGGTAATAGAAAACTCAATATTTACACATAGTATGTACAAATATAATTGACTTTATAACATTCAGAAAATAAGAGGTAGAGGGGCAGAGTTAGACATTTTTGATAGAAAAATTCATCTTTAGAATGCCTAGAAAGGAAGTAGCATTAAAAATCAAAAAGATAAATTTGAAAAAACGAAATAATGTAGAAAATCAAAAGAAGAATAGAAAAATAATAATGGAAAACTGAAACAGAAGCAAAAAGAGAAACAAACAGATATAACGTGGAAAACGTTAAAATGAATAATATTAAAAACTGCAACAGAAATATGAAGTAGGAAAATTAAACACATGTCTTAAAAGAACAAAACAATGAAAAAATCTGGTGTGAACATCACACGACTTTCCTTATCCTATTATTATATATTATACCGGGTCCATCGTCTCGGTCCTATGCTGCTCTCGTCCCGGAACTTGTTATTTTAAAAAAGGACGAGGTGCGAGTCCAACACTCGAAAGCTGATTAAAATAAACAGTGCAAGACAATAATTGACTCGTACTTTTGCTACGTCACTGAAGGTAACCGTGCGAGCTCGGACGCACGGCCTTCCCCATTATCGCCTGCGTGCTCCCTCCTAATGTCCAAGCGCTCCCCCCGTCCTCCCGTAGTCGACCAAGAAGCTCTCCGAGCGCGCTGTGATTGGTCCGTTTAATTAATTTCTAATCGGCTATAAGTTATTTATGTGACCTCGGATCAAAGAATTTCATTGTAATTTTTTGTTCGTCTCGGTCTGATCTATCCGGTAATATAAATTTCCCGAAACATTTTATGAACACCCGGTATACTAAAAATCCTGAGCTTCAATTTTTTTCGAGTTCCTTTTTTACCAACTTTTATTTTAAATTCATGTTTATCTCGTGATAACAAATCATTTTTATTATCATGAATTTTTTGTATCTTCAACCGTTTAGATTCGCGACCGCTTTGCGACCGATTTGGCGACCTTGCGAGCAAACGACTCGGCCGATTTTTTCCAAAAGGTTCGCACTGCGTCCCCTACCTACAGGTAACTTGCCTACCAAATTTCAAGCTCTTACGGTTCTTGAGATATCCTGTTTACTGACAGACCGACAGACACACACACACACACACACACGAACCAATGGCTAAAACCAACTTTTTTGGTGTCCTGAGGCTATATTTCGTCCAGAAATGTGAAAAACTGGGTAGGTCAAATTTCTGCCAATTACATTACTTATTATAAGATAAGGAAAGTAAAAACTGCAACAAAAAAGAAAAAATACATGGGACAAGAAATGCGAAAGACAAAGAAAACTAAATAACTAAAAAAGTCAAGTTAGAGACGCCGTAAGAGAGGTCAAAAAATAGGATGAAAAGATTTTGGAATATAAGTAAAAGTTTTAGAAAAAATCAAAAACAGTTCTAGACAATAGTAAACAAAATTAAAAGGAAAAACATCTCAACTAAGAAATATAAAAGACAAGAATGATACTTAGAGGCATAAAGAGAAAAGAAGAAATGGGTGAAACATGCAGAAAACATTATGCAGAGAAATCTTAGATTAGAAAACTAAAAAGCAAAAAATGTACACTAGGAAAATATAACAAATGGAATAACAGATAAATTAAAAATAGCCATTGATAACTTAAAAATATAAAAACCGCTAGAGGAGACAAAATAACTTCAGAGTTAATACATTTTGGCTGAGAACAAGAAAATCAATAAAAGAAATATATATTATAATAAAGCATGGAAAATTGTAAAAAAAAATAAGATCAAAAGTAGGCAAGATATTAAAGGAAGAACAAGCAGCTTTGAAACCAGAAAAACAAACACTAGATAACATACACACTATAAGAATGATAATTGAAAAGAACATCGGAAAAGCAAAACGGCTCTGTTTAGCATTTGTAGACATAAAAGTGGCATTTGACAATATTTTAAGAAAATAATAGGTTAAACAAGCACCTTTTTCAGTAGTATAAACAAAAATGTATAACATAAAGTAAGAATAAATGTAAAAACGTAAAAAACTTTTACTATGAATAGGAAAGTGAGACAAGGGAACATTTTTGGTCCCCCTACTGTTTATTATAGTTATAAACAAAGTTATGAAAAAGTGTAGTAAGCGCACAATAAGAAGAAAGCTTGGTAACAAGCAAATCCAACTAGTATTTATACAACAATTGATTAATACGTACAACATAGTACTGATCAAAATAAATGAAAGATAAAAGAACCATAAATATATAAACAGAAAAACTAGAGCAAATAGAACTTAAAATAAACATAAAGGTAAAGTGATCAACAATAAGAAAACGCAAATTAAAAAAATAAAAACTGACGAAATCTTGAAAGAAGTGATAACAAATCAAAACCAGATATATGATAAATAATACATTAGTTGGTAAAAGAAAGATAAACTATGAAAGAAAATTAAGAATATACAAAACGGTATGTTTCTCAAATTTAATGTAGGGTGCGTAAATCTAGACAATGATGGATAAGTATAAATCGACAACAACAGCAACAAAAATAAAATATTTGAGAAGGGTAATTGGATAACACAGGAAGCAATTAAGTGGAAAATATAACAATCGTAGAAAGACTAACACAAAACCGGTAGTAATAAAGACAAAAAAAAAACAAATTAAAATGGACAAAACACATATTGAGGAAGGAAGAAAATAACTTTGCAGTAAAGTCACAGAAATAGCGACGGAAGGATGAAGATAAAGAGGAAGGCCAAAAAGTATATTTGTATGTAAATTTTTTTATGATTGAACTCGGAGTTAACATCAATTTTATTTCAGGGAATTTAAGAAGATGAAATTTACGATTTTCTTAAATGTTGCTTTTAAAAAAACATAATTGAGCATTTTAAAGTTATTTTAATTTTAGATATCTGACCGTGCCAAACCTTTCACAATATGCTAGTAGGGTGTTTCTTCCAAAAGATATACCAAAACACGTTTGGAGGGCTCCATGCAGGCAGAATTTAAAAAAATAACATTTGAAGCCTTTGTAACTAACTAACTGATTATTTTGAAACCTCTCATAAGAAACAATTAATAAGGAACTCTAGTAGAGACATATAAGGAGGGAAGGTGTTCAGAATAGTCTTGAACAAACACAATTTTATGGGAGCTTAACTATTTACGTTAAGTTTTTGTCAGTTTTTGTTGTAAATAAATAAAAAACAATTGTTTATTAAATGGATCAAAAGATATAAATAAAAAATCTTAACTCTACAAATTTCAATTTAAAAGATCTTGGCATGTTAAGTTTTGGAAGATCTAACAATGAGATTTTGATTACATAAAATAAAACTGAGATAGTCCTAGTAGTTTTAGAATGTAGTAGAGGATTGGTCAAACAAACGTATAAAGAAAGAAACCTTCAAAGGGTTTTGGTAAACAGAACCTGGGCCTAACCATAACGTATACCAAAAAATTTCAAATTGGAAACTTATCATCAAGAAACTGCGAAGAATAATGTAATATTTGTATGATTCACTTTTGAGTTTGGAGCTTTGGAGTGTCTAAAAAAGTTTAAATCTTCTAATTCGTTGAAGATGTTATTCTATAGAAAATTAATCGAAAAAGAGTAATAGAAAAGTCTCTGGTGCATTTAATTGATTTCTAACCATCTCTAGAGATTAAAGCATACAAAATGCACTCACAACCATCACGAAATTAAAGAAAAAACTATATGGCGGGCCAAATAAGTCTTATACATTGTTGTTATTAGAAAATTACGATAAATTAAAACCAAAGGTGAATTGTCGAAAGTGTGTTCATCATGGCGGCCATAAATAGGAGGCGAAGACTGCCAAAACGGCAGCCGAACGGAAACAAGTCGGATGCTCGGAAGCTTCGATAGCAAACCAAGAACACTCATTAATTAACTAAACAGAGGGTGGGAACTGAAGCGAATGGTGTAATGAATGCATTTCATTCGGCGGAAGCGACAATCCCTGCTAATTTATTGCGAGCAAGGGGCCAAGAAAAGAACCAAACTTTGACCGATATATTTGCTTTTGTGCGCTTTACACTCTCCACTTTCATAAATTCGGCTATTTAGTGCGGCATAAATAACGGCCGCGCTCGGAAAATAATTGAATGAAACGCCCAATTAATACCTAACTGCTTAATATGCTCCGCTCCGCTTCTCTGCGGTCTTGTCAGGAACATCGTGAATCACGCAATTAGAGCATTCAACGGCTCTAATGGATTCTGTTACTTTAAATTGTCGACAGCGACACGCTCGGCTCGTTTCGACTGTTTTGCGCCCTTTTGTTTAAACAAATTACATTTATGGTGCACATTTTTGTTGGAAATCCTTTCGATTTATACAACCCAACTTGATCACTCTATTAATTGTTTTTTAATCTATTTTTAATAATTTTGGTTATACAGAATATATTTTATATATTAGAATAAACTTTCGATAAAATATTTTATAAATTTATGTCCAAAAATTAATGCCATCTTTATTAAAATTCCCGCCTTTTTTGTTTGCGGTTACCAACTTTGATATTGTGACAGGTGTCCTCTATGATTCTTTTGATTAGTAACATAGCAAGTTATGATTGTTAAAACGCATTGAAAATTAAGTGAAAATTGTGTACAAAAACTCCGTGGAATTTTTGGTTGAAATAGTAGTTCTACTGCGCAAAGCTTTAATACAAAACTTGATAAAAGTGGAACGTGGTACTGGATGCAAAACTTTGTATCAGCATGGGGTGAGAATATTGCCATAGTTAGTCGAAGTGTCACTGCGAATTCCAACAATTGGGTAGTTAGAGAAGCTCTGTTTACCTGCACCTTCATGCGTATAAATTTCAACTTACACAAGAGCTTAAAGCTTATTGGCCATTTTCACTATCAAAGCTTGTCAATTGGTTTTTAGAGCATCGTAAAATGGATTTTTAATTTATACGAAAAAACATCTTTAGCGATGAGGCGCATTTTCAAAAAAGAAAATTATCGCCTTTGGGCTTGGAAAATTCGCACGGAACCCATGAAAAAATATATATCCCTAAAGAGTTACTGCTTGTTGTGAATTAAAGACAGATGACGTGGTACTTGAACTGTAACCATAAATGGCAATCATTACCCTCATATAATAATCCAGTTTTTTTTTTTTTTGGTACGAACCGGTCGATATGGTTCCAGGAGAACAGTGTCCTCTGCCATACGGCTCCAACAAAATTCGATTTGTTGTAACATTAATTTTCTGGACGCTTAATTTTGTGAAATGCCGACATCAACTGGCCTTGCAACTTAACACCATACTAATCTAAGATTTACGCTAGAAATCTACAACTTACAAACGGCAACCAAATCACAAAACTATAAGACATGAGAGACAACTTCAGTACAAGATCCAGGTAAATAGACCGCTAGTGTAGTGTGTACTAAGCGAAAGTGTCGAGTATCTTATGTGACAACCGCTACTACCGCTAGTTTTTGCACGAAACCACATCCATTATCTTGTTTTTTTATAATCAATTCTCTTTAAGAACTAGCAAATTTTATTAAGAATATATGACTAACTTACACAAGTCCATATTTGAGCCTAGTATCAATGTTTGGACTGGCATGATTCGTAACCATCTTTTTAGAGCAATCCTTTTAACACAATGTCTAAATGTCTAAAACACTTTGTTCAGTATGATGTAATTGATGCATAAAAAAGCTCTAGCTGATTTCAGTTCTAACGTTTGTCAGTATTTCGGCTTCCTCGATATATAGATGGAATAAGGTGGTCCCTATCACCTAATGTGTAGAAGCTTAACCAATATGTCATTGCAACTTATAATGATATTTAAATACAATCCGGACGCTTTAAACGTAAAAGTCGCTTCCTAATGTGATGCACTTGCAGTTACATTAAAACTTATTGGGAAGAAGAATGGCGGACATTTAAAACATCTATTTTAAAGTTAAAGTTAGAAATAAATATGTATATTGTTGTACAACAGAATGTGATGCAAATGATCTAGTATTGTGAATTCACTGCGCCTTTTTGGATATGATCTCACACAAATATCCTTATAAGTTTGCTCTATAGTTAGCATTTGCTCTAGATTTATTTAGTAGATCAAAAACAATAATTGAGCCTTTAGTTCAAAATCTTACAAGTGCAGGAACTTACTAAAAAAGGTTTTATATTTCTGTCATATTGTAGATTAAATATTGACTCTGTGTAATTAACAGAAGATTAACATTGGATTGTTATAAAAATAACAAAATATTTATTTTAAAACCAAACGGCAGTGTTCAACTAAAGTAAAAAAAACAACAACATTAAAATGGAAAGAGGCACTACACAAGTAGATTAGCTTACTTATTTATTATTTATTATAATATTTGTGTAATATTAAGGATATTTGTGTGAGCTCATATTTCCAAGCCCAAAAGCGATAATTTTCTTTTTTGAAAATGCGCCTCATCGCTAAAGATGTTTTTTCGTATAAATTAAAAATCCATTTTACGATGCTCTAAAAACCAATTGACAAGCTTTGATGGTGAAAATGGCCAATAAGCTTTAAGCTCTTGTGTAAGTTGAAATTTATACGCATGAAGCTGCAGGTCTTTAGTGAGTATACGGTAAACAGAGCTTCTCTAACTACCTAATTGTTGTCGCTCACTAGCTTTAGCGGCATGTAGTTTGTTTATATTCAAATCCGATTTCAAAAATCCCTGGGAAAACTTGTTCTATCAAAACAAAGATTATGAGAGGCTAGTAAGGATAGGGATACCAAAGGTAAAAACTTGATTCTTCTTTCTTTTCTTTTAAATGCTTTTCCAGCTTCCTATTCAATTATTAACGGAAGAGGACGAGACAAAGTCATCAAGAGGTGAGTTAGATTTATATATTAATTATTAATTTTGATTTTAATAATTTACAGGCAGATCTGCAAAAGTGAAATGAAACACATAAAGAGATAGTAAGTGAGATGAGTATTATTACGGTAGATGAATGTAATGAAGAAAACTATTGTCCTTTAACATAGAGCTCTTGCATTTTCAAACATTCTCTTATATAAACTTGTTCATTTCTTTCCTTTTTCCTGGACTTTGTATTGTTGTTAATATTCATCTTATATTTATATATTCATCTTTATTTTTACATATTTCTAATTTAAATGCTACTTTTATTTGTTTATAATTTAATCAAAAAATGTGTTCAGCACATAATCGGTTGCTAAAAATAATGTAGAAACACAAAGTAACAAAATTTAAAAAAATTATAGGAACTAAAAAGGTATGTGGTTGTTATATGAAAAAAAATATATAGAAAGTATAGTGCATACTAAAAAATTCTTAATTTTAGTACGACATATAACACAATTTATACAGTTTATTATAAGTTATATAGTAACGGGGAGTTGCCCGCGCCCTAGGCTGATAATTTTTCACCCGCCTTTCCCCAAATTTTTGCCAGCTGGGAAAGTGGCACAATTTATTTACAAATGATAACAGTGGGACAAGTCGGCGTGGTGACCTTACAACAGTAAAACATGCAAAACGATCCTAAAGATAGGCAACTAAACGTATGCTCAGAGCTCAGCCACGCCACATTTCATACCAGCTGTATTTGTTTACTTTTTTTTTCAAATGTATAGTAGGTATTGGGATAACTACAAAAGTAGTTCTTTTCACAAATTAGGTTAAGTGGTTATATTAATAAATAAGAAGAGAGAAGGGTGGCAAAACTTCCTACCTAATTCAAAAAAAATAATTATAAAGCAAGGGGTGGTTCTTAATAAAACACATGGGATAAACAAAAAACAAAAAGCTCTTGGTGTCAAAGTATGCTTTCGGAACAATGACTCTGCTGTCGCCACACAACGTGTTTTTGGACTTGTTTTCAACTTGCGATCTGCGTTCAAACATGCCACTAATATTCACGGCAAGTTTTGTACCAAAACCTTCGTTTTTATCCATACAAGATGGCACTATACAGTCAGAAAATGCCTCTCCACAGACAATGTGTTACTGTTTGATGCGTAGTAAGTTATAATAGAGGTTATTGACTCTTATTTAAGAAAGAGGTCAGTGCGTTATTGTCAATTTTAATTGAGATGCAGAAATAATTCCACAATTTTTCATACTCTAAATGAAAAATGTTAAGTTCTAACAAGATGGAGTCGTAGACCAAGTGCTACGTAAGATGCTTCCTGGATGCAACACGGTGACGTCGCTGGTCAGCCCTGCGTAAGTTCTACCTACGGTGATATCACAAAGCTAAGGTTTACAAACATCGTCCTAGGACTCCTCAAGGCCTACGAAATACAACACGTTAAGCATATTCCTCAACACATATATGATATTAAAACATATCGAAATAAAACATTTAGTTCTGTTGTTTTATTCTGTACAAATAAATTATATATAGTTTCTCATTTATTTAGTTTAAAATAGTTTCTAAAAATGCAATAGTTGGTCAAACGTACAATTTTACTATTTATAAATAGATTATCACAAAAATTTGGTAAAAATATCTAAATAATGTCATAATGTGCGTAGTGTAATTTATAATGACTAAATAGAACACATTCAACATACCAGGTTTTGCACTTGATATTCTATAAAGTAATTTATTTATACGAACCCTTATACGAAACCTAGTGATTTATAATATACAGAAAATTACTTCAACAAATTAAAGATGCAAAGACGAGTATATAGAGATGTAAATATACATGAATAGTTTCAATTGTTAAATGATTCTACCGATCTTTATCTTCATAAATTTTTAAGAGGCTTTTAGTCTGTACTCTATCACGCTGGTCAATGCAAATTGATGGAGACAGGCCATGAGGATATAAAAAGAAAAAGTTTGAGAAAGCGCAAAATAAAGGATTTCCAACATAACTTCTGCTAGATAATCCGAAGCAAGGCCGCATCTCTAAATTAGATATGTTCTCTCTACTGAGTAGCCTAGATAGATTTACATTTTTTTGAATTATCATCAGTTTTATCACGGTCTCTATCTCTTCTTTCAATGTTTTACATTTTACTATATTGTAAATCTATGTTTTCAAAATACTTCTTGATTGGATGTCTTTACTGGTCCAGACGGATGCGTTACTTGAGAGTTGATGTAGAGGAACCTAGATAACCACCAAAATACGTCTGTAATAATAAATTTTTTTTATCGCATCATAAATCTAATTTGCTTAGCTCTGATTAGTAAGAATCAAGGAAGATAGATTTGGTTGCTAGGCTGATTGGTAGAAACAAACGTTACAGATCTTCATAATGTCATAAGCTGTTCTTTTAATAATAGTACTGATGTGATAGGGGTAAACTATTAATTTATTCCTGTTCTTACTTCTTTCGACTGATGGTTTTTGCTTTCGGTAATGGCCTCTAAATCAATTCATTCTTGCTGGCCATTTCTTTTAGAATCATATCTCTTATAAAAGCGATGTGTTGGTTCATCATACTTGCGCGGCCGTGTGAAAAGCATTGGTTGCCAGAGTAACGCTTTCGGAGCCACGCGGAAATACACGAACAATCGTCGTATCCTTAAAGCACACTACAATTTCAAAAACTTAAGTTGAAATTAAATTATTTACATCCTACTGTTTTAGTTTTTCTGTTTTTTTTTTTGCAAATAAGCATTCTTTGGTATTGAACGGGTACAAACAGCTGAGCACCACAGAAATTACATGACCGGATGAAAGGGCAGCAATAAATGAAGCGAGACGACGTATATGTGCCGAAAAAACTCCGGAGGAAGTTGAAATAGAAAACCAAGCAAGGCGACTGCGACGTTCTCAAAGAACACCGGAAGAAATAGCTGCAGAAAACGAAGCAAGGCAATAGCAAAGTTTACGAAGAACCTCGGAAGAAATAACATCAAGAAACCGATCAAGGCGACTGCGAAGTTCTTAAAGAACATCGGAAGAAATAGCTGCAGAATAGTAACGATTGCTGCAGAAAGTTCGTAACACTTGCATTCTCTATAGCAGCCAAGCGTAGCTGGCTGGATTTTCTAGTAGAACTATAAAGCTCTCAAAACCAAATTTTAAAATCGCCTAAAATATCAGCACTTCACGTATACGAGAAACTTAGCTCCACGAGTTGAGTTCCAGTTGTAAAGTTAATAAACAGAGTTATGTCCAATAGCCAAACTAATATTATGGGATAGAATTCGAGTAGTACTATTCCGCTAGGAAAAGCTCAAGGGAGTACTAATCCAGTATTGCTATACTTGTTCTTGTGACGTTGATTTTTTTTTTGGCGAAATTGGAGACCACCTCTCAATCTATCCTCTAACCCCGTTCTTTTTTGGTGTTCTACCGTCTTACATAAAAATTAGAATCCTCTAGCAATTGTAATGGGTGCTTCTGCCCAACTTGTAGTTGTAGAGGCCGCGGATAATGGGGTTGTGGTAACTAAATTCCTAAAAGTTTAGCACGTTGACGTCCTTGTGATGGACAGTGTTTCTCAAAAATTGCAAATGGGATAGGCATTCTTGGAAGGATGATGTACAATGTTATCTTGTTGCTAGCCGACTTGAAGAATAGAGTAGGAAATCAAGGGCCTATTGGGTTTTTGTAATTGTCTGAACCACATGAGGTTTTAAGGTGACCTTCTTGTTGAAGGTTGCTCTGAAGTACAGGACGGTTGCACTTTTCTTTATATTGATTTTTATTCTCCACGTGCTGTATCCGTTTTTAAGTATGTCCAGTTTTTCTTTGATCGCCAGGTGCTGCCAGAGTGACTGCTTATATAGCATCTGTTATGTGTAAATCAAAGTTGTGTTTCTTTAAGTTTGTCTTAGGCTCACCGAGGATGTCTGGCTTCTCCTAAGTGTTAAAAAACTATCAATTATCTTATGTCTTCCTCTTACACATTCTTTCTTCTTGATACCATCGATGTCCTGTCATGATGTTTAGTTTCGGTCTTTTAAGAACAGCTCTTTTTTCTTTTATGTGTGATAAGTACAGTGTCTGCTAGTGTATCTTGGCAAGGGGTAAATGTTGGTGTGAGGTAAGTTTTAATTACTCGTTACTCGTTTTCGTGTTATTGTCCGGTTATGTAACGGTTATTTTTAACGTTATTTTTGTAAAAAACTTTTTATTCGTTTTGCTCAAAGTATTCGTCTTATCACACTAAAAATGTGTGTTATAAACTATGATAGAGGTGTTTTTAGAGACGTAGATTTTTAGCTGAATATGTCTAGAAAGTTAAGAAAATACGTACTGATTTCAAAAAAGAGATTATAATAGAATGGTCATCACAGAAATTTAATTTAGAAAAATATATAGCGAGCTTTCCTTATTTGAACAACATTTTTTACCTTTCAGGTGTCTTAAAAACCTGTTTGAATAATTAATCTTGCGAAAGCTTTAAAACAGTAGTAAAAATTGCTTCTTTAAATTATTTAACTATCAAATGTGGTCTGTTCTTCATCGTGTAGGTGCTAGAAAGCAACACTATCAAAATTTACCGCAAAATTCAGGGTTGTCTTTCTATTCTTTGGTGTTGGTTGTTCATTTTTACCCAAAATTTTAGTGGGTTACGATTGGGTGGCGAGTGAAGTTTTATTTTTATTATATGGTCGATGTCCGTTTCAATAATCAATTGCGATTTATAATACTCTGTAGAATATTCCTATGGCAGACATGGCCTTTTATTTCTTTCAGTTTACTACTGAAATTATGGATAATCACAAGTTTTTTATCAAATTCAAACCTAGGTGAATTATGAGAAAAAAACTTAAATTTGGTACATTGAAAGATTGTTAGGAACTAACCTTTCGTAATCACATTTTTATTTTGTTATCTATCTATTTCTTTAGCTAAAGGAGATTCTCCTCGTAGACTACCTCGCACTAAGACTTCTTTAAACAGTATTATAATATCAGAGCAAAATATAGTAATATAGAGTGTAAAATTGTAAATTTTGAAAAGGTTTAAGGTACAATTTTGGAACAACACCTTTAAGAATATTCAAGTGTATATGTGACATAAACAATTTCTAGAAAAACTAAAAGCATTTGAAAATGAAGATCACCGAAGTCGCTCGTGGACTCGCGTGACTAAGCAGAATTTTTGCACTGTTTACAGCCGTCTCAATTATTACAGTCGATTAACGATTTTAGATTGCTTCTGACATCGGAATAAGCTACAATAGTACTTATGCGATCTGAAACATTATCTTGTTTATAGCTGCCAAAACTGCTAAAAACACTAAGTAAGTAATATAACATTAAATTTATTTTCTAAATTGATATTTTGAAACAATAAATTTGTAAATTTTTGAAGAGCCTAAAATTAAATTGGTGTTTATAAAATTGATTGCAATATTTCTATTTATGTTCTAATTAGTTTCTAAAATATGAACGTTAACGATAACGTATTTATGCTGCAGTTAATTTAATTAGGTGCGTACCATTTTACTTCTCTCCTATGTTTTGTTCTTGTTTACCTATTTGACACGCTATTATGGCATTCTATGGTGCTACTGTGTGAACGTGGCACGTTTATGGTGACAGAACACACACGTGTTGTCGTATTCAGCTATAAAGCTACGTACGTACTCGAGTAGAGGGGCACTAAAATTTACGCGGCTATCCAACGCAGACATGGCATTTTCTCATACTTTGTGCCGCTGTAAAAGTGTGTATATGCATCGCAAATATCATTTACTGCTATAAAAACAACGCCTCGGTGTTTTAGCGCTGCTGTAAATCGCTAAACTGCAAGAAAGTTGTCTTGTTTTTAAATGGCGTTATTTGTTTGTTTTTTAGCGCTTTTCGGCGCTGAAGGCTTTGAAGTTTGAGGAATTGCACTATACTTTGTGTTTTAGAAATCTACACTGCATTTTACTGTTTTAAATAAGATATATTTTACTTCCGAGATAACACCCGGTATTTTATAGTTGTAATTATTATAATAACAAATGGTATGAATTGTACAAATTTACTAAAAAAATTACTAGAGAAAAATTTAAAGTGAATTTAACTTTACAGGTAACAGTTCTCTATTGGTTTTGTTTTAAGGCGTGAAATGAAAGTAAATAAACAAGTTATTTTTTTTGCAAATAATAAAAAAATAAAGGCATTAGAAACTTGTAATTCTAGATTTTTGTTTCATACTTTAGACTACAAAAAATTTAAACTTTTTTGGACAACCACTTATTTTTATTTACGAATTGATTTTAGTTTTAGTAAAGATTTCCCAAAAATTATCATTAGATGAGCTATTGGCTTCGTACATAATCTATATTAGCTTCCCCTACGTAGCGGCAGAATGCAAGTATTAAGTCAACTGTGTATTGTTTGTAAAAAAATTTCTTTTAGTTAGGCTCGGAGTCACTTCTCCAATCACCTCATCAGAAACTTTTTTGGAGAAGAAGGAACAGACGAGCTAAACCATTGCCAGTGGAATGTCATATTTAAAAAAGATAATGATGGTTTAAGCAGAACAAACCAATTTTTGACTACGTAAGGTATCTCGATGTACATTCGATGCAAATACTAAACTATAACGTGGTGCGAAAGTTTTTTTTTTTAGTTGTTAGCTTTCATTTCAAATAAATTGTTGAAAAATTATCAGTATATTAAAGAATGTAGTTTGTAGATAATTCTTAGTTGTACTGAATAGTATTTCTTAAAATTTAAATTCTACTGGACATTAGAGAGAATAATCCACGATGTCAAGATACAATACGGGGTAAAATTGGTACAAAAAATTTATTAGCGATGTCATTAGTCTTTAAGTTTTTGTAGTAAATCAAGAAGCTCTACTTTAAATTATTGAAACATGCCCAACTATACGCACCGCATAATTATCACAGGAGTTTAAATTATTCCGACTGACAATAGTCATCACTTCCATAATCCGGAAAAAGTCAAGAGACGGTGCTTTAACGTAACAACAAGCTGAACTGGATTAATGTGCGCAATTATCAAGAACTTCAATTATTTTGCATAATTGTTAAAAATGATAAAAAAGGAATGTATTTTTCTAATTTTTACATATCAGACCAAAGTCAAGTGAAAGTCAAGTTACAAAGGCCGTTGTAAAACGCCAGAGTTTTAGAGGTCTTAAAAGTTGGGTCATCGTCGTCGAGTTTTTGGTCGGACGTCACTTGGCAACTTTTAAGGAATAGAAGAAGAGTATCAGTCCCCTATTTTCAAACCACAGGATGAATCAAAAACCTGACTCGTAGATAGATGGGTAGCACACAACATAGTGGCATATATTTAGATTTTTAATTTAGTAATATAATAATAATGGTAAGGCTCTACGCCCCGCGTAGTTAAGGCTCTCATAGGTTCGCTCTCTCTCTGCTCGGTCGTCGCGCACCATCTCTGATGTGGGGCGATGTGGCAAGCATCGCGCCTAAGACGACCGCCATTATTACCCCTTGTTCGAATGAACGCAGGTACTCAATTATTTTTAGTGACTGAGTAGGCCACCCGCCAGGCATCAGAGAGCACCGGGAATTGAACCCGGGTCCGTCAGCATCGCAGCCCGTCCCTCAACCACGGGACCACGCTGGCACTTTTAATTTAGTATCTCTTTTAAAATATTAAATAAATAATTTTCATACAAAAAAAGGAAAAAAGATTGCGCCATACTAAAGAAAGAACAAATACAAAAATAAATTGATTTGCAAGAAATTTCTTTAATTTACGGACATGAAAAAATATCTAATTACAATACAAAGTGGGGTATTATAACATTTGTGTTTACAAGATAAATTTCCCCAAACGTCAATGAACCTCTTTAATGAAATGCCTTTCCGTAAACAGAAGCCTACAAATACTGGAAATGTAATAAAAGAGGGAACAATGTACCCACAATAAAGAACCGCATTACTGTAACAAAGCGGCGGGTCACCATCTAATTCAGCCTTACGGCCGTTTCCATTACGGGAAAAATTTATTGGAGGCAGTAGTTGCGAGGACTCTTTGCGCCGCAAAGCCAAATTTTTCCTTTAGAGCTAGAAAATCTCGAGCCACAATAAGACGAATTAAAACGGCGCTTCGGTCCATAATGCACAAAAGCGCTATTTATCCAGCTGACTCTCAGGAACCAATTACTGCAACGTTCCGCCGTCTAAATTGCTTAACTTCTTTAATACGGAGTGCTGGCGCATAGGGTTACACGTACATGCCGTCCCCGGGGAAATTTTGCGCGAAATTAGGTATAATTCGGAGACATCTCAAGGTGCAGAACTATCACTATCTTGTAGTCATCAACTGCTAACTTCCGCCGTTTTTTGCCGCTCGCAGATTGGCGCTGAAATATGCTTATACGGCGCGAGCGCTGAAGTGCTATTACGTTGCTTCATCAACGTTGTAGCTCACAGTCAATTACATATGCAAACTAATTGCCAACTTCACAATTACGCCTCATCATACGAGAATGACAAGATTTAAAACGTCTGCAATGTTTTCGGCGTCTACATTTTTATTATTTGTGACTTTATTTTTCTTTGCAGTTGTGCTTCCATTCATTCTAAAATTATAAACACTAGAATCTCGTCCTCGAACATTATCATTCTTACGTTATAAAAATACAAACCGCCAGTTGAAATGTATAGGAATCTGCTTACTGGCGGGTAACTTCTATTATATATAGGTATAAAATATATTTAAGACATTTTAAATAATGAAATCAATGGACTGATATGATTTGAAATATTCAAAATTGCACAACGTAACAGGTGTGTCTAAGAAATTAGGTGAATTGTATCGAAAAGCAAAACAAAACCGAAGAACCGGAAAAACTATCTTTATTGGTTTTAAAACTAATCGCCATCTTTTACGTAACGACAAATGCAGTATTGAGAGCTTTCGGGAATGCGCCGCAGATATTCAAAAGCATATTCATCACAAGTTTGAAGATTTGCATTTTCCGAAAATATTGGACAATACAGACGGTGCAGTTCCTTCTGAAACCGCAAAATAAAAATACGACCAACCCCAGTAGCTTCTAGCTGCTACTGGCCATAACAACATTCGTCAAACACCTGATACAGTAAAAGAGCGGATTTCATGACCGACAATACGCGAATGTATATGCGATCTCAGAGATCAAGAGTACGAGGGGCGCGAAAGAATGTTGCGCATTAACAGCTTTGAATTTTGTGGAGGCATGGTAATTTGAAAGTATTAGTCGTTTCAAGCTCGGCCGTTTTAGTGTTGCTCATAATTTTGGATTGCCTCTCGTTGGAAAGCCACAGCTTATGACAAGAAAAAACAAATTTTTAAAGCAATTGTGTGTTTAACGTAGATTTTTCGCAATAAAGCGAGAGAGCGGCACAGCTTGCTATGTTATACGCAGTCAAGATATGGGTAGAAGAGTGCAAGGTTAACGAGGCTAGAACTTTAGGGCAGAGAATACTTACAGTCAAGGCGACAGGTGATTACAACACCGCAGCCACAGAAATAGTGATAGTATTGAGTCAATTACGACCTTTGAATTTTATTTTGCAGGAGGCGACAGACCCCAGCAGACAGGGCTATGACTAAACGAGATCCAGCAAAAGTGGTTCATGGAGGAAATTGGGTACTCGAGATAGATGGCATTTTGTTCCACGAGGTAGATGGCGGGAGCTAAGTTTGTGGTAATGTTAGAAAAAATCCACCATAGGTAGCTAATCTAACAGATTAGAGCATCTTAATAAGCGCTGTAATATCAGATAGCAAGTGATCGCTATTTGCTCTCAGAAACATAAGAAAGCTGGCAAATTTGCAAATCGAAGTTTTGGAGCCTTGAAAATGTGGTATCGGCCGAGATTGAGATCCAGTTTTATTAGACAAAATCTAATTGACATAGAGAATGAACGTCCGATCTAGATGGTTAAAGAGGGACCGGCAGGGGCAGTCGATTTTCGAGACGGTTCCATAAGATTTGTAAAGGACCGGTTACGAATTAAGTCGAGAGCAAAAGGGAAGCAGAGATAAGAAGCAGAGTAAATCATGCCCACAATCGACACGGCCCGACAAGCCGTTGAGTACCGTAATCAGCACATCATCCAGCTTATCATTAGATATGGTAACACATAAACATTGATTGGGGTTGTTCCACCCCTTGTTTAATTTCTAACTAAATCATATAAATGTTATCATCAGTTTCTGCAATTCAACTTACCAATCAGCTTTTATGTATTCAATTTAATCATTAAAAAGATTTTAAAATTTAAAATACTCTCACTTTCTTTGCTCTCATCAGAGTAAGTCAGTTGCAATTTGCAAAGCGTATTGCAGTGCGTTTTACACCATCTCATTCGTCTGAAATACCGATCAAACTATAATTGTTGGTGTTACTACATTAATTTTTAAAAAGAAATGGTTATAGTAATAAAATATGTTAATAAATGTAAGAAACGTCCTTATTATTGCTAAATACTAAAACTTTAATTTTGCAAAAATAGTTGTAATAAGTGAATTAGCATTAAATTAAAAAATTTAAATTTGTTATACAAGTATTTGTTTATAGTTTCACTTAAACATGCAGGGAAGAAGTACTAGGCATTGTTCAGTTCAGTGAATTTGAAATAATCATTATCAATTAAAAATTAAACATCAAAACACTCGAGAATTTAACGGGATTCAAACCCGCCCTTCACGCAGCCTATTTCTTTTCATTAAAATTGAAAAAATTGTGCAAAGAAATAAAATGGTTCGTTTTTATCATAAAAAAATACTTTTAAGTTTCTTACAAAACGATCCGTAAATGCTAATTTTCAGTTCAAAAATTACATTTCCTTATAACTTTTGTTCGAATAAAATATCGATACAGCTTTGAGCCTCGCAACTAACGCTCTTCGGCAATATATCGCCGCTTATTTGAATTCAGTTTCGCATACGGCTTTTTATCACAAATCGCCTGCGTAAGCGGTACGCGGCATTTCATTTCGCTTTAATGCAAAATTTTTCAAATAGTTCATCGAATATTCGTTCCATGCGACAACTTCGGCAACATTTTTTACGATTAATAACAAGCTGGGTTTTGTTGCCAACGCGGTACCATGCAAACATAGTTCGCGAGTTTCCCTTATAAAAGTTTATTCGATAAAAAAGTGTTTCTAAAATTAGCTAAATTTGCGAAATAGACAATAAATTAAAATATACGAAAGTAAATTCCCGCAAGTGAGCTTAAAAATGTTTCAATTTGCACCTTGCCCTTAAAATTAATTTATATAAAAATTTGCAAATACAATCAGAAGCAAGATGTGTTCTTAGAACAATACATAATTGAGATTTGAAAGTTTATGTCCTATTTTATTGAAATATTTTATTTAAAATGTCTCAACTAGAAACAACAACCTCAAACTAGAAAGAAAAATTTACTTTAATTTCGGGGTTTGCTAGCTGTAATTTTGTTTCAAGATGGCCAACGAAATCAAAAGTGTTTTCAGAGTTATTATAAGTGCAGAGACCAGATAACGTTGTTTGTTTTTGATTTCGACAGGGTTGGCCAATACAGAGCGTGAGAGCTAAACGAAAAATTTTTTTTTGTAAGCGAACAGGTCTAAAAATTTATGTGAAAAAGGAGCTTTAATCAAGGTACAAGAGACCGTTTTTTGTTTGTTTTTCCAAGTTTTAAGACTAAAGAATAAAATTACTTTAATTTTTGAGTTTGTACAGTTACTATTTTGTTTAAAGTCTCTGTAAGTAAAGAAACACGGGCCATTTTTAAAGAGGTTATGCTGTTTGGTTGATATATGACAAATAGTCATCAGTGTTTTATTATAATGCAAGTAAAGTAGGACTCTTAAGTCTTCGTCTAGTTGATTAGTTTGTCAAGTTTTTACGTCAGCTTATTAAGGTATCCTTTTAGTCTACTTTTGTATTTTTAGACACATTTACTTATTTTTTTCTTAACGATTATTATTTTTCTATAGATTATAATGTGTTTTGGTACATTTCAAAGTTATTTTAATTCTAGAATTTTTGAGCGGCAGACCCTCATTGTTGGATGCTGTAGCATCAAATATATTACAGGATATTACTGTAAACGAGGACCTTACTACCTAATGATAATTTTGACCTTTTCCTTGTTAGACCACGATTCAGATGCATTCATAAGTATCAGACGTCGTCTTATTGGTGCAATTGTGGTATAGCGCATAGTAAAAGCATGTTGATGTAATAATATCTTTAGAAGTGAATAAATATAATCTAGTTCAAGTACTCTACAGTAAAAGAAGCTAGTATTTATTGGATGGAGAGTAATTGTTTCATTTTAATCTAGGACTAGCTCTGTTTTGTAAGTAGAAGTTAGCTTTTGTAAAGAAGTTTAAAAAACACTAGACTAAAGTTCTATTTCAGCTCGCTAATCAAAAAAACAGCATATTTATGGGGACAGATCATGAAAGAAGGGGGAATTTACGTTACTATTTGGAATTTATAAACACATTTAGAATATGCACCCAAAATATAGGTGTCCAAACTGGAAGAATAGAGGAAAACGCGCCAAGAAACCTGACAAAATAGAAACTGTCTAAAGCAGGTCAACAATTACACTGATGGAAATGATTCACTCTCCTCTACTCTTTTAGATAATACTTGCATGTTTATTCCGGTTCATTATCTTACGTTTTTTAATTATGATGTTTTTTTGTACCCCTTCTCCATTCACCATGTATTTTTCCTCGCATTACAAGCCGAGGTATTCTATACTTTTCATTTCTTAAGAGCCTTTCTTTATCATTCTTTATAAAAATTGTTGATTGCAATTAATACGTTATAGATTTGAAGCACACGTTTATTAATTACAACTCAAAAGTTTTGATTTCGTCTTCATCGTTTCTATATAATAATACCGACGTCACCGCAAAGAAGAAAAAATGCCTTGATGCAATTTGGAAAAAAGTTATAGATAACGGACTTTAGTGTTCTACAATAAATGCAATTAATTTAAGCCGAATTCTAAGCCTAGTTGATGAAACTACAGACAAAAATTTTCTGTTTTGGGAGAGTAGATGCCTCGAAAAAAATTTAATATAAATCCTACTATGTTCTCATGTGATATAAAAAAATGTAAGAAACTTTAGTTAAGACCAAATAAGGCTCATTGAGAAAATGTTAATTATGTAGGAAAATTCGGATATGGCGCAGTATAAGCTCAATGTTCTGGAATTTAGTCATTCTTTATAGCTACCAGATACAATAGAATTTTCCGTGAGCTTCATACTATTTTTCGTGGTTAATTGTATTTAGGAAAACCGGCGATATAAGCAATCAGAACAATTATACAATTGAGTTTATGTTTATTTATTTATTTTTCACGCAGGCAAATTAAATATAAACATATTATTTTTTTAATTACAAACGCGTTAATAAAGGTTATTCTTATATATAATGCTGTGACTAAAGAGTACAGTTTTCCTAAGAGGTGGTTTTTCATCTCGCTATCGTAAAATGAAAGCAGTCACACCAATCACTAGCTAGCAACATAATCGTTAAAAATATGTCCTCCAAGTGTTCCTTTTGGTATCCAAAATGAATGAAAATTGCAAGGCGATAATCTTAGACTAAAGGAAGGGTGTTCTAGTGTAGTGGGGCAAAGTGCTTTTGACAAGTAGGATAACGTTTTAAATTGCCTGGGTATTGTCCCGTAGCTTAATCCAATTTCAGAACCAATTTTAGCAAACGGTAATCGGCGGTTACCTTCAAGAAGATCACCAACAGTTTTCTTAGTTACGCTAGTCTTTGTGTGATGTCTGTGATCTTTCGTTTTTCCAAAAATTGTTTCTGCCGAGCGTACAGTTGAGTCCTCAGACTGTGCTTTAAGTCTCAAGATTTTTGATTATTTTGCGATCTCTGTCCTGAGGATCCCCTTTAGGATTTACTACCCACAAACGCTCACGGTTTGAAAAAAGGAAATTACAGTTTATATTTTGATTTACACTTGTGATTTAAATTGACTCTATAACTTACAAGACAACATATTTAAGAATGACCGCTTGCTGTACCTAGAAACACAAGTACAAACGTCACTAAATTTTTGTTTCCTTTTCCTGCATAAACTACAATTCTTTTACCATCGATATCGGCAACTTATTTGTTATCGAGTGGAGCCTTCAAGTAAACCCGAAAAAATATTTACAGTATGTGATGCAGTATTAAAGAAAGCTCATAACTTTGAAATATGAGTTTCAATTATATTATCAAGATGCTTGTTAGTTTGTACTACGTATACTAGATATAACGACGATCGACAATCATAAATTGTTGAAAAGGTTGTTATCTTTGAATATAATAAAGTAACCAAACGGGTGCCTAACGTTAAAGGCGAAGTTAGCTCTTCTTGGTTTACTACAACGATTGGCACTCATAATCAGACTTCTATGCATCCAGCAAATATATGGATAGGATTGCCATAAAAAATGTTTCTTTACTGTGACATTGTCGAACTACAGTTTCTTGGCGATGTTTTATAGTCGCTTGTTCGAATTGTAAACATTACTTCAAAAAATTATAATTATGTAAGTCATGGAAATGTGATATTTTCACTACGCATTATATTTCTGTAATGAGAAAGAAATTTGAAAAGTTAGAAGTAAATAGAAGAACGAAGATCAGTGAATCTATGCCATTTAAGTTCGCATCTTTGAGTATGATACTTCATTTCAAGAAAATAAATTGAAAATTAAGTGTCCCTATTAACGAATACTATGCACAAGCTGGAAGCGGTATAGGCGTTATTTATAGAAGAGCTCTTATCAACGCGGTCATGGTGTATTTCGAAGTATCCAATTTTTAAAGCTGGTGCAAGAATAGTAGAGCGGGAGACTAAGAAATGAAAATAACTTTCTAAGCGATTTAGCAGAAAATCGTCCAATGAAAGAAATATTTTGAGAAAGATTGCAAGAAGATGAAAAAAGTTTAAAATGAAAAACTCTTTTATGGATGAATTGGGGTATAAAAGACGGCGTTCAGTTGCAAGCAGGCAGCCTTCATCAAAACTGTATACAAAGGTTAACAGTGAGTCTTTTACTACAAACCAGTGCCTTCACTAACCAACGATGTCCCTATCGTATATGTTGTGCCGGAAAATGAGAACAATGATTTGGATTTAAGTCAAACTATGAGCCAAATACCTGTAAAAATTGTAAAATAAGATAATTCAACATTAGGCAATGAAGCCATGTGGAATTATATTTAAATACAAAACAAGTGTCGCCAAATATTACGTACGCTTATCGCACTTATATAGAAACTTTATTTAATTATGGACCTAAAGCTAAAAATTCGCACTTAATCTGTTTTTTATGGTATAACAACATGGCTGGTAAAATGGATAATACTGGGGAGGAAAACAATGTATTAACTAAGAGACGACCATTTACAATCAGCAGCAGATAGGTAGAGATGATTATATATGGGTAACGGTTCTAACGAAATTTATATTTCTAAAAAACGTTTTTTGTACATATCATAACAATTTTTGTTTATTTTGAACATCATATACAGGAAAGTGTCACAAATTTATGAACAGCGTACTTTGGTACACACAAAAATTCTTATCGTTTTTGACTAAAACCCATCCATATGTAATATACATTTCAAGGTGTTCAGACAAACATCTTGTTTACTCGAATCGTTATCAGTAAGCAATGTTATCAGTCAACACTCACTTGAGATAAACTTCTATCCCTATTCTACTGATGTATATAATTTATGCTAAATTAGCTTTCGAGGTTTTAGTCGACAAATAGAAGAAAAACGTGTTTGATTTCTCGTGAGTTTTTTATCCCTGTGAGAAGTAAGAATGATGTTTTGAAGAAAGCGATAAAAGGTGATGAAAGGTGGGTTTTTTAGTCCGACCCAGAGACAAAAGACGGAGCTCTAAGTGGCACACTACCTAGTTTCCTCAACGAAAGAAGACTCAAATGAGAGCGATGCTCACTGTATTTTTTAGTGTTGTCCATAAGAAGTTTGTACCAACTAGACAGATGGTTAATATTGTGTTTTATTTGGAAGTTCTTACACGGTTGAAGAAAAGATCACCAACACCCGGTGGCAGCACTGTCTAAATCTTTCTACCTGTCCTACACAACTTATTTTTGTTTCCCATTTTGATATGATAACATTTTGAGGCTGTTGAAAGTGTAAAAGTTGTTAGAAAGAGGTTCCAGTTCAAGACTTCCAGGCGAGCTACGATAGAATTGCTGGTAACGCAATATAGATACTTCACTATATTATTTTGAAGATTATTAAGTGGATAGAAACATATTTTTTTCAATTAAATTAATTTCTTGGGGTCGATACTTTTAATAGTTTTTGATCTATGAGAACTCCTTGCAGTGCAGATAGTTCTTATCAAGCTGCAAGCACTATAATAAGCTATTATAAGATTTAATAGGACTTAAAGAAGCTAGAAGTGAAAACTCAATAAAAGGTAGCTAGAAATTTGTCATAGTTAAACTTGGCATGATAAACAAAAATGTCCTTTGAATTTAATAGTGCTATTACGATTCTAGGCATTCTTGCAAATATATATTTTTTAATTTCTCGGGTGGTTAATCTCTTCGTTTCTGTCCAGCGTATTCCATATCAACTTTATGGGGTTGAGGTCTAGACTCTGGAACACCCATGTCATAATTTTGAGCAGTTTTGTTCTTCTTGGTTTGCTAGATAGTTCTTACAAAGCTTTAAAGTATGTTTAGGATCGTTATCTTGCATCATCACGAATTCTTTCCGGATTAATTGCAACTTAAATGGTATAGTGTTTTCTATTTTTTTCTCATAATGCCATTCTCCCCATCAGCTTAAAAGAAGCATCCTCACACTAAAACAGATGCACCTCCTTGCTTGACAGTTCTGGATTATATTTCCAGTCTTACATCGACATACGGAGATTCTCTATTTCTGGCTGAAAATTTTAAATTTAGATTCGTCCGTCCAGAATACGCCTTGCCACTGTTCAGTTGTTCAGAAGCAATGCTTTTGCGCTTACTTAAGCCGTTTAGCCTTATTACCATGCTGTAACAAGACTTCTTGTCTCTCTCTAGCGTTGTGATGTAAGTTGCACCTTCGAAGCACAAACTCTTAATGTTTTCACGATGTTACACACTAATAGCCTTTCTTGATGTAAAGTGATAAAGGCTGAATGCTTTTTTATGGATATATGATTACAACGAATCATTGAATACAAACATTCAAAACGAGACGTGAAGAAAATACAAGTGAGGTACACAAGTCCTGATGATAACCTGGCGAGCTCGGAAATTTTTTATATGTAAATAAACATCTAAAACAAGGGCTAGGAACAGAAGCAAAGATTCGAAGTGTTGAGTGACAATTAAAGAGCGCAAAAGCATGATTTTTTAATTCCACTTTTCGACCCAACAAAGGTTTATAAAAAAATTACAAGTGACTAATTATTTTCATTCAAAATAATATTGTCTAAGAACCTGGTAAAGGGTTGAACAAAACAAAATTTATTAAGGAAATTTTAGTTATTCACTCTATAATAAGGTGTCCATACTTCCATGAGCGATGGTGTACGTTAAATTATAGCAAATACCATCGCAAATACTAAAAGTTTACTTCTCTGTGGCCAATTCCAATAGTAGAGTAGTCGTGATCGAGTACGGAGTTATAAATCCTACATTCATGCTAGTGCTTCTTTAACTTTTAACGTTTAGATAGGCACATATCTTGTGAAATACAGTTATACGAAATGACTGGGTATATGCGAAGTCAAACCACTTTGCATCGAAGCGGTTCCTTGCAGCAACACCCTTTTTCAAATAAAGTCGATAAGCTACACTTGTTCGAATGGAAACCCTCTAATAGCGTTGTCGAGTCAAGAAACGGCTTCGGCTGCATGAATATCTGGAAATTGAAAGCGAGTCGGATGAAAGCGGGACATTATGAGCATTTAAATACCGTCCCGATCCGCACTGGAAAGCCCTCGTGGCAGAGCCGGCAACCGCTCGCGTGATTTAATTCGTACAATTTGTAAGTCCCGTGTTAATACCCCCGATTTTTTAGCGCCACCTGGAGAATTCCTGCATTTCAATGTGGTATGTAGCAAACGCGCATTTGTTACGGCCGAGATTAGATCGCACTTTGTCCCTGTGAAACGTTTGACGCAATTGATAGGCGAATGAGCCGGCCGTTGGGAGAATCATTTAGTCGCTGTTGTAGGAATTCCAAACAGGACAAAAGTTACTAGAAACTGTGCGTGGAGGCATTGATCAAAAGCGCTGTAATTTCGAAGTGCTTCATCAACACGTGGGCGCCCGAAAGTGTGGTTGTTTTGAAGTTGCAAAAATGCGGAACATGCCGAAATTGCAGCTAACAATTTATTAATATTCGATACACGCGGAACAATTGAATTCCCGAATAAAGATTAAAATCTGAGATAGAAAAAGAGGTAGAGGAAGTTAGGGCAAGAATTTATGGAATGCGTATAGTAAGGCAGCGCATAACTCAATTTACGGGAATGAGCAAGCCGAGGAGGCGATCTATAAAATAAAAAACGGTTCTACCTGCGCGAGGTCCTCATTACGGCCTGAAAATTGCATGAAGTAAACAAGAGTTTGCCTTAAGAGAAATAATTTGTTCTGAAAGCTTTCAATTTTCTTTTACTAAAAATATTTTCTTTATATAAGTGCACAATATATCAGTTGTGTTGTGTTTTTTATAGGTTGCCTTAATTGGTATAAATATTATCAGTATTATTATTATTGCTATTACTTTGGTACTGTTGGTTCGGTAAAAACGATTATATAAAGCAAATTCTGAAAATGAAATAAACTGAAATTAGTTACTCAAAATTTAGTAACCACCAATGTGGAAAAAAGGGAAGTTCTAAAAGGAGAGATTGTGAGTTCACAAAAGAGAAGTTACCGAGGGCGGTTAGTGCTTTCTGCGACATAAAATACTTGGACCTTGATGGTATGCCCATAAAGGTACAGAAAGTATTGGCTGACATTAAACCGAATCTTCTACTGCTCATGTAAATGTCTATTTCCCGAGTAAGAGAGAGGCGGATCTGTATTAAACATCATGCTACAGTATACTAGCTGGAGTTGAGCTAGAATTTCATCAAATCACCAGTCAATTGCAAAAAGAAGAAATTACCATTTGAGTTCTAAAGATATAGATGGTTGTGAAGGATGCGTTTACTTTGCCAGGCCTGCACACATTGCAAAGTAGATCTACTTTGCCTGGATACCTTCTGTAAGTATTGAAAGACTGTCTCTACTCAATAAGGTGCTGTTGTATGACACTGAGTATAAAATCAGGAGGAGGAGAATTAGAGCAGTAGAAGTAGCAGATGTTAATATAGGGGGGTAATTTCTGAAACCTTAATTAAAGAACTCTTTGAGTGCCTATGTGAATGAGCTTGTAGCAGTAATCACAATTTGAATTACGAAAAATTTGTAATGAAGGTAAACCAAGTTCTGAGTAGGCTAAGTAAATTGTCAAAGTAAAAATCGGAGCTGGTACATTCGACTAAAAAAAGTGGTACTAATGATAAAATAGAACATGGTTGACTTTCTGGGCCCAAATTCAAAGGCCGACGAATAATGTGGCGACAGCCAAGTAATATTTGAGTAAACTCACAATTAATATTGGAAAAATTTTTCTTAGTAAACCGAAAATGCTTTACAGTGTTGAGATATGGGCCAATTGGCTCAACTATAAGAGATATTAAACTAAGCTGATTGTTGTGCAAAGTGATAGTACGTAGTAGTATAAAGAAAAAAGAGAAGATAAAATCTTTATATGATGGAAAATACCGCAGAAGAATGAGAATAAAAGCAGATAAATCGCTGAGTTTGTTGATAACCTTACACAATGGGTTATAAAAATTCTCATGACCGTAAATTGTTCAATCACAATGTTCTTCTCGGGCTATGGATATTTTCAAGTCTACGTATGTATTATTCAAAAGACAGTAGAAGCACAGATATTTTTTTATTATTTTTGAAGCCCTTAAAGCAATTATATTATAGTAATGCTTATACTACGTAAAATGTTTATTATTAGTCTGGTAACATATTATCTCCTTCCTTTTCCTGTAGTTCGTCAGCAACATTTACTATAGCACTTTAAAGCTTAGCGTTTTTGAACT
Organism: Sinelater perroti; assembly: GCA_036346155.1. Taxonomy (NCBI): domain Eukaryota; kingdom Metazoa; phylum Arthropoda; class Insecta; order Coleoptera; family Elateridae; genus Sinelater; species Sinelater perroti. Next base: position 2,330,933 of record JARFIY010000201.1, read on the forward strand.
TCCTTAGCAAACTTGCCACACTAAAGCACTGTAAAAGGAGCTAAAAGAGTCTTAAAATTATCGCTATATAAAATATCTTAAAGATATACAAAAGCACCCAATTAAGTCGTAGTTCAAAGAGCTGTAACAAGCAGTACAGCAGTTGCAAACAAGTTACAGGGGGGAAAGGAAAAATAATACGTTTCCAGACATTTTCGAACTACAACACATTTTCATAAAATAATCACTTAGCGTGCCTCAAATTACTAAGCAACTACCAAACCACAGGAGTATGTGCTCTGAAGAGAAAAAAACGATACCTACTACACATTTTTTAAATGCTAAATAAAAGTAACTAGTAGAAACGCTCTAGAGCGAGAATCACACACCACTAGAATATGTAAGTCATTTCATATCTTCTTTCTTGGTATGCGAAAACAAATTTGGTCAATTAATTATATATATAAAAAAAATTATGAGTGCTGCTGCTGCTGCTGTCACACAGGTCAAAGTCCATATATAGCAAAAATTGTTCGTGCCTTTCCGTGCCGACCCGAACGCCTCCGAATGACAAATTCTGGCTTGGCGACAGGCGCGGCCGAGGTATTATATTTCCGGAACCGCAAGCGATAGAAAATTTTCGTTTAAGAGCGGGTAATAAAGCACTCGTACATGTTAAGAAATTAAAATGTATACAATATTTTCTTAAACATTTTTTATTTTTATCACAGTTTTTAGAGATAACTATTATATTCAACTATTACCCCACTTAATTACCTAATGCATTTTTATTATGATTTTAACAGCTACGTTTTTCTCTTTTATTATTAGATTAGAGGTAATATATACAATTGAGTATAGTGATCAATTGTACAATTAGGTCGAAACTTCTGACCACCTTTTTTGAACTCCTCATTAAAAAGTAGAATAGGAATGTCTCATAAACCCGACCCATTGAAACACCCCTAAGGGAGGTTTTCCTGGTTTTTTTATTTTAAAGTGACATATCTCATGAACGATAATATATAGAGTGCTGAGACCTTCATAGTTGATTGGTTGGTCTAAGTTTGAGTTTCCAAGGTGTTTATGAGTTTCAACATTTGTATATATTACCGTTTCGCCCCCTGATCTTGTTTTATCAAATAAGCTCTCACCATATACCTAAGCTAAGTCATTCAAACTTTCTTTATGTAATATTTTGATTCTATTTAATTCTTGTTTATGTTTTTCACCAAAAAGATCATTTGTTTGATAACTATGTCGAATCTCATAGTTTAAATATTTTTTTCATTATAGTTTGTTACTATATGGGTTTTATTGTAGTTAATTTGTAAGTTAATTTTTCATTTAAAATATTTGGTCGAGGTAAGATTTCACATTTTCCAAACTACTGGTCATTTTGAAAGTATTTTTTGCATATAGAAGACAAAAAAAAATAATACATTATGTATCAACCATACTTACAAACTTAGTAGTGAATAAATATTAGAAAGCTAAAAAGTCGAAAAGTATTTTTATGTTAAGTAGATGAGATGTTGTAACAAAAAATAGGTCATGCACCAAAGGTCTCATAGTAAATTCTTCTCCTTTCGCTTTTTCGATATTTTGTCTGTTTTTTTATTTCTTTCTACCGGCGTTCCTTTAACAGAAGAAAGCGGAGAAGTATTCGCTATAAGACGTGTCAGAAAATTGGCACGTATATTCGCGCCCACAAAAGGGACCACTTTCAGATTGGCTGAAAATTGGTACCGGATTTGTAAGCAATAGATACTAAAATCGTACTTGTGTTTGAAAAGAAGTTTAATCTGTAAATATTACCACATGTTGTTTCGCTCGTAGGACAGTCGATTTGCACTATTCACTACCTTTTAAGTAAGATTATAATTTTATATGTTTTTAAGATGTGCTGGACTTTTTATTTCAAATGACAATTTGGTTCACTTAATTAATATGCTCATTCTGCTGGAGTTTTCTGTTTAATACTCAATCATTAATACTTTATATTTTGTATATTCTTTTTGTAGCTTCCTTTCTCTATCCATCAATATTTTTAGCAACTCTGCGCAACACTCTCGTTTGTATGTTCACTGGGTGTATCGAGCAGATCAATAGTGATGTTGCTAGTTTCAAGTTTGGGCAAAAGAGGAGGGTTTTGTTTTGTCTCGGAACTGGACTTCGAAAATTTAAATTGATTTTTAAAAATATTTTTCATAATTGTGGTTTAGTCTTATCTGACCCACCCAGAATAGAGTTTGTAATGCATTTTATATTGAAACAGATTTTAAAAACGTTCAATTTTATTGATAAGATTTTTTGAGCGGTTAGTGGTTAAAAATATTTACTTTTACGAATTTGTGTTTTTTTATATATTTTTCAAGAAAAATCCTAATTCTAATCGATCCCAGAGGAATATTTTCTTTGAACATTGCCCCTTTTTGGTTTCTTAAATATAAATTTATTCTATCATTCAAATTTTTCCTTTTCGGATAAATTTGTAGATTTCTCTTGAAAATTGTTGTGTATTATTCGAAGTGGTTACGTTTCTTGTTTTAACGTGTTATAGCTTTATTTTATATTGCATAAATTCATATTTAAGGTACTATAAATTCGCAATTCCTTAAGAATATTTATGTAATATAGGGTGCTGCAAGTATCCGTTTGTTTCTTGGGTAATTTTAAATAAATTGTTAAAATAATTGAACTATTTAACAAGTTGTTCTCTATAGTACTGAATTTACTTTTTAAAATTTCAACTTATGTTGTAAGCACTACGCTCAATTCTAATGTTAAAAAAGGTTGAATATTATCATATCAGATCGTATGTCCCAAAATTGTCTCAAAAAATTCATTAGCGTTAATACAAGTACAATTTCGATCCGGTCGGCCCTTCAAAGTAAATAGAGAAGCTTTACTTCAAGCTGTCGAAACATCCCCAGCTATAAGCACCCGGCACAGAAACTTGAATTATCTTGATAGACAATAAGCTGTCACTTGTATAAGCCAGGCAAAGTCAACAGACAATACGGACAAATGCCTACCCCATAAGGAAATTTGAGTATTTCTTGATACACTACACTAACGATTAAATTATTCACATCAAAGCAACTGCAACGTGAGATTTTCAATTTAAATTAAGATGACATAGGAATATCGGCAGAAATTTTGAAAACGATACCCAAACAAACGATCGTGCTGCTCATAGCAATTTATATTCGAAAAGCGTCGAGCTTACACTCTATAATAATAATAATAATAATACCACAATGGTACAGAGTCAAAGAATGTGACTTTGCGTCGATCATATACTTTTTACTTTGATAACTAAGGCATTTGGAAAGTTTTGCTTTTCAAAAATATTTTATGAACGTTTTGTAGAAAAAAATTCTACTGCAGTGCTCTGAAATATTTGTTAACCATTCGATAAAGTGTAGCATTAGGATTATTTTATAAATTAAAGGTGCTATTACTTAGCAATTACTATCTGCCAGATTGATGTTATTTCTAAGCATAACGGCGATGTGTTTTTATTAAATCCAATACTTTTCAAAATAGTGTTTTAAGCCAATTTCTTTTATTGATTTATGTTATCTATTTTCTAGATATTGAGCTACGATTATTGTTACGCCATACATTTATTTTAAGTATAAACAATTTAAACATAAGATTGAAGTTATTAGTGAATATTAAATTATTACTTTACAGAACGGTGTTTAAATCAATTTGGACTTATGGCGTACAGTTATGGAGCTCTGCTAAGCCAACTGAGTGGCGTGGCTTATCAGTAAGTTTAAAACTACCATTACGAATATAGAGAATAAATCAGTTGGTAAAATTATGCGATATGTGATGTGTATAACATTAAGGGTATGTTAATGTAATAGAAAAACCCGTTAATGAAAAGACAAAAAAATATTGATAGCAAAATGCCTGAAACTATTGTTTAAGTACGTGCGATGTTAGACATTGAAAATTCGGGTACTCAGACGAAACTTATGTCAATTGAAAGCCCTAAGTGTCCTGAGCCATATGGTCTAAGGAACCAGCCCGGTACGACCTCTCTGAACAAAGATATAGGTCGTAGCGCCGGTACAGAGAGTCGTACAAAAATGATCTCGGTGTCTAATGATAGGAGACAGTCTGATCTAGCAGGATTTATCGCAATCTCAACCTAAAACTGAATATGGCCTTAGCTACTGGCATTAGAATTTGACTTGACATAATGGGAATACAAAGTGCCGCACTAAGACAAATGAGGATTTAATCAAGAAGAACTTCGCGAGACCAAATTCTGTGAGTTTCAGAAAGTACCAAGAAAGCGATCTGAGATATAGGCTTTAGGACCTTTAGACATTTAGTCTTAGGTATTTCCGTTAGAACTTTTTACAGTTTTTCTACGCGGGGGGCCCAGGGTCCATAGGGTTTTGTCCAACCTCCTTTATATAGTAAATTTCAACAAATTAATAGTTTAATTATTTGTGATGGGTTTTTGTAAGTTGAGTAGCTGATAGGTACCAAATATTAGAAGACGTTGTAGTGAGGAAGATTGGCTTATTAAATTCCGGATTCCGTTGACTAACAAATTGTTATTGGAGCAAAAATAAATTTTTCTAGTGTTGGTAAGTCATAAAAACCAATAGGATATGTAGTTTAAAACCTTTGCACATCTAGAAAATTAGAGCGATGAAAAAAAATATTGTAACGAATTTCCAAACGCCCCTCCGTAGAGCGGCTGATTGCTATCTGCCTTGCGTCACGCTCCCCCCCCCCTTCTAGGAAGGAACCTTCCCCAACGTTCTCGAAGTTTTCTGGGCTAGTCGGGTACATCGGGGAAATAGAAATAGTGCGCGGCGGGCTGCTGAAGGAAATTCCGAATTCAGACGTTGATTCTGGTGTTAAGTGGAGCAAGCGGGCGAATCCAGGCGGAAGCTGTGTTTACATAAATAATGTGCAGTTAGTTGTATATAGTGCGTGTATACGTAAATAGTGTTATAAATTTGTATAATAGTAAGTACAATAAATAAGCAGTTTTAAGTAAATTAATACGTTTTATTTACCGCTGCTAAGAGCAGAAACGTTAAAATGTCTTTTACTAGGAATTCTTAACACAATAACAAAAACTACAAGTACGCAATTGTTAAAGTGGTTAAATTAAGTCATTAAAAATGAGATAAAGTCGCTCACTGTTATGATAAAAATCTACTTGTGCCAGTAACTCATCTACAGTAAAATATTGTCGTAAGATTATCATATTGCTTTAGGCGAGTAAGCAGTGGCGAGACAGCTTTTTTATTTGCAATGTCCTAATTTTCTGTTATTGTACTTTTACTAAAGATATCACAAAAGCCAGATTAAATTTAGTGCATTCTTGCAAATTTAAATATTCTGGTGGAGATATCCGAATGTGTCAGATTTCAGCGGTACGAACAGACCAAGAATGTTTGCCGCTACAGGTCTGGCTGTGTAAGATGCACGGAGGATCGTGGGACTCAATAATGGTCAAATCATAATATGCCTAAATAATAGAATATACAACTGCAAGAACTTCCATTAACCCAATCAAATAAAACGATAAAACTATGTTAAAAACTTTTTTGGAACAAATGAGCACTATGCTAAACCTTTCATTGCAATGATTTTCAAATTGTTCAAAGTTTCAATTTTTTAAATAACACAATGAAAAGCTAATGGTGGGACCCAACATATACAAAAGTTTATATCCTTTTCTATGTCGGAAATTCATTTTACAAAGTGTAGTTACTTCAGGTTCTGGAGGAGTAGCTATTATAATTAAATCATCAAAGCACTATGATTTAAATAAATACAATAAAGATAACTTGCAAGCAACCGGTATACCAATAGAATATAAGAATGATCCACTTAGAATCGTTGACATTTATTATCTACAAAGTCATTTGATAAAAATGATAGATTTTAAGTTGTTCCAATACTTTCTGTAATCGATTTCTGGTAACTACAATGGCAAGCACACATTAGGATCATGACGTATTACTTGAAAAGTTTGACAATTCTATATGGCTATCGATACTAACAACCTAAAGCATGCCTCCACTAACGAGCCAACTTATTGGCCGATCAACCGAAATAAACTTTTTGGTCTGGTTGACTTCAACATAACTAAAGAAATATCATCAAATCATGTTAGCTTAATCTCGTTTAGACTTTTTATCTAAATACTCTCTAATACCAAAATGTTACATAATCTGGAATTTAGAATAATATTTTAAAGCAAGATTAAAATTTTTTTTTTTGAAAACAAACATCAACACAAACAGGAAACAAAAAAAATGCTTAAAGTATATTAAAAATATAAATACAAGAACTGAAGAAAATATGTTGCAAAATTTGAGCACCAAAAGACAAAACAAAAAAATTCTATTAAACAACCAGAAATATAATGCCCTTTAAATCTACCCTAGGAAATGATTCTTTGTCACTGCAGCAACTGGATATTCGCCCTGGAAAGTGGCCGATAAAGTTAATAATTCATTTTCTAGCCATGCCATTCGTAAACATAACGTAGAATGAATCAAAAGCAATAAAGACAAAGCTAATGCATTTGCTGGCCATTCTTTTTTAGTTTTTTAACCTAACTCTGTAGTAAATAATTGTAGTATGTAAAAGAAAGTACAGAAACATCCAGAATTCCTTTATAAATTCAATTTACTGTAAACCAAATTTAAAAATAATTGAAACTAAACTAAATTATAGAAAATCTTCTAAATATGACCGTATTTCTTTCAAATTCTTGTGAAACTTCTAAAAGTGGGCTTATATTATTCAGATTTATAACAAACTCTTATTAATTGGCTATTTCTTTCCTTTGTAAAAAAAAGCCCAAATTATCTTAATACAAAAGCTCCACAAAAAATAAGATCTTATAGACCTATTGGGCTACTCTGAGCAACGGCAAAGATTTTGATATAGCATAAATAAAAACAATCATAAGAAGGTGTCAAGTTCGGTTTTATATCACAACGCGCAACTATGGAATAAGTCTATTGCGTTTGTAACTATATCCGATAATCTCTAGAAGAGGAAGGAATATTGTGCTACAGTTCCATTACATATAACACAGGGCTTTAATAAGATATAACACAGTAGCCTCCTTTACAAAATCAGAAAAATCCTTCCAAATAATTATATTACAATGCTTTAGTCTTACTTACAAGATGAAATGACCTTTCTTCATTTATCTAATGCTGCTACCCCTGGAGGTAACGTGCTTGGGCAGTCCTTTAACTTGCAATTAAAGAAAATCTACCTACTTTACAAGACGTTATTAAAACAACGTATAGTGACGATACAGTCGCGCTATTATCACACTACGACCTCCTTACTGCATCACAACGATTAGATTAATCTAAAAATATGGTTAGTTAAGTAGAAAATGTGAATCAATCAACTGTTCTAATCACATTTTAAAAATGGCAGAGGAAATTATTCACCTATCACCTTGGTAGTACATCATTTATACCAATAAGATGATATCAAATAGTTAGGCAGGCATTTAGACCGCAGATAGATCAGAAAAAAACATACTTAGAAAGTGAAAATAACTAGGATTCAAACTAAGCAAAGTGTACTAGATAATTTGAGAACGATCAAAATGATCATTTAATAGTAAACTCTTAGTTCACAAGGCTATCTTAAAATCTAACTATGGAAATCTGCAGCAAGGTCAAACATCAAAATTTTAAAAATGTTCAAATTCAAAGCATTCGGAACAATAACTGGCGCCCCGTGGAGTGCAGCAATTACACCAAAGTCCTTGACCTTAAAAAAATAACTTAAAAATAATAAAGCAGGCTAAGAATCTATCCTAACAATCTGGTTAAGAACTTGGTGAACCAACCACCGACACGAACGCTCATTTTCCGTGCGACCTGATAAGTAGATTTTAATGTTGATTCTTTAAATATATTTACTGTTATTAGATTGTGTAATAATAGGGAAATGTTAATGAACAATTATCCTCCACGTCAGTTGTTTGCCATATCATTTATTTATTATTGTAAATTAATTTAGAAAGAGTGTGCTGAATTACGCACTTATGTTGTTCTTGAATTAAAAACTCACCTGAAGTTCGCTTATTAAGACCAAAAGAAAATAATTGGACCTTAAAATTAAATAAATGTCTTGGTTGCTTGGGCGTCGCTTGCAGCTTTCCCCCACAAACATGATTTTAATGTACAAAACCATATTAAAATCTATATGGTCTTACGAAGCACAACTTTGGGATTGTGCAAAGCCATCAAATACTAAAATACCACAAAGCTTCCAGTCAAAAACTCTTCGAATGATGACAGACGCACCATAGTACGTCAATAATCAAATTCTACACAAAGACTTGGGGATAAAATATATAGACAATGAAATTCAAATAATCGCAACTACATGCCACAACGATCTTGTGGGACACTAAAACAACCTAGTACAATAGCTTTGAAACTAGCTATGACCACAGTAATGGCTAAAGTTACTTCGTACCATATACAATATTATCAGATTTACTTATTACTTTTGTCAAAAGAAATTGTGAACATACAGCTAAACTAATAAAAAAATCTATCAAAAAGCTCTAGGACAAATATGAAGACGATTTAAATATCATAAATTCTTTTAATACTACGGTTGTATCCTTTAATGTACGACATGTACGACACTAGTTATTCTACGGGTATGTCTAGTACCATTTGGTATCATACATTTACCCTTGTAAAGGTTGGCATGAGTAAAACATAACGTATTATTATTCAGTTATAGGTTAATAAACATATGAAACTTGGTAAAATTTTGAGATAATTACTTAAGCAGTTCAGCAATGAAACTAGTGCCTGTCAGAAATTCTATAGGGAAAAATTTAACACATTCCTAGTATATTATCAAACTCAAAGGTACATTCAACGTTTTTATGATTTTGCTCTTAGAAACCGCCACATTATAGTGCGTGAAATAGTTAAGATGAGTGTATAAAGATTTGTAAAGACAAGAATTTGTATTAAAAAAAAATAAAAGAGCTACGTACTGTAAAAATTTTCAGAAGTTATCCTTGAAATTATAAACGTGATTGTCCACAGAAAACAAACACTTCTCAATTAATATCGCCTATGAGGCAACGTACTGGTCAAAAGGGATTCAGAGAGATTGAATCGGTAGTTTATTACTGCTGCAAAGTAATGCAAAATTGCTAATCATGACACTAACGTAACAAACTCTAGCAAATCTCTATTTAAAAACCGTTGAACATCAGACCTGAAACCCCGATAGTAATTTTGTGACTACTATGCGCTTGGATCATTGAAGGAACCATTAAGAAGAGAGAGATTTAAAAACAATAAGTAAGTTTTGTGCCCTATCCTGTAGATTTTTAGTGCTGTTATTAAAGAAATGCATGGAACATAGTAAAAAATTAATGAAATTGTTTAAAAATTTACTTAATGAATTTATATTTGAAATACCCTTGTATGTTCAGATTAGGCTCAATCAGCTATACTTTCATGGAACAAATTTTTTCACTTGCAGTACTCAAGTAAGTTGTAATAAAAAGATTAATTGAATAGCATTATTAAATTTTTTTTATAAACTTTGCAAACTGGTGCCCCGGCAATAAACTTGCATTTATTCGCATTCAAATTAGTTGTGTACAGCCCAGTTAGCGCGGCGGAAATAATTTTATACCGCTTTGTTTTTACAGCACTCATTAATAAAAGCAGCGGAATTTGCATTTGTACCTGTTAATTAAAATTTTGTGTGTTATTAAACTGAGTTTTGAGCGAGTTAGTTGGATTGAATGCTAAAATTTATTGTTTTTACAACTACCCGATCGTCCAAATGTATATTTTTTTTAATTAAAAAAAAGCTACAATATATATGACAGGATTTTGCTTGGCAAAATTGGATTCTGATCGTAATCTGCTCTTCTGACAGAAGCATTTTATTTGGAGAACAATTTTGTTCCAGCATTTTGATCTTTATTGTTAAGAGATGTAATGGTATGTGATATTGTAGGAAAAGTATCTGACAGTGGCATGTGTCCATTCATACTTGGTTGATTCTCGATATCTAACAAAAACTTGATGCATTAAAGAAAGAAAGAAAGGGTACAGAAACGTCTACTTCCACAATAAAAATACAGGGTTTTCCAAAAAAGTAACTGTAACACCGAAAGCAATGACAACAAATTCCACAACAAAATGCAACGACTTAGAATAACAGAGAGACAAAATATCTTTTAACAAAATACCACTCATTAATTATGTTACAAGTGTTTGTAATGATACCTATAAGTAGTATAAATTTTAGCTGTACAATTTAATTTTTGGCCCTCAACCTCAATGATGATAGTAACTATTCATATGCATATATTATATTCCCTGTATACTCATAGTAAAGCGCCATTTATCAGATTTATAGGTGATGAAAGCAACAACGTGCGACAAGCAACTTTTTCCTATTTTTGTTTCTTAATTTAAAAAGGGTGCTGGTGAAGCTCAAGAATTTTTTATTATCTTTAAGGAAGGGTGCTGTTTCCTGTAGTTCCTGTGAGAAATGGTTATAACTGTTTAAAAGTGGACGTTTTAACCCACATGATATTAAACATCTTGTTCAATCAAAGAAAGTCGAAGATGTAAAAGTATAAAATATTTTGGAAGGAGATTGTTGTTTGTATGCAGCCAGAGTTTACAAATTAATTTGGAGTAACACGTTAAATCATTTCTTAGCATCTACGTAAACTGAGGAGAATAAACCATGATATTGCTATGTCTTTCAAATATATTTCACGAGATTAAGACTTATGGCAAACAACGAGCGCCCCACGAGGATTCAAAGAAATGAAAATTATAAGCTTGTGAACTGCAGGCGAGTATCGCATGACCAAATATCCACATCAGGAAGGTATTACTATGTACAAGGTTGTCGAGGCCAATCCGGAAGATAAAAAAAAAGATTTAAAGTAACATTAATATACAAGAAAAATTAAATTTATTTACATGAAACTGAATGAATGTAGCTCTCACCGGTAGCCACGACATTCTTGAACCGGGATGTAAACCTGCTGTAGGCAAACACGACTTACTCTATGTCCATATGTGTCGCTACCTCTATGATGGAGTTCCTTAAGCTGTCCCTGATGTTACGACTCGCATTTCCATAGTCGAAGATGATTAAGATTGGAGATGAAGAGTGGCTACAACTCGGGAACTGGTGGTAATTCAAATTATTGTATAGCCATGTCTAGGTTTTGCCTTGTGGGCTGGAGCAGAGTTTTGTTAGAACGTTTACTCTCGCCAAACGCTCACTATCGCTCTTCTATCCAAGGCTTAACAACTGTTTCCAGCACGTTAATATAATTGTGGGCGTTCGCCTTTAAGTCTTCTGTGAAAAAGTAAGGCAACATAACATCTCCTTTAGTGCTCACAAGCCCAGCCTCATTAGAGAAGTGAACAATTTTGTATGCATGACAATAGGCACTTCAGAAGCCTCTTGGTAATTCACTTTCTCGTCCTAGACAAAAATCCTGTTTTTCTCAGTCACCAGAAGACTTGTAATGTAGCTACTGGTGCACTGTTAAAATGATCTCAGACCTCGCCACGTCCATTTTTTGGCCAAATCAGTCATACTCCTCCCAGGATCCTAATCGATCTTCTCTTTCAATTCGTGGTCGAATTCATCATTTTGCTTACGATCAGATTGCTTGCTGTGAGTTCAGGTGGACAAACCACGCTTTAATATCTGTCGGAAACTTGCTGATACCAAGGGATATGTAACACAAAATCAAAGTTTTGGGGACCTTTATAGTGCATTATCAGTTATCCTTAAAATATTAAATAAAGTGGTTTTCCACCTCCAAGAATACTTTTTAAATGCATTTATTTGAGTAATTACTGACTGTAGACCAAATTTATTGTTTAACTTCTCGATGTTTCACAAAATGCGCCTGTTGATTTTTGGGAAATAGTAGAGGAAAAGGTGTAAAAACGGACACAGATGTAAATATGGGCACCCCTCCCCAAGGGGCTATGGGAGGTGCTGCAGACTCGTGGCCAGGACTGTAGACGGCGCCGCTTGTTGATATAAAATAGCAGTGAGTGGTTGGAACTTTTCTTTCAAGTAGTGTGGATGCATTGTCAGTTATTGTGCGAATTGGAGTTTGTTCTGGACTGCAAACCTTTGACAGGCATGTGAAATTATTTTCTTTTCATGTCCTTATGGTTAGTTTAAAATAATTTCACAGTGATATCCGGAAAGCGTAGATTCTAAGCTAGTTTTAGAAGCATGCCTTTATTCATGCACACCTTTAGTTTACATGACCATCTTACTTAGGTGAGGTTGGTGTAAATAAAGGCATCCTTTATTGGTGTAAATATGGGCCCCCATTTGAAGGGCCCGAGCAAGCGGTTCAAGAAGCAAAGGAAACTATTCTTAAATGCAGAGATTGAAAAGTAGTTAGTTTCTTACCTACTCGTAATGGAGCAAAAATTCTTTGGGTGCACTTTGGCAGACCTGAGAAGAATGGCATATTTACTTGCCCAGAAAAATGGTTTGATAACTCCTTTCAAAAACTGAGAAGCAACACGAACTTGGCTTGATCTTTTTCTTGAGAAACACAAGGATCAGCTGTCAATCCGCAAACCTTGCGGAACATCATATGCCAGAGCTTTGGGTTTCAACAAAGAGAATGTGACAGCTTTCTTTGATCTATTGGCAGACGTTTTCAACAAACACTCGTATCCAGCAGACCCAGTGTATAACGTGGACGAGACGGGCCTGTCCATTGTCCAAAGCAGAATTTCCAAAATAGGGATGAAAGGAAAAAACAAATTGCAGCTTTAACATCCGCTGGAAGATGGGCTACAATCACAATTATCGCAAGTGTGAGTGCTTCGGGTCATTATGTCCCGCCAATGATAATTTTTCGCAGAACAAACATAAAGAAAGCTCTAATGAGGGGTTGATAGTGCATTTGGTAGAGCTCATACTTCAAGATGGATTCAAAACAATTTATTCACCGAATTGTTCGTTCACTTCATTGAAAAAACATGTCTTACTAAACAAAGGCCGATTCTGCTAATCTTGGATGGTCATTATAGTCATGTTTGAAATCCAGATGTAATTAACTTGGCCAAAAAAAAAAACATGTAACTATCATCTCACTTCCTCCTCATTCCACCCATAAATTGCAGCCCCTAGATAAAAATTTTGTGGGACATTTGAAAAGGTACTATAGCGAAGCAGTGAGAGTATAGTTACAACAGAATCGGCGTCTCCTCATACCCTATGATATTATGAAGGTTTTTGGCCAAGCCTACATTTATACCCAAATGGCTGAGATAGCAATAAACAGGTTTAAAGTAACTGGGTTATATCTTATGGACCGCTACATCTTCACCGACGTTGATTTTATAGCTGCTGAGTTGGTTGCGGGAAAAACTTGCTCCATAGTAGCAAATAAAGTTTTAGAATCACGTGCCCCTCCACTTGATTTCTCTGGACCATTGACATCATCTGCATCTCCTTCCAGTTATCCTATTAGACAGGCTCTAACAATGCCAATTGATTAGGTTACTGAAACATCGTAATGTTCCCCGGGAACTTTAAAAGCAGTTTCTTCGTTCAACATATCTTTTTTTCCCAACATTAAGAAAAAAACCACTACTCGGGGACGCAAAGCAGCTAGAGCCAGCCTCATCACTGGAATGCCATACAAGGATCAGTTGACCAAGTCGCTTAACAAAAGTGCTCTAAAGAAGAGGTCGTTGAGTTTTCTCGGGGCTAGAGACCGACCAGGGGACAGGATCGGGAAAACCAAAAGCCTTTAGAAAAAGAAAATTCAACCCACGAAACGATATGCATCCTCATCGGACTCATCAGACTCCTGCGACTCTCACCTTATGGACAGCGATGATGACCTGAATATCAACGGTGGAGATAAACCAGACCGGAGCGATGCAACTTGTAATCTTTTGTGGTGAAAAGTTCTGTCACTCGCGGAGAAGTGTGAGTTAAAATTTTAAACTATTTTTGTCACTTTTTTAGGGAGGGTCCATATTTGCACCCCGTTTTTTTCTGGTACTTTTTTAAACCTCTTTTAAATCTTCGTTTTCAAATTGAAATAATTGATATTAATCATTGTTTTGCCGCTTCTCACTTAGTAAACTTGTTATAGTTGTTAATGAAGGTCAAAAACATAGAATTTTTCCAAATGAAAGTAACTAAGTCAAAAATAAAATAGGGTGCCCATATTTACACCCTCTCCTCTACGTATATGGACGGTAAAACATTTATACAATGCACCATAATATCTTGTGCCACCCCATTGCAGTTACGTACTGTGGACTTGTTCTGTAGAGACCAAAAGCATGAATGGTTTTACCATGTTATCTTAATAATTTTCTAAGACTTGCATTTTTTCTAATTATTGTAACGCTTGATTATTGCTTTTGCAGATTGAAATTTTACTGACACCGTTTTTAATTGAAAATATTTGCATGTCCTGTATATGATTAAAAAAAATTACTCACGCTCATCTGTAAAGCATTTATATCATGCCTTTATTCTCAAAAATTTAATGTAGATTTGCTACTACACTCGCTAAGTCATTCCAAATGGACATGTGCTCACTGGTTAGTTTAGTTTTTACCTGACTTAGTCATTAAGTTGTATTTATCCACGCCTGTGCACTACATCACACTCTCATCGTTATATTAACATGATGCTTGATATTTTTGGAATGCGCTTTGTATATTTGTATCAAAAATGTATATACGTTATAGTAAAGCAATAACAAATTCACTGTTTAAACAAATGCCTAAGGCCGCATATTCACAAAATAAAGCAAATAAAGCATACTTTGAGTGAATTTGCAATAGACTCGGCATTTATTATTACGTATTTACCTGAGTAACATAAACAATGGCCTAGGAAAACACGGGAATGTTTATTACTTTACCTTAAAATGGAAATACCAGAAACTGTAATATTCTAGCAACAATAATTATACATAATATTATTTGCTTTTGTTAAGTTTACATCAAATTTCAATATAACTTAATCTCCAATCACGTTTGTTCTTTGCTTCCAGGTAGCTTTAAGGTCAAAATAAACTTTATACAGAACTAATCATCCAATTATTTAAATAAATTAGAAAATTAAACGTTTTGCTGGTATATATCATTATCACTTACAAGATCAAATGGTTTTCTTTTTGAATGGACTCGAGAGAAACCTCGATTCACAGAAGTGTGATAAGCCTCGGATTATATCGCATACTCTCAATGGTTAAGCAATTGACTAATAATAAATTTATTATTGTATTACTTTCATTTAGTCAATGTTAATGTATTGAAAATTGTTTGCGCGGACACGATGTGATCTGACAGCCGATGAGAGTGGACTATAGTGCGCATGAGCGAATGAAGACAAATTCACCGGAAGCGTCAGGCAACAGAGCACGTATAGCTGAAACATTTGCATATATTTGATTATTTAGAAGGCTTTTAGAAACAATACGCCCAATACAGAATGGAAAAAAATGGTACAAATTATTTAAAGATGGTTGAGAATCTGGTCAGAGTATATACGTTCTAAAAGACTTACTAACAGTTTGAGATTTAGAAAATGAGCTAGACCTTACAGTCTACAATTGTCGCTTTAACTTACATTATTTTTGAAAGAAAATATATTCCTGACTGTTGGCGAGATTCAGACTGATACGACGATGCAATTATTCACAATTCCAACACAGGATGTCAGGTGAAGTATATGAAATCCCAAGGTACTTAATTCGAAGAGGATGTTATTCATCACATTTTATAGCACCAAAGACAGGAACTAATAAATTTAATTTTTATTATATGGATTTTGCTGAACACTTGTCTAAAGATTGTAAAAAATCTCTCGTTAACGGTACATAGTAACTTCGAATAAGATCAATTAAATATACAATGATTTACAGATACCCCTTTAAGCAAAACCAAAGTTTGCCTTGGTATTTTAGACACTTTTTAATTCGTCCTCGTATACACAGCTTCACAACTTTGTTAATGTTGAAATTGATTAAGCTACTCGTTAAAAATCAAACGAAGTTTAAAATAAAATCGTGTTCTTCGGAAGACTAGAATTGAGGCGCATATTTGCTAAGGTGGACCGCGCTCGAATTCCCTACCTATAGCCACAAATTGGATTACAACTTGAAATTGATTCAGGTTTTTGACTGCAGGGAAATTTGAACTTATAATGAGAATGTTTTGTTGTCCGGTTGGGGCTTCCGAAGTTCAAAAGCTCTAAACTTTACAAATGACCCAGGGCTTGTGAATGTGATATCAAGTGTAAAGGGTACATGCGACTGCTAACTTAACAGCCTACGCAATTTAGGTGGCAATACTTACACTGAACGTAATGCGACAACTCAGTTTGTTATTTTTGCTAATTTTTAAAGTAACTTTTTATTTTAAAAGGCTAGGACACACTACGGGGTTTTAGTTTTTCTATTTATATCTCCATTACCTTAATGTTGCAAGACCGCAACGAGACGCTTATCAGGTTGCATATACTAATTATGGTGCTGTGGCTCTGAATGTTTTTGAGTAATTTATGCTGGAACTTTTACTCCGCCGAATAGTTAATTAAATTGGGTAATTAAGTGTAAAGGCAGAGGGTGGTGACGATTTCAAACAAGAAGGGGTTTTCTATGGAACGTGATTGAGGATGAAAGCCGGACCAAGTCTTTGACAACTGGGATAAATTCAACCCCGGCTGACAAATGTAAGGTAGGAAATTGCTGATCCCTCTCCTAATTAAAACCCCATATAACGGATAAGTTTAAATGTTCTGTTAATCTAGAGCAAATACCATTAATTTTAATTGTAAGTTAGACCAAAAGAAGTGCATTAGTAATATTTTTAAAATGTTGTGTTCATTTGTCCGTAATAATAATAGAATTGCTACATACTTTATGTTCATATATCAAGGTTTAATAATATTTAGTACTTTTTTGCTCTAGTTCTGTGGTATATATTGTTATAATCTTCATTTGTAAAACATAAAAGAAAGACAAAAATGTATATATGAAATAATAAATTTTTTCTGAGAACTGTAATTTTAAAAATATTCAAATTAAAATTTGTTTCAAAATCAAATATGCATTACATATTTTACCTTAATCTATATTTACCATTAATCGCCATAAAACAACATTAAAACATAATAAGCGGTGTAGAAATTAAGAAGAAAAGTATATTAAAAGCCATAATTCTTGTAATAACATTTTATAGGTTTAATTCCGTTATGTTATTGATTTATAGATAGCGTTAATTTTGTTCTTTGGCACTCCCCCTTCCATTTTTTAAATTATCAATATTGCCAAGGCTTATTTTAAAATATATTTGTTACCTCAGTTTACAATGGACGCCATTCAATCACATTAATAGTAGCAACATACCTGAAACAAAACAGGAAATTAGAATTATGCACATTCACATTCACTAAATTGATAAGGTACACGTAACAATTTAAATTCAGTTTATTAATTAAAAAATACAATTAATATTAAAAGATATTTTAGCACAACTTCGAAAAACTTTCCTTTTTTAAGACCTTACCTAAATGAAGGAAATTTGCAATTCAAAAATCTTTGGAGTTAGAAAAGAAAAAATTACAATTACAATAACAAAAAAATTATATATTTAGTAAAAACGATTTAAAATACGACAATCTTCTTCAAAGGTAAGCACATTGGAGCGTCACGCGCTTCTACCACTAGTTCTTATTGTTCAAAGTATTTGGTAAAGCCTTACATTGCAATGCCTTCGAGAGTCTTCTAATTTATCATACTACTACTTAACCAATACACATATGACTATTATACATTACATGTGCAGTTATAGAATTAAATGCACATATAAACACATTTTAATTTGCTAATTACATATTTTGTTTGAATTACAATACAAAAATAAAACACTAAAAATTATGTAACATATACAAAATACGTTTTCTTTTGGCAATAAAAAAACTGATTGTATATTTAAGGACATAAATATTTATTTGTAAAGATCATAAGGCCGTAAACGACAAAGTGCGATGGTGCACACCAGAAAGCAGTACCTGCAATAATTTCGACCCAGAATTACCGGAAGTTAAAGTGTAATCACGAAAAGTAAAGTAGCTGAATAATTAAACACAAATTGGAAGATACAGAAAAACTAAAAGAAAAAATAAATAAACAGATCGGTCAGTGAAAAAGGAGTATGAGCTAAACAGCAGTACAGAAATTAAGCAGGACAGCTTTAAGAAACGTCTGCCATCATTATCGAAGAAGCAAATGGTAAAAGCAACAAGTGCTAAAACATGGGAAATAAAATTATAATGTGTGTTGCACAAGATGATAAAATGGTTTAAAAAAACATCTAAGAGAACAGGAAACCAAGAAATAAAATCAAGAAGAAAAAAAATAGTTGAGAGCAAGTTACAGTTAAGATAAAATTCGTTGGAAAGATTTATAAGAGGCATAAAAAGAAATGGCCAAAACTGAATTCCTCAAAGCAAATTTTAACTAAACGCAAAATAAAGACACATGCAGAGTGGCAAGAGAAACGTTAAAAATATCTGTAATCAAAGTTGGATGTAAATTACAATCTATAGAAAAACAAATCAAAGTAAAAAACGTGACAAAAAAAGCTAAACAAAAACGTGGAAAGATTTCGGAAATAAAATAAGAGGGCAATGTTTAAATAACCAAAAAAATTTACTGATAAAAAAGTGGGGATAAGAAAACGGTGAGAGGATAAATTACAAGAGTTGCTTGCAGAAGAAAGAGAAGAAAAACTCCTACATACATTGAAGGCAAATAAACAGCAAAATTACAAGAGAAAAACTAGAGTTAACAAAATGAAATCAAAAATTTTCAAAATTATAGGAAAACAGGCATTCAAGATTTTTAGCATTAAATAAAGATGTGGCTTCAGTAGATACAGCGTTAAAAGATTAAAAAACGGAGGTCATAATGCATCTGTTCGGCAAAGGTAACCAGAAATAAAGCTAAGACTCTTGGAATTTTATTTATATTAAGTATCTCGTGGAACGTACTTATAAACATGGGGCCGGCGAAGAGATTGCAATCCCAGAAAGAACTTAAAAATTCGAAATCAAATATCTCAGCAAGAAGATTATGATATAAAATTTCCATAGAATTTTTCGACTAATTCATTAGTCGAAATCTCCAGCAGTAAAATTTCCTAGTAAGAATTTTATAGATTTTCAAATTCTAAAAAATCTTAAATTTTGTAACGGATCGACAGACCGCCAGACAGACAGACATAGAATTCGGTAACGAACTTTTTAAGTTCGTTGAAAATTAAAAAACTAAGCTACGATGTTAATTATATATAATTCAATGGAGATTACACAGTGCATTTAGGGAAAAAAACACCGTTCACAAGATTTTATATTTGTAATAAAGTAGAATCTTGAGAAAGTTATAGATAAAGAAATGAATTTTATGTTATAGATATAGAAAAGATTTTTGACAGAGTTCCAACAGAAATGGCATGCCATTATTTAAAAAAGACCAAATATATCAGAAATAGTTGGCTGCCATCAAATCTTGGTGTGGATACAGTGACAAGATTGTTAAAAGCAGACATAAGCAGATAGAACAATTTGAGGCTGCAACAAAGTTGTGCTCGTGCTCTTTTATTTGAAGAATACAAAAAATATATATAAGAGAATAGTAAATAGAAATCTGGATTATGAAAGAAGTGTTTATAACAGAATTATTGTTTGCAGAAGAGGAATGTAGATGTATTAACACAATTAACTGGATTTCATTTTATTGATTTGGTAGTAGTGTTTTGTTGCGGTGTCATAGTCTGGTAAAGTAGACTTAAAGAAATTGTATAAACTTTAAGTAGTGTGGATAGATGATTTTTTTCTTTTAATTGTATGTGGATGAATTAAATATAAACCGGAAATTTCTTTTAACTCTCTGTCAGGTAAACGGAGAAAGTTGAGGATTTTATGCGTTGTAGGTGGAGATAAGGGAAGGATTCACTCATACGGTACATATGACTACCGGTTCTTTAGTCAATATCACGATGTCAGAGCAGAAAGTACTCTTGTTCCTTGAGCAAAAGATTATAATCAAGTTTTTCAGGAAAAAGTATAAAAATGCCCGAAATCTTAAGAAAATTAAGACAGTTTGTGGATAGCACCCTTAAAAAGAGGAAGAGAAACAGCTGACATTTAAAGGTCATCGACTTAGTCAAGGATCAGAGTTACCGAGGAGAACATTAGCATTGTTTGTCAGCTTCTTGACGATAACTGCCGATTAATGATTGCCGAAATTGCTTTTAATGTAGAAAGGCATAATCTACGGCAGTGTCCAGGCAATCCTTTCTACAGTCAGAACTTATAGTCCTGAGATTATCATTTGGTTGGATTAATTTAAAAAAAATCTAGAGGACATAAATTTGACGATGATGCAGTTGCTTGGTGTCACAATCATCTTTATTTTACGATAGCGGGATTAAGAAACTACTCACCCGTTGGGCAAATGCATTTCTAAGTCAGAAGATTATGCAAAAGAAAACTTTGTATGTTTATATTTTTAGGATACATTTAAAAAAATCCTGTTTATATTTGTTTCACCCTCGTACCAGTTTCCTCAGCTTTTATCAACCCCTTTAAATTTATGTGGGTATCCCATTAATCAAACGTAAAACTATAGATATTAGGGTTAATGGGAATATAAAGCGCCGTCATTTTTATCTGAAAAAAAACAAAATTATATATTTTTGGCTTCGATCATAAAGCGAAACAATAATTAAGGGCTTCAGTTGCAGATAACGATAGGTTTATAGACACATTTATTGCACAGAATGATTAATGCGGCTCTAAACTGTAGTTTAGTGCTTATCTTAACTGCCCAAAATTATACCGAAGAAATTGTATTTTATTGTATCCATTACCTCAATTACAGAATTCGAACAGCAATAAATATAAATGTCCTTCCTTTGGATTATTGTGTTACTACGATTGATACGTGTTGTTTCAGCCAAATGTAACGAGCAGTTTATGTAACAATAAATTGTGGTATTTCATAATGTAGTTTCTAGGTTTTAAACGAGGTTTTGAATGTAACTCTAAATATAATTTTAATTTTTTGGAAAAATGTTTTTTGAGAACATATATACATAGAGTGTACAAAAAGTAACGTGTTGTGTTTTGGAATAATTTTAAAAAAATATTTCAAATAGCAGTTTTAGATAGTTATGAAAGTTTTAAAGTTAAAACACATCTAATTATAGGGGCAAATCCAGTTTCAAGAGTTATGTTAAAATTTTTTATTACAATGGCACACTAAATATATATATTTTCTAAATTTCGGTACTCTTTTAAACAAAAAATTTAACTATAAAAACAACGTATTAGTAAGATTTTCTATATATTTCTGTTATTAAATTATCAAGTCACTAATGTCACAAAAATATTGTTAACAAGAGTTCTTACCATGCAATATTTAAAAAAGTTTCCTTATACTTTATTTAAATTAATCAGATCTACAACATTGCCATGACGTTTATTTCGTCCAAGATTGTTACAAGTTGAGTAAAACATTATTTTCCTTTAATAGCAGAAGGTTTGTAACAATTTCATCTAAAAAATTTCTTTGTATCATCTACATACAAATCTTCAAACATTCCAGCCCATAGTTTATTTTTTTTTTAAATTTATGTAATAAACAGAACTATATACAATAATTTATTACAAGGGTTGCTTTCTAATTAAAGTAGCCTTCTATAAAATGGCACAAAACAATTTGTTGGATGGCTGGTCACGGCAGGCAATGTCACTTTTTAAACGAAAGCAGACTTAGTTTCAACCAAATATCACACATTATTTTATTTTACAGATGTTTGAAATAGACAGAGAGCAGTAGTAACGCATTTTTATTTTAAAAAATTAGTAGCTGTCCAAATTAATATAAAATTAGACAAAATACATGGGAACTTTGCGTCATCGTTGAAAATAAATTTCAATGCAACTAAACGAGTACTCTACAGTGAGTAGAGAATCAATATGGATGACCAGATAATAAAGGTACATTGAGATTGCTAATATTGTAGGAATATTAACTCTACTAATGCATGCTCCTGCCGCCACAGTCGTTATTTTGAGAGGAAGAACCGTTGCAGCAGAGCTAAAATAACAACTTTTATCCTGTGTCAAGTACTAGGAATTGCTATAAGAAAGTATACAAGTGAGCTGTAGAAATTAGACATTAAGAATTATTTATTTATTAAATGAAGGCGTGTGCGTCATGCCTTTCTTGTGCTATCGCTTGGGCTAAAAGCATAAAGTTGTGTTCTTCGTTATCCACGTGACAAGAGGCCTGTGACAAGTTATCGAGCGGTCTCTTCTCGTTGAAGTAACAGATGAAATATATATACAAAATAGGTCGCCATGTCAAGCGTGCCAAATTTTGGGTATCACTACTCAACTACCTCAGCAACTAAGCCCTTCTTATATCAAGAAACCATATCGCAAGTACAACAGTAGCAGCGGCAAACACAAGTACCTATACAAATACAGTAGCAACAATTTCCAAATACCTATCCTTTGTATTCAACACATCTAAACTAACCAAATCATGGACGAGAGTATCTGTTTTTATGATATTGTGATGCTCACTAAAAAAGCGGTAGTACGTGGTACTTAGGCACTCCCTACCTACAATATTGAGAAACGCGTCGTTCTCTGTTAACCTCACGGCATGTAGAAAAGAAATTCCAGGTTATATTCGATTTACTATCGTATTTTGCAGAAAAAGTATTCCTCTAACGGCTTAAAAAAATTCTAAATTTATTGGATTGAGTGTAAAAAAAAAATTGTTTTTTATATGGTGTTTAGCTTTTCCTTAATTATTAAAATTATCAAAATTAATTTGCAATAAAAAACTGTGAATGATGTTATATGTGCAAACTTTCTCATTTATTTTCTCGGCGTAATTTTATAAAAATCTTTGCCAAAATGCTGTACTCTCGTCTCCACAAACAGCGCCATATAAAACTATTCCATAATCCCATCGCGTACCATAACAATTTAAGTCACGTTCGGCTCGGGTTCATATCCTTTGTATTAGTCGATAACTAAATACTCAATAATACGTGTCGAAAATAAATTCGGGACGTGGACAAATTGCGTTAGTTATTGGAGGCCCTTCGGGCGGTCCTAAACGAAAGTACTCACGGGCTCCTAATTCAATTTCATACTTCTTCCTAACGCGCCTTTCAGATTTTTATTAGGGCCTTTTAACAGTTTATTATCCTAAGTTTCATGAACGATCGTCTTCATTTAATGCGATGCGCCTCTTCGTGGCCCACACTTAAAATTACACCTTTGTTTTACGGCCCGAACCCTAATAAAGGGTTATACCTATAGAATTAGGTGGCACTAAAGCCGCAATTTACGTTAGTTTTATCGCTGTACTCATTATAACGAACCCCTAGCATAAACTGTAAAATGGAGATAAACAAGTGGACCGCGATGGCAACAAAGTATATCAACGTAATAGCATTATATACCTTGCGTAACGCTTTCTATTGTTGTATCTTATACTTGTCGATCGTTCGAATAATTTAGTTTAATGTGTCCAATGGGTACCTCTTATGAATGCGTACAAGATTAGAAATATTATTAATGCATAATTACATTATGGAGCATTCAAAATGTTTATAAAGAGATATTAGTGTAGCCACCAAGAAGAATAAGATTTAAAATAAAAAAGATTAAAAGTTGAATACATTTGTAGCTTACTTGATTTTTCAGTTAAATGTAAGGAATTTTGAATTAACCAAAATCGGTTTGGGGAACTGAAATATGTAAATTCCCTATTTTAATAAATAAAAAGTGACACTGCAATTAGAAAGCAGAATTCTATTGAATTATAATAAATATGAAATTTAAAAAATATCTTCTTCCTGTTCCCCCGGATCAAGAGGCAGCTCAAGGGGTATCGTTTCGATTCGGTGGAAGCAGTCCAAGAGGCTACGACGAGGGCACTGAACAGCGTCCCGGAAGGCCTTCGCGACCTGTAAAGCTCGCTACCAGAAGTGTGTGGATGCCCAAGGGGCCTATTTTGAAGAGTATTAAGTCGATGTACCAAAATGTTCAATAATTTTAAAAAAAAAAACAGTCATACTACTTTTGGATACCACCCTGTATAAGGAATAAAACTTATATAATTTCTTTGTCCCTATATTCCACAACTTCATTCTATATCCTAGTGTATGACAAAATTTTGATATTTTTACATAAAAGTATAGGGTAGAGACTGATATTACTACTATTTGTTCAAAATGTTTACTATTGGTACTGTTATTTAGAGCGTTCAAAAATGATTAGCATTTTGTCCTAAAACTTCGGTTGTGTCTCACGTGATGCCGTGGGTGGTAAGTGAATCGAATATGAGTGCAGTTGCGGATAATGTGGAAAATCATAGGAGCAGCAAGAAACTGCATAATTTTTTAGAGAGAAATGAGGACTGTACTGAGAAAGGCGTGCGTGTGACTTAATAATGACAAATTATATTCAATGCTCTAAGGAAGGCAATAGGTTTGTCTCGCGAAACTTTGCATATTGTCATTTATAAAGGGATAGTTTATTTCAAAACAAATGGCAATTGTCTTTTGAGATTAGAAAAGAATTCTGCTGACGAATTGGCTTCTCTCATGAAAAAATTACTACGAGTTATTAAAGAAACTCCACCTAAGTGTTTAACAGAGCTGCCATGCACTTTTGAAGATTTTCGAATACAGCGTGCACTCCAGTGCGACCAAGAAATTCTTTTATAACGATGAGCTTTAGTCAGTTATCCACAAGTGGCGCCGTATTACACCCAAAGTAGCAACTGCACAAAAACAGTCTGAGCAATGACAAAAGTTGATAGGCATTAAAGGAGAATGTCTCTATTAAAAGATATACTAACTTTTTCCTACTAAAAGACACTCACAGTTTATGCAACAGAGTTGCTAATACTAACCATATTTGTGGTTTAATTGTTTTTTGCATTACTTTCACAAAGATATTTTTTGCGTACGTATCCTGTGACTGTTCGCAATAGTCTTTTAAATGAGTTGGACAAAGTTTTAAATGCACGTATTACATATATGTGCAACTTAAATACAGACAGATACTTCTCAGGGCACTAAAAATTGTTATGCGTGCAAAACAGCTGGAATATAATGTTATTAAAAAGAAATTTGAAACTATAAGATTAATTCTTAACAATTCCTTTCTTTTTGTCAAACGACAATTATATTCCATTTTCTTAAACGGTCCTAAATAAGGCGGAAAATCCAATAAGTACATTGCAAAGTGGTGCCTGCGGCTTGGTTGGCCACTTTTTACTATTTTTTTCTTTTCCTACTTTACTCATTGGAATTTTGTTTAATGTACTCTTGTTTTCTATCATTTATTTTCAACTATTTCATCCCGTTTTTTCCAATTAGTGTGCCAAGATAACTAAATCTTTCCATCTTCTCAAATGTGCACTTTTTGTTTGAAATTGATTTTATCTTTCACTTCATGTTTTGTTTTCTTTTTATTTATGGACAGGCCAATTTTCTGCGCCGCGCGCTCAATTCTACTTACAGCATCCTTCAATTCCTCTTTGCTTCGAGTTAGCAATGTGGCTGTTATGATATGGTAACCCAGATCTATGTATTCAGTTTTCTTTAATGGTACTTTCCAATACGATGGCAAATAAATATTGCTAAAAGTTAGTCTCCTTACAGTAGGCCACTTTTAACTTCAAACTTTCGGGATAAGTCTTTACTCACTTTTATTCTCTTGGTTGTACTTATTAGTATAACTTTTACCAATATGATTACTTTATTCCGCAGTTTTTGTCTTTGGATGCTGTCATATGCTTGTTTAAAAGTGATAAATGAAACATGCGCTTTTGGATTGTGATCATAACTTTCAGGCTGTGTCTCTCCAAGTACAATTGGTTGATGAGTGGAAGATCTGCATTGCTAATCTCTTAAATTGGTTTCAACTCTGTTCAAGACACGATTTTTTTATACATATAGTCAGTAGACCATTTTAAGGACTATTTTTATGTGATTTAGATTCCTTTTCAAAAATAAGTTATATTAACGCCTCGGTCCAGGTCTGGGACATCGCTATCCATATTTTTGCTTTTGAAATATTTTCTACTATACGCAATTTTACATCTTCTGAAACCAATTGTCGAACAAACTCCTTTACGTTCACAGAGATCTAGACATACTCATCATCTTATGCTATGAGAAAACTATTGTTGTTTGAGAGTATTGATTTTTAATGGGCATGTTATAAAAATGAAGACAACTTTTGACATCTGTTAGGGCTAGATATTCTACGTTTAAACTTTCTGATTAAACCAAATGAAACAAATATTTCTCACTTAAATATTCCCTCCAAACACTAATCAACCGCGTGCAAATTTATAGCACAAGTTTGCTAGGTTTTCCGTTTTTGATCAAAATATTTTTACTAGAACAATTCAAAAGCAACTAATACCCAATGGTAGTCTTTTGTGCAGTAGTGCAGGTTTGAACTAACTAAAACATTTGATGTTTTATATTATTTGTACTTGCTCTGAATGTGAAATTCTTAAGCAGATTATCAGTTGCAGCGGACTACCCATTTTCAGTAACATTTAATCTAAATAATAATAAAATTTGCTCCACGGGCAAACAAGTTGTGCACCTATGTTTGGAATGACAACAGAATTAGCGTAATTCACTTTTTCGGCAGTTTTTTGGCTGTTAATGAAGTTGCGCCGTAATTGGCGCGCTTCGGCGAAGCGTTAATTTAATAAATCAAAATTACAATTTAATCCGGATCCGCCCAAAAATAAAGTCACACCCCGCTAATATACCGGCAATTATTTCCAGACAGGATTACAAAGCGTAATCGCACGAGAAAACTCTTGATTGAATTAAATTCTTGAGACATTCCGCACGCTGCAGCAATTCTGAAATGCTCCAGCCTCCGGAGCGCGGAGGAAATTCGCCTTTGAAGTGAATAATTTAGGCGCGGATGCGACTTCGGTGTTTCCAACTTTCCGGGTACTTTTGCGGCCCGACAGCACAATGCGCAAGAAATTCCAAATCCGCGGATTGCCGCTAGTTTTCAGGATTTCAGTGGTTCTGCGTTGGAAAATTTGGTGCTTTGTTGCGCCGGCAATCTTCGCTGCCCCGTGTCTTTTAAAATAAGTTTGCGCCTTCCGTGTTACGATAAGTTCGCGAGATATCAACAGCTTCAAGCTAAACCTCTGGTCGCGGAAGATACGGAAACTTCTTAAGTACTTAAAATCCGAAGAGTTTTTAAAGTAAAAGTGTGGTAAGTTTGAGCTTTCGATTAATTATAGTAGAGTTACTACACATAGTTTATAACATTTTAGCTTATCTGGAAATAATAAACATTTTTTACATTAAAAAATTTAGAACAAGTTTAACACGGAAAAATATTAAAAATTATTTTAAAAATAAATTGAGTCGTCGAATTTTATAATTTACCGATCCGTCATTATTATATGTATTACCATGCATTTGTAATTGTTTGTGATTGTAATAAAAAAATACAAACAATCATAAATCTGGCAGTAATGCAACAGGATTGCAAAGTTTGTCGGCGGTTCTAAGAAACGAATACCGCTAATAAATTTAACTGTGGCGTCATAATAGCAGCTTCAATATGATATGCAAATATATGAACCGGGATAGTGCAAATGACTTAATTGTGGTACCCTAAACCATCATTTCTAATTTGGAACTATACCAGCTGTCCGCATACAAGCCAGAAGAAATCATCTCCTCAAACCATTTATGTGTTGGCTTGAGCAGCTACATTCATTAATAGTATAATAATAAAAAGTTAAAATAATGACTTCGCAAGGTCGAATTTTATAATAACCTTTTATAAAATAAGCGGAAGAAGTGGCGGCTGCCAGTTAACAGTTTGGATAAATTATTAATACCGAAAATTGGTTTGTAGTATGTAATAATAAATAATTGGATTTTTTGTAATTTATGTATCTCTAAAAAGTTTATTTAAACATCTTGTCTTTGGTATTTACAATAACTATGTAGAAAAAATTATTTTAATAATAATATGGTTTTAGGGGTGTCTTTTCTTCATTTACATTGACGTAACATTTTATTGTAACTTTCTCCGCCAGTCTTCATATATTTCAAAAATATTTTACAAAATGTGACTTTAGAAAACGCAATTAATTGGAAGGCGTTATTTTTGGATTAAAATGGTTGCGGTTATTGATTGAATTCCTATATTTTGTTTTAAAAGACCGGCACTTTAAACATTTTTTAAACACCTCTTTACCTTTCTTATCAGTGTAGCATTCTATTAAATATATCTGAACGCAATAGTTTGTAGGAAAGAAGTCATGTTAAAGAAGTCGCTGAAGAATTTTACGTTTATTTGTGTTTTTAGTGATGTCCAGTAGTTCCTTTAAAAATTCTTCTTGTTTATCCACAGTAACAATGAAGCGAAATAGACTTTATTCCAAAAAAACTCTAGAAATGTGATAATTTAATAAGCCTACTTTCTTTATGATGCAGATTTCCATTTACGGAAGTTTAACTCATAAAGGGATTAAAAGGGATATCAAAAATTATTTATTATAAGATCATAGAAATTGACGAATAAACACATTTCAGTATTTTTCTAAATTCTACCTTTAAGAGGCAAAAATACGGAATTAAGTTTTCTAAATGACAGTAAAAAGATGCCGATAAAAAAATCGGTGTTTACTCCCGAAGAGGTTGTTAGGCTTTGAAACATACATGTATATTGTGAAACACGCTAAAGATCAGACTTCGTTACAAACAAATATGTCGTTTAGCTTTTTCTAATTTCTATTATTAAGAGTATCAAATTAGTACGCAATAACATATATGCGTTTTCGCATTTTTTTTAATTTAACCTCTAAAGGATCAAAATACATAGAGTATTTAGAATCACAAGCGTGTTTCAAGAGGTTTTAAGGTGTAATGTTAATTTTAGGATTGTCATATGTTTAGATCCCTTGTGAGGAAGAAAATAATTTAGATGTTTTTGGAAGATAAAATACGTGGTCTGACATCCTTCTGTGATCCTAAATTGTAAATAGTGTACCGTATGTCATTCTGTATGTCTAAAGGTTGTATTGTTGGAGAATAACAAACATTGGAACATTATCTTAAAGAGGCCTGTTTTGCGAAATTCTCTATATAAATTTTGGAAACACTTTGCAACGTCTTGAGAGTCTTCGAGAAAGATTTGGCAATGATCTAATCATACTTTTCGGAGAGGGCGTTGAAACAAGCAGACGCGTTTAGTACAAGAATATTTCGCCTCGTTACGTGTATGTAATTCCTTGTGACCGGAGGCGATAATGAGTAACACTGGCGAATCAATGGAGTTCTTTGCAGTCTCCCAGCTCAGAAAATTACTTTTGGGACTTAGCGCCATAAGCAATTCTATTATTTCTGTAGGCACTTCTTCAAGGTGGTCGCAGGGCTGATGTCTTGCAAGGGCAATATCAGCGTCATCCTTGGCATGTTTATGACTCCCTGAACAACTGGGTCACCAACAAGGTTCCGCCATTCTGGAAGCGCAATGGCACACTAATTTCCAAAGTTAAGACTTCCCAAAGAAGAAAGGTTATGGGCTTAGACCCAGGTACCTAGTCACCCAAAGATGTTCAGATCTACGCCTACGTACAACTAACCTATCCAGTACTAGCCGTCAAAGGTTGCCCCTATCTTCCTTATCAGGGAATAACCAGTCCAAAATAGTCCAGTGAGTAGGAAAGCTGCATCTGTCGTTGTATCAAAGTTACGATAATTTCAACTGAAGAGAAGACTTTAAAACACCCATCGTCACCAGCACTCGCTCAGATACCTCAGCTTGTTTGGCGAGCGTTCTTTAATCCATTCCTTAATTCGTCTGGTATAAGTAGTATATCTATTTGTATGTATGCTGCGGCAAACCATTTGCGTTTTACGTAGCAATTTTATATTAAGCCATTTTTAGTATTAAGTGTAGCAATTTCAGTAGAGTATCTCAATTGTTTTTTGCATTTTCCTTGCTTCGCTCGTAGGCCCATAATTAGATCATTTTGATTTGTGATTGTCGATAAATTGCATTATTTGTCTTAAATAATCTGCGTCTGCGATTGTTTGTTCCTTGATTGTTTGTGTATACATAGTTTCTGTTGTTCTTCCAGGGTGGGCTTCTGTGCTGATTGCTTATCTTTCCCAATGATGGAAATTTTGCTGGTACTAGCCTAAAGTTACACAACGCCTGATATTGTTGTTTCAGGTTTTGATTTCGTGTTTGGGTAGTGTCTATTTTTTCTGTATTTCTAAGTACATCTAACAACCTTTGAAGGTTTTACACTTTATGAGGTTGTTTTCTGTGTGCAGCAGCTCTACTTGTATTTTTGCATTTAGTAGGTACTGCATGTCAAATATATTTTTGTTGTTGCCTTTGGCTTTAAGTTCTATGAATGTTTGCTTGTTTCTGAAGATTGTAATGTTTTGTTTTGTGTTGTATGGGTTTTAGCTATAAAGGCTGCCCTGAGCTTTGTGGTATCAGTCATATAGTGGAGGTTTCTAATTACTATTTTGTAACTTCTTTTGTTTTTTAAACTAAAGCTTTGCCGTGGCACTTTGTTTTGATCAAGTACTATATTTATTTTTTAGGAACGTCTGTGTTGGCTTCGCTTCTTGCGTGTACGAACTTCCTGAAACTCATTTACTTTGATAACTTCGTCTGCTTTGTCTTGTTGAGCTTGCTGCGAGTGTTTTTCCTTGTCATATGTTGCTTTTTCTACTTCCATATATTTTTAACGCAGTCGTTATTGAGGATTGCCACGTGTCAATGCTCTTTTATCAAGTAAAATATGTGTATTTGCAAGGTCAAATGTTTGTGTTATTAAATGCGCTTACCGGCTGTATGAACATTGGTGCTCGCTTTAAAAAATCAAGGATTTTATTTTTTTAATTGAAAAACAATTTGGAATGGTCCATTACATGGTCAAAACATTTATGCTTGTAGTTTTAATTATTTTTCGGCATTAAATACCCGTAATCCTGTCAATTATGCGGAAAATGGATTGCATCGAAAATAATTCACAAACCTAGTTTAATCACTGCTATTACAGGCTGATTTATCTCTACATACTGAATTATCTGTTCAACAGCAATCCTGTTCCCCGTTCAGCAAAAACACTGGTTGCGGCCAAGTGCCGCGGTCTGCGACTGTAGTGTGGGTAATGTTTTGCGGTCTGCTTGATTGCACGTGGCCCCAGCGTAATCTGCGTGTCGACAGCAACATCATGATTATAAACATGGTTTTGCCGCCGCCGCCGCCCTCGGGCTGAGCCGCAGCCCCCGGATTCTTGCCCCTTGATTAACGCCGCGACAGTAATTGACAGGCGCGAGGCGCAGCTCAGCGCTGTCTAAGTTCGGCGGCGTCGAAATAAAATTCGAATTAAAGCTGTAAAACTTGGCGCGCTATATTTCGGAAAACCCATCACCCGCGCCCCGGGGAGCCGTTTAATATCAACTTTCCATTCCCTCAGCCGTTTCATTATTTGACCCGCATCAGGCGGTTTCTTCTTCTGCAGGCGGGCGCACGCTGCCGGCGACGTTGATTTTTCCGGTCGCTCCGGCGAGGACGCCCCGGAACGCCACTTCGTGCCGGGCAGGCCTAGACGCGAGATTACTTGATCTTAATGTAATGAATGGCCGGATAAGTGTAGGTTTTGCTCTCTTAGTTCCAATTATCGTGATCGATGAACGTCGATTGGTTCTCCGCCTTTGTCGAACGTTGGCAAATTGGTAGCCGTAACAGACAGTAAACGCTGGCTCTCCTATTAGTCACATTGTCACTAGCCGGGACGCATCGCTATTTCAACTTACTGCTGAAAATTAAGAATGGAAGGCTGTCACTCTAATGATAAAACTCTGGTATTATAAGTGCAATGCGTTAAATAGGAAAAACCGGCGAGACTACTAGAGACGCAACATGTTGTTGGATTGACTACATAGAGCAGACCAGTAAAATATAAAAATAAAGTTGAAGAAATGCATGGTTCCCGAAAAACAATTTGATTTGTCCATAATGATTACATTATATACGGAGTCAATTGTTTTTTATTTGAAACCAGTTTTAACCAATTTTATCTAAGTTAGAGTTTCTGATCTTAACGACCAATGAGGTCGCATAACAATTTGAATTTGACCCGAAAGTTTGCGCAATTTCCTATAATTTGAGTAAAGGACAGGGGGAAAATAGTTGATGTCACCATATGCGCCACAATAAATTATTAAAGCGAATATTGGCCGTAATCATCCTTGGTTGACAAGATACCTGTGTCTAAGCCCATAATCTTTCTCCTCTAGAAAACCATGACATTGGAAGATAGTGTACCGCTGGTACAGGGAGTCCTGAACATGCCAAGCGTGGCAGTGATGTCTTTCTTGCAGGACATCAGTCCTGACACTGATTTCGCAGTCAGAAATTGTTGAAAACGATAATTTCAAAAATACATATTAATCTATATGAATCACACTTTGCGTGTTGCAAGACGTGCAGTATTTTCAATTTTTAGAGGCTTTACTGGGGGATGTAGAAAATGTCAGTAAATTACATACATGCCCGATGCATTCAAGGCATACGGAGGCTAGATCAAACTATAATGACTGCAGTAACTGGTTACAATTAAGCACGTAAACTACACGACATTTGGAGTATGGAAAGGAACTCTTCCGGAAATGAAAATTTGAAAACGGTAAGAGTGCAACAATTGTTTGTTGAAATATGCGTCAACGTTAGAACACAATTAAATGTAAGAGTCAGCAAATCAAAACTGCCAATTAACACCCAAACATCAAAATACCCCTCAGCCGGTTCTCTTAATGTATCCCCCAATTTGTCAGACATTTTTTTAACATTATAATTTATTATTAATGGGTAATTTTATCCAAGTTAATTTACTACTTTTAAAACTTAGAACTAAACTCATAGTTAATAGCATCCTTAGCTTTTTATTAAACTAGGCACACTAACACTAACGTATACACAAACGTGCATATAATTTTGTTTTGCATCGTCAAGAAGCTGAATAGTCTCGGTATTTATATGAAGGAGTAGCTTTTCATCATGGCTACTGGCAAATTTAAAAATGGTAAAAGTCTCCATTTTGAGGTCCCGATTAATGTTGCTGTTTTTGTATTTATAATTAGTAGCCCAGGTACTTTTTCATAGCTAAGTCCATTTTTGGGTATCACATATTTGTATTTTTGCTCTCTTCTTAACTTTTTCGTTTTTACTAAATAATTTGTTTACCACTCCTTTAGTCTCTTGTTTTACAAAAGTTGAATAAAATAATGCAGTAATTTTACCAGTTTCTCTTTTATTAGTAAATTTATGATAATTTTTAACAGTCCGTAATACAAAATCACATTTAAAAAATAGTCAAGATTCGATTTGAATAATGAGCCTTAGTTCTAAAGTTTTAAGTCAAGAAAACATTTGGCAAGGCTGTGTACATGCAAAATAAAAATATCCAACCTATCCTCCAACTCAAATACAATTTAATATTTTGACTCTTTAAAAACTTAAAATCCAGAAAGTTTATTGTTGTCTCTTGAAAAATGAGATCTAAAGAACGAATAGATGAAAATATGGGACCGCTCAATAAAACGGAATTAATATAGAATTATATTTATTATAAAACCATTGTATAAAATCACAAATATATTAATTCTAATGTTCTATTTCATGAAAGCTTTTGCAATGGAAATGACAGATATATCACACATGGATTCAGAACCATTCACATCGCTGCTGCAGCACATCGTCAAATCTTGGTCTTCATCTAATAAATCATGTCCTGTACCTCTCAAACCATTTTCATCTCTATGTAGTCTTCCTTTGTGCTTAATTATGTCGGGAGCTTTAATTACAAATTCTTTTAGATTTTTGGGCGATTTTAGATTGGAGCTGCTGGTTTTACTTTTAATGGTTTCTTTACATGTTTTGTACAAACGAGGAGGTAAACAGGGTGTTTGGTTTTCTTTGTTTTTATTTTCAGTTCGCATACAACCGCTAAATAGCAGCTTTCTTGCTATTGGTTTCGCTTGGATGCGCTGTATTTGAGGAACTCTAGGGGAGTTTCTAATATACATTGCAACGGGACTAAGAACGTTGTCCAAATTTGGCTTCTTGTGGCGGATTGCAGGTTTGTTTAGTGTCTTGCTGGATTTCTTCGGGTTATTTACGGAATTTTTATCAGAATTATTTAATTCTACCTTCACTTCATATATCTTATTGTTTACTGATCCGTTGTCAAATTGAATTGCGTAATTATTTTTATTTTCTACAGATAAGGTGTCGCTTTTGATTATATTAAATGATAATTCGTCAAGAAATAGTTTATTGACAGAATTCGTTTCGTTTGTTACTTTTTCCTTTAATAATATATAGAAGCTTTTATTACACAGACCACAATTCTCAAAGTTTGATAATATGTGGTGCAATTTCGGATTTTTGTAACTTACTAAATCATAAGCACTTAAAGAAAATTCAATTAATAAATTAAAATTTCTATGAAATTCTAAACTTTCACATTGAAGATCATATCTTGTTGTATGATTATCATTATAATACTTTATAGTATCTTCTTTGTTATTGCAGTTTTCGGTTGAAATTTTTAATTTAAGAATAGTTGCTAAACATTGGTGTAAACTCAAATTTTTCATTCCTAAAAGCAAACTAATTTTATCAAAATCAATTATCAATTTACTTTGATTTAAATCGAAACATTTTTTTGATAATTCTTCTTTAGTTTGATGTATTGTAATTGTGCTGTTGTTGCACACTTTAATTGCGTCGTCTTGGCTTTTTAATCCAAATGAATCCAAAACTTTACCTTTTTTACTGAAGGTTGTTACCAGCTCTCTTGCTTCAGGGTTAAAGAAGTGCTCTTTAATCAAACTATCCATAATTGTAGACTCCCCGTATATGGCTCTTGAAGGATTATCGTTGCTACGACGAGGAAAATAATCATAAAGAATAATATCCACTGAAGCGGCGACTTACCAAATGCTGGCTCTAGATTCGGGGAATCTTTTGGTGGAGAGTATGGTTTTGATTTCCGTCACAGTTAGTGGACCCGAAAAAACCTTAACCGGTGTCGTTCCTTCCACTACTTCATTATTGTCAGACGCCATGTGTTGTCGTACAAGCCGTTTGATCGAACTCAGAGGCATTAATTTGCATTTGCGAGTGATGTAGCTCATAAATGTCAATAAATGTGATTTCCTTTGTTCGGCCAGTGTGCTACTAAGATATAAATGAACATTAATCACAAAGTGGATTTACTTCTTTAAATTATTATTATTGCTTTAGCCAATATTAATGATTTTTAACTGTATTTTATTAAAAAAGTCAGTTAATTTTATTAAAATAATTCTCACTGAATGGAAACAAACTAGCGAAGCTGCGAAATGCACTAACTTTATAGATACATCAATAAAATACAAGATGCGAGTTGGAAAGCATTTGAGGTAATATTTTTTGTTATTACTAAAATAGTGGACGCCTAACAAATCTTGAAAGAGAAACGAAGACTCCAGGATATCTACTTTACCGAATGACTAAGAAGCAATTCACAAACGACATAACAAAACTCTAAAATCAACAGAAGAAGAAGAAAATGATGATAATGATGTACAGTATCGTGTAATTATTTTGTATATATGTATATTGTACACAATATTTGTAATGTTCTCAAAAGCAGGTTTTCCTGAAACTTAAAAGTAACGACTTCAGTCGATGTTTAAATGCAATAAAAATCAATTCTAATTTTTTAACTGTTTCAATTAAACTAGACTTTTTCTTTAACTGTTTAATTTAAAAAATGGGTCCTAAAAATCTATTAGTAAAGCTTGATTGTCCCTAAAAATTGTTTTTTCGAGTATCTTCAAATAAAAAAACCAGGACACTCGAAACAGTATAATTTATTGTGTCATGTTTCTATTTTTAAAAGGATTTTGTCAAAAATTATATTTTTATACACAAAAACACGAAATTATAATTTGAAGAAAATAGTTGCCTCACAAAGCTGTTCTAAATGTTCTAGGAAATGCAAATGAACGTCAAATAAAATTGTTCATTCAAATAATTGGGCAATTAAAAGATACAAACTGTTTAGAATCGTTTGAATTCGTTAGCAAATTTTTTAGTGTTTGATAATGTTACCTCGGCTACAAAAAGAATCCAAACCTTGCAAAATAAACTAAATCAACTGATAAAGCTTATTAACTGCAATATCCTAAGTCATTACTTCAATTTATAAAACTGTAGCTGTCCAGCCAAGCCTTTAAACAAGTGCATCATAGGATTACATTTAGCAAGATGCAGCGTTTATATAATGTCACCAGTGGTGCCCAAGTGTTTTTTAATAGAAGATAATAGTTTTTTAACAACGATATCCGTATCTTCACGATGCGGGGGGTGAGAAAAGGCCCTCAGCATCACCAAATGCTGCTCATGTTTTTAAAGCTGGAGTGGAGCAAGAATGGCAAAGTGATCAACCATTTGCGAGACGTCTTCGATGAAGGTGTGACGGTGAAACATCCGCATAAGAAGAAGCTCGTGAGTCAGAGTGACAGGCCGGAGATACTCAGCGTTTCCCAAGCCAGCACCCCGACCAATGACAGCCGCTCTCAAGGGAGCGACCAAGAAGGACGCTCCTACAGATCCTCGATTGCAACCGGCTAGATGGCGCCCACAGTAGAACAGTCAACCACAGCCTCAACACCAGGGCTGAGTTACTATGGTGACGCTCTTCGAGAACGTGAAACCCTTCACCTTCTTGGATCCGTTCAACAACATTGTGGTGGCCACCCAGAGCTCCACAAACTTCCTCAAGGTTGTCAGGACTGATGTCCTGCAAGAAAGACATCACTGCCACGCTTGGCATGTTCAGGACTCCCTGTACCAGCGGTACACTATCTTCCAATGTCATGGTTTTCTAGAGGAGAAAGATTATGGGCTTAGACACAGGTATCTTGTCAACCAAGGATGATTACGGCCAATATTCGCTTTAATAATTTATTGTGGCGCATATGGTGACATCAACTATTTTCCCCCTGTCCTTTACTCAAATTATAGGAAATTGCGCAAACTTTCGGGTCAAATTCAAATTGTTATGCGACCTCATTGGTCGTTAAGATCAGAAACTCTAACTTAGATAAAATTGGTTAAAACTGGTTTCAAATAAAAAACAATTGACTCCGTATATAATGTAATCATTATGAACAAATCAAATTGTTTTTCGGGAACCATGCATTTCTTCAACTTTATTTTTATATTTTACTGGTCTGCTCTATGTAGTCAATCCAACAACATGTTGCGTCTCTAGTAGTCTCGCCGGTTTTTCCTATTTAACGCATTGCACTTATAATACCAGAGTTTTATCATTAGAGTGAAGGAGCCGCTAGAGCCCATCCACTATCTCATCTTTAAGGACGTCCGCATAC
The DNA here is from genome assembly GCA_036346155.1 of Sinelater perroti. Lineage (NCBI taxonomy): Eukaryota > Metazoa > Arthropoda > Insecta > Coleoptera > Elateridae > Sinelater > Sinelater perroti. Next base: position 2,368,534 of record JARFIY010000201.1, read on the forward strand.
AGCATACTCTCATAAATGATAGCGAGCTTAATAGTGACCACAATCCCATACTTCGATTCTAAACGGAGCCAACGATGTCTTATTCCGTTTATGCACTTCATGACCTGCTTTCACCATCCATCTGAGGTAGACCATGGGTCTAATCAGCGTTCCCCGCACACGCTCATCAACATGTGGAATGGACCACGCCAACGCCATCTCATCATCGTCGATTGTGTGGTAAAACGCTTTCAAGATCTGGAATGCAAGGTCTCCCACAGCCAGTGTCTTACGACAAAGCCCAGTAGCAGATTTGTGCGCTGTGACTCCTGATCCAGATATCATTGGAATCGTGCACCGAAAGCGCTCCCGAAGACGGCAGTCTACATGACTACCATTTTCAACGCTGTTCTGAGCCTGTACCATTTCCGGTCCAGTGGAAGAAAGCAGAATCTATGATTCTTCTCAAGATGCTGTAACAAGAAGCTGTACACCGTCGCAGCCTTCCTTGACGTAGTCAGGGCATTCAATAAAATGTGGTACAATAGACTCATCTTCAAGATAGTTTCAGACTCTATTTCGCTGACGATGGTACAACTGATTCATTTATTCCTGTCAGTTCGAAAAATAAGTACCAAGTTCGGTGGCGTAAAGTAATCAGAGGGGTGTCTTTGGGCCGGCGTGCCCCAAATCTCGGTGCTATTCCCCCCTGTTTTCAATTTGTGCGTGCGGGACATATCAACGATGAAACAATGGAACAAGTTTTATATGACAGCGGTATTGTCAATCTCGCTGCAGCCCTCCCTAGTAGTACGGCGTGTCCAGAAGGAGCTTGATAAGGTAAAAAACGGTACGATAGGTGAAGAATTAGTCCTGTTTTCTATCAAAAATAAAATCAAATAACGCGGTAACCTGGGTAACGTCAAAATCTTCGGTAGAGGTATACCCTGGAGAGAAGAGGCGCGGTACCTCGGAGTGACCTTAGACAAGAAACTCATCTGGGGAGTTTACGTGGAGAATGAATGCCGCGAATAAAGCTTAGGCATCTCGACAGGCTTTAAGCAGTTTGCTGCAACCCCAACAGAAGAATGTCATAACGTAGCAAACTAACAATCTACAAAACCGTATCATGACGTATATATTGCATGTAAATAAACACCAGGTGGTCCAAAATTTGTGCCAACTATCTAGGAGTATATCTCCCAGTGCGAAAATCTAGCATTTTGTGGCCTATACAATTATGAAGTCGACAGACGCGCCCGCCACAAGGGCACGAAAATTTTGATTTCCTCGCAAAGCAATACGGGGGAGGGGGGGCTAATAACGCAGGCCAACCAACGCTCAAACAGGTTACCGTAGAAGATGAAGGATAAAAACCCCGATTCCGTCTATTGTATATCGTTAGTTTTTTTGTAGTACTTCAACATTCCCGAAATGTAATCGAGTGACGAAGAAAATGTGGTCATAAATAAAAATTCCGCCTTTTAACATTTCGATTGTTAGCAAGAACGTACGCTCTAAATGCAAACCTAAGTTATATGATTTTCTTATGGTTATTTTATTCATCAAAATAGGAATTTAAATGCAAATCCGCTGTACCCAAATTCGGATGTAGTGAGCACAGCATAGGGAGGAACAATATGTTTCAACTTACAAACAACTCCAGTCGGACAAGTCGGGCAACTGGAAATGCAAATTCTCTGGGGCGAAGGACTTCCGCTCCGTTCAGTATCAATGAGCAGGCCAAAAGAGCCGCCCCTCGAATTACTCGCGGCGCCAAAGAAATAAAAAAGAAATCGCTTCCCGCCGCGTCTGAGTGCTCTTGGTGCGGCACTTCTGCAAATCGCGCGTAATTATACATCCCGACGAAGCCTTAGCGCGACAGATTGCGGATTTTCACGGGTGCTGCCGGCAGCAGGCCGGCTGGCTATTAAACCTGAAATTTGGTCGGTTAGTTTCTCCGGTAGTAATTTCCCGGTCGTGCTCCGGCGTTTGAAGTTGCGGCAACCCCGCTGTATGCGAACATGATTAATGCGCGTAGGCAGGCTCGTCTGTGGAAGCCATCCAAACATCGTGTGATGTATTAAAGTTGTGACAAGAACAAATTCTTGCCGGGGCGGCATTTCTATAAATTTCATGTGTTTTACATTATTCTTGTTATTTATTTGCCACGGTCGTTTTCCGTCTGAAAGGGCGGTTGTTTCGAGGTAAATCCCTTTTGATTATACGTATTAGGTGTTTCAACTTTAGGCTGTTGCTCTGTTCTAAATTAAACGACAATCATTTTGTACTATTTTAAAAAAGATATCACATCTGATTGTTCTCACGTTTAAAAGCCCCATATGACTTATTTCTAATTTTTTTTTAATTACGGCGAACAGGTGAAAAATTTAAATTGGCAACAGAAAGCAGGTGTAAATAAAAGTAGAAAGATAGGTGCATAACAATGATATTGTAACGAATTTCACCGTCGCGTAGATGTCCGCGGTTGCAATATCCGTTGCGCCCTGCCGTAATGGTTGAGCGACGGACATGATAACGTCCAGGCTTCGGCATGTGCGAGAACTTGAATAATGCCGAAATTTTCAGGCGTTTACCAGATGCTTCCCGTACGCCCCGGAGCAGGCCCAGAATTGCATAAAACCACGAAATGGAGCAACCAGGGAAAGTCGGGTACCGGAATTAATAATACATAAATACTATTGACTAATTTAGTAAGTAGTAGAGTAAGTTTACGCGTGTTATTCACTATTGTTGAGAGAAAAATGAGTGAACGAAACGGTGTAGATAAAAAGAGAAGAAACTGAAACAAAGGGTGAACTTTATTTATTAGAATTAATAACAGCAGATAATATTCATTAACATGGAATTAGAATAATTCTAAGCTTAAAGATTCAAAATAAAATACAAAAAATAAATTAAAAACCAAACTACACAGCCGTTCAAAAATAAACTATAATTTTGCTCTAGATATACTTTGAAAGAACTGAAGCAATAAATTTATAAAAGAATAAATTTTTTTTGCTCTAGAACCGTTAGCACATTTAAGAGATTCAAGTTAACACTATCGCCTAACAAAATTTTCTTCAAATTAGTACATAACAGACCATGGTGTGATGCAAAACGTAACAGTTTTTTGGTGGCAGTCGTCACAATAATTGCCATGTAGCAAAAAGTAACATTCCAAAAATCTGCGATAAATTAAATAAAACATTCCCTGAAGCGTATAATTTGTTAAGATGTGTATTAAGGTAATTGTCCCTCCTGTATACAGATTTAAGGAAAGTTGCAAGTCTACTAAAGACGGTTTTAAAAATGATTATTCAAAGGCCTCTATTATATTCAAAAAATGCATGAAATATTGGCCGAGAACTAAATGTTGACTGTAATATGTAAAGTAAAAAAACTATGTAAAGCAATTGGAAGTGTTTAAGGATTCCGTTCAGATAACTTTAAGCGATTATTTAAATAAACCTTTTGGCTTATAAAAATTCTTGGTCATTCTCCATATTCCATCGATCTAATTTCGTACGATTAATTCTTGTTCCTCAAGCTTAAAATTCAAATAAAAAAACTCCCCAAAGTTATAATAAAAAAGGGATCGGAAAGAACGGTCAACAATGCGGAATGAAGACTGGATACCTTCTAATAGATGCGAAGGTTTTCACGGCCGGTGTTATAGTGCATTGTGTGGTTGGGTCTCAGGTTCTAAGGCCGTGGTCGGAGTTCAGAAACTCTTAACGTTTGATCCACAATTACGCCGAACATCATCAGAAGAAAAATTTATAAATATAAAAATAATTTATACACGGACGACGGATTCAATCTACCTAAATCTTGGTTTATAGCTCTTAAGGACCAAAAAACAGACCGCTAGACGGTGAAAGAGCGAGTTATGTTAGAAAATGCCAAAATATTACCTGTAACGACCCTATTGACGTCAGCAGCTAGCCCGATCACGTTTAACTACCATCCCAGTGACGTCAACAACGCCCCCCTCCCCAACACCATCCTTACCATACTTGCACGAGTATAAAAGCAAAAACGAGACAGTCACTTAATTATTAGAAGATTTTCTTCTGAAGATGTCCGCCGCAGTTATGGACAAAATGTCAAGTGTTTCTGAATTCCGACCACATGATGGATACCTTTTATCTTACACTTCGGGATCGCAGATTTCAAGTGGATTTGGCCACAAGTGAATTGCCAAAAACAAGCTTTGTAATTGTTATTCCTTTTCAAACGCAAGTACGATTTAGGCACATTTTTTCGCGGGTACGAGCGATCGTATCGACCTTTTGACATATCCTGTAGACAGCGAGACTTTTCGGTTTCTCCATACAATAATTTTTAAAAGACTATAGTGCCCTTTTTGGAGATACAGAAAGCCAAATGAGTGGCACGAATTTGTCCAATCTAATGGAAAAGCTTCTCAAACAAACTAAACAAGAATAAATAAAATTATGTACAAATACAGAACTATAGTGTTAACCTTATAAATAATACAAAATAGATAATGTAAACTGTTCAGAATTAAATTTAGATTAAACTGTGTTGACAGTGGGAACAGCCTCATGGCAGATTGTTTACAATGACCTTGGGTGGTATATATAATATTTGGGCCGCACAAACGACTTTGTTTTTACCTAAAAAAACTTCCTCAATTACTTCAAGGGGCCAATGTAAAAGAAGAAAGTTTATTTGATCGACTACAATTACGGTTTCAGGTGTTAATAATAGAGTAAATTTATATTATTTTATTCGTGTCTATAATAAATTTAAAATACTCTTTGCTCCAATGGTTCAAAAAAGACTGAACGGTTTGGTCGATAAGCCGAAACCAAGTAAACCTATTTTCAGTTATTCCAAGAATGTTCTTGGAGAACAATAAATTTATAAAAGATAACGCTAAAATTAGTGGGGGTAGGATGGTATAAGTCTGTACTCAAATAGCACAACGATCTAGAATTCAAGAACCTTTTATTTTGAACCAAATTTATTTCTTTATAGAATAATAACTAAATAGCAATGGCTACAGACAGATAAGATTTCTCATTTTTAATATATTATTCCAAAATACCTCCAAAATATAGCGACTTTGGTGGAGTAATTTCTATATGTCTATATGTCTATCGGGCCAACCGTCATATAAGGCTTTTTTACACATCGAGAAAAAGAGATGAGAATATAAGATTTCTAACTCAGAAAGTTTATCTGATAGTTAGAATATATTCTCCTGCAATTATTTCTATGAAATAGAAATTACTTAAATGTAACAGAAATGTCTCAGTGGGGAATTTCAAAACCAACTCTAGGTAAATAGTTCTGGTTGTCAAACAGAGAAATAAGAAGATATAGGCCTTCATAATCTCGTTTGTTATTTGCCGTATAGTGCTGAGGACCAAATATAAAGAGGTTAATAAATCAAAAACCTATACGAGCAAATCAGAAAAAAATCTCCACAAATTTTGTGGGAAATACTTACTATTTTCATTTCATTCTATCTGTCTATATATTTCCTTTATGTTATCACTCAAAACCAGTCTAAACAGCAGAAAATTTATCAGAAACAGAAAAATGTTAGTTTTCCAGACGCAGTTTTGGCACCAGCATCAAAAACAAATGAGTGATTAAGCTCTGAAGCGTGTGGACACAATGGTGAGGACTGAAATACCCCAAATGAAATCTGGGTTGGGAACCAATGACAACTGGTCTTGAAAAAAGGCGATTGAAAGTGACCACATGATAAGCTCTCCTCATCTCATGCGACTACCATAGATGTCATTTCAAATTTAGAAATCTCCTCAAAACTGAAAGGATTTTCTTTATACGGAAGTGAGACGATAAATTTCATATTCTTATTTCTTCGAATCGTAGCAGTGTAAGGTGTTTTACAGGTCTTTTCTTCAGAGTTAAAAGGTGACTTAGAGATGGAAGAATCTTCTCTAAAACTCATAACCTCTCTAGTAAGGTATAGAAAGTATTTTCTACTACACTTAAGAGCGTGCCATTATTTTCAGGAAAATGCAATACAGGAACATTACCCATTATAATGTAGCCTAAGGGATCATGAATGGTCACCGGGTGGTAGAAAGAGCTTGTTAATTTTGCCTCACTCAACAAATAAATAACAAGTTCAGCTACTGTTATCTGATTAAGTTTCCCAAGGAGTGGAAAATTCGCCGTCAGCTAATTTCAAATGATTGATCAAGTTAGAAGACAATTCAGAAATATTAATTAATTTTATCAATCACTAAAGATTTACTAGTTAGTTTGGATTAAACCTCAAAGCTAACGAAGATATTTTTTCGACAACAGCGCTTGGCTTTGCTTCCCACCCCAACACAGAGGTTCATTTCTGAATAGGTATGGATAACAAACGAAAAATTATAGAAGTTACAAAATTACTCTAACTATCCGAATGTAACAATAACCCAATATTTTGAAAGTTATTTTTTAGATAGATAGCTTGGGTAGGCAATTAGAATTAATGGATGATCGAGAATCTTGAGCAACATGAAAGTTGGGATAAATATCTTCTTTAGATACGTCCCTTGCGTTACCCGGTTTCTCTTTGGAAATAACATGTAGGAGCAAATTGTAATAAACATCGTAGTTATCGTAATATTTACTTATAGAACCGCCCTTCGATATGTAACAGAGAGATAACGTATTAGACACAATTTGCCTTGTTTGGAAACTCTAAACCACTCCCAAGAGGTTGATTTGGAAGTTTTGGCACAATCCGAAAACTTATGATCCTATTCTTTTACTATTTACAAATACTGCCAGCATTGGTAACTCAATCGTTTTCCCAAAATCATCTTTCCAACCACATATAACATACTAAAATATTGTTGGAAATGGCCAACATATATAGATTTAATGTCAAAAAAATCTTCTGTTTAATTTCTTGTAGATAATCTGTGGTATCAAAATTTATGTATCTTCTAAAAATGAGTACGAAGTGAATCGAATTAACAACGTTGAAACCGCTACTTTTTTTTATAGTATAATGGGGATCGAAAAAGAAGTTTGGAGAAATAACGAATAGACAGTTATTCAAAAATAAGTTTGGAACTAAGAAAAGGACTTACTGACCATATTTGTAGACAAGGCCAGTAAATAAACCTTTTTATGATTGTTTGTAACAGCAGGGATGCTGACGCTGATGGTTTACCAGTACCAAATATACACTTCGAATTCACAAAGCATAAAAATACCTAAACATTTGACGTTGAAAACTGCTGAAATACAGAAACAAAAAAATATTGTAAAGAGTACCGCATGGAAACTGAAAGTAATTATTACGTGTATAAATAAGTTCTCAACGTTTTTCTGCATAATTAAAGTTTTATTTAAAAACAAACAAAAAAGCTTAAGTATCAAAGTATTCTCCGTTGCCATCGATAACCTTTTGCCATCTTTCGGGTAGCTTGCGAATTCCCTGGTGATAGAAACTCACCGGCTTCGAGACGATAAAGTTATCGATGCATTTTCGGACTTCTTCTTCTGTTTAAAGTGCGTATCATCCAAGTGATGCTGTAACGACCGGAATAAATGATAATCGGAAGGGGCCATGTCTGGGCTATAAGCCGCATGTGGGAGAAGTTCCCAGCCTAACGTGTCTGCAGCTCATCCGTGTAAAATGTTTGAGGGCGTCCAGCGCGTGGTTGATCTTCAAGACTAAACTCTCCCCCGCGAAATCTTTGGTACCACTTTTTGCACGTTGCATGACTTGCAGCATTCTCACCATATGCAGCACAAATCATTTCGGTGGCTTCAGCAGCGTTTTTCTTAAGATGAAACGCGAAGTGGATAGAAAATCGAATATGCTCTTTTGTGATTGCCATCGTGAACACAGCTGATCATTGAAGTTATGTGCATCAAACGCCAAATCGCATGATGTTTTGAAAGACCAAATGTCATTGCTTTAAAACCGCAAGAGGGCGGACTAATACGGTACATGTAAACGGTGATTTGCGTCCTGTGAAATCTAAAGCTGAGAACTTATTTATACACCGAATATTATAAGATACTGCAACAGAAACAGCAAAAATATAAAAGCGCATTTAACGATGCAATTGAACAAATACAGAGATAAAACGACAAGACAGTAAGAATAGGTGTCTCATCAAACACGTGGGAAGAAGTAAAGAAAACCATGATATCTGCCGAACACCGAAAGACAAAAGAAGAAAAAATATGTTAAAAGAGGTACAATTAGCAGAAAAAACACAAACAGAAGCTTACAAAGAAAATAAAAAAGAGCAATACATATGATACAATAAAGTAACTCGGAATAGGAATAAAAATAGTAAATGCACCAACTGAGAGTAATAATTTTTGAGTAGTGAAACAGTAGCTAGAGAGCTTAAAAGGGCAAGTTTGAAAATGTTTTTGTCTTAATGTAATTAATTATGTTGCGCCTAGATTCAAGTTACAGGCGTGCCGATGGGTCAGCGTCTAGACAAAGCAAAAATAGTTACAACTGAACGTCGTCGCCAGGCACTTTTGCGTCAACAGCTAAGGTAAATACATGTAGTAATGATGTCTGAGCATAGATTTTTAAACAATAAATGTTACTAACTAGTGGCGCATTTAATAAACAGCGTCCATAGAAATCTAAATGTAATTTTAAATATAAATAAACATTCATATTGCACCTTAAAGCTGTATAACTAATAACGAGAGAGAAATAATTCCTTTAAATATGTCGAACAAAACATTTTTTTAGAACATTTGTTTAGAACAGGATACGCTTTTTTTGATAGCATTAACGTTATTAAGATTTTACTAGACCAATTATTTGAAAGTCAAATCCTGTGAAAACATACAATAATTGCTGTACTTAATCAGTTATACATAAGTTTTGATTATTTAAAACATGCCAATCGCTTTTAAATTTGAAATTAAATCAACAAATGGGTGTACTTTATTATATTAACGATTTCCAGTTATTCTAAATAAAATCTTCTCGTGGACGTAAAGTTAAAACCGACACTAACCGACTAACAGGAGTATTATATTATAGAGATATCTATGTATGTTTTTTTTTTGAGTTTTACCTGCATGATTCAAATCAGCTGCATATATGATATAGGTTACATTATCAGCGTTTTGTTATCCGCCAAATATCTTAAGCTTGCCGAAGACAACTCGCATATTTGATCGTTAATAGTGACAATAATTGTGTTGAATTTTCAAATGCACTTAACATGACCCAAAAGTTGATTTACTCAGAATCGCCCACAACAAGTACCTAATCAAGATAATCAGTGTTGAAATGATCCAGCAACCCTTTTTTGTCAGCGTTATAGGAAATTATAACAGTTTAGGACAATTCCACTAAACCAAAACCGATGGTTAATTTGCAAACGGTATCACCACAAGAATGATAAAAAAAAACGAAATCGCAATTAAAGACAAGAAATATAACTTGTAACTCAAGCGGCAACTCTAAGAAATGTATATACCACATTAACATCCCAACAAGGAAATAAAAGAAACAATCAAGATGGAATTGACAATACCTAAGCGTCCGTCCCCCTATGTTTGTCTGTGGTATTATAATCAGAGATAACAAAAAAAGTAAAGTTTTCGCAAACTATTTTATCTTCGAACTAATCACCGAGTTGAAGAAAGTAAATTCCTCTTAACACCAAAGTCAGATATAAACTAATAGCGTATAACACAATAAAAAGAAAAAAATGACATATGAACATTAAAATGTTTTAGGAGTACACCTTATTAATTAGAACAACTAAAAATGACAGAAAGAATACAACAGCCTAAAAAGATCTCAAAAATATCACTTTTTTATCACCTGGTTAGCCTAATAATTTCCTCATTAACAGTTAAGCTTTTGACGAGCTTATTCTGCGACCTAGAGCTCTCACTGCACAACAAAATAGAACCTTCCCAAATCACAATGGTGACATACTTACGAATTCACTTGGACAATAAACTAGCTTGTTAAGAATAAGGCGACCGTATCGTAGTTGCTGATAGACTCTTCCTAAGTTGCCACAGAACACCTGTATATTATTCTAAGAGAAAAATGGGTACAAGCATGCAAAGTCGGGCAATCAAATTCAATTAATAAAACTAAACTTTAAACAGGAAGAATTTAATTGAGCAAATTAAAAAACTATTTAAATTGATTATTACAAATTATTATTAAATTGATAATTACAAATTTATATTTATTAAATGCTTTTAGACTGTTAAACATAAGAAGGCGACATGTGGTTAATTATCGTACAAAACGGTAGCACCGTTTGGAGATAACGGGTGATCGGGGTAACAGGGTAACAGGTTCACTCTTGACGGCTCATTGAGTTCAACTCTACACCGCGATGTCGCTAATTTTCCGCCAAAAGTTTCACCGTAAACAATGCATAAATATAGACACATTTCTCTCGCGTACTGATTTATTTCGCACACACGATCACAACAAACTAAATAACATTTTTTTCTTTTACATTTAAATATAATTGAATTGCCCTTTTACCTCTAGAATATTTACCTTTAAAATTAACCAAATTAAATGTGGTCGTCAAATAAAAATTAAACATAGTTATGGAAAAGACAACGAGATATAAATATGAAAGTAATGAAAACAAAATGTAGCTGGCTAACATAAACGTTAAAGATTTTTAAGAAGAAGGATATATATCGGTATTTAAACAGAACTCCATAAAGAAAAAGAAACACATGATCTTGAAGGAGAGCAAAGAATCTGTAGCATAGCTTAAAATGACGAGCAACAGTGAAAATAATTTATAATTGCCCTTATTTTTCGAAAATTAATGGAAATCATTATTATACTGATCATCAATCTCCACTTTTGGATTACTTAGAATTTGACTTTATATTTCTCCACTGTACGACGCTTTGTTGATCAAAAATCAAACGAACACAAAACATCCTCCAAATTGGACCGTTAGACATATTTAATAATTTTACCCTCTTAGGTAGTTCTGTATCCATTTGAGGTACCTTGCCAAGAACCACTTAATACAAATGTTACGTAATATGAGAATTCAATAATCAATATAGCAAATGTGACCATTACAGTTCGAACTTAATGCAGGACCATTTACCTAATAGCCATAAGTGCTAGTTACCTTAATAAACTACGTACGTAGTTATTAATCACGAAACTAGAACTCGATTTCGTTGTCTCCTCGCAAGCAATACTAAATCAATGAGTTGTACACATTAAAAATATGCTCATCAGCATGGATACGCGCCACAAAATAAACTCGTGACATTTCTAAATAATTATTTATATTTCACCGCATTTTTCTGCTTACGTATTCGTTTTTTGCTTGCGCATCATCCACTCCAGTTGTGCTAGCAGCCTTTTTGAGAGGCTGCCCAATTTAGGGATGCAATTTAAAAAGCAAATATAAAGAGCGCCCCATTATTATTAATCACATAGTCCCAACTTAATTCCCTGTAATTCAAACTTTCAGCTTTTAGCGCGTATCAGCCCGGAGGAGCCTTTAATTAACGTGACCAGCTCGCAATGTCGCTCTTGATTCCTGCGGTTCCGACAAATGCTTATTGTGTGCGTCGTTATGTATACCAATTACTCGCGAGTTTCACGGCGGAACCGCAGCGTTACGTGTTGCTTTTGCTCGGTTTAACTTGATTTGCATTCGTTTGCGCATAATGCGGAGGTGAACACCAACTGAAAGAGCGATCACAAAGAGATATCGCATATAGGCGTTGGAATATGTTTCCTACAATCTTTAGATTATAATGGTAGGTCGATTACTTTTGATGTGAATTGTGTGAAATATCTCCATTTCAATCTCTCCCTCTCTATTCTTTATATCTATCTTTCTTCGCTCGATGTACTCCAGTACTTATAACGGTAAATAATACACAGTAAATCGTCGATTATTCGGACTACGTGGAGAGAAGATTGATCTGGATAATTAATTTTACTTAACTGATCACTCAACGTTTACACATACCATCTAAATGTTTGTTAGAAATATATGTGAATGAAAATACCTACACACAAGACTTTTACTTTTGCAACTATTTAAAATTAATATTGGCGTGCAAAATTAAAATTACAAAAAAAATCACTCCTGTGCATTAGTATTTGCATTGAAAATCCTGAATAGAAGGAGCTATAAATGCTTTAAGACAATTCTTTTGTATAGTAATAGAATTTTTTTTATCGAAAATTGCTCTTATGCGGCGAACATAGTTACTTGGTTACCTAAAATATAAACTACACACCTATGGAACATACTAAATCTAAATCTAAAATTTTTTATGATATTGTCTAGTTTTCCCTGTAGATTGGTTCCGAATTACAACCAGGGCCTGATTAATGTTTTTCACCAGATTTCCCTTAAATTATTGCAAGTTTGGAATATATCAAAAATTACGACGATTGTTTGGACAAAACATTTGTTCGAATTTTGAAGTTTTTGTTACTTAGATGCATTTCAGTACAATGTTTATGTATCTTGACATATCAATGAGGAAAAATAAAAACAAATGTTCGTTTCATCTAGAAACTTTTATTAAAAAAAAACATTTCTTTTCCGGGCTTTGAAATTAGCAAACCTCTGGAATATGTCACCAAAAGAAAGACTCTGTAGAAGCTCACTTTCAGTAAATAAAAGTATAAAGCTCACTATTTTTTCTTGTTTTGAGGTTAATCTCAAAAATGTCTTTACTTTTTTAAGAACTTGTAATAACAGTTAGTAGGTGCCACACTTAGAAAAATCTTAAAATGATGGTAGTATTGGGCAAAGTAGACCCTACCTCACATGACTTCAATAATGCCGAAAGTCTTTATAGTTCTAATTGTGTTTTTGGTTTGGTAATCTTATTTTTTTTGCAATACTTTGATTCTTAAAAATGCTACTAAAAGCACATATTTCCCAAGGAATGTTTTATTTAAAGCAGAAGCATTCCTTTTCAATAACAGTTTTGCTCTTTATCGCATTCTATCATTTTCTACTAGACTGAATTTCCAGATTGTTTATTTTCGTTTCAAGTTCAGCTTCAGAGAATCAATTGCAGCAATATATGTTTCTATCACAAAAGACTGTCGTCCAGAAAACTCATAACTTCTATCTTTGTTTTTACCAAAAGGAGCTTTTGGCTTCTTTTTTCTTGCAATGATGTTTTGTAGACGTAAGATACACACATCAATTGTGATTTGTTTTTTTAGCATCAAAAACTCACCTTCGTTTCAAACAGTGTTAAAATATGACTTTGTTGTGTCTGTACTTTCTCCTTGAAGACTTTCACTAATTTTTCGAGACTTTTTAAGAACATTGTTTCAGAAATATGCCATTAATAGTATTTTAAGACAGTTTTATTAAGATCACATTTGCTTTATGATGCGCGTCCTTAGTCTGATCACTATCATCAGTAATGTGTGTTAAAGTATTAAGAACCTTCTGGTACGATTTGTATAACGCTTGACTGGCATCAACATGGGCACTCATTGGACCTGTTGTCAAAATTTTTGAATATAATGGACCCTTTTAAGGTAAGACTGCAAGATATCTTATCTTTTGGTTGAAGAATTAAAAAAGTTTTAGATTTGTTGTTCTAAAAGAAAAAAAGTACTTGCTGTTTTCTGCAGCTATAGAGTCAACTAGTTGTAAAGAATGGCTCGCGCAAGGGATCAATGTGGTCAGAGGATTTACTTCTTTTATTGCAGCCTGAAGACCTTTGTAGTACCCAAGCATGTTGCTGCCATTACCGTAGCTTTGTTTTCTGCTGTTATTTAGATCAAGACCTATAAATTCTAAGGTCGATATTTTAGCATTTGAGATCTCTTTACCTTTATGCCACAATTAGAAATAAATTTCAAAAATCGTTTATCTGGAATTTTCGTTGGTAGCACGGTTTACTTCAAATCGATTGCTTGGTAAATAAAGATTCAATTAAAAACGATCATGTTCTTTCGATTTCTCAAAATGTTGAACATTGCCTTGTCAGAAAATCTAAACAATTTGGTCACATTTGTATTTGTTCAGTGCTTTTATTTGCTAAAATTATAAAAATAAAATCACGGTTAAAGTCGGGCAGAATGCTATAGCTAAATTGCAAAAATTTAGAACAACTTTTGTTAATTTGATTTAGTTAATTAGATGTTTCTTACTTTTATTTTACGATAACGAGTTAAAAAAACTTTTTTCTTTTAAAAAATGTGTTTCAAAATCAAGAGATTATGTAGAAAAATAACTTTAATTGATGCTTCAATAAATTAAAAAATAATGATTCCCACTTATATGAGGGAAAAGAAATCGTTTTCCATGATCGAGACGGAGTTGTAGCGCAAGTGAGAGTAGCCCATGACACTATCCTCCCAGAATGCAGAGAATTGGTGGTGGATTGCAATATTCTAGCAAGAAGAGTCATCCTAATAGAACCAAGTAATGAGGAGAAGAAAACTGGAAAAGAGATACTGGTTAGAAGAGTGGTACCACCGGTCCACATAATGAATGTTAATGGGTATTCTTGGGTAGCAAAAAAGGCACAATCCTCGGCTCTCGTACTTTGGCCTCTAGCAGTTTATTAAATCGGCAGCATTCAGCCAAGATCAGGCAAGGTATTTGATGAACTTAAATCAGTGACCACCGTTCTTGCAGTGGTTTGAGTCTTGACCAACAAATAAAAGTTAAAGATCTGATCGACCGGAATCAAGACGTATTCCAATACAAGAATTCAAAAGACAGGACAAATATCGTGTGTCACGAGGGTTGGGGCATATATCATGGCAACTATTTCTTTTTCAAAACTAAAAAATAGAATCATAAAATGTCGTATGTCTCAAGACATTTTGTGATATTCCATAATTGCACAGCGAACAATGTTGAATCAGTTGTAAATCATCGGCCGTACAGGATGGATGTAACCGGAGTAGAGCAGCGTTTGTATATCAAAATAGCCGTTCTTTGATTGCAAAGAATTCCACAGCAAATTGGTAGAAGCTATTGGCAATAATGCGTAACACGTGATCCGAAGATATGCAGAGGAATCGCCAGTGTATTTCGAGCGAAATTTGTCTCAGTGGGAGAACTAAGAAAAGAGTGCCCAAAAATCGGAAAAACGCTGCTACTGCATATCAACTATCTTGTGACCAAAGAATCCTCGCATTTGAAACCGACTTATCGCGTGTTGTGGGAAACACTGACAAAGCTATGCGGTCATCTGGAAATATTTCAAAGTACCGAAACTTGCGTGCGGATTAGACGGCCTCGCTTGGAAGAGTTAAGAACATGATAGGGAAGCTGTTTCGAAGTTTTGGCATCGACGTCCTAGTTTCCTGCCATCCTCCATAGAATCCGGTAATCCCGCAAAGACCGTGGACTGTTACTTTTATTTGACATCTCTATTCAAGGAAAGGCTGAGACTGCAAATACCTCCGTGACCCTTTCAAACGTTGGGAGAGAATGATCCGAGACGAACTTTCCTTAAGGACGGGTCAGTGTAACAAATTTCCGAACGTTTTTGTAGTGACTGCCCCGTCTTCACGGTTTAGCAGGCGGACATAATGCCATCCAGGAATACCGCGCACGTGCTAAAACTCGAATAATGTGACAATTTGCAGATGACAGCAACCAGAGAAAGTTAAGCACATATTAATTTTTATATGACGATATCTTAGATTATCGTAATTAATTTAATAATGTAGTTATATTAAATGAAAAATGAAGGGATACTGTAATATAAAGTAACAATAATCAATTCTTTTATTTTGATAAAACTGCAGTGTGGTAGTAACTAACATATTTCATTAAATCAGCACCTTTGTGGAAACCACTTACAGATTTGTTTGGGTTGGCTAGCGAAACATTACGCGAGAGAAATTTAAGCAAACTTCTGTTTTGAGAACGGCATGAAAGCCGATTTAAAATTTCCCCACTTAATTTCCGCTCACGTTCCATACAGGAATTGCTCCCACTTTGCGGCGCATTCGAAAGTTCCCTAAAAACAAAGTATCACAATTGCAGCGTAATTACGACCGGTAAGCAGAGCAGCGGTTTTATAAGCACGTTAACTAACCGGATCGCATAACTAGCCCGAGTTAGCTATCCGGGGGTAACGAGCGTGCAGCGACGCCCTGGCTTGGAGCGCGCCGGAGGAAGACGGCGAGCCATTTGGGGGTAGTAACCTGGCCGAGCTGGTCTAATTACAAAGTCAGATTAAAATGGCTTCTGCTGACCAATCCTTATTGGATTGTTCATTGCAATATTCCGATATCGCCGTAATTGAGCTCCCGGGCCGCCGACCGCTATTCCGCCGGTTTTATTTCGGGCCGCTAATAAATTAGCTAGGGAATTAGCGTGTTCCACGTCGCGGACTTCGCAGGTCAATTGAATAATGTTGTAGAAGAAGGATACCCGTGTTATCGGAAGCAGCTGCTGTTGTAGTAAATCGTATTTTTTAAATTAAAATAAAAGGGCGCGATATTTTGAAGAACATGTACTTGAGGCTCTTTGGCTCATAATTCAACACTATAGGACCGAGAACTCATTATTCTACTGAAAAAAGAGCAAGAATATGGGGTTTCATAAAAAAGATATCTCAATTGAAGAAATCAGCCAAAAACTGCAGATGTCAAAGTTATCAGTGGTATATTCCACTACAACATTACAAAATAAGATGAAAAGGTTGCAATGGGCAAGTGAACATTAAAATTGGGACTCTGAAAATTGGCGAAAAGTCCTATTTGCATATAAATTAAAGTTTGAAATATTTCCCCATAAACTGGTGGATTTTCGTCAAGGGATTTCCTGGTGGAAGGATGACTGAAAAATGTATGATACCTACAGACAAAATGATGGAGATTTTACCATAGTGTCTGGTTGCTTTAGTGGCGAAAATATTGGAAATCTTATGGAGGTAGAGGGCAATATGCGGAAGGAGGATTACTTGGTAATATCAAAAGACCACTCCATGCCATCGAGTTGCAAGGCACTCCGCAAAAGTGTATAAGGAATATTTGGCGAGAATGGAAGGCTGTAGGAAGTTGAAAACATGGTGTGACCACAAAACCTCGACTACAATCCAATCGAATTTCTCTGAGATTAGTTATATCGCGACATCCGTAAATGATGCCCGTTGTCAGCGAGAGTGTTATAGAGACCGGCGCCTGGAAGCAGATGAATGCCAATATCCTCGAAAAACTCACAGAAAGAAAGCTGTGTATATGTGCAGCAGTTATAGCTGTTAAGTGCGGGTACTTCGAAAAGTTCAAATATAATAAAAAATGCAGTTTGACTTGTTAATATCCATTTGTAAGAACTATAGACGTATTGAATAAATATTTTTAACAATTATTTGTTTTAATTCAATTTGTTTTAAGAAAATTTATCATCATCACCGTTTTTATTACTAAAACAATTCATATACATCATATTCAGTCTCTATCATAGTTATCTCGATACCTTAATATAACAGACACGTATGTACTTCAAAGTAATAATGAAAATTCTGACAAAATGTGCGAAGTCGCTAGCTTAGAAATAATTATTAACCTAATTAGTAGTTAGAAGTTAAAAATAATTAAAGAAAACAAATATCAGAATTCTCAGCGAAAATTTACGATATTGATAATCGGTCAGAAGCTATTCACTTTAACAAATATTCTGCATTAGGCGACAAAGAAAAATCAAGTATTTAAATTATTAGTGAACAACAAAAGTCTTCTTTACCTGAATCAGAACATATTGCTGTTAACGGTGATTTATATTATACGAAGACAGAAATACAAAGATGTTATGCAGTGTACTTGATGTTATACACATGTATGAAATATGCAGGATTATATTTAAGATTAGAGAAACTCAATCTAAAGAATTAAAAGAGATGTTTCTTTTATAAACAAAAAACTCTAGAAAAAGTAGCACCTCGATAACCAACTGTAAAATAGAGGACTTCAACTACCAATAAGACAGAATTGTCTTTCCTTACTACCAGAAACAACTAACCTTACTCCAGTTCTTTCCTTTATTATAATAAATTCACCTTTTTATAATAAAGATATGAACCTTAAGTAATTCTTAGATGAGTTTAAAAATATGTTCAATCAACTGTTGAGCACTTCACAATGCAATTTTTAAAAACTTAGCCATTATTGGATTAATTTTTTGACGACAGTAGTCATAGTAGATTAAAGGTGTCTGCGCCTTTGTATCATAGAGATACTACTAATATCTGACACTTACATATTATACCACACAAACTTACTATGCAATAAAAATCATCCAGATGATACAGCATGTGGTAGTGGTTTAATTATCATAATTGCAAAACATACAATATCATAAATCAATTTTCTACAAGGAAGGATAATATAAGTTAAAAAACGTCTAGCATCGGCTATCTATTGTTCAGTAACTAATAAGAAAGGCAAGATTTTTAGCAGCTGAAATTTTAATCTAAAAAATATACATTAAGCTGTACGTTACAACAACAATAAGTAGGGAATTATTATAGAAAATAACTATAAATTTTTTTCATTATCAGATAAAACTTCAATATAAGTAAAAATTGAGTATTCAATTTTCAGGCTTTTTATTACTAAAAAAATCACAACTAATTACACAGATATAACACCCAATTACGACTTAACATCCTGCTGTACCCCTATATTATTAACTATAAGCGAAACTGTAATCTAAAAAAAAAACCTAACCCAACTCTCACTAATATATAGCCATGCTTCTAGTAAATAATGCCAGATATGTAGGTTTAAGTTGAGGCGATTAACATGGAAGACACATTTCACTAAAAACGTTAACGTGCTTTTTTATTTGACTTGCTAAATAAAGGCTTTTTCTCTAAAAAGCAAAAATTTTGAATATTACGCTAATAATCAAAACCACACAGTAAATTGCAAAGATTGTTCAGCTTACAAAAAAGAATATTTAAAAAACAAGTTAATCGATGTATTAAACTGGATCATTGGCGTAATTACAGTAAATATTTAATAATAAAAATAATGTAAATACTAACAGCAAACAGCAAACGAATTTGAGAGAACAGCTATGTTCTATATTTTTACTAATGCTGTTTAGGTTTAGGGTTACATTTAAATTAGTTTTAGCAAAGCTTCATGACGACGCATCGCATCGTTTAATGCAAATGGAATAAATAATAATAAACAGGAAAATAATATTTTTACAACTGCAAAAAATTGTCACATCGTTCATCTTCGAAAGGCATGCTACTGATAGAAATGTAAATAAAACTCCAAATTTTACAGAATATTTTACAATCCCCCAGACGGAACAGCCCACGGAGGATCAGCTGTGCTTGTTCGAATTGCCCTACAACACTTGAATTGCAGACGTATCGAATCAATAAAATTTAAAGTATATTATTATAAATAAAATCTAATATCTTCCACGTAACTGTAGCAGCTATTTACTGCCCTCCTTGACATTCTATTTCTTACGAAAAATATGAGGACTATTTCTATAAATTTTGTAATAAATTCATAATCTTTAGCGGTTGAATACAAGACACGGGCATTACAAAACGTATTACGAGTAATTTGAAACTTAAATTTGAATAAAAAGTGCACGGCCGAGAATATAGTTCTTATATAAAGAGCCTCAAAAGATTTTAAAAAAGTACTAATGGAAGTACCATAAAAAATCAAAGCAAGTTTATATATCATAAAATAAGAATATTGAAGAGAAATAAAGAATAAAATATTTTAAAAAGTTATAACATTTAAATTAGTATTGCTGTGAAAACTAGTAATTCAAAAATGATGCAAATTCAAGAATTGTAGCAAAGTTACTGTGCATTACAAAATATATTTATTATAATTCAAAAATTGTTTCAATAAAATCAGAGGTAATTGTGTATAAATCAAAACAAAACTTATAGCAATACAAATAATAGTAAAGTGGTTATTAAAAAAATATATAAGAAACGCATGGCAGTTGAAATTTTCAAAAAGAATTTATGATTGACCATTGACAGTGGTAAATAGAAAATACGGTAGAATCGCGAATTGAGAAACATACGCAGTGCTCCTAGTGTAATTAGTAAAATTAAAATTAATAGGCTGGAACAGATTGGAAATTTTTAAAGAATAAACTTATAAGGAATGTTAGAAAAATTTGGAAATAAACATTTTTAAGTAGAAGGTTTATAAGGAACAGTGGAGAAACCTTAACACAAAGACAGAAAAGATCGGGAGTAGGTCTAATCATCTTTTTTAATTTTATCTGCAGTTGAAGAGTTCAAAATGAAGCCATGGCCCTACAAGAGTTTTTATGTATCAAGGTGAAGTAGCAGTAATTGATATTTTATGTGCGTAATAAATAACTAAAAAAAATCTTGCTCACTTATTCACAAAAACTAACGTGGTTTTCCATGCCAATATCTAAAACAATACATAAAAGTTTCAACAACGTATCACCTCCAATTCTAGAACTAATTATAGAAAAAAGATAGATCAAGGAAAGATGCTAAACACAAACTCAGACAGACTGAGAGAATCTTAAAATTTATATTAAATAAACCTACCATTAATTCAAAAAGTGAACACTACTCAGACATCACACATTAAAAAAAAGCTAATGGATTTTCTCTATATTTGTTGAAGTTTTCACTCTTCTTAAATATTTCGTATTGTGTCTCATTATTTATTAAACCTTTTATTCTCAATAGTAGTAAGTACCACTGTTAATGCTATAAAAAATCAATAGCGCCGAGATATAATTTGATAAAGAATTTTTAGGAAATAACGATTATATCGTGCCTCATTGGTGTGGTGAAATGCCTGACTATCTAATCGAGGAACATCCTTACGACTAGTTTAGGCGATGAACTAGAAAATATTTGTTATTTTCCGGTAGGCTCCTCAGGTTTTCCAATGATTATTTTGTGGTAACCGTTTATAGACAGGTCATAATGATCTTAATACAACAATTAGCTTGTTGTTTCCATCGAAAAAATTACGCCAACTATATCAGGCTATAGCGAGAAATCGACTGGTTCAACTACCAACAGGAGCTTCGACCTATTGATCACCAGATTATAGAAAACAAACCGATATTACAAACTTTGAGTGATGAAATGTATAGTAATTGAAAGTGCAGTGGTTGAGCCATGCTTAGACCTCGTAGCTAACTATTCTTCACTAATTATCGCTCTAAGTGCTCAAATTACTTGTTAAACTATAACTCGGGATCTTTTCAGCTCACAAATTTCAAAATACATAAATAGCCATCTCACTAAATGCCAAAGATGGTTTCAAAAATGCAATTGATATCTAAATCAAAATGCTCAAGAAAGATTAAAACAAATGTAATGAAAAAAAGGAAATCGGGATGAACACTATTGCTCCAAACTAAATAAGGCCATAAAGGACCTAAACATACCTGTAAACGAAGAACGAATCATAGCAATAAGGTCTTCCAATAACCCATTTTAAGGACTACTCACTGGGAAAAACAGCAAAAAAGATAAACAAAAAAAAACATATCCCACCAATAAAGACAAGAGGCAGTAAATGGGCAAGGACTAATCAAGAATGGCCAAATAATTCAATAAACATTTAAAGAGAGGATTTGAACAATTTCTCAATATAGTAGTTACGGAAGAAGCGTAGATACAAGGCTTGAAAATTCCTTTTTAAATAGAGCTACCAATCAGTATATTTGCTGCAGTAAGTAGGGATTTGAAATGACCATAACGCAAGAAAACCATTGAGTTATAACATTATTACTGATGAAATCTTAAAAAAACTTCCAGATTAGGCAATGAAGTATATAACGTGGTAATAAGACTAAATAATGTACGGCACAATAAAATGGTGAGAAAATCATCGTTACAACAAAATCAGTAAAATATTTTAAAAATCTGTTTGCTACCAGCACTGCTAAAATTTTTAAAAAGCTGCTATTATCAAAGAAAAGACAACTTATACGAAACCACCAGTTTGGGTTTAAAGAGAACCATGCCTCAACACGTTGCAGGTTACAGTTTAATTGGCAAAATAAATATCTTAAAAAAATAATATCGTGCGGTATTTTTAGATATTAACCAAGATTTTCATAAAGTCTAGCACACCAGTGCAGGTTGAAGCCTTCTTAATTTTAAATAAATATTGTAAATGTACCACAAGAAGGAGTGATTTTATTAAACTCCGGTAGTCGAGGTTTTTAGTGCACAACATGTTGTAGACGGGCGAAGAGAGAGTCTTTGCGGTCAACTCTGTTGTGTTTAAACTTACACCTCGGGCCTCTGTTCCTCGTCAGATATTAATCTTTTTGTAGACAGGAAACTTCAGAGTCTAGTGAGAAGGGGAGCGGAAAACCTCGGAGGATAAGAATACCAAACAACGTGAGTGGTGTAAAAAGCTCCGTTTTACACTTTCCAAGACGATCTGCTCCTAAACATGCTGTTGCTATTAACTTGTCCAGTCTTGCTATACAACAAATTTTTCATTAAAGGCTTCTTTTTTATTCATAAAAAATGGTTGTTAATCTCGCTCACATTTCAAGGCGTAATACAACACATCAAGATATCAGAAATACTTGACAACACATGTTGGAAAGACTAAAAAGAACTTCAGAATACAGCTGCAACGAAACATTGAAAACGGAGAACACCACTTCTCCGATGTCCTTTTTAAAACTTCAGTTCTACAACCATATAAAAGTTAATTTTGTACATCTATTGGTTTTTATTTATTCGACCTGAAAAAGGGTATAAAATTAAACAGTTGATAGTTAATAGTATCTTTAAAATACTAAAGTTGTATATTTGTGAAAGAGTTTCTCAGGGTGGTATGTTGTGTCCCATTTGGAATTTACTATTCATAGTATACTTACTTGTACTACACTACAACAGCAATTTTCGTGGATAAAACAGCCGCAATGTCTTCAACATACGCAAAATTATATATTGTGTCTAAAGAAGACATGATTCAGCAATGGTGTGTTAAAACAAAGTACTTAAGGTCCTATCTACGTCGTCAACTGAACAAAAAATTCATATTTGGCAAAAATGAAAGCAACTAGGAATTTAACTTGACAAGATGTACCGGATGATAGCATCGCACTCTAAGCTTTCAATAGAAATCAAAGTGGTACTGGAATGTAAGTGTGTGCTATGATTGGTGTAGGCCTATAGCATATCGATTTGGACACTGCCTCCACATCAGACATCAAAATTTTGAAAAAAATCCACCCCAAAGAATTACGTTAAATATAAAAATTAAATCTGTATAAAGAGAAATCAACAGTTTTAGTAAAAAGTACATTTACAGACTCATCTAAATACACTAGTGACCAATTTGTTAGATGGCAAGCCAGACATAGGTAAATTAAAACACTATAACCTAACGAATCACATTTGATATTGTTTAGTATATTAACACACTCAAAGTAGTTACTTTATAGAAATGGTTGTAGCAGTAAAATGTTTATCATCACTCACAAAACCCAATTCATCCCTAGATATTCGACTAGAACCCCTACATTCTTTGTAACAATCCTTCGAAGTTAGCGTTTTTGCGATTTGTTTTTCAGAATGATTCTCTCTCTAGTAATGCTCTGTACCCTAGCAACACTCCTTTTAGCTAATTTTTACGCTTTTTGAAATCACGCATTTTGCAGCTTATTTTGATAGACGGTAATCTAGTCTCCGTCGTTTGTCAAATATGTTATAAAACGTTTAGCACCAAAAGCCTGTAAAATAAGCTGGACTTGTCGCAAATTAAGAAGTGTTGCCCAAACTTCTATCAAAATTATTGTTATAAAATAACTTTTGTGTGTACAAAAATATCTAACAAAGTCGGTTGTAAAAAGGGTACAGGAGTTGCAGACGAGCTACGGGGGATAGGGCGGCCCTTCATTGTTAACGAAAATTTTTATATTACACTCGTTTCTATGTGTCAAAGTGCTATAGATACAAACTACGAGGGTAAGGTGAAAAGTTCTCGGCCTGACAATGAAAGACTGCGACTTAAAAAATAATTTTATTTTTCTACATAATCTCCCTTGACTTCAACACAATTGATCCAGCGCCTCTCCAACATCACTACTCCTTCTCGGAAGTGAGAATCTGAAAGATTGTGAAAATGTTCATCAACTTCTTCATTGGATGCGAAGCGCTTCCCAGAAACAATGTTTTTTAAGTTTGGGAACATATGGAAGTCTGAGGGTGCCAAATTAGGAGAATAGGGGGGATGGCCGAGCAAATAATACCCCAAATCCCGCAGTTTTCCCATCGCCAAAGCAGGTGCGTTGTCCTGGTGAAAGATGATTTTTTCTTCTTCAAGCCAGGCCTCTTCTCGCGAATTTTGGCATCCAGCTGGTCAAGAAGGTTGGAGTAATATTCGCCTGTAATTGTTCTGCCTTTTGCAAGATAATCAATTAACAGGATCCCTTTCGCATCCCAAAACACGCTGACCACCTTTCCGGCAGATGTGATCGACTTCGCTTTCTTTGTCGCTGAACCACCGGCCGTTCGGATCCCTGTTGAATCGGTCCAAGGATTGCTGCAAAAATCGTTTGCGCATTCACTTTTGATCGGCATTCAGCAAATGCGGCACCCATCTGACGCAGAGATTTCGCATTCCTAATTCTTCATGTAAGATATCCCCACAGCCTCAGTTATCTCACTCACCGTCACTCGCCTATCGTCTAACACGATATCATGCACTTTTTCGATGGTTTCCGGTGTGGTTGCGGTTTTTGGCCGTCCTTCAAGTGGGTCATCTTCGAGGGATGTGCGACCACGTTTAAATTCAGCTGCCCACTTTTTAACAGTTGACATGGAAGGAACAGAGCCCCCGTAAACTTTTGTCAACTTCGGATGAATTTCTTTAGGGGTTAATCCATCCAAAACAAAGAATTTTATAACCGCACGAATTTCAAGTTTATCCATTTTAACAAAAAACATGCAACATGTCTACTGAAAAAATTCGTGTAAACAAACTACTTGAGCGTACGAACTAATGACATATGCACCCAAGCAGGAAGCATAATTGTTTGCCGATTGTAGCACCATCTCTGTGTCAGGACGAGAACTTTTTACTTTACCCTCGCATTATGTTATGTTTTCACTATGTGTAATAAAGTCCTGGTAGCTATTAATCGATCCCCTATATGTATGTAAAAAGGATCATTCTGATTACTAGTGAGCACATATAGTGTAAAATTGGTTCATATACAGTGAGCAAGTAGAGCAATGTATCAAATTTTATGCGAAGCTTTTGGGATCAATATAATAATAACAGCACGAATAAAAAGCATATTACAAATGCCAGAAATGGTCGAAAATTTGTTGAAAGTGAGCCGCATTCTATGAGACCTGCAATGAGCAGAACACTGTAAAACGTTGTACATTTATGGATTATAATCAACAGAAGTCGGCGACCGAAGATGCCAAAAGTAAAGTCTGTGAAATTTCTTCCAGAAAAAACATCGTGTTGTAGTTGTTAGTGACTTACTTCAGACTGCTGCCAGTTTGTCTTCAAAAAGGTCATAATCGGGGATGAAACGTGGTTCTATTGCCACGGTTCAGAAGCAAAGGCTTAGTTATCCCAACGGAAGTCTTCTAGTTCTCTACGTTTGAGTAAGAGTTGCAGTCAAATTAGCTTTATTATATGTATTTTAATGAAATATTAAATCATGCAGATGACTCAACCACTCTACAATACAAATTTGCAGTCCTACGATTTGCGGTTGTTCTCAAAACATAAATTACTTTTGAAATTAAACAGATTCTAAACCACCAATGAGATTAAAATATGGCGAGGCAATTCATTTACAATTCCAACGCGAAACTGCAAAATGTACTAACAATGAAAACACCACTAAGAAAAGTGTGTGTGCGATCCTAAGATCCTAAAGTGAAGACTAGGTGCAACATGACTTGTTTTTGTATTATTTTTACCAAGAATGTAGTAAATGTATTATACGGCAGAATAGGCCACCTAGTATCTGAAATAATGCATTGGCTGGTTATAAGAGTATATTTAAAACGATTTTGAATGCAATTATTTTTTAGAAACATGTAGTAAGTCACATTGACCTAGAGGGCAACTATCTGAGATAATCTGCACATTTCGCCTTAGATACTTACTACTCCGGTAGGCCGATCGTCAAAACCGTTAAAAGGCTCAAAAGTTGCACGGCCTGCGCTGTTAGACAAGGGTTTATGAAGTTGAGGGCGTGTGGCAGATGAGTGGATGAATCTGGGAGATTTCCCCGAGGAACTGTGCGTGCGTCACGGCGTGCATTTGAAAGAATATTCCCGTCGAAAGAGTCATTTAGGAGGCAGGAAGGGTTAGCAAATGACTTCCGTAGCTGCGGAGCGGCTCGGTCGCCGGCAGCCATTGTCTAATTTCGCGATTAAAACACGGTTTTGAAATGTACTTCGCCATCTAATGGAGCAATTCAATCTCTTGGGGCGAAACGGGTTAGTTAATTCCACGCAGGAGTAAGTGCTTTGAAGGCGCTTCTCCGGCCCTAAAAAAACAATCGCCCTCGGCGAAAGGTGGGAACGAGTCATTAATTTGGGCCTTTTTTATTTCTTGAGCGGTGACAGATGATCGGGCCGAAACAAAAAGTAATGTATGGATGTAGGTTCGGGAAAGCATTCGTAGAGCACTGATTTGGCTGTCAACAGCAGAATGAGCGATTGATTTCATTTCATGCCCAGAAACTGCTAATCGACGTGTGTTTGGGCTGATTGATGTCTTTGCGAACTCCGCTGGCCGCGAGTTTTGCCTTGAATATTTTTTGTATAAGGCTAGTCAAAAGTGGGAATACTTTTTATTCTTTTGAAAAATACATCTCAGCACTATTTATATTACCCCAAAAGGCATTTCGTTAATAATGTTAAAAAAGGTAACTAACAATTAATCATTTTTAATGTTATACTTTTATACAAACGGAGTACTTCAGTCTTGTGCCACTATATGAGTATATTGAGTTCTTATGACAAATATAAAACAGCAAACGCGACAATTAAAAAATTATATATGAGTAAAGTTTTTCTTTAAAAGATTATTTTAATACTTCAAGTAAGTACCACTGAACGAAGGGCAAGATTGTAAATTAAATTTACGTATTATTGGATTTTCCTCTCAGAAATTTCATCAAACAAATATCTCATTGATGTTGACATGTAGGGGCCCTAATTTAATAATTATTCCCCTGCAAGTTCCTTGTGCTGATGAAACTAGACTATTATGGTAAATTTCTATAAGGTGGAGCCACCATTAATTGGTGATTTGAGCCAAAACCGATCTACTAACTTGCAAAACAAAGAAAAAACAACTTTCTACACTTTAACTCAAAAAATGGAAGACTACTCAGATTAAAGTGGAATTTGACGAAGTATATGGGAACTTCGCACTCCTTTCGAGTTGTGGCTTAACGTCGTGCACCGATTATTAGTTGAACTCACCATAGTAGATATATAGTTGAAAAAGCCAACGCATCGTTATAACAGACCGGCGAGATTGCTAATATAGTAGATATTTCAGATACGCGAATGCATAGTATCGTTAATGAGAAAAATGTGCGCAAGATAGATACAACCACTTACTTACCTATCGACCAAAAACGCAACGTTCGACAATATTAAACCACAATTTAAACACTTCTTATACGATAGGCAAAACAGACCCCACCACTATATGCTAGAGACAAAACAGTGAACAACTAGAAGTGAAAGTGCTCTAAGAAAGACAAGACAATTTTATAGACTGGATAGGTGAGAACCGTAGTTTATTCAGATAACAAAGAGGCCATCCTAATCAACTTAGAGGAGAAAAACGGTATCAGGTTTTTTTAAAGCAATAACTGCGTAAAAGTGTTTTTCCACCAAAATTAAAAAATTAAACTGGTTCTTTACCCCCGCATACCAAAACCCCATTCTCTAGATTTAGTTTCAAGTGACTTATTTTTGTTCCAAAATTAATAGGAAAACATTTTTGTCAAGTGAGAGACTATGATGGCGAATAAAATTGGTTTTTGCCAAAAGTGGGGTCGTATATTAGTCTATCAAATAGAGACAGCATTAATGTTTTAATTTTTCTAAAGTATCTGATAATATTTTTGATTATTTTATTGCAGCAAAAACAATTTGTATATTTGCTGAGAATAATGCAAAAGGTCATCACGAATAATTTTATTGCTAACAAACCACGAATCATCTACTAAAAATTAGTAGTTCTGATTGTGCTATTGTATTACATAGATTGTGGTTGTTAGCGCATCTCACAACAAAATATTATAAATGGTTTTCATATTTATTTTAAGCAAAATTTTATTTTCCAGAAAGGGTCAAGATTTGAAATTTATTTGACTCTGCTGTGTTTTAACATGGCGATGCTAAGTTAACCGTTGATCCAGATGAAGTTTAAGTTATTTGGGTTCAGAGTTTATTGGAGTGTTTAGGAAGAGTGCTTTTTGTTGTAAAATTAACTAGGGCAGATTTATTTTTATTTGTTTTAATCTATCATTAATAGAACTACAAGGCTTGTTTGATAGCTAAGGTATATTTCAATATGATGGCGCCACTGTTTGTTTGGTAACATCACGTCGGGTAAGTGTTACTATTTTCAGTCAAAGGCAAATAAATCATAATCCCATATACAAAAATGAATATAAGAGATTAATACGACAATTAAAAACAGTTCTTTAGGATACCTCGTCAAATTTGTCTCAATTCACTTGTAATGTTTAAGTGTGCTTAAAGAAAGATACGACAACATTGTTATAAGCCAAAAATCAGTGTTAGAATTATCAGAAGTAAAATCACTATTCTATGGTACGCAACCTTTATTAAGTGCTATATGGATGATTTATTTGTGAATTTTTTTGAAAAGTGGTAGTCTATGAGACTTTAACAATAGACACTAAGCATTCATATTACAGAATATATTATCTTCCAGGCTGGTTTTTTATTATTCCATTAACAATACGATGGACCTATATCATAAAATGGTTCTCACAAAATCCAAATTCCTGATACGGGTAAATCAATTTTTTTTTAGTTTCAGAAAGGAATTTCCCTGGCAATGGTAGTACAACTTTATTTTTAAATGGCGACCAAGCGCCCTCATGTTTCTGTAATCCTTCAAATTTTTTAGATATTTTCCAAACAAAATTATTGCTTTTTTTACTTCTTAATCTAAGGTGACCATAAATTTATCACACTAATTACTTCATTTTTTAAAAATTTACATTTGATTTTTATAAACAAAAATATATAATAATCATTTTAATTAATTAATAAAAATTATGTCTTTCTAGTGTCCATCATATTAATCTGGACTATAGCCAGCTCTTTCTAAGGTGTTTTCCATTATCTCTTATAAACTTTTAAGCAATTGAAAAAAAAAGATCACCGCGTTTCCTGGAGATCTATATAATATTATTCTCAACACATGAACAGTTTTTTGATTGCGCTATAGGAACGGTGGTTGTGACACCGGCCAACCTCGTACAAATGCTTCGACAACATCGCCAACAAAGCTATTTTCCAAATGTTTCTGTTAATAGTACAAACAATATAATTGTAGGAAAATAGGATCAGACCATAGAAAGAGTGTTCAGGTGCAGTTCAGAACAAATTCTCGTTTTTTATCAAGTTTGGGTAACTATTTCGTTTCAGGATTAAAAATTGCCGTTTTCTCGATAATAAGAGGGTTTTATTTTGTTTCAAAATTGACAAAAACAACTTAAGTAACTGTTAGGCGGCATATATCGGCGAGAAGGGGGTAAACAATGCGAATATTTGCCTCAATCATGCTGGTACTCGTGCAACGTCTGCTTTTTGTTTTGGATTATTTCTCGTTCCCCAAAAATTGTTTATGTAACGCGTACATTTGATTATGTTGTCTCCAAACTGCGTTTTAAATATTTTCAACATTTCGGCCAGTCTGTCGTGATAAATTAACAATAAACTATTTGTAACGGTCAAAGGGACTTTTTGCTATGACATGATGATACTGATGAAGCAACAGTGTAAGGTACCCTCTACGGGGGGAATTTTCTTCTACCTACAACGCGCAGAAGTTGCATCCCCCCTCTCATCGCACATAACACTTAGACAGTATATTAGAGGTCTTTTTGTTAGCCGCGTTTATTAGGTTTTTATTTAGTTTATTATCACCATCTGTTAACATTTTGGTGTTTGTTTCCCTTGGACTTCGGTTAATAGTTAGCTTTTCAGTCGATTAGATCACTTGATTTCTTTTTCTGATTACCTGTTATTTTATTGGCATTTTTTATTATGAATATATATGCATTTAAGGTAAAAAATATCTCACTACAAATGAAATGGTCGGATAGATATATGCAGTTGATTTGTTAACAAATTAGAACTTTGATTTTGTTACAGAAAATTAAGTAATAGTTTTTTTACCATTTACCTGGTTTGAGCTTCCTATGACTGTTGCATTCATAGTTGACCGAGTGAAATTCACTTTGTCCTGCTTTTTCTGCTGCTGAATGATTTGTTAGTTGAGTTCAGAGTTTAGCGCGCTTTCGCGGCGCATAAGAACAGCTCTTTCACTTTCTTAAGATTTGTGATATAAATAATTTCGATAAAATATAAAAGTTGTAATGGCAAATTGTTCAAGCGGCCTCGAACGTAACGCGATAAACTGCAGACTGCTTCGAACGCTTGATGTGGCGATTAAGCAGGTGTTTACCAGTTGAAATCCAGTGACAACATTTAAACCCAATTAATAAAAAAGAAAAGACACCATACTACTTGCTCAATTTAAAATACTCAGAACCAAGGTCAGTATATCCTGGTTTGTTGGCAATCGAACTATACATAAAATGACCTTAATGTACAATATTAAATATAAAATTTAGCCACTGACAATATTCACCATAAAAATACCCTCACTGGCAATTTACAATCTTTTATTTTGTAAATTCACCATTATAATAAAACCTATTCATCAACATAATTTATAAAATTAAGAACGAAAATTGGATTAATATGGCGCTGAGAGAAAAAAAAACGCAGCCGGGTTTTCCGCGTAAATAAAATTAACTTTGAAATTTGCAATTAAATAACAATGTTGTTAATAACTTTAACCATATACAACACATTTCATAGTAAATTAAGGTGCTTTATTGTGTTACTCGCGAAATGACAACAAAGTTTATTGTGTATTTAAGCTGTAAATTTGATGATATCGCGCTTCGCTTTGCATAGTAGAAACAAAAGGCGAGCTGGCCTTATTTATTATTTAATAATGCAAGATGAATTGATATGGGGCTCTGGGGACCGGCGCGCATCCCCCCAGTGCCCATAAACGTAACAATTGGCCGCGGCCGTTGCCGCCGCCGCTGCCCCAAAAACGCGCGGCTGCAGCCCTAACCTAATTTTCTTCAAATTTGCGCCCGCGCCAAATTTAAATAACTCTCCGCCGTCGAATGCGGCGTGCAGACAAAGAAGGCGCGCTCGCTGGCGCTTTAATAAATTTTAACAAATACAGGTACGCGCTAACGAGCCCGGGGCTCGTAAAAAACGGTATAAAAGGGTAAGCAGGCCTCATAAAGGGGCTTGTTTGCACAAATGAGAAGAATACAGTATTCTACAAGTCTCCGGACCCTGTTGACAAATTTATACGACGCGATTTGTTGGCCCCCAATTTGCTTTTATGGTGGCTCCCGCGATGCCTAGCGCACGGCTGAATTTTGACTAGGTCCATGGAGGCTTCGTGTTGTTGCATTAAGCCCTACATTTATTCTAAAAATAAATTTTACGGCGAATTAAACATTTTTAAAATAATAAAGCTGAAAACCTAACTTTCCAATTAGTTCATATACAAAGCCTAGAATGATGCACAAAATATTTTGATATTGCAATCTTGCACAAAATGGAATAGGTGTGGAGTTAATTTATTTTATCTGTTAGGTAATAAATGGTATAGGTTTCCCAGTTCTTTATAGACAACCTCCCCTGATTGTAGATAAAAGAATACCTTTCAGATATGGAAGGTACCAAGAAAATTAAATACTCGTAGATGACCTAAACTAGAAACTAGACGACAGCAGTTCGTTGTCTAAAATTAACTATAGAAGAAAATCATGGAAATTGGAATGACTGATACAAATAGCAAAACCGCGGATTGAAAATCTGTTTTGAAGTCTTCTGGTATTCGTTACGTTCCTTCTGAAATATTCTCGAACTATTCTGGTACACTAAAATTAAAAAATATAAACTGAAGACTGCAATAAAAAAATCTACGGAAAACGTGAAAAACCGAAAAGAAGAAACATTACAAGGCTAAACAAGTTTTACAGTTTTTTCCAAGCAGAATTAAAGGCTCTTTTAGTGATCCCATTCTAGGATTTATCGATGTGGCAATAATTTTTCCAAAATTCGGAGAGTAAAGTTTATTCCTTCGGTCAATTCGAAGCATCGCTGAAATAGTACTTTCATGTAAAGCTGTTTAAAGTTAAAAATAACCTGCTGATCTACGGGCTGGAGTAGTGAAGTGCTGTTGGAAGAAAAAAACCTAAGCTTAATAAATCAAAATTCGTCCAGTAGGTCGCCGTCAAAGCCTGGAAGATAAACAGGACCAACCATTATTCATAAGCAACAAGACTTTGAGTGGCGTATTCTTTTTTAATAGGTAATTCTTAATTGCATGGCTGAAGACCTTTTTGATCCACTTAACGTCCGAGATATGAGTGACCCAAACCTTGCTGTTGGACACCTACATAATATTTAACTGATTCTTCTGCCCCTTGCATTTTTCGAAGATTTGTGGATTCTTGAAATAACAAACAAACAAGGGTCAATTTTGAAATTTTCTCTTGTATTAGCGTATAATAAAAAGGTAAGACGGTAATTTATAGGCTTGTGACTATATATATACCATTCTCTTCTATTGTAATGTAGGTTCTCTTTGGCATCTCTTACCAAAAAGTTCCATATGGCAGGTACTCAAAAACCAATAGTCTTTGGAACTGGACAGCAACCGGTTCGCTTATCGTAGCGTTCGAACTCGCAATCTCACCATACCTTACAACACTGTAAATGCCATTTTGTTTTTTAAGGTTATCAAAATATACTCCACTTTGTTCTTTAAGGTTATAAAACTATTCTCTACTCACCTCAAAGTTTTTATAAATTAAATAGTGACACCAAACAACTCAAAATGTTATTAAATAACAAAAAAATTAGTTTATTTTAGACTCTCACCCGCCAACAAAACTTGTCTAACAACTGAAAATAAGAGAGCACAAAATTTTAAGAACACTTGGTCAAAGTTTTTGAGTAGTATTCTTTGCTACTTGCCCAAAACAAATAAAATAAAATTCTTCGTTATTAGAGGCCCAATATCAATCAAACCCTGTAAGTTAAAAAAGATCTGAATGACCGACATACACTCAAAGAAAGCCCCAGGATATGATTTGATAACTGGGAAGGTACTTAAAAGTCTTTCAAGTGAAGGATGTAGAATTACTACTATGATTTTCAATGCAATTATTAGACCAGGCTATTATCCAGCACGATGAAAAGCTGCACAGATAATATTAATAGTGAAATCAGAAAAAAAATCCAAAGAACTAAGTTTATACCGACCTATAAGTCTTCCTAGTTATATCAAAACTAATCGATCTTTACTCCAATATCAGTTTGGACTTTACTATTGAATAAGTCCACAGAATCGTTAAGAAAACAAGTAAAACATAAACAGAGAGATACTTTTGATCAAATATAGAACGATGGATTATTGTACAACTTAAAAGAAAACTGATACATACATAACTATTATCAAGTACTGAAATTGTATTTAACTGATGGATTCTTCCAAGTGAAATTTCAAGACATCTAAACAACTCTATTCTAATTAAATTAGGTGTTCCACAGGACAGTGTCCTCGGACCAGTTCTGTACCTAATCCATACAGGTTATCTATGGACCTCAAACATAATATTTGCTGATGACACCTAAGTTCTTGTATCCAACAAGAATTTAACAATAGTGAGCTATAAATTCCAAGGGCATCTCAATCAGGTTAGGAAATGGTATAAAATGTGGTGGGTTTCATTATCAAGTCTATTTGGTCGTATGGAGTACAGCCCTGGGTTTGGTAAGGACTTCGAATATAGAGGTTTCAGTCAAAACTATTCCGATTGATTATAAAAAGTGTCATTAAATGTTAACTATAAAAAGCGACTTCAAGTTCACCCTAATACGTATGTCCTAATTTACTAGACATACCCGTCATAAAAAATCCGATGTAAAATTTGTATCACGAAATTTACTGGATTTTGGATGTCGGATAGATTTAAATAAAATTGGATGTAAACAAAATTATGTATTGACTTCATCAAATAATTGGTATTTTTTATGCTTTTACTAGCAGTGGCATTGCCAGCGTAGTTGAGGTTATATGACTGCAGTACGGACGGGTTCATTCCTAGAGCTCTTGGATGCCTGACAGGTGGCGTACTCATTGTCAATTACTAAAAATAATTGAGTATTTGCGTTCACTTCGAACAAGAAGTAATAATAGTGGAGCCTTAACCTCTCAGTTCGCAGGCCTTGCTCCTACGCAGGGTGTTAAGCCAGACTATTAGTACTGCAGATGGATGTAGTTTTGTGTGTAAATTGTACTATTCATATAATAATTGTTACTATTTGAGTCTTTTTTTATTTTCATTATTAGCATACACAAAACGACACACTATTTGCAAAGTTTAAAGTACAAAAAGTGGGCTCGGAAACGTTTAGGAGATGTTTAAAATGTTTACATTTTGGTATACTCAAACACTTTACAGGGTATACGAGTTGTTCAAACACATTTTGGTAATTCAATCTTTTAAAATCCGCCGATGGTCGAAATCCGACTCCACTCTCGCAGGCGAATTAAACGAAAGGCCGACCAGCAAACACGCCGCCGTCGACACCGCCAATCTCTAATCACAAAGCAAACCGGCGCTCTCCTAAAAACCGCATCCTTACGTCCGCCGCGATTCTCGCATGCTGCCTTCTGCAAGTATCTTCAAGCTGCTTAATGCAGGACCTCTCTCGTTCAAAAATCGCGCATGAAAATTTTACAGCCCTCGGCAGGAGCCGAATCGATTGGATCATGAATCGAGAACGTGACGCCTACTAAATCCTGCAGATGTAAGGTTTTGTACATCAATACAGGCGTTTTGTGTCTTAGGAATAGGCGGGCTGGAGCCTTCGTGCCCCTCGTGCCATATTTCGAGGCTTGTAAGCAATTCAAGTACAAGAATCGACCTAGAAAACGAGTTTGCTGAAAACGAACGAATTTCTTCTAAAGAGTGGCGCGTAAAAAGCGAAAAATATTATGTAATTTAATACCCCAGTTATTTGGTTACTGTAAACAATATAACGGTATCTCAAAACTTAAAATTTGGTCTCATAAGAGTACACATTATGGTTGACGAAGGGGTGGGAGTAAGAGTTAAACCAGATTGTTGTCCACCCCAGTAACTAATTTGTGAAAAACTGTAGTAAAAGTAAACGTTCCAGCAGATATAATAAAAATAAATATTTATATATACAAAGAAATCATAAATGAATATATAAGTATTGCAAAACTGTATTTCAGATTTTTGTATGTGTATTTTAATTGTGTATATATATGGACAGTATATAATAGATTGATTTATTTTTTAAATATTTTAATGTTTGATAGCTCATTTACAGCCTGAAATTATATTTTGAATATAATATATGAGGAATATTCACCACAGAAAGCCATATAGTCTCGGACTCTTTGGACCACATTCTCCATTATCTTTTTATAAACGCTGAGGGCTTCCCGTAAGTTTTATTTTAATATTTACATGCAAAAAGAAGTCGGTGGCATTTAAATAAGGGTATACGAGGAGGCAAACTACATCGGCAAAATGGGAAAATAAACTTAAAATTATTATTCTTATCATGTTCATCGTCTTTTTCGTTGCGTGAAATGTTGCAGCATCTTACTAAAACCATGTTCTTCAAGTTTATTAATTTGAAAGACCAAAAAGCTTCCTATCATATTACACTAAGGCTTCCCAGTAACGGTAAGAAAATTTCCTGCTTCATTATCAACAAAAATATTGTAATGCAAACATTGAGAAGTAGTTCCGTGGCGATGTCTTTCGGAAGGTGGCATGCTTTACCGGCTTGCCCCCGTAGTAACCCAGACGTGCATACACCTAACTCCGTTTGTAACCCCATCAGTGGCTCACCTGGTCTACGCATGCCAAACGTTATAAAAATTTTCAATCTACGAGCTGGACAGGGACACCCATCAAAAGCGCTCGAAGATTCTGAGGTCGGCCTAACAACATACATGCCAGGTCACCGAAAAAGAAGCGGGTTCGGGGTTGGATTCAGAAACTTCCAATGTCACAAACAAAGTCAACGTCAACCTAGGAGCGGAAATATCGGACAGTAGTCACTTCGAATCCTACTCGCAGCTTTCTTTCGTGGAAACATTAGTCAAAACGTTGAATTTTTACATGGTGAGACCTACCCTTGCGTGGCAATGTCATCCATTAGAGACTACAAGAAATCTGAAATTTTGGGTACTGTTTTAAGGTGCCTAGGTGTACTTTATATCCAATAGTACTCACTACGGACTTGACAGCAACTTTACTTCGTGGCGCCTCACTCCAAAACATAGCGAGAGTTTTCCTTACCAGGAGTTCCGAGTAGTACTATGGGTAGATACTTTATTATACCACTACTTTCAAACTTTTATTGTTAACAAAGGGCTCGCGAACGTGTGAAAGTACGTAATCTGATTTATTCTTCATCAGGAGACCGTTATCCTTGTTATAATTGACGCCCAACTCATAAAGTCTATTTTTTCTTTCATATACGTGAGATGAACAGTGCTTACCAGATTACGCATTGAGCTTGGTGTTTCGAATATTGGTGAGATTGTGTTTTGCAAAAATATCTTAACGGAAGTTAGCTGATTTAGGGGTCGTTAATCAATTGTGCATAGACAAATATCGAAAGCAAAAATCGTCACGTCGAGCGAAGCAATCCCACTATGAGACAACAGTCGTAGGAACAGTTTGCGGTGCAGTTGCAATCCATTTGGGTCTAGCTAGAAATGCCAGCACTTTAAGAAAACTTTACACTTTGTACTTTCTGATTTAAGAAACGGAGAGAATCAATCAAGTGGTAGAAAACTTTATAATTACTACAACTATTTTTAATAGTTACCAACAAATTGATGATGTACTTTAGAGTGTGCTGATTTTTCTAAAAGATAGAATTTCGGGCCTAGACTGAGGCTATAAATATGATTTGAGAAGTCGTCTCCTAAAAGAGTCGAGTACCGAATCTACTTTTACATTTTAGATTTCAGGCAAGACAGTCATACCTATAAATTCCTGCATACGTCAAAAACGGGCATTTTTAACAAAGATCTTAGATAACTCGAATAGAAAAGTACTTCTGGACCTCAGGTTCGGTTTTTACTACCTAGGATCAAGGATCGCCTATCTATAAAGTGTGTGCGTACATTTAAAAAACTTTAGAGGAAATCACAAGTGCGGGAAAAAAGCTGTAAGAGCTCCTACAACCAACTCATCCTCCACAACAACTAAAATACATTGTTATGGATATTAAAAACCTAGAATTATATGCAGTCGTTACCCTACCTGCAATCCGCCACGTCCAGTTCTATTGTCATGCCTAGAATTTCTCAATCGTTTATATTGACATATTGACACTGGATCTCGGGTCAGCGTTACCAACTGCCGCTTAGCATCTCTTCTCCGAAACGTAGGTTACAACGCTAAAATCAGGGACATTCTGATTTCCCTTGCTGATAGAAAACAGATCTCTCAATCTGTAGATGTGTTTCGAGTTTTCGTCACCCTACGAGAACATGTAAGGGCAACTACCTTTATTGCATTCTTTAAGAAGTAGATTTTATCAGAAATCTGGGGATCATCCTAAACCTGTCCCAAGAAAAGTACAGGGTGGTATCCAAAAGTAGTGGGACTGATTTTTTTTTAAAAAAATTATTGAACATTTTGGTACATCGACTTAATACTCTTCAAAATAGGCCCCTTGGGCATCCACAGACTTCTGGTAGCGAGCCTTCCAGGTGGCGAAGGCCTTCTGGAAGTTGTCCTCCGGTATGCTGTTCAGAGCCCTCGTCGTTGCCGCTTCGACTGCTTCTACCGAGTCGAAACGATGTCCCTTGAGCTGCCTCTTGATCCGGGGGAACAGGAAGAAGTCCGGCGGTGCCACATCAGGGTTGTAGGGGGGGGGGGGGCAACGTGGAAACGCCGAATTGTGCCAGGAGATCCCTCACAATCCACGCGCCGTGGCACGGCGCGTTGTCATAGTGGAGCTTCCACTTCCCCACCAGGTCTCGTCGCACGCGTGTGATCCGATTTCGCAGCCGTGTGAGTATTTCCACGTAAAATCTTGCATTTACAGTCTGTCCAGGGGGTACAAACTCCTTATGGACAATGCCACGACGGTCAAAAAATGCAATCAACATCGATTTCACTTTCAATTTCGACATTCTGGCATTCTTTTTACGGGGTGATTGTTGCGGTGTGCCACTCTTCGCTCTGACGTTTTGTTTCCGGGTCGTATTGAAAGACCCAGGTTTCATCTCCAAATTTCGCTCCATCGCAACTGACGACGAGGCGTCACAACAGGAGGTCACTAAAACAGTGGTCCACACTCAACTAATGCACGCAGGCGACTGCCTCAGGTCGAAACCTGTTCCCAAGGCTCCCCTCCATAACATCCGGCCTTGCAGACCCCTTCATCGCTCCGCGCGCGCAAAAAAAAACAGTCCTACTACTTCTGGATACAACCCTGTATCCTACCAGTGCTTAGCACCTAATACGTATCAGCACTTGCTCCCTATCTAGGTACGTCCGAAGATACTGTACTTCTCAAACCTAAAAAAAACAAAACAGAAACCGCCCAAAAAAGACACCAAACAAGGACGTTAATGGTATCCAAAGGCCTTCAACACCACAGATGGTTCACTCGGTCTGCGCTAGAAAAGTAGCTATCGTTGCCAGAGGAAGAAAGCGTAGAACTTAACTGGCAGCTTTCCTTTGTTAAAATGCCCGTTTCTCATCTGAAAATAGAAGTACCAGTGCGAAAATACTGAGACGGTACTTGTCATAAGATTTTTTGGACTCATTGAGATACTGTCAGCGCCTGATCCTGATACATGATAAGAGCAATTATAACCCCAAAAAATTCCATATCAAACTGTGATCTAGCGTTCATACAACGGTCGTTCGTAAACAACAAATGGTTTTTCATCCCCAGATAGTTCCAGTATTGTACTACAATATTCACGATGTTTTTAATAGTCTCTAGGCCGATCTTCTCCAGTAAACTGAATAATTTGCGGCTTGAGGTGTAAATCTTTGTTCAATATGGCCCACTAATATATTCGACGAATGTCCGTTTCTTGAAAGCAACACCTGGTAGAGGCACTTTGTCCAACCTATTCAATATTTTCCCCTGTATGAACAGAGACACGGTCAAATCTGGAAATATCTTTCGTACAACCAGTTTGTGCAAACTTTTTCAGTAGCTGCATACTGCAACTGGGAATATCACTACGACTACGTTTTTGCCTTAGTTTTCGAAGGTAGCAATAATTGATAAATTAATTTAGTAAAATGTTTTGATAATATACATGCTGTTGAATTGTGAAACGCTCAATAATTAATTTGCCCTCCAAAACAGAACTTCTCATAAAGCATAAATTTACAATGGCAGGAAATTCAAATCAGTCAGCCATATATTATCCAAGCTGTGAGTTAGTTCTGTTATATAAAACTAAATTTTAAGGTCACAGTGTAACAGCATATGCATCTCAACACTCTCTATCTAATGCGCTCCACAAAGCGCAGCTTACCTAAATGCAATCCCCGCGCTGACAGCATCTAACTTCGATGCAGAGGCAGGGAAGTTAGCGTCGTCTTTTAAGTAATGATTACTGCTGCTGCTTATCTTTCTCCGTTCCATTCGCTCAGCGGTTTTTAGGTCAAACTTACAGAACGATAGTCAGAAAGTTCATCCTGAATGTTATCGCTCCAATAGTTATAAGTTACAGCACTGCCAGTTCCGACTAACCATTATGTGAATTGATAGACGTTGTTGCTATACAGAAAGGCATACTTCACTTCGGTGATATTTTTATTTTTCAGTAACTGAGAATTTTTAATGGAGTCGCATGTAAATAAAATACGCTACCGCGTTGGAAATAAGGACACATTATTAAAATTCAGTTATACAGTGGATAACTATATTTTTCGTAAATAAATTTTGTTTTGTTTAATCCTTTACCATCTCCTTACACAATATTGTTTTGAATGAAAACAATTAGTCTCTCGTAGATTCTTTTTATAAGCATTTGTTGGGTTAAAAACTGAAATAAAAAATCATAATTTTACGGCCTTGAGTTACAAACTCAACACTTTAAATTTTTTTTCTGTCTCTATCCCCTGTTTAGATGTTTGTTTTCATTTAAAAACATGGGGCCGGCGAAGAGATTGCTCTGTAAGCAATCCCAGAACGAACTTAAAAAAACCTTTCGATTCGAAATCGAATATCTGGAAAATTATTCGACATAGAATTTTTTCTTCATTTTCGAATTCAGCGTAAAATTTCCTATACGAATCACATTTAAAATCGTAATGTCGAAAATTTTCCCGAAATTCGAAGTCGAATATCTCGAAAACTATTCGACATAGAATTTTTTCGATTTCATTATTGAAATCAGCGTAAAATTTTCTTTAAGAATTACTCATAAAGTTGCAATGTCGAAATTTTCCCGAAATTCGAAGTCGAATATCTCGAAAACTATTCGAGATAGAAACTTTTTGATTTCGATTTTGAAATCAGCGTAAAATTTCCTATAAGAATCCATTTTAAAATTTTAAAAAATCCATAATTTTGTGACAGCGACAGACAGACCGACAGACATATAGAATTCAGTAACGAACTTTTCAAGTTCGTTGAAAATGTGTACTGTTTCGAGCTTGCCAGTTTATCATCAGACTTTGTGCCGTTTACTTGGAGTTTTCACGTTTCGTTTTGAATTTTTCCATCCAATGGCTCATGGTAAGCCTCTCTCCATAGAAACAGTGCATATAATTACAAAAACATTAAGAGTTTGTGCTTGGACGGTGAATCTTAAATTACAACGCTACAGAGAAAACTCGCCATCTCCCTGGGCCATTACGAGTAACACCCGATGCAGATTAGTTCAATAAACGTCAGTACAATAAAGTGACGCCTTCAAAAGAGCAAACTTCATGGTCGTACTGCAATCAAAAAACCGTTGTTACAGCGTAGTAACATCTAAACAGCTTAAATCGGTGCAAAAGTATCTGGAAAACTGATCAATGGCAAAACGTATTATAGACAAAAAAAAAATGTAAATTTGAGAGCATAGGGGTGGGACTGTTATAGTGTGGCTTTTTGGTTGGTGTGGGCGACTAGTAAAAGTTGGTGGGATTATGAGAAACGAACATTATAAAAAAATCTTAACAGAAAACGGTATATCATCTGGGTTGCGATTAATCGGGAAAGAATTCGTGATGATGCAAGAAAACGATTTTAAACATATTTTAAAGCTTTGCAAGGACTATCTAGCAGACCACAAACAACAAAAAAATACTCAAAATGGCAACGAGACCATCACAGAGTGGCTATAAGACGAGCTGGACAGAAAAGTAAGAAATAAGCAGCCGATGTTCAAAAACCATCTTTGCAGTCTTCTTCAAGGTGTCTGGAGAGATTCACCACTCGAGAAATTAAAAAAGTAACTGAAAGAATGCCTAAAATCGTAAAACCAGTATTAAATGTAAAGTGCGATTTTTTGTACTAAATAAATGTTTACTATTCAAGTTAATTTTTTTCAGTATTCATGATGTTTGTTTGTTCTTTACATGTTGTATAATAATCTTCTTCTTCTTCTACTCTTATATAGGCTATAACCCTGTTTCTAACTACACATTTCGTGTAGTACTATGAGCCATGTTGGGCGTACCCCGGGCAGGTGGCTGGTCTGACCCGTTGTATAATAATATATTGTATAATAAATTGTTTTCTTATATTTAAGTGCAAAGATTTTTTTAATTTAGTTTCCATACTTCCACGAGCGCTAATGTTTGTATTTTAAATCATTTCGTTTTAAACAGACTACTATCAAAGAAGACTTGTAAGAACATTTTTTTAAATTATTTAAGTTAGGCATAGTTTTTAATCATATTTAACAAGTTTTTTTTGTAGATAAATCTATTTTATTTAATAAACCAATAAAATTGGATAAAAAATTTATAAATAACTATTATATTTTTATCATAAAATGTTTAACTTTAATTTTTTCTCATTTTAAAGATAAATTGTATGTTTCTGTTGTTATTTCCATATAGTATGCGTAATTAGTCTAACTATATAAGTACCAAGTAAGTCAAACTATATGCCTTTGTATAACTTTATCAATGTTATTGTTATTATCAAATTAAGTTGACGTTTGACCATACCATTTGATGACATTACATGAAGAGATGCTCATAATAGATTAAATAGCTAACACCAATAAAAAACATCTAGGTAAGTTTAACAATAATAATATTAGCATAAGAAATCAATTGAAACGCAATAGCGTGCACTTTTTAGTGTGATTCGCAAACCATGCACCAGAAGAATCGCCAAAAATAAAGCAAGTACGAATATGCATGTTAAAACACAAATATGCGTTCAAGGGATATTCAGAGTGTTGTTTCTGTTAACTATTTGCATAAAATTTAACATTAGGCTAAATTAGGTCACAAGTCTTTGTTTTTAAGTGGTTACTTTTAACTGTAAATAAATTGTTATGTAAGATTTTCCAAAACAATAATGAGACTGACAATACTATTCACGAACCGAGAACACTATCCCGACAATTGCTGTCGTAGAATCATTACAAATTTGAACATATTACAGTTGTATATTGTGCTATCAATTTTGTTTAAAGCTTGGCGAATCTGCTACTGTAACATATGAAAGGCTGCAAAAAACTTTTAGAATGTCAAACCGTCAGTCATTAAATTTGAACCGGTTGTTAACCAGATGTTAACATATGAGAAAAGTGTGCCCCAAGATAGTCCCAAACAATCTCACGCCTGAACAAAAGGCCAATCAGGGAATATATTTTTTTACTGATTTGAAAAGGCGCCAAAAAACTTTAGTCGTATAATGATAGATTCTTTTGCATTATCCCGACATAAAACGCCAGCGTCGAGGATGGCACTTTGCAAACTCTTTTCACCCTAGATAAAAATAAGCAAACCGAAAATAAAATTAATGTTTATTTCTTTTTGGCAGTTAGGGAAACGTTCACTAGAAATTTGTGCCGGCAGGACAATCTGCCAATTAAACTTTTATTGGAAAGTCTTTGAAAAGCTTAGGAAAAAAGTAGCACATGAAGCGTTTTTCGAGCAAACTTGCCGTTTTTTGCACCAAGATCTTTGTTTTCATCTATACAAGATGGTTGTTGTACAGGAATTTCCCAAATTGATTGGCAAAGTTGCCTAAAAATGTGTGAACATTTCATTTGCCAAAATGCGCCAATAAACAAAATTTTCATTATTTGAGTGATAACAACTTATGAGATATACATGAAAGGCTTTTTTACAGCAAAAGTGTCACTGGTTGATGTGCGGTAAGTAAAGTTTGCGACATTGACTTTTAATATTTTGTGGAAGGAAGCAGATATGTTACTGTAACTTAAAGAGATACGTGGAAATGGTTAGATAATTTTTTTCAGCGAATCTCAAAGCACTGCGATTAGAAAACGTTTAGTTTTAAAAGTATGGAGCCAAATATTATACAACAATAGCTGAATAAACTGTATCTTGAGTGACTGATCTGTTAACCTTTTGGCTTCTTCTTATAGAAACAACACAAGTCTAAGGTTACATCGTCCTAGAATTCTCTCAGCTTCACGAAATGTGATGCAAAAGTAAGGCGTAATCACATTCTGAAATAAATAATGAAGAACAACTTCAATAGTGACTCGAAAATGAGGGACACCATTTGGCCGATATCTTCTTTAAAAGACACCAAAATATAACTTCCAGTTCTGTGGTTTTATTTTGTAAACATGATTTTTATATTTGTTTTTTTTTATTAAACTTAAAATTGAGGGAATGAGTTTTTCTCCACCATGTATAAGTCAAATTAATATGTTGAAAATGAACAAGTTAGAAGTGAAAAGGAATGTATATTCACATCAACAATCTTTCATTGCATAAGTTTTTGCATTAGGGCATTAATTCAATAACTGTATAAGCAATACCTGTGTGATATTTTTAAATTAAGAATATTGTGTAGTGTTACCTTGTTTCTGTTGACACCACTCGTCTGTAATAGCATACCTAAACAAAAATAAATATTAGTTTATTTTAAATGACATTAATGTATATGGAGCAGAAAAGAATTGTCATTTGTTTTTTATTTTTTAATTAAAAACTTAAATCGTCTTAGCTTTTCTTTTTGGGCTATGAAATTTGATAAACCTTAATTTTATCTTTTGTAGTGAGTAAAGGGATGTCTTGTTATAATATCCAGTTGAGAACATACGAGATAAGCACCAAAAGCTTTTGACCTATTTTTCAGTAATAATAGCGCCATCTTTGCTTAAATGTTCAATAGACGATTTGTGTCTTGTAGCAGCACTTCCTTGAAAAGTGTTATTTTTCATAATATTGGAAATCGAGCCGTCATTAAGTTTCTCACTAAAGAAGATCTTAATTTCAGTAATATTTCTAAATCACTGTTGTTGGTCATGCCATACAGCTGTAAGTCACAGATCTACGCTAGTTTCATGACAACTTTATACAAAAATAGCTTATTTTA
This sequence comes from Sinelater perroti, assembly GCA_036346155.1. Classification (NCBI taxonomy): domain Eukaryota; kingdom Metazoa; phylum Arthropoda; class Insecta; order Coleoptera; family Elateridae; genus Sinelater; species Sinelater perroti. The sequence goes on from JARFIY010000201.1 coordinate 2,413,405, forward strand.
AATGGTTAGTTGGAAGTTACATCTTATAAAATATTACAGTTTTTAAAATTCTAAACCTAATTGGACCCTTCTTTTAAATTGGCCTCCCTTACTTACTTTTTCATTCAAATGCATTCCTAAGTACTTTACGTTGTCTCCTTGTGAAAACTGCCTATTCCTCAATGTAACGTGGAAATCATTGTGTAATCCCAACGCTATAGTGTTAACTAGCTACTAGAATATGTTTTGTAGTTGAGAGGTCTAAAATATAAAGTAATGTTAGTCCCCAAACAGTACCTTGTGGGACATCTGACCTTGGTATTTTACTATTGTCTATTATATATATATATGATGATATGATGACTAGTAGGAAAAGTTTCTTTTATTTTGTACAGTAATCTAGAATGTCATACTTTATCAAATGCTGAACTAAAATTAAAAAAAGCTATAGAACGATACCTTTTTAGGTAAAAATTTTAGTTTGATGATAAGTCGCGTTCCTCAAGTATAAATTTGTTCTTAAAAAGGTCAATTTTTCAAAAGTTTATTTAATAATAGCAGCAGGACGCATGGTTTGCAAGATGAAAATGTAGATTTCGTAAAGTTCTCTGTCTGGTTTAAGTAGTAACATAATTTGGGTTATTTTCCATGCGCATGTTATTACTTTTATTACTTTCTTGATAATTACAATATTTTATTTGATGGTCTTATTAAATGTTCTGCGACTAGTCCTGTCTTTCCACTGCTTTTGCTGAATTTTTGTTTGTCAGACGGATTCCTGGGTTTCATATTTGGGGTCTGTAAAATTGCATTTAGTGCTGAGATTATTATTTAATCTGTGGAATACTTTTTTGTCATTTTCTCTTAAGTCCCCTCTTCTCGGCTACTTTTTCTTGATGATTACAACAACGTATTCTAAAACTGCTTGATGTTCATTTAGGGTTGAGTCCTAAGCAGGCTATTGTCTTGTAAAATTAAAGTGTTCTGTTGCATCGTATGTACATATATTTGTCCTTTTACTAATTAATTCTTCGAATTTAACTATTTTACTATTTTATTGTAAAATATGAAAGATATTGTTTTATTCAGTCTAAGATATTGCGCAGAATGATCGCAAAAGAATAATTCTGAAGTCAGGTCTAAATTAGATTCTGCTTTAAGGTGATTCGTTGGATTCCCTTTTATAACACATAAATCTATTAGTACAGATGATGGTTCGCTCGTTGATAGTTAGTCTAGGTTGTCATAGCTGGTGATTTTGGATAGATTTTTACCATATAGGTATTGTTGCAAATGTTGATCTCCACTGCTGACTTTTAGCGTTAGTCTATTTCTTGTTATTAATCTTAGTCCAAATTTGTTGATTACTGAAAGCATCCTTTTTTGATGAAATGTTTTGGACAACAGTAGATTGTCAAGATAGTTATGTTTCTGTTAGACAGAATTACTGAAACACTTGTTGCTTGCTCTTTCGTTTTGCCGAAATTTATGATCCTTTAACATTCTTTTCTATAATTTTCCCATGTCTGCCGTTTCGTCTGAATGATTAGTTAAATAAATTAAATAGGCTGAGTAATTGTTTAAGTTCAAACACATTTCTATTTTGGTTCAAAAAGTTTATTGAATACTCCAACTTGTCTTGTAAAATTCTGTTGGTTTTAGATGCCCACTCATTCGTCTACTAAAAACTTGTAACTTATTGACCTTGCACAAAAAATGTCATTTTATTATGCTTCTGTCCTTATAATATGTATCGCTTTCAACTTTTGGATATGGAGTTTCTGACGGGCTTAAGCACATATTACAAAAAAGGGGTTTCAAAAACGCCCCGTTGCTCTTCTTGATTAGTTTACAACTATTATATGAGAAAACTTTTCAATGCAGAATTTACAAAAGCTTCTCTTATGTAATGGAAAGAATCAATTTAATTCAGATATTTCCTAACTATATGTTTATGTAGACCTGAAGTCAATAATGAACAGCCTATGCAAATGAATCAAGCGAAATAGAATTAAAAATTCCTCTGACAACAATTCTTTTGCAATTTGTAATAAGAATCGTTGATAAAGCAAGAGGCATTAAACATCAGAAAAAACAAAAATTCTAATTTAGTTCCTATAGAAGTTAGTTTTAGTATAGAAGGTAGTTTTTTGATCCCTCTGTGGTAAAGTTGTGACACTAGCCAATCGCATACATATTTTTTGACAACAGCGCCATCTTCAAATTATTGTCCTCTCAATGTTTCTTTTAGTAGTCCAAACAAAAGTCCATACTGTAGGGAGAGTGTTCCAATGGACACCAAAATAAATCCTCAATATTTGGTCGATTTTGGACAACTGCAGAAGGGGGGGGATTTTTTTTCGAACTGCCTGAGGAATGTGTAACTTATTCAAACCTCATAAACATTTTCAGCAATCATTAATCAGCAGTTATTCTCGTTCATGCTGCTTCCCAACCCACATTGGCCGTCTTCATTTTTAATTTATTGCACAACGGATGGGGATACTTCTTATTCCGACATCGTGCGGTAGTACGAAGTATTCTATGGAGAGGAAAATCCCCTTCAGGCTTCACTATCTACAATGCTTAAAAGCCACACACCTCCTGTTTACTGTACGGCGCGTAAAAAATAATTCTGGTGTATATTCGATTAACCCACGTATTTCCTTATAAAAAATAATTATCTTTTATTACTAATATACTAAATGTAATCACTACGTAACGGAGTACAACTTTCATTAATTTTTGCTAAGATTACCATGTATCATAGTTAATGTGTAGTTTGCCTGTTGAACAAAAATCCGGGAGGATCCAAGTATTAAAGCGCAAGCAAAGAGGTGCCACTGAAAATAGTTAAAGTTAATTTTCTCGTAAAGCAGTCAGGAGCAAACGTCATAAAAGTAATTTTGCCCCAACAGTACTCAGCCGCTAATTCCAATTTACGACGGCGACTTAAAATCCTTATGTGAACATTTTCATTTCAACCAGAGGGCGCAGCGCGGGCACAAATATCTTCCGAGCCGTTAAATCCCAATTTTAACGGCACGCGGGTATGATGGGAGGGCAAATTGCCAGCTCTCTCTTTGCTTGTAAGCGCGCATTGTGCCGCTCATCAAATTATTTGCCGTACGCGCGAGTTGGCAGATTTTGGCACCTTTTCGCGATATCTCTCTGCAAACTTACACCCCTGAAATGCGTACATATTTGGGCAAAGAGCAATTGTTGTCTGTTTTTCATTCTTTACAGCAAGATTTTCCTTGGTTGGGAGTTATATAAATTTGAATTTCATTTTAAACTGAAATAACCTGAAAAATCCATAGTTGTACTATGACTTAGTCTTTTCACTACAGCATATATAAATGGATTTAGTTATTGAGTATGTTTTGAAAAGCCATTTTTGCAAATCACAGTGCACAGCACAGTGGTGATATAATTTAAGTTTTGTGTAAATTAGAAAATTTTTAAGAAGAGAAAATAAAAATTTGATTTTAATTTACATCATAAATCATTAACACGTTAAGCGCCACCATTGTCGTTTAGCAGTGTATCCGCTAGGATACAGGTGGCCCGTTTGGTAAATGCCGCTTGTATCCGTTTGGATACAAATTCCGCTTAAAGTATTAAGTTTGCAGCTCTTTCAGGATTGGCAAAATTCCATCTGGATAGCATAAATGTTGAAAGTGGTTGTTATTTGCTCAGATGTAAATATAGTATGTGTGCTTTATTTATAACTTACTTATTATGGAGTACCGTTTTTATTGTAGGATGACTTTTAAAACAAATTTTGTAGTTTTATGTTATAAAAGTTCAAAAATTATGGAAGAACTCCCGTTAGGATTTATCTGATATATATATATATATATATATATAAATAAAACTCAGATAAATATAATATGAGAATTTGGTTAAAGTACAGATAATTGGACTTAAAATGGTCAACAATTATGTAAATTATTATTGTTGTTTTAGATAAATACAAAAATAAATATTTCTATGTATTTATCATGCTATTGCCTTAGTTTTCGTAGCACATAAATGTATTTTTAAGCTCAAAAATAGATGCCATTGCTTTCGGTCGCCGGTCGCTGGTGTATCATCACGTTAGATAAAGTAAACGCTAATTTTGAATGGGTTTTCTTCTAAACGAAATGTTTCTGTAATACATGATATGTCAACGTTATATCTAGCCAAAAATAAAAGGTATTATACAATGATCTCGGGGATTTAATTCCAATCAAGAATTGTTAATTTTGGAGTTAATTTGGAATTTTTTCGGAAGATACTGCATTAAAAATATGATGCACAATTAGGTTCGATGTAAATAATTTATTTTGGGATATACACCGCTTTTTTTGGGTGAAGGTACTGTTGCCGTCTCCAAGCCCGAATAAAAGAGAAGGAAGTCCTTGAATCAGACCAGCACCCTACTTACGAACTGAAGTACACAAACTCGCTCACAGAAATAGAGATATGCCTGAGATAAATAGGACAAATTTATTAGTAACGACTACAGCGAGAAATAAGACAACGAATTCATGGAAATCAAAAAATATTTTCAGAATAAGCACCTGAAACATCCGATCTCTAACACAAGAGAACAAAAGATTTCTAAAGTACTTGCAGATAAAAAGATAAGACATATACACCTTACATGAAACGAAGAAAAAAGGAAGAGGTCAAACCATGTTAGACAACTGTACTGATCTATAGTGGAGTACCAAAGAAAACAAGAGCCAAAGAGGGAGTCGCTATATTAATACATAAAAAACTTATGAATCAAATCGTAGAATGTAAATATATATCAGAAAGAATGGTTTATACAAAAATCAAAAGAGACCACAAGCATATGAATGTAGTAGGTGTGGATGCCCCTGACAATAATAGAGATGTAAACATTAGGGAAACTTTTTATGAAGACCTCCAGAGAACAACAAACCAAATTCCAAGCAACGAGTATATGATTATTATATATATGTTATTATAACCCAATTATGAGAAACAAATACATCATAACGGAGACAAAATCGAAAATGTATAAAGCTACTATCAGACCCATAATGTCCTACGCGGCAGAGACAAGACCTTACATAGCCAAGACTCAAAGACTACTGGGAACAGCAAAGTTGAGAATATTAAGAAGAATTGCCGGAAATACTCTAAGAGACCGAATAAGGAGTGATGAAGTTAGAAGCAAATGCAATATCGACAGAATAAACAAATGCACACTGAACAGAAAAAAGAAATGGAACAACCACATAAATAGAATGGCAAAGAACATGTTACTCAAGGCAGTCAAAGATAAGTTATCATCGGGTCGAAGCAGTACGAACAGTCCATGCAAAAGATGGAGTGACAACAACACGTATAGGCATAAACCTATCAATTAAACAGGCAGAATTGTCTACTAACAAGAAGAAGAGGAAAAAGATATGTGAACAATTATATTATTGGATAAAATTTAGCATGGAATTCAAAAGGATAGATTGGGAAAACTCAAAATTATTGTTATTTGGTTTGTTGAATTGTGAATTCTAAAGTCGCTATTGTCCCATTGGTGTTTGTATTATCCTTCATCGGACACATCTGTCGTAGTGTAAGGGTTAATTATATTTGACTCATGTAAGTTGGGCATGGGAGGGTAAATGATACCTTTTTATATGGGAACAACACTTTAAAATTCTTGTGCTGCTAGTGAGCCTCAAACGATACATTCCTTTAGAAGTGAAAACGATAAAAGCCATGTTTTTAGCGTAAAGAGTAATTAATATAATTCTGACCAATACAAGGCTCTGACATTTTTATTAAAAAACATGGTAAAGCTATAGTGCGCAACAGATGTGGTGCAGCATCACTTATGAAATAACTGAAAATGAAACTGGAAGTGATTTATTGGAAAACGTTGCCAGCTTCCCGGAAAATATGCTGTGGCGGGCCCGTTTTCGGAGGTTATGGGTTTGAAACAACGTCATAATCCAAGCTAAACTGTATCCCATTTTCAGGGACGTACTTTAATTAAAACGAAATTAATTCAAGTGCATGCCTGCAGTGCTATTAAATTGCAGCGCGCGAAAACCCCATTGCTACGCTAATGAGAAGTCTGGGATTCCAGTAAACAGCCGAACACGTAGTAAAGTTAATTAAAAGGAAACAAGTTTTTAATAGCGCCGCAAAAATGCAGCCCGCAGACCCGGGATAACGAGGGACAGCGCTGGCGACACTTTCTCGACCCCGAGGGAACGCGCGTTCCGGCGTCTTCGCAAAAATTGGCTACCCCGCCTGAATTATGCATAGCGCCGGGCGGCGGCATGCGCCAGGTGTCCCGAGCGTCCTGCGGGAGCGCGGCCGCGGCGTTGCGCTTTGAGAGCGGGTTAAATTTTTGAGCGCGGCGGCGGGCAATAAAATCTGATAAGATTCGGGGCTTAATGAGGATCTCTCGCATTAAAATATGGCCGCGATTTAGGAGCAGTGGGAACGCGGCTCTGCGGGTAATTCTGTTAGGGCAGCGCGGCGCGACGGCGATTGCGTAGTTATTAAATTATAAACCTTTCTAAGACATTCTTCACGAAGTTTAGGAGGGTAATTATTGGAATTATGTACGACGAAATGGATGGGGCAGGAATCATATTAAAACGCTCAACGTTTATTTTCCAGCAAAATGAATTACAGGGCTTTAAGGAATACGCAATATCGCAACTGAAAGACCAAGTCGCAGTATAAGATTTTCGTTTACAGCATTTCATCATTTTTTGATAGACGGCGTAAATAATACTGAATTTATAGATGTACTTATATAATTTATAAAGAGGTTCTTCATGCAATTAATGTCAATAGTGAGAAGAAGCAGTTTTGTGGATTATGAAACTACAATACAACAACAAATTGCTCAAGTGTTCAAATGAGAAATACTCAATATGGCGAAAGATCAGAAATTGTCATCCATAGAATCAATATTTCTATAAATGTAACTTTGATACTACAATGTAGTGTTTGGATTCTGAATTCCGGATATAAAGTGTCAGTCAAGGCAACCAATCCTTTGGTAGAACTTGAGGATGTCCGTCAGAGGGGTAGCGCTGATGCTGGCCATGCTAGGCCACAACATGGATCCTCTAATTGGAGCAAGCGCAGGACATCGCAAAGAACGTGCTCTGTCGTCTCGTCCTCTAAATTGCAGCTTCAGAAGGACTGGTTCGCTAGGAGGCCTGTTCTGTGCATATGCTTTTTCAATTTATAGTGTCCTGATAATATTTCTACTACAAGCAGCAATTTTCCTCTAGACAACTGTCTGCAGAAGTTAGTTATCTTTATCGTTGGATTTTGAATAGCCAACCTTACATGTTAGCATATCTTCATATTCACCCATCTACTACATTGTTGATTGTGGGTTTCTTGATTTATTAGTGTGCAGAGTGCTGCTGATGATAGTGGGAATGCTGGCTTAGGACAGAATGATTGTTCCAAGCCTTGCCTTACCATACTATTTGCTCGCTCCTTACCATATAAGCCAGAATGACCTTGAACTCAAACGAATTCCAGGACATTATTTGTCGCGGCTTGATCAAAAGTAGTCTAGCACCGGAGGATTATTCCAGACACAACTTTACAGCTGTTCAGGGCCAGTAAGGCAGTTCTACTACCGCTAGCAGTTCTAATTGTTTAATTATTATATTTGCATCTTGTATTGTGGCCAATACTTCCGCTTGAAATATTGTGGTAAATTTTTCCAACGCTACGGTTACTTCAAAGTTCAAATCATCTGAAAAGATACTTAATACCTCACTCGTTTTAGACCCATCTGAAAAAATGGTTATATTCAGCATTCAGAAAGATTCTGAAGAGCTTTCTAGATTTATAGGGTGAAAGAGAATCCACCTTTGCTTCCAAAAAGGGAATCCGTTGTACAACCCCACTTACATTGTAGTGTAAAATGACAAATAAATATAATATCTTGCAATCTGTATTGCAAGCGCAAACCCGTCCCATCATTCTCATCCCATCATAAAAAAACTAATCCAGAAAAGTTACTGAAATATTGGTGAACTTTAACATTGAAGTGAATTAGAGCTCAATTGTATATCAATGACAAAACGTGTCATATTGCCAATGGCACGGAGATTGCAAATTCACTGAGTCATTGAGGCGTTGTAGATGAGCGATTGATCTGACTACGTATCCACAAGGATTCTGCTTAGCTCACAGATAACTGTTGTGTAGATAGATGATGCCAAAGGGCATAAAATCTTAATAGAGTGGTCTGTTGCAAAAACTAGAGAAGAAACTTTCTCTTGGAAGGCAATCTGTTCACGATAGTCTCTTCATACGTTAAAAGGGTTAGAAAAGGACTCAATGTGGTTTCCTGGTAAGGAACTTGCGTAGAGCTTATACTAAAAGTATCGTCAATGTTTGTTTTATAAAACGCGTTCTTCAAATTCATATATACACGTATATACACGTGGTATGTCTTCTCCCCGTGTAAAGCCCTATGTCGACGTCTCACACAAATGACAAAATATAGATGCAAAAGTTTGGTGCATGTTTTTGATTTGTATAAAGGATTATTTTAACATCACTTTACAATATATCTGGAAGTGAAAAGAAATATATAAACACACCGTAAATGAAGTTAATATTCTTACTGGGGACTAACACAATGAAAATATATGTTGATCTGAACTTTTTTGTTTCTTTTCTTATTAGCAATCATTTTCTAAAGTTTATTTTTATAATTATTAACTACGTGTATTTGTCTGAATGTTCAAATAATAAACTGCAACACTTAAAAAATATTTAGCTAATAATTTCAAATTTGGAACAAATGTAGACACAAGAGCAAATGATTACAATTAAAGGTAGATTTATAATCACTTTTGAAAAAAATGCGAAAGAAGTAAACATCTTAAAAAATAATGGAGTAGAAAGCCGTTGATATGCTTCATGAGCCAAAACGGTGGTATATAAGCAAATATTTGAATTGGAGGGGTCAAAACTTAGTATTTTGTAGAAAGGGTGTTGGAATCACCAGATTAGAATAAAATGGGTGTATTGGGTAGCAATCGACCAATTAATAAGAGGCTGTTTGGCATCAATGTTCTAGTATAAACCGACAAGATCGCCTTTTTTTGCAAACAACCTTCTTGTCTCGTAAGTGCCAACTTTGACTAAAGGAATGGCATTTAGTTTGTTAAAAGATTTGCATTCGAAATCGACGTAAATTATCTGTTTGGAAGGAGACATTAATTATAAACAGTGGTCACGTGTAATTTAAATGAGTGAAGCTCTTATTATATGTCTTCATTACAATTCAGATAAAAAAACATCCAATAGTGCAGAAAGCCTCTAAAGGAATATTTTATTAAAACACGCCCGTTCAGATATCACAGAGCATACCGATTGTTTCAATAAGTGTGGGTTATAATAGGGCAAATGAAGATAATTTATAAACTGGAGTAGAATAAGTCACAATTCAAGCCCCAGTCGAAGAATACAAGAAATACAAAGAATATATATAAATTGTTATTCATGTGGGGAGCGGACACAATCAATACTCATTTTTCTTACTAAGCAGTTGCTCAAGTTAACTAATTTGTATCTATATAATGCCTTTCAAGTGTTAAACAAATCTACAAAGTATGTACACTGTTTTAACAAAACAGTGCTACTTCTAGTCACATCTATTAGTCGCGCCTTCTTTATTGTTATCCAGCCTATATCAATACATAATTTTTTTAAATTAAAGAATATCACATGTAATATACTCCTTTAACATATGACTTAATTACACAAGTGTTAATCAAGAATTAGTTTTATATTTTCCCTGGTATAACAGCGGGAATTTTTAACGTATATAAACGTATGTAAACATGTAACTATAACATTATGAAGACTATTTGTTTATTTTTCTATTAGAAATTACTTTCTAATGTCTGTATAGATAACATCCATCTTGCTTCGTCACATTATTTAATTTTATACTAAAATTGGTCTTAGAAAACAAAATAAAGCCGTTATTTGTATTGCTTTTCTAGACACTAAACCAAATTGTTCTCTCCAAACTTCCTCTTCTGTGTTTTTTAGGTTGGGGTTCGTTTAGACCCCCGTGGTCCATAGAATTTTAAAAAGAGTTAATAAAATTCTTAAAGGTCAGTGCTTTCAGATAAATTTAAATAACAAAAATAATGACAACTGTTCTTATAAGTATATAACTATAAAGTTATTAAATGGCTTCTGGTGGCATTTAAACAAGACAGAGGATAGGAATAAAATAAAATTGTTAAAAAATGTTTCAAAACGTGATAAGTATAAATGGTGCTTGACAAATCCATATAAAATAAGTTAATGCCTAAAATTAATTGATATTGCTCACTGTAATGCAGATTTTAAGGAACTTCTAAATGAAAAATGTGTATTGTTATATTTAGATCTAGTGTATCCGCTATATTACAGAGTCGCATAGTAATCACTGTAGCAAAGAAACAAAGAAAAAGAACCTGTAAAAAGTAATAATTGATTGGTCCATGATGTTCCAAAAATGGACCCACTTTTTTTAAATGGCATTAAAGGAGGGTTATATTGAAATAATAATATTAAATGGAAACAAACACAGCCGATAATGCGAACCAATTTATTCGAAAATTTGGAATTGCAAGACATTGTCTTTTAATTTCTTCTTTTGAGCTCATCGATTATTGCTAGTTTTGTGTAGTAATCCTTATCTTTGAAGTATTCCCATAAAAATATGTCGATTGGAAACTTCATCTTGCTCAAAGATTACTAAAAAACCTTTCAACGCATATTTAAATAAACATTAGCACTGAAAAGAATGGCTAATACTGGTATCCCATACAATACTATAACCCTTGGAAAGTTCAAATGGCGTTCTATAATAATATGTATCATTAAGTAAAACTGTTAACTAACTGAGCCGTTTAACTTTAAAAGGTAGCCCCACTATTTCAGAAGATTTTGAATAAAATTTTGTATTCTTCATGCATTTGACCAGGTACCATTCACAAAATTGTTTCTAAGCCAATTTATTATCATTTAAAGAGTTAGTTCCTTTTTTTGAGGCGCCTTATATATTTAAATACGCTTCTCATAAGACGACAATATCATATAATAACGTATCAATTGATAACGTAATTTTTGATTTTTGTAAAATTTCCAGCCACTTGTGCTTGAAAGTGCATTCAAAATAATTAATCAATAATGAATGTACTATTCAGATCAAATGAGTTTAACTTTTAAAGAGCGGAACGAAAGACGCCACACCTATAGATCCCAACAGCTAGAGTGAAGTTCATTTAAAGTGGGTCGGACGCCAGATTATAATAACGAGTTTGGTTTCACGCTCCCCTAATTTACCATTCCCTATCAAAGAGAAATGCGACGAGCTGTTAGCATATTAGATTGCAATTCCCGGCAGCCTGAAATGCTAAACTACTTTACAGTTTAACGACTGCTTGACATTAGGAGTTTAACTTCAGACGCTGCCCTGATAATACCTGGATTCGTACTCGCTTTCAGAGCTGCAAATTGCCGAAATCAAGCGCCATCAAGCAAATTAATAAATTAAATTGCCACTTGTGCTGCTACACACTTTGTCCATTAAGTAGCTCGATCTGTAAAAACAATTTGGTGTTTGCACATGATAGTTCTGAAAGATCAACGTATAATCCATTTTGATGTAAAACTCTTAAATCATTACAAAAGCTAACATAACTTCAGTAACGAACACCTTTGTTTATACAAATATCATAAAAAAGTGTTGTTTTTCGAATAATTAATGACGACTGACAAGAAAGTGATGATTTATAATAATATGCAACGAAAATCATAATCGACATGTATAATAAACTACACAAAAGCCCGAGCTTCAAACAAGGCATCAGAGTGAAAAACAAAACGACCACTTTCTAAACGTACGTGGGTGAATGATATATCAAAATGTTATTTTGCTACATAATCTTCTGATTTAGAAACACATTTTCCCAAACGAAAAGGTAGTTTGTGATCCCGCTATCACTTTATTATTTATGACACGCGTACACTTCAACCTTTTCTTAAACTCTGCCGTAAATCTTCTCAAAATATTAGACTACTTTACGCCCTTGTGAGAAACTTGATAATAATCCGTTGCGCCATAGAAAAGGCTACTTCTTACTCTGATTATAGAAGTGACATACGCTGCTCTCCTTTAGATATCATTACTTACAATGCTCAGAAACAGTGCCCTTTTCGATTTATCTCACGGCGTGTAAAAAAAAATTCCAGTTTATATTTCATTCATCCTTAGACTCTACAGCGAAATCAACTAGAAGTTACAAAAACGTTTAAAAATAGTTAAAGATAGGATGTAAATTATTAATGATGTAGCTTTATATTTCTATTTATTTTAGGTTCTATAAAATTTTCATATAGAAACAATTTTAAATTATGGAAAATTTATTTCAAACAAGTTTAAAAAAAAACATCAAACATTAGGGAAATTGAATTATGGAACCTATTGAAAGATAGATAGAAGCTTAATTATTAAAATTAAAACAGTGCTTTTTTCGTATTAGGAAACTGGACAGACTATTTGGCTACGCTATACTTAGGTTGTGGTACTACAGATAGTCTTTTTTTAATTTATTCTTACTAACATAACTTATAAATCGTTGTCTATAAAATAAAAATTTTAAAAAAATTGTAGCAACAGTCAAATAGAGTGTAACTACACCCATTAACATTTACTAAAGGCTGTGTAGCGTATATGAGCATAGTATTCTGTGTATAGTTTTGCGTAGCACTATCCTACCACTGGAATGCAACTTTAACCTTTTAATTTAATTCACATTACACCTGGTTAATTCCTTGTTATTCATTATTTGTCGTTTGTTAATATATTCCCGAGTAAAATAAGAATTCTAAGGCGTCGAGGCTATGATACAGAATTCGCAACCTCGATTGCAATTTCCGTTTTGCTAAAGAAAGTATGAATATAAAAACATTTTGCAATTACATTATAACAGCTAGTACATCAATTATTGATCCAAAAAAATTACTGCCTGTTTTGGTTTTGAAGATATCTAGTATCTACCTAGGAACATAAGAATAACCTTAGAACGCAAACATCTCAAAAACTTTTGTAAGAAGCTTTAATAATGACAATAATAAACAGAACATAAACACATAAATGCCATGTGAAAACCTAATGAAAATTATCGAAACTTAACCTTCAAAAAGCTTGAGTGGTCAATGAGTATATATCAGCATAAAATAAAGGGGATCGAGTTTAAATTGGATGAAGTGTAGATCAATATACCTTTAATAAACTCTAATAATTTTATATTGACAGAAACCAACCTTTACGATACTGTTGTAAGTGCTGAATTTTGGACCATTAAAGTGTTCGGTTTCGATATATCGGATTTATTTAGCCAGAAAAAAAATTATTTTAAACTTTACCATTACTTGGACTAAAGCCCCATTTATAGAGCACTTCTAGTTCATTAAGACTCGTTGCAGGCAACATCTATATACAGCCTATTAAAAAGCGATTAAATTTTATCTGCAATATCATACTCACTGGGAATATTTCCAAATGTTGAATTTGTAATCATTCATAAGGGTAACTTTAATTTTCCAGATGTTAAGTGGAAACCTAAAGACTTTTTTGTACATGACAATTTTTCCAGTCTAGTAGTTCCAACCTTTATATATATTTTTAAATTATTATCAAATAAATAATAGTACTAATTCCTATAGTAAAATACTAGGTTTTTTGTAGTCGTTTTTGTGTGTTTATTATAATTGTTAAAGTCGACGCCTTTCACACGTTACAATTGGTTTATATGAAACCCAAGTCATTATTTTAACAGAACTTACATTTAAGTGAAACTGTGTACAATTTTTCTAAAGGTAATTACGTAAATCTATTAAATTGTCTACTCTGTCAGAACTGGTGTCCATTAAATGAGTACTCTTTTAAAGAAGCTGTAGAAATTGTCTATAATATTTGATAGTATTATTGTATACATTTTCATCTTTTATGTGCTATATATCTAACATCATAAGACTAATAAAGTTAGGAATATTTCCCATACAAAATTATAATGTAAAAGTTTCTTTAAACTCAAAAATAACCAAAATCTTCCTAGAAGTTTATAACTCCATCAGAAATAGTAAGTCTAAATGGTATCCATGATAAAGGCAGATCTTTCTGCTAAATATTTTAGTTACGTGTATAAAATGTACAATGTACAATGTACAAATATCTTTACTAAATTACAATAATTATGATGCATATACAAAGTGGAATTCCTTCTTGACGCACCATAAGGTGAACGAAGAGAGGTACAGCTTTCGATCACTTTAAATAAAAATGCTTGAAAGGGGTCGCACTAAGTGCTTTTTTTAGCGGGTATCATAATATCAAAGAAAGAGGTATCCTCGTCTGTCGCATAACAGGTTTATATTAAGTATGTTACGAGAAAAATAACAGTCTGAAATTTTAAAAAAGAAGGCCTAAGGTACAATTTAAATACAACACTCTTAAGAAAGCTCGAGTGTTCGCACATCATAAAAAATGTTTGGAGTAACGAGAAAGAGTTAAAAATTAAAGCCTGAGGAGAAGGACTGAGGAGAATATTGTAAAAATAATTGTAGTCTTTTTGGGGATAACCACCGATTAATGGCACCTGAAATTGTTTTTGAGATAGGAATAAACTACGACGTTGTTCAGGCAATATGAAACATCATCCTGCTTCACGACAATGCCTCATAACCACCGTCATTTTATCATTTATCCTTTGGAAAAATGTATTTTTGATAAATCACAAAGAGAATAATTTTGGTTTATATTTAATTCATCCTCGCAAAATGTATTTTGAAAGCATATTTCTTTAGAAACCACTTCTTGAAGTTAATGCAGTGTCTTACAGCATTCAGAACCTCGATTACTTTCAATTTCTACAGGCTCTGCATTTCAATAAGTAACACAAATAAGCTGCTATTGCGGAAACGAATTAAGTTTAAATCAGACATTTTGTGCCTCTCCCATATAGCAATACTAAGGCACTGTGTTTAAATTCAGGTTTCTGCCAAGTGTGCATATGCTGGATTAATATAAGTGGCAGCTCTTTCGCATGGTGTCTAAATAATTAGTTTCTTGTAACATTATAATAAAGTTTGTAACTAGGAAATTTTAAAGCAACTGATATTCTGTCCATGTCCATGTCCATTTCGACAGTTCGGTAGATGTATGTTAGCAAGGAAACAAGTGTTCAATTACCATAAACCAAACGGGGCCTAAAATATAACTTATGTGAATCGCGCTTGCACCACTAACATTAAAGCTAACACTGCTCAAATTTGCAAGGTTACTAAAGATAAAAGTGTTAAGTTTTGTATTAGATACTCACATGTGATAAGACTAACTAGCAAGTATAAAGTGGCGAACTAAAGACGAACAAGCACATATTCAAACCCAAATGTGTGCGGAAAACGTCCTTGCACCAATTTTGTAACCAAATGAAGCACAACCAATGCTTAATATTACTATGGTCTGTTGCTGACAGCAAAGCCATCTATTGCGCACAAAAACGCGACGTTCTAATAAAAAGTGTGTTTTTCAACACAACATTTTCCCCCACATCGCCGCAGTACTCGAGTCAATTTTGAACAATGCATCAGAGTCCTCGCAACTCAAAAATGTCTTAGAAGAACATGCAATAGGAAGCAACAATAAAGTAAAATAACTCGTGCCCAAATAGCTCCAGAGCCAACTCACGTCCTTTTACAAAACTGTTATCTAAAAGTTGTGCATTCTTAAATCAAATGCATGAAAAGATAAGTGGTAGAGGATTATAAAAAAGAGCTTTGCTCATTTAAATTTGATTTATCTACGTACTATAACGTTATTTTACAATAAGATGTTTGATTAGTCAGAAGTATATTAGTAAGTAAATCTGAAAATTTTTGATGAAGATTTTTAGCAAGAAAAAATATAAACAAACAGCGATAGTGCGCTTTTTGTGAGGTGTTGCAAGTGCAATTGTAAATAAAGCAAAAAACTAGGAAAGTAAACAATCCGGGTATCAATGGTTTTATTAGGAAAAAGGGTGTGACTGGTTAAGATATCTATATGAGGTTAGCTGCTGTGAATAGGAAGACGATGTAATCGAGTTGTAAAAGTGTGTTTCGTTGAATATTGGAGTTCAAAGGTAGATCTTCAGCAAATACGACAAAGTCAAATATTATCTAACGCGTATTTGAATTGATAATGGCTAATGACATTTGATACATTGGCATACAAAACTGTGTGCCGTCATCAACGAAAACTTAAAGATGTCAAAGGTCTGTGTACATTGGTTCTGGTTTTCTATATTTTCACTAACCAACGAAAGCAAACGTTTTTTCCGCTGTATAGCATAAATCTGGGGGCATCTTTTGTGTTTGGTCACAACAGATAAATTATTAGGATGGCATGAGACTCTGAGAAGGGAACACCGGTTCATGGAATGGCAGTATATTGAAAACCTTCGTATATTGGAAAACAAATGGCGATTGTATTTTGGGATCAGAAATTCTGGAGGGTTAGCTGTTCCTTCGTAAGAAGCATTAGTACTGAGTGGTACTACAAGTCACTACTCCACTCACTGACTTATTCAGCAACACCGTCAAGGAAGTGGAGACTTGGCGCGTTGTCTTAATGTGACAATGCGTAGCTACATGTCAGTGGCTACATTCTTGTTATCAGGTTCTCGAATAGACTCAAAATTCTTCGGATCTTGCGCTGAAAAACTATGCTCTGTTTAATGCAGTGCAAGAGGTAGTGTCCGGTAAGTTCTCCTCTAACGATAAGTTTTAGTAGGTTATCCATAAGTTGTGCCGTGCTGCACTCAAATAATGATTTGTAGCTGCTTTACAGAAACTGCACACTCACGTTTTTCCATTAAAAGATTAGTAAGAAGACAGTTCCAGTGCCCCTTATTTTTAGATACCCTGAGTAATTTTTGTTTTGTAATAAAATACTGCAATTATTATAATTCATAAGGTAAATGATCTCATATAAATTTATAAACAAATGCATAAACAAAACCAAATATTTCAGAAATAATACGATCTAGATAAAGTAAGTCCTTTGCATCGTATCTTATCCTGTCCATCTCGAACTCCACGTGGAATTAGCGAAAGTTTCACGCCGCAGTTAACTGTTCGTAACTAACCTACGATAATGTTAATTAGCGCAAATGCCTCCATTTGCCCCGGCCAATGCTATCTCGTTAGTCCAGCCGGCTGCTCTGAGAAACGACGCGATAAGATCTAATTGCAATTGAAGATAGTCTTGGAGGCCGCCGATGACCAGCGTCCCGAGACGAGCGCCCAAGGCCACTTAATCAGCGAAAGATTCGTTCTGCTTCGGTCGGGGCTCGATTTGCAGTACACACACGTGTGTTGTTGCAAAGGTAAATTCAATGAAAGCCACTTAGCCATAAACATTCGTTTCTCTTTGAGATGGAATGTTTACGAAAAGTTCGTAGCTCGGGTCGCGCGACTTCAAAGAAGATACAACAGCGTTCTCGCATAATCAGATGAAATCCATGAAATCTAAAACGAGCCCGGGAAGCAAATACCTGGAAGGACGTTCGCCATTTTTCAGTACTTGAATTATGCAAACTTTCATTTCAAATTAGGTATTGAATTGGCAGCCAAATTGTATATGTTTAGAAAATAAATTTATTACTTAAACAAGAAACCCAAAAGCTGTTTGCTTAGCCAGTTTAATAATATTTAGATTATTTTGCTAGTTACAGGTGGTTACTGAAAAATTCGCGCTTTTATTATGTGTGTACACTTGCATTTCTCTTAGCAATTTTTGTGTTTTTACTATCAGACATTATGAAAATATATGAAGTATAAACATGTGCTGTTGTAATTAACACCAAATAAACATTAATGATGAAATTCAATTAAAAATACTTGGACGAATCAAATATAAATAGTTGTCGGTAGGGATACTTGAAGGTATGTCCTTCGCCTTCTTTGACGGCTAGTTTGAGATAAAGTATGGGGCTTGTTAGATGTTGCTGAAAGAACTAGAATAAATTGGAACAGGTAAAGTTAGCGGACTGCAGGCTGCAGGCTACAGGCTAGTGTATGTAGTATTGGATATACATCAATACACCGTACTGCATCTTCTTTAGTTAGTATCACGATATCAGAGCAAAAGGCACCCTTATCCGTTGCACAACGGATTATTGTCAAATTTTTCACTACACAGGACGTAAAACCGCCTGAAATTTTGAAAAGATTTAAGGCACAGTTCGGAGACAATATTCACCGACTGATGAGAATATTTGTATTTTTCGCTATCACCTCCAGAAAAATAGCAAATTAAAGTTACTGAAATTGTTCCTGGAGGCGGAGTAAGTTAGGCCGGATTCAGATAATTAAAAATATTATCTTTCTCTTCAATATCAGACCCCAAGCTGCCCAAACTCGACAAACAGTAGATGATTTATAATATGATATAGATGAGTTATAATAGAACACTATTATTATACTCCTAACTTGTCGCTCTGCAATTATCATTTGTTTCGACAACTAAAAGAAGAAAGTGCATGAAGAATAAAGATTCGTTGACGATATTTCTGTCGAAGTGTTCATATGAGATGAGATTGGTTGGCGATACAACCGTCTTCATTTACTGCCTATACGTTAGCCAAATGTGTTTTTAAATCGCGAGATTATTTAAAACAATAACTAAGTATGTTTGTATTTTTATAAAGCTTTAATAAATTAAAAAAATCTTTTTATAATATATTTAATTCACCCACGAAAAAAATTAATAGTTTATTTTAACTCACTAAGTAAGAAAATTTAAATTTAAATATTACATTTAAGAGTCGCATAGGAAAACCGTCATGGTTTTCTGATCTCTTAGGGAAATGTAACTCTTACAACGCCTCACTAAACTCAGATGTTCCATACAAATTCAACAATCACCAAGTAATTTCCTCCCTATCACAATAAAAATTTATTATTCAATTTGGACCGTCTTACTTTTAAGCAAGCGGATAAAATCAACATAATACAGAATTAACATCAAACACAATTTGTGTCAATCAATCATCCAACGATATGCAAAATCTAAAAACATCATGAAAGTTCGTCAAAACAAACAGAAATCATCTTACATCTGTTTTCTCTGAACTCAAATAATAAATATTTTCCTGCAGCTAGCCTTGTGAAATGTTAACTTCCTGTGACATATTGTATATTAACCATATAATAGAAACAAAATGTCTATTCTTGTTAACTATTTCGTACTCAGAAACTATGACGATCTAAAATTCTTTCCGAGACAATATAATAATCATCACAAACATATATATGAGTAACCGATAATCGGCAGCTTCATTACGATAACACGTGGTCGTTCATTCATCAGATCTTGTATAGAGTTGTTTTTCTATCTAAATTTGTCGCTCTTTGAATTTTGACTGTTATCAATATCTAAATTACATTAAAAAAGTATTTGAGATTGTCAACAAAATTCAAGCCAGTAGAACCAGTGAGTTATTTTCGATTCCAATACTGTATATTTCTGAATGTTTTAATAGTAGCAACGGCGTTGAAAGATACTTACTTAGAAGAGAACTAAGGCTACATACAATGTTTCTTATATGTTGTATAGATTTCTTGTTATTGCAATTGTAATGTAGAATCGGGGAAAAAAGAGTCTTCCAGATGAGACTATAGATTTCGAATTCGAGAAAATAAATGATTTAATATTTCAACACGGGAGTTAAGAACTGCATTGAAACATTTCTAAAGGTTTTATACCCTACAAAACTATCGATTATTTGCTATGGAGGGCAACAATAAAAATAAAATGAGATTTAAAAGCTTCTCCATCTTTTAGGACAATTCAACGAACTTGAGCAAAGAGCAACGAAGGAGATTGTTTACAGATCATTTACAGATAATAAGCTTCTTACCTATTTTTCTAGTGTAAAAAAAATAAAACATATTCTTAGAATTGTACAAAAAATCAAAAAAAATCTTTAAAATGAGACAATATTGCTCGACTATATTCTCTTATTCTCTTATACATAGCAGGCTGGGAAAATAGGTTAATAAAAAGCTTTAAAACGCATCGGTTGTTTGATCGCGCATACTCCTTTATATATTAGCTGTCTGTGTATGAAATTTCATTAAAAGTATTTGTTGTTTATGGTGTTTGTTAAGTTTAAAACGTTCAAATCTTTTGAAGAACTGTAAAATACGCTCTGTTATCCATTTCTCGAACGTAAAAAATGAAAAACTAGGAGATATTTATCGATAAGTTAGTGAAGCATACGGCGAAAACGCAGTGAGAAGGTGCATTCATAATCGCAAATAGTAATCTCACAATGCAATATTCGACCACGTGACTTAGTAGTAAACTATTAATAATAGTTGGTTAAAATAGTATTTTAAAATTCCTACTTAAACTGCTGCAGCTTGTCACAGCCCCATTCTGCTATTAATATCAAAATTTGCTCTTGTTCTTTTAAACACGCTCCTACTACGTACAGTACATGTCTGTGTAGAAACAATGACAGTGATAGATACTTTTGTTACTACTGCGCATTATTTTATAGTATTTCACGCGAAGTTACCTTATATGGACATTGGTGGCATCTTTTGTAGAATGTGTTTCTTAACACTTGTATGCTTCTCTATAAAAGTAACAACTTTGTGAATTTTTCTAACTCTCGTTAGTATGGTTGTAACGTTTTTTCTCCACTTTTTAACGCCTAAGTATTTCTCGCACTAAGATACATAGATTAACTGGTCGGAAGACGCCGTAATCTTTTTATATCGTTCACTTTAACCACTTAATCTTTTAGAACGTTTAGTTGATCGTCTCGGTTTCTGCACAAACCAGTTAAGAAATTTCAATGTTCCTTACTATTTCTTTTAGATTTGTAAATTCTTAGAAATCTCAGTATTTTTCCAATCAATCCCAATTCAATCCAATGACGGAAGAAGGTATTGAGCAGTAACAATTGAATCGTTTTTTCCAAAGAAACTCGATGCTCTACGTTACACTATACCACAGTTACTAAAACTGAATTACTCACAGGAAGTGTTCGATCATCAACCTCCCCCTTCTCGAGTACTACCCATTTCAATAACATGCGTTGTTTTGCGCCATCCAGATAACATTGTCTTCAAGAATAAAAATTGTTGTATTGAGAATAATACTTTCTATGATTATCTAAAAATAGGACTTACGTTTGTATTAACAAAATGACCATTTCTACTAAAGATATGGCAGTTTCTCAATATCGAAGTCAATTTCAACGTTTACATTAGGTGACAACAAATAATATAATTGATCCTTCATCTATTAGTATTTTACGAATAACTTGGTACGAAAATTTTGATTAGTGAATTTAAGGTAGTTTCGATAGTCGTAGACAAGGTTGCTTGAAAGGTAAAAATTATAGCCTAAAAATACATTGGATGTGTTATAAAAATATTCATAAAAAATGTTAATTTGCAGGTTATACAATATTGTAAATTCAACCATAAAACTATAAAAAGTTCATAAATAAGTGAATTAATCATTATAAATTGTCTAGTCAAGAGGTGGTGCTAAAGCAGTTATAGGACAATCGTTATGTGTAGTGACAGCAAACTTTACTTCCACTATTTGTAAATGCCGTGGCTGAGGCAATCATTTTCATTTTTCCACAAAAGCGCACTATTTTGTTGCTTAGGTTAAGTGAATGATTCTAATAAACACACTATTGCTTGTCAGTATATTCTCCTGTTAGGAAGACACTTGTTCGAGCTTTTAACGTAATTTTCTTTACGATCTACCAACATTACCATCATCAGCCGTGTTGCGCTCAGTATTAAGTATAGACCTTCTTCTTGCTTTGCTATTTCTGCGCCACTTCTATCCATCTTAGTCCTGTCACTTTCTTAATGTCGTCATACTATCGCTTCCCCTTCTTCTTTTCTCTGTACAAGCTCTCTATCTGATGATCTTACTATCCCACCAATTATCTTATATTCTAACAACATGTACTGTATACTCCCATTTCAGTTTAGTAACTGTCTTTATGATATCGGCGACTTTAATCTATTGCTTTATCTATTTGTTCCGGTGTCTATCTCATCAATAATCTTTCCATCTCCCTTTGCGTTACTATCACTTTATCATTTTTTGCGTCCATGTCTGCGTAGCAGCACATATTGAGAGAATATTTTTGTTGTGAGATGTGGTAGTTTCTTGTTTTCCACGATATACGCCAATTTTCCAAATTCAGCCCATTTTAATCTTCTTTCTATTTCGATATATTTATTTTGTTTTACAATTGTTATTCGTTGTCCTAAGTAAATATAGTCTGTCTCAACGTTTTATATTTATTTTCCAAATATTGTAATACGTATATATTGTGGGCTCATTATTTTCGTTTGTATAGGTTCATTTTTAGCCCTATCTTTTGTTCTTTCAGTACTTTCCTGTTGTGGTCTTCTTATTCAGCGATCAGGATTATATCGTTGGATTTTCTGTGTTGTTTAAATATTCCTTGCATGCAAAACTAAAACAAAAACAGAAAATCAAATATTAAAGAAAACTATTGATAACTATTGCAAACTAAAAAGCTAGAAAGAATGGAAATTAAAATATTGTTGTTGGTAATTTTATCTATATAACATAAACACACTCTGTTGTTTTTTTAATATTACCATAAAACTCCCGTAAGTGCATAGTTAGAACGCTTCTTATTTTTATGCACCAATATTGCTTCCGCAACTGTAAAGTTGCCGTTTGCGTTTCCTCAAATTTTAGTTCGCCGTCAAATATCTAGAATAAGCACTTTAGCAATAAAGGCACCCATAAATGGTACATAAAATATCGGTGAGCCTCTCATGCCTTTCCGTTTATTACCTATTTGTCATGCACGGCTCCGTTTTATTCCCGCGTGTTTTGTCTGCGCTCAGTGCGCGAAAACTTGCAACATTAGACGCATTTCAAGCAAACGTGTTTATTGCCATTTCTCTAAGTATAACTACAGACTATGCTCTGAAATAAAATAGTTATGCTATAATTACGATATTTCAACATTGTTATTTTTTTCTGGAAATCCTCTTACACGATTTTGTTGTAAGTCTTTGCTATACAAATTTATTTTTCCTTGTTTGCTAATACTATGAGTGAAGTGGGAAATGTATCATAGTAGTCAAAAGGTGCATTATTAGTAGAATATGATAGATAAAAGACAGTACCTTAATTTGATTATTGCTTTTTATTAATCAAGATTAGTTCGATTTGTTCGATCCCTAAAAATATGCTTTTATATGGTTTAGTTTCTAAATATACCAGGTATGCTCAAACATATAAAACCAATATTAATATAATCAAAACAGTTTGCACGACCGCAATTTAAACTGTCAGCTAATAAAAGTGGAGTATTATGCGCATGCGTGAGTGAGAACAATTTTAATAGACCGATCAGCTAAGAATAGATGCCGGTAAGTATGTGACTGTTGTATTTGTATTGCTTGAGAAAGTAGTAGTGCAAAGCTGTAACATTCGTCATTAAAAAATATTCAAATGATTTAGAAAGTTTATAAAAACGATAAAACGATTGAAGCCCAAATAAAAGCATGGTACAGACGATACAGAGTAAGTCAAAAATTTGCTTAAAGTTATCTACATTCTGAAAGATCAACAACAAGTAAAACTCCGGAATGTGATAAAGAAATTAGGTGTCTTTAAATGACGTTTTTGTAAAACTATGTAAAAGAGCAAATTAAAACATATTTAACTTTTCCCACGTTATCTCTTTTTGCTTTATGTTGCTTCAGCCATTCTGCTGTTTGACGGTTGCTATTTAATTAGATGACAAATATTGAGTCATCATTTCTTTTCATCGTGCATCAGATTTTTACTATACAAACGTAACTAAAGTGCTCTAAAATGCAGTTCAAAATTATATTAGATTTGTTTTTTGATTAAGGCATTCCATATTCCTTCTTCTACTTAATATGTTTGTCTTGTTCAACAGGAGTATTAGCGAGCCATTTCATCAATAATAATTCTGGTAGGTTTTTTGAATCCTGTCTTATCTTGAGTGATTTACTAATTTTAGTGAAACATCACCATTGCTCATAACAAATGGCAATAACAAAGTTTTCCAAATTAAAAAATTCTAGAGATAAGATAATCTCCAAGTGGAGGTAACTAGAGCAGGTTTAACATTAAAAAAAGAAAAACAAAAATATTCTAAAATTAGGAGCTTGAAATGTAAAAATGCACATACATAATACTGAAAATAGTATGTATGTATGCCAACCTACAAATATACGAAAAACTAAATACAAAAAAAACTTAAAAAATAAATAAAATCATAAATAGTGTGTTACAAGCGATATTCTGATCCTATTAGAAGATTTGAATGTAGCAGTGGGAGAAATGCACAAAAAATAAGATATTAGATGTGTGGATTAGAAATGAAAAGTCAAAAAGGTGATCGGTTTTTGAAATTCTGCAAAAGACATGAACTAGTAATAGCTAACACACTATTCCAACATCTATACGATGTTAAAGGAAATATATCTGAAAAATCCCAAAACTAGATTAAGAATATCTTAACAAAAGAAAAATTCAAAGCCATATAAAAAAACTACAAAAACTATCCAGGTGCTACAATTAACAGGGATCACTATCTGGTCTTAATAAAAGTTAAACTGTAATTCAATAAAGTAATAAAAAAATACTTAAATAGAATACAAATAAACAATAAACGAGAAAATACAAGGAAAGTTTAAAGATTAGATCAAATAACCGTAAACACAAAGAATAAAAATAAATATAGAGAAAAAGAACTAGAAAAGAATCATAAACCGAAGATCATAAAGGAAATAATAGAAGAAAGGCGTAAATATAGAAATGTTCGTAAATTGAAAGACCAACAAGAATTTAAATAGTTATAAAGCATGATAATGAAAAAAGCAAAAATGAAAAGAATTTTTCGTTGGGGAAAAATGTGACAATATAAAGAGATCTGGAAACCGAAAAATGGAAATATTATTTAAAAAGATAAAAAACTTTCTCAAATATTACGACGAGAAATCAAACAATAAAGGATAGCAATAGACAAAGATAAAACAAATAGATAAAAAAAACACAATCCAAATTTCACCCTTAAAACAGAAACAGACGTTAAAAAAGATAAAAATAAAACTAAATTCCGAGTTTGGCAAGGCAAGGCATAATATAAAAAAAATAAAATGCCAAAAGTAAATGAACTATTAGTGGAAATTATCAAATTCCTGGGTACATGGATCGTGCAGGATCTATATAAATTAATCTGAAGTGGAACTCCTAGAAAACATAACAATCACAAAAAAGTAATAATACCAATTTCAAAAAAGTCGCTTGAGCTTGAGTTGGCTGGTCTCAAAAATTCGCACAAGAATTATACACAGTAAGATAGAAAAGAAAATAGAAGAACACCTTATAGAAGATCTATGTGGATTTAGGAAAGAAACGGGAACGAAAGTTATTGATTTGTTGTAGTGTTTCTTGGTAAGTTTATTTTATTCAATTTATTTTTTAAATTTTAAGTTTTTGTACACAATACATCCTTTATAATTTGCTAGACGGTTACCATTGCATAGAACGCAAGTGGTTCAAATATTATTAGGTTTTGCGAAAGATTTACTGTGATATGGCCTCCCACATTTGACATAGTTGAAATAGTCATGGTCTTTACATCATATAGTGCATTCTATTATTTTTGATTCGTCCTTTTTCTACTCCTATTTTTTGTATTTTGTAGAACTTAACTTTGTAAATTCCCTAATAATTTTATTGAGGTTCAAGGAAGACAAAAAACTGTGGCAAAGGTTACTGACTCACCAGACTACTTATATTCGTAGTTTTCTGCGGAATAAATATCAAGGGCAAACTGTATAAGTACGCAGTACGATGTGTCTTCCGCTGAAGAACTTTCTAGTTCTTGGACTATCAGTTGCCGACCCAGGTTTATTGTAGCCCGCAGACGTTAGGTATTTTCCGTTGTTCTACACGTAGTTGCTTTTCCAGAACGTGGATCACTTTCAACATATTGCCAACCATCTCTAAATCACTCGTACCATGCCTTTATTGTATTCATTGCATCGTTTCGAGAATCTTTTGCATCCTAATACTTTTTGCAGACAAATGTTCCACTTTTGTATAAAATTTGTCTAAAAATCTCAGTTGCTGTAAATGTAACAATCACACATTACTTATAATCACTCACCGCTGTCTAGCTTCTAACTGGTCCGGTTAATGCAACTTAGTCCACTTTCATCGACTGTTAGGTTAGATCGCGGCCGTGCATATATGGTGTTAAATTTTGCAAATATTATTAGTTATAAAAAATATATCATAATTAATATAGTTATTTTTCAGCTTAGTTGTTAATATTACATAATGCTTTTCATAATAAATGGTATATGAATTAAAAAATTGAAGACGCATCTAGTCAAATAGAATAGTTTCAGTAACGTTAGTGAAATATTGAGTTTAAAGTGTACCATAATTTATCTAGTTATTAAATTTTCTTATTGAACTTTTTTGATACTAAGTTTGGTCTATGACAATTTTTATCTTGTAAACTGCGTTTTTATGTTGACATAGATTGTGTGCTTTATAAGAACAGTTAAAGTATGTTACATTCTTATAAAGTCTCAACAGAAAGAATTCTTTAATATGAGACTGAGTTCTTCATTTTATAGTATCCTTTAAGTGACTTAGTTATACCTCATCCGTATCATCCACAACAACAAAATAATATTTATATTAATATTATAAAACATTTATTTAAAATTTATTCTTACATAAAGCAAATGCTTTATTCAACGAGCATATCAAATACTTTACAGTAGAGAGAACTTGCTTCTGACGTGATGGATAAATTTTGAAATGGGAGGGCATGCTGCCAATATAATAGAAGCTGCAAGCCCATCGCCATTACAAATTTAAATCGTTTTATGACAGCGAAACGCGTATTGAATTACTGTGTAAATTAATTTAATTTACATTGTTCAGTTGATAGGAACAGGGGATGGGTTATTGAGACTTTTGCTGTTCATTTTGTTGCTAAACATGTACTGGAAAATAAATCAATTTCAATGTGTGTTTACACACTTTCAGCAGTTAATAAATACCAAATGAGTGGTCATTGAAAAAAATCGCACAGAAAGTACAAAAAATCAATTGATATGTTGTAGGTATTTTAATTGAGATTTGTTTTTGAAAATTTATAATTCGAAATACCAGTTAGTATACAGGATACGTGCTCCGTAAGAACCAAACAGATGTAAAATAATGACTGCACGATTATTGCCAATATCTATATAGAGAAAGCAATCTAAATTTAAAAAAAAATTAGATTTTGAGACAGAATATGGATAGAACATCAAAAAGTAGAATAGTAATGTATTATTAATTGAGAGTTGAACTTCATCTTTAAGAGTTATCAAGAAAAACTGCCATTGTTACGATAAAGTAAGGAAAAATAAGAAGGTTCATAACAAAACGTAAACAATTTAATCGTTCATAATCCCAAAAAGTAATGCAATTAAAGTGCATGCGCTTTACATTCTACAGAAGGATATAAAGAAAACGCTTTTTTATTATTAGTTTAATTGTCATTCGGACATCACAGTGTAATTACTTTAATTATCCAACCATGTCACAAAAAACATTAGTTTTCAGTGATCAAGTGGAACAAATATTCATTAATTGCCATGAAAATACCATTCAAGATAAAAATATTGATTATAAACAAATACTTTAAGTTATATTTAAGTTTAAATTTGTTCCCTTCACAACAAATATTAGATAACAGTTACATAAACTGAAAAAAATAAATGATCAACTTGAACTATCACTTCGAAAAACTGGAATGCAAAACTTGAATAAAAGGTTTAACAATTTAACCAACGTTTTTTAAAAAGATATAATACATAATATAAGAAAATATAAAATCAAATCTTAATAAAGCATTTCTATAAATTGGATGCCATCTATTCGAGAAACCAGAGAAGGCGTTTGCTATGAATGCTTGTATACATGTAGATAATGGCCTCTTCCATCTATACTGAGAACATTTTACGAGGTTCAATCATTGGTTTGTTTAAATTTGGAGATCTATTCTATAAAATTGCAAAAATGTAACTATGTGTGTTTGTTTTTGACTAACATTCCAACTCTTCCTACAGTTATAGACCGATTTGAAAGGTCAATGCCTAATTTGAACCGGTTTGTTGTTAAACCTCCCATAAGATTTTCAATTTAGGTCACGGTTTACCTGTTATAGGTCAAAACACTAATTATCATGAAGTAATTAGCCAACAATTTATGCCACCTATCGGTGTTTCATGCACTACGTGGCCAATTCTTGCCGTTAGTAGACACATGCTACACAACCTTGACTTCTGTGAAATCAACTATAGCTAAACGAATGTCATAATGCTTAGATATAGCTGATAAAACAATTGTTGGACCATTTTTTCTTCAATTGTCGACGAAACCCCGAACCAAATATTTAGCTCGGGTTGCCCGTCCTTGGAACGGGCCCTTTTACTAGTATTGAATAAATATAAATGTCAGTAGAATTTACTAAATATTTCTTTTTTAAGACGAGAATATATCGATGTGGTAATACCGACAGTAAAGATGATCTGTCGATGCACCAGAGACCTCATGTACTTGTTAACTATAAAGAAAAACAAATAATAAAAGACATCGTTACTCACTTGTCTACGAAATCTATTCATTCTTCACATTACTTAAGTCGTTTTTGACGAAAACGCAGTGATCTAAGATCAGGCACGATTAGTGAATGGGTTGATGGGTTGAAGGAACCTAAAGACTTCAGAAAACAAACTATTGCAGATGGCAGTAATGGAGACCATTTGAAGATCATTTAGAGAAGAGCGAATAGTGAAAAGAACATGGAAAGGTTTCACTAACAGCTTTGAATTTTATTTTCGCACTTTTAAAATTCAGTCTTTTGGAAAGTGCAGAGAAGGGAGAATATGTGTTGAGCAATGTTGTGGGAGAACTTTCTGAATGTCTCAAGTTCGATCATGGTCACGAATCTCTAAGAAGAGTTGGTAAAATTCTGTAAAAGATGTTAAAAGGAATCCACTAAGGATTAGATCTCCCTGCGAATTGTTGAGGAACTAAATAAGTATAATGCGGCTAATTTTGTCGCTTCTCAAAAATGACCACAAATCTAAATGGTGCGAGTTAATTCTGCTCTTTCATTTTTTGAATCTCACTAAATAATGTTAAAAAAAAATGAAAACGGATATCAGATTTTCTCCGAGAATAAACCATTTTGGTTCTTCAAAGCCCCATTTTATACTGTACTTCTAAATATTTGAAAACCTTATTTTGCCCTCCTTAGAGAAGAATGTTAAGTTTTTGGAGAAGGAAATAATAATTAAAGTATCTGCGGTACTAGATCTTTACTAGCAAGGCTTGAAAACTGCATTTTTTTTGTGTTTGAGAGATAATAGATTTATTCAAAGATCTATAAAGTAGTATAAATTAAACTAGCTTATCTGCTAGGACAATATAAATTGCTAAAATTCATTAGGGAATAATTGAGAACAAATCTAACACAATTGAAAATAACAAGGGAGAAAATAACCTGGCGTAATATTATATTTCTTCTGTATACCTCAATTGTATAAAATTGCAACAAATATATTTTTGATTTTAGCAATGACATTTAAAATGTTTCTTTTTTTTATCAAAACTGATAAACAAATTGGAAATCAAAGCCCAAACATACAATTAACTCATCATATATGTAACACTACTATTCTAAATGTTATTTAATAGGTACATACAAAACTCTCTGTAGGATAATCAAAATATGCTTGAATAGTCCAAATGCTTTTAGTATAGCGAAAATATGTTTTTGTTAAGCTGCTGCTCTTAACATGAGTCATTCAAACACAATCCACTGATTCAAATAAAGAAGATCTACTATCACTTATTTTTACTAAAGAAAACTCATTTTCTTCTTAACGAAACCCTTCATTACTGATTTTTGTGCGAGTGTCAAAGGTGGACAAAAATTGTGGGGCTCTGATGGTAAATGTCACTAACCGTTTTAATGTTTCTAGAGTGGTCACAATTGTTGATCGATCTGTTTGTGACTCTTTATTATATACGAGACTTGAAGTTGAAAGGATTTCAAGATTGATTTAGACCACATATGAAACTAAATAACGACGTAATCAAATGAATAAAGCAATTTGAATAAAACCATGTTTGAAAGCCCATTTTTAAAACTGAATTTTTAATTAATTATTAGTTTGTTTTTTTTATAATCATTTATTTGCCAGCTCAACAATCAGTTACATGTTATACATGGCAATGATAATAATAGTAAGGTAAGCAATAACAGTACGTTCTTTTATAGTTTATGAGGTAGGTTGTACCCTTACAAGTATGTTAACTAATTGTTATATTATCTAATCAATGTCGAGTTCGGTTAGATATAAATCTTGTGGTAATTTTCGTTTGAGTCTTTGGTGTATGTTTGGTCTGCCTAAGTTGTATAGAACTGCACCTTCACATTTATGTAAGTTTTCAAGGAATTTTTTGGTACTCGCGGCGATGTAACTTTGGATTGTTGGTATGTCTAGTTCGTAATGCAGTTGTTCGTTCCGAATGAACCAAGGAGCATTCACTGCTATGCGGAGAATTTTGTTCTGTAGTCTTTGGACTTTTTCTATGTTTGACTTTGCAGTGTTGCTCCAGATTGTTGATGCGTATAGCACCAACGGTCGTATTAGAGATTTGTACATCATAATGGTGCATTTGGGCTTAAGAGATGACTTTCTATTAATGAGAGGGTAAAGTTGTGCCAATCGCGCGTATCCTTGGTTTAACTTGTAGTTAATATGAAGTTTCCAGGTAAGTCGAGAGTCAAGGAGCACTCCCAGATACTTGATGGCGGCATCGGCGGGATTCCAGGCAATAGTGTTGTTGTGGATTGTTAAGCTGGGAGGGTTTCTAATTCTTCTGAGGGAAAATATTTTTGCCTGACATTTGGTGTGGTTGATGTGCATATTCCATTGGTTGAACCACGAGCATATTTGGTTCAGTGCAGTCTGCTGCTTTTCAATAGCTAAGGTAAGGTCAGTGTGTTGGGTCAAGATTGCGGTGTCGTCCGCGAAGGTCGCTAGGGTTGCCTCTATGTTAGGGATATCTGAAGTAAAAATATTGAATAATAGGGGTCCCAGTACGCTTCCTTGAGGTACGCCTGCATGGATGGACTTTGTTTCAGAAGATGCGGAGTTTATGCGCACCGCAAAAGTGCGGTTTTCTAGGAAGGAGAAGACTATGGCTTTAAGGTAGCTGGGAATTTTTATCTTGATGATCTTGCTGTGTTAGGCCTTCGAGCCAGACTTTGTCGAAGGCCTGGGCTATATCGAGGAGAACTACAACTGTATAACCTTTGTTTTCGTAGCCCTCTTCTATTTTTTCAGTTATGCGTTGGAGTTGGTGCTGCGTAGAGTGTGATTTCCTAAAGCCGAATTGGAATGCTGGTAGGATGTTGAGTGATGTTAATTCATTCATTAGCCGGGAGTAGATGATCTTCTCGAAAACTTTGGAAAGTGATGTCAGTAAGCTTATTGGCCTGTAGCTACTAATCAACTTTTTGTCTTTACCTGCTTTAGGAATCACCAGTATGTGTGCATGCTTCCATGTTTGTGGGAAATAACTTTGCTGAAGACATGCATTAAAAGCTGTTGCTAGATAGGCTAAGGTTTTGGTGGTGAGCTGAGATAATATTAGGTTGGTAATGAGATCGTGCCCAGGAGCTTTTCTTTTAGGGAGACTGTCGATTATTGCTTTAATTTCAAGGGGAGCAGAGGGAGTTATCGGTTCTGTAACTACTGGGAGATGAGTTTCAACGTGATTAATTATATATGTTGCGTGATTTGGAGCGCAACTGACTGTTGGAGTGAATACACTTTCGTAGTGGGTAGCAAAGGCTGTTGATTTTTCTTCGTCAGTAGCAAGTAGTGTATTATTCACGCTTAATGTTGGGATGTCCTCTCTTTGCTTTAATATGCGCTTTGTAGCTCTCCACATTCCAATGTCACCTGGTTGGAGATCTTCTATGTATTTTTGATATGAGTTGATTCTCAGCTCATCCAAGCATCTTTTTAAGGTGTGTGTTAACCTGTTCAGTAATCGTTTTGTTTCCGGTATCCTGGTTCTCTGCCATTCGCGTCTGACTTGACTTTTTCTTTTGATTAGTGCTGTGATTTCTCGAGGCAAGCTATGGTGATTAGTGTATTGTTAGTTTTGGGCGCTAGTGTTGATCTTTGCGCGCTGTCAGTTATTGATGTTGTTAGTTTGGATATGGTTAGATCAATGTCCTCGTGGTTGATAAGACCGATTGGGCATATCAGCTGATCATCTAGGATGGCTTGGAATTGTTCCCAGTTAATTATCCCGTTTATTAGTTTTGGTACTGGCTGTACCAGCTGAGGTGAGCTAATAAATGTTATTATAACTGGTAGGTGGTCAGAATCTAGTTCTTCTACTACAGTTTGAAAAGTTGGTTTATCGAAGTTTTTTTTGGAGTACTATGTCTAGTATGTCCGGCTGGTGATCACTGCGATACGGGTAGTAGGTATAATTCTCGGGGGCTGTTATTTGGAAGGAGTATTTAGTCGCGTAGCCTTCCATCTTGATTCCCTCGGGATTGTTAGCTCTGCATCCCCATAATTGGTTTTTGGTGTTAAGGTCTCCAATCATCAGGAGTGGCTCGTTTGTGTTGAAGATGGTTTTTATGTCGTCCTCCATTAATTTCTTGTTCGGGTGTCTGTATGTGCTGATTAGTGTGAGGTTTTGATCGTTTATTTTTATTTTAACTCCTATTGTTCCAAGGCTTAGGTTTTTTGTTTCGGGGACTGGATTGTGGCAAATTTTCTTTCTAATGAGAATAGCTACTCCACCAGCAGCTATTTGGGCGTTTCTATCTGCTCTGTGAATTTGGTATCCTGGAATTTTAAACGTGTCTACTTCAGATAGGTGGGTTTCTGTGATGCACGCGATGTCTATGTTATGTCTGGCAAGGAAGGTTATAAGGATTGATCTTTGAGTTTTGACGCCATTAGCATTCCAGTTTAGGATTGATAGTTTTTCGATGATTTTCTGCGATTTAGGATCCATTGAGGAGTAGAGGAAGGAGTGTACTAGTGATAAAATTTTTAATTATGGGGAGGTAAGGGTAAGGAGATCAACAAGGATTTTGGCTATATTATTTATGTCAGGTGAGGTCATTGGATCGGTTGTCTGCTTAGGGTTAATAAGGGTGGAGTTGGTCGGTGCAGTGTTTCGAGCTTGATCTGCATATGAGCGGTTCGGATTGACAGAATAGTTCCTATTGTGTCTTGTGCTGGATTGGTTGAAGTTGCTGATGTTATTTTGTCGTTTTTGTACTATCTCTAGGTGGTGGCTACAGCCGCGATAGCTTGCGGGTGTGGTCCTCCACAGTTCACATTTGGGTGTTTCTTCAGGTTTTTTCTTGCATTGTTGATGGTGGTGGCTATCGCCACATTTAACGCAGCGCGGATCTAATGTACAGTAGTTTTTGGTATGGCCATAGCCTTGACAGCGGTGGCATTGTGGAATGTTTGATGGCTTTCTTCTCGGTTCTACTGTGACTATTGAGTAGTACATGCTTTTTAATGTAAAGATTTTCTTAGCGTTTTCGTTATCCTTCAGGTCGACTGCGCAAATTGGAAGCGGCTGTTTATTTTTTGTAAGCAGGCGTGTGACTTTGATAACTGACAAGGTTTTGCTAAGTTCGGTGAATATTTCTTGTTCTGTTATGGATGGTGGTACGTTTTTGATCACGACATTGAGGGGTTTGACGACAGGGTTTTGGAAGGTATAAAATTTGATGTTGTTATCTTTAAGGTGTTTTGTTAAAATTCTGTAGTCATTCTCTTCAGTTAGGTTGATTCTTAAGGTGTTTGTGTTACAAAAGGTCGTGAACTCGTTTGATGTTAGTTGTTTAATATCTGCAGTCAGGGCTGCGTGATTTATGGCGTTGTGTAGATAGATAGGCGGTATTTTGGGTTTAGTTGCCGAAGTTTCAGTTTTGCCGTTTGTGTTTTGCTGATTATGGTTATCGTAAGGGTTATCAACTGGGTCAACTTCTTGACTGGCAAGTAGATCATATTTGTTTTGAGTTGGAATGTTTGGGGTCCATGCGTAGCGTTTTTGCACTTCATTAAGTGGCGGTGTTAATGAATCAGATTTACGCTTGTTTAGCGTTTGGATTTCCATTGGGTTATCATTATTAATGTTTTCGGTTATTTTAATAAATTGAAAGTAACTTACAATTTATGTTGCTTTTAAAGTTGATATAAGACCATTTCGTTTGATAAATGCACTTTAATCTTTCACACACTTGGGACAGCGATAAAGCATGTCTTGACGCTTTGAAAGTAAAATGACGAATTAATTATTAGTAAGTTAATACAAACGTTTGAGAAAAGGTCGACCAATACCTGTAACCACCCCGAAGTACACTAAGACGGTGAGTGGCATAATCTGTCAGAGCCTTGCAACTTTCGTATTTCATTCAAGCACTGCTACTTGATTATTAGAATTAAGAAAAATCGTGCAAGACAAATTTGAGCCGTTTCCCTATAAAATCCAGATCCAGCGGTTTTTGGCCTAAAGAAATTTAAACTAAATTTTAAATATAATATTTTAGAGCAAATCAGAGATGCAAACAGACATTTTAACTAGAATAGCCTACTTTCTTCTTAAGGGCTACACAAATAAACAACATTTTTCCCTGATATGTTGTACGTCCACCTCCTCCTCAGTTAGCCAGTGTATTATGCAAAATCTCCTATAATGGGTTTATAAATCCGACTTTCTTGACGAAAACTGTCGCTAGCCAAGTCTATCTGAGAAGTTCTGGACAAAATCAGTTTTGCTGTAAAGCTATGAAGAGGCGTAAATTCTTTTGGTTTCAACAAAACAGAGCTACTGTACATAAAATCCAAGAAAATATGGATTTCATATCCAGTGTTTGACAGCTATAATCTGAACCCTATGCACATCTATGCTATAATAAATATACTTTGGGAATTTGTTATTTTAGACTTTTTTTGTTATTTTTCTTATCTGGAATCATCCCATAGATGGAAAAAGAATAAAAATATACAACACAATAAACGGAAAGAATGGAACAATGAACTGTTAACACAAGGGGAGGTAAATGAAAAACCACCAAAGGTACGAAAAGATACCGTACAATAGAAAATTAAAGAGCCGATCATAGAAAAAGTAGTGTTTGCCATACAAAAAGTAAAATATATCAAAGCGCCGATAATTGATGGTAATCTAATCCAGTTAATAGAATTCGGTGGAGACACATTAACAAAAGAAATTCAAGAGCTAATCAACCTCATACAGAATAAGAAACGATGCCAGAAATATGAAACACAGCAATCATTTGTCCAATCTATAAAAAGGGAGACGAGCACAACTGCAGTAACTACCAGGGTATATAGATACTTATTGTGTGTTATGTGTAAAATATTCACAAAAACTCTACAACAAAAAATAATGGTATAATTTGATGTTACCAGGCCGATTTCCGACAAAATAGATGTACCGTGGACCAAATACTAGAAAATCATGGGAATACAACATACCAATATATCAACTATTTAAACAGCCTGTATAACGTTATGGAAACTAGGCATCCCAAACAATTAATTAGCTTAACAAGAATGACAATGAAAAATTCCAGAGCTGCGGTGAGGATGCGGAATGGGATCTTCCCGACGTTTACAATATTCAAAAAGGTAAGACAAGGAGACAAGTTTGCCCCAATACTCTTTAATCTAATACTGGAGAAACTAATGAGAGATGCAACAGGCAATACTGGCATATACAGATAATATTAATCAGCCAACAAGATCGAAAAGAGAAATTAAGGGCATCTATAGAAAAACAAAAACGTAAGCCCAAAGAATTGGAGTGCAGATCAACAAACAAAAAAAAACAGATGTTAATAGTAAAACCTCCAAAAAGAATAAGTCAAAATTTTATAATAGAGGATAGTAATTTTGAAGCAGTACGCGCTACAGAACATATTTCTCATTAAGGCCAATCTTTAAAGCATCATACACAACAAGAATAACCAAATTAAAGATTAATAAAACTATAATCAAATCGGTGATTACTTATAGATGCCAAATATGTAATCCAAAAGCCAGAAAAATATTAATTACCCTTTGAAAGACGAATATTATGAAAAATTTTCTGCTTTATACAAGAAGATGACATGTGAAGAATAAAATACAATTTTAAATTGACAACTGTAAAAAGAAACAAACATAATAAAATAGTAAAACTGCTAAGACTGAGATGGGTTGGGCATGTAGAACAAATGGACGCCTATATAATACCAAAGAAAATACACCAAGAACGAATTGTAGGCAGAAGAAAAAAGGCGTGTCACTTAGTGTTGTTGAGATAGGTCTGGAGTCCAGGTTTTGTTTAGTCTTCTGTTGAGTGGTCTATCCCTATACAGATTGTCTATGAGAGCGTTTGGTTGTCCTGTATATCGGTGTCAATAGTCAGTAGAGACGGTATTTATTTCTTCCGTGATGTATGGGATATGCAGTTCTTGGTGCAGTATTAAATTACTGATGTACCATGGCGCATTAACATTCCCGCAAAGTGTTTTATTTTAAGATGTTTGTATTACTTTTAGACGTGTAAGTTTGGCACACTCCCGAAGCTGTAGAGCATATAGGTTTTAGCATAGCCTTATATAGCAGGATTTTGTTCTTGGCGAAAAGTTTTGATGTACAGCTGACGAGCCATTACATCTGTTTGAGCTTGAGGTCCAGCTGTCTGTATGTGATCCTGCCATGTTAAGCGTTGATCTAGGTGTTATCTAAGATATTTAATACCTGATTTTGCAGGCACTAGGACTCCGTTGACAGTTACAGATGGACAGATTTCGGTATGAGTAGTAAATGTTACTTGAACAGATTTAGATTGGTTTATTTTGATTCGTCACTTGTACCATTTGTTGAGCAGATTTAGGTTGCAAGATTTCAGAAAATTTTATAGGATCATTATCTGAGGATAGGATAGCAACGCCATCCGCCAATGCAGCAATCGTGGTGTTTTTTGTTTCGGGTGTATATAAAATAGAAAAATGGGCCGAGCATACTGCCCTGCGGAACACCAGATTGTATGGGATACGATGAAAAAAATTCGTCGTTATATTTTACGGAGAAATTCTTATCGGTGAGGTAAAATTTCAGGAGAAGACAGTAAATGTTGTTAACCATATTTTTAAGTTTGTGAAGTAGTCCCACTTTGTGAAATGCCTAAGACATGTTAAAAAATACTCCGTTTAATATTTCTTGTCCTTGATGGTATTAGATAATTGATTGATTTTTTTGTGGGCTTGGTATATTGTCGACATATTTTCATAATTCCTAGAATATTCTGAGCAACAGCCTCTCAAATATTTTAAAAGGGATAAGCAGTAAGCGTATACGTCTATATAATGATGTTTCATGAGGAATTTGCAATTTTTGTGTGTAATAAGAAAGTAGCAGTCACTTAACATAATAATGGTAAGGCTCTAACGCCCCGCGTAAGAGCACCGCCTGCGAACTAAGAGGTTAAGGCTCTCATATGTTCACACTCTCTCTGTCCGGTCGTCGCGCACCATCTCTGATGCGGGGCAATGTGATAAGCACCGCGCCTTCAACGACCGCTATTATTACCCCTTGCTCGAGTGAACACAGATACACAATTATTTTCAGTGACTAAATAGGCCAGCCGCTAAGCATCAAAGAGCACCGGAAATTAAACCCGGATCCGTCAGCATCGCAGCCCGCCCCTCAAACACAGGACCACGCTGGTTTAATCACTTAACAGTTACAAATAATTGTGACGAAGACGAAAGCTTTGCGAAGTAGCATTTTTAGAATTTTTCCGTCTATTAGATCATATCACGGAGCGTTTGTGTTAGTTTAACTTAACTATTTCAGCTTGTACTTCTGCCGGGATTACGGATCTTATTGGCAGCGTATCTGGCAGGGTATCAAAGAAGTCCCCAATATTATCGTTTGGAATGCTGTGCGTTGGTTCTGCCACTAAAACATGGGATAAATAAATAGCGAAGGTGTCGGCTTTTCTTTGTTGGAATAAGCACATTTGTTGTTGAATTTTTTTATCGGAGATTTTGGTTACATGAGTCTTTTGAATTTTTTGTAGCTTTCGATAGACTTCATCAGAAGATAAGTTCTAGATATATGTTTCAATGTTGAGTTTTTGGCTACTTTTGGTGCTATAGTAAGTTGTATGGATAATCTTCTATAGTAGTGTAGATCTTACACGTTATGTGATCGATGCCATCTTCCTTAGGTTCGTATTTTTTCAGATGAAACTTGCTGATCGTTGTTCGGTTCTAGGAGTTGACTACCACGTAGATTATTGTAATAGGCTATTCAAGTACTGGGTGGTGGCGTCTAAATTTACTGCATTTTTGATATGTATATTGAGATTATTGTTTTCAATTATGTATTCTACAAAATTTTACCAGTCGGTGTTCTCGTTGTCAGCTTTAAACGTGTAGGTTTATTTATGACTGTGGTGCTCATGCTTAGGATAACAGGAGTGTGGTCTAAATACAGGTGATTTAGATCTACTAAACAGTTTTGAGTTGGTATGCCACCATTTATAAAGAAGTCTAGGAGATCCACTAGTTTTACTGTATTTATCGGCCAACAGGTTGATTATTGGTTAAATAACTATACTCATAAGAGGTTGCGGTCTTTATTGATAATGAGTCTTGAGGCACAATAGGAATGATTGGAGCTCCAGTCCCCCACTACAATAAAACAATTACTAAGAGTTTGAAAGAAATTTTTATATTTATCAGTAAGAATGGTGTGGCATGGAGGGCAGTAAACGGAAGTTACAGTCAGGTTCCACTTCTCGGTGTTTACTTGTATGTCTGTAACTCGGATTTCATTGATTTAATATTTGGCTAATTCGTGATAAAAAGTTTTTGATAATGATTGCTGATCCGTCATACATTATGCCGTCGGAGTGGTTACAGTTATAGCTAGAATAATGTGGTACGAAGGAAGCGGCTGGATTAGTGAAGTGGGTTTCAAATACTAGAAAAATATCTATTTTATTGAGATGTGATAGCGGAGGGTGATCAATGATTTGTGTAGGGTTAGCAGAAAATCGTCTGGCGCCATGTTTTTGTACAAACAAGTTTTGTAGACGCTGCAGCACTCCCAGTTTTCGGGGCGGTCACCTTCACACAAGGCGCATTTTGGGACAGAACCTGTAGTTTTTGAATCGTGTTGACCCCAGCGTTTTATGCAGGTGTGTGCAGTATGTTTTAGAGTGGCCATGTTCTTGACATCGCATACGTTGGACTATGCCACGTCTTTTTCTTAGTGCTTCTACGGTTACTTTAGTATTGTAGATGTACTTTATAAAATATTGCTTTATTATTTGTTTAAGGTCCAAAATTAATAAAGAATAAGGAGAATGGTTTTTTAGTTATCCTGTATTCAACGTTCATTACGTTTCGCACTTGATGTCCTGCTTTTGCGAGCTCATCTTTGATTTTATTAGCTGGTAGAGAGTAATGTAAGTTTCTAATCGTTATCCTATTAGTGCAACCTTCCTTCGCTTAGTGCATGTGGTGGATAATAGTTTCATCTCTTAAATACTTTAATGACAACAGCCAATAGCTCGTAAACACTATAGGAAGCTATAGGAAGTGTTCCAGTGTACGCTAAAACAAATTTTTTATCGAGTTTTAGCAGCTGCTTGGAGCCGGACATTTTCGTGAAGTAGGATAATATTATAGATTAGAAATTTGTGTTTTTTTTTGAATATATATGGTATACCCGCGAGCATTTTATTTTTTAAAAGTAAACACTAGCGATTTCAGTAACCATTAATTGGTTGTCGTACTCTAGAATATTCTCCTTAGTCCTTAGGTCCTCAGGCGACGTCAGTGACCTCCATTTTTAAATGATTCTCGCCCTCCAAAGTTTCATTTATGTCATGGGTGCACTTGAGACTTCTTAAGTGTTCTATGTTATGAGAAATTTTATAATAAACGGGAAGAAAAATCCCTTTCAGGTATCCCTATCTACAATATTCAGGAGCCGCACTCTTCTCTGTTCACCTCACGGCGCGTGAAAAGGTTATTTTATATTTTATTAATCTTCTTAATCACTCTTTCAGATCATTTAATTATTTTATTTGAAAATTAGCTATTTTTGTTATAAAACATATTGATGCAATGTTTGAATTAGATAATCATCAATTGATATGACTCCAATACTATTTACTATTTATGCATTAAACTATTTATAAAAGAAAGTTTATATTTATTAGATAGATAATTATTTTTTTACGTTTAACGGAAAAATTGAAGCTTAATATTAAATTTGGGGTATGTATTGTATGTATGTTATTTATTATAATTATTTAAATTGATGAGAAACAAAATATAAATATAATTTATGCAACAGCTTCAGGGTTCCTAAGTAACGTCAGTGTTTTTAGCAGTCGTGCACAGCGACGCTGGATGAAATTATCAATGTGCCTTTTTATACGCGGATTTTAAAAGTCTAGACTTTTCAGGAATTCGCAGTTATACAGAGAGTGACAGACATTGCGGCACCTGAAGCCGAATTAGTGACGCATTAATAATGAAATTCCTGAAGGGTTCTCGAGCCGCCGGCCGAGAACGCAAATTCGGTTTCGAGATATTTTCGTCGCGCTCTAGTGCTCTACATTGATATAGGAGGTAATCAATCGCTCGGAATGAGAGCCATTTAAAGCAACAAAGCGGAGTAGGAAGTTATTAGTTCCCCATTCCCGAGATGCTCCGGCGGAGCAGCCAAATCGAGCGATTTTGGGGCTCGTGGCGCGCCACTTGCTAATTGTACAGAGAAATTGCTTGTTACG
Organism: Sinelater perroti; assembly: GCA_036346155.1. Lineage (NCBI taxonomy): Eukaryota > Metazoa > Arthropoda > Insecta > Coleoptera > Elateridae > Sinelater > Sinelater perroti. The sequence goes on from JARFIY010000201.1 coordinate 2,454,464, forward strand.
GAACGCAATTTTCGCAAATGGCGAGGATGTTGTAGGGGTGATCAAAAACTTCTCCAGGAGTTACACAACAATATGTAAATTGAACCGAGGGCAATTCTATTTAGAAATACCTATGCGGAAGAGCGTTGCGATTTACCCTCGGCGAAGAACTAAAGTTACTTATTACTTTTCAGCGAGATAGGTGAAACGTAGCGGAGTTTCCCTGTTGGAATACGCGCTCATTTGTAGTGCTTGTAAAACTATTAGAGCAACTCGGCTGAAGAGTGATTGCAGCTCTATTCATGCATAATTTATACCTTCCGGGGCAAAGTTAAGCTTGCAATTTCATAGAAAATGTAATTTTTGTTTCGCAACGTGTAACTGAAACATGAATCATGAAGAGGATCAAATTTGTATTTAACGCCGTTTCATATTTTATTTTGAATTATGTTGTTATATGCATGTAAATACCACTCGACTTGCAAATAGGGAAAACAGCACAAGCTATTCATAGCAAGTTTTGCACAGTTATTTAAAATGTAGTTTACTTTCGTATTGATAGTTAAGCAAACCAACAAAAATAAAAAAAAATATTTATTGATTTTCATGCCACATTTATCTTCTCAGATATTGGGCTCTGTTAAGTACAAAAACGTCACTTTTTTATAAACGCGCCGGCACAAAATATAAAAGTTGGAAGGTTCTGCGATACTTGTAAACTACAACTCTAATGATAAAAGCCCTCGTATTATTTCTTTATGGAACTTTCCACGCGTATATTTGAGGAACAAAAGAAGTTTTCAGATTTCTACTAAATTAAACTTTTTTTGTAAGAAAAATACTTTTTATAAAAATATAGAATTATATATAACGCAGAAGATAACTTGATATCATAATTAATTATAAACATGATTATGAGATAGAAAAAACATTTTTTAACCAATTTTTAAGATAAATTCATCGATTGAGTGAAGTCTAAATTATTACTAACAATAAATAAAACATAATTTGGTTGCGGCTGAGCTAATTTTTGCGATTTGTCATACACCAACAATTTACAAGGGTCGTTCAAGTTAAATCGGAGTTTTTTGCTTTAGAAACACAGAAAAACTTGCTCACGTAGTAGTATCACTGGCAGTAAGTCAGTAATAAGTGTGTTCTATTACCGCCAGACGGCGTACATAATATTAGAGTCACTTAATAGATAATCAAAGCAGAGGATATCAAAGCCAGTGCCTGCACATTAAAGTTTTTGTAAAGAAAGGTATAAAACCCAGACATATGTATGGAAGACAAACCTAGTACGTTGGTGTAAACTGCATTTTGAGGAATAAATATCTCGTGTTCTACATTAAAATTCTTGGGAAAAAACGAGCCTTCTGCCAACTTTGGGACAACCTAACAAATCTTTTCTCGAAATTTTAAACGCACAGACAGCATTGAGAGAGAAGTTTAAACTATGTTTAGGGAGCATTTTGACAATAAATCGATACTTGCATTATTTCACCCGAATCGAAACATTTCGAACAGCTGCGCTTTAAAATAAACGGATAGCAAGCATTTTTTAGGACGAATTTAGAATTATTCTTATGGATTTATACATTGTAGTGTTACAATTAGCAGTGAAGTATTGTCATATTTATATTCGGGACAAAAATTTGATGGAAGATATTCCTATAGCTCCTTTACAGCTGAGTCCTCGCTTCAAACAATTTTTACTAGTTTAGATCTCTAATAGAAAGAATCTAAGAGCTTATAAGTTTACGGCTAATCACAAAACAAGCAAATTGTCCTGGTTTTGGTACAGTCGTACAATTAAAATAACGGGAGACTGTATCGAAAAATACAGGGCAGTTTTACTCTTAAAATTTGCATTATATTCCCACACAAATGTCTTAGTTTGACTTAAGCTTCCTTAGTATGTGTTGAAAAACCGATGCACAGTAACTATAAGACGATAATCAATGTGAGTGCCACAATTTATATTAACTTATATGAACGTAGACATAACTAGACGTAACTATTGTAAAGGAAGAAATAATTAGCATTAGACGAATTAACAATCCCAACCAAAACTGAATGATGTAAACCTTCTTAGTGATAAAATACACTCAAAACATGCCACTGCACTTTTTGTATATAAAATAAATACATACAAAAAATTCTGATAGTAGCATTCCAACTTTTTTCAAAACGATTTTTTGTTTAACACACCTATACCTACATCACTCTTGGCAATTTTAATAACAGAAGTAAAAATTAAACAAAAAACTAAAAGATCGTTTAATGTATAATACTACTCAATTTAAACCTTAAACAAAATTAAAATAAACTCAGATAGATAGTTCATAACAGAAAAATTTCAAAACGTCTGAAAGCAATATCAAGAGCTAGAAATATTTTACAGTCATTTACAGTCATAAATAAAATTCCAACATACTCAGTAATATCAAAACTGTTTTGGAAAAATTGTTTTCGGCTAATTAAGCCTTATCGCCTTTATAGAAAAACATTTGTTTGAAAATACTCGATCTCCTTATTTTGAAGAACAGTAATGCTATTAAGCTCCCAAATACCAGCAATTTAGGCTATAAGTAAAGTTTATATTTTAATCCTAGTTAATTAAGACAGTACTTGGAGATGTAGCGTTTGATTTACAAGTGCGTGGTAATTACCTCAAATTGTTGAGTGTAATCTGATTGGAGAAGGTTGCTAAGTTGCTAAATAACAACTCGCATTGCAATAGGAATAATGCGTATCAAGCCAAGTTTTATATCGCCAGTTTTGCAATCGACTAGGTCTGTAGTTCTCACCGTCCCCACAGAGACATCCTCTAGTACGTGATAAGCTAGCGTTATACCATGTAGCAGTGCCCTCTAATTTAGAGTTGTCACCTCGCTGGCCACTTCCTAAAACCGCATCTTCATCCAATCATGAACGTTATACACCGATTGGCGCGCGTTTGACGCAATGTGAACCTCTTGCGTGAGCTTGTACTGCCACGGTCTTTAAGTTTACACTTGAAAGTCATTGTCGAAAGGCACCGTTTGATTGGAAAGCAACATACAACAAATTGGGTTCAGTGTACTAGTGAGAGGATATTTTACAGATGGTTTTACATTAAAATTCCAGATCTAAAATTGGTGACAAGTTTACTAATAAATTAAATCATTATCACCGGTTGATTAGAACTTTCCGCCTTCATAAAGAGCCAGACTAAGAATATAAAAGTAGCCAAAATTGAGTACAATAACAACAATTAGATCAACATGTTTGAATACCTTTTTGATGTGAAAAAAGTATAACAGCTCTAGATAAACTAAAAATATAAAATGTTCGAATTTCATGTTAACATGGCTAGCGAACCTGTTTAATAGCATTTTGCGATCAATTTGGAGAAGTAAAAGTTACAGTTGATCTAAATCCACAAAAATACAGAGAAAATTCTTAATTATAAAGATTTATGTTTTAGGTTTCGCGTATATTCAAATTATTTGAAAGGATATTTCTAAGTGGTACAGCTTGTGTCGTACCAGATTGACAGATTCACTTATTACAAGCTGGATTCTTATCAGATTATTTAAATAGATATATGTCAAATTATAAACTTAACAAAATACGTTAAAGATTAATAGCAACCAAACATAAACAAATATAAGGTAATATTAAGAAACTTCATAATATTATAAGGGTTTAAATACTATACCAGCAAATAGATATTTTGTAGTTTTCTCCTTGGATGATAAAACCACGAGTAGATGTAGGCATATATTAGCATTGCAGTACCTATTACAATACCTTTACACCCGATCAATCTATTAATGATGACATTCGACACTTTCTCTATGCTAGCTCAATAAGGTCGAGGTTTTACAATATCAGAATTAGCTATAAGTAAAAATATGCATTAGAAACACTATATATTGCTCCCCCCTTCTTAAAAAACGAGAGGCAAAAAAATTAGCAGACCGCTGTTTTTAGAGTAAAATTTGCATATCAATCAATTATATATTAATATATAGCTCGTAATTTTGATTAACTATACGAAAGTTTATATCAAATGAAAGCTTATCACACGAAAAACATGATAGAAGCAGTTTTAACAAGATGCGATGTATAATAAGTGATCATGAGTGCTTTATAAGAAGAGCTCACTGAAATTCACAACCAGTTTATCAATGGCTTGATGTTAACTGCACAATTTTAAATTATTACCACTGCAAAAACCCATAACGTGGTATCCCAAGCAAGAAAGAGTGTGTTAACCGTACGAAAACCTTCCTCTACCGAACCTCATCCGATACACCAACCGAGGACATTTGCTGATGCCGCGTTAGAGTCAGCAGTCTCCTTTTTCATTTTTGTTGACCTTTCTTGCGCCTATAGTTGTGGCAAATCGAACTATATAACGGATGAGTGAAAAACACTGCCTTAAACTCTTTATTTAAACTGAAATCTTCATTAAGAACGACAACATCGAACCAGCCACAAATGTTACTGAACTTATTAAGAAAAATCACGTTTACGTTTCATGGTCCTGCGACAAATAGTCATCGATGAGCGCTAACGTAACTAGTAATCTTTACGATTTATAGACATAAATCCCAAGTAACTGAGCCAACAAACGGGTAAGATATTTATTTTTTTATATCAAGATATTATAACTCATATATTTAGGACTGACTCAGTCTCAGTTTTGTGACTTGATGAGGTTTGCTTATATCCGACCACAAGCTACGGATCGACCTAGGAGGAAATAGCCATCCCCTTCGGCCATATATATCAAACCGTTATTCAATAAGTCGACGTGGTAAACAACGTGTTGTTCAGCTCGTGGTGTGCAACTTTTCTGCTTTGATTGGGCTACAATATTCTGAGTTACTAAAACCAAACATTCACTGATCAAATATATGCATTAAAAAAAATAATGATCAGCCAAAAATCATAGTTATATGTTCATAGAAAAGAGATGAACTTTAATTTTCAACATCGTACTTATGCGATATATAAGGTGTAACTTTTTAAATTTAATAATAGCTACGTTGCTGGTCTCTTTGGTGTTTGAGAAACGGGACTCACAAAATATTCAAATAGAACTATCTATGATTGGTAATTCGCGACATAATGTCACAGTTGCCAATTGTAACCAGTTTGTTAGTAAGATCTACTTAGTTGTTAAAAATGGCAATAACTCTATTAAGAACAGATTTAAGTTTTGCTCTCGTATGAACACTAAGACTATTCTTTGGAATGGTTCTCATTACTTGTTTTATTTACAACGTGACTATTTTGTCCGTCTATTCTGTGCTATTTTAGATATAGATATGCGAGATAAAACAATTAATCTGCTCAATAAAGACAATTTCTTCTAAAACATTGTCTTTGAAGGGAATCTGACTCAGAGCAAAACTGAATCTTATTTTTCCAACTTAACACTAAATGAACTGCAACTTTTAGCATTTGGTACACGCAACCCCCGTTTATCAAACAGTTACCTGACTGTATGAACCAGACCGGTGACATTTGTTTCATCATTTCTCGAGAAGGCTTATCATTAAAGTTTTTGATGTCACAAGTGCCAATGTGATTCATTACCGATTACGAATCCCTTCTAGAACAGAAAAACAGCAAAATACGGGTAACTTTTCTTACTTGACAAGTCTACCAACCACAAGGAGGAATTGTACTTTGCTATTGTACGTGTCCTGTATAGCTTGGTACCTTGACTAGGCTAACTCTCTCGACACTATCCTCTTTCAGACTGCAGTGCTTGATAATGTTCTCCGCCCTAATTAGATCAGCGCAAACTAGGTTGAAAACTTGACACCAGAACCTGATGATCTTGTACACAATAGATACTGAAACATAAGAGTCACCAGATGTTGGTAAGCCGTAGTTAACTTTATTAGTTTTATTTTATTTGATAACCCTACGCGAATGTGAGATCATGTTATTTGGAAATAATTATGTTATTGGGTAAATTTAATTCTACACATTTATATTTATATTCAAATATTTACTAGTTATAATATCTTAAAATTAGCAAATATTATCTTCTTACTTCTTGCCGTAGACAAGCGACCTCAGATGAGTTCATTGAACCCATTTTTGGTACTAGTTATCTTAGTTAATACACTAATTAAAAATTGTTAATTACTAATAAAAAGTGCTTTTCTAAATTACACTAAAGTTTTAAGCAACATCATCTGCTACTAAAACAAATATATATGCATTCTAAAAAGTCTTTAGGAAAGGTATCACAAAATAATTTTACAATTAGTGCTTTTTATTGCAGTAATTTTTAATTTTTTTTTCATCGTAGACAAACATGGCGCTGCCACCATCCTATTATTTTAAAGAATTCAAATTTTGAAAGTTTTTTGTCGTTGTTCTCTAAAATATTGACCAAACTGAAACACCGATGAAAAATATAATTTCATTAGTATTTTTCATTGATTTGATTAGTTTGAAAATAATATAGTTTCCTAGTAATTTATTATTATGGCAATAGTTGCAGACTGGATAATATTTATCATTTAGATTATCATTAGCAAAATATACAGAAAATTTTTTATATTTTTATTGGTGATTTGGGGTCGAGGGGAAGATAAACTAGAAACATATGTGTCCCACTAGTACTAAAATTATTCCACTGCTGTACGGTACAATGAACGTTACTCATTGTGCATATTTGTTATTGTTCTTTTCTATATCTTTGTGAAGAGTATCTGACGTATCGTTTTCTTTCTTTTTCTTGTTTGTAAGGTATATAGCCACATATCACCTCAGCATCAATTTCCACAATTGTTGCTGTTGGATGGAAAAATTCTAAAGATGTTATGATTCTCAGTCGCAGAACAACAATGTAAATTGTGCAAAAAAGCAGAAAAATGGAAAACTGTAATAAAAATAGCCCTGTATAATGAGATAATGGAAGAAGTTGACTTACCTAATTATCAAGTTCTATTTATGATCTTAACCGAAAATCAAAGAAAGTTACATTGCTAGACTAGTTGGTGCCATAGTAAAAACAAAAGTAGGCGTCGTTCATTTGAGCAACACCACTTAAAATTCAAATTCATCCCTCTTCAAACGGTCGGTGAAATAAAATTTTTTTTTGTTATATATGTAAAATATCATTGTTTTACACATTGATTGACATCAAAATATTCGTACCATAAACAATATCACATTGTTTTAAGATACAATTAACTTAAAATCAGTCAATTAGGAGTTGTGGCACGTTTTTATTACTTAGCGAATTTTCTTGTATTTAGCAATGATTAATATACAGTTTTAGTTCTGAAAACATAATTACATTATCTGAAGGTATAATTCCGATATCATTTATCATTTTGTTAAGTGAAAATGGCAGTTTGAGTAATGGCTAAATTTCATGTGTCATAAAGCTTCAATAAAAAACCTGTTAAAACTATGCTTTCAATATCTATCGTTAATAAATTATAGGTAAGCTCTACTTAGGAAAGTTATAAAACAAAATTTGTCTCAATTTTTTAAATTAATTATTAGATGTAAAGAGTCAGATTAATCACCAATTTCTGATTTATTGAACATCTCGTAGCATACTATTGTCTCTTTAGTTATATCCATACACTCTTCTGTTTAGCGATAAGTCACAGCAGTGATGTTATTCTCCATGACAGATAAGAAAATAGGTCTTCCAGACTGAAACTTTCTCCCTGTAACCTTAAATATCACCTGATTGTTGTCATAGGACGGACGAGGACGATAATCGTCTAGCATATTTGCTCTAAATACTAATCAACACGCAAATCGCGTGCAAAGTTTGACCAAAATAACATAAAGAGTTTTTTTATTTGCATAGTTTAGGAGCTGGAAATACCCCGAGGTTAGTCTGTCTATTGTAGTAAATTTTTCACAAGTGCAACCATTATTTGTGTCATATTGTAAAACTTTTTCAATACTTTTTGTATCTATAATGCAACTAAGATGTAATTCCTACGTACGCAGCAATAATTACTTGCTATAAATTATAAAATTAAATAATGCCTAAAAGATCAAAATGATATTTTAGAAAAATAATTTAACATATCGAATAGTTGCTGATAGGCACTCTATTTATACATAAATATTTCCGGTGCTCAAACATGAGGAATGCTTACATAAATTATACTCACATTACAATGTTATTGATTTGAACGGTTTGTTAACACATCAAATAGCGAAGGTTAATTTTCCCATTGCTATTTATTTAACAATGTCGTAATCAGCCCCTTTCGGAACACACTTGAAATAGCTTCCTGAATGTAATGTGGGTTTGCTGTAGAAACATTAATATCCGCACAAAGAACACGCACTAGTGCAAAAATATTACCAAGAAATTAACCAGCTAAGCATTCAGTAGGGCAAAGGTAATTATTTTTATTTAGTTACCAGCTAGAAAATGTTGGTATATATAAGATTCTTTAATTTTATTTTATAATTGTAAAAATAAAATAATTTGAAAAAATGTTTACTAATTTGTGGAAATAACAATTTCAATTTGTATTAGTTTAAAAATGTAAATACTCTAATCCTTTTCGTTGCTGCAGCAAAGTAAATAAATTATGTAAAGCAAAATGAAAAGCAAACTAAAATATATGTTCTCAGAAACCAACTGATCGGTGTAAATTGACTGTATTACAAAGACAAAAATTGTATTTAAATGTATATAACTATGTGACACTACTCGCTAATCGAGAAATCAGGAAAAGGAGACTAAATAACTTTTCGAACGTAAGTAATACGTGTATAAATAAGTTCTCAGCTTTTTTCTGCAAAATTAAAGTTTTAATTAAAAACAAACAAAAAAAGCTTAAGTATTCTCCGTTGGAATCGATGACCTTTTGCTATCTTTCGGGTAGCTTGCGAATTCCTTGGAGATAGAAGCTCACCGGTTTCGAGACGATAAAGTTATCGATGCATTTTCAGACTTCTTCTTCTGTTTTGAAGTGCGTATCAGCCAAGTGATGCTGTAACGACCGGAATAAATGATAATCGGAAGGGGCCATGTCTGCGCTATACGCCGCATGTGGGAGAAGTTCCCAGCGCGTTCCTAACGCGTCTGCAGCTCATCCGTGTCAAATGTTTTGAGGGCGTCCAGCGCGTGGTTGATCTTCAAGACTAAGTTCTCCTCCGCGAAATCTTTGGTACCACTTTTTGCACGTTGCATGACTTCCAGCATTCTCACCATATGCAGCACAAATTATTTCGGTGGCTACAGCAGCGTTTTTCTTAAGATGAAACGCGAAGTGGATAGAAAATCGAATATGCTCTTTTGTGATTGCCATCGTGAACACAGCTGATTATTGAAATTATGTGCATCAAACGCCAAATCGCATGATGTTTCGAAAGACCAAATGTCATTGCTTTAAAACCGCAAGAGGGCGGACCACTACGTTACATGTAAACTGTGATTTGCGCCCTGTGAAATCTAAAGCTGAGAACTTATTTATACACCTATTATAATAAATAAATTACAAAAAATTGAACAAAAGACACTTACGAGTTTGCATGATTGTAGTTTAACTAAAAAAAAATAGAAAAAATACTATCGTACGTAAGTTTAAGGCATTGTAACAATTCAAAGATGGATCAGTGTGTTTCGTTCGGTTCCAGATAAGTCAGCATCTTTTACCCGTTTAGGTCCCTGCATATAAGTGAAGTCTTGTTTTGGTAGTCGTCAATAGACTGTCCGAAAGTGATCCATAGAGGTTGAGTTGAATTATTAGTGTCGCGCATCTTAAAGAACAATTCCATACAAGGCAAGTTACGGTATACAAAAATGCTATTAGTATAAAGTTTCGGATCTTTTTCTGGAAAAATACTAGAATGACAAAAACTCATCTTTACAGCACACGGTTTACATTCGTCTATGTGGTCCAGATATCCATATTTTCTGATAGACAATCCACCTCGCATTTTGTATAACTCACTTACTTTCTGTGGGGCTATAGTCCTGGATAGGCTTTAGCCTCTTCGACAACTTTTTTTTTAACTTCTTCGATTTCGCACCATTTGTTTCCAGTTTCTTTTTTCGTCTACATTGTCGTACTATCTCTTAGGTAGGCTAACAACTCTCTTCCTTCTGTTGCTTTCCACTCGGTTACTATTTCGGGATCTCGTGTCGTGCAGCATTTAAGCACATTATTATATCTGTTTTTCCGATCAACTTTTCCTATTCAGAGTTTGTCTTTATAGGACATGTGTGTATTATAGCAGGTCGGTTCGTACACTTTACGAACCACATTTCTCTTAAAAATTCTTAAGTCATTAGTGTTGTCCACTGTTAAGCACCACGTTTCGAACACCTAGCCACAGTCTTTACTTCATATGTAGCTGGCTGATCCAGCTGTTTCTAATACTGAAATTAAAGAATTCCTAGATGTGTCATGCCAGATGTCATTACCTGTTAATACTATTTCACCAGCTAAAGTTCAGTTTTAAATACGTAAACTGGATCAAAATAAAGCGCCAGTATACAATCTGATAACAGGTAAAGTACTAAAGATGATGCCTAAAAAGCTACTGTGCTATTACAATCTATTTATAATCGCTTGCTTAGTTTCTTTTATTATTTAATTCTTTGGAAGATATGGATACATTTTTATGATGCCTAAATCTGGAAAAGAACCAAAAACTGTGACGTTCTACCGGCCGATTCGAGAAGCTATTCTCAGTTATTTTTACCTGCTGCTCAAATCTTACTTAACATATCGACATCTTTTTGTTAAACATGACATTATCATCAGACCATTCTATTCATTTCTGTGTTCACCAAGATAGCGTCCTCGGTCCACTTCTTTGTTTCATTTACACAGCTGAATTACCTGAAACGGATAAGACTGTTGTGGCAACTTTTGCTGATAATAGTCCGATTTTATCTACACACGATAATGCTGTTACTACGTCTATTAATTTGCAACATTATTCCATCATATTAGTGGTTTGCTAAATGCTGATTTAAAATCAATCAATCTAAGTCCACCCATGTTACATTTACCTTGAAAGCTGCTAGCTGCTCACCGGTCAATATCAATGGTATACCTGAATCCGTTAAAACGGAAGCAAAATACCTAGAACTGTATCTCAACTAGCGGCTCAAGTGGAAAAAGCGCATACAAACAAAACAACTACATTTGAGTGTATTGGATTCTTAGAAGAAAGTCCAAATTGTCAATCAGCAATGAACTATTATTTTATAAAATTATATTAAAACTAATATGGACCTATGGCATCCATTTCTAGGGATGTGCCAAACCAATGAGACTGAAAGCACTTCAATAATTCCAATTTAAGACACTCCGCGCAATGGTGGACGTGCCTTCGTATGTTACCAATCGAACCATACACGAAGATTTCAGCATTCTTCTCGTTGCTGACAAATCATAGAGTTGGCTCAAAATTACAACATCAAACTTTCTGGTCATAGTAATGATTTAGTGCAACAATACTCTTCCGACCAGATGACTAACTAGAACATGGCCCCACGACCTTGTAATTGTTCTGCTGTTATAGAAAACCAATCGCTGCATAGTTTCTCCTGACAATGCATTTCTGTTATGGCACATTTACTTAATACTTATTTGTAAAGTAGATTTTAAATACGCTATAAATCATAAAAAAAACTAGATGGGAAATTGAGTTTATTTTGGACTATAACTAAACATCCTCCCTAAAGTTCTGACTTGTCACTGTCAAATACTCATATGTCTAGACTACTACAGAAACACTAGAATAGAGATTTGACGACAATGTTGCTGTCAAAGTGTCCGTGCGCGATTGACTGGTATCACATTTTATTATAGAAGGTTCAAGCGACTGTTTTTCTGTTAGAAGATTGCACATAAAAATGACTTTGTATGTTTAATGTCTATAATGCATCAATGAATTTAAAAGAATTATTTAATTCTAATTTTACATTTTTGATGAAGGTACAATGGAGACTTTACTTATGCTTATATAAGAACGACAAATTTTGATTTTATTTTATTATTAATAAAACGTGCGCGCGTTTAAAATGCAAAGGTGCTTTGTATAGGATTCGACTAAGATAACATCATTTTTAGCAAAAAATCCAATCTGCCGAACGGTGGGACGTAAACGGGCTGCGCGCATTCCCAGCACAGGTTCCGCCTTTTTGATTCAATTTTAGTATCAGCTGCCTGTATCACAAAAACGTCTCGAATCTCCTGCGGCACCAAAAACTATCACGAACCTTTTCCGTGGGATCAAGTACATTTTTACGTTGCATGTTTTATTTATGGCTCTTTTAAGAGCCCGTCCCGCAAGCACTTTAGGCGAAGCCCACGTACAATTCAGGTAGATAAGAAGCTTACTGCGGCGTTTTCGGTCCTTTGAAAGGCTTTTGGACAGACGCAGACTTTCAGGCTTTAACAATAATGTTCACCCTAAACAGGACTGCCCGCTTGAATTCTCCGATGGCAAGCAGACAAATCGTCAGCCTATTAACTACTGCGAAGGGCGACTTGCGAAAAAGTTGAGACGCATTTTCGTATAACACAGTCAAATTATGGTTTACATTAATTAAATTGCGTTTAATTTCATGAAATAATGCGAATCTTTATTGTCATAGGAAAATTCCCGTACTTAAAACAGAACAAAAGCGAATAAGTTAGTTGCCCGTTCTAGTCGGCTCTTCCTCTGGAAAATAGAAACGAAGTTTCCCTACACATGTAACTTTATTACAGTAGTAAAAATACCCCTTAGTCTGTTCGTGTAACAACCTCGCTCTGCAGCTCTAATTATCCCGGAAGACTTCTAAGTACTTTATCTAGAAATGCAACTTTTAATGATATTAGAATGACAAATTGCTTCTATGTAGACGAAATAACAATTTTATTGTTAAATATAATTTGTTTTCTGCTAAATGTTAAATTAAATTATTTATTTCACTACAATATTTATTGCTTCTCTATTATTAAATAGAAGATTACCGAAGAAAACATTAGTACGCAAACTAATCTCTGCAAAAATTCTACTTGTATGTAACTTAGTTGGCACCAGAGCTAGACGAAGAAAGTACAGATGTTTATTTTAATTGAATTAGACTATAATAAAATTAATGTTACAATTTCTTTTAGGACGGTGTAAAAAACATAATTTTCTTTTAAAAATTTGTCGCGTTAGTATTATACATGGTCCGGCAGAGAGGTATGATATTTTTGAAAAGATTGTCTTGCGCGTTGGGGCGGACCTAATGTTTTTGAAATGGTTGATATCTACTCAAGGACAGATGTCATTTTAGTAGCAATGGAGCCTTGGTCTGTAGTACAGCGCGTGTTTGTTTACAACATCTTCATTGAAACGGGTTGTTCTGTGGTGCTCGCCGTTGGATGGGAATTTCTTACGAAGCAGTGCCTCTTTCAGTAAGTCAAACAGAGCGTGGGGGAAGTCACTTTGGTAAATTACAGTGCCGCTCACTAATAATATTCCTATGAGGGTGCAGTAAATCCATCAGAATAATCTACCCAGATATAAAAAAACAACCAACATTTATTTTAAAATAAACAATCCTGGTTGTGGTTTCTTTGAATGAGGGTTTTCTATATACTGCTATTCCATAGACTTCTTTTCCGGCGTCTCGTACCAAAACCATAAAACGTTTGTGTGACCAGACGTTCAAAGAACGTCTTTAGATTCACGCTGCACCGCTGCAGCAACTGTTGGTGTATGTTTCCGATGAGCGTTGAGAGTATGGAAAACCCACAGTGCATAGACTTTTGCCATCTTTTAGTCTGCAGAAATGCTAGTACACCGAGTTTAACAAAACAGTTCTGTTGCGTGTGCCTCTTTTAAACTTCGATATTCAGCAAAAAATAGTTTTGAACCTTCATACTACGTCTCCACACTTGGTTATTATATATGGATATCTTATGCAATCACTCCCTCTGTCTAAAAAACCAAAACCACTTTATTCACACTGCTTACAACATCACATAAATGACTCGTTATTTTTACTTCTGCGCGTTCTCGCAGCGCCATTTGGTAACATCACGTAACATTATAATGTATCTTCAGCTTCTTAACGTTTTGATAGATCGTATTTCATTTCAGACAGGATGGGGTTATCTACATTTTTAGATAACTTTGGTTATGATAAAAAAGAGCCAACTGTAACTCTAGCTTTGCATGTTTCCAGAAGTTGTGACACTTCTTGAGGCTTAACCGTTAAAATACTTTTGTAATTTTTTAAAATGAATCTCAAGTGCTCTTTTTACTATTATTACGTTGTCTAAATATACATGCTAAGCATATTCACATTTTTGCGTCTCCTATCAGCTTTTGAAGCTGTATTTAGACTTAATAATAATCGCTTTTTAGATCTAGCGTAAAAAACCACCAGATAAAGTATCTGAGATTTCGACTCTTGGTAGCAATTCTTCTTAGTTGCTGCATTTTACTGAAGGTTGTCAACGTAGAATCTTCTTAACTAGTACAGTTAGCGAGGCTCGTGGACTGCATAATGGCTTTTACTCAGTTATTAATAGTATTTTTTTGTTTTGTTATTTTAAAACATTTTAGAGATTATCAAATGGTATTAATGTTTATTGATTATCTTCTGTACTTTTTGTATAATTAAAATGCGTTGGTGATAAAATTTGAAATTACAGAATCGTACCCAGTAAGTTCTTAGAATGTTTTTTACAGAGTTATCGTTAGGTATATTTCCTGGTTATTTTTCTAGTGACGGATTTCTTTTATCAGTCGTAGTATTCCTTACTTGTTGTGTTTTTTGAGGTTTGTTGGGTTTATAGTCTCACACTATACTAAGAGGGATCACCCCACTAGTTTTTATAAATAACGCTCCACTCCAGCAGGTTCAAGAAGTTAAATACCTAGGACTACATCTGGACAGAGGATTAACGTGGAAAAATATATAATATAACGCATAAACGCATAAAACGGAAACAACTGGGCCTCAAATTCCGTAAGCACTACTGGCTGCTAGGCCGCCAGTCCAAACTATTAACAACAAACAAACTGCTAGTTTATAAAACTGTCTTTAAACCTATATGGTCTTACGGACTTCAGCTCTGGGGAACTGCCGCTTCTTCCTCGTTACAATCTATAGAAAGATTTCAAAAGAAAGTGCTTCGTGTTATATGTGATGCTCCCTAGTTTGTCAGAAACATCGACATCCTAAGTTCCATAAAAGTAAACAATCTGCTTGAAAATAGTGAACAAAGTCATAGGTTAAAACGGTTTAAACCTTTAGATTTGCCTCACAGATTTTAATGACTGTCTTTTTGCAACTTAAAACCACTGTGCCTTAGCAAGTCAAAACAGAGAGGTATTCGTTGGAATACTCTCACATGCCATTAGTCACGTCCTATTGTTATTATTCAAATGACCCTGTATTTACTTATTGTATGTTATACAGATTGTAAATAGTAATAAACTAAATTAAAAAAAAACATCATACTAATAACATGACGTCTTCTTATGGCTACATAGGTGGTCACTTCTAGAAAGTTATAATAAAAATAATCTTTATCGTTGACGTTCAGATCTCCATTTTTTAAGTTTGTTATAGTTAGATCTAGCGTTCTTTAAAAGATCTATTCTCAAAATAAACTTGTCTTAGTTGTCAACTAATATCACTTGGAATTATGGAGTATCTTCACCAATGCTGATTGCCACGACCGAAAACCTGCATGATTCTGCCCGATCACCTGGGCCAGTGTCTTTCAAAGAGCTTTTTGTTCAAGAAACCACTAAAAATGCTTATAAGTTATAATGTTTTCTGTAATAGTTTGAAGATACTTTCGAAGACCATCAATGTACAAGCTGCTTTCCGAACATACAGGTTTGACTACTGAGACTGTAATTGATGATCTATGTCCATTTCGCCTAGTTCCACGTCTCTTCCGGTTTGATGGACCTTTGGCAACGAGGTTTTTCTCCGTATATTTTTACGTAACACCCGTCTCATATAACTTCTGTTTCTTTTTTGACGTTTCCATGCTCTTCAATGATGGCGCTGTGCTTGTTATGCCACGGTTATCACGCTATTTTGGCCAATTTAACACAGCAGTTGTTGTCTTTGTGTGAAGCTTTTGGGCGCGGAGGGATATGTCAGTAGTACTAACTGAGTATTATCTGATTTCAATTACTGGAAATTCTCCAAATCACTGAACTAATTTTTTGACTTGTGCATGATGGAATTACTTGAGATATTGATTGTCACATCTTAATTTCAATCTCACCGCTAACAGCCATTAATATTTTTGTGACATATTTCTATATGACAATTGTTAAAGACATTCCTTTTTCTTCATAGGTTCATCCCTTGGTAGTCGCGCCGGTTTAAAATTGTCTAAGAGACGTATAAAGTCGATTTTCTATTTCAAACTTTATTGCCTTATCATCTTCTACCAAAAATGATCCAAAAATAAGGCCAACAAACTTATTTTGTAGTGCAGTCACTTTTAGTTGCCTGTCCAACTGTACTTCTAATTTTACTTTTCTAACGATATGATCTTCAAACATTAATTCTAAATTTCTGTTCTTCTAGCTGAAATTTATGCAATTGTTGTCTTAAATGTTTAAAGTATTTAAAGGATTCTTTCTACATTTAATTATTCTAAGTTCACTTTTATAGTTCCAATTTATTCTTCTAGTTATTATTTGGGATCCAAAATTATATTTTATGTTAAATTCCTTTGTAGCTGACATGGTAAGTATCTAATAGCCACTTTAAGGTTATTTATAAGTCCGTGAAATATTTAAAAAAATTAGTGTAAATTACAATAATATTTATACCAATAAAGAGTTACCAATTATTTTCTAAAAACTCTCTTAAGTTTCCTTGGTAGCGTTCACCATTTTTTTGACTATATTTTTTGTCATTTATAAACTTTTAGATCTTTTTGTTTATTTGCCATCGACAATTTCCTCCACAATTTTTACTTCTTAGTTGTTTTAGATTTGGTTTCACCTATCCACGATGTTATCTGTTTTGTATATTTATCTTAATTTTAATTATGTCTGTTATTGTTTTGCTACTAACAACAGTATTTTTTGAACTTATACCATACTTGTTCAAAGTTTTTCTTGATAGCTTCTTTTTCTTAGTTTTCTAGTAATATGTTATGTTCTTTGGTACTTCATATTCCTTAATTTGAGTGCTGTTATTTTCGTTTGTCCTCTTTTCTAACTCACACTGGAACATTCTGGTCTCCAGCTTTATTTTTGATACTGCTAGAAAATGGTTACTCCCTATTTTTGATTATCTTCTTACTCGTATCCTTCAAAAGTTTTATTGTAATTTGTTAGAAAAATTATTTCTAATAATTATGTGTACTACTTTATGATTCAATATTACATTGGCAATTACTGAAGTGTTTTCAACGCCGAAATCTAAAAACGTTATCTTGTTTCATTTAATTTCCATTTTTTTTCTTTCTCTATCACATTTCCATATTTTCTGCTGTTGGTGTCCCCTCTTTTATTAAAATTCCTTAAAAGTATACCAAATTCTTCATTTGTATGCCAAACGTCCTGCAATTTGTCATAAAACTTTTCTTTAATTATTTTTCTGTTATCATATTAGATGCACTGATTCTATTTTACCTACCCTTAACTAACTCTACTTTTACTAAATTTTCCAACCTTTAATGACAACTGACAACTTTATTCTCTCCTCTTCTTCTAGTGCAGTTTGTTTAATGTACGTTCATCCTTTAGTCGTATGCAACCTTCTTTTCCTTTGTCAGTGCAAACTAATTTTTTCTGTTGTACCGACTGCCTATTTAGTTTATTGAATCTGGGTGTTCGATCATCGTTAGGCTTTCTCTACTTTTATCAAACGGTTTAAAGTGTAGATCTATTCTTAACCTTTTATATCTTATATAAATTTTCTTTCCATTATTTTTCCTTTCTTGCCACTCTTCTAATGACAATTTGTATTTTCTGTTCATCAATGGTTAAGTCGCTGTTTAAATAAAGTTATTGGCGTAATAATTTCGACTTTTGTTTTAAAATCTGTTTTTATTAAAACCCCTAAACTTCGCTATGATTGGCTTTAGCTTTTGTCTTTTCAGTTTATATCCTTATATATCAGAACATACTTCTGTCTCTTTCCACAAGAAATTTTCCATAAGTATCTTATTAGTAGGTTACTTTTTTAATTGTCTCTTATCCAGTCTTTCTTTCAGTTCTCTAGTTCTTTCATTTTCTTCTCATCTAAATATGTTTTTTAAATAAAATCTTTAATTTGCTTAAATCTTATCCATAATTCTTCATTTGATATATTATTACTTTTATAGTTTTTCACAAGCTTTGCACATCTTTCTTAATTTCTTTTAACTGTGAGTACGCTGTTCAAAAATTTTTTAGTTCTATCCGTATTTGTGAACGATTCACTTCTTTAGTGAGGTGAAGATCTCGGCATTAAATTACTTATTTTAAATTTTTTTTAGCGTCTACTGCTCTTTATACTTATTTGTTTATTTGTAAGCAAATCAATCCCCAAGTGGAGTCTACTGCAGCGGCATGTCCAGGAGCTTACGCTTTAATTGCATAGTTCTCGTTCATATCGCGGAGGCTAAAAGCTTGATTAGCGCGGTCGCGTCAACGTTATCATTAAATCCAGATCTTGCAGTTTCCACCTTAGACTTTTAGTGTAAAACCTATTAATTGCCTACATAAGCTTCTAATGACACAATCTTTGTACAACACTTATACTTTATTACCTCTAGTACTTTAACTACTAGATTATTCCAGGCCTGCAATAATCTGGTATAGCAATATTCGCGTTACCACTAACTTGTTTGTGTAAAACACTACAGGAAACAGAGCTGCTGTAGGAATAATTTGTAGAAGAAAGCACAAGACAGATATGTTCTTGAAAATATTTCATATTACGATGCTTGTAAAAGTTTTAGGGTCAAATTAAACATTAAAAGAACAAACTATTTCTATTTTAGAAATGCACTAGTTATGTAGTGCGGAAACTTTTCAATTGTCCTGGAATGTGTGTCTGTTAAAATAACGGATAAGAATATATATAATGCATAAATAAGTAAGCAATATAAATACCTACTTTGTAATATTGATTGAAAACAATGTAAATTCATATCATGTACTCGACAAAGAATTAAAGTATGGAATCAAAAAAATTTCCCCAGATTGATTTAATTGCACAGTAGGCTTGCGTCCTTAGTAACCCCCGTAATCGGTTAGTTAGTAAACAACCGATATGTAAAACTTCATTTTTATTTGTGATATTTAAGTGACAGCACTAAATCTAAATTACCATGTGTACAATCTTCAGGCAGGCAGTGCGAACATTCGCTTCGAAGGGATGCAAGCCCGTCAAGAAGGCGTGCGATGAGGCCAGCGCAAGGGCAAAAATGAACCGTCCGTCTTCGGGCTGCATAGTGGGCCCTTCTGGAGTCTACCCCGCTGTGGAAGGTATTAATGTGGCGTGACATAGTCGGGTCGCGTTGTAACAGAATTGTTTAGGAGGGTACAAGCTGTGGCGAAACATGTCGCTGTTCGTGTGCATTCCCATTATTTTGGTGTGTGCTGTCAACTTATACAACAACTACGAGGAGCACGAAAGGCCCCCGTTCGTTAAGTACGAATACATGAGGATACGGCACAAAAAGTTTCCTTGGTGTGGGGGGACAGACAGGAGCTTCTTCCACAATCCGCGACTAAACGCACTGCCTGATGGATACGAAGACATCGATGAAGATGAGTAAAACTGGCGGATTTTCGATAAATTCCCATAAAATAAATGATTGACATTTAAAATAGTGTGTCTATAGTTTTTAACAAACTTTAGAAATATTAGTTATCCCCTTTATACCATGTAACAGCAACTAGGATCTTAAAGCTATTATATTAAAATACGTAGTAAAGTTCAAAAGTTGTCGTTCAGTTTTTGAATTTCAAATTAAAAGGGGGTTTATTAAAAGTGCCTTTATTAATATAAATCATGAAACTTAGTTTGGTACAAAATCTATTTATCAATCATACTCACTTAGCTAATACGTATAAGGAATTCTCTCAGAAAGTTAGCAAATATTTTTCAAAACAGACGGGGAACGAGATTAGCTATGCCAACGAGATTACGCACAAATCATTTTCAATAAAAAATAAAAAGCTGTAAGACAGCATGAAGCTTCTCATAAACGTTTTTATTTGGATTCTAAAGAAGTCATTTTTGAAAAATTTGCATTTCAAGATAAAAATTACGTTTTAATTGCTGACCTGATTAATTACAAAATTTCTTTAAGGTGGTAAGTATAAGGGCGAATCAAATATAAAACGCAGCTTGAGGTAAACCGAAGAGGTGTAGATTTCTTCCTTATAGAGCACCTCACGTTACTGCTTTTTAAATCAGTATTATAATGTCTAGCAAGAGATTATTAAATTTTTCAAGATGGTGGAAGTTAAATTGTCGGGAATTCCGAAAAGACTTAAGACGCAGTTAAATACCAAAATTTGTAAAGTTACCGACGAAATTGGGCCACAATTATATGGAAAAGTGATCGAGAATTTTGTCGAAAGCGAATGACACCTGTAAAGACTTTCTTTTAATGGAGAAAATTGGCTACCTTATTAGTCATAGTATTTTTACTCTGGATCGATGTTGTTATAAATTATTAGCTTCTGTCGTTCTCCTCACATTCTTTAATTCTCCATTACAAAAATTAAATTTTTAGCAAATTAACTCAGGCATTATCAATTTTTTAATTTTGAAAAATAATTGAATTTGAAATACTTGTTAATTAAAAATTCATATGTTCAAGATTAGTGTTGTAATAATTCCAATGGCCAATGGATTTCAATATTTCAAATATAATATTGTTTTGAAAAAGTCGATAATTTTATGAATTAAATCACATCTAAAAAAGAGAAAGTTTTTCGAAGTATACCAACTGGAGCAGCATTAAGACAACATTTTTAAATACTTATTCCAATTACTGCAACGAGTATATAACTATTTAAATAACCACACGAATTACAAGACTCGAAAAACTTTATTTTAAAATAATCTTTATCGGTAATGCAAGTGATGAATTGATTGATGATGATGTGCCTAAACCTCGGATGATTAAAATAAGACTTTCAAAGTTTAAAAGATATTTGAAGATGAAGAACTGTGCTAGTTTCTAATCTTTCTTTGTCTTTTCAAGAGATTCACTTGATTAAAAGGTTAATAAATTAAAATATCTAATTTAACTTGCCTGTTATGGTCACTAGTAATATAAGTATTTTTTTTATATAAAAAGGTTCTTTCCAAATCATGCGCGTTGAAAAATAGGACCTGGATGCAGTATTTCAATAAAATTGTTGTAGTTTCTACTTCTAAATACAATTTAAAATTCACAGACGAATTCGTTGCGAACCTTTTACTAGAGAGAACGTACGTTTACAAGTAACTTGATCGTATTGAACAAAAGTTTAGATTGTTTTAAAAATTAGATTTAGTCTGTTACAATGCAACATTTTTATCTTACCGGAATAGGTATGGTGAGTTAAAAAAGATTTTTGGAAGCTGTCCGATCGAATATATTACATACAGTTATATCAGACAAAACTTAAAACAAATGTTTACGTGTAACTAATATGAATAGGTAAACAGAATGTTAATTTTAATTATTTTTTTTAAATGGCTGTAAGCAACCAAATTTTTACTGGACATACTTGGTATCCTGTCATAAAGAGTTTACACTGACTGCTATATAAAGGTCGTGCGTTTAAGAAGCTTACGATTAGTAAATGATATCAGAAAATAGACAAACTGCCTTTACTGGCTTTCTAAATATTTACCATCTTTCACAAGACACTTTTTTACAACGTTGACAAAGCTTATATACGAAGGTAAGGTAAAAAGTTCTCGGCCTGACACAGAGATGGTGCTGCAAACGGCAAACAATTATGCTTCCTGCTTGGGTGCATGTGTCATTAGTTCGTATGACTAGTTTCAACTTGTTGGCTCAAGTAGTTTGTTTACACGAATTTTTTCAGTAGACATGTTGCATGTTTTTTGTTAAAATGGATAAACGTGAATATCGTGAGGTTATAAAATTCTTCGTTTTGGATGGATTAACCCCTAAGGAAATTCATCCGAAGTTGACAAAAGTTTACGGGGACTCTGCTCCTTCCATGTCAACTGTTAAAAAGTGGGCAGCTGAATTTAAACGTGGTCGCACATCCCTCGAAGATGACCCACGTGAAGGACGGCCAAAAACCGCAACCACACCGGAAACCATCGAAAAAGTGCATGATATCGTTTTGGACGATAGGCGAGTGAAGGTGAGTGAGATAGCTGAGGCTGTGGGGATATCGGAAGAAAGGGTGCGAAACATCTTGCACAAAGAATTAGGGATGCGAAAGCTCTGCGCAAGATGGGTGCCGCATTTGCTGAATGCCGATCAAAAGCAAATGCGTAAACGATTTTCGCAGCAATCTTTGGACCGATTCAACACGGATCCGACCGATTTTGTGCGGAGATTTGTCACTATGGATGAGACATGGGTCCACCACTGCACGCCAGACCAAGCAGTGGGTGGAAGCCGGTGGTTCAGCGCCAAAGAAAGCGAAGTCGATCTCATGTGCCAGAATCCTGTTAATTGATTATCTTGTAAAAGACAAAACAATTAGAGGCGAATATTACTCCAACCTTCTTGACTAGCTGGATGCCAAAATTCGCGAGAAGAGACCTGACTTGAAGAAGAAAAAATCATCTTTCACCAGGACAACGCACCTGCGTTGGCAATGGGAAAACTGCGGGATTTGGAGTATAATTTTCTCGGCCATCCCCCCTATTCTCCTGATTTGGCACCCTCAGACTTCCATACGTTCCCCAATTAAAAAAAATTTGTTTCTGGGAAGCGCTTCGCATACAATGAAGAAGTTGATGAATATTTTCACAACCTTCCAGATTCTCACTTCCGAGAAGGAATACTGATGTTGGAGAGGCGCTGGATCAAGTGTGTTGAAGTCAAAGAAGATTATGTAAAAAAATAAAATTAATTGAAAGTCGCAGTCTTTTATTGTCAGACCGAGAACTTCACCTTATCCTCGTAAACTGTTAGAAAATGTATCTTTAGAAAATGATCACAAAACCACTGTTACACGTTTTCGGATTGCCGCTTGAAATCCAGTTCAAACTGGTAGTACCAGTCTTACTGATTGTGATGATTGTTCCTGAAAAGGCTAAATCTTGGTCATACAACGTAATAAAATTTTGAGAGGTTTCCATCCGTTTTAGTCCGGTTGACACCTTGTGCGACACAAGCCTGGAACAGATATTTTTTATGGTGGTTATATCTGGAGTTGACTGGATTTGCTACTTTGTTGCATTTTGTTGGTTCGTTTCTGGTGGCGCTTCCTGTAAAGTGTACAACCCGTGTAATTTGCAGTTTCTTGTTGTTTTTTTTTTTACAAAATTTGGTATTGTATTGTCCTCTGCATTTAACGAAGTTGTCTGGTTTTAGAACAGTGTGCCTTACTATAACCATAAGATTGACATGGTGTGCATTGAATAATAAAGTTTCTTCCCCTAGGAGCTTCTATCGCTATTTTTTATTTATTTTTCTGTATTTACAACTACGAAAAATAATTATAGATGTTAATTTATGTTTAATATTAGTCGTATTGTGAAATTTATGGCCTTTTTTTCCAGTTCGTTTTAAATGTTTATTACAAATATAGAATGGCGAAGATGTCTTATTACCACTCTATAGGCATATTCTGCTTCATTTGATACTTATGGTGAACGATACTTTCTTATTTTATGTATCTTACCAACTTTCGTTGTGTATCTATTGTGTGTACTGTAAATTTAACAGTGTCATTTGGTAAGATTTTAGTGTAGAGGGTTTTTTCCTCAACTACTTGGGAAACGTTATCGACCATATCTTTAAAAGTTTTGACTCCATATATAAATAGTAGAGAGTGTTTTGATAGTTTTTGGTGTTTATTTGATTAGGTTACTCCAGGATTTTTATTTTGTGTTTCTTCATCGTCAATCTCTTGATTCAACATTTATGTTAACTGGAGGCCTAATTCTAAGTTTTAAATTAGTAAAATTTAAAATTTTCTCTAGTGTGGAAGGGTTATTGAAGTTATGATAAACTTGTTTGGGGGGCGGGGGCATTAAGAGTAATTATGATAGAAAGAGTATTTGATTTTGTGAAAAGTTTAGGACAATAGTACTTGGTTATTCTGTGGGTTGTCGAGTAAGTATTCTAAAAGCAAATAGGGGGCTGTTGGGGCTTGGGAACATATTTCCGGATGTTGTTAGTAAGAAACCTGTTGTTTATCTGGAATTTTATCTGCCGACCCCTGGTCTGATAAGACACAATTTATAGTACGCTCAATTGTGGCAGCGTGCATTCTCCTTGACGGTTTGCTTCGAACTCGGTCAGTATTTAATAATATTTCTTAACTCTACAATTAATGCACAAGGTGATTCAAAAAGGTGGATTATATTTTGTATGGCTGTTTTAAACTATATAATAGCCTACATAATATTTGAAACGGAAGATTTTTTGTCTGGCTCTTTTAATTTTTAGTGACAAAGTGAATGGTAAATCAACACAATAAGCGCATATGAGTACTACAAAATGTATTTACTAAAAGTATCTATATCGGGATGCAAAACTAATTGCCCTAAATGAATAAAGTAAAATACCTTATTTTCCAACAGAACGAAGCTTCACCTTATTATCTCTAATACTAGCCCTCAAGACCTACTAATTTTCTGCCTTTTGAATTTTTACTTACTATCAACTTTAAACGGCCTTAAAGAACTATATCACAACTATGATGAACAAAATATTTTTGTTCGGGTGTAAAATAAACTTAATTGTCATCCAATAATACTATAATATAATATAGTGTAGCCGGAACTTTATCGTAGGTTTAATAAAATGTGATTTACATTCTATTTGTTACTAACCCTAATTGAATCCAACACTTTCAATCACATTATATCTAATAATTCATAATAATAAATACATCTATGACTGCAGTTAGCGAATGTACCTTAGTATAATAAGAAGCGATTGGCCAATTCATTTCCTTTAGTATTTGCTGTGATAATTCTGTACGGCATTTTGCGAACGGCTATTCGATTGTTAGCAGAGAGGAATTGATTCATATCGGCAAACCTTTTCTTAGAGACAGCGCCAGTTTATCGTCGAAAGTTTTTATTTGATTTCGTTTCCTTCTATATGATTAGCTTTTAATAATAGCATTAATTTTCTGGAAAAGAATTGAGGATAATATCCGTAATAAGTATAACTTTTATTTAGAGTCGCCGCAAACACCTAAGAATTTCAAAACTTTTAGGGCTAACTCTGTTAACTGTTTCAATAAAGTAAGCAAGAAAAATTACTTTTAGTTTGTAAAATGTATTGACAAAAAATACATCCAACAAAACTGAATATTAAATGATTATTTAGCTAATTAAAGAAATATCCCAAGTAAAATAATATACTACAACAATAAATTGCAAAATAAATTCTACTAGATTTTAATGAAATTTGTTTACATTGACATTCATTTAAAAAATATCTCCTTTAACTAGTTGTTTAAAAAGTTAATTAAATCCTTCTAGAAAAACGAAGATTTGTGTCGATGCCCAGATCAAACGTAATTTTTCATATTTTATCAGATATTTCGTCATAAACCAATAAAAAAGTTCTTTTTATTTAAAATTTAAATCTAGTATTAAATTTTTTCCGCCCTTTACTTAAAATATGCTTTTAAAGTAAATTTAATTTGGGAAAGAGTCATTAGAGAACGGCCCAAGAAATTCACATTTATTTTCCTCATGCACATATTTTAATGGCATCTTTTAATATAATATATAATGCATCTTCTACATTATCAGGTAGTTTCACATAAAGTGTTTGACATCATACAAAATGATCATCACTGATAGAATGTTTATTGTCAAGGCTCAGGTAGTTCCATTTCATTATTATTGTCAAGGAAGTCTTCGAAAATTGAAATTCTCGTTTAGCATAGTTTTTTTTTCATATTATTACACGTTACAAAATGATAAAAAATTCTGGGCGAAAGGTTAGGTGAATAGAGTGACCCAACCGCATTAATTTTCACATTGGTCCTGAGGTTTTGCTGTGTTTTGAACAAGTCCGCGTTTATTGACCAGCGATGACTTTTTCAATCTTCAATTTTCTATAATACTAGTCTGCTATGATTGTTTTATTGGATTGCAAGAAGGAATAGTAAGGGGATGGGTCGCATTTTTCGGTTCAAAAATATTCATTATTATTCTTGAGTAGCAATGAAGGAGTCTTTGCATCTTGTTGAGTTCTGTCAATTCAAGTGAAACCTATCTGTAAATTTTTTAGCTTTTTTAATATCATGAATACAGCGACTTTTGTGCATTAGATACGCTGCAACTCTCCGTAATCCATCACATAATAATCCATGAATTTTGTCCGACTTCTTAACGTAATTTGTCTTCATCAATGTTAGGAGTCGGTCGTTTGTGAGCTTTATTTTACAATTTAAAATTTTGTCCCTTACAATTTTAATATTAACCTTGCACGCTTAGTTAGTTTCAAATATCTTTGCTTAAGGATTTATTAATTCCTCTTGCCGTTGCAGATAAATTTAATTCTTTTTTGAATAAAAAAAGGAAAAATACTTAAGTTAAATGTAAGTTTTAAGAGCAAGTACGTATCATAATTAACCCAAAATAGTATGTGTTCCGATAAACAACGTGTGGGCGCTGACAGAAAATGACCTTTGTTCCCAGTCTTGCATCTGCTGAACACAATTACCACAAATGGAAATTTTATAAATACAATTCACACAACTTCTAGATGCAAACCCAAATGCAGCAAATTAAACCCAAACAAATTATAACTTGCATTGCATTACCGTGATTTACATAATTGCACTAGAGGCAATATTTTCTCAACTACTAACCTAAATGAAGCAGAAATGGCCCTGAGTAAGAAGTTCCAATGAAATTAAAATATTTAAATATTGGCTTAACTCACCAATAGCCACTTAATATCAATTTTCAACCCTTGCAAATAACCAAAACGAAGATCAAGTATTAATTAAAGTGATAGACAGTACAAGAAAAAAGAAGGGACATTTCAAAAACTGCTACTTCTTTTTGTAGCTGAAGTTAAATTGTAGAATCAATAATTGAATATTGAATAAATCTCTAAAAATTGATATAATATTAAAACACTTGCTAACTCCAAAAACCACAAAACAAAATTCACCTAACGAAAAAGCTACAACTGAAGAAAGTATATAATTAATACGTATCAGATTAAGCATAAACGTACTGAGAAATAAGCACCTGAATACAGACACAAAAGAAATAGCACAAGATTTGAAGGAACTAGAACATACTATGTTAGACATATGTAATATAAGGCAAGGAAAAATAAAAGAGTTCTTTCACTATTCTTCTTAGAATTAGAACTTGACAATTATTAAGGCACGGACTACCTCATTCATTAAAAAGTAAATCTTGAACCACCACATCAGAAATGCAAAATACCACAATGCATTAAATGTCACACGTATTGACATACTAAAACATTTTGTTATAGAGGCTCGCGTTGACAAATTTCATGCTTAAAACGAGAAAAAAGTAAAAATGTAAAAGGTATTCTTTATGAAAGGAATCATCTCGTTAATTACATGAGGTACATTATATACAAAGAACTAAAAAAGAAAAAATCCTTTGGTTTAGAAAAAAAGGTGGTCGATAACAAGCCTCAATTGCTATAAATGTTATCATCAGGACTTCTACTGGAAGGTACGTCTTATGGTCAATTGCCAAGAGATAAATCTCAGAATACACAACACGTTTACAACTTATATCACATCGGGATGATCCGACATTCAAATGACATAATCCAACAGATGATGAAAGAACAAATGAGCACCTTGCTAAGTTTATTAACAGTATTAGTTCGCAATAAGTATAATGGATCAGTTTCTCAAATTTGCTTTATGAAATTCCATTTTATCAACAAACGTTATTTTAGAATACCTAAAAAGCGACTAGTATTTTAGTGGAAAACTACCAAGGTAAATAAAAACATAAGAGCAATTTGAGCAGTGCTACAGATTCCCCAGAAAAAATTGAAACGATGACTAAAACGTCAAACATACAACAGGATTCAAAGCTAATTACAATTATAGATGACACTTTTTATTATCCGTGTATGGGAGAGCGAACTTACTGGTCAAGTGATAGAAATAAAATCAATTTCTGTGGCCAGAAGGTTTCCCAGACATGTCTTAAAGCGAAATCGTGCTTGAATTTTTCATCCGATCGTTCTCCAGTTATAATTACGTTTGGCAAAGATCTCCACTCAGCAAGAAGAAAGTAAATTAGAATGTTTTCGGAAACTCGTTAATGCATCGATATCATTAAATATCTGCCAAAAACTGAAGAAGATATAAATAAAGCGGTTAAACTTTTTAATAAGGTGGTACAAGGCGCATGAAAAGCTACTACAGAAAAGAACGAGAATGGTGTAAAACCATAAATGAAACTTTCGACAGCGGTGTGGCGAATTAGCGAGAGGTGAAATAAACGCATGTACAAAACTCTGGTGTTTCATGAGTTCGCTCCGAGATTTTTTGCAAAGAGCCTTATCATCTCTTCATAAACGTGTACTCAAAAAATTATGAAGTTCTGAGAACTCGCTGATGTCAAAACTCTGATGTTTCATGGGTTCGCTCCGAGATTTTTTGCAAAAAAACTTATTATCCCTTCATAAACGCGTACACAAAAAATTATGACCTCACCGTTGACCCCTTGACCTTCGGCCGATTTGGTTGAAATTCAATAGCGAAGAAGGTATTGACCTAAGCTATATGTATGCTAAGTTTGAAGTGAATCCGATGATTATAACGGAAGTTATCGTGTTTCCAGGCAGACACACAGACAGACAGACAGACACCATGTTAAAATCATTAACTTTCGCCTATAGCGTTCCGCTGTCGAAAGTTAATAATTATAATGATTATGAAAACTGATGAAAACTACCAGAGCTTCAGTAAGTTAAAGAACCAGGTTATCCAAATTATTTAGCAAGTCTGTTAACTGCAAGATTAACGAAAGTAACTAAACGTATTAAGCAATTTCAACAAGTTATTCCACTCATATAGCTTGCAAAAAGATAATAGTCAGATAATGACTATCAAAAAATGTTTGGCAATTAGCAACTCGATGACATATTTTAGCCTTATTCAAGAAAAATATTTATCAAATACTGGAAAGTTTACTTTAAAGCTACCCGATTGACAAGTTTAAAGTGTAAGAAATAAGCTCAATGGTCATTACTGATATGAATCTTAAAAAGACGTCTGAAGTTGATTGAATTACAGTAAAGAAGTTAAAGTAACATTCTGATAAAGGTGTGACGTTTATTACTGTCTTGCTCAACGTCCTACAAATACTTTTCCCCGTTAGTGAAAAGTATCTTGCATTGTAATCTTCTTCAAACCTGCAGTAAAATTGACCTCATATTTATTAGTTTATTGCCCACATTCCCACATTATTAAATTTGTTATTTTATAGTCATATTAAAGGCAGTGTGGACGAACGGAGTCTAATTAAGTAGATAGAGAACCACTCTAACTTAGCAATCTTGCAAAGTTTTAAATCGGGAATTATAAGAATTATTACAAGGGCTATATCGTACACTTAAAAACATGTAATTCCCCACGACTTGCAAATAATCACAAACTACAATACAAAATACAACGACAGATTAAGTATTTATCTAAAAATACTAGTTGTGAATTTACTATCTATATAATAAAAGTGGAGTACACAGATAGTGGAAGAAATAAATTATAACTTATAATAGCAAGAGTTTGTATGTTAGTAAATGTAGAGCAAAGCACACCATCTATTGTGGCGTATGTGTATCTACCGTTAAGCAAATTCTTGTATATTTCAATTGGCTGTTTGTATTTTTATAACGTAATATTAATAATAAAGAACAGGCTAAAAGGGAGCCAATTTTTGTCGATGAAATTTGAAAGAAATTTGAATGCTGATTACAAATATGTAACAGTTATTTCGTTGCGATGTCGAAAAATTAATTTTTCCGAGATTTTTAAATTATAATGAGCACCTATGGATGATATATTGTGCTTAATATAAAGGATTTAGTTATAATTATTTTCATGCTCTTTAGAAATGTAAAGGAGCAGTGTTAAATAAATATAATTAAAATTTAAATTAATGAATGTTTAGTAACATTATAAACTGTTATTTTACCAAGCAATGCCGATATGCTCCATATAACACAATACATACAGTACGCAATTCAACTCCACTGAACATTGCGAAAATGTCTACATTTAGGACTGTAACGCGGTGTTTATTCGCGCAAAGACAACCTGAAAACTCTAAAGCCATGTTTCTGCTTTATTCAATTACCGGCTGAACGCGAGCTAACTTTGGCCGGTCATACATCGCGCATGAAATGGTTAATGGACTGCTTATTTACTCACCCTGCGGTTATACCAAACAAGAGCAACGCGGTACAGCTTACAGCGGACTTAGAATTAATTATTTCTGTACACAGGTCTAGACCGAAGTACTCATAATTCGGCGCCCTAATGCAACGTAGACATTACGCTGTATCAAATCCCTATTCTTTTAAAAATAGAAATATTAAAATTAAACAATAAAAATAAACAACAGTTGTATATATTGTAATAAGAGGTGTGTCCAAAAAGCTCGCTGAAAGATATAAAACAATAAACAAAACAAGAACGGTGTAATACCGTAAAGGAAACTTTCTACAGCGGTGCGAAATCGTAACGGTTACTTCCGGTTGCCGTTAACCGATTTGGCCGAAAATTAATCCCATGGAAGGTACTGACCTAAGATGTGTGTATACCAAGTTTGAAGTGAATCCGTTGAATAGAACGGAAGTTATAGTGTCTCCATACTCACAGACAGACAGACAGGATGATAATCTCATTAACTTTCTACTATAAGCTTCGCTGTAGAAAGTTAATAAAAGATTCAAATACATTACTTTTATTGGCTTTCCAAATTGGGGGCATCCTCCACAACACACAAACGTTTTTGACGTTTTCATGACCTAGATCAGAGATGATCGAGAACAGATATGCCGCTCTGATCCAAGAATTGGCACACAGAGATCGCACAGTGCGCAGCCGCGTTTTTGAACAGCGATGTTCATTATTTAGTCCTTAGAGTAAGTAAAATTATAGAGAAAACAAGTTTTGCAGTCACAATTTGTGCCAGTCACATAGCCGCTTGCCTATGTAATTTAAAGTTTTACATAGATTTTAATAATGATCAACATTGTCCAGGTCTTGGATTTTGAGTCACAAAAGAAATGGTGAATGTCTTTTCATGAAGTTCTGATCGAACTAGTAGTACCAGGTTTCAGGAAGAATAGATATTGGTCACACATGATAATAAACTTTTTACTTTTTGTTCCCCTGTTAGCTTTTGTGACCTACCCACCGTGTCTTTACTAATGTTCAGTTACTCTGTAGAGTCAGTTTTTGGTCTCGTGACAATAATGGTTAAACGTGGTTCATCCCTAGCCGTTTCCTTCCTGTCGCAAAAACAATTGAACTAGCCGTAAACACATTTCCTAGGTTTCCATTATAGCAGAACTTTCTGTTCACACGTTGCTTCATTGCCTTGTAGCCCTACCATTCACACTGACTACGTTTGAATGTCCGCAGAGGACATTCTTATGGTCCCATATAATCCACATATAACCACCTGGTCTGTGTTACCATTGAGATAACATTTTTAAATACGATCGTATATTTAAATTTTTACATTTGTAGGTACTTCTGTACCGTTTTATAATGTGATAAAAAGTAGTTAACAATGTATTAGACAAACCTAATTATCATTTCCCATCCGAAGGAGGAGAAAGTAGAAATGTTAATTGTTATATCTGTAACTGACAAACGGTCAAAGATTGTTTCAGATTTTAAGTCAACATTCTTCAAATATGAGATGCAAGTAGTTCTGAGCAACTTGCGCTAAAATATGTTTCTGTGCATGTCTAAGAATTAGCTGACCGATACAGTATGTTTCTAGCAATCCAGACACTAATTTAAGATCAGTGTAATCTTCTTTTTGGAATTTGCAGTGGTCGATCCCTTAGTTACAAAACATTTATTATACATAAGTTAATCAAATACAAACAGAATTTATTTTTTTAAACTTATTGGGATATCATAAAAACACAAAAACTACGAAGTTATCTTTTACGTAATACCCTGACTTAAAAACACATTTTCCCTATGGATAGGTAGTTTTTTGATCCCTCTATTGTAAAATATAGGTGGTTGCGATATTATTCAATCATGTACGAATATTTAGACAGCAACATCGTCCTCAAAATGCTTTTTTTATTGATCCAAACAAATGATAATATGATAATATTGATAATATGTTCGAACTGTGAAAGAGTGCTCTAATATAGTCAGGTTCAATTTTTAACGAGTTTGAGCAGTTATACAGGATTGAAAGAAGAACCCATCTTCTCTAAATCCAAGATCATCCGTAATGATTTTTTGAGCACTATCGTAACTTATTTTGACCTTTTATCAGTAGTTAATCGGTGGTCATCCTTGAAAGGTGGAAAATAACGCAAAACGTGATTGGCCTTTATTTTTAACTGCTTCTCGCCTTCCAAACATTATTTATGCCACTTATGTATTTGAACCTTTTTAAGTGTGTTGTTTTAAAACTTACCCTTAAGTCTTTATAAAATTTTAGGCGGTTTTGCGAAATTTGATAATAATCTGTTGCGCGACAGATGACTGTATCATTTGATCTGTACATCGTAATCACCATCATCATCAACAGCTATATCAGCCATCGTCAGATGTAAGCCTCCCTTTAGGGGATATGTTAGTCATTACTCACGACGCTGGCCAGGCGGGTTGGTGAGGCTGAGTTGGATCAAGGAAGGATTTATTTGTATTGGATGGAATGGGGATTACGACGTGAATTTTTCTCAATATTTGGGAGTGAGGGCAATTCAAGGATCGCGTGGGCAGGTTACTTCCCTGAAGTAGACCTATCCTCTGTCAGGATCACAGAGGAGTGTCT
The DNA here is from genome assembly GCA_036346155.1 of Sinelater perroti. Taxonomy (NCBI): domain Eukaryota; kingdom Metazoa; phylum Arthropoda; class Insecta; order Coleoptera; family Elateridae; genus Sinelater; species Sinelater perroti. The sequence goes on from JARFIY010000201.1 coordinate 2,487,588, forward strand.
ACCCGTTACCCTAGACATCTTAATACTGTCTTAAAAATCTATAGATACCCTACGCTCTGTTCACCACATGGTGCGTAAAAAATAGTTTATATTTGGTTCACTCGTGTACTATTAGACCAATACATATTAACGTGTTACTCTAATGTAAATAAAATTTCTTAACATATTGGTTTTCTTTTTGTTATTTATCTATTATTAGTTCTTCAAGCATTTCCAATAACCTACTATATTTTCATTGTTTTGTCCCTTAAATGTTGCATTATGCTTTGGTCCAACTCGTTTATACTGGGTGCGAGAAAATAAACGCAAAATTTAATTTTGGCGCTATTTGTAGGATTTTTTGATTATGTGTTTTTATTAATAAGTATAGGATATTTTGTGTTTCAGAAATTTTATAAATAAAACTAGTCTTCTAAGATATTCTACACCATCGAATAATGTATGTTTATCGAGGTCTACTATCAAATTAGCAAATCTGTTGCGGCGATAGTAAGGAAATTTTAAGGCCAATTCGATAACAAGTGTACTTTAAATTCGTTAACAGTTCGCTAAATACTTTTTTTGAAAAATAAAAATTTTTATTTTGAAAAAGTGGTTGATGAGAACGAGTGGAAGACAGGACAACTGGTCACTGTAATCACTCCAAAGGCCATTGTGGCAGCACAAAAGTCTCTATAAAAATAGCTCATTAATTTCTCCAGAAAAGAAGGAGTTCGTCTCAATATGAGTGATTGGTCAGTGAGGAAGATTCTGAAAGTGTATTTGAAAATGTTTCTCTATAAGATCCAAGTGCAACAGCAAGTTAAATTTTGTCATTGAAATGTTGGGGAAATTCCGAAAGAAAGTAATCAATTTGAAATACCTTCATTTTAGTGATTAGGTCATTCTCCCTAGTAGGATAAAGAAAATTCTTGTCTGACTAAGTTAGAAGACTCCACCCAAGAACAGTCAGTACGTGGTGCTCAATCACCTACAAAAGCATCATTGAGCCCTTCTTCCTCTCAAAATATGTGGATAAAACTATTATTGGGAAGAAATTTTGAATACATTTTTTTCTGCAATTCGACGCTAGACAATGATTGCGGTCTACTGCTTTCTAGCAAGAAAGAGCAGCATCTCATCGCACTGTAAACAATTTCGAATTGATTTCCAATGTGAAATTGAAGACGGGATTTTTTGATAGGATGTCCCCAAGTAGGTACAAGGTAACACTAACTGACCGAGTAATTCATTCGATCTCAACTTTTTTTTCTTTGGGGTGATTTGAAAGATCCAGTATATCAAACCTTCATCATTAGCATCGAAAAACTCAAAAATCGGATCACATGTGAAATCTAAAGTATCTCAAACAATGTTCAGCATAAGTTTATGCCTTTGATACTCGACTGCAGCATGTGATTACTAGTGAAGGTGTCCACTTCGAAAACCTTGTTCATTAAATGTGGTAATACCCAAGAATAAAGTTATTGTGACTAATATTTTTTTATAATTAATGTTTCAAAAATTGTACTTATTATTGAGAAATTAGTATCTTAATAGCATTGTTTTGGATTTTACGTTGCATGCCGTTCAATTTTTCATGATCTTTCGTATTGTAAATTCAGATACTTCTATAAATGAAAGATCAGGACAAACTAGACCCATGTAGCTATTTCATGTGAAACAAACTAGTGTATAAATATATGACACAACTAAAAATGATACCAAATATAAGAAACTAACAATTATGGAAAGTGTATATATGCTCTATAGAAATTTTATTGTAAAATATGGCGTTCTTTGACAGAAATGTTGTACGGCATCAGATCTGCCATATTCTCTATAAGAGTATTGAGCTGTTTATGAAGAACATAGATCAGTTATTGCAGTATTGCTCTATATATTTCTTGAAGAAAACTATAGCTGCTATCCTGTACTACGTCTTCCAATGAATGTTTTCTGTTTCTAGGGATTAATTTTCAAGATCCGTTTGACGAACATATACATTATCGTTTATAAACAGAATAATAGATCCCACTTATTGTTAAATAATCACATTCCGGCATATTCATCCAGTGATAGTACTTTTCAAAGACACGGGAAGATGTACGATATTTCAACATAATGCCAGCTCACAATCAAAATGATTTTCTTAATTATATAGACTTTGACGTGTTCGGCTACTGATTACCGGTCCAACCATCTCCTTTCGTGTTATATCGGCAATGAAACATGAATCACCTTACAGACCTACGGATACACAGACCATGTTTTCTCAGTCAATGAGTGGCAGTTTTTTTTAAAGTTTGACTGAAGCCGTTGCAAGATTTCTACTACGGTTCTTTGCTGTAGTGTGCGATCTTCTTCTAGTACTTAATTACAGCGGTTTGCACTGGCCTGTATTTTACTATTGCCATTATACCGACATATTACTTTTTAGATCCTTTGTCATAATCTTATTATAACCTTTTGTAGAATTTGAGTTCTTCACTGCTCGTTGAGTAACACGATGACCAGAACATTGACAATATAGGCATGAGAAATTATAATTCACTTATATACATAGCTTTTAAAGTGACAACTCGTACATCACGTTACCGACACGGATTTTTATAGAACTAATATAACATGTTTTTGAAAGCCGTCAAGTGTAGCAAGTATGATGATATCTGCAGTTGTTTTTAGGTAGGGCATATAGGATCATTTAAAACTTTAATGGAACTCTTAAAAAACCGATTTCGAGCTAGAACGAGTGAAAAATGAGGGTAAGAATGCTTAGCAGCGGAAATGGGGTGACGTGCAGATATTTCTTCCTACAATTGACATGGTACGACAAGCAGCACAGTGCTTTAACCGGTACCAACATCGTGTCAATTCTACTAAGCTACAATATGGGAAAAACCAAGAGAACAGCACATTACGTCTTCATCTCAAGCGATGGTAATCACGAACACAAGATGAGATCAAGAAGCTTTCGAGAGTGCACGAATAGTGGACGGTTCATGCGGACTTTACAAACGAAAGTTCATGCGTAGACGCAAACGTAAATTTCTATTAGTTCGAGATGTAAACTGTTTAAATTGAAAGACTGTACAGAGACTGTGGCGTTAGTTTAAAATCGAGTAATCTGTTTTCGCGTAAAATTATAAATGCTGGGAAGATCTGAAGTTACCAATAGTTTCAAACTGCCTGGTCTGATTCGAGTTTTCGTGGTTTTCCTTAATTCTGTACTAAATAAAAAACACCAGGGTAAATACATTTTTGGTAGAAGTAGAAAAATACCATAGCGCTAGTAATACACATTTTATAGATTTTTCGAGTGTACCAAATAGCTACTTAGTAGCCAACAATTGCAAAGGTTATGCTATTGCGGTTGTCCAATGATGTCTTAATAATAAACAATTCTTTTAAATTTAAATTTAATTACCATTAAATATAGAGTATAGATGGTTCTGCCTAGCTTCTGATAATATTTTGCTCAACTTTTCCCAAAAAATCTCGCCTGTGAGAAAAAGGGTCAAAACAAAAGTACCGCCAATGTTGATTTTTGTGGAACACTATTAAAACCAACCAAAAGTTCAAGTATCAATAAAAAATACATTCATACAAGTTCCTCGTTCGCATGACTATGATCGCGTTAGGGTTGACATAAAAGTTGATTATAACTTTTACGTTTGTTTTTACTTTCTATATCTTATTACCAATTTTTTATGCAGGTATATTGTAATTATGTTTAATTAGAATATACTTTTATTCGTATTTCAGCTTTCCAATTTTTTTAAACTGTGTTCTATTACCGATAGTCATTTAAGCTAGTTTTATTTTGTTCTGCACGTTTTTCTAAACATTGAAAAATATCTAGCGTATAAATGATTAATTATATGTTTTTATATTTAGCTGCAGTTATTAACTAAAATAAATAATTGCAGTTGTAATGACGTTTTTGATCAGTTATTAATATTTTCTTTTACTTGCGTCTTTTCTGTTTGCGAAACGTTGACTATCATAACAGTTGCGCGAAGTAGTGATTACCGTCTATCTATGAAACTAGTCAGTTCTGTAGTCAAGATACCCGTCCTCGACCTGGGTCTCTTCTTCCAATTATCTTGCATTATGTCATGAAAGGTCAATGCTTCTCGAAAAATGTTTTCCAAGTATATATTAAATAGCAGGAGTGATAGAATGCAACCCTGTCTCATCTCACTACGTATTTCTATTTCTCTAGAGAAACTTTGGTCAATTTTTCTGTTATCTCGTTGGTTCCAGTTATATCTGACTCGATTATACGCTTTTTTAAAAGCAATAAAGCACATGTATACTGAATGGTCACAGTCTTTACTCCTGGGTACTAGAATTTGGATGATACATAGAGCTTTTCTGGTTTCAAGGTTGTTACAGAAGCCAAATTGTGTATAGCTCATGTTTTTTTCTATTTGATTGCGGATTTTAGAGTAAACGACTCGGAGAAATATCTTCAAATCGTGGCTCATTAAGCTAGTAGTTTAATGCTCATTGCATTTTCTAATTTTTTTGGGATACTGCGAAAAATTTAGATTTTAGTCAATCTGTTAGAATACCTCCTGTTTCAGATTTTGTTGAACAGACAGAGCAGATGTTTGCTTTTTCTCTCTCCAGGATTTTGAGGATCTCAGTTGTTATTTTATCGGCACTTGTAGCGTTTTCTAGTTTAGTTATTTTTATCACATGGTCTACTTCATCTAAAGTTATTTCAGGGGCTGTTGTAACATTTTGTATTTTATCTTTGGGTAGTTCGTCGTTAAATAATTTATCTATAGACTCCTTTAAAATGTTCCGCTTTTCCTGTTCAACTATAATGATCTTGCCGTTACTGTCTTCTATTATGTTAGTGTTATCTATTCCAATCACTTCTCTTATTGTCTTATACATATTGGAGACATAGTGTTTCTACTGTAATGCTTCCACTTCCGAACATTTATCGTGACGTAATATTATTCTGATTTTTTTGTTGATATTTTTATATTGTTCGATATTTCGATTCCTGAGTTTTTGTCTTTTATTTTATTAGACCTACAAATCACCATTCCACTCATATTTTTCTATTCAGGCTTTATCGTGTTAGATATTTCATTTTGTATTATTATTACAAACTGGTTCTACTCGTCTTCTATATTGTGTTGTCCTAGTAATAGGACGTCATCTGAGGGTACGTCCGCACCAGGGTAGGTTTTTGACTGATTTAATAGAGTTTCTGTAATGTTCGTTAATAGCTAATAATTGGTCTATTTTTACGATCTTATGTCGTGAGTCACTCGGAGATTTTCAGGTGTATAATCTCCTCCTTAGCAGTTCGAAGAATGCGTTCATTACGTGGAGGTTCTTTTTTTATACAGAATTCTACGAATCAATCCCCTCTTTCATTCTTTTCGCCGAGCCCAAAATTACCAACTATGTTGTATTGTCTAATTTGGCCCATTTTCGCATTGAGGTCTTTCATTAGAATAATTATGTTTTTATTTCTCAGTTAGTTTATGATATTTCTGATATAAGTGTAGAACGGGAGAGTCCTAGGAGTCCATAGGACATCATTCTCAATCTTTGTTCAAAAGATGAAAGGGTCATGAAGAGTTTATATCCGCTATTCTATCTATTAATATTTAGTAATTCTAATTTAGGTAATTATTTAGTATCTTGACGCCTTATAACAAAAGGTGCAAGGGTTGCCATCGTGCCACAGAAGGTAAAAAACAACTATTACCTTAATTTATATTATAAAAATGTTTATTAGATACATTTTGTGTTACAAATATAAACTTGAATTTAAAAACTATTTTTAATAAAATTAAAAGTGTTAACAAAGTATTTAATAATGCCAATGATAAAAATGTAAATTCTTCCCCCTCCCCCCACAAACAACATACCAGCTTTGTCACATCAAATATTTATCCCTTTATGTGCGACGAAACTGGAAGAAGGATTTTTCGAATACGGCCGCAATAAATCACCTGCAATCGCCGCTTTACACCTCATCTACTGAATAATTGCGCAAAGGAGCCCGTCCCGCATTTTAAATTATGATCGTTAGCCTAATATTTTATTACATTCCTTGGTATCGAGTCGAAAGCAGGGCGCACTATGGGGCAAAGATAGCGAGCTTAATTAAGCGAATTAATCGCCGAGGTGTATTTATAGACGCTTCTAACCGCGGAACTTTTGATCCTCTCGCGGAGAATTAAGACGTGGACGAGCTTGCTGATTGTTCACCAAAGCTGAAATTACAGCTGTTGTCCTGGACGTATCGAACAATGCGGGGCTTCGGAGAAGTGTGGCGGTTTCCGTGATCGCTCGGTGCCCTGCAGTAATCACCGTTACAACGACAATATCACGATTACATCAGTCGGCGGTTGTGTTGTGGTGTTGACGCGTTTATTTCCTTCCCTTTATAGACTCTTCATCTATTCACTATAGTCGGTTATTGTGCGAGAAGTTGCAAAATGTTCAAGCTACAACTGCGGCATATTGTTGAGAGAGCACAGATGCGCTGCTTATAATTTATGCAAGTAATTAATTTTTAAAGCTAATTATTAAGCAATTGCAATTGGAACTTGTCATTTCTCAGTTTGAGTATAATTAAATTTTAAAAATTCTAATAAAAATTAACAATTTAAACGTATCATATTGTATATATATATATATATATATATATATATATATATATATAGTGCAGTGGACCCTGTCCGTAACGGTAGTGATGTTTAAATTAGCATGGAACGTTTGATTGCTTACATACTATGAAGTATCTACGAGTGCTCTCAGGACTTTGGACTGGAACATCTGTATGATTTTTAGGTTTGGTGATTTTGTGCAGCCTCAGAACCATATGTATGTCCATATTGACTTGATTGGAAAGTTTTGAATCACAGCCGATGAGCCAGTAGATTTGGCGAACTTTAGGTCCATTTATTTTCATTTTGTTTAAATATGTTTCTTCCAGGTACGCTCCTGGTCGAGGATGAGTGAAAGGTATTTCGTTTCCGACTTCGTAGATACAAGTATTCTACCAACTGTTATCGGTGAGCAGGTGCTGCGTCTAATAAGTAAACGTAGCATAAACTGATTTTGCTTGATTTATTGTAATCCTCCATTTATAACACTAGTGAGACGGAATGTTCAAGTGAGCTTGCAGATGTTCTAACGACACTGTTGGCTTATTATTTACAGATAGGAGAGCCACATCATTAGCAAATAAGCCAATTGCTATTTCAGGGATATCGGCGGTCTATAACAGGAAGAGAAGTACTCCAAGTATAATGCCCTGCGGGACACCCAATGCTATAGGGTAGAAGTCAAACGATGAAAGTTCTTTCAATGGAGCAGAATTTGAGAATGATGAAGAAGTTATTGAATAGGAAACATTTTAGTTTAAAAAGTAAACTTAGGGTGCCGCACTCGGTCAAAAGCTTGGATTGTGTCTAGAAAAACTGCATTGCAGTAATTTTTGTCCTCTATGCTCTTAGCTGTTTCATTGACTATTCTGTGTACTTGGTAGAGCGTTAAGCGCCATTGGTGAAATCCAAACTGGTGGCTGGGTAGGAGTGTCAGGAAGTCATGTTCTTCAGAAGCCTTTTTTAAGAAAAGTTCTTCAAAGACTTTGCTTGTTATGGATAAAAAGCTGATGGCTAAGACGTTAGTTCCTGCAGAGACTTGACGGGTTTGAGTACCATGATGATTTTAGCATATTTTCATACGATCAGAAAGTAAGATATAAATAACATGCGGTTGTAGATGACTGCAAGTAGAACGATGGCTTTTCTATGTAAATGTCGTAGTATGCACCCTGTTGTTGTCATATTCGGGAGTTTGCGTACATTTAATTGATTAATTTCGTGCTTGACTTCTGATGGAAAAATCGGTTTTATGAAAGAAAACAATTGGCATGTCGCATCAAGAAAATCTTCTATTTCTTGGTCAGGTTTAAAAACATCACTAAGTTATGTGATAAAAGTATCAGCCTTTTATTTGTCTGCGCGTGCATACTCGCCATTACGTTTGCAAGTAGAAACATAGATAGTTGAAACCGCTTGACTTTTTTCGTGACTTGCCACAGTATATGATCATCAGGAGATATATTGAAAGTATACTGTTCGAAGGAGTTTTGGTTCTGCTGAGTGTGTGTTATAGATGCCCTCGTGTGATCAGAAGTTGTTGAAGATGCGTTGAGCATCCTTTATAATTTTCAGGATGGTCCTCTCTGCAATGTCACCCAGCGCCGCATTTGAAGTATACGAATGGCTTTCTACAATACGTTTTACTATGTCCATATGATTGGGATTGGCTACATTGTATTAATGCATTTTTTTTTCTGCGTGGCTCTATAGTGATTTGGCCAGTGCTAACAGTTGGATGAATATTTTATACAACCACCCTGTTTGCTCTATTTTCTCTGAGCTGGTAGGTATGATTAATTATTTTTTCTTCGTCAAGATGCCTAATAAGTTTCTTGTTGACGATTTTTTGTAAAATGCAAATTGTCATGATCGCTTGCTAATACTGCTAATACATAAATCTGTTTTTAAGTAAATTTTCCGAGAGAGACGAGAATCTTCCGTGAGAAAGCTTTTTCCTTTTTAACTATCTGCCAGTCATGAAGACTGTCTTACGATTTGTTCTTATTGATATTTACGTCTGAACCGTTTGCCTGCTGGTTATTATGTAGATTTCAATCAATTGGCGACCGTGATGGCGTGAACGCTACTCTGTACATCATATGTGGTAAGTGAACCCTATTCGTTGTGCTTGATACATGATAATTTAGATTTGCAAACGTTAGTGGCTGACTTATAAATATCGAAGTAAATTTGCTGCTGAGACAGAAACATGTTCTAAACATATTACTGCCTACTTACAGAACATGATTTAAAGTTTAACTTGTACTAGGAAGGTTAACTCACCTGCATGGCCCGTGGTCAACTTAAATGACAATTTTGAGGCGATTTTGTCAGCTAGTCATCTGTCAAAATAAGTTACATAATTTGAGGTTTCAAAAGTAGTAAAAAGAGGCCTAGAATAAGCGAGGTTTATAGATTAATAGAGTAAGTAGGAAAAGATCACACCAAAATTATCCCCATAAAACAATTTGCGAGTTTACTGAGGGAATTCAAAAATGCCGAACTTCAAAGGATTGTAACTAGAGGTAGAATTGCTGAAATGCATTCCCTGAATGATGACAACCACTTCTATTTCTATAAAGTACCAGCTTCAAGGTACTAAACAATTACTGAATTTTTTTGACGAACACCTTCTTAAATCAGCAACAACAATGTCAAGAAGTTGAATATTGTGTTTTGGACATACAAGAGCAGTATAAAGAACTATAAATTTGACTAACAGCTGCGCGATGGCAGCATTTACATTTTAAGTCGTCTTCGAGTAAGTTTGGGCCTACAATTTGGAGCAGGCAAAACGCTACATCACACACTTGTCAGGAGGCTTAGAAAAACGTTATTGCAGGTTTTGCATAAAGGGCGCCCCATACATCGCCGAGTCTGTTGCAGCACCCCATGCGGGGCGAAAATGAGCGAATTTGAAAGCGGCATTTTTACAGCCGCCCTTTGAAGCGCCACGAGCACCAATAAAGTTCACGCGCACGCCCGTTTATTTCAGGCCGTTTTTATCCCGGAGCATGCAAACGGCATCCGTCTGACCCGGAGGCTTAGGATGTTTGCGTGTTCGGTGACGGATGTCGCGAGGTGCTTTGTCGCAGACATGTACTAATTACTTCCGCTGTCGAACGGCTGCCGTTTCGACACCTATGGCACCCTTGCCTGCTCAGAATCGGGAACCCGGGGGTAATCTGGCAACGGCTGGCTTTAATTATGGCTAAAGTCACTCTAATTGCACCGACGTGACGCTCGCGCCGAAATAGTGCAAGGTTGGAACAGGGGAAGGGGGCAAAGTCGGCCTTGAAGCATCGGTAAGGGAACAAAATTGCGGCCTATTAGCTAGCGAAATGTTAATTTGTTCCAATTAACCAGGAGGTTATCAAAACCCAGGTTATTAAGACCGTTAGCTGAGAGAATGTTGGCTTCTGCCAAAATATGCAACGAAAGACCAGCTCTGACTCGAACCTCCTTGTAACTACGTGCTATATTTTGTTACACGGGAGCTTTCATGTAAACTCGCTGGCTTCTAGGTGAAACATCAGAACGAATACTAATTAAGCGTGCATTCAATTAACGTTAGTTTTAATTAGTGGCTCATTAGAGATTTAATCTAATAATTAAAACTCCAGTCACGTGTAACCAAACTGATGTTTTAATTTTAATATTTTTGAATACTGAATAATGCAGTGGTTATTGAAAAAATAGGTCTATAGGAATGCTATTTATTTTTAATAGCACAAAATATATTGAGGATCGTTACTAATTATCATATTTTTGTTCTTTTTGTAGGTACTGAGCAAATATCAGTACATGGCAATTAAAATTATTGAATTACAATTTTATTAATCGAAGAATAGGTTTAAGATTTGTGAGGGACGTTCCATAAAAGACCTCAAATTTAAAAATTCAATAAATTAGTTAAATTTTTATGAAAGTGGTTCTATTTAACAATCAGTAAAATCATTTACGTATGCATTTATGCGTTCCTCAAAATTATTGACAACTCTCTCGCAGATGTCTGGCCCGATGTCTCCAATCATGCGTATGATTTCTGCCTTCAATTTTAAAATTGTACGTGATCTGTTGGCTTACACGTGTGATTTCACAAACCCCCAAGAAGAAATCACAGAGTATAAGATCACAGGACTTTGCCCGCTATTCTTGGTTGTCACTAGATGCGGAAATTTTTCGTGGAGTAAGGCAACCGTCTCATGCGAAGTGTGGCACGTCACTCCATCCTGCTGAAAACACGTCAACCTCTACATCTTCATAGGTCACAAGCAATTGAATATCATATTACGGTAACTGCAGTCTCCTCATCATCTTCAAAGAAAAACGGCCGTATCACTCCACCTGTCCAAAAACCACATCACACGGTCGTTCTTAGTGGATGAATTTCAGACTCCTAAATTATTCGAGGATTTTCATTTGCTTAAATCTGGCAATTTTGCTTGTTAGCGAATTCACTCAAGTGAAAGTGGTCTTCTTCACTGAAAATTATTTTTTTGCAAAATTTTCGTCCGCTGTCAACTTTTCCACAGCCCATTCAGCAAACCTCCTCCGTATTCCATAATCAGCAGGCTTAAGTTGTAACATTAGTTGAATTCTATGCGCATATGGAGATCTTTATGCAAAATTCGATGTAACGAAGTTGTCGGAATATCCTACTGCGGCAAATCGATCTTCCAGGATTCAAAGTAACACTGTTTTGTACGATTTGTTGCCCTGTCAAGCGAGACCGATTATGCCTAAGCGATTTCACCGTTTCCGCTTCGTCTCAAACTTCCTCATTAGTGTTTGAACTGTAGTGTGCTTCGTTTCTGCCGGAAATCGCACGAAAATATAATGGCTAATACACTATGTATTCCCACTTAAAACGCTAACGGCTTAAAAAACCATAAAGAACATTAATCAAATTGACATTATTCTATGAGACCAATCCTAACTTACTTAACAGACCTCAATACGGCAAATCGGGGAAGCTAGGTGGTTCAGACGAAAATTTGCCCGCAAGTTACAGTATTTCTCTGTATATAAGAAAACTAATGCCCACAAAGGCAGAACGCGGGCGAGATAGATAAGATGACAAAATGTAGCTGACAAAATAATTTGCAACAGACGAACTCGAAAATTCGGAACAACTCACCAAGAACACAAAAATAATAGGTTTCAAAATTTTATTATTAAAATTAGTAAAATAAATCTATCTACAGAGCAACTAAAATTGCACCAATTACAAGCAAATTAAAAAAATGTTTTTAAATCCTTATATTTAGAAACTCAAACAACAGATAGTAGCACTATCACCCATCAAAAGACCCGACAATATCTGGGCCAGAACTGATAAAGAGAAGGCAGATACATTCGGAGCATATCTAACCGATGTATTTACGACTCCTCCCCCCCAAGGCAATCACGACAGCAACGAAATCGACTCCTTCCTGGACGCCCCCTGCCAGCTTCATTTACCCATCGCACCATTCTCTCCAGCTGAAGTCCGTCATGAGCTAATACACACCAATAAACGAAAAGCTTCCGGATACGACCTCATAGTAGGAGAACTATTACACCATCTCCCGCAAGGCAATAGTACTTATCACCACCATCTATAATAGCATACTACGCTTAACCTACTTTCCGATGCAATGGAAGTTCGCTCAAATTATAATGATTTCTAAGCCTGGAAAACCATCTCACCAATCCTCTTCCTATCGACCAATAAGTCTCCTTCCTCTCCTATCCAAGACATTTGAAAGACTATTACTTAAACGAATCAAAGATACAGTTGACCTCGACCAGATCATACCTTCCTATCAATTCGATTTCCGTGAACACCACTCGACGATACATCAAGGTCACCGAATCGTCACTCAAACAATGGAGTGCCTTAAAACCAAAAAGGTCTGTACGACTGCACTCCTAGACATAAAGTAGGCGTTCGACAAGATATCGCATCAGGGGCTGTTGTACAAAATTAAACTTTACTTTCCAAGCCAGCTCTATTTGCTATTCAAATAATACCTTGCTGACCGGCTATTCCAAGTCAAAATCAACAACACGGTCTCTGACTACCACCACATTACATCAGGAGTCCCGCAAGGCAATGTACTGGGGCCACTCCTCTATCTACTTTACACTTCCGACCTGCCAACCATAAACGACACAGTGATTGCCACATTCGCGGACGACACAGCTATTCTAGTAGCTAGTGAAACACCGCAGGTTGCAACTGATCGCCTTTCTGCACCATCTGGACCTACTACAGGACTGGACCAACCATTGGAGGGTATCAATTAATACTGAAAATCCGCCCAAATAACTTTTACCACCAGACGAGCAATCAGTCCACCATGACATCCCCCTTCCCCTGAAATCTGAAGTAAAATATTTAGAGCTGCATCTCGACGCAAAACTCACTTGGACCACCCATATTAAAAATATTATAAAGCCAAAAGAAAACAGCTCGACCTAAAATTCAAGAAAATGTACTGGTTTCTGGGGCCCTGTTCTCAACTTTCCCTCACAAACAAACTCCTTCTATACAAGGCCATATTAAAACCCATATGGACCTATGGGGTATGACTTTGGGGCTGTACAAAGGCCTCCCACACCAAAATATTACAGCGGTTCCAATCTAAAATTCTCCGCCTGATTACTAACGCGCCTTGGTACATTCGGAACGATACCCTCCACACAGATCTGAACATCCCAACTGTTGCATATGAAATTCAGAGACTCGCCACCACCTACCACCACCAGCTCGTAGGGCACAAAAACAACCTCATCGATCAGCTGTCCAACCCACCTGCAATTGTCCGCAGACTCCAGCAAAATTGACCACAGGATCTCATCCACTAGCTTCCACAACCATAACATTAATTATTCGGGAGAATAGCACTGGCTATATCCCCTCACATGACATGTAATATTCTACCATTTACTTATTACTCAATTAAAGAGTAGATCGTAAATAAGCATGAAATAAAAATGAAAAAAAAATCCTTCTATTCATCAACAAATCACCATAATCAAAAATCTAGTTTTTTTTTATATACGAAACACGTCAAATTTGTTATTAAAAGGAATGAGATAAGACCTATAACTTCCGATGTCAATACTATTTAATAATCCAATACCTGCTTTGACGTCTTATATGAGTAACATATGTATTTAATAATTTGACATTTTCTTAAGAATTTGAACATACTTGTTATCGTAGTTGGGAAATTTTGTTTTAATAGACGGACATCTTACAGAACAAATTCTGTTGTGCCATATGTTCGTCGGTTATGGGGTACCCAAAAAAGGAACAAACTGTTCTCATTTGAAAGCGGCCGTTCAGACACTTTATTTGGCGATAGGTCACATGCTTGTCAGACTCGAGGATGTTCCTGACAAATGTTCTTCTTTGTGACAGACGAAGAAACAGGTCTTAATTTTGGAACATTTTCTAGACTGAATTCTCCTCCATAGCATTCTCGAGACCATGTAATTGTAGTCCGTGGTAATTGTACCAGCATAGAAACCAAAGCTCCCAAATAATGTTTAATAATTAAATCGGATGCAAACTTATAGCGGAAAATTGCTCGGCATTTCGATTTTGACAAGATAACATTGCAAAGCTTGTTTTACTGCAATTAACATCGAGAAGTTGTCCTGATGGCTGTAGTTCAAGTTTGAATCTACTTAAACATACTTGAAGTTGTCTCACCGTACGACCATCGCTTACGTTACATTGTACAATTTTTTGTATTTCATATATAAAATTTTCTAAAACTTGCAGTAGATATTTTATAAGGCCATGTGGCTATTTTCGACCAGTTCAGAGAAAAGGCTATTAACAGCGAAAGTTCTTAAGCTCAGACTAACGCTAAATGAAAACGGTTAATTAACTTCCTAGCACTGGTACTGTACATAATATAAATATTTCAAATTAATAAATAGAATTATCCTTATGAGATAATATAGAATCTATAAAAACAATATTAATTAAATTATTCTTACATACAAGATAAAGCGTGATCCAAATTGAAAGCACTTTTTTTTAATTTTAAGTGAAATAACCTTTTAGTTGCTTTTATCGTTGAACTCTTACTAAGTATTAAAGATTAAATATGTCTGACAAGAGGCCACTTCCGAAAATTTTGAATTTTTTTAATAATATTTTCAATTAGAATTTTGCACGTTTTAATCAATTTTATCAATATCACATCGGATTTAGTTCTTGTCATCATTGGATTTCAGATAATCCTACAAAAAGAAGTTGGGCGGTGTTAAATCACAAGGTACTGCTGATCAGGTGAGATCAGCATTTGCAATTACGCGACCGGAAAATTGTTAATTTAATACGAGGAGCGTTCAAGCTCTAAGGCTACCAATTTTTTTCTCAGCAGTGAAAGATGCGGTTAATTTTAAAAGGCGCGGAAATATTTCTGAATTTATAATATAGATGGTAGCACCATGCAATGTACACAATGCTAAGTACCGCTGTTGTAATGAGTGTTATATTGTATACTTAAAATAACGGCGTTTGGTATTCGAGAACAATGTGTAATCATCCGTTTTCTTCTATTGTGTGCTGAAACTCCTATCGAAATCTATCACCAATTGAGCGAGACATGCGGTGAATGTGTTATGAATGTTAAAAATGTGCGTTCGTGGGTGCAAAAGTTTAAAGAAGATCGAGAGTTGTGTGACAATGAACCGTAGCAGCCTCAGCCACGAACAAATCGGAATGAAATCATGATTGCGCGAGTGGAACAAGTTCTTATAAAAGTCCGTCGATTAGGTGTGCATGGTATCGCCTCTAAACTTGGCATTTCCGTAGAATCTGTGGAGTCCATTTTGCATGATAAAAGTTTCTTCGAGGCGGGTTCCACAAATGCTGACCGACGAACACAAAGCTGCGCGGGTGGCAATGTTGACACGTGCCATGAATTTCCGACCACCAATGACAATCTCCGCCGCCGCTCACTTTCTATTCGAGCCGCTGTTGCATTAGTGTTTTTCCAGTGGGCAAAACACACCCCTAAAGAAGTGTTCTCAGAAGTCATGGAATCGTGGCAACGACGTTGTGAAAAGTATACACGCCTAGACGGACATTACGTTGAGAACTTTCAACTTTTTTCAACAGTTTCAACTTTCTTGGGCAAGTACTTTTTCAGACGCATCTTGTATTGTGCTCAGTGCCGAACGGTGTTTTTGGTTTTATAGTGACACGAATCATGGCAATGTTCTCGCAGAACCATATTTCGTTTTGATACTCACGACGTTTTGCATCTATTATCGATTCGGTTCAATTAAATTTTGTAATTAATCTTCAAATAATTTATTCATTTGGTGCATTATTTCGTCCAAAAATTCTACGGAACTTTTGTACCGTTTCCACAAAATTTTCACCGGATATGCAATGCGTTTTAACAATAATAACTCGCTGTTTTTTTGCATGGGGTTTTATATTTACTAATCGGAAGAATCGGAAATGACTATTGTTGCAGTGTTAAAGTCGTCGACCGCTAAATAAAAAAGACAGAAAGTTCAATTGTACCATTTTTATTAATAAAAAATATTTTTCCACGCCAGAAACAAAAACATCCAAAGAAAAACTTACTAAATTATTTAGGAAAAAAAAACAGGCATTGCAAAACTGAATTATTAAATATAACAGAAAAATATTATCAGAATCTTACGATGGTAAATAAATACCTAACTGAATGTTGAAATTAGATTAATTCACAATTTATACGATCAGCGGATGTGTGTAATTTAATAAAGAGTAGAATTTGAAAAATACCAGAAAACGACTAAACCGATATTGAATGTTGATGATGGATTAGACAAAAGACCAAGGTAATCAATACAGTAACGAAGACAGCTATATTAAAAATAATTTAACGATAAACACAGTGTAAGAAAAACTATTGATAACTCTTGACTTAGGGACTCTATAGTTATAAAACCTCAAGGGGAGAACCGCCAATGAGAAAGATCGAATTGTGTGGTGCTAGGAAGATATCAGGAAGAATAAAAACTACTAAATCAAATACCCGAATCTTATAAATAAATGTATTGTATAAATCTATAAATTTGCCTGTGCAGCTATTAGAAATTGCATCTAATATTTCAATAATGGATATCTTTGATAAATTTTTTTTATTGAATTCGTGTACATTAGCAATCAGAATTAATTACAATAAATGCTATGAGCTAATTGCGTGAAGTTTGGAATAGATTTGAAGAGAGGTGCACCCAGTGGTGCAGTCTCGTTACCTCCATTTGAAGGCTTAGGGGATGGTGTGTGATTTCTTTATTCTGTCAAGTCCCATGGCCACCTCCTTTTAAGTCGTCTCATTACTGGTTGCTGTGTTAGCGGTGTAATCTCGTTATTAGTGTGTCCCACTAGCCGCGCATGGTGGCTTGTAGCCCGTTGTCTGATTATGTCCCGCACATATTGTACGTTGGAGTCAAAGTGGAGGATACGGTTTGAAACATACCAGGGAGCATTGAATATACTTCTTAATGTCTTAGACTGGAAACGTTGTATTATGTCAATATTTGAGTAGCTGGCGCAACCCCAGAGTTCACAGCCATATGTCCATATTGGTCGTATGATAGATTTGTACACCAGTAATTTGTTTTCTGTTGAGAGTTTCTTCCTATGAGCCAATACATTTTTTAATTTTGATGTCCATTTCTTTGCGTTTTTTATTATATGTGGTTTCCACGTTAATCTTGTGTCCATATGGAGACCTAAGTATCTAATTGCATTTGCTTGCGGGATGGGTACGTTATTAAAGCTTACAGGTGGGCATTGTGATCGTCTTGTGGTAAATGTTATATGATTGGACTTCGTCTCATTGACCTTAATTCTCCATTTTTCCAGCCAACCCTCTATTGTACTTAGTGCCTCTTGCAAGATATTAGTTGTGATTTGTGGATCTTCATGACATGCCAGGATTGCAGTGTCATCTGCAAATGTCCCCAATGTTATCGTTGGTGTCGACGGTATATCTGCAGTAAAAATCAGATATAAGAGTGGCCCCAACACACTTCCTTGGGGAACACCAGCCGTGATTGGATACAGTTGTGAATATTCCATACCAACTTTGGTTTGAAAGTGTCGATTAGTTAGATAAGATTTAAGCAGGAGATAGTATTGATGTGGAAAGATGTGTTTAATTTTAAATAGTAGCCCATTGTGCCAAACACGGTCAAACGCTTGCCGCACATCAAAAAATACAGCAGAGCAATATTTCTTACTATGAAATGATTGCTGAATAATATTGGTTATTCGGTGGCATTGCTCTGTGGTCGAGTGTCCTTTGCGAAATCCAAGCTGGTGATTTGGAATCCATTCTTCAAGTAGACTATTTTCGTTTATTCGCTTTAATATTAATTTTTCTAGGAGCTTTGACACGACAGGCAGTAGACTAATTGGGCGATAAGACTGAGCTTCATTTGGTGGTTTGCCAGGTTTTAATATTAGGATGACCTGTGAAAACTTTAATTGTAAGGGCCAGTATGTTAAGCGTAGGATTGCATTAAAGAGTGCCAATAACAATTGTTCTCCTTGTCGTGGTAATTGTTTAAGTACAAGGCTTGTAACGAGATCATAGCCCGGCGCTTTCTTATTATTTAACCATTTTATTTCATTTTGTAATTCACCAATTGTGAATTTTTTTATAGGGGGTGATAGTTGTAGTGGTGCTTCGAGAAAGTTGTTAACATCTTCACCAATTTCATTAGAATGAGGTGTGAATACGTCTGCCAGATGTTGGGCAAAAAGTTCAACTTTTTCTTTGTCTGATCTTGCCCAGGAGCCATCGTTTTTGCGTAACGGCGGGACTTGTTGTTGGGGTCTCTTAAATCCTTTAGTGGCTTTCCATATACTGTGATCTTCTTTGGATAAGTTGGCTATGTAGTTATGGAATGTTTCATTACGCGCCTCTAACATCTTCTTCCTAAGTTTATTAGTAAGTCGATTGTATGTGGTTTTATCATTAACGTTGTGTGTACGTTGCCAGATTGACCTTGCTCTCCTTTTTTTCTTTTATTAATTCACTTATATCTCTAGAAACATTAAATAACTCGATTTTCTGGATATTCATTGGTGTAGCATTCCAGGCTGCCTCTTGGACTGTTGTTATAAAGTGATTAACTGCGATCTCTATTTCTTTCGGTGTTTTTAAGCTTATATTAATATTTATATGTCGGTGGAGTGTACTTTAAATTTGTCCCAGTCAGTTCGTCTATTGCAAAGTACTGGCTTAGGCTGCTTTTGGATAACTGTAGCGCTAATGACAGCTAACACAGGGCTGTGGTCCGAAGATAGATCGAAACTAGGAGTGACGTCCACATAATTTCTTGAAATGCCCGAGGCTATATAAAATCTAATAAATCTGGAATCTTGTTCACGTCAGTCGGCCAGTATGTTGGAGTACCGGTTGATAAATGCATGTAATTGTTGTTAGTAAGAATTTTTCAAGTTCTCTACCCCTTGTAGTTATTAATCGAGACCCCACCTTGTATGTTTACAATTAAAGTCGCCACCTACTATAAATCTCCTCCAAGGGTGTTGAAGAATGGTTGTAGTATGTTCGTGGTTAGTCTATGTCTTGGAGGGCAATATACAGCGGCTAGTGTGATTGGGCTAGGAAGTTTACTGATTTCGATAATGGCAGCTTGCAGGAACGGTTCTTCGTATTTTGGTAATTCATGATGAACTATCGAGTTTCGAATAATAATAGCTGTGCCACCATGGGCTGTATTATCTGGGTGTACAGTGTGATAGATGCTGTACTGAGGTATTTTTATAAACGTTCTTGTTGTAAAGTGTGTTTCACGTATGAGTAGTACATCAATTTTGTTCATTTGAAGGAAGACTTCTACCTCCAATTTTTTAGATTGGAGGCCGTTGGCATTCCATAATGCAATACGTATGAATTTAGACATTATTTAACTAATTTGGCAATTACTGTTGTGAGCATGTTGAGGATTTTGTTGTAGCAGTTGATTGAACATTCCCTTAAACTCGGCAAGGAATTTTGCGAGGGTGAGGTCATTAGATGACTCTGGTTTATTTGCTGTAACGTGGCTATAGGTATGCATCGGCATATCAGCGTAAACATTAGGTTTTGGCAGAGGAGGAAAATTTTTTATATCTGGCTTATACTGTGCAGGTTATTTCTTTGGTTGCTGTGTATTTGGGTAGGTCTTGTTTTGTAATTCTCTATAGACCATACATCCTTTGTAGTTGGCAGGATGTGGTCCATTGCATAAAATACACATTGCCGGCGTATCCCTATTTTTGGTGCACGTTCTTGTATCATGGTTACCGCTGCATTTGACACACGCATATGGGCGATTGCAGTATGATTTCGTGTGGTTAAAGTTTTGGCATCTTGTACATTGTACTATATTTTTATTTTGCTTAGGTGGTTCAACCGTTATCTTTAGGTTCTGCAGATACTGCAATTTATAAATATCTTTGTTGTTATCGGCCGGTTCCAAGTCCACGAAGAATAACGGCAGGGCTTCTTTAGTTTGTTTGTGTTTGATGTTGCTAATATTTCGAACTTTATGATTTTTTGCTGCCAATTCTGCTATTATTACATTTATCAGGATTGTGGGGTGTAGATGCCGTACAACTACTCTATACGCCCTCTCCTGCTTGTTTTGATATGTGTGAAATATAACGTTGGTATCTAAAAAATGGGCGGTCAATTTCCTGTATGAGTCAGGCGTGTGAACATTGATTTTAACGACATTATTGGCCATACATTTAGAGGTATATTGTTCCTTTCCGACTATGTGCGTGATGCTAGCTACCATTTGTTGATAGTTTTCGACACCTTGAACAAAGATTGGCGGTGGTTTTGGCAGTTGAACAGTTTGACCCGTAGTATTAGTGTTGCTGCTAGCCCCTGGTACATCTGTTTCCTCTGTTAACGTAGAGTATTGGTTTGTTTGTGTTTTTAATTTTTAAAATTGCCTTTTTTTATTTCTTCTATATTATGCACTTTTTTCCTTTATATCTATCTGTTCTTCTTCTCTTGTTTCATCATCTCCAATCTTCCTACTGTTTTTATTTTTTAATTCATCAACGCATGCATTAATATACTTCCTTCTCCGTCTTTATAAAATATTGGGCTCGTTTAATAACTCTTGTTTTTTGTTTGACTGTGTAGTGCTTCCAATTTATTTATTTTTAAAATTTACTGATATTTTTTTCTTAATATATGTATTCATCTATTATTTGTTTTGTTTTACTTGTAATTAGTGTAAAAGTTGTGTTCCTATATTGTTTGTCATTTTTTTGCAATCCACAAATTCCTAACTTTCTGTTTATACTTAGTTCTGGTAATTTTTTATTGTCTTGTATATCATCGTAAGATGATAGGATTTCCAATATAGCTTTTTATATTTTTAACATTTTACTTTTTAATTTTTCAATAAGCTTATCCGGCACTATTTATGTGCAGATAAGTATTCATAATTATCTATTCATTTTCCTCTGCAAAAAATAATTGTCCATTAATTACTTAACTTACCATAATAAAGTAAATTTTAATTTGTTGCACTGTGGTACAACCAATCCTATAAAAATCATTTCTGTTCGCAGGTATTTTAATGAATCATAAGAATTTTACGAAAAAATTGTCTATTTTCGCAAATTCAATATTCGAATATAACCAACAAGGACCGAGAATAGATTATTCTATTCCTTTTTTTGTTTATTACATTTGCGATAAATGTTTTGTACATTGATGCACTTTAAACAATTATTTTATGGAGTAAAACAATTCTCAAGCTTACTAAGGGTACAGAAAAATGCCAAACTTCGAAGTGTTGTAACACAGAGTGCAGGAGTTTCACATGAGTTACGCGAGAGAATGACTTTTATAGATATTAACGCACATTAATTTCTATAAAATAACTGTGAAGCGAATTGTATATTCAAAATAAATGTAATCAAACTAAGTTTTTAGTGAGTTTTAGTTTTTTGATTAATATAATTTCAAGAACATTTTCAACAACTTTTTCAACATTACCATTAAAATAACGGAATTTGTTAAAGAAGAGAAATAAGAGCCTGTTGGTAGCTAACTCGTGATATAGCTGATAAAGCCGAATTCGGTCAACTGAATAATAAGTTCAGACATAAGCTATAAGAAATTCTGAATGAAATTTCCAGTTGCTAGGAGATCATTACGACAAGGCTGAAGTTTTTACATAATTTGCGAAATATATGAATATCAACGAGTCTAAACCGGAAGTAGAGAACATTGCCTAAAAATCCCGTTTCAATTATTGCCTTTAATATGCGTCTATGAAATTGCAGTTAAAGTATTATCGGGACATTATTATATCATTACCTATTTTAGAACAAATTAATATTTAAATTACTTTAGTATTTTGGTATGTGTCAAATAAAATATATTAGGATTGAATTATTTATTAATAAGATTCTTGGATTTTCTAATTCCTAACAAAGGATCTGATTTCACCAAAACTATGTAATTAACAAATTATTTATGTACATATTTTAACTTTATAATAATTATTATAAATAAGAGAATTGTGTTTATGCTGAATTGAAATTTTTAGAAAGACTGGGGACGGAGTAACAAAAAGTAGAAAAAATAAAAGATACGAGAGACTGACAGCAAAAGTGCATAAAAAACGAGAAGGGTGTAAACCCAAATTTGTAACTACCGAAAGATTTAACTAACACGGTGAAAAAAGCCCGATTTGGCTGAAAATCGAACTCTTGCTTTGTTTTGCTCTGAAGTATTTGTGTACCAAATTTGGTTACAGAGCTTTAGTTTTTGAGTTATTGTGATGACAGGCGCACACACAGACGGGATTGTAATGTCATTAACTACATCTTAAGCATTGGCACGCTTTCGGTAGTTAATAAAACGCAGAAGTTGGGGGAATTTAAATACATAGCGTGAGAATGGGTGCATATAGAGCAGTAAAAGTTATATGGAAAAAGGAAACAGGGATAGTTGTTTAGTATATTAATAAATTTTAAACACTTATTTATTAAAAATAGTTTTAATGCTCTTATCAAACTTACAACTTGTCTTGCAGGAATTATTTTGGAGCGCGCTTGTCTTATATCAGAATCATTACTAGTGTATAAAAGCATCCAAGGAAAGTTTTCAATAAAAACTTCAGGAGTTGCAGATGAGCTGCATGAATGAAATGCGTTACCTGAATGATAATGAATACTTTCGTGTTACAACCGTTCACACAAAATTACCGCCGCAAGTGCGCAAGGTACTAAATAATTACCGAAATAGAGAATAAAAAACAGACTAATAAGCTGGCTGACATAAAGAGAAAAAAAGTCCAAGACAGATTAAGTTGGAGAGAGTTCATCGCATCTACATTAAAAGCAGAAAAGGTTATGGCATAATGTGCTAAGTAATTATTGTGATATTAATTGCAATCCTTATACCTAAACGAAAAATATATGTTTAGTCACTGTAAATTATTTGGAATATCCCAGAAGAATTTTTATATTTGATTCTTCTTAATATGCAAACGAAGAGTGGGAACATAAGGTAACAGCAAAGTGGGTTAGCACTAAATTAGGAAAACTAGCTATTATAAGGTATTATGATATACAAAGAAACTTTTGCATAAATTTTTAATGAAAACAAGATAACAAAATAGATCGGTACATCTTGTATTTATGTATTGACGTAAAAAGAAGTATAGGATTCAGTCCCATGGACAAAGATCTGGATATCTATGAAACAAATTAACATCACAAACAAATTAATAATAGCAACCACAAACAGAGTCTATATTAAAATAAAAAATAAAATAGGACAACTCTTTTTGGTCCTTACGCAGATCTTTTATAGCTACCATTATTTCCGAAAGTACACTTTTTGATTCGTCGTTGCCAAAAATATTTTCGCCATGTATACTTATATTAGTTTTGTCTGGAGCTTCTATAGTTCTTATGCTTCTAAAAAAAATTCCACTTGAAGACTTCTCGTTTCCTTCGAGATACCGTTGAAATTTTTAAAAATATGACATTTAGCTTCTCTATGTACTTTTATTCTTACTTCTGTATAATATATTATTTTATGTACAGTTATTTGTTTTGTGTTATCTATTTGCATGCAATTTAAAGAGCCATTACTCGTATCAACTAAAGGGAGGCCTCGCTCTTTATGTTAATACTAAAGCAATTTAAGATTATAAAGAAATCTATAATATCTCTGACCTGATTTACTTTGCTTGTATTCTACTCGGATCGAAGAAAGTCACAGACGACGTAGTTAAACAATATCGGAAGAAAATATCGTCTACATAAAAAAGAAAGTCTTATTATTATGTAACAAAAACGAAAACTGGCAAATTTCGATAAAGCTGTAAAAGTTCTAAAAAATTATTAATAGATTTAAAGAACCAATTTATTAAAGAAAAACTTAATTGCTTAGTTGTTGTGGTTGAGACTATTACTGTAAAAGAGACGAATATGAATGAAATAACCATAGCCATCTATTGTACCAATAAAAGCAAAGAAATATAGAAGCAAAAAAAACAAAAACAAACCCGTTCGCTGACTACTTTGCAGATGTTTCCAAACCATTATCTTCTGAATTATCAGACGATGAAGAAGAAGAAAATAAACCAATATTTAGAAGTACCATATCAAATTACTTCTATAAAGAAAATTGAGTCTGGAAATACTAAAAAATATAATTAAAACCAATCATAAAATAGTACTACGCTCTAATTTGGTCACGGAAACAATACTGCAAGAGCTAATAAATAAAAGGACAAAGACTACGTAGAAATAGTTAACTCAGTAATAATATTAATGGTAATACACCCACTTTAATGGAAAATGACAAAAAATGGATAACCTCATATAGACCTATGAATTTTTTGAAAACGTTTTCAGATGATTGAGAAGATCCTACCAAAGCGAATTAAACCCATATTAATAGAAAAAACTCATCATTGCCAAGTTGGTTTTAGAAATAATTATGGAACAACGGAATAAATTCACAGCATTGTTAGAAAAATAAATACTGCTCCGTTGCTTTTCTTAAGACACGTCAAGCATTTTACATTGGCATGGGGGATTATTATACAAGCTCAACAAGAATTTGCCACAGCATCTTATTGAAGTACTAAACATATTTTTATGTGCTATACCAAGATGTTCACTCATTTTCAATGCAGAAGTACCCCAAGAGCCAAATTCATCTCCCAACTGCTAGATTAACATCCATAGCTACATTTTTCAATTAACCTCAATAAGATACACCTATGGATTAACAAATAAAAGATAAAAGCTAGCAAAGATCATTGCATGCAACAATTGTTTACCATTTCAACTGAACGGGAAACAATTAGAGTATAGATGATGACAAATATTTCAAACTAAATTCAGATCGCCAATTAACATGTTAGAAATATATTTACTAAACGAAAACTAGTTAGAATCAAACTAAGACAACTGTACTGGATGATCGGTAGAAAATAACATTCAACGTTAGAAAATGTTGGTAAATGCACTGTGCTATGTTCCTAGCACTGCCATAAAATATGGTGACTGACTTACTAGAGAGGTTCGTTTAATATTTTTTTAAATTTATACTTATTGATTTTTATAATCTACTCTTGATACGTATTTAATAAGAGTATTAACGACTACATATCATTAAGGAATGATTCATCCAGTAATAAATCTCCTAAATACATTGTATCATCATCATCTAACTTATATATAAAAGGCGGTGTGTTGGTTCGTCACACTTGATACTACGAAGACTTCGTAGGTGGCGTGTTTGGTTGCCAGAGTAACGCGTTTGGGGCCATGCGGAAATACACGAACGATCGTCGTATCTTTAAAGCACACTGAAATTTTAAAATCTTAAATTAAAATTAAATTATTTATATCCTACTGTTAATTTTTTCTGTTCTTCTTTGCAAATAAACATTCTCTGGTATGGAACGACTACAAGCAGCTGAGCACCACAGAGTTTACATGAGAAAACGAAGAAGTGAGCAGACTGCAGATGAAAGGGCAGCAATAAATAAAGCGAGGCGACGTATATGTGCCGAAAGAACTCCAGAGAAAGTTGAAGTAGAAAACCAAGCACGATGACAACGACGTTCTCAAAGAACAGCGGAAGAAATAGCTGCAGAACAGTAACGATTACTACAGAAAATTCGTAACACTTGCATTCTCTAGAGCAGCCAAGCGTAGCTGGGTGGATTTTCTAGCTATTTGTTACAAGTCACAAATAATTAGTCCATTTCCTGTTTAATCTTCGGGGTATTATATTATCTGTGAGTTGATGTACAAATTGATTGGAGTGTCCAGAAAGTCCCACACCTAAATCTTCGTGGATGGCCTAATTTTTAACATACAAAGGCGCATAAAATAGCGCTTGAAGTAATTTTGACTGTAACTTCTGTATAATATTTACGTTTGATGGTTTCGTCCAAATAGAATAACACCTTTTTCAACATTTATTTTGGATTGACTTCCTAGTTGCCAATACATTTCTCGGATCTTTGTTTAGCTGCTTTCTTTTCATTTGGATGTGTCTCTTCGGCGTGAAACGCTGGTTTAGATATAGACCAAGATATTTCGTCTTTGTTTTGACTGTAACTTTAACTCCATTGATGTTGATAGGCAGGTATAATGCAGTTCGAGTGGTGAATGTAACTTGCGTCGATTTGGACTAGTTGGCTTCTATTCTATACTTTAAATCATTCACTAATAAGGTCCAAGCTTTGTTGAAGCTGCTCACTGGCAATGTCTGGACTACAAAGTTAGACATTAAGATGATATAAGGTAAAGAACGGAACCAAGTACACTACCTTGAGGGACACCAAACTGTATAGGATAAAGTTTGGAAAGGGCATCATTGTATTTTACAGAATAAAATCGATCTACTAGGTAAGATTTTAACAAAGTTTTTATTTGATAAGGAATTCCAGAATGACACACCTTGTCGAATGCTTGGGTGGTGTCCAAAAATACCGCAGTTCAATATTCTTTGTACTCAAGAGTTTTGCCAATTTGATTCACAACTCTATGTGCTTGGTTGATCGACCAACATCTTTCTGAAGTCTTTGCGGAAATAATTTTTCGAAAAACTGTTTCAGTTGGGGAAGTAGTCTTCTAAATGGTACGTACGATGTTACCTCTTCAAGTACCTTTCCCGGTTTAGGCATCATAACTATTTGTGCGTATTTCCAAACTAAGGGGTAGCATGAAAAGCTTAGAATGCTGTTGTTATGTTATGAGAATAACTGTTCTTCTTGGTAACACATGTAGTTCTTGACCGGTGATTAGATCATAGCCTGCTGTTTTAATTTACTATTTTTAGAGTTTACTTCTGCTGGCGTAGTAAGCTTTATAGAGAGTCACATTTAGCAGGGCATATCTAAAAAATTTGTAATGTCACTGTTATCATAACCTGAAAGAGGAACAGACGACTTGAAAATGGTTGATAAGTATTTTGTAAAGGTGTTCGATTACTCTGATAGGTAGGGTGGATAATTATGACCTCTTAAACTTTTTGGTTGTTCTCCAAATGGAGTGATTGACTTTATTTAGATTGGAAAGATATTCTTGAAATGTTGGATTTTTAAATTATTCAGGAGTTAGATGAACTTTTTGGACTAATCTGTGATAAGTTCGTTTTTTGGTCTTCCTCTAGCTCTTCTTTTTTCGATAACAAATGTACGTATGTATAGTAAAGTATATTTAGTTTGTTGAGCTGTAGAAGTCCACGCAGTTTCCTGAATAACAGTAGTTAAGTGATGTACCGCAGGGTCAAGATTTTCCAGCTGTTTGGTAATCAAAATTGATAGTCAATGTATTTTTGAAATTGTTCCTAATTGAACATTTTTATGGTTAGCGTACAGTAAATATCTTTTTTAATCATATAGTTACTAACAGTCATAATAATAGAACTGTGTGTAATGATAAATCTAGACTTGTTTCAAATGCAATACAATTTGAGGCTATATCTTTAGTTACAAAGAATTCTAGAAAATTTGGAATCTTATGTGAGCACGTTGATCAGTATGGGTTCTCCGGTAGGCTGGTGCTCATAGTTATTGTCCATCATAGCTTTCAGTAGATTTCCGCCTTTTAATGTGATTAGCCTGGAGCCCTCATATCAGTCTCTTTCTATGATAAATCTGTATGCTAATATATTAGTCCGTTGAGATTCCGTGCCGAGGCGGGCAATAAGTAGCAAATAGCGTAAACGATCATGAAATTGAATTCACTTGAATGTTTGCAACTTGTATATATGCTGTGCGAATATGGACAGTGTTTTAGTTATAAGTAGTATAACATATATTAAACTTACTTTGAGCTTGTTCAATAAATAAAATATAAAAAAATTAACAAAAACAAGTTAGGTATCTACTTGTTGCTTTATCTACCTGTCTGGCTCTCGCAGCGTTCGTTGATTCAAAGCGTTCGCAAAACCGCTGGCATTTACGCATCATTGAAATTGGAATTTCTAATGTAATCAGGAGCAGGCAAAATCTAGTCAGCCGCAAGACCGAGCTTCCAACCACCTCCCAGTATTAATATATTAGGGTATAATAGTTTCTGGGGAGATAATATCACGGAATGTAATTTGGGAACTATCAGCAAAGCTTTGCGTGCCCGTTCCGGCCGGGATTGGCCCGTGATTAAAATGCAAAAAATCGCCTACGTACCCCGCGATGAAGCTTGCGGAGCAACTGCGGCGGCTACATCGTCTGGGGTCGAAAAGTAGTGAAAGTTTGTAGTGCGGATAAATCAGGCGAAAACGTGCTCCGCCTCTCGCTCGCGACTTTTACAGGGTATCAAGAGCAGGTTTACGAGAAGAAATGCTCTCAGACGATCAAACTTAACAAGGATTTCAATTTTATTCCCGCGGAGAAGCGGCAGAGCGATCGCAAAACGACATCGCGCCGTCACCTCGGGGAGTCGTTAGTATTCAACTTCGAATTCTCGCTCGCATTTGTCTTATTTTCGGAAGTAGTGTATGAAGGAGCGGCATTCGTTTATGCGGATTCGGCTCGCAGGGATTTTTTGCCGTCTAGTCGATCCCCATTTTTGCGCCTTCCATTTTACCTACCTCATACATTTAGATACCTTCTGAGTTTTTTTGCGAAGCACTCTGCCGGCGTTAGCAAGTATTTATTTTTAATAATGCTGGCCGAGCAAAAGCTGCTAGTTCTTATAAATAAATAATTAAGTAATTCAACAAAAATAATTGTAAAAGCAATTTTGTAGTGCTGTACTAATTTTGGATTCCAATTAGACGAATATTAGGATGAATAGTATAAGTAGTCTTAGGACAAACAGTTCTTGGCGAGTTCTGTCCAAAAACATTTATCTTTTTCAGAATATTATGTAGAGTATTTATTCCGTGATACAATACGTATAAGCATAATTAGCATTAAATTATTTGCAAATGGTCATTGTGTGAGATAAGTTTAGGATAAAATTGTTAATTTACAATAATTAAAAAACTACAAACTCAGTAAATTAGAAAGTGTTACTACAAAAAAAGCAATTCTTTGTTTAAAAAAATCTTATCGCAATCAAAAATATTTCTTAATTTTTAGTCCAACTATTTCTTTGCAACTTCATCAGCGTTGCTTTCAACCAAGACAGCAGTATCGTCTGCAAAGGTGGCAATTGCATTTTGTTCTAATTTAGATATATCGCTGTTTTGATCTGGTACAGCACAGATCCTAGAACACCACCTTGCGACACCCCTATTCAATTTTTTCTGCAGAAAATTCTTATTACTAATCTCATTTCCTTCAATCTACGCTTGTGTTCATACATTATAAAGTTATTGCTTATTTTAAAACCTGCCATAGTTTCTTTGAAGCAGTGCTTGATTTGTTTGCACTAAAGTCACTTCTATCGGAGTTGTTAGTGCCTGATAATAAGCCATTATTTAAAGCGTCAGTGTAGTCGCGCGGTTGAAATGCGTGGTTGAGGTGCGATTGAGCCCGAGTTCAGTCTTGTCTCTTAGATGCCTGGTTCAATAATGGATCTAGAAGAATATAGCAACTATTTAGTAAGAAACTTGTACAGATTAGTATAAGGGACGAGAATACTAGAAAAAGTACTGTAAAGGAAATGGGAGAAGTATATAAGTCTATAAGGCTGCAGTGCTATAGGAGATAAAGGTCAAACGGCTTTCAGTTGAAGACAGTATTTCAAAAGCAATTACAGTTTAGATAAAACAAACGTATTCATTCATCCTGTTTATTTAATACAAACATCTGCTTATCCTAAGAGAATTAAGCAATCTTCTTTATCAACAACTGAATGTTAATTGAGAATTTTGATAGTTCTCTTACATTCGTTCTTTAAACTTAAATTCCATACGGTTTTCTTCTTTTTTATTCTATATTGCCTAACTCCTTTTTTACGTGCCTATATACTTGATCCTTTCCTTATTTTTTTGCTTCCCCTACTTCTCTGCCCTCTTTCCTAGTTTCTCCTTTAGTCTTCCTGTCTTTTCTTTTTTTACACCCTGTTAATTGCATGTATTTTATTATTTTTTCCTAGGGCTAGTCCTTTTCCTTCATCGATTGACATTTTCGGGCTTTCTTTGATCTCATTATCATAAAAAAATTATAAATGAAATATAGCAATTTCTTGTGCTATTTCTCTTGAAAACAGTTTGAAAAGTTGACTTCGATGGTCAAAGAATGTTTTGAATTTTTCATGGTTGTTTCTAACAATTGCTAATACTTTATTTTAAAGGTGAATTGTAATTTTTGGCGCTTTTTAAAATCTTTTGATGATCTTCCATAACAAATAGAGCATGGGTTCTGATAGGGATAGGTTTTTAAGACATTTATTAATACAATGGTTTTTGTTTATTTAAGCTGTTTTAGTTCACTAATTGTGTTTCTTTAGATTCCATATTTGTAATATTTTTGCTTATATGTAGTCAGGACGATAACCTATTGTCGCTATTACTACAGTCTGCTGTTTGGCGTTTTACGTGACCCTCTGAATTGCCTTAGTCAGGTGTTCGATCGCCAACTTAAGATCTTCATCCGTATATGCAGGTCCAATAAGTCACTAGAATTTCTCATACAATTAAGGGAGTTTTCCATGTTCACCTCAACCACTCTAATAATCGATCCCCAAATACAGATATCAACTACGCCTCGAATTTCTATATTGCAATACCCACCCTCTCACTTTAAAGTTCATAGTTCTTGTCCAATGATAAATCACAAGCTAGGTTTCTCTAATTTTACAATTCTAAATAACTAAACATAAATAAAGATATCGTTCTTTTTCGCATCCAATAATATACCGCTTGTTTAGTGTTCCTGGATTCTGTTATCGCGTCTCCATTTTCTCCTTTTAGGAAATAAATTTTGAAAATCCAAAATATTTAGTTTCCTCCATATTTAAGAAGAGTTCAAATCACAACAATTAATGTTGGGTCCTTTAAAAGCATAAACAAAAATTTATATTTTAGCCTTTGTAATGTTCGCTTCATAAGTTTCACTCTCTTAGGAATTGAAAATTAAAAGATAGTGAAACGCGAGTTCAACAAGTTTAAATGAAAATCTACCTATTAGAATGCAACGTTCGCCGATCAAGAGATTTTCAGTTCGAGCTGAAACGATCCAGACTTTTGGATTTTGTCTTCTTGAGAGCGAAATTTGAAAAAACATCATATACGAAATGCACTCACAAATTTTGATGTGTCTGCATTCAGTGATTTTGGCAGGGTGATGTTGAGATATTCAATTGGGACACTGACATTTATATTTTAATTCCCCGTGGAAATTTTTTACATTTTTGATTTAAACAGTTTATTACCAAAATTTTATTAACTAACTAATGTAAATTTACAATAATAAATTGCGACAAATTGATTTGCCTTTGTGCTTTACCCAGCATCGTCTATTTACGGAGCTGGCCCTAAAGATCAAGAGGCCTTGCGCAATTGAGCCCGTAACAAAGCACACTAAACGAAATTTCGTTAAAAGCGTGTTGTAAGCCAAAAGGTGACATTCAGCGGAAATTGCAGTTCGTGACTTGCAAGCGAGGGTAATAAAGTGTTTGAACTGCAAATTTCACGAAGTCAGAGATCCGTGACGCATTTTTGCGAATCCTTAAATGCACCGCTTGCCAAACATAAATAAACAGAACTCAAACTATAATTGAAAATCATACTGAGGAAGCCGAGAGCTTTCTGCGCGTATCACTCGCAGTAACAAGTTAACAAAGCATAAGGATCTCTTCTTTTTGCAGCTGTCGCAGTCGCTCAAATGAATGCAAATAGGTTTGAATGTAATACAGAGGACGCGTAAGTGGAAGTGCACTAGCGGAAATGGATAATTTGCATTTGAAATCGCATGCTAAACAAATTTGTTACTGAATATTTATTACCGAAGTTAGGGTAGAACTGGCGCTTAACTCGTTTTGCTGGAGTTTATGTGTATAATATAAATAAAGTTACTCTAACAAAAAAGAATTTACATAGAATTACTGCTAACATTATCTAAATAAATAAGAGTTAACAAAATAAAAGAAAGTGTTAAATGTTAACTTTATATTTATATTTGTTTGGAGTTAAATAAAAAGATTATAAGAGCCTATTAGTTTGTCTAGGTTTTTCGTATAAAAAGAAAAATATAAGTTCATGTATCCGTTTATGGTTGAAAAAATATTACTTTTATAATTTGTATGAGGGTTAGTCAATAACTTATACAATCTATTTTTTTTTTGAAACTTCAGAATTATTTATTGCATATTATAAAAAAATAATCCACTCAAATGAGTATGTCTGAAATAAGAATGAGCCACAAGCCCTTTAATAGACTCACAGTTGAGTGAAATGTACACAATCGGTTACTGTAAATATATTAGCTAGTTACTGAAAACTTTTCCGAATGCAAGCAATATTTTTCAGCTTAAATGCAAAAACGCAATTATTCTGACGCAGATTGCAACGGCAAATGCATTGCAGCCGCACTTGACCCGCATCAAATAGGGCAAAACAATAAAACTCGTCAAAACACCCGCTGAAAATGCAAATGCTGCGATCCGTGACATAATGCACCGCAGGCTTCCAGCTCATAAATATTGAAACGTTTTAATACACTGTTCTAGTGGGATTCGGCATGCACATCATCTGTGGATGCTGAATCTGTTGCATTATTGCCATTTCCAAAGGTAGGCTTAACTTTTCAGCAAGTTAATGCCGTGAAATATTGCGCAACCAGTTGCAGTAGGTTTAAAGTAATTTTTCGATAAAGTATACCGATAGTCAACTAGAACTGATATGCAGAAGTGACTGAATGTGGTAAATAGCAAGACTTGTCTTGGTATCATTAAAGCGCAGTCCTAGTAAACTATAAAGGATATGAGGTAGCTAAAAAGATATAAAAATACAAAATAAACTAATTTAGCGAAAAAATCAGCAGCTACAGAGCGAAGATCTACAAATTGTAATACACTGAGAACGAAAGAGAAAAGCTTTAAGCAGTGATATTCTAGTAATATTAATGACTAGATTTGATAAGTAAGAAAAAAATTGATAAAGAATCTTGTAGATAGAATAACTCACTAAAATGACTAGAGAATACATTCGTATAGCTAAATAAAATACTAATGTCATACTCCAAAGGAAGTATGTGGTAGAAACATTTCGTAACACATAAATAATAGATGTGTGTTTAATATATGATATGCATTTAATCGCTCAAAGGTACGTAAAAATAAGAAGGTATAAGTCATATCACACTGTCCATCCACATCATTAAATAAAACATAAAACATTATGGCGAATCCAAATATGAAAATAAACCATTTCAAATAACCACGATAGTAATTACAATTTGAAGATTTAGAGGACGCTATATTATAGAACGTAATTATAATGCCAAAAATATAAGATGGAACTTTAGTCTAATCACAACTAAAGGCAAATACTTACATAAATCAACTGTTGAGCTAGGATATGAATATCATTCCAAGGGAAAACCGACATACTTATCAACATACCCTAATATAACACCAGATTTATTGGATTTCTTTATCACTGAGAATATAATAGCTAATTATATAAAAATGAAGGAAGTATTTGATCTTACATCTGATCATTCTACAGTAATAATAACACTAAATAAATATATAATTGAAGAAAATGTAACCCAACCCTAACCAACAAGTTAACAAATTTGGAGGATTTTCAAGGAAAACTAAATAAAAGTATAAAACCTAACGTTTCGTTGTAAAAAATAAAACTAGAGATAGAAATAGAAAAATTATACTCAATACCTAACAGGCAGCTTAGAACTACATGGTAAAAATTGAAAGAAGAACTGGAAATAATTTTTCTTCTTTTAGCCTTCTTTTGAGCATTTTGCGACATAGGCCTCCTTTTTTTGTTTCCACCTCATTCTATCCTGTGCCAATTGTTGCCACTTCAATCCTGCAATTGTTTTTATGTCATCATACCATCTTATTTGTGAGCGTCCAGTTGATCTCTTGCGATCCCATGGCCTCCAGTTTAGTAGTTTCCATGTCCATGTGTTTTTGTTCCTTGCGACATGGCTTGTTCATTAAAAGATAAAAAGAAAAACACCTGGCTAAGAGCAGTAACAAAAGTGGATGACATCATCATACGTATGGCAAGACAGTAATGGGAATGGACAGGCCATGTCGCAAGGCAATAATTATGCGACAGAAATTTATGTATTAATTGCAAAAAAAAAGAAAACCCAGGGAAAAAGGCAGCATAGCAAAAGTTCCCAAAATAGAAACATATACAATAGGCTCTCTCAATAATTAAAAAGATAGATAAAAGGCATTGTCAAACTCAAAATTTGACAAATGCATCCTTTAGACAGAGGCATGTACCAAGTGTGTGGAAGTTTGCCGAAGTCATTATGATCCTAAAACCTGGAAAACCACAAAACAAACCTAAATCATACCTATTTCTCTATTTTAAGTGCTATCAAAGTTCTTTAAGGAGCTGCTATTAAAGAGACTTAAAATAGTTATAGAGAAAAAAATCTAATAGAAAACCATAAATCAAGTTCACAGGGCTTACATACTTACTAGAGAAAGTTTATAAAAAAAGCTTGTTCTGCATTGTTCCTGAGCATCGCGTAGGCGTTTGATAAAGTCTGACATAAGGGACTCATAATAAACTGGGACAAATGCTTTCAAAGCAGTACATGCAATTCCTAGAATTATAAATAACAAATTTTACAAAAATAGAAATACTCCAAATTAAAACAAACTAAGTAGAAATGACGCAAGGGAGCGTCCTTGGTCCTGTTTTCTGTCTACCTACGATGAACTAAAAATGATTAATATCAAAATATATGTTTGCCGATAACACTGCAAACGAAGCCACACAAAATTTATAAAAAGTCCACTAAGGAAATTAGAGAATGGACTAATTAGTAGAAAATAAGATTAGACGAACTAAAATATGTAAATATAAATTTTACAAATAAAAATTACCTTTCACGATAAACGAAACCTAGGTACCATATAAAAATACAATCAAGTGCCTGAGAATAAACTTAAATGCAAAGCTTAGATGAAAATAGCATATTAAGAAGAAAAGATAATAACTAGATGCAAAATATAAAAAACTGTACTGGTTAATTGGCAGAAGATCGCAATTATTAGTGCACAACAAATTTATAATCTACAAACAAGTCCTAAAACCACTATGGACCTATGGTGTACAATTTAGGGCTGTGTTAACTCAATTAAATGTAGATAACATACAAAACTTTTAAAATAAATTACTCCGAAATACTGCAAATGCTATATTCGGAATACAGATTTACACAGAGTCCTCTAAATAGAGACAATTAAAGCAGAAATCCAGAGATTTGCCCAAAAACACAAAACTAAACTTCATACACATGTCAGCATCGAAATGCTCCAGCTACTCGATTAGCAGTAATATTGAAGAAAACTGAAGAGGACAAAACCTTGAGATCCCGTGTAAATTAAAAGTGAAAGTGTTAAAAATTAGAGCACAGTGTAATAGTGTAAGTTAGCACAAACAGTTAGAACTTGAGTAACGCTAACGGGTAATATCTTAGTTTTAAGCTATTTTAAGATAAATTTGCTGATGGATCGAATTCGACTAGGTGCTATCTTCTGTAGGTGCCTCTCCAACTAGTGAAGGTTGGCTGTCATTTTTGAAAATCTCTCTCTGTTTCTTGCTATGTTACAAAGAGAGCTGATTCTCGTGATCCCCGTCCATTCTCTTATGTTCCTGAGCCACGACATCTACCTTCTTCCTACTCCCCTTCTACCTTGTAATATAACATTTAGAAATTAAAAAATAATAAAGCACAGTTATTAGCTTATTGCATAGGGTACTAGGAACGTTTTGCAATAAATTTTCTTTTAAAATATTTTTTACGACACTGTGTACTTCTGCATTTTTTAAAAACCAGTTGTCGAACTAACTCATCCTATGTTTTTTGGGGAATTTTGCAGGAAATAATTTTAGACTATAATATTGGCAATAGCAGCATATGTACCACTAAAGGTTAATGTGCCACTTACAATTATGGCAAAATGTAAGACCAATTGAAAGGAATTCATACTTCTGATAAACGATAATATTAACTGAGCTTATAGAATACTCATGGATAATGAAATTAATGAAGTCGTAGAATATCTCACAAAACCCGTTGAAAGTAGTCACGCTTATTGGACGTAAAAAAACATCTAATATCTATAGCATACTACCAGGCATTAGACAGTTAGTAATAGCAAAATGCAGCTTGTGACAAATGACGAACAAGACCGCCTTAAATAATTTTGTTGGTAGATTTTACAATGCTATTTAGAAAAATAGAAACAATATTCAATTACTACATCTGAAACCTATCATCACTAGTAGACCACTCTATTTAGAATGGCAACGAAAAAGTGAAAACCGTCTACTATTTCTGTACCATGCCTAAGGAAACCCCAAGAAAGTTGGGATCAATCTAATGTTGAAATAATCAAAAATTCGATACCGAAATAAAAGAATATCTTGTCTCTTCTGCCCAATTATTTCTTACACTGAGACCAGTCTGTTCTGCGCAGTCTTCAAAGAAATAAAATTAGCCCCGCGTTGTGATCTTATATTAGAGAATATACTAAAACATTTTCTAAAAAGAAATAGTATTCATTACAACGATACTCCTCACTGAATAAAAATATGCACTAGTAATCATGATTGCGAAACTAACTATAAATCTAAAGTCTTTCCTATCTAGATTATTTGCTACAATAATTTCTTTATACCAGTTTGGCTTCCATGAAAGTCATTTAAACCATCTAACAATACAAGAGAACAGTTAATTATATTGAGGCAAAAATGCGTGTTTTGGTATTCTTAGATATTCAGCAAGCCTTCGCCAAGGTCTGGCATAACGTTAAATAAAATAAAAACAAAGCTACCCTATTAAATTTACATTATTTTAAAATCTTTCAAGTCCGATACGAAAACATTGTTAAGGTATCATTTCATTAATATAGTATTTTATAAGGAAACGTACTTAGATCTTTCCTATAACTGCTCCATACTTCAGACGTCCCAATTACAAGCACCTTCTTAATTGTAGCCTTTACTGATAACACTGTAATAGTAATATCAGGTGCTAACCCAAGCAATAAGTCAATGAATGGTAGGTACTAGCGAGGGCGCATAGAAAAATATTACCAGAAAAATAGCTTTAACACAAACAGCATCAACATGTAGTACAAAAAACATTAGAATGATACCAAAGCTCTGTCTTTTAAGCACAAATGTTAAAGGTGTGCTTTTGTATGGTGCATAGACGTAGACTACCAATAAACAAAACGTTAAAAAACACAAGCATTTGTAGGTAAATACCTTAGATATATACACCGCAAATTTTGGTCAGAAAGAGTAATAACATTTTCAGTTATGGAAAACCTCAAATGAGGAAAAAATTGAAATCACAATTAGGAAGAGAATGAACATGCTATACAACGAGAAAACAAACAGCGACATTACAAAACAAATTTTAGACTTCAATACACAAGGTGTACATAGAAAAATAATGTTTAAAAAACCTGTAGCTACAAAACCTGCCACGAGGACAAACCAAATACACAGCCCTTAATAAAAATAATTAAAAAAAATAGTACAGAAACTATCAACACTAACGGCCCCAATTCACAATGCGCAAGACTAACAACCCTCCCTGCCATCTGCTCAGCTTTTGAAACGCTCTTAGGACGCTCTTTGCTCC
The DNA here is from genome assembly GCA_036346155.1 of Sinelater perroti. NCBI lineage: Eukaryota > Metazoa > Arthropoda > Insecta > Coleoptera > Elateridae > Sinelater > Sinelater perroti. The sequence continues at coordinate 2,525,504 of JARFIY010000201.1, forward strand.
CCAAGGATGTTATAGGAAAAAGAAGAAGATAGTGAGATATTTAGCACTCTATTTCTATTAAAAAATGACATGAAAAATTTACATGAAAACCAGACAACACCTAAACTTAAAAGCAAAAAATATGTATTGTATAATTGGACAAGTGGCAGTAAAGACTAAAAAGTTAGTAGTCAAAAGATATTGGGTGAATTTTGGCAACCTATCAGTGGACAGTGGTCCATTCTAAACTTATAGCAACTTTATCTTATCTGCAAACTGAGAAATTTTCATGAAACAAAATGACCTCATAGTCAACAGTCTGCAGCGGTTACCGGTGCCTCAAAAGTGGGCGTTACTACTGAAAATTTAAATGTGCATCATAATAGATCTAGCCTTAATTTATTTTCTAAAAACCAGCGCTACAATTCACCATCCTGTCAGAACTTGTATTAACAACAAAATAAATTACATTTCCTAAAAATATGAGCACCAGAGGTCCCAAACTAATTTGTCTAGCAGTAGCTGAAAAGACAAGCGTGGCATAAAATGTAATAAATCTTCGAAGTCTTATTAAAACAAGAACAAACAATACATCTCAAACTTTGAACAAGAAAACTTTGACTTTTTAAAAGGAACGTACGCATACAATTTGTAACGCAGAAAAATTTCTTGTGTAGCAGTTGTGTTATTTATTTACATTATATTTTAATTAAAATTGTCCATAATCGTATTAGCATTTGCTTATATTGAGCTAAAATAAAGATAAAGCTTTATAAACTCAACGTTAGGATTAAAGAAGTGGCGCTAGTGCGTGTTCACGCGCAGCTATGGGCCAGATTGTTCGAAGCAATAGCACAAAAATGCTAACAGAATGGCGCCGGGCCCATAGCTTTTACCCCAGGTTGCTCGGTTTTCTGCGAACTCGGCGGCCGTTTTCCGGTTCGTCCGTTTCCGCTGACATGACACGCTTCACATAAATGACTTTAACATCTGCTCCGGGATATAAATCTCGGAATAAAACCCACCTAGGCCGGGTGCGTCGAGACGCATCCCAACTTATACGCGACTGTTGCTCCTTTTGTCGGAATAACGATTGAGACTTGAAAAGGCCACTGTTGAACGCAGGTTGTGGTTAGTAGGAAATGATTATTAATGTAGAACATTTTGTAAGACCATTTGCTGTAGTGAAATAAAAAAAAATGTATTTTGCAATTTACTGCAATGCAACGCTCTTACAAAATGTAAATTTTCTATCGAAACTGAGAAAATAAAAGAACTTACTTTGGCAATATTCACGCAACCGAAAGAATACCAATTGAAATAACTCACTGATAATCATTTTACAATTTGATATTAACTTTAAATTTTAATTAATATAATTTTCAAGAAACACCAATTGATCATTAACCATATAAAAATTAGCAAACTGTTTATTAGGATTCGTACATTGAAGTCATATTACACCTAGACACTTAAAGAACATATTGTAAATAATACGTTGATAACTTTATTTTTAACTGCTTCTCTTTCTCTTGAAAATTGTTTAAACTATGCTTCCGTTTGAGTCTTCTTAAGGACATTGTTTCCGAGTTGTCTTAAGCCTTTTCAAAATTTCAAACGGTTTTACGCTCTCTATCGTGAGAAGACTGATATAATCCATAGTGCAACAGATGGGTTCTTGGTCTGACATCGCAATACTGAGTAAAGTGCGGGGTACTCTATGGGGAAAATCCTACCTACAATACTCGGGACGCGTTTAAAAGACATTCTAAAGTTCCCGTTTGACTTTCAAACTATAAACACGTCTGCTACGCTATATATCTTTGAAAATGTCAGGTGATGAGCTATCTATTCGATAAAAATTGGCCTATACAATTAAACTACACCTTATACCGCATCAAATATTGTTTGTACAATTTAGTTTTTATAATACTAACATTGTATATAGGTATGTGCTAAGTCATGTTTCCTACGATAAACTGCCCTAGAAAACTATGATTTTACGTTTAACCTTCTAAACATTTAAAGATTCAATTTATGCCAATATAGTAACCAGCCCCATACACAATTCTCATATGCAACCAAACATTAACTCCATCCGTTTATATAAATTGTCATATTACCTCAATTCCTCAGACTGCCAAAATAACATACACCAGCAAATACTTAATACTTTAAGCAATTACATCCCGAAAATATTCAGGCGGATTGTAAACAGTCAGATAAATAAAGAATCTGACTTAAATTTTACTAACATAAATTATGAAAACACTCAAGATGACTCAGACATAACTGGAAAACACCTACAGAAAGAAAAAGAAGCAACTCTAAACTGTGCTTTAATTATAAACAACATAATTAAACTAATTCATTAAACAAATGCGTGTTCTTTTCTCAAATTAGAATGAATAATATAAAACTAGAGCAAACACCCAATAATCAACAATGTAAAATCGCGAAACCATAGCCGCTCTATATACGGAGTAATTAATTGTAACGAAATAATTAGCGATGCACTAAATGTTCTAGAAAAAACAACACTACACAATAGCACTGTAAAACTACACAATCAAGATCTTACACATAGTTTCCTACAAAAAAACTTGCCACCACACCTACCAACTCAAAAAAGGAAAAGCATATAGAGTGACTATTCTGAACCTCTACCATACTATTCCAGTGGAAGGCATAATTCAAGATTCGGTCATGTAGTACGTAATATTATTGATATTTGTCACAAAGTTACCAAACAATTACTATCTCTGATCATGTGTCGACCTAGAAATCAACAAGAATAACTAAACTATATTTAAGGTGAAATGTCTAAGCAATGTTCTTATTATGATTAAACCTCCAAGAAAAACAAAAACTATTCCACAGTGCACTTAATGTCAGTAGTATGGCTATACAACAGCTTACTATAACAAACCTTTAGTTTGAGTAAAAATATGGAGACGGGCACGAAACTTTAACACACCAAAAAACCTTCCAAATACACCAGCTAAATGCGTACTAAGTTATAAAGGTCCCCCGACGAACTACAAAGGTTGCATTATATTATATATCAAAATTTTTAGAGAGCTATAAATTTATCTTTCAGACTAATAAAGAAGAAAATCCGTCTGCAACAGTCATCATTAAAAAAAGGAATATTTGTTACTTGGCAAACAAACTAAAACCATATTCTCAGAGCAAAGCTTCCTGCTCACAAACACCTCAATTAATATGTGTACAGAAGGCTTTAAATTGTCAGAATATGATAACCTAAGAGATATTCACAGAGAAGTAGCACAAGAGGAACGGCAACAATATAATCAAGATTAACACTAAGAAGCTTACAGATAAGAATTAAGATATGTGAAAAAACATTATACATACATCAAACACATCATATCAAAGGAAACAAAGTATCAAATTTGTTATTAAATACTTACACCACTACATCGAAACAATATATACGAGAAAAGAGCTTGAATTTACACACCCAAAGTAAGAAACATAATAAACAGCAGACATCGGCAAAAGAAAGAACTTCCAAATAAGTTCTTCGTAGATCTATATTCAGCAAATAACAAGAAGAAAACTTATAAGAACAAAAGCTTGAAACTAAAACAATGCAAATCAAGCTTTTAAAAGACAATAAAACATATAATATACATAAATAATAATAAAATAATATACATATATATAGTGTATACATGGAATTAAGGATACACCAGCTACCTGGAACTACAACAAAGGCTGCGAGTACTTTATCAAATTATACGAAAATAATATAAACACTTGCAAATAATCTATACCACCATTAAAAGTATTAAACTTTAGTCAAAATATTCTACAAGCTAATAATATTTACGTGCAACTGAACTACACTGAAGACACAAGAGGCCACCAAGCTCATTTATGACAGAATGCAACGGCATGATTCACCATAAACAAACAATAAAACACTTCTTCATCAAAATCTAACACATGTATTAACAGTTAGTAAATCATGCTTCGCTAAGAGAACTTATTTTAAAATTTTATATTACAATATATTTAGTATCAATCATAAGACTTTCATTAAAATACACACTGCAAAAATTTTCAAAAGCTCATCTACTAGCCATTTCCATTCAAGTTAGAACAATGCTATATTATATTACATAGCCTGCAGTCTATTATCTTCCACATCAAGCATAAAGAAAGAAAGCTTTCAAGAACGCTTTAAAATACTATGCTTTAGATTTATAGTAGAAGACGATTTCAATAGGAAACTAGAGAAACTATCAAAACTATTATATGAAACAACTATTTATTTCTAACAACAGATAGCTCAACATACTGGTTAAGTAATTCCTACAAGATCCCAAACCTGTCATTTAGCGACACGCCCATAATTTCAAGAACTAGCAATCACTTCACGCCTTTACAAAAATATATATAATCATTTAAATAACCAACGTAAAAGGATATTTATTACTAACCTTATCTGCACTAATTCAATGTGAAAACAAAAAGCAACAGTGGCATATTCAGTACGTAAAATAACGCATTGGGCCAAAAGTAATCAGGAAGAAGGTAACCATTTCCATTAAATTTGGTGTTTATCAGGGCGATGTTCTAGATCCAGTTCTCTATTTGATATTTACAGTAGACCTAATACTAACTCTAATAAGCACATTTGCTGACGACCCAACTACCCTAAGATTCAATCATAACATCATTGTGCCTCCAAAATTATTTGAATCAGCTCAGAGAATTAATGAAGCTTATCGTATATAAAATGTTTAAGAATCATTTTAGACAGAAAACTGAATTGGAGAGAACACATTCAGAAAAAGAATTTAAATAAGTACACTGGCTGCTTGATAGAATAATAAAATATTGTTGTACAAAAAAAAACTAGGCCGATTTAGAAAACTGTAACGTCTAGCTTTGGGGATGCGTTATTAAAATAAACTTTATCTATCATTCAGTATGCATAACCAAAAAAGCTGTGTTAACTAAAAAAGTTCTATATGAAAACCTTAGAATACCATTAATTTTCGAATCAATTTAAGGTAAACTAGAACTTTATCCCAATCTACTTCTTCTACCACTAGCCCAAGACCAAAGCAACAGAAGACTGAAGAAAAATTGGTCAACTAATTTAAGATAAGATAAAAGAGGATTCTGCTGGAAGACCCATCTTCAGCGCAAAGCAAGCATACCGCCACTTTGAATATAATTTGTACATCAAAGAACAGCCTCTTTTAAAGCTTAAAATAATTTACAACAAGCTGATATTATGTAAAGTATAAATATTGTGATCAACTTTATTTATTTCTTCATAACTAATAATAATTAATGTATAAAAATTTGAAAATGTCTATGGCAGAGTATTATAGCACAAACAATTACAATTTTAAAGTTGCTTCTGTAATTGGTGTTGATTATTAGGTACTGTAATTGTACTTGTAATTGAAGTGTTCGATCATGGTTGTTTTCATTTCCGTCCGATACAAATCGATGAAGATACCATTAGAAGCGGATGCGGCCGTTATCAGGGCGTTCACAAACAAAGTCCACTCCGGTGAATATTTAATGGGAATCAATATTCACATAATGAGAATATGCTTTCGAATGGAGTAACGAATACTCTGCCGGAATGCGTTGCAAATTTTAAACGGATTGGCGCTGAAAATAGCCGCATTCAGACATCCGGGGCAGGGCGGTTGTTAATTTTCAGAAGGGCCACAGCATTCGTGGCCGTTTCATTGCGTGCAACTGCATTGAGTTGTGATTGATACAATATGTAAAATATACAAGAAATATGAATATTTTCAGCGTTCCTATTTTTGGAGCGCGACATTGAACATAGTTTAGACATTTTTTTATCGATTTTATATTTAGTTGCAGTTCTAGCCATTCAGTTAAAGAAAATAGCGCTAATAGGAAAGCATCCTTGGTTAAGAATGAATATTGCATTAACTTACCGTATTCGTAGTCTAATGGTCATGCGGAAAAACTTACCTGAAACAAGACATTAAATATTAGTAATCTATATCTATATCTCTATTAAAATCCGTTACTGTGGTTAAGAATACCAAAAAAATTACTTGGAAGCATGAGTAAACCTAAGATTTTCTTATTTAGTTAGACAGATAGAAACGATGCGTAGAAATTTTAAGTATTTGAGACTGAAAATTATACCTTCAATCATTTGTGAATCGAATGTATTTTGTTATTAAATTTTTTATGTAATCAAATTTCCAGTAATTTAATCAATAATTTAGTCCAAACAACATAAATTAGTGTTGCAATTATTATTTTTATTTCTTTACTCAAAGAGAGTGTTGTTGTAGGTAGGGATGCCTGAATGTACCATAATATCAGAGCAAGAGCTACCCTCGTTCGTTGCTCAACGGATTATTACTATCAAGTTCCTCACGACAAAGGGTGTAAACTATTTGAAATTTTAAGAAAAGATAAAACACAATTCGGAAACAACATCGTTAAGAATAGTCAAGTATACGTGTGGTTTAAACAATTTTCGAGGGATAAAGAAGCAGTTTAAAATAAAATCACCAACTTCGCTTGAAGTTCAGTGATCGAAGAGAATATTCATATTTTTCACAGCATTTTTGAGGATGACCGCTTATTAATGGTTGCTGATATTACTATTAAGGTTAGATAAAGTTACGGTGGTGATTAGTGAATGCAGCTTCTCAAACGTGACAAAAATTTAGGAGTTGACCTAAACTGCATTAGAATACCCTCCTTCAGTCAGGACTTTATTGCTCTACGACTCTCATCTGTCTAAACTATTAAAAGGATCACTTGGAGGACAGAGATGGTAATACGATCACGTTCATTTTTAAATAACTGGATCAATAAACTGCGCATCATTTGGAAAAAATGCGATTCCAAGTTAGGAGATTGTGTACAAATAGAAAACCCGCAAACCGGTTAGGCTGTCGGCTACCAACGCGCGTACCGCGGACTCGTAGCATCGGTTGTTGCTAAGTTGACCAAGAGCCAAAGTTTTATACACAGGTACCAAACATGGTGTAATGAACTTTTGGGCCGCCGCATGTGCAACAGTAACTTGCTTTTTTCAATTAATGTCGGATCAAGTCAAACATACAATTGATTTCTTTGGTCGCCATATTCCCGTCCTCGTAGTACGAGTCAAGCACGGCTTTCAGCTGAACCAAACCATAATTTTATTTCCAACCGTTAACACCACGAGCAGCATCCTAATAAGCCACTAATCTCTTATCAATTCTTCTGTCTGCATTCTAAATTATATCGATGTCCAAACTTCGCTTTAAGCATTGGAATATTTTTGGCCGCGTTGCAGTGTGATCTACAAATTTTCGAAAATTAAGACTATTGATTGACAGCAGAGCAAAATGCTTTATCAACCAAGGCCCTTAACAATTTTAGTATTTAGACGACTTACAATTAATTTCCCATAATTCCTAAGCCTTCTATGTAACACATCAATGCCATTCACGGTTGTCAATCCGAATCAAAACATGCACGTTACCAATTTTATGCAAGTGCCGATGCCAGGTTTGTTGCCCGAATACACTTCATAGAAAGTTAGACCATAGATTCTAATGTGGCTAGCAGTCAAATTATTTTGGCTCACATTCCGCGCGGTAATTTGACCATTGCACCATTTTGACAAACGTTTGATTTGATCATTCAGCAAGACCTTTCGTTTCTATTAAGGCATTGCCACTCTTTCTTTAATTAATTTTTCTCGACAAACAACGATATGGTTTAGCTACGGCCAAAACGTTGGTTATAGCTTCAGCTTTTGACTTCACCGGTAACGAGAATAACATACAACTTTTGCTATCGTACGGACGTAAGCACATGTCATGCTGCCACTTCATATAACAAATTTAGTTAAAAAAATCAATTATTATAATATTCAAATTAATTAAGTCATCCGACTCTTCCACCCACGATTCCAAAGACTTACAAGAATCGTACACAGAATCGCTCAAAACTTTTCACATTAGTTTTTACCATACTTTAATCGGCGGCCAGTCCTCTTTTATGTATGGTGTATTTGGTGTATTGGTGTATGGGCAAGTTGCTCGTACCATTTTATCTAACTAGCAACTTTGTGACCACAAGCTTGCATTTTATATACGCACACCGAAGATTCTAAATCTTTTAAATTTTATTTGCGAGCACTGATTTAACATTTCAACATCAATCGCACAGACCAAGAATAAATGTTTACCGATGATGAGACGGTACCAAACATCTTCCATGCCTGTCTTGATCTCCTAGTCATTTACATAAGACTTAATTTACGCACAACTATTGCCTACCGTTTTATTGCCTACAGTTATTGGCACTCGCCAGCTTTTGGCATTAAATTAACCGTAAAAACATCCACGTAGATTGAAATTGGCCACCATTTGTCTTCTATCACTCCATAATCTGTCTTTCTAAGGCCCAATTTATTACAACAATAACATTTTTTTGGCTATTGTTTTTTTGCTCTTCTTATTTGTTATTGTTCTAACTCTTATATGTTTTTTCTAGTTTTTTTTTTAGTTTGAGAGAACTGGTATGCCGCCCATCGCGTGATAACTGCTGGGACTCGGAAATGAAGTAGTGGACCCACGGTTCATCGTTGGTCATTATATACTTCAAAAAGCATCACCTTCGTCTTCAAGCTGCTGTAGGAGATGACTGGCAGCTCGCATGCGTACGTTCGTCAAAGTGGGTGATACCCACCGTGCATTCACCTTGTGATAGTTCAGGTAGTTTTTCACGATGTTTTCTACACTACCAACACCGATGGACAGCATTACTCCAAGTTATTTGATAGTGCTATTCTCACAAATAAGCGCGTCTGCATGATCAATGTTTGGCTCGGTGACGGATGTTGGCGACGATCATGCAGTTCATTCTCTATGCGCTCTCTGCCGTCTCTGAAGCATTTACACTACTCAAACACACGGGTACGTGAGAGACACTCTTTCCCATACTGTTGTTGGAGTCTGTGGTAAATTTCCACTAAGGGGATGTTTTTTCAACGAATAATTTAATCGCAATGGATTGTTACACGCTCCACAGTACCTTCTGTTCGCTCATCACTCTAGCAACTCCCAAATAGGACTGAACAAATTCTAATCCAAGCAGAAGGAGGGGTGGAGGTTATGGCTTCAATCTTTCAAGGTCGCATAACTGATGCGCAGTGTAGCTTGTTTACATACAACAGTCCCAGTCATATTTGAACCATTTTGTACATAGCATGCTCATAAATACTGTTTTTGCACAATATTATCAAAATTTAAGAAAATTCTTATTAGATTTATTTATGGATTTCTTTAAGATTCGATACAAAAAACATCAATAATCATTACATTCAATTTTCAAGAGCTGGGACTCGATTAGAATTTATCAAACTTTGCCGTAATCCGAGCACCTTAAATCAGTTCGAATTAGTGTGCGTTAGCTACCTCAGTGTATCTACATTAATAGTTCGTACGACTTCAGCGACGGCATCGCGCTGATTAAAGCCGTATTAAATTTAATTGAATTTTCGCATTGGAAACTGCCGATAATGTTTACCTGTTTAAATTAAATCAAAATATCACACAGAGTTTAATCAGCAGCCGGTGTGTTAATCTGCATGCGCATACAAAACTTTATTTGTCGATGCCATTTAAAACGATAAGGCGCAAATTCAATTTACCGAGGTTGACAAATAACAATTTAATCCTTTTTGTTTTTTCTTTATTTAAAACTAACAATTAGAAAATTTACAAGCTACATGCTAAATAATATTAGATGAGTTAATTCGATGTTGAAATATGACTTAACGAGCTTATGTCTCTCCGCAAAATAAAGATTTTCGCCATTTTAACATAAACCACTCGGCCGCTTTTGTTGTTCTACATACAAAACTGTGAAACATTTCTGGATAAATACCATAGGTGCTGAGTAAAGAATCCACAGATAAATGGATTTTTTTTTTAGTAAGTACTTTCATATTGATAGAAGTATTTGCAGCCGTGTTAAGTTTTAATTTCAAATTTCCTGGCGTAATTCTTCGAACATAAACTACGCATTTATCTAGCGGAGGGTGGGGTGGCATAATTGTTGCCTAGTGTTTAAATATCGCATTTCAGAACAGAATTTTGTAACTTTATTGTTTACTCTTAATTATTTGTAGTTTTTGTTTCTTCTTCTTCTTTTCTATTTTTTTTCGCCCTATATAGAGCGTTGGAGTGAAGACTCTTTAATTTAACTGCTTCTCCACTTTTTCCATGTTTTTTGGTCCTGTGCCACTTGTTTTCTCTCATTTTTCTTTTTTCCTATTCTAGCTTTGATAAATATGATAACTTTTCTGGAAAGTTTCTTTTCACCCATTTTCATAACGTGTCCGTAAAGTTTAATTATTTTCTTTCCATTATATTGACTAGTGCTTCTATTTGTAGCGAGTCTCTTATATATCTACTTTTCTAGTATTGTCCACTTTAGTTTTTCCCACAATTTTCCTCAATGTTTTCATTTCCGCTATTGTCACTGTGTTGTTATGCCTAATTTGTCTTGTACAAATTTCACTAGCATTCGTTATGGTTGGTATTAATATTGCTTTGTAAACATGTAGTTTAGTTTTTCTGCCGATTTCCTTTTTCTCTACTAAAGATTTCGTTAATAGGTAGCATATTGTATTGCATATTTTTTTGTTTATTATATTAGCTACCTCCTCATCGATTCTCTTATCGTTTGTTAATTTAGGCCCTAAATAGTCATAAGTTGTTACTTCTAGTTCTTTTCTCTTGCAGTGTATTTTGTTCTGATTATCTTCTTTTTGGGTTTTATTTATTACCTTAATTTTTGTTTTATTTTGTGTTAACAGTCAAACATATTATCTTCAATTGCTGTAGTCTATAAATATATTAGTTTATTCATCTTTTTTATCCCACAGGTGTTGGCAATTTCAAACGCATATAATCTTTCCTAATAGAATTTTAATAAAAAATTTAAAGTAATAAGTGTTTCATTATTTACCTAACCAAGTTTTCTGCATCACAATGCCTTTTTCCAGAGCCGTAGGCTATTCTACTACAAATTATTTCGCAGGAAGTCTTTAAAAAGAAAATATAACTTTTTAGTCATGTAATCAAATGAACAGTTACCTAGTAATATTAAGCAAATTCAAGTTTTGTCTTACTTCATCCACTTTTGGAAGGTATACCTAAGTCTTATTTGTTTCCCTTCTTGAATAAAGTAAAATAGTATGTTCCAAATTTTCGCGTCGATAAATAATTTGTTTTTTTTTTAACAGTAGATGAGGAACACTAATATAATATGATAGCAGTATGTTCAAAATAAGTAAAGACAACAATATTTCTTTCAAGAATACTGCTTTAACTTAACTTAATACTACAAGTGTTTCTGTTAGAGCACGACTGCTACAATCTAGAATATCAAAGTCAGAGGTCAAGTTGAAATATCATATCTTTTCACTCTGAATCTGCAAATTTTGTAAATGGGGTAACAAGGAAATTTGCACATGTACTAACTGTCTAAAGGATGCCGAGTTATTGTTCAAAAGAGAAAATTGGGCGGAACGATCTTCAATCGCGGAAACTTGAAGAGTGATTTTCAAGCAACAAAACAATTTCTCTGCTATTGGGCCAGTTAGTTTTGTAAAAGACTTGAGATGATTTGTTTCTGCTCTTTGAATTTTAAGGTTTAGCATAAATTGATCATACCACGCCTTCACCCCAAGCAAAGATAAAAAACTGACACCTAACGCTTCAAGTGCAATTAGGCAAATTACCCAGGGTATACCAAAAAACTATGTTAGAAGTTTTCACTAGTAGCACTCATGATAAGAACTATATTGTTAGAGCAGGTAGAAACAACATTATTTACAAAATCACTAAAAGCTCCATTTTTAGCTGTACAATTGTCAGTTTCAACAGTTCAAATTCAGAAAGTCGACGACATTTAAATGCAGCTTGTAGATAACTAATTAATAAAAAAAACCCTTACTTAAAAGTTAGCTTTTGCTCTCCTTTCTTGTTTAATATTAAATTGTAAATTTTAAGTAATATGTAACGATCTAATAAAATCCTGCTCATTATATTTTCATTGCTGGTTTGTTCATTGGAATCTATAACGCGACATGAACATAGTTTTATAACTCAATTTGGGTGGATTTGTAAAAATCTCCCCTCATTGTGAATTATGTTTTATACTTAAATAAAGTGTTAAAATAGACTTTTGATTTTTTATACTGTAATGAATTTGAGGACGTCCCCCCTAGCGGCCGTCGCGCCGTCACGGCTGGGCGACGGATATAATGCCTTCCAGGAATGTAGCCCCGCACGTGCAAGAACTCGAACAATGCGGAAATTTCCCGATGTTACTATAATAGAAGGCTCTACAACCGGTCCTTAGTTGCTTAAAGTCAAGTGGCGAAAGCGAAACGAATAGTATTATAACAAATACAGTTTAATTTGTGTTGTGGACATAAATATTATTAAGTATTTTGATTTTCTACAAGTAGTGAAGTAAATTTATAGATGTTATTTACCACTACTGTCGAGAACAAAATGTCACAATGCGTTATCCGCATTCTATATTTATTTAAATTTCTAAAGATAAGACTTGATGCAAATTTAAATTATAGCGCACTTTATTATGAAAAATAAAAATTTTTGAAAAAATCTTCCACCTAGAATTTCGTAAGGAATAAAACTAAAGCAAACAAGTGCTTAAAGGTAACTAGTCAGCTTTGTATTATATTTCAATTTGCACAGACGAAAAGCGTCAAAGCGAATTTATTTGCTTTCTTGCTTCTCCAGCATCCACTGCGACTGTCAATGCAACTCGCAGAGCTTGTTAAGAAAACATCTTAGCCCGGCAAAGTGACAAAGAAGCAAGTGAAAAATGAGATTTCTTATCAAAGATGCGCCGCGGGAGCCATTTTGGATTCGGCTTCGCCCTTTAATGGCCCATTATCGTCCAGCGCACTCCAGTAATCAAAACAACGGTTCCTGTCAGAATCGACACGGTTCCCTTCAATTAAAGCCCGCCCCAGCGTTACATCGAATCAGCCGAATTACCCGGCCGGAAGCGGAGGGAGTCGCAAGATTTTCCGGTTCGGCAGTCGATGATATATACGAGACAGGTGCCTTATTTCGCCGCCGGGGAAATTAGGCCCCTTTTCGGCTTGGCCGCCGCTCAAGACGTGTTTAAAGTTTTTGATAAACCTCTCCACGGCGCGATCCATCACGGAACAAGCCGCTTACATACGCTGCCGGCAGAATACGCGAGTGCGTACGTGTTTTCGCGTTTTTGCGGCTCAAACAATTTATTTTCCGCGCCATTTTTCACCGGATGCGCTGTCCTTGCGGCCGGGACGGAGGGCCGGTTTTTCGGTTACCAGCTGAGCTGCCCATTTGTCAACTGTCTCCCGGAACGCCGCAGAGCGGGGAAGCCCCGGAGCACTAATAGCGCCATTTGTAAAATTCGATGGCCGAGTAATTTTAGGAAACATTTTTCCGGAAATTACCGATGTTGACGAATGAAAGGCTATCGCTGCCCGTTGTCGTAAAAGGAACAAAAAGAAAGCTCCTGGTTCAGCTCGGGCTTAAAAGAGTTAACTCATTTTGTTTCGCAGCGCGACGGAAGTTCCGCTGTATTTTCTTGCGCTGTTAACTAACAAAAGCGGCGCAAACGTTTCAGCTCAGTAATGCCCCATTTAGTCCGGATTCATTAAGCGCAGCTGAGCTTTCGTCGCTCAGTCAAGTGCAAATGCGAGCTTCAAGTGTTTTAATTTAACGCCGTGCTAATTTTTGTAAGCGCGTAGATAAGTTTTTTGTATAACGCATAAAATTGATATGCTAAGTCACCTGGACATTTTAGCATTTGAAAGTTATTTTTAGTTATGTTTCTTATTGGGTTAATTTCTTTAACAAATAATTAACTCCATCGAGAAGAATCAGGATTGAACTACTGTGAGTGTAATTTAACCTGGCTTATCTCCTGTCCTAGGTTAGGATAAACCGTGGAGGAGGCAGGAGTAACAACTTCGTTAAAAAAAACCTAGGTTCAGCTAACTCCGCCTGGTGGTACCCAGTAAAGGTCTCATACTAGGGTTACGATATGACTGGTAATCAACACTATAGAATATTACTGCCTCTAGTAGTAACAAATAAGTGTAAAAAATCGTGCAGAATACAATGAAAAACCATTTCATTAACACATATTTCTCAGTAACCGCAATTCCAACAATATTAATTAAATGACGATGGAATGCCTTCTCACGTTAAATTTCATTTCAGAGGTAAAACAGTCCTCTATTTGGATGTCTGGAAAGGGCAAGACGAGTCTGTACAAAGAAATAGCAACTTTAGTAAAATAGCGTAGTGTAATCTCTTTCAATAAACTATTACAAGTCTGTTGGCCGTTATCGTTTTAATCTTCTTATTCGATATTTTTGCGTTAGCTGTGTAATGAATGGATTTGAGTGGGATTCCAATTTTCTATGGTGATTTACACTTTTATCGTGGGCAATTTTCTTTACTTTCAGATTTTTAGATGGATGTGTAGCGTTTTATTAGTAATGTAACATTAGGCGTCAAAAATGGTTCTTAATATTTTAGATTGGTATCTCTGAATAATTGCGATGTTTGAGTTGCTGACAGATCCTCAAAGCTCTATGCCATAGGTCCATATTGGTTTGATAATAATTTTATAAATTAAGATCCTATTTTATATTGTTAAGTGAGGTCCCATACCAATCAACCACTTAAGTTCTTTTGTTTTTAAATATTTGTTCTCATTTCTGTAAATGTTTTTTAGAGGAACCAGCTTGCAAGCTGGAGACCAGCTTCTGCTTTTGTCATGCCTGTCTTCTGTCACGCCTTATAAATTTTGATTTGTAATAGATAGAGAAATAACGTTTTCAATATTCAACTAAGGACCATAAGTCAAATCCAGAGGCCAAAAATCAGTCTGATCGGAAAATTTTTCGGTTCCGGCCGCTAAATTTTTTTCGCTATTCACTTTCATTTGAATATAATTCGTTTCAATAAAATTTCGTTAAACCGTATAGTTTAGTTTCATGCACAGGGTCCGCTCTGCTTTAACTGTAAAGCAAATTTTTGCTTGTTTTACAATTAAGTTTGCTGTCCGAAGGTAGGTCTAGATATTTCACTAAATTTTCTTGTACTATAAGTAACGATGGACTTCGATCTTTTTTGAACGTAAAAGTTACATGTTTAGATTTGGATTTATTTATCCTGACTTTCCATTTTTCATTCCATGTTTGTAGAATCTAGAGGTACTCTTGTAAGTCTGAATGAGCCTAATGAATATTATTATTGCTGATTAATATTGCGGTATCACCAGCAAATGTGCCCATTGTAATGTTTGGTTCAGATAATATTTGAGATGTATACAATATGAATAACAACGGTCCGATGATACTGCCCTGTGGAATTACAGATTCATTGGATAATATTGTTGATAATTTTATTCTTACTTTAGTTCTAAATTGCCGATCACTAATGTAGGATTTTAGTAAATTATAGTACGCCGACAAGAATATTTTAACTTTATAAAGTAGGCTCAAATGTTAGACCTTATAAAATGCCTGGTTGACATTAAGAATACTTCAAAATAGTATTTTTTGTTATTTAACGATTCTAGGATTGTGCTCGTTATCTAATGACATTGCCGAATAGTTGGAACTGGCTCTATAGAATCTAAATTGGTGATGTGGTATCCAGTCATTCGGGGCGAATCTAATCATTTCTATAAAGCAGTAGTTTTTCCAATAATTTGTAAATCTTAGACCTGTTTAATTTTAATTGCCTAGGCCATTATATATGTCAGTTAAAAGTATTATTGCTTTCTACAAAAGTTTCTGGAGCATCTTTGGTGTATTAAGATTCATACCAAATGCCTATTTTTACAAGAGCTTGATTTAATACATAAATTCTCTCGGTGGGATAAGCTTTATTAATTCACTTGTCTGTGATGGTCTCTGCAGATATACTTCAGTTTTTATATCAAACTCGTTGTCATGTTTTTGAAATACTTCACAAAGAAAATTTGAAAAAACAACTGCATTTTCCTTGTCGCTTTTTGGCCAATATCGTTTGCCTGGTAAATTTATAAACAGTGAAAACTAGAGTTTTTGATAGAGGGAGTTGTCAAATCGGTTTAAGGTTGATACATACTGTTTGAGTGCTTCTTCGCGAAAAGTTTTAAGTTGATTACTTAGTCTGTTAACGATGTTCTTATCTATTGTATTGTGACTTTTTTACCAATTTCTTCTAATCCTGATTTTGTTGGGATCTAATTTTTAGATTTATTTTGAATATTTGGGGTGTTTTTTCTAGATTATCTAGGGTGCTGCTTGTTAAGCTGATAAAACCTCTTAAAGGTTGCTGAAGCAAATGTTTATGCTTCATTTAGTTTGGAACTAGTTCCAGTTCGTTCGTAAATTGTGGATCTTGGGCGAGTAGTCCGATGAATGGTCGAGACTAATTTTCTGCCTTTAGCGGTAGTTAATCTTGAACTCCAAATAGTCTTTTTGCTATTAGAATCCCCTCTTGCCAAAAACTTTTGGCTTAGAGTTTAAAAAAATTCATCAAATTTGTCCTTAAAGTTATGCTTAGGAGGACAATACATAGCAGTTATAATCAATTGGCAAGAAAGTGTGTTTACTCGGATTGTTGTGGCTTATAGAACGTGTGCTTCATATTTTGGTAACAAGTAACGTTTAAATTTTGTTTAATTATGAGAAGAGTGTCTCCGTGTGTAGTTCCATCAGGGTGGTTGGTTGGAGATTGTAAAAAGCATTTTAAAGTGGGATTTTTTTCTGTGGAATGAATTTCACTGATCAGTAGAATATAAATGTAATTTTGTTTTAAGAATAACTGGATCTCATATTTATGTTGGACTGGGCCATTGAAATTCCATAGCGCTATTCTTAATGATTTAGCTATTGTTAGCTCTGCTAATTAGCATAGTCAGCATCATGTTAAGTATAATATTGTTCTGTTTAATTAGCTGACTGAATATGGCTTGAAATTCTTTAAAGAACTTATTTAATGCCTCTCGTTTGGATTAGTCATAGGCGAGTTGATTTGTGGGTGTTTGTAGTAGCACATTTAGTTATGATGTTCTTTACCTTATGATGCTTTTTTTTAGCTGAATAGTCACCGCTCTACAAACCTATTGCTGGGATGTTCTTGTTTTTGCAACCCATTATACATTTAACGCACATAAAAGGTCTAGTACAATACGATTTAGTATGACCGTGCGTACGGCAATTTGTACACTGCACTAAATGTTTTGCTTTTCTAGGTGCTCTATTTGAACGATACAATTTTGTATTATGCTAATTTTGTGAATATCTCTGTTCTTATCAGAAGGCTCTAAGTCCATGAAAAATAAATTTAGAGTTCCTTAGTAGTTTGTTATTGTCTTGCATTTTCTATATTTTTCACTTTGTGACTATGTTTCGTTATTTCTTTTATCCTCTGTGTTTGTATAATAGCGTAGATCTTTCGACTGGTATATAGTATGGTTAAGTTAGGTTATTTTATCTCATGCATCGTACTAGTGTTCTATATGTATCTAAAGTGCGGATGTTATTTTTATATTGTTTGGTAGAATTTTTGTGGAATACCGTTGCGTTTCAACTATTTCAGTGAGTTTTTCAAATTATTTCTGATATGTTAAAACCATATACAAAGACTGACACGAGTTTCACTTACTTGCTTTTCTTCTCAGTATTCGCATTTTCATTTTGTTCTTGGGAATTTATTGTAAACAATAATATTTTGATCCGGGGTCTTGCCTTTCTACTAATCCAATTTTCTTTTTTTTTTGACCTCTTTAACCACTTTCCAGAGATATTCTCTTGTCATTTGAATATTTTCTTCTTTATCTTTACTGGTACATAACATTCTCCCGTAATGCTCAATTTTTTACTAGTTTATGATTATGAAATATTTAGCAGAAAATGTAAAAGGTATTTATTTTAATATAACAAATAATAAACTTATATGAACCTAAAACCTGTACGTACAATGTCAGTATTTGGTACTACCCAAAATCTATATATTATCTTGTATGTTTAAGCGATTGTCATAATGCCGCATAAAGTTTTTCACTAAAAACTATTGAAAGATATTCATAATAAAACATGAAATAAAAATCGCTTTTTATTTCAATTAGTCTTCAACTTATTACACGCGCCACTGACTTTATTACAAATTTAGCCCTAAAAGCACCGAGAGCATTAGCGGCTTAAGTAATTTTTATTAGCTACCACGCCGTGAGGACCTCCGCGAAGAGCACTATTCGCTGCAAACGAGACTGATAAGAATGCAGAGAGCGCGAGACATTAAGATATTTCAGCGCGACTTCCCATTAAAATCCCTGAATGGGAATCGCTGAAAATGCGGTTCGGGATGAGGCGTGCGGCGCCATCTGTTCCAGTAGTCGTAACATGGCCGGATTAAGATCCGGCATTAGAGGAGATGTCAAGAGATCATTTCGCAGCCGGGTTTAAAATTGCTAATTGTAATTAATCCTCGCGCGACTTTCTCGCCTTAATTTACTTAGAATGCGCTATTTTAACTATTGAAATGGAAATTAAGGAATTAATCATAGTCAGCCGGATTTGCATATCCTCCCGAGCGCCACTGTTGGAGAGAATTCGTAATTAATTTGTATACTTGATAGCATCTAGAAAATGTCCCTAGCTGCAGACGGACGGGCGTAAATAATGACACCGTATGGGCGACAAAACAATTATTCAGAGCGAGAACCCCTTAGAGATAAATATCAAAGAATTCCCCTGTATTCTTCTTATTCACTCGTTAAAACAAAGCAAAGTATTGTCATTAAAATGTAAATGATGCCGGAGAACAAATGCTGTGCAGTGTAGTTAGCAATTTTATTTCAATTCAGATAAAAATGCAACAGTTTTTAATTGGTGTTTTAAAAAGTTGACAAGAAGGTGGTAGTAATACCTTAAATCAGAAATTAGTATACCAAAAAAAGTTTGGGTGCTTGGGTACATGTAATAGAATGTGAACATGCTCAGATATGACACAAAACTATTATTGGCTCATTGTTTCTTCAATTGTCGACCAAACTCTCAACCAAATATTTAGCTTGGGTTACCCATCTTTGGGACGGGCATTTTTACTAGTCTTAAAATATAACATAAAAAATAGATTTTATATGCTATTTAAATATTATCTAAGAGTTTTATCTGTTTAATTTCCAAATATGTGCTGCAAGACAATAAGATCATTTAGATCAACCTAGAAGCTTTGTATAGTGCATTAGTTTCTTAGCTTTAGAAGTATCAATATATAAATCAAATTATAAATAAAAAATATATACACAGATTACGTCCAATTCACCGCTTGAGTTTGTAGCATCTAGTTGGTCTGCTAAGATATGTACACGGTGTTTGACAATTGTCCCAGGAAACCCATACTATTATGTAGGATGGAAAATCCGGAACAAAAAGGCTAGTGCTATAACTTGGCCAAATGCATAAACGATACAAATAACAGAGAAAATAAAATATTTAAATATATGACGAGGAAAAGCAGCAAGATATGAAATTAAATAAAGTGGAAAAAGCAACAAAACGATTTAAACGCGAAAAAGCTCCACACTTTGACAAATTTAGTCCAGAAATAAGAGAATTAGGGAAATAAACTTTGTTTTTTTAAGTGCTGTAGTGCTAGTTCCAAAACATAGAATATACTCTTCGAAATGTAATAACTAAAAACGAGTATCATTATAATGCGTAGCCCATAACGACTACTAATTTTAGAAGTTATATTAATTTTAGAATCTACTCTTATACATATACAGCGTGTAGTGAGGATTAGAAGATTTACTCAGAACGGAATTTTTATTATTAAGAGAACAACGAAAAACGTATTAGCGTCCAATAAAAAAACTATTGTAGTATAACCGATTTGGAGAAAGTATTCAGTATCATAAAGAAGAAGAAATATAGAGAGCAATGAATGATACAGAATTCGCCAATAAAACAATTAAAATAGTGCGGGAATCTACACCACGACAACACGGTGGAGATAGGAAAAAACCTATAATTTACTACTGCAAAACAGTGTAAGGTAAAAACGTATAGTAAGCTCATTTGTGTGTGTAGTTGCAATAAATGAAATAACAAGAAAACTTAACTAAACGGTAGCAAAAATTTAAAAAACTACAACTTGTAAAAAGAAAATAACGTAATTTTTGTTGCAAGAAACAAAAACCATATACAAAAAAATTGAAAGATGAAAGGCCTTGCTATTGTAATATAATCGAAGCGTACCCAAAAATTTGAATTAATCTTATAAGAAGGACGAGCACGACAAACAACATAACACCCAATCTATACATAAATAGATCGACTATAGGACTAGTAGAATATATTTCATATCGAGATGCATGTTACATGAAAGCTGCAATTAAGCTAGAGAAATCTTATTAATAGAGAAAACTAGAGTTGCCTTTTTGAAAATGGTAAAGTAATAAAGGCTCAAAATAAAATGGATATATAAAATGGGTTTATAAGGTCACCATTTTGTTTCAATATGGTAGCCGAACTTGAGACTAGTTTATAAACAAAATGATGTTTTCTTCTTCAAATAAATTGTCTCGTTCGTTCGATACGGAACAAAATAATCAAACATTTTTTTCTTGAAAACACTGTGTTATAGAAGTATTTGTTATAAAACGACAACACGTGTGCTTTGTCACATACTTGTGCTTTTATGTTTACACAGCGGAAGTAGGGATTTCTGAAGAGGATATCCTAGTAGAGCATCTCACATTATAACTTCTGTAGTTACTATCACCCTGTCAGAGCAAGAGGTACCCTCGTCTGTTATAAAACGGATTATTATCAAGTTTCCACAATAGAGGGCGTAAAATCGCCCAGAATTTTAAGAAAACTTTAAGAAGATTTAAGTGTACGTGTAAAATAAAAAAAATTTGGGGAAACGAGAAGTAGTTGAAGATGGGCACCGACGTCGCCCGGGAACCAATGTCACTGAGAAGAATATTTGCACTATTCGACGATTTCCCAAGATTGATAGCTGATTAACGGTTGCTGAAAGGTGCGGCAACTCTTATGCAATCTAAGATGTTATCCTACTTCACAAAAACACCCGCCACAAATAATTAAGAATTTGTTCTGTACTATAGTGAACACTCTGCCTGCGATCCGGACTTATGACTTTGTGATTAAGATTTTTTTGGACTATTAAAATAAGCAGTTGGCGAACAAAGATTTGATGACGATGTTGTGGAAGCGCAATTGGCTGATGTTGCAATCATCTTCATTTAACAATTGAGAGGTCAAAAAAGTACATATCCGTTGAAAATTAATGTTTGTAAATCAAGAAATTATTGAAAAATTAATTTTATGTTTCTATTTTTGTGACGCTTTATAATATTTAAAAATAATGTATTTTTCTGTTTGATTTACCCTTTTAGAAACACTTTCTGGTAGATAGACCCTAATAAAAAACAGGAATAAGCCTTACTACTTTAGTGTATAACCTTGTGCATCCAATTTTTAAAGTGATGTTCCCCGCTAACAATAAGACACCAAATATTAGCAGCTTTAGTTTTTTATGTCGCACCATAAAAGGTTTTCATTGCGGATTATAAAGCTGCTCTTTCGGGCTCGAGTGTGCCGCAGCTGCACCGGGGGTAGTTCGAGGAAGAAAACTCGGCTGCATTATCCTGGAGCAGTCTGGGGTGCTCTATCCGATTCTGGCTTACATTTGTAATCCTCTTACTCGTTGCGATACAGAATCGAGCAAAGGATGCTTGGTTAGACAGCGACGATTTTGCCTGCAAAACAATCGTTCTGGATCGAGATGGGCGCAGTTGTAATTATCCGCGATTGTATTGTTTGTTAAAGGAATATGGCACAAGGCAAAGTAAACCAAAATTGTAGCTGCTGAAGCTGGGTCGGCTTGGAGAATTTGTAATAATTTACACTTTAATTCTATTAAGTGTAAATTTTAATAACATTTTTAACGACCAATAATATCACATTATAAGTGCTCATATTAAATAAAAAATGATTAGTTGTACATATAATATTGTACTTAATTAACAAATACAATAAAATGATTGAAGAGCTTGGCTGCGGTGATAATGGGCCCGGTTTAATCTTCAACTTCAAATACCGGTCAAACTCAGACACTAAAAATAATTGAGTGCCCGCGTTCATTTCAAACGATAATAAGGCGCTTGTTGAAGGCACTATTCTTTTCATATCACTCTTCCAACTGCTACTCCTTTCTACCATCGGACTTTCTCTACTCCGTTAAATCCTATAAAGCCTGACTCATATTGACAACGACCACCGGCATTTAGACTATCAACAGTTCCTGAAACCAGTCATTCTGTAGCTCTGAAATTTTTATCAATAATCTTAAAGCAGTAAGAAATATATTAAAAATAGCTCAATGTTTATAGACTCTAAGACGGAACTATAAGGCAATTAATTTATACTTTTCTTTGATGTATGAGCTCTCTAACTAGAATTTAGAATAACGTGTTCCTTACTCGAGTAATATATGTATGTAATTACTCATACGTCCCATACCCATAGCGCTAAGGTTTTCCCTCATTCGTTTGCTACTCCCATTATTAATTTTCGCTGACAGACTTCAATTCCTAAGATACTTTCTATGTTATTGCTTTTATAATGTACTCATACATCTCTTTCTTCCAAAATTCCTTTTAAATATTATTTAGTAATCCAATCGTTTATCGCGCATAAAAAATATGGATAAATAAATATAATCTTGTGGTACTAGTACTAAACTGGAAAGTAAGACGGTGAAAAATACTATCTAGAAACTTGAATTTTTTAGCATTTATTTAATGCAATTATTTAGTATCTTAATTAAAGTAAATAGTAAATTATAGATTTTCTACGTTGATTTATTGATTTATGAATATTAACATATTCACTATTAAATTCACAACTAAAATGTTCGGAACACAGAGAGGTAAATAAGTAAAATTACATAATACCGTACTTCGAGGATATAAAACAGCGTATCAATGATAAAACAGAAAAATTACATGCTTTAACCTATTAATATGCTAAAGAATAGAGAAACTCCTCTAAATGTGCCTTATGTACGTGTTTATGTATTAACAAAGGTTAACAGTCAGGAAGAAAATTTGATTTTAACTTAGAAAGAGGATATAAAGCTAAGTAAAAATAAACTACATATATTAAGAAATTTAAATTTAAAAAATTAAAAAAGAAAATTATTCTAGGAAAGCCATGGGAAATCTGTTATTGTGCTATACTAAGAAATATGATAATTATTAGTACCAAATTCAAACATAAAAGAATGAGTAAATAAACCAGTAGAAGAGATAATCAAATAAATTACGTTTAAATGAATAAGAATTAAAATGATACAGATGATAGGCTACATAAGGGCACGAATGCAAATACGACATTTGGTAGTTATAAAAATAAACAAAAAATAAAAGCAAAAATAACAACATCATTTAATACAATATTGGAAGAAGCAAAATCAAGTAAATGTGCAGAGAATTATAAGAAACTAGTTAATTTTTTATTTTATTTCTATTAATTAAAGCATACGCAGACAAGTACAGTTTTAGAAGTGTAGCTTGCAACAATTGACAGTAAAACAAAATACATAAAGTGGAAGAAAAATAAATAGTAAATTAAGAAATTAAAAATAGAAAAATACACCTTCAGTAAAATAAAGTCCAGATATTTGAGCGTACAACGGATGAACTATAGAGATATAAAAAAAATTAAATTATAGATTGCAAACCGCAATATTTTGAAAAATAAACAATAAGAATAAACATTACGAGTATCCAATTAAACCATTAGAAATAAGTGTTGAACGGAACCATTAAACATGGAGAATATATACAATAAAATCATCATACAATTTTGAAAATAATGAATAGAAAAGGCATCTTGAAAGTAATAAAAGCACGCTAAATTAGATGGCTTAAGCATATAAGAACGAAATAATCAGAAAAGTCGAAGAAAAATCGAAAAATAGATGGTACAAAATATATAATATGAAGATTTTAGACATACGAAAATATAAATGTACAAAGAGAAAACTAGCAAAGAAAATAGTGGAAGAGTAAAAAAACATAAGAAATTATAGAAAAAAGGAAAGGGGGTTGAAACCAGGATATTCATTCACTTCAACAAAAAGTGACAATATTTTAAACGTTATGAATGTAAATATTTATTAATCTAAATTTCCCTCGCCAATTTATATCAAGACTTTTATGGGATAAAAACTCACTTGGCCTACTATCTGGAAACTGTTTATGATTATTGTACAGACCTACTTTTCGTCGTAGGTTACAAACCGCTTCAAAACCTTCCTTGTTATAACTAAGTAGCAAGAAAAAGGCCGATTCTAAACTGTAAATTTTGCGTTCTGACAACTGATGCAGTATCTGTCTCTCATGTTCTTTAATTTTTTCAGTATCATGGAGATGGCGACTTTAGCTATGCTAAAACTCTTAGCGTTGCATCAAACAGTAATCGATGGATTTCGCTCAACTACTGTCCTTAATTCGTCTTAATCAGTAGTGAGAATTCGGTAGACAACAGGTTTAGACACCATCGTTGTAGAGTTCATTCGTCATGAGTAATCTCGCTCAACACTTGATTATTTTTTTTGTAGCTGCCTATACTTTTAAATCTTTTTTGAATAAACGCTGATTTGCTAAACACACTAACAAGAATACGATATTTTGCGTGATATTTCTTGATATTTAGGGCATTCGAAAGTGATTGTCACTGCTTTTCTAAGTTTTAGATTGCGTTGTCAAAATGCACTAAAAGAAAGGTGTCATGCGTGCAATGTTGCAAGTAGAGTTGTGGACAAAACAACGCAAATATAGGCAACGATGGACAATGTAGTTCCTTTGAAGGAGAGAAGTAACTGCTGGTAGACATCCATGCGTAATTAATAGCTGTATATAGAGATACAGATCCAAATCGTAGGACTATTAGCTGAACATTACAATTCAAAGACAGCAAAGATTGCGTTGCGAAAAAGTAGCAGGACTGCCCAATTTGTGAAAGTTACATACGTGTATTCAACCTAATAATGACAAACAGGCTAACCACATGCGATGCACTGGCGCATGTAACAGCTTTGCCTCGCAGTAAGAGGTTTCCTTCCAAATACGAGTTTCAGTTGGCTGTCTACACTCTGAGAATAGTTTACAGCATCTTTGTAGTCCAGAGTGATGAAAAATGCATAGACATTGAAGGGGAATACATTCAAATCTAATAAAATGTTTATTAAATTCTTCTTAATAGTAAAAAAGTAAGGTAGAAACAATTGCAGTGCCAATCATTTTTCATAGTTCCAAGAAAGAGCAGATATATATTTCCAACTATTATGCATCATAGTCATTGCTTATTAGAAAGAGCCTAAAAATATCACTTCAAAAATTTTCCAACAATCTGGCATATTATCAGTAACAATATCTTCAACCAATTTAAACATTGTATAATAAAAAGCATCCACAATAGGATTCACATTAACTGTAAATAATCACTCAGTGAAATGCAGTGTATGGCATGCAAGTTCGACATGGTTCAGCAATGTTTGTATCACCACAAAGATACTAAAAAAGCACCTGACAATTTTTGTACTCTACTTAGCTGTGAGTTGGTGAATTAGAAGAGCCACGTTAGTGATAGTAGCCGATCTAGATTTAGTTTGAAAAGCACATTGCCAAGCAGATTTTTGCACAATCGGTTACTTTATTCAAATCTTCTGAAGATTTAATTCGAATGTTGAGATTAATGTTTTTTTCTATGTAGCACCGAAAGGCAATTGTTTCTAGATATTCCTTTCGTTAAAGAGAAATTCGGTAGCTCGAGAAATTTCCTGGCATCTCTAGGCCCGTAGAGATTCTATTAGAAAAACAGTCATAATTGTTGTCAGGCTTTTAAAATATTTCAATCTTTTATTTTTAGGAGTGTCAACCCAAAATGCGTGTGCTTCGCATTCCAATCTTCATTAAATACAAATTGAAGAATTTGAAGGAATTTTGTACATTTGTTAGTAGATATTGCATGTCGTGGTGGGATGTACATTACATATATATTAAAATGGCATGGCATAGCATTGGCTTGAATTTTGTCTGTTTGGTGTTCCCGGAGTTCGTGATGCACGATGCAGTTGCGGATAATTATTGGTGAGTCACCATGCGGAGTGTTGTATGTAGATTAAATGTTGTTAAATTAGTGGCGTTTATTAATTATAATAATTATATAAAATATAATAATTATTATTTATATTTAAGAATGTAATGATTTTCTGCTTAATGGTTTAGCAGGCCACTAGAGTTCCCGTTGCAGTTCTTAATAAGAATTTTATTTGCCGATAAATTTTGTTAATAACCTGCTGCTTTAACTTATGAACCGCGAAAACATGTTCTTGAATTCGTTTAGAAATGTTATTAATTGATGTTTTATGATGGTTGCAAGTTCTGGTCTGGAGTTGACTGGATTTGCGTATGTTCGTTGTTGGTTGTACGAAGAGATATTTTGTTAATGTGTGCGTGTACTAGGGTTTGTTAGTGTTTACAGTTGTTGATTTCCTTCTGTTGGTTTGTTTCTGGTAGCAACTAATTCTCTGTAAACTTCACAGCTCTTGTAATTTGCATGGTGATCCTGTTGGCATAATGCAAACTTCATTTGAATGTTTCTTGTTTTTTTACAATATTTGGTATCGTGTTCTCTATTGCATTTAACGCAGTTGATTTAGACCATTACGCTTTGGTATGACCGTAACATAAGTTGGTTTTCTTAGAAGCTTCTACAACTATTTTGGTACGGCATAAAAATTCCAGGTTGAATGACTAATAGGCGGTTTCCTATACCCGGATATGTGACTTCTCGGGATTGTAAGATAAGGGTCGATCTCTACTAATTAGGACACGCTGAACACAATGGCACCAAGCATTTTGACCTACAAGGTCGGGAACAGGTCAAAAAGTGACCTCGTGACATTTACATAGACATATGCTGTGAACATTGTTTGATTGTATTAAAGTGAAGAAGTTTTATTCATTTAAGTGTGGGAGATGTGATGAGTCAAAAAACCACTGCGAGAATTAAACCTGCTACTTAGCTAGCTATTTTTCTGCTTCAATTTATTATGACGTAAAATTGAATATATATAATAGAAATCAAACGCATTAGTTTCAAAAATTATAGTTTTTTATTTTGTACATTCCGGTTTTATTTCATATTCATATTTTGGAGAAATATTTGTATTTTTTGTTCTTTAAGATTCAACTTGCAGTATATTTTAATTGAATCCAGTTGGAACAATTGCCTTAACGTTTATTACTATATTAGAGTTAGACAATTAGCAAATACCAATTAATTAGTTAAATTTTGCCTCTGCATGTCTTCCTTTTATTACGTACCAACCACTCTCCCCTTATACCTGCTGTTATAATAATAAAATAAATTGAACGCAAGTGTTACCAACGGCTTGTTAGGGAGGATAACAAGAGCTTTGCGAGCACACAGCAAAATCATCATTTCAATATTCCTTAATTATGTCATGTCCAAGGCATTTGAGACAATAGAGCGCCGCATGTTGCTTTTAGCAACACCCTCTACCTATATCTCGGCGGGAGTTCGATTCAAGTCTACCTCTAGCCTGCTCCAGAATTTCAATTTCGAGGGATGGCAAGTGCTTTGCTTTCGGCTCAGAATCCATCAAAAGGGTTGGTGCTTATTGACAGGGGCGCTACAGAAACAGCAGCAGCGGCAGCTCGCCACCCACGCCAAGGCCGGTTGTGTGGCAGCAACTATTTGATTCAGTCTCCGTATCCAATTGCGGATTGAATTTATGATCGGCCCTTGTGGGCCTTGGCGCAATTAACGGTAAATTATTGTGTTTGGATATTTGGGCCGGCGGGGAGCCAAATCCGCGTTTACAAATGGAAGGTCCTGGTCTGTACACTAAGAGGCGCACTAATGGCTCAAGTTTGCCGATATATTTCCGACGCGTTAAATGCACTGCTTGTTGCTTAGGCCCGGATCTCCCCAGCGGTGCTGCGAGACAGAAGCTAACGGTGCGTACACGACACCTGATTTATTGGAGGGTGAAATTAAAAATTGAAGCGGCAGTGATTTACTACCACTGCATGGAAAGGATAAAATTGTAACGAGTTTTCAAATTCAGACTTTTGGTCCCATAAATTTTAATCTAAATTTTGTTATTTTTTTATAAATGCAGTGTACCTTACCCATTTGTAACAACTAAAGACCACATGAAATAAAATCTGAAAAATTTAAAATGTAGCAATGTTTTCTTTCAGTTCTAATTGTAAAAGTTTTATTAAAAAATATATATTAAGCTATGCGCTTATATCCCATATTTTTTTCAACTACTTGCAAATATTTCTCACCAAGTTTATTTATGCTCTCTTTTCTGCTTTATAATAAAGTTGTAAATGATTTCTGCGGATTATTCAGTAGCTTGTAATTTGATTTTAACTATAGGCCAATTAATCTTTCGATGGGATAGCATTGCAGCAGCACGTTAACCACATCCGGCTAAAATGGTTTGTCAGTTTGGTAACCACCATTGTTTAGACAATATGACTGTTAAGAGGTAAGGTAAAATTGTCAAGTATGTTTATCTTGTTTTCGTGATTATCTCTAACGGAACGCACAAAAAGAGGACTAGAACTGTTCTGAATGATATTGAGGGAATCAAGACAAATGAATAGACAATTAGAGTTGAAGAGTTTGTAAAAGAAAAGAAAGGAATGTTAAAAACCCGAAAAATATGCAAAGAACTAGAAATTAGCAGATCATCGTTCCCAAAAAATGTTTAAAACATAACTAAAGGTAGGTTGAACTCTTAAGATTAGACTAATAAAAATGACACAAAGAAGCGCAACAGATAAGATGGTGATAACCAACAACGTTGGTAAAGCCTTTCAAATAAAGTTGGGTCAGATAGAAAGGTTAATTCTCCAAAAGGTAATTTGTCAAGTCAATCATAACACATCGTGACAAATATATGCTTATGACAGTAAATCATGCAGATCTTATCTAGTTAGTATACAAGATTGATGGTAATACCTATATATTAATTTTAAAAAGCAATAGTTTTATATTTACTCTTCAAAAAATTCTAAATAAAATAACCTGGTAAACAGAACAAATGATGTAAAAAAATAGTTGAAATAAGAAGAAAGGAACGATGGGAAGGTCAGTTAATTGAAAAACTGCAGCCCTAAGTAGAGCAAACTAAGAAAGTTTAAGTTCACTTATATATCGCTATAATTTTTTTCAATTTTTGCACTATATGTTTTTACTTAGAAATTTCTACACATGACGTACAGATCTTTACTCGTTTCCATTTCAATGTTTTTGCCAATACAAACCACACTAACTACAACCATCATACAAATGTATGTCAACTACGCTTTGTAGTGTTCTTTGAAAAATGTATAGGCTGCTCTTGTTGATCTTATTTCAAATGATAATAAAAAAAGTCAACATTCATTATTGAATGACACTATATGTCTATATTATCGTGGTAAGATGGTCAAGAGCTACAAATGTTAGTAATGTTTTAAATTTTTTTTAGTTAGTTCCAATTATCTATTGCAATAAAAACATGAACGAACAGATAATAAATAATAAAACAATAAAACGGGTCTCATCGGTTATTTGGAAATAGATGGTGCATTTTAATTTCAAATCCATATTCCAACTTCTTACTTCATTACAGATTGAGAAATAGATATAAAATTGTATTTCAAATATTTCAAAATTATTTATAAACTAAAATAATAAAAATGCAAGTGATATTTAAACGCAAGCTTTGTTACAACAATTCAAGAGTTAATTACAAGTTGTCCTGCAGCGTTATTGATTTAATCTGCAGCCGCCCCCAGCGACGTTGGTGTTCAATTACAACAGAGCGTCTATCAGATGTCAATCATGGGTTGCCCTGGATGCAAATTTCATTTCTTTAAACACACAATGTTGGGGGTGTAACGCGCTAGTAAATTTCGTCGGAATATGGCTGATAATACAAACCAAAGAATAGCACTTTTAAACTTCCTATGCAGCGAACGCCATCAGCTGGGAACGGCGCGCAATTTCCAATAACATTTTACTTTTGCTTTATTACGCCGGCATTAATATACGAACTCAAATGGCGATTATAACCCACATTCGTGCGGCCGGACATTAATCCGCCCATTTTATCGCCTCTTTGTTTACTTATCATTTAAATCCCGCGCAGCGGAGCGAAAGAGGCCGAAAAATGCAAAAATAGCTTAGCAGATAAAGGGCCTAAAGTCGGATCCGATGGAGTTTAAATCTTAGCGGAATTAAACATGATGCGATGCTAGGGGATGAAGGAGAAATTCTAGTGAGAGTTTAGAGTTAAAATATTCTCTATATTAAGACGGTTAAGCGCAGTTAATACAACGTTTAATTAACGATTGGTTTTCGGAAAAAGTTTATCTCATTTTGTTTTCTAGATTATCCTAAAGAAGTGGTCCAACAATAAAATATTAAGTAGTTAGCAAAAGCTAGCTGCAATAGAACAGCTTATTGTATCGGCTTGAATTTTACCGACAGCCTGGAATCTTTTTGTAAAGGTTATTAAAGTTTTGGGAACAGCCAGAAATTAAAAACCACAAATTTGAACTGCCAGGCGGACCCCATCTTCTGGTGTTCGCATACTAACCGGTGTATATTCAGTTTTATAGTGTTATTTTATTCGTCTGTACTCATTGCGTCATTCTCAAAAATCCTCTAAGTGCAAGAGTAGTGGACCTACATCTGAACCATAATTTAACTGCATATCATTGAAAAAGAAAAAATAAACTGCTTACCTGCATCTTTGGAGAATAAACTGTATGAAAAACAATAAGTAAACCCAGATGGGATAGAATTATGGAGCCCGTAAGTCTAATACTGCAACTAAGATGCCAGTTCAAGATATAAAGATCAATTCTTAGTGACTTAAAAATTTTTACTGCAAGAGTCATACGAAAAATGCATAAATTATCACCTTAAATTACAAACCAATATAAACTCATAATGGAATAATAAAATTAAACCGACAATGGTCAGTAAACTTCTAAGTTAGTCAAGGAATTCTCTTTGCTAGAAGGGATCTCAAAACCAAAATAAAACACTGTTAAATTGGATCTTAAGTTATTGCGTCGGCTTATAAAGGACATGAGTCCATGCTTGATAATTTACATTCAGTAACAAATACTTACTTATGAAACAAAATAAATAAAACTTGTGCTATATCTATACGCATACACTGCACAAGCAAAAGAATTAATAAAAATAGTAATGCCCGATATGCTTTATGTGTGCGTTTATTATCACCCTCGCCCAAAAAATTACTTTAATGTCACATTAGAAATAGAATGACAAAGAAATAACAAGAAATAAATTAAACTTTTAAATATTTGTTCATGACGTTGTTTACTAATCGTTGGAGGAGAAAGCCGAGAGATGCCACCATCTACCATATAATATAAAGCAGTTCACGTTAGAATTAGGTGATTTCAGATAGATTTTAGTATTCATTTACTTTTGGGATTGTTATGGTGAAGTGATACTAGCAGTGGTAGAATTTTGGTAAGCCCCATCATATTCTACTATCAGACACCAAAGCTGGTGATACACCTCTACTCGCTTCTGCTTATATTTATAAGTTAGAATAATATCGTCACTATTCTTGTACACATGTGTCTTACGTTTAAGCTATTTCTATTATGACAGTTGGATTATCTGTTTTGTGGTCAAAGTGTAGCCTTTTTGCCATATCATATATTTTTGTGATGGATATGTAACATTTTAAAATCATATACTGGTTATCATTAACTAAATGCGATCTTCAACTATTAGTGTTTTGTCGATTCACCATACTATATAAGTACATATACAAGTTTTCAGTTTTTTTTACCGATTTTACAAGCCACATTTTTTAAAAAGGCACTTTTGTATTTTTACGGTGTGATAAAAGAAAAACTTTTATACATACAAAATTTAATAATATGAAATAAAGAAATATAACTAGGGTCTGTCTTAACGACTTACAAATAAAAAACAATAATTAGTTGTGCAATAATATATCCCTTCAAATAATTATCAATTCTTATAAATCCTAAGTTGTAAATAAATTATTTATATTTATAGTGGTATTAAAGTGGTATTTTCAAAAATAACGAAAATAAGAAAGGTTCTTTATCTAATTGTCACATAATAGTCTACAGCTTGCAAACAACTTTAATTTGTGTTTCAACTTCGCGCACCGCCACATAAAAAGCAAATTAATTTTCATGTATTTGCGAACCTTTCATTCACAACTTCGAGATACAACTGTAATCCAATTACACCAGTAATACATAGCCATAATCATTTCAACTGGAGCAAATGAAACTTCCATGAAAGGGCGCTTTCCAAACTTCGTCACTTGTTATGGCGATAATTAAAACTTCTAATTAACCGAAGTTGAACATTGACTTCGAGTTATTTAATAACTTGCTGTGACTTCACTTGGCTGTTTATGATTCAATTATCATTAAAATTGCGAATTTTATTTTAAAGCCCCGCTTTCCAGCTCCGCAGCACCTGGAAAGTCGCTCCTTCGTATTTTCATAGCATGGAGACCTCCACAATCCAATTTTCTCTGGGCGATTGAAACGGAGGTCGGCTGTCAGACGGCCGAGTTTCAAAAAAGCCTCTGCAGCTCCTGCACTACCCCAAAGTTGTATTAGCAGTAATTAGGTTTCCATCCGTTCTTGTTTACGTCGAGTGGACGCGAAAGTGCGCATATCGCGAATTTTATCGCGGCGCGGCGGTCGCCGCTCTGAAGTCGACTTTGTAAACAAGACTTAATTAAAGTTGGAGAATTTGACGACAGTTCTCGCTTCTCACTTCGTCGCTTTTCAAATGTGTTTGTTTTACGTAATTAAGGTGCTGCCATTTCAAAGAGATCTGATCATTTAGGCAAAACTGGAAACTAGACGGCACGATGGCACACGCTTTGATTATGCTACATACATATGTTATAAATAACTTAAGCAAATAGTTGTATAAGATTTACATATATATATATATATATATATATATATATATATATATATATATATATAAAACATATAATATATATAAGATAATTCTAAGAATCACTGCAAATTTTTGTAAAATAAATACATAAATTACTTTAAACAAATTACTTAAAGAAATCAATAATGATAATGAAACATATTTCTGTATTCAAAACAGCCTGCGTATTAATAATAGCTTTAACCACAATACAAAGTAAATACATACATACAAGCTACCAAGAATATCGGTCATTAACAAATCATATAATAAAAGCAGACACTTTCCATGAAATGAAATATTAAACTCGGCGTATAGAAATAGTGACCCTTTGCCCCAATTATATAAGATTATAAATAGGCATGTTACACATTAGTAATTGCAAGAATAAAACATGGGGCCGGCGAAGAGATTGCTCTGTAAGCAATCCCAGAACGAACTTAAAAAAACCTTTGATTTCGATTTCGAATTTCGGGAAAATTCGAAATCGAATATCTGGAAAATTATTCGACATAGAATTTTTTCTTCATTTTCGAATTCAGCGTAAAATTTGCTATAAGAATCACATTTAAAATCGTAATGTCGAAAATTTTCCCGAAATTCGAAGTCGAATATCTCGAAAACTATTCGACATAAAATTTTTTCGATTTCATTATTAAAATCAGCGTAAAATTTTCTTTAAGAATTACTCATAAAATCGCAATGTCGAAATTTTCCCGAAATTCGAAGTCGAATATCTCGAAAACTATTCGAGATAGAAACTTTTTGATTTAGATTTTGAAATCAGCGTAAAATTTCCTATAAGAATCCATTTTAAAATTTTAAAAAATCCATAATTTTGTGACAGCGACAGACAGACCGACAGACATAGAATTCAGTAACGAACTTTTTAAGTTCGTTGAAAATGATAATATTAAAAAATATGCAAAAATGCAAACATCCAAACATCCGGAGAGCACCCGAATAATCAATGCATAAAGTTTGGACAAAATTACTTCACATTTTGGTTTACTAATAAAATTAAAAATAAAATAAAAGATAATTGGAATGTAGATGATCATCCACTAAACACAGCAAATTTAAAAATATGACAGCTGACAAAAATATTACAAAAATTTCACAAGAATTCCTAATTTTCCTAAATTATGGCGCATCCTGACAAAAACAAAAACTGAAATCGGTGAGACTAGAAATTAATGTCGCAAATGCAGAATGAAACTTCAGGAAAAAATAAATAAAAATGAAAAAGAAGCATGCCAAAACGTTGACATCACTAAAAAAATGATAAACTGCATGGTAAGAGATGCCTAGGTAGATCACAGAAGAGATGAGCTGAAAGCTAACTCAAAGACTCTTCTTGGGGAGTAGGCAGATTGAGACCCCAAGTGAAAAGCTAAACTCTTGAAAATGACATCAAAGCCGATGCCGAAACGTCGAGAATTATCTCAAATAAGACGCGGTTCACCCGTGAACTAACTTGTTTAAACATAGTAAACCTATCTGAACACACATATTCCTGGGTTTCATAATTTCTTTTTTAATTTCTTCATCTATGACCAATTGTTATTTCTTTTTCTTAGCCTAGGGATTTAAAAATTTGTTGCGCATACTTTCTGTAATCTATTTAATAACTTTTTATTTTTTATGTATATTTGTTTTATAGTCGTAACTTTTAATAATGTGTTGATTTGAAACCTGTCTTATTTTTTACATGTTAGTATTTCTTAGTGTATTAAGGTCAAACTTCTTGTTAGCTTTTTGTGCTTTTCACAGAGTAACTCGTATGATAGCCACTACAGGATTTTAGCTGATTTAAAAGCATTACAAATCCTTTTTACTTGTTAGTTTAAAATAAGCTTTAAATATTCCAAGTAGCTATTCCAGTTTGCTAAGAGATTCTTAGCACATTGTGGACATGTAAGTCCTACTCAGCACTCAAAGTCATATGATTTAAGGTCCCGGCTGTGATTGTTTAGGTAATTCAATTCTATAACCAGTAATGCCATTTTGACCATGCTAATAAATATGCCTAGTAATACCGAACCAATCCACTAATCTCTGTTATTGCTGGCTACTAGCAAGCCTGCTGCCGCTTGTTAGTTGCTCACCATATTTGTATACTCTCATCTAATTTAGCCTGCAGGGTAATCCAGTTAACCAGGATGTGGCCATAATTATAATTATAATATTTTAATTTGTTATCTATGGCTTTTTCAGTTTTACGGTCACTGTTGTCCTATTGAGCATTTTATTACAATCTACTCTTTGAAACCATTCAGTTCTTTCACAATGAATACTCGCAATAAATTCCATTCCTTAGTTTTGATAAACTTATAAAGTCTGCCAAGTTCTGTATCATACTGTTTCATGTTCAAAATATGTTCAAAAATTAATTTTTAATTTTAACCCACGTAGAAAATGTCACGCAATTATCCATTAATATCCTTAGTCTTTACTAGTTCTCGTAATATGGTGCTTTCCAAAAATCGTCACCTCTATTTTATTTGTTTAAAGACAAAAATATTAAAAACGTGTTTATTTATAATCATGTTTATATATACCATTTTAACTTACCCACTAATTAGCAATTCACTGTTCATTTCTTAAGCGGCTGACTAGTAATAACTAGCGTACAGCCGCTATCATCAGTTATTTATCTGCTCATCAGCGTACTTAAATTAAAATTCAAAATGCGCCTAAATGCAGCTGATTTCTGAACACGCCTGATATAATGATTACATAGCTGCTGGCTAGGTTCTAGAATCCGCTGGGTTTCTCGGGGCCAAAACTCGCCGTCAGTTCCTCGACAGGATCGTTTTAGTAAGAAGGTCATGATCTCAATTTGGTGGAATGTTGATATTTTGAAACGGTTCCAAATGAAACTGCAAATGTAGCGATAGCAAATAGAATGTGTTTACAAAATCTTAAAGCAAAACTGATATTAATTCGTGTATAAGAATCAATATTTTGCAATTGTTCAGAAATTATTTTACCACCTAGTATATGACCCTTGTATATGACAAAAAAAATTGGTTTACATTTTTATAATAAAACCATATCATTGTTACGTCATTATCATTTCAGATAGTACACAGAATGTCTCAAAAATATACTTATTCTTTAAATGATAATAAATGCAATGTTGATTGACTTTTAAACAATAGTTCCTACATATTCAAACTGAGCAGCGTCTCTTTCTAAACGTAGTTTATAGGGTGGACCAATGGATTCCATAGAATTCCAATACATTTAAGATATAACTGAAATACTTTGTCTTTCAATTTCCTCGTTTAGCCCATCAAAAAAGTTCACTGGAACCAGGTCTAACCATTCTTAAATTACGATGTTGGCGATTAAGTGCTCTATATTACTGAATGTAAATTTCTTTGTCATAAAACAATTCAAACAAACGGATTCATAAAATATCTTTAGATAAACATCACCAGTAATAATTTGTTCAAATATGATTTGCTCTAAAATGCTCAATGCTGATATCCCACACTGCACTCCAATCTTGAATAAGTTTAAATGGTATTTCATGACAGCATGCATTTTTTGTTTTTTAAAGAACGATTACATTTTTTATATATTATGTATGTAACGACTGATGCATGGTGTTTACGTCTAGAAGGAGTACCTCTATACTCAGGATTGCTGGATCTACGGGTCATCCTGTGACAACCCGTTTTGTCTCGAGACGAAATCTCACTCTTATTTATGGTTCCAAGACGCTTATTATTTAAGCGGCCACATCCCGGTAAACTGTGTCGGCACACAGGTCAAACTAAATGAGAAATTATAGGAGGAAACCTTCAAATACTGAACTTAATGGCTCCTATAGTAATCACTCCAGCAGTGTCTGGCCGAGAGTGAGCGGCTGCAAAGAGCGTCTGTTCTCGATGTTACAAGCGTCTAAAAATACACTTACCAACCCGAAGTAGTGTGGCGTAGTAATCATGAAAACCCCTGAGAAGAATATGGAAAATTTAAAAAGAAATTTAAAAATACCCCACACCTTTAAAAGAAAAGTCTGCCTAGAGGATTCTGGGGGGAAAAATTCGAATGCTAAACGTATAAATCCCCAAAAACAGAAAATAAATTAAGTAAAATAAAGTTTGATGTTTTGGAACTAAGCGAAGTAAGAAGACATGGAAAAAATTTGCAGACGGTAAAATTAGGGTATACCTTCTACTACAAGGGACATAAAAGCGAAAGCCAAGGAGGAATAGGATTCTCAATACACCCAAAACTAAACATACGCCCGAAGTTACAACGGAATATAAGATAGTGGCACACTTGGTAGCACAACTATCAGCGAGATGCAGTGTGAAAATAATCCAAATACAAGTGCCGACATCGACATATGATGACGAAGTGGACATCATGTACAAAGACGTTAAAAAAGCCCTATCAAGAGATAAATGTCACCATGCTCTAATAATTGGTAACTTTAACGCAACTATAGGAAGAAAGTCATCAGAAGACGAGTCATGCATTAGGGGATCATAAATCAGGAGAGAGAAATCAAAGACTGATAATAAATATATAAATATATAAAATATGTAATTTTGTGGAAGCGGGCCTGAATGAGCTCAGAGGGGACTACATCCACCATAAAGATCGTAAAAAACGTATTAGTCCTTAACTCATTTAACATCGGAAGCGACTACCGCTTGGTAAAAGCTAAAATAGTAATAAAAAAACCAAGAACGTACACAAGAAAAAGAAACACAAACAAAATAAATAAATATACTCTTAAAGAAAAGAAAACGACTATTGCAAGGAACTGGGCGAAAAACTGAAAGAGGTGCAGAATTTTTCCAATTTTAATACATTTTTCGAAAAATTGACTGAGAAAATCAAAGGAGCGGCAGAAATAATCGCCCCGAAGTTGAAAATATTTTTTAACAGGTGCATGAAACAAGAAAACATACCAAAAGGTGCAGTAAAAATTCATAACACAAATAGTAAATAAACTTAGAACATCTCAGAGAGCTATAGAAAGGAGGACAGAAAAAGAAGTAATATCAAAGTAATATCCCTAGTAAATAGGGCCTTAAAGTGGGACTATGCAGGACACATTGCCCGGATGTCAGACGAGAGATGGAACAACAAAGTTATGAAATGAAAGGTGTGGACTGGACGGCGATCGAGAGGAAAAGCGAGAAAACGTTGGTATGACGATATGGAGAAGGTAGAGGGATTAATTTGGACAAGAACCGCTCACAATTGAATAAAATAGAAAGAACTAAGGGAAACCTATGCTCATTTTAGGCGCACTAAAGGTTAAAGAAAAAAAAAGAATGAATTACTCTCCGATAAGTAAAATTTGTGCAATTGAAGAAGATGATATTGTAATTGAAATGCTAGTTTTATTATATGCCTCGACTATTATTACACAACATTTTGTAAATCATCTACCTAATAACGTTAACACTTGTTTCATTTAATTTAATTTATATCTTTCTTGAACCATAACTTTCAATAAAACAACTAATATTTGAAACGCTTCCTGCTTAGAGCAATAATGTCTTTGTATATTTTCAAATACGCTTCTCTTCCATTTGCGTGCTTTCTTTTTATTAGAATTCCTACTTACTCCAGTTTTTCCCTAAAAACTCCCATACACCGATCACCCGCTCAGCTTCTTCCTCACGTAGTCCGTTCCGAATTCAAATGGCGAATCTTCGCCAGGCACAAAAACAAACCTTTCGAGCGCATTTGAAATTCCAACGTCTAGCATAACGACAGGCCAGTAGATTACATCCGTTTCCTGCAGAGACAGTGCCTTGACCTGCGGCCGGCTAAGTTCGACCCCGCATTTATAACCGTCAGCACGAACCCCCAACCGGCAGTTTGCAGCCGAAACATCAATACACGCAGTTTTCGGCAACTTATGCCTCAAGATTAGGTACGTCGGGCGCCCCTCGGTTGATCTCGAGCCGAATAAATCTCGCGTTTTGAAAAGGAAATCCGCGAGATGTAACGTATTGATTAAAATGGGCGGACGAGGAAATCATAGCTTCGCCGCTGCAATGGGCGCGAGGCGCGCGGAGAAGAAAGGGAGGCAGTCTATTTTATGTCTCGCGGGGCTTTGAACGTAATCTTATTAAATCGGCTGCTGAAGGATATTCGAGAAAGGATCGAGTGCAGTTGAGTACTACGAAGGGATTACTTTTGTATCGACATTTTTCATTACGCTTTTTGTTGGTTATAGAGCTCCGGCTACAAATTGAAGTCAATTTGAGTGTCTTTTATAATTTTTTAGAATCTTTAATACGGTTTTTGTATTTGATAATATAAAATTATTTTTTAGCGTACTTACAGTGTTATTAAAGATGATTTTTAAAAATAGTAAGATGTTCAAATTAACATGAGTACGGATTAAGTATCTATTTAAATTTACAAAATTTAAATTTACAAAAATTATATTGTTAGAAGATGGGATACCTAAAGTATTTTAAATTCTGTTAAAAAACAAGAGCCATAACTTAAGTATAAATATAAATTAATTTTGTTAGATAAACAAAAAATTATTACAATAAAGTTATAATCGCAGAGCTAAAAGTCAAAGAGAAGAAGGAACCGAGGAATAATCTTGTAGACACTTTTCGATCTACAAGCTTATTAGTTTCAAGTCCATGCAATAGGGAAATCTATAACATAGAATTCTTAATGAAATTTGGAAGATCCGCACGTTAAAAGTGAGTTGTACAATGTCAAAAATATCAAAAATTTGAATACTTTCAAAGTTACCTATGGGACACCCAGATCTAACAAAAAAATTGCGAAAGAAAAGAAAGGCGTAAAAACGTGAAGTGTGCTAATTGCCAAGGTAACCACCATGCCAAATTCAGAGAATGTTAGATGGCTAAAAAAATCTAGAAGCGTTTTCCATTAATAAAACCTAGACTAAGTAGGTATATCCTATTTCCAAAAAATATCCGATAAATATCAATAACCTCCACAAGTGGACAACCAACAACAAATACAAATAGGAAACCAGCAGATAAACAACAAAACGAAAACAATGCTGGTAAAGCTATTGGGAAGACTAGACATGACTAATAAGAATTTCATGATTAATCTACTCATCACAATTATTTCTAAACTAACATAACGGCTGTATTCCTAAATATCGTACTCTAAAACGCCAACGGCTCGATTCGGCATAGCAAATCTTTCATAATAAATAAAGGCGTCTACATTATGCTCAAATCAGGAACGCATTTTATCCACAAGAGCTACATGAAAATACCTAAATATTCCATCTATCCGCTATGAGTGGACAACAGTTATAATAAAAACCTCAATTCGGTACTACGTTATCCATCAGTACCAACAATGATACCTCCAAGCTACATGCGTTGTAGCTTCAGAAATCAACAGAGATATAACCTTTGCAGCAGTTAGTATACTTTTCCCCCGAAACACACAAGATCAACCAAGAAAGCTTTGAACTGTTTCCCCACACCCTCGAAGCTCGCTTTATTACTGGAGGTTACTTTAACCCAAAAAATTAACATTAGGATCCAGATTAACGTTATCCAGATGTAACGAGCTACTTAAAGCTATAAAG
The DNA here is from genome assembly GCA_036346155.1 of Sinelater perroti. NCBI lineage: Eukaryota > Metazoa > Arthropoda > Insecta > Coleoptera > Elateridae > Sinelater > Sinelater perroti. Next base: position 2,566,258 of record JARFIY010000201.1, read on the forward strand.
CTAACCAAAGCATGTATTGGTGAATCTACTCACTGATCCTCAGCTCTGGACAAAATCCCAGATCTTCTGAACTTTTGCATCACAAAAGAGATAGGAGCAAGCAATGTAAAAGTAACATTATGTTTTGATCTACTGTCAGGTCAATTCCATCTCCCCCATAACTGTCAAATACAACAGTCAAAAACGACAAAACCCGATTAACTACACAATAGGAACACATGATATACCTTTAGAGAACTAGTCAATGATAAAATTTAAATAAATCTATCACCCGTAGAATACCTTTACTAGGCGGTAGAATACTTAAACAAACTATATAAACTGCTGATCGTGCCTCTAGTAGGAATAATAAAAACCAAGAAAATTCGAAAGAATATTTTAAAAAAGAGAACTTAAGAAGACATGGTACATTTCCAGACACCCCAAAAGAAGCCACTCAGAAACTAAAAAAGCTTCTCTATAAAATGAAAAATCAAGCAATCTAAGAATACTTAACGAACCTTACCGTTATAGAAGATACGTAGTACTCATTATGGAAAGCTACACAAAACTGAAACGATCGCAAGTAGTCTATTCCACCCATCAAACTACCAAATGGAAACTGGACTAAAAGTTCTAAAGCCTTTGCTAATTAGCTAAAACAAGTATTCTAGCTCTTCCCTCAGACTTTCTCTCCAGATAAAGACAGAAAAATTCGAGAATTTATTACAAGAAACCCCAAGCTATCAGTGATTATTAAATTTATTAAAGCTGTTGAAGAAACGGACTGTAACAAGCCTAAAATTAAAATCCCGTGGTATAATTTAATAACTGCCAAATCTTATAAGCAACTACCGGAAAAAGAAGTGAAAATGATCACCTAAATATTCAATGCCATTCTAAAGTTAAGTTGCTTCCCACAGCAATCAAAAACTGCGAAAATTATTTTAATCCCAAAACCAGGAAATAGCCTAGAGAAAATGATATCATATAGACTCAGTTATAGCTAAGTTTTTAAAAAACTTCTTCTGAAAATTATGAAAACAACCTTGAAGAGAAAAATCTCAAGCCTCATCAATTTGGATTTAGGAAAGGACACGCTGTCACAGAACAGGTCCATAGGTTTGTCACTAAAGTTATGCTAAAAAAGGTTCTGTTCTGAAGTAGTACATCGTCTTTGGGTTTTGTGGAGAGTTCATATATTCTTTGGGGCAGCACTTCTGATGTTATAATTCTCTTCTTGATAGTGTTTTTCAGGGAGGAACTTTTTATCAGTTTGATCGTGTCACCCAGTATTATTGCTGTGGAACAGCGTTTGAGCACGGTGTAAGTGTTCGTACTAAGCAGTTTGGTCATCTTTTTTGTGTAGTCCTCCTGTGGCATTACCTTTATCTGTTGGTAAGAAGATGGTGGTGTTGTCATTTTTGAGTTCATGTAGAGGATTTAATTCCGCCATAGGTGTGTTCTTCTTAAAAGGCTTGGCAGGGCGCAAAATGCATGAAGTCTCAATTCGTACTTTCTCTGCTTTTAGGACAAGGAGATGAAAAAATCCCATAATTGTAAAATCGGAGAAATCTAGCATGCGACAACATTGGTTAGGAAAGGTTTGTTTTCGTTATTTAATATTACTTTCACTTCATTTGTGTTCTACAAAGAGCGAAATAAAAGTGAAATATTGCAATTCAGAAACTAAGGCATACATTTATGTATAGGAAATATGAAACGTAATCTATCCGTGTCTGGCGATCGATTGTTAGGGCAGTTAAGGTGAGCGTATGAAAACTGAAAGTTTCAGTAGATTGAAAATTACAAATTCTTTTAGTATTTAATTGGAGTAAGAAATTGAAATATCTATATCTAAAGCGTGCGATACACAATTTTATCGGAAATTTAATGAGGTGTGAGATGGATTGTTGGATGACATTTATAAAGTTTTCTTCTTTCGTATGAAAATGGGATGAAAGGACGCTCGGGAATGTCAGATCGGTCAGGGATAGGACCAACTCTTGCAAAGAACGAAAGAGATGTAACATAACAGTGGGTGAGAAAGAAAACGGGAATTATGAGATGGAAACGAGGAAACGGGAACTTAAAGGCGGGAAGTAAAGAAGAAAGGGGGAGATTAAGAGAGATAAAGAAGAAACTGTATAAAATTCGAGTTTGCAGGAAGGATGCAGTTGGGTTATCAGAATTCTCATTTACATTCAGCAATTAACGTATTTTGCGCAATCAAAATCTAATAAAACTAACTCCATTTTAAACCAAATTTGCTGTTAAAGAAAACGCGTGGGGAAACTCATCGCTGCGAGTGTTCGAGCGCATTTAGCGTTAAGTAAACTTTACCATAAACGTAAATCACTTATTACAACCGCTCCCAATTCGCACATACATATTCACTAATCTAATATAAGATCGTTGCTAGGCAATTTCCACTTATGATTTCGCACGCCATTCGAGGAGTTAGCGAAAATAGGCGCACCGGCAGCTCCGCGCTGAAAAGCGGCCCCCGTGATAATTCGCTAAATATTTATCAGGGCCACCAATTGGCCACCTTTCTTTATAAAGAGCTAACGGCAGCTCGCTTGTCCTAAGCGCATCTGCCGTGAACCGCAGATTACCCTCCATTTGCTAAAAGGATTAGGGTGTTTATTCGAAGCAGTTAATCTCGGCGAGGTCTTTATATCTCGATCTGAGGTTTCCACGAAAGCGGTCATTTATTTCGGCAACACAGTTGAGGCTACAATTGTGGCGGTTACAAGTTTTGTTTTGTTGCTAGATCGCAAGACGAGCCGGAAAATTTAAGGCGGCAGCTATAAGCACATCAAAGAAAAACGCGGCTCTTTCAATTTGCTTTCGAGCCGGATCTGGAAGCAATAAAGCGGCATGCACATACGCGACACAAATGGAAATGGAACGCCCGTTTCAATATTTAAACAGCGGCGTAACGAATATGCGATCTGTACATGCACCGACTGATGTACAGCAGGACTGTGCAAAATAATTTCCGAGCCGAATAAGAATTTAATCGCGCGTAGCCGCGCAACAGGGATTATAATAAAAATAAATGGAATCCGGGAACGCAATCCGAACTGTATGCAAATGCACCTTCCCTTAACTAGGACCAAACTTAAATACACAACCGGGCGGTGTGGAATAACATCGATAATGGGAATGTCTGCCTTTTTGTAATGCGAATTTTATTATTGTTGATATAATGAGCTACCGGTATAGAGATACGTTATTTGGCAAAATAAACTTTACAATTCATTCAAGGATAACAGTTTATACCTAGTATTCAAATAAATATAGTTATAAAATCAAACCTACCCTTGATTTACACAGCATAAGTTGTAAGTAATATTGTATTTCTTATCAAGTTTTGTTACTCATCAATGGAGTGAGGTGACAAATAAAACCGTATAGCATTACATAAGTGAGGCATTGGAGAAGCTTAATCTTTAAGATTCTGCGTTCTCTTGGCATGTTTGTGTATCGGGCTATAAAATCATTTAATGAGACTGGAGGTGTCGAGGATTGTTTAAGATCTAGAAGACCACGTTCACTTCGGACTGTTAAGGTAGTCAAAACCGCAAGTGCCCAAATTACACAATATCCTCTTCGTTAGCAAAAGATTATGTCTTGGGAGACGCAAATTTTAAAACAGACTTGCGGGAGATTTTTGACAGACGCTCTAAAGAAAGTTAGAAGAGTAAAAACAAAGAGGTTTTTACAGCGGTGAAATTTTTCAATAATCAAAACGTCAGGATATATACTAGGTCTTTCAAAGAAGCATCTTAGCTAGGCCAAGGGTTCAGAGAGGCCATCATTCAGCATGGAGAGTGTTGTGAAGAAATAATTGCCATTCATTTTTGTGAGAAAGGAGTCAAAACTTCGGTCGCTGAGTAGCAACAAAATGTTTTTGAAGATGTGATGAAACCTCTAAATCACACTCTTTCTTAAGATAAATCTTGAACCTTTCAGCGAGACGCCGCATCCACCCACATAGTACGGTTAACTCAAACTTTGTTGAGAAATAATGTGCCTCACTTTCTAACAGTGGTGGCCCAAATGTCAATCCATTAAATTACAATTATGAGTAGTTTGCCCAAAAAGAACCGCAAAGTTAATTATTTGAAGCCCTGTCGGCTGCAGTTAATACTTTTCCAATGGATGTAGTGCATGCTGTCACAGACAAGTGATCCGGACATCTTAAAGCTTGTGTAGAGACTAAGGGTGGCCATTTTAAAGAAATTTAATAAAAATTTAATCAATCCTGAAAATATTAGGTAAAACCAGTTAATCGTTTTAAACCTTTTATCTTTGCGAGTAAATGAATATAGAATTAAAGCTAGCGTTTGTTCCAAAAGTAATATTGCTAATTCCACTCTCAACAATATTATCCACTACATACAACCATCAAGAAGATTTCTTTTAGTAGTAGAAACGGTGGAAACTCCAAACAAATTAGTCCTCAATGTCTACAAAATAATTAAAACAGTTGACTAGCGATAACTTTATCCTCTTAAATAAAATAACAAGTGGTTTATTAGGTGAAACAGCAAATCAATTCCGTTTAGAGTATTTAAATGTTACAGTAAGTCGATTACACATTACACTCGGGATGGGGGTATTGTGGTTTTAAAGAATCTACTTAACCCAAATACAAGATAATATGCGAGTAACTTTAGAATCATATGTTTTGACTTTTAATAGTCAAAACCTATAATTGTACGTAATAGACGAGATCCACCTCCACTTCTTCAGCATTTAGATTGTTACTTTTGACGATAAGTTTTGTAGCGTTAGATTTATGATGGAAACCTATTAATTGTAGTCGTCCATATTGTTATCGATTATATAACTGTTTCTTTCATAAACAGGAGGTGTAATTCAGCAAACGGTACCTCGTAATACCGCTCTTTTAGTCAGAGGTGCCCTCCTCCCTTGCCCAACGAATTATTATTAAGTTTCTCATAACAAAGAGCATAATGCCATTCCAAATTTTAAGAAGCCTCAAGGCATAGTTTGGAGACAACATCTTTAAAAAGACTCGAATATACGGTTGGTATAAAAATATATGAGGGAACTAGAAACAGTTAAAAATGGAAGTCACCGTAGTTGATCAAAGACCAGCGTAATCAAGGAAAACATTCGTATTGTTCATCGGATTTTTAAGGATAATCTACGATTGTTAACATAGTTTTTGTTAACTATTGGCAGAAATAAAACTTATATATTGTCAGAAAAGACGAGAATTTCCAATCCCAGATGTTATTCTGTTTCAAACAAATCCTTAGTCTCATACGATTGCGTAAACTCGACAAAAAATGAGTGTTTGTTCTGGACTACCTTCTTTATGGTCTGGAGTTATCACCTTGCAATTATTGCTTATAAAAGAGGCACTTGCACGATAGAAATTTTAGAAGCATATTGCTGACAAACCCACAATTACCGCTGTACTGTAACAATCTGTCTGTTGAAAAAAAATCTTTTTAATTCAAGAGATTAAAAATAACTTGGGTGTTTATATTTGTATGATTTCTTAATAAATTAAAAAAATGTATTTTTATTTATTATTTAATTCACCCCCTTATATGGCTCAAGATTTCCACGGCAGACCACTTATACTAGATCACCCTTTCTTGATAAGTTTTACTAAGAAACAAATGAGTTTAGTCAATTTTATTATAAAATAATTAATTTTGTTTGAATTTTTCAGCGGGCCTGTAACTCGCAACCACGATAACCTTATTTTTGGTATCATTTAGCTATTTTTTAGGGGATTTGAAGTCACTGCCACCCCTGACCTTAATATTTGCGTTTTTAATATTTCTATTTGTTTCAGCCCCGGTCTGCGGAATAAAAACCACAAATAACTGAAATTTTAACGATGCTCATGGGAACAGATTGTGTGTCAAACAGTAAAACACGCAGTGAAGACGTTTGGATCGATTATATCAGAAAATTGAGGTCATCAAATTTTTTAAGAAAAATGAAACTGCTAATATATTAAGTTATAAGTATTTACAAACCAATCAGCGGCATCAGAACGAGTTAATATCTTTAAACTACCGTCCACATTTTCATAACAATTTATGAAATTTAAATATTCAATAAATCAGCCAAATTTTTATAAACGTTGTTATATGTAACAAACTTCTAATCAGTAAAATCTTCCATTTACTTATGAAAAACGATGTCGTGTTTATGCGTATCTCAAAATTACTAATAATTCTCTCGCAGATGTCTATCCCGTTTCCCTCAATAATGCGTACAATTTTCGCCTTTAGTTCCAGAATTGTACGTGGTTTGTTAGCGTACATCTGTGATTTTACAAACTCCCATAAGAAGAAATCTCAAGGTGAAAGATCGCAGGACAGTGTCGGCTATTCTTGGACACCATGCATACAAATCACTCGTTGCGGTAATTTTTGGTAAAGTAGGGCAGGTCGTTTCATCCTGCTGAAACCTATCTTCAAAGATAACTGTAGTTCCTTCGTCTACAGGAAAAAAAACGGTCCTATCAGTCCACCTGCCCAAAAGCCATACCACACAGTCGTTCTTAGTGTATGCATTTCACGCACCTAGGTTATTCCAGGATTTTTATTTCCACAAATCCGGCAATTCTGCTTTTTGACGAACCCACTCAAGTGAAAGTGGGCTTCGTTACTGAAAATAATTTTTTTGTAAGGTTTTCGTCCGCTGCCAGTCTCTTTACAAACCATTCAGTAAATCCTCTCCGTTTTTCATAATCAGGAGGCTTAAGTCGTTGCATCAGTTGGATTTTATACGGGTGCATATAAAGGCCTTTAAGCAATCTAACGAAGTTATCGGAATGCCCAACTGCTGCGAACGTCGGCGAATCGATTTTTCAGGACTCAGTCTTGCAAAACAGCGATTTGTTGGTCTGTCTGATGAGACCAATTCCGCCCAGACTATTTCAGCGCTTCCACTGAACCATTCATCTTAAACCTTCTTCATTAGTCGTAGAACTGTAGATTCGATGGGTGCTTCATTTCTCCTGAGAATCGCACGAAGTGTTCGCACTGTTGCGTGGAACTTTCAGTGATTTGGTAAAATTAATCGGAGTGACAATAGATAACAAAAATAATAACAGACACGGTGTTCTTTATGAAACGCTCTATATAAGTAACGAAATATCAATTGCGTATGGCGTTGGCTACTACCATGCAACCTATAGTTTAAAACGACTTATTGCGCAGTTTCAGAAAAGGTTGCCAAATTATATTCGATATTCAAATTGGAACTTACAAACAAATCGCTTCAATGATTGCGTAACGAATAGCCCTCGCCTCCCAAATTCTACTGGGGAGAACAAAGGGCCGATGGAATGCTCGACGGGGACCCGGATTTGTTTAGGGAATTCAACAAGTGAATTTAAATCAGATATCCGCTTTCATCATAAGTTCGCCGGCCGTGAGTTCGAACGAAGCTGCAGGGGCAGGCGTCGCTCGAGCCTGGACGCCTAAATTATTTATTGAATTTTTGCGCCATTTAGTTTTGCTCTGCTGAGCGGACGCCGGTTTTTCGCCGTACCACGCGCGAGATATCATGCTTCGCTGCCGAATTAGGGAATAATCGGCGGGAAGCGATTAAACGCGTGACGAAAGGGAAGGTGCGGCGGAGGGCATTAAACCCCGCGTTTCCCTAAATTGCTTGATAACCCCTTGGCCCGTTTCCTTTGCAGCATTTCGAAGCATAAAACTGGAGATTCTGTTTCTTTTATTCAGGAGTTTAATTTCGTCTTAGATTCCGTCTACAAAGGCTGTAATAAAACCCTGGACGAGGAGTAATATTTTATAAAATTTGTGTTTGCTTTAACATCAATCTGCAAGGTTTACCCTAAAAATTAACATTAATTTGAGTAACAACGTTTTTCTTCTTCTTCTAAACTCCTAATGATACTTAAGAAGCAAAAAGCAACCAAGTAGACTAAGCAAAAGCAAAATAGATGGCAAAAATCTTCTAAACTGCATTATAGAAAGGCACCAAAAGTTCAAAGCATCAATAGCATCAAATTCTTTAAATAAAGCAAGGTAGTAGTAACTGAGCCAGATATAATAAAGAAAAGACACAAGTTTTTTTCGAGCATCTTAGCAAAATATCCAGTTTATTAAATAATTTGAAGGATGAGAAAATTCATAGCTATTTTATCGCACTTTGCTAGTCATCGCCGCCCCTAAAAGACTTTTCCTTAACACAAGATGAGATAAAGTTAGCAAACTCCCACAAAAATCCATAGCAAAAACATCTCCCAAGAAAAGCCCTGGTACTGTTAACAATCATCTACGTATAAGCCATTATCTAATTTAGTGAAAATATGTTTATTATAGTAGCCAAATATCACCAACTGAAATTACATCACGAATATTTGAAAGATACCTCAACACCAAATTGGCTTAAAAAACTGACTATAGTCCAACAATGCTATAGAATTGTCAACTGAATCAAGAAAAGCTTGGAAAGTAAAAAAAATGTGTGCATTTGTTTTGTTGGACGTACAATAAGCGTTTAACAAAGTATTATATTAAGGGCCTCTATATAAATAAAAAAAAAGATATTTTGACACCAAAATAATCAAGAAGTTAAAAAATGATCACTTAATACAACTTGGAGTTGACCATGGAAGTGTTTTTGGACCTTACTTATATTTGATTTATACGACGATTATTATTATGACTGACACCTAGATAAGCAGAAATTTCAAAATAATATCGATTTATTACAAGACCGGTTAACCAAATGAGTGCCCTTAACTCACACTAAACAACAACCCACTCCATTAAAAAATAAAGTTAAATGTTTTGGTCTCCACCTTGTAATTATCCGAATATTCTTTGTCACAGTTGCACTGAATATGCATAACTCGCTCTAGTTGTTTATTGTAAAGTCTGCAGCTTACACCACCATTATATTTCTTGATTTTGCAACCTTTAAGAGTAATGCGTCCTATCATAAGGCTTGTAACAGCTTTACGGCACTCTTTACTTAAAGATGGTAGTTATATTTTCTTCTTACTGGGTTCGTTTATATACGCTTTGCTATGACTATTCTTTAGTCTACTGATCCACTAAATTTTATGTTAAAAACAAACCCCGTCTTCAGTGTTTTGATAAATTGTACTTCTTGGCATCCCCATAACTGATTTTGGTCCACAGTAATCGTTAGTTGATTCCTATCATAAAATCTTCAGATATCTTGTTTCAGGTATTGGACATGTTTGCATCAAATTAGACTATTAGAAGACAGATCCGGCCTAAATACTTTTCACTCTTTTCTCTCTCATATTATTGCAGAAAAAAATGTATTAACTATTTATTTTAAAACCATACAATCCGTCCTCTTTCTCGAATGGGACTCTCTAAGCTATTTATTAACCTTGTACAATTTTCACCTGTTCTTATTATGTAGAGAGAATTTTGTAGTTTATGTATATTTGGCTTTTCTAATCACAACATGAAGAAGAGTAAGACCTAAAAAAGTTCCTATTGCAACGCAAGGCGTTATTTGTAATTGCTTCCTTGACCTTGGGCCTGCCATACCAGAATTGCATTGTTATGGTTGGTCTTACCATCCTAGTGTACATCAAATGTACCATATTTAGTCTTAGACCACATGATTTGTCACCAGCTCCTCTAACTATAACTTGAGTAATTTCCGATTTTTTACGATTTTGTCTATATGTTGGTTCTAGGTAAGATTGGAGTTTATAATAAATTCTCAAATACTTTACCTCATTTGGCAAACGTATTTCTTTTCCGCTAAGGTAAAAATGTTTTCTTTTGCATAAATGGTATTTGGATAGTCTTTTGGGAGCTGGTTCTAAGGTTCTCTCCTTCAGTCTACATAGCTACCACGTTTCAACCTCTCTGCATATGGCATGTTGGTGAATTTTTCTTTATTAGGATTGCTATGGTTGCTATTCTTCGTTACTAAGAATTGTCATCAGCTTACTCATGGCAAGATACCAGGAGAGTTAAAATAATTTTTCCCTTAGGATATTCGTCCGCTACTCGGATCGACAGTGTTTCATCCAATAGCGATGTATATACTAGTCTTTCTTTTAGCATCCAGTCAGCTTATCTGGAGCAATTATTCTCGACCACAGCCTTTTAACAGGTGACGTAATAAAGTTAAAAGATGTATTGTTAAATGCCCTTATATGTAAGGCACCTAAAAGATTATTTGCATTATTTAACACTTTATCCACACTTAATATAAGGTGCGCTGCACTGTTTCAGATGATAACCCCGTTCTAAAGTCATTATGGGTTCGGTGCAGAGAATTTTTCACCAATTTCTCATCCCTAATATGCCTGTCGAACAATTTATCGAATAAATGACAAGGCTGATAAGTTGATACTTTTTTGTTTGAGAATAATCTGATTTGGTAGTCTGATATAAACACCATCATATGCAGCCCGCATATTCTTGGTAAGTAGCTAAGGTTCACGCTTGGTCTTAGAATCGAACAGATTCTTCTAAGCTTTAATTTCTTATGTAGTATAGATAAAGAAAGTTTTTCTTAAATATTTTAGATGCCCTAGTGCTAGTGGTATATTTATAAAGCAAAAGTTCAGCTTTTTTATACAATAAAGTGTCAAAAAAACATCAATATATGAGCAAATGAAAGATTAAAGTATAGTAGAACATGTGTGAATAACATCTATAAATCTACCCAGACAACAAAAAAACACCAAACAATGGTTAGATAAAAATGCACGACTAAGTGATTAAAAAATTTGTAGAAAACCTGCAAGAAAGGAAAGTAAATTAAATTAATATAGAAGTAGAATTAATAGAACCTTTTTAAATAATATAAGATAACAATATCAAGCAGTATATCAAAAGCAGTATCAACTCATTATAAAAAATATCTAAACGCAAATTAAAAATGCTGCTAAAAAAATCTTGAAAACTTAAAAGATGATTTTAAAATAACCGTACATGCTGCTGTCTAACAACAATGCCATTTCACTTAGCATAAGTGAGACTTTATTATTAATCGTATTAATTAAATTTTCATGAGTTAGATGTAGGTGAAAGACAAAATGTTCTCTAAAATTGTGAGGCCCATAAGGAGCACCAATACATCCTAAAGGATATCATTTCATGTATGATTATTTAAAATTTTTTTTTTTTATAAAGGCAGACTGTAGTTAAGTATAAAATTGCTTATAATAACTACCTCTTCTTTACTTGAGGTAATTCTACCAACCTGCTTCGTCCCTTTCACAACTGCAACCTTATCAAAATTTTGAACTTATAATTTCTATTTTATTAAGGTTTAAATATTGCACTGATTATTTTTCTATGGCCTCCAAATATATGAAAAAACCTGTTTTGATATAAAAATGGAAAGATCGTTATTTTCTTTCAACAAGTTTGTTACAGGGAAGCCTGTTCACTATACAACAGTAAGGCCACTACAAGTTTCCTGAAATGTTCTTGATTAAAGGCAACTTTGAGACTGCATTCAACTAAACCTATTGTTAAAATGTTAATTTTTAAATTTGTTAGAATATCTAGAAGCCTATTATGGTATATGTGAAATTACTGAAAATATTCTGTTATCATAATACGGCGCATCGGGATTTTAAAGGTCTCTATGGCTTCTGCAATAATACCATATTTAAGGTGATTTGTAGATCAACTCTTTGATATGCTTCTACAGAAAGAAGTTACTTTGGTTTGTTCTATAGCAAAGAATTTACTCGGTAGCTACAAAGTAATGACTGGGATAGTGAAGAGCGTTGCAGTCAGTTGCAGTACTTCGTGCTTGTCTCACTTTTTTTATTGATCTTGATACAACCAAATATCCTTTGAGAGCATTGAGCGCAATATAACTTACTTCAAGTTTTATAATCTGGGTTTTGTTAACTTTGGTGGCTTTCACATATTCTTGTAAGCTGTCGATCACTTTCTTTGTGTTTCAAAATGACTTAATTTGTTTAACTTTGTTATTATTGATATTTAGTACAATGTAGCGCTACTGCACTTTTAATTTACAAGGTTTTCGTTGCCTTATAATTTACCTCATGCTACTATTTGTCTGGATTTTTCTTACCAAAAATACAAAGTGTTATGAGAAAAAATAAAAAATTAGAATAAAATCGAAGTGGCATATCACAAATCAGGTTGTACTTCACTTTAGAAGTTGCAGGAAGCTATAAATAATTGTTTAAACAGTAGTAATTCTGCAAACACAATAAAGTCGTAAGAGAAAATTGGAATGCATAAAGCTTTCAAAAACAAATCTAAAAACGTTCCGCAAATACCTACATCTACATTGCAAGTATTCATCACAATTGAATAGTTTGTAAATATTGATGCGTTTTATTCCATATAAGCGAATGTAAAACGCTTGCGCTGCTTTCTGTATGCAAATTTTATTTAAATGTATTCAAATCTAGCAAAATTGCTTTTAATTCTTTTGACACTAATTAATTCATTAATTGAAGGTTTAATTGACAGATGTTGCCGAAAGAGTACAAAATCATTTGCGAATTGTTCTCGCAGGACGCTGCTGAATTGCACGGGGCTCTAACATACAAATGCAATTAATGGAACGTATGTAGGGTGGTGCAATACACTCCAATAAAACGAACCAGGCGACAGTGGTATTTGATTTAAAATAATTGCATTTGATGCGTCCTTTCAATTTTAGCTTTGTCTCCAGTTATAGCAAATGTGTCAATTTTTGAATTAAATTACAACAAAATTGATCGAACTCTTTATTACATTACTTTTTTGCAATTGATCATGCTGATAGGGCTTGAAACAATCGAATGAGGTTTGCGTTGTCTGGTCATAATTCGTATGTTTTATTTGACTATTAATGTATTCAATTTAGTATTAGTAATGTTGCTGGTAATGTTTTTTCGACGAAATATATTTAAAGAATTTAAAGAATTATTCGAATCAGAATTTGTAAGAATTAAAGTGGATAAACTATAGTTTAATCAAAGGTACATTGATATATCAAAGTATTCATAATTATCTGCTTATTAGGACCATAGTAATATATCTACTCAAAAATTACCAACTGACCAATTATCTGTTAAATATTTTTGGAAAAAATAAATATTTCTTTTTCTGTGATAGTTTGTTAATAGAAGGAATCAAGTAATGTAAAATTATATTATATAAGTAGAATATTCTGAAAATAACTTACTTCATTTAGAAAGCAAAGACAACAAATAAATAACAGCAGAGTAACATCATGATGATCACGAAGACCGCAATTTAGTAAAGTTTAAGTATTTCTGCAATAAAATCTAGGAGTCTAAAATATGGTGATCTTAAAGGAGCGACTATTTATGCTGCTATTGTGTGTACCGTTGCACTATATTTTCGAAGGCATTCAAAAAAGAATAGTTCAACTATTGCGCATGATGATAAGAGACACCAAACTGTTACCTTCTTGGAAAGCAACTGTTTTTTGTGCCTTTTTTTGAGTTGTTTGAAACCTAATAATAACACTTTTGTTTATTTAAATAGGTCTTCAGATAGCAATAAGCTACTTCAATGAATAAAATATAATTAAAACCCCATTGATCCCAAAAAGTATTCATTATTATCTCGTAACACTTTTTTCTTGTTTCATAACTTATACACCTTAGCGATTGCATTAAACTTTGTACAGATGATCGTTTCTTTTTAAATCCATTATGTGCCCATTGTTTTATCTGTTGGGCCACAGCCGTCGCAGAATCTCAGATGTTTGCGATTTATCACCAACCATGTCGCTCGAAATTTTTAATTAATAATTTCACTAAGTTTACAGAAAAGCATTAGTTGTGGCGGTGGAAAAATGCCGCAATTTTTTGTTTAAAGACGGGTGAGTTTTGCTATTTACGAAAGCGATGTTTTCCCTCCACACCCTACAATTTTCACAAGGCGCCTTTGAAAACTGAAATTTATTCTAAGACACCTATAATGGAGACTAAGTTGTAATTTAAATTTCTAATACATTGAAGGCCTGAATTTTAAATGGTTATTGAAAAGCTAAATAAATTTATGTAATGACAACTTACAGCTTAAATTTTTACTACTTAATTGCTTATATTTATTTTTCAAATATAAATATGATGTGTTACCTCCAAGAACTTAATTAAAAAAAAGAAATTAATTAAAAATTTGAGAACAATTTTTCTCAAGGAATAGTTGTGTGGAAAAAAGAAAACAAGAAAGAAGATCAAATACTTTCTCCTCAAAAAACTGCACTTAAATGTAATTAAATTATTAGATCAAGACTTATCAGCTGTTAGAGAGTGGTGTGAGCATCCTAGGGCTATTCTTTTTTGGCCAAATGTTTATCTTAACATGTTACAGGAATACATTGGTTCACGCCTTGAAGAGATGTTTGGTGGCGAAGAGATCTACTTTTAGTAAAATAAAGTAGCCCCTCGCCCAATATCATCGTGATATAAGGATAAATGGAGCAGATAAAAAGCCGGTATTAAATATTATCCATCAAATGAAATACTTCATAGTACTGTCGAATTTACTGGTTTGCGTTATTGATTGTGTTTGGAAATGGATGCTCGTCAGTTTTCCTCTAAAATGTTATAATTTAAACCATTAAACTATTGTTCATAATACTTTCTAACAACTACGCTTTTTGAGACACTTTGTATTAAGTTAAATTTAGAAGATTTGGTAATGCATTGAAAAGTTTTTTTTATCGTCTATTAGCAGAATGTAACAATAAGCTTTAAACGTATTTTAAATACTAATACATTGCCTATTTTTATAATAATCATGGATAACCAATCATAATTAACTAATAGAATAATAACCAGAACTATGCACCTCTTTAAGAATGATCGTAAAAGTTCATTTAGGATAGGCATAATCATAATTCAGAAATCCATTTAAGGGAATTCCAATAAATAACTAAATACCCTAAAATAATATGCAAATGTAACTTCTAGATAATAAATGACAATTTTAAATAAATAAAATTTATCGACCAAATAAAACTTTCCAAAATTGTATAAAATAATTGTCTTAGAAAGAAATCTTCAAATAATAAATTAAACTGTTTTATTGAAAGAAAACCTCGTATCTCCCTTCTCTGTAAAATTTTACCCCCTTTAATAAATCTTGGCGAAGCAGTAGCAATAAAAGGAAACATTAAAGGATTTTGATTTCTTTCGGTTTCATAGCGGCAAGCGTTGCTGTTCTCGCAGATTACTTTGGAGAAGGAGAACTTCGATGTATGCAAAGGCCCCGAAATGTAGGTCAGTTCACGATTAAAAGCCTGTTCAGCAGCTGGAGAGCAGGAATTTAATCCCCTTAGACCCTTTTAAACTTTAACTGCTGCTGCAATCTTGATTCCTGTAATACACTCCCTATAAGTTCACCTGAAAGGGTCGGCACTAAACTTTCCAATAAAAATGCCAGTGTTCGAACTAACAGAAACTAAAATGTTGCCTGCCTTCCAAGCAGGCCGAAAATTTAAATTTATTAATTTCATCTTTGCAGTACGAACTTCTCGTTTTCACTTTCCCGTTGCGTCTCGGCTGCCGTTATACGCGTTCTTTATTGTCCATGTTTCGAATGTTTGCAGATCAAACAGAAACCAAGTTAATATTGATATTTCAGCCCAACGATTTATTTGTAAAAGGTCTCATAATAGTCTCTCTCGCTCTCTCTAGTTAATTTTTAGTTATTATTTGAGTTTATTTGAAACAGAATAACCATTAGAATTCTTTTTTTTAAATATTTATTTTTACATCTATTACTGCCTGTATTCAAAAGTCGCCTTAAATACAGACAAGTAGAAATATTTTTTGTTTAACAACAAAATCAATTTTTTTGTAGATTCTGCAATATAAATTTCATGTTAATCATATCGGTACATAAATTTAAAAATTAATGACAAACAGACAGTACTTCGGTAAATAAGTGATAAAAGCAAATAAAGTAAAATCAGAAGAGAACCCCGCAGGCTTCGTCGACGAAGCCTGATCTAGACGCCAGGCAGTCGTGTAGAACATTCCGCATGTTTCTGCGATAATAATCAAAATATTTAAATAATTCAAAAACGGTTAAAGTTAGAAGGCTGATTTTTTGCACCGAATTAGCAAATATAGTTGTGAAAAAAATAAGTAAGACGCTAGAAGACCAGGGTTGAAAAAGTAAAAAGCAAAAAATTATAATAAACAAAAAAATAACAAAGAGGAGCAATTTATAAGTGATAAAGAACAGATAACAAAGGCAGCTGCAAATTAGAAGAAAACTAAAAATTGAAGAGAGAAAAGGAAGGAAGGAAAATATAGCTATCAAAAGATAACAAGTTAAAGTAAAAACTTTTTAACAATAAATTGTCAGTGAAACCGAGGATACGAGTAGTAAAAATCAATCATAGTAAAATTAGAGAAACGAGAAGAAAACGGAGATAATAAAGAAGAAAAAACATTTAACAGAATCAAGTATAATAATGATTAGTAAAAGGAAGATCCAAGCTTAGCTAAAAGTACTTTCTAAGGAAAAAATAAGAAAAAAAAATCAGTATGGTACCAGAAGTTAGTTAAAAATAACAAGACATACTAATAGAATTATAAAGGATACAAATAAAAGCTTAAAAACTAGCGAAAAAAGAAGCAAACGAGGTTTTTTGGTCAAGAAAAATAGAAATAGGAAAAAATAAAGGAATTCGTGAAAAATAAAAAAGGATATAAGAAAAAAATAACATAGACAAATAAAATGTATCTAGACATGTTTGTAACATGGCAAATGGAGCTCATGAAATACCTTGGAAAGGTAAAAGTAGGTTACGTTATTACGATATAACCCAAACAAAAAGCAAAAGAAATGGCATTGAAAAATTGGAAACGACTATTGGATGTGTGAAAGAAACAAGAAAGAAAGTGTAAAAACTGAAACAGTTACATTAATTAAAAAAACAATATAGTACGTAAAAAATAGCACATCATAAATAAAATATCAATAAATATCAAGAAAAATGAAACCAATCATAAACAGGAGATCATGTTAGGATAGGGACCAAATGAACATACAAAGAAAAAAAAAATTTGCCGAAGTCTTACAGAAAAAAATATATAATAGTAAAGATCCCCGTTTAGAAAATATATCAAAAATTAAAAACATTCACTTTGCGAAGAAAGAATTGTATAAAATTAAAATAAATGGTAATTAAAATTAAAAAAATTATAGAATATAATATATAATAATTTTAATGGGGAAATATATAGAAAAATAATTAAAATCAGAGTTAGAAGAAATCCATAAGTAGGAAACGACATTTCTTAGTAGTAATGGTGTGAAAAATAAGAAAAAAAAGACAAAAATTGTAGATAAAGGTGAGGGGTTAAAAGCTTAGTAAGAGATAAATTTCTAAAAATTAGACAATATTTTATAAAACAATGACGTGAAAAAATAGAAGGTAGGCGAAATAGATACAACAATTCATTACTAACAACAGAGAATTATGTATGTTGAACTACCAGAATACTTAACGTAAAGGACAATGGTGGAATGGTAAGCTATAAAAAGTTGGAAAAAAGCAAAAAGATGAGAAATACGTAGAAATAAAGAAAACTGCAGATTATAACAAGTGCAAATAATAAAAAAAGAAGTTAAAAAATAACAATATAATAAAAATATAAAGAAAACTAATAATACTTATGTTTTGTAGTCTAATAAAATATGTAAAAAAGAAAACGCTAACAATAAAGAATGTTAATGTTTAAAAAGAGAACATTATAATAAAGAAGAATAATAATAAAAAGATGAAAGAGATATTTTAAAAAGTTATTAAAAGAAAGAGACAAGTGCCAAAAAAAAAGCACATCGTGTCAAGAAAGCATATAGTAGCATATGTAGTAGCGTTAGATCTTTAATAAATTTCAAATAGTTTTTCAATAAAAATAAAAACACAAAAGTTAAATATATAGAGATCAAGAAGTCTCTTAGTTATAGAGCCAAGCTTCCGACTGCCCTTAGTAAAGTGTGATGCAAACGATGCCATATAAAAGGACACTTTACTTTTTACAGAGAAATGCAGAATAAAAACCGTCAACTACACAGAACCAGAAAATGTTACCCCAGAAGAGGAATCCAACAGTCAATCAAAATTTGACTACAACTGCAGTGGAAGTCAAATACTATAAACAAATATATAATAATAATAATAATAATAATAATAATAATAATAATGGTAAGGCTCTACGCCCCGCGTGGGAGCACAGCCTGCGAACTGAGAGGTTAAGGTTCTCATACGTTCACTCTCTCTGCCCGGTCGTTGCGCACCATCTCTGGTGCGGGGACGGTGTGGCAAGCACAGCGCCTATGACGACCGCCATTATTACCCCTTGTTCGAGTGAACGCAGGTACTCAATTATTTTTAGTGATTGAGTAGGCCACCCGCCATGCATCAGAGAGCACCAGGAATTGAACCCGGGTCCGTCAGCATCGCAGCCAAGCCCTCAACCACGGGACCACCCTGGCTTACAAACAAATATATAGAGCATTAAAATATCTTTGTTAATAAAACCAACATCATATAATAAACTAAATATTAAGGGTTGCGTAAAAATACCATTATAACTGTAGAGGACTAATAAAGTGTTGGTAATGTTCGTTGTTTACACATAAAAAAATAAATTAGGTTTGATCAAGTGGACTAATCCAAAAAAATACAAGTAACGCAGTAAACAAAGAAGTTTATATCAAATTAAAAATAAAACAAAACATACAAAGAAACCAAAAATTCATATTTTTTAGGTCATTTCAAGCCAGCACCAGCCAATTATTCGATAAAGTCAACAGAGTCAACTAAATGACCGATTTCGGCAAGAACATGAAATCTTTTCCAGAGCTTATTCGAGAAAGAATTTAACTAATTAAGAAAGAATTTATTTGAATTGTGCCGCTCTAAGAGCTTGAGGACAAGTCATAGGACTATCGTGTAATAGAAACGAAAACATGCTTTCTAAATAAATAATTAAAAAAAAATTATATAGAAATTTTGTAACTTTATTTAAATTCAACCATTACTTTCCGGATTCTTGTAACTACTCAACTAACTCTCTATTAATGTGATGATCCTATAACTAATTTACAAAACCTTGCTATAAAAGAATAATCGAGCTCCAGCTTCAATATGATGATTACAGAATGAGAAACAGATCTTAAATCTTAAACAAGCATTCATGGCGTGTTGAAAAAACGTAAAGCAGAAAATCCAAACTATTAAACCTAACACCTCTAACAACTTCCAACTGTTTACCTAAAATTTTTATAACTTACTCTCCGTAATAAACAACAATCCTTCAAACCATCACCATTTATGTATGGTGTTAACAGTTATATACAGATATTGTAACAAACTTTTCTTTAATACTACAGCAAGAAAGGTATCACAGAAAATTACACATAATAAAAACGTGTAAGAAATTAATAAGACACTTGAAAACAAAAACACTGTGAGAAAAAAAGATTACTTATAAAATAGTAATTAAAAACATACAATATTTCATACTAACTGATGATATCAAGAAAGACTTAAAAAAAGATATAAAATTTTCAACATAACGAACATAAAAATAGGAAAAAAAATAACCACTCTCACGATTTTCCGTCTATTTGGAACCACAGCTTGTTTATAAATCCAAAAATGCGAATTATCACAAGAAACAACAACACACTGACCTAATAGCACCTATAGAAACACTAAACCCTCTATCCTTACTACAAGTACGTCATTGAACATATGCACAGAAAAACCACTCTAAATAACACAGACTACAATTAACAATATATTTTAATGAATTGAAAGAAATTCTGGCCTAATTATTCACTCGAAATAACATTATAAACAACTGTCGTCGAGTAACCAAAACTATGATGACTCTTATTCTCCGACTTGCAAACGATTTGGTTCTCCATAAGCAAGACATTTCTAAACCTAAACAAAACGACAATTTGCCTATATCTTAGTCACATTTAACTAATAAAACAACTTTTCTTTTTTCGTAGTACTGTTTTGGAATACTCATCCTGATAATACTGTTAACGGAAGCTCATGTGTAATTATCCGAAAATCAGTTTCTCATTACGAAGGACCTAAATACAAAATGGGCCAGATCCAAGCAGATAGTGCGAAAGTGCTTCAAGGCAATTGAAATTTATAGATTACTAAGGCATAGAATATCATCAAAGGAATATCAAGACATTTTCCAAACCTTAGTAAACAAATTTATTGCCAAAGGTTAGAATCCCAAATATACCCAATGGAGCTTAAATTATTAATACAAAAGGCCGAAACCTTCTATGACCGACAATAACTATAATTTCAGAATTTTTTTTTAATGAAACACTAAATTTAAACTAGCCATATTCTAGTCATTGTTATAAGTTCTGCTGTCATCAAAAAGTCAATTCCTCAATGACTAACATAACAAAATATTTATTATAGTTAAATTTGAAAAATACACAGAAACCAATATAACCCTTCAACTTAGAATAAAATCTTTCGAAGACGCGAATGAAACTGCACTGTAATTTATTGGCACGTTATAAGAGACAGCCTGGGAAAGATCCAAAAATCTCATCGATCAACATCACTGCAATGAGTTGCACAGAGAATTAAAAACGACGTTAAACGAACCTCAAAACAATTATTTTTAACAGTATGTTTCCAACCTAGCTTTCAACAAATATGTATTGTGGAGGGGCATAAAAAAGCTAAAACAGCCTCAGCTATCTATTTTCAAACTTAATGCTGAATAGACACGCTTGGACAAAGACAAGGCTAATATCCCTGCTTTGTACCTCACTGATATATTTAAACCTGAACAGAGCACAACAGATAATGAAACAGAATTTTATTGCCACTGCATGCCAACTGTCTCTTCCCCTAAACATTATCTCGCTATTAGAGGTTAAAAATATGGTCTGATTTAATCACAAGGCATACACTAAAACAACTACCTTGCAAAACTATAGATCTTTTCATAGTCATTTACAACAGAATGTTAATTCTCTTGTACACATATAAGCCTTTTAGCCAAAACGCTAAAAAGAATCCATAAAGAGTACGACTACCTGGCACTCTTACTAAATCACCATTTTCGATTTCAGGTCGATAGATCTAATAGTTATATAAAATAATCAACGAAATTGCTAAGCACATAAAACAAAAAAAATTAGGAATACAATATTTCCCGATATATCTAAGGAATTAAAAGTCAATCAAATAGTAATAAGTATATTGCGTAGCAAATTATTAATATTTAAAATTAACATTCACCGCGGATAACTTTTATGGTAACTTTACTACAGATTCTACCCTTGTTAAATTTGTTATTTTCAGCTACTCTTATAAACATTATATACATTAATAGGTTTGTATTTTATTATTTAAGAGTTTTTTAGACAGACATGATTTACGACCTTATAAACCAATTATATTTTGTGTTACAAATTCTATGCTTAATTTATTTTAAATGTTGAATAAAATTACATCTTCCTAAAGGGCGCGTCCCGCTGGTGGCGGATGGAGGAAGTCCTGGAAACAGAATTACTATGAATAATCACAATAGGTAGCCTCGGACCAAAGGTCAGTTGTTCCTATCATTGGGTCAATCGCCCTCATGGATTAAAATAATTCAAAGAAACAATACGGACCTCGGATGTGCACAAACTAAACGGAACAAACAGGAAACGGACAAGGAGTGCGATATCCAATATCAAAACACTAAATGGACAGGAAATAGTACAGGAAATGTAAATATACAAATACAAATTTTGGCATAAGTAAAGTCAAGAAGAGAAAAATAAGAGCCATAACATTGGATAAAAGATACGTATAAAGATATTTAGAAACTGCAGTACGAAACACAGCTAAATAAGGTAGAAGGAGTGGAGATAATAACGATCCCGAAAACAGAACCCAGAGTAACTGGCTAGGAAGCCAAAAATTCAAGGATTATGATTATAAATCTAAAATTAAATTAAAAAAATAGATATATGTACTTAAGAAAGGTAAGAAAAAGAAATGTTATGAAAACCTGCAGTGCACTCTAGAAAAACACAAGAGGAAAATAGACACACCATGGCAATAGGAGATTGAAATGCTCTCATAGGAAACTAACAAGAGGTAGAACACGGACTTCCAAAAAAATATGGAAGAGAACAAATTAGGAACAACAACAATCATAATCAATTATTAATATAAAACACATTCTAGAAGCAAAAAATATACACCAAATTATATATGAAGCAGAAAAACGAGAGTAAAAAGGTATAATAGACTATATAACGTTCATAGAAACGCTAGGATACGCAATACAAGATGTCAAAGTTATAACTGGAACAGAATTTAACACTGGCCATAGACTGGAGATAACAGATATAAAGATTGAAATATAAGCATTAAAAGATAATGAAATAAAGGAAAAGTATTGTAGATAAGACAATAACAAATACAACTAACAAAATTAGAAGAACAAGACCAAATGGCAAACCAACAATGGGGCCTCAATGAAATATGGAATAGAGTTAAAAAACGATATTGGAAACAAAAGTGGAAAAAAAGCAGCAGTTCTAAGCAGAAGTGGGCTAAATGACGGAACAAAGATATAAAAAACCAAGAGAAAAGCGTGGAACGAATATAAAAGTATGCAAAGTATATGCAGCAAAAATACGAAACAAAACTAGCGATAAAAGAGACAAAAAAAACTTCAGAATGAAAATAGAAAATGAATATATAAAAAACAAGTTTTAAACATTACTAAAAGACTTAGGTGTACAAAATAAAAACCGAAAACAAGCATAAAAAACAAAAAAGTAAGTTAATAACAAACGCAAAAGAAGTACTACAAACATAGAAAGAACATTATCAGTAGAAATTTAAAGAAAAAGAAGACAAGATAAACTCTGAGAATCAGAAATAACAGAAGAGGATCGACATCAACTAGCTGAGGTAGAAATGAAACTAAGCGAAGAGAAAGTAAGGAAAACCATGAGAAAGTTAAAAATACAGTAAAGCAACTAGAAGAGATGAAATAACTCTAGAACTCCTAAAAAACGGAGAACTATACTACACAAAAAATATTTCAAAAGAAATGGGATATAAAGGAGACCGGAGGATTGTAAACACAACGTAATAACACTCAGCCCCAAAAAGGAAGACGCAACAAATTATGACAACTACCTAGCCATCTCCGGTTGTGATGAAAATATATGCAAGAATACTAAAAAATCGACTAAAAGAAGAAGCAGAACGGCGTGTGAAAGAAGAGCAGGAACCAAACAAACGACCACATATTTATCATAAGAGCTATAATTGAAAAACCATCAGATAAAAAATATATATGTATACATGGCCTTACTAGGAAGAAACATAGAAAGTATTGGAAGACCTGAAACTACATAAAGCCATAAAAAGTCTATATATAAATATAATTTGTTTGGGATACTAAAAAAAGTACTTGGAGAACAGAGAACCGTTTTGCACGAGTAACACAACCTTCATTTTACGAGAGCAGGATCAAAAAACTACGTATTTGTTTGAAATGTTTTTCTTATTTATAAAAATGTAATTATGTAGCAGGACTACAACAAAAATGAGTATATTTTTCTTAAATATTTATTTTATTATTAAATTTAATATTTATTTTATCAAAGTTAATTTAATAAAGATGGGATGGTAATTCTTACTCAACTTACTTGTAGTTACCTACTACTAAAGGTACAAGTGATAAGTTCATGTAGTGACTATTATCACTGGCCAATAGATTAATTAAGTTGTATCTTCTAGATGCAATATTTCCTAACAGCAACAAATATGCAAAGTTAATAGATTACATTAAGGAAACATAAAATAAATTAAATTAAACGGCCCAACCCTTTCAGGGGGAGAAAGGGTGCCATTTAAGTCAAAGTATCACGAGAAAAGTTTATCCTATCCCAGTTTATTCCGAAGATATCGCGACGGTCGTTTAAGGAGCTGCCGTTGCGTTCATTCTGTTAAAAAGTTCACGGGAACCAATAAACTTAATCTACATCTCCGGAAAAGTTTCACTATTCTTTTCGCGTTAGGCTAATGGCCCGGAATGCGAATAGTTGCGACGATTCTTCGCTTCCGCGTACAATGGCCTTCCATGCAAATACCCAGCGCGCACTTAGTCGGCACCGATTTCCGACAGCTTGTTGCTCCTAAATATGAATTATTTATGGCGGAACGCCAATCTGCGACTTCTTCCTGGGAGCAGTGCATTTGGCCCGCATTTAGCAAAGTGGTTTGTAAATATGCCGCTCCGGGCGACCGTAAATTACGCGCGCCTTTCTTCCCGCGGCAGGACGAAAACGCTTTCTTCGGTGCGTTGCCGGAGCATCCAGGAGCGGACCCGAAGGAAGACGGAAGGGAACATCCCCTTTAACGAACAACTTGGTCGGATGCGGGGAGCTCGTAGGAGCTGTCCGCATTCCTTTGTGACAGATACCTAACGTAACAATAACTTTGAAGTTCACAAGGATCTCAAGACGCATTTCCACCTGCAAGGGTGGGTATCTGCGGATGGTTAACAATTTTCAGCTGAGTAAAAAGCAGACGAGTTCAATTAATTTTAATACGTCGTGGACGCTGTGTCAAACGGCCTGAAAAATGAAAATAGGGTGCGTAGAGGAAGTAAATTACTGATAAAGCGTCGCCTTTAATTATTCTTAACGCAAACACCTTTAATCAAGATTCGGGAAAACAGAAAGCATTACACTAAATTAATGCTAATCGCCTTTGTTATCTGTCCAAATGAATGACAGTAATCGACAATAAAGGCGCTAATGTTCAAATATATTTTCTTTAATGGTGAGGCAATTGCTACTAACTTTTAAAGAGTTCCAGAGTCCTACTGACTACTGGCGTTTAAATAAGCGAGTATTTAACTCTTATAGATACGTTTGTATCTTTGTAAAGAATGTTTTAATAACAATAGACCTTTATTCCATTGATACATCACTAATACCATATACTTTATTATTGTGCACACTAACAGCGGTTATTTTTCTGAAACTTCTTAAATATTAAAAGACTTTTCCACCAATTTATGTTGTTAGCTTTAGTTAGTACTTACAAAACATCGAATAAAACTTGTTAACATGATTTACAAGTACGCAACTGAATTCTCTGACCCTAACTTAAATCGACGATAGTAGTTACACAAATTCATGCACTGTATTCAATTCAGTCATAGCAAAGCGCCATTGTCAATTTTACAGTGCACTGGAATAGGCATCTATTGAATCAACACAACCTAACGAAAACAATGTTGTATAGGAAGAAACATTTGTAAAATTGCCTGATTTTAGCGTTTTAATTGAAAAATAATTCCTACGAAGTCCAGAAAATAATTTGTGCGGATTGGAAAAACGATACTGTTTTCTACAGTACCTACAAGAAGTTGGTCTAATCGTTTAAGAGTAAAAATTTTAACATGTATAGCAGTAACACATGCTTTTCCAAGTATTTGCACACACATTTTGCTAATGATTCACAAGATAAGTTGTTGGGTTCCCTACGAACTCACAGCTACAAATTAAAAAATTCCAAATTCAACAAGAAATCCTCAAAAATTAGATTTTTAGTCATTACAGCACCATCATATATTTACGCCAAGAAGATATTTCTCTGTATATTATGGAATCAATAACTTGTCATATACTATGAGTTGCTTCCACTTAGTAAAACAGTAACTCCCACACATTACAGCAACTGATGAATGTTAGTGATACTTTAGAAGTAGAAGGCTTTATGCTAGCAAAGGAAGAAGACAAGTCATTTTTTTAGAACACTGTGCTATCGTACACCATCAAAATAACTTTATAAATGGTCATCGGTGCTTTCACAAGACCTTTCTCCTTCAAACCATCACCTCTTCAGATTTCTACACCAGCATTAGTTCTGTCAAATATGTCGGCAGAAGAATCTTGACAACGACTCGAAAGGTAGCGCAAATTCATAGAAAGCGAGTGAGATTATTTTGATAAAGAATATTAGTTATTATAAATTAATAACGCAATTCAGCAAAAACATCGAAGAATTATATTGGACACCTTATTTTATAAGATCATATACACAGAGTACTAAGAAAAGTTTTGCAATGCACTTTTAATTTTTATAATTATCCAAAATACTTCTGGTTTCTTCTAGTATAATCTATAAACGAGCTGTTCTAAATTTCCCCAGAGATTTAAAAAGTTTTCATCATTGGCAAAAAATTTCCTTGGGATAGAGTAAATACAGTTTTTTTACCTGTTACAATGCTGTTTATATTAGTAAGATGTTGCATTATCAAATTCACTGAGCAAACTATAGCACTACGAAACGCATAGGTTAAGGCATGTGTTTTCCAAAGGAAACAAACTTCTCTTACTTGAAAGTGGTTGTGCATAATAGTATGAATTAGCGGTTAAAGAATGTTTAAACACTATCCTATCTGACCACATGTTACATGCCTGTAGAACTCGAGCATTATCCTTACAGCAACACTGTCCTCTCCCATAATACGTGAGGATAGGTGTTTTGACTTTGGCGAGTTTTATGAAACTAAAATTGTCTTTCTAAATTTCTAATATCAGCTTAATGTAATCGTATCATACTGACAATCCTCTTCTCAAAAGAGACAATCCATCCAAATACTGATCAAATTCAAACTGCGCGCAAATTTGTAGCATAAAATTGCACAGTATTTAGTTTTTGACCAAGATGACATTGCGAGATATTTCTATTCTCACAATTCAGAAGAAAATAATACGCAAATATTGTTCTATCGGTTGCAATGCTGGCTTCAGCTTGTCTTAAACAAGGTCGAATTCCCTTAAAGTGTAACCATTCCTTACGCCAACTAAAAAATTTTCCTAGTACCTTGTATATGTTCACCTTCTTATTGAACTGATACGACTTGGGACTCTGAGAAAAAAACAAATTTCAATCACTTGGAGGCGATCATACAAAATGGTATGAATTTCCGGTGGAAGAATATTGGAACACTCTTCTATCTGACAATAAATTATATGCTCGTCAAACTCAAGCATCTTCCCGGCAGCACCAATGTTCGCCTCTGTAATAGAAGAGGATGGATGTCCTGAATTTAGCGTGTCTTGTAAATGGAAAAAATTGTGAAAGTACTATGTTATCTTTATAGTAAAGAACAAGCATTGTTTAGCCAGTAAAGTAAACTTTTACTGAATTTTTATTTAAGGATATTATAGCTTATCTTACTTTACCCAATAAAATGTTTGTAAAAAATTGTCCAAATCAAAGAAAGTAAGTAAATAGGTATTAACAATCACCCCTTTTCTGCAATAAATTAAATTTTATATAAAAATTCGTAATGCAAAAATGATTGTCGGGGAGTTTATGTTTAGTTTCTCTGGTCGATAAATTAAAATTGGCTTTTAAGAAGTGACGCTGAAAAATGAGATAAGAATTCCACAAAAAAAACAATAGAGATATGCACCAATCGTATGACGACTTGCATTGATATTAAAAATAAATATTTTCGATCATCCAGAGTTATTTTTATATATAAATGTATTTCTTGGAAAAGAGTTATTGTTGCAGAACCTATGGGAAAAGTGCAAGCAAATAGAAAAAGAAACGATAAAAGTACAGGAGCAACAACAATAAAAAAATATGTAACCAATTATCTGTTGCTACATCCATACTGAGGTTATTACGAGCAGATTAATTAGTAAATTTAATAACTGCCAACATGAAAAAATAGACTCTAAAATGTTGTAGTATAAATATAGATAATTTATTATCTATAAATACTATGTTACATAGATGAATCAAATATAAAACACAGGTATCTTCTTTAACTTGCATATATATATATATATATGTGTGTGTGTGTGTATGTATGTATGTATGTATATTTTCTGTATAATCTCCTAAGTTATAATTAGATACAAATTTTTCCAGAGTATATGTAGTTCTTTAATCCCAAGACAATCGCAGGGCGATAAGTCTTAATTGTTTAAAGTGTTCCAATGCAATCCAGAAAAAATCCCCAATGTTTTTTCGTTGAGTTCAAGCAACTGTATGGTGTATAACGTCTCGGATTGTATCGACTTTTTAACCTTTCTATGATTTTTCTTTTAATGTTTCAGATCAGAACTGTATGAAGGATGTAAATATCGAATATCGAAAAGGTTATAAGAGTTATAAATGTATCTCTTTGTACTGGAACATAAAATATCTGAATTATTCGTATCATTAAATGTTGTTATTGCTTTTTCAAATACCCTCATAATTCATCAATTATTTTTGAATTATAAATCTTATAATCACTGCTGTGATAAATTAATTCACTTAGACTTTTCAATTATTTTAATACGCCTCGACGCTGAAGAAATACATTAAGCTACATTTTCAGCTCCGCATTGTTGTAGAACAAAATATTTGGCAAATTATTGGACATTAGTCTCAACTATGACAAATTGAAGAGAAAACGTCAAGAAAATACGGTTACCGTAGTGGAATTTCCCAACTAAGCTCTTGAAATGCGTTTTTGATTAGATTAGCTATGATGAAACGAACGCTGTCTTGAACAAAGTCTCCATGTCGGTCGAATCGTTTGAGTCTCATTAACCCAGTGAATTTGCTGAATATAAAGCTTTACATTGAAAGTCTAGTTATTTACAAGCACTTTTCTAAGGACTTACATCTTATTGCCATCAAACGCAGGTTATAGCCTTGTAGGTTAGTAAATAGACTTAAAGTTACTGTGAGTATAGTAATAGCGTTATTCATATTTACATTTACATGCAAATGAATATACAAGTTCGCAATTTATCGAGTCACAATAAAAAAAGGTGTTGTGCAGCTCCGGCCTAAAGACAAATTTTCATTTTACAAAAGCAATTTAAAAGTGTGCGATTACCAAGTGTAAATTTTAATAAATGTGACAGCATCCTTAAAAATAAATTTATATTAGACTTTTATTACAAGAACGTTGATGGAAATCTAATAGTTTCCTAAACTATGTTTCCGTGGTAAGTTCGGCAAATATTAATTCAATGAACAATAAAAAGTTTATAAAATAGCAGCCAACAACAAATACCTATGTCATACCTTCTTTTGCCAACAACCACAAATGCAATACCACTACACAAATAATTCAAATACAAACCATTAAAGAACGATACCCACAGGCGAAGACAAAGATGAACACTAACAACCAGCAAAAATTATTTCGCGAGCTATACGTGGCTCTCTCTCCTTAAAATAACGATTAAGTTCAAGAAGTAGAACAGGGTCTAGTTTCGGTTATCTCGAAACATGAAGGCATAAGATTATTTACGCAAAGAGAACTCGAGAAAAAGATTAACAAGTTAAACGAAAAAAGGTAGCAGAAATTAGTTTCCTAAAAAGGATTAGTAGAATGTATGCGTACTGTATATTAAGAGTATTGATTCAAATCATTTAAAACTGCCCAAATAATGATAATACCAAAATCCCGAAAAGATTGGACAGACGTCGTACCACCCTATTAGCTTATTATTAATGCTCTTGAATTTTATAAGAATCAAACAAAACCTTAATCTTCACCCCTAGATTTTAAATTAACAATTTGGCTTATTTACTCCTCAGTGTCGTTGTTTAGTGTACTTAATTAACGAGGTTATGAAAAATAAACCGCAAAAGTTTGGCATTTAGGACTATTCCACAAAGTAAAAAAAAAAACTCTTACCATAAGCTTCAAAATGAGATGTGAAACCTCCAGCTAATACCACAATCAATCAAAAGTAGCTTAGATGCAGTATTCTCGGACCCTTATGTATGTGGCTTATATATCTGATATTCTAGGAAAACAACAATAGGAACATTTGTATATAATATGCACAAGCAAAAATGATTCAATAGTTGCCGCATCTAATCTCCGACAATACTTAATCGTCATTAAATAATGGCTAAAAACAAAGAGTAAATAAAGCAGCACACTTAACTGGCTAAACATCGATCTTCAAGTTAACATATAATAAGAGGTAATTAAATATTTACTTTAAAAGTTTACCTTCAAATTGTCCCAATAAGTTTAACACGGTCAAAATTCTTCACATTATCATATGGACAGTTTGGTATGTTACTAACCATGCACTACATATCGACCTCAAATGTTTTATGCCCAAAATAGCCATCAAAAACGATAAAAAAAACTTATAATCAATAGAAACAGAATGACTACGAAGACTTCATTTGCAGAACTTTTATAAATCCAAAATAACATCGCGGAATGATGTACATCCTCACTCCATTCTCTTGTACAATATAATCCTGCACATCGTGCACTATGTCAAATCAGTTGAAAGACAACTGTAGCTTACTCATCAGTAAGACTTTAATTAAATGTGCTGATATATATAAGTATAATTAATATTACGTGAAATAGCTTAAAAGTCGATAAGTTGAACTTTTAGGTTTTAAAAATAAACACCACAATTATAAAAGCGACCTATTATTACAATAACCTCGAAAAACGTTTAAAAATGGCTATCGAAGAAATGGAAGCAATCTAAAAGGAAGAAAGGAAGTGGAAAGATTCAGAAGTTCAGAAATCTCTAGTTGACGGAGAAGCAGAGGAGAGTGGTACAACCGTGCTTTCAGAGATCATAGACGCTTTGAGCTTTTAAAGAAATTCTGTGGACAAAGTCAAGGCCAAAAATTTATTTTAAGACTCATGATAATTAGCCCCACAAAGAAGTCCACGTTAACTTTCATTAAAGGAGCCGTCAATAATAATAAAGGCCAAGAAATACTATCTGAGGCTGAACCTTCATTAAGAGCAATTCTTTATCTTCCAACATGCCATGATAACTCTGCATATTTTTATAGTAACACATGTCGAAGTGAAAGGTTCTATCCTGGCCAGAAAATTTAGCGGACTTACACCTAATTGAAAATCTTTGGATACTAATGAAAAATAAAGTTAATAAAAAAAAGTAAGAACAATTATTCAAGACATATGAGATGGTATTTCTCTTACAATAATAAAGTCCTTAAATAGAAATATGCCAAAACTACTTAAAAGTTGCATTCAGAATACAAGAAGAAAATTATCTATTAATATATTAACATGATATTCCTATATAACGTTTACATTACATGGTTTACTTGTACTTTACACGTAAATAGTGCGAAATCAATAAACCACTACTTTTCAATATTACAGGTTGGTGCAAAAATAGTTGCGGTTTTAATTATCAAACTTAAAACAGTATAGTTCAGCTTAGAAATAATTTATTTGATCAAAATAAGAACCATTAGATTCTACGCATTTTTGCAAACAAGAAACATGCCTATTAATTCTGGTAATTTTAGAACCGATGAACTTTTCAAAGGCGTTTTGGGTTTCGACTTGGTTGTTGAAGATTTTCTTTTGCAGTAAGTTGTCTAGGTGATTGAAAAAGTGGTAATTGGTAGGAGAAAGGTCTGGTGAGTAAGATGAGTGAGATAGAGTTTCGTATCCCAGTTCGTTCAATTTTTGTGCAGTTATTTGTAAAACATGGTCTGGGCTTATCGTGGAGAAAAATTGGTCCCCTTCTATTGACCAAGGCTACCCATAAATTTTGCAGCTTTTTGTGCACTCTGTCGATTTCCTGGCAATACTTCTCTGATGTGATGGTTTCGCAGGAGTTCAAACAGTTGTAGTGCCGACCATCAAATGGTAACCATGATCTTCTTTTAATGCTGCTTTGGTTTGAGAAAGTACTTTGCTATTCGTATAGAATACATTTATCGTTGCATGCCATAATGCGATCAAGAAATGGATAATTCTTGTTGCTAAAAAGCGTAAAGCAGACTTCGTATTACCAAAGTTTTCGGTTTTCGTTCGGCCATGAGACACTCATTTGTCAAGATTTTTGATTTTCATATTTGGTTCAAATGTTGAAGAACTGTTAAATGGTCAATGTTAAGTTTTACAATCACTCGCGTTGTTTTGGGTGGGTCCGCTTTAATAATGTCCCGTATATCATCATCTTCAATCGCAGAAGGACGTTCACGACCCTCTTCATCCTCAAGGCCCTCGTCCCCTTCACGAAACTTTTGGAACTAATGTTGAGCTATACGGTCACTGATAGTTCCTTGGCCAAATGCTTGGTTAATGTTGCGAACAGTTTCTACTGCTTTACGTCTCAATTTTAAGTTATAAATTAGAATTTTTCGAATTTGCTTTCTTTCCATCATAACACGGCAAAAACAAACAGTCATAACAAAACGAATGATATAAATAAGTAGAGCGAACTTCGTTCTTTAAAATGGTGTATTATATAAACATAGTTTAATAAAAGTTTTTCCCAAAATTAAGCATCAAAGTTGAAACTTAAAAAACGTATTTATTTTTGGATAAAAACCATAAATTTTAAAAGAGATCTGTTTTGATTTGATCATTTCCGCACCAAACTACCACTTTAACTGTAGAATTTTATATTACACTAAAACGGCTCCAGATATCGTTAAGCCATTGGTCAGCTATACCCTGGCCAATCAAAAGCTTATTTTCACGTAATGAGTGCTCTTCAGACAAGTAATAAAACCAACGTGAGTAAGCCGTCAAAATCCAGGCAAATTGAGCCCCTATCTGCTCACTTTTATTGCTACCGATCCGGATATTCGCAACGAACGCGAATTTGCCGAACTCGAGGAAAATTCCAGGCGCCGATATGTAGCTTCTGGCTCGTTTCAGTGCACACAGAAGGCGACGATACACTTCAAAGCAAGTCAACCTGGGCTAGGACTTCCGAAAACAAAGCGCTCGCAAGCCGGCAAAACAAACGGCGTGCTTTGGGATGAGCCTGCACATCGATCGACGTTGTGCAAAAGCCAACTTCTCCGTTTCTTGGAAGCGAGCGCATCGCCGGTCGATACCTTTGTTATCGAATACCTGGCGACCAGCAGAACCGATTAAAAGAACGGCAACTGCTATATGGAAAACAAGGACCGATTAAGCGGGAACGCGACAACCGCTCGAATTCTTTGCTCGGTATAATTCAGCGCGTTTGTAGGTAGCTGGCGGGTGACAACCCCAATTTGAATTTCAAATTTCCCTTCATCAACATCGTGAGCGCCACAAGCTACTGCAAATTTTCGGGTAGTTAGTCGGAAAGCGCTTAAAGGTGTGTTTAAGGTATTATCCTGCTTCTAAAGTGTAAAAATACCCTTTTAAGTACCTTAACTATTCATTGAAATTAAAAATTTTTCCTTGGAAAGTAAAAGTTGATGTTTTAAAATTTGGAAATTTATTAATGCTCTGAACATATCCAGTTAATAAAAACGGCAGATTAATCATATTAATTAGATTAACAAAATAAACTAAACTAACCCGAAACAAGTATATCACCATTAAGTCTAAAGCTGACAGATCTGTAGATAAAAAAAATCAATATTACTTGGATTATCCAAAGAGACCTTGTGGTTTTAAATATATTATGCGATTTGAAAGTCAGTAAGTTTCATGTTTTTGGTTGATAAATTTTGTGTGCAAAAATCTCTTTCCTCTTTAAAGCCCTTTTATGGAAATTCAAAATTTGTTTACTTCATGAATTTCAATCTGCCTACTTAGAAGCCAAAGTCAGTAGAACTATCAATTAAGCATTAGGCTGATATGCTGTAAAAGGCATATCGTCTAGTAGCGGTTCAAAAGAATTTCATGAAGACGGGGCCACCATCAATAATATACAACGTATTGAAAGACTTCCAACTATGGATTCTAAAGTACTACGTGACGTTGTTGAAGCAATGTCCAGTGTGCATCTTCATTAAAAAGAAAATGAACAAGAGCTTCATGGAAGATCAAACTGTTCCACACGATAAGAAAAACCTTTTCGCTAACATCTACGGGCGTGGAAATATGTCATCTAGTGAAAGTCAGATGAACATACAATCAATGCTAAAATCTACAGATATCACAAATGTGTAAGACCAAATTTGGCGCCTGAACTTTATAAAGTGGTCTCGAAATAGAATCATCTTTTAACAGGCTGGAGCAAAGCCTCATATATCAAATGCTATGATACATAAATAGCCCTTGAACTAGGTTAAAATCTTCTCGTTCATCTAGCACATTATCTTTTCCGCTTGTTCAAGCGCATTCTACCAAAGAATATGTCTTAAAGGCAGTGCTAAGTCTAGAGAAGACTAAGTGTATCATCGAAGATTGGGTCACTATCATAAAGACCTGGTATAAAAATAGTTGTTTATTTGCCGGTACAAAGCGATGACTTCAGGGCCGATTCGGATTACATATGATATTAAATTTCAACACAATGTAAGATCAGTATAAAAATTTGAACTTGATTTTGTTGAATTATCCTTTTTTTAAATTGACTTTTCAATTAATTTTACCGGGAGTGGAAATATCTTTGATAATAGCGCATACGGGTTGATCAATAGCTGTGACAATCTCGAAGAAAATTAAGATGATTAGTGACACCCATCATCAGAGCCCCATAACTTTGGTATTTCGTGTAAACACTGCTATGAAATAACAAAATCAAGTGTTAGAAGAAGAATCTTACGCTAAAAATTCGATTTGTTTTCTTATGAAATCCAGATCAAACAATCTTTAATTCAAAATATTTCAATTAATAATTTTATTTTGCAAATGACGTTTTAAAGAAATCAAAGATGAGCAATTCGATATCAAAAAAAAACGAAGTCTTTAAAATACATTTTACAAACGGATCAACATTTTCAAAGGTATCTGTAAGTGGTAGTGCTAAAACGTAAAACGCTAGCTACAATAATAACACCTTTGACATGTATTTAGAAAAAAATGGATAAGAAAAACATTTTAATGTTACACAAATACAGTTAAAGAGCATTAAAAATAGTAAGTGGATGCATTAAGGAGCACTACTGCATGTCGCACATAATTAAATGAAATAAATGATAAAATTGGAAAAAGTGCACGATATTTGTAATTGATGTAATACAAGTTAAAGAATAAAATCCAAGAACTAAAATTCGTGAAAATAAAACGAAAAAAGATTATTTATAGACAGAAATTTTAGCCGAAAAAATGAACGCAAGAAAAATAATAGATGCTTTATTTATTAAAATGAGATTTAAATGCGCAAGTAAAGAATCAGAAATAAATAACGAAACTAAGAAGACGATGGAAAAACAGCACATTATTTGTAGAATTAAGTAGTCAAAAGATAAATATAAATATTTTTGCAATATATGGATATTTCAAGACAATGTAAAACAAACAGAAAAAATAGACTATATTATTATCAAAGTAAAGAATAAAATCAAAAAGCACAATTAAAATTTGACAGGGTGATTGTTAATGAAAAAATATATTATAGGATATATAAAGAGAATAGCAAAGGAAAAAACTATAGTAATAAACATAAATTTCGACATAATTTTACAAAACCAAAAACTACTACGTATAGTTTGAGTGTACTTTTATATCCAGAATAAATATTGCAAATTCTCGGTCGTCTTGGAGGAAGAAAACTACCTAAGCTTACAGTGCAGGCAGATACTGAGCAAAACTACCATTGCCCAAGATAAAGTTCGTTTGAAGAAACATTCCACTTAGTGTATAACAAAAAGTACTTAAAGCAGTAAAATAAAACTACTATTAATTTGCTAGATTCTACAGCTAGGAAATTAAAAGTGGTGATTCTTAAAAAAGTCGCTAACTTAAGTTAACCAAATTGTTCATTACTGCATATAATTAACGCGAGGGTAGTCGACCTTGCTTGGTATGACGTAGGTTAGTCGAAAGACACAGTCCTGATCTTAACAATACACTAACACACCAAAAGGCTAGCATTCATTAAAACCTATTGGACAAATTTAAAGGCCCCCTGAACAATAGTGATAAGGAAGTAAGAAGACTATACAAAATAATAGGATATATTAGAAAAATGACAAAACAAAACCATGCGAAAAATGTTAGGGTATTAAGAATTAGTAAGGGGTTTGGTGAATTAACGATGAAAAACAGAATAGATGCATATATTTAGATAGAAGAAAAGATAAAGTTTGAGGAGTACAGAATACAAGAAACTACAGAAGCGTATATTAATGAAAGTAATTGTTAGTTGGATATGAAATGAATCAAAGTGATGTATTGTGAAATCAAATAAAAGGAAACTAGAGGCAAACCCGCTCATATAAAAATATACAATACACAGCCGCACCTAAAGCAATTTTGAATAACAAATTCTTGGATAATAAAAACTCTATTCTAACAAAGAGCTGTTTTGAAATATAAAATTAGGAAAATAAGGGTAGTAAAATAATAATCAAAAAAACATGATCTTGATAGAAGTAGATTTTCATATATAAACATATATAAACCAAATGAAATAAATAAGGGCTACCATTATTGAGCCAAAAGTAACAAAAATAAACCGAAAAATGTTTGTGCAACTACAATCATTTCACTATAGAGCAAATAAATGAAAGCAATTAATAATAAGGTTAACATCCTGTATGTTACAATTTATAACAAAGTAGATAAAGAGACAAAAACAGTAAAAATAGAGATATAGCAAGATAGTACTGGTTCAATTTATAAACAAAGACGCATTTTCTAATAAAGTTAAGAATATAAAGTAAGATGAAAAACATTCAGAAAAGTAACTAGGGAAACATACAGATTGTTAATGAAAATTTCCAAAGACTAACAAACTAAAAGATGTAGAGTATGGCCACAGTAAAGTTTTTAAAATAAAAGAAAACAATACAAATTACACATATTGAAGAAAACACTACAGAAGAAAAAGTTGCATAGGTTATAAAGAAAAAGTTGCGGAAAGGAATTCGAAATCATGGCATAAATTACAGAAAACGCAAACAGGGCTTAAGTTTGCAATAATTAAAATAGAAAGAGGCGTAAAATTCAAATAGCACGGTGCAGGATAATAAATAATAGAAAAAACAAATGCTCTTCGGTGCTATATATGTGTACAATTTGGACACTTAAACGGGAAAAATAAGGAAAATGGACATGAAATGTTTAAAATATATAGAAGGAGAGTTTAAAGTTACAGGTGTACAAACGAAGCTATTGAAAGTATAGTTTTGATAACACGACATGTTCCAATTATGAGAAGAAACAGAAGATACCTGAGTATAAATTATTACAAGTCAAAGTATTGCAAATTAAAGTAGATAGAACAGACTTCAATTTAATGTTTGTGGTAGCAACAGAAAAAAATTTTTAGAACAATTGCTAAATACAGCTGTAGCTGCAATAACATCGATTAATAAAATGAATTTGTTTCTAGCACTGCAATTCTTATGCGTCACCGAACATAAAGTTGGACGGTTTTGAAAGGTTCCGGATCATCCAGTATAATAAAGTCCAAAAAAATGTTACGAAAGACAGAAATATTACCCAAAGTAGCAAAAATAAGGGTACGATAAACGTGATGGAAAAAGGGGTACGCTTATTTTAGACTCGCATTTATAAGTAACGGTGACACCAAATTCAAAAGGGGATGAAACGAAACATATCGATATTATGATGGTATCACTATGCAAATCGATTAGAATAATCTATTTGATACTTCTAGGTTAAAAAAATTAAATTTACACATACGTAGAGTGACATTATTTGAAATTAAATATAGAAAAATAAATAGAGAAGCCAAGAGAAAAGAGTTACGCTGATATATTTATTTATTAATAGAATTATAGCAAACTTAATGCACCAAATAATCTGGTGGAATCGGTTTTTAATTCATTATATTAAAAGAAAACCACCAGTAAACGACCAGAAGGATGAATCTGAGAAGGTAGTAACCAATAATGGTAAAGAAGAACAAAGAGATGGTGCTATTGTCATCTAATGTAACAGTTCAAAAGTTATTCAGAAAGGAACAAGAAAGATAAAAATAGGTGTGTATATGGAAATATTTAGAGTAATAAATTAAAGTAACAAGCAAAAAAAAGAATTGTCTGGAATTAGTAGAAGATAACTTTCTAGTACGTATTGTGAATGACTTGGCACTTGTAACTGTAGCTAAAGATAAAGAATAAGGCTTAAAATTATTGACAGTTGGTTAACCAGAAAAGAACTAGACTTCGCCTCATAAAAGACAGATGGTGCTCTTAATGGAACAGAGAAAAAATGTAGCGTTTAATTCAAAAGAAGATTCAGTCCAGAAATGGCGTCAAGTATTTAGGGATGACTCTAGGTACAAGGCTCAACAAAGTATATAATTTGAGTTCAACTGCTGGAAATTGAATCGCAATTTAATGTTGGTACCGAATTGATGATGCAATATAGCTGGAAATTAACGTAACAGTGGAACATTATTGTTTGGTGATATAATTAATAAGTTTTAATCTTGATTATGATAATAAGTTCAATCAAGAAATGCTACAAGTGAATTATTTTATAAGAACATAAAGGTTCTCTAGATTATTTTAGTAATGTTTTTTTTGTAACCCTGAAAAGCTAATAAAAACGAAACAAAAACATTTTGTGACTCACCTCACACATAGAAGTCAACGCTATTCACTTTTGAAAATATGCTACCACAAAGATTAAAACAATTATATCTTATACAAACATTTGTAAAAGTAAAGTTAATGAAATTAGCTCTCTTACTGTTCAAAGACTCTACCCTTCTAAAGACTTCGCACACTCTTCTTTGGTTAAAAATGTTTTGAAAACAACTATGTGAAGGAATATGAAATGTGAATGGAAGGACAGTAATATTAATAGAGATAAATAGTATATTTGATGTGAAAACTACTAGTATATATTTACATCGTTATAAAACAACAAAAATAATTAAGAAAAATTAAGAAAAGTGAAGGAAATGATGATATAAACAAAAAATAGGCGCGGGAATATTTTGAAAGAAAAATAAAGAAATGATTGCACTAATCAAAAGCCGTTCTATAAAATATTAAGAGCATTAAAAAGAAACGAGAATGGATGAAAACACGCGACATATGTAAAGTAAGAAATAAAAGAAGGAAAAAAGCATATGTCAGAAGTTAAGTTATGAATATAATCTTATAACCCAAAGATGTTGAAAAATTCAAAACAAGGTATGGAAATGTATCAATAAAGAATGAAAAACTGGAGAAGTGCCCAAAGAAAGAGTAGTGGAGTTATGCCGGAGTTTAAAAGAGGTGATACTAGAATATATGACAACTGTGAGGGTACTAAGTTGTTCAGTATAGTTTCCATAGTATATAAACACATTTCAGGGAAAAGACTAAAAAACATTGTGCAGCACTAATTAACGGAAATACAAAGCGGGTTTGAAAGAATGAAGCACATAATACTACATTTTTAAAATCATAGAGTTGATTGGAAAAAAATCAAAGTGAAAAACACCAAAGCATATGTAGTACCGTACGTATAGATCCAATAGAGTTCAAAAAAATAACATGAAAAAGTTTAGGGAACAAGAATATTAATATAAAGTTAACAAAATAGTAAGTGTAAGGGTATTTTAAGAAATATTGTCTTCTAGTCGATACGTTTGGCAATATTGCTTCCAGGCACATGAACTAGGTACATATCATATGTTAAGTGATTATCAACGGCATGTCTCTGTAATATCAAACCTACTGCAATGACCAAAACGAGAATATAAGAGAAACAGGCGCCTAATAGCTCCAGAAATACGAGCTCAATTTAATTCAAGCACTGAAAAAGCATTTCGGTAATAACTGTGAAAAGAAAACTTTCTAAGACCAACTTTAAATAGACGGGTTGATGTCAAAACAACCTCTGTTCAAAACAACTAACAAGAAAAAATTTTTGAGTGGGAATGGACACTTGAAAATGGAGCAAAGTACTTTAGACCAGCGAGTCCAAATTCGAATTATTTGTTATAAAGTGTCGAAATTTTGTCCTCAAGAAAAAATGATATCTAATGGTGTGGAGGTGTTTTTCGCTAAATGGGGTGAGAGATTAGCAAAAATAGAGGGAATATTATATGCATCGTATAGTTGGTTCTTGGGTTAGACCGTGCTCGGAGTTCGGAAATTCTTGATGTTTCTAAAAATTCTTAAAAGATTTTTTTCTAAAAATGTCCGCCGCAGTTGTGGAAGCTTTCGCATCTATTTCTAGTATGTTTCTACAACATTTGTTATTTATTATTTTTTTATTAATAATTCGTTATTTTTGTCTATTAGCTTTGTTATGTTACGCTTGCCCCCGGTTAATGCTTTTAGAGCACTTGCCAGGCTTTTTCCTTCTTCCAATGCTATCTCTTCTTACTTTATTTCTAATATATCTAAATTATTTTCTCTTAACTTAGCTCTCATTGTTTTTCTTTTTTTATCAGATACACGGTCTCTTTGCTAAGAAGAATATGAAAACAAAACTAATGGTATTACTAAATGAAAGTCAGCATGTGAACAATGGTAATAGTATATAGGCAATACGGAAAATGAAGCGAATAAGAAAATAAACGGCGATGTCTGATTATATCATGTATTAAGTACAACATTTATGTAAAACAAAAAACTAAAATAAAAACAAGAATATAGATAAAATATAAAGGTATTTAGATCAATAATAATATTTAAAAATGAATGTTGGTTATTAACAAATGTAATAGAGAGAAAAATTTAAACCATAGACATAAAATAGTTTATTAAAGCAAAAAATAAAACAATAAAGAAAATAGAGGAAATAGTGCACAGGCTTGAAAGACATTAGTTATAATGTTTCGTTCATCTAACCTGAACAAAAAATAGACGACTATTGAAACGGATGTGGAAAGTAAGAGTACAAAGAAAATAATCAAGAAAAGTGAAAGTAAATGAAATAAAGACAAGTGTTAAGGAGAGAGGGGGGAAGGTTGAAAAAGGCGTGTGAGTAGTAGAAGTAACGCAACGCGTAAATATTTGCCTTTGTTAACTTTACAAGAAAAGGTTCAAATAACAGTTCTAAGTAATTACATATGCTAATAGTTTAGAACAAATTCAATACAGGTTTCATTTTTAGAGTCATTTAGATATAATTTATTAATGGCCCTTCATATAAATTTTTAAACTCTAGATTACACTTTAAATTTTTGCCAAACTTATCCGTCTAAAAACATTAACAAAGCAAATACATATTTAATTTCTATTTTATTTTAATTTTTTATTTAAAAAAAATGCTTCAAATTAATATTCTACATTACTACTGTTTTACTTGCATTAATCAAATAAAAATATAAATATACTTTAAATTTTATATATTATGACACTTCATAAAATTTTAATTAGCAGGATCAAAATACAGCAGATACAAATTACTCAAAAAAATTTACAGCACAGTAAAGGTCAACATAACTTTGTATCGTCTACATTCCATGTTGTACCCATTCTCTCGCCTGTCGTTACTCAGCATTTATGCTTCAACATATGATGTGTGCGGAGTAGTTTTAGTGGTGTTATACACGGTCTTTAAATTATAACCCGCGCCTTTTTGTCCGCAAGTATCGGCGTAATTCGCCACCATGAGAAGTTTTTTGCAGATTAACTTGAATGAGACGGCCTAAAATTGTACGACGAACGCCCCCAGGAGGAAAATTTATAGTTCGTCAGATTAGATTTCCTTAGCCATAAGTGTTGACTGGCCGAACTGCGTCAGCCGTTTTTGCCTCCAGACGAGCGAAGAATTGAACCGCTGCGCTCATTAAGGTCTAATTGCCAGAACCATTCGGGACAGGATAAATATTGCCATTAGCAAAGAAAATTATTGACATTAAATAAGTCCCGGGCGCCTCATTTCGCCTTTGCAATGCAAATTTAATTCCCGGGAATGCTGGAAGTGCAAGCGACTTAGGAATTGGCAATACCGCGCGGGGCGCAAGTGAATGTTCCCCAAAATAACTTCAAATATTTGCATGTAATATGCCCTCTCCACCTATTTGTCGCAGAGA
The DNA here is from genome assembly GCA_036346155.1 of Sinelater perroti. Lineage (NCBI taxonomy): Eukaryota > Metazoa > Arthropoda > Insecta > Coleoptera > Elateridae > Sinelater > Sinelater perroti. The sequence goes on from JARFIY010000201.1 coordinate 2,608,158, forward strand.
AAATGAGTTCTCGGCGTATTTACTGCTTGCAAATTCTCTTGTTTGTACACAATGCTCGCTGCTGAAGATGAAAACGATAATGGCGATAGCACGAAAACACTCAATTACGAGCGGAAAAACAAAAACAGGAGAGATTTTCGGCGCGATGTCATCCGCAAACGAATTAATTAGGTTTCGAGTGTAAGAACGAGAAGCCCTGAAAAATGTAACTCAGTTAACACATCGGCAGAAAAGGGAGCGCCGACCGGGAAGCGCCCGCCTCATCTGTTATAATTTGCTGATAAGCGCGCCCACGGGACCGATAATCCGGAAAATAAATAAAGAAATAATAGAACTGCCCTGGAAAATGAAGTTCGAGAACAACACGCCTTATTTCCTCCTTTATCGCTCCGTTCACGTGGAAAATTAAAGAATAATACCCGTGCGAACGAAACGTGGTCATATTTCAGCGGCAAAGCGGACGTTCAAATTATGAAAAGCTAGGCATTGATGCCTGCGCTGAAATTGAAAATTTCTGGGCGGCAGCCGCCGAGCTCGTATATTTTTAAAGGTGCATTCGTAAGGCCCAAGGAACTGTTACGTAAGAAGGAACGATTATTACAATTTTACTGCTATGCCTGTTGGTACTTTCTGAATGTGGCCTAGAGATCTTCATTTAGTTTTCATCAGTTTTCTGAAAAGATAATTCTTTGTTAAATTGTTTTTTAGGGTAGTCAATTTTTCTCATAGTTTGTGTTGTGTTAAAGGAACCTCAGTTTTTTTTAATATTATAAACTGTAAATATACCTTTACCTTGTTATATTTCAAATCAAAATTAATATGTAAGTTATAATATGATTAAGCTAATAGAAATTCAAACATTTGGAATGTTAGAAATCTTTCTACTGCTACTTCTGAATTAAAAAAATTTCAATATTACAGGTGACATTTTTCGATAGATTGAAATATCCCGTCAAACTATTCCAAATTTTTTGTTAGTGCGTAACTAGTTAAATACATAATTGGACAATTTGGCACAATAAACTGCATTATTTTAACATACTTTAAGATTAGGTTATGCTTGATTGTGCTTGTTCCACCTTATGAATATTTAACAGCCTGTTAAACTTAATTTCTTGCTTTCCGGAAGTGCGACTATGTTTTAGTACATGAAAAGTGAACAGCATACTCAACTACTAGACACAAGCTGAGCCTTACAAATTTGCTAATAAATTTCTCTGCAGATTATGAATTATCCAATTCATCTAACGATATCGATAACTAGTTATCTAATTGTTTTGATTGCAAGTGCTAAATTAAAGCAATTTTATTCAGAGAAGGACCCCGACAAAAAATCGTTGATGGTTAATTAAAAAGAAACGAAACAAAAGAGATATGGTCGATGCATTGTTTTAAGGTCATAGTATTTGAAGATATATATTTTCTAAATTTCCTGTTTTTGCCCAAGAATTATTAAAACGAGAGAAGACACTAAAGCGGACTATAATATTCTACCAAAAAGGGGTTGGTTCCAAAAGAATTTTGTCCATATAGAAACCATTCACCCTATGAAGTAAGGCTATATACACTAAAAATGTGATGATGGTTTTCTGTATCAGAATAGGCCGGTGGCGTTACTACCAGCACACCACTTTTAATTAAATATATTTAATAAAATTAATAATTTCAAAACCGAAATATTTTATTGCAGTGAACCTAAAAGAATTGTAGACAGTTTGGATCGCAAAATGGTAGGATATACGTGTTCACGTAATATTAAACGATAGTAAATTGAATAATAAAAAGAATTAGCAATGACATTCATAAAACCATTTACAGCTTGGTTACCGAAGTATATCCACAATGGCATAAGAATGATGTTATCAACCAAAAATGTAGACGACCAAAATTTTCTGATACCAAAAACGTCTCTAATTATAATTAATTTGTTTGTAATAAATATGTCGCTAGGGTAAAAAAACAATATACAATATTTCTTTTGTTTTGTACTATATTTTCTTTCAAGCTACTTATTATAATAAAAGACTTTGATGTTTTATTTCACATAGTAAGTTAATTAGGAATTTTATATGGGGGGTTAGTGTAGCCCCACATGGTCTTCTGTGTTAAAATGCTACCTAATCATCAAAAGGTTAAATAATACAATCAGTAAATATGCCTTTAACCGGTATACCAAATTATGGTAATGTAATAAATTTCTGAACACCGCCATAAAGTGGTCGCCGCCGAATCGTCACGGTAGAATGTCGAACATGAGGCTTTTGTCGCGGGCAGCTGTTGTTGGAGCAATACAGAAAATTTCCAGTTTGTACCTGAAGAATCCTACAAGCCAGGAAAAAGTGTAACTGCTCAAAAAGCAAAGTTGAACAAACAATACATTACTAGTTTGACGACGAGCTTTTTCAGAACGTTGAAGAAAAAACCCAATTCTGATAATTTGAAAATAAGCGCGCAAAAATGAAAAAAACACTAGATATAGAAATTATGAATAAATCAGGATATACATTTTAAGCTTCTGAAGATAAACTTACAGTTAATATAATTAACATATAAGCCATTCTTCCCGAATTTCAACTAAAAAATGTAGCTGTAAACGAATCCTATCACATTTAAAATATACTTGTTTACCAAAATAATGTAAAGTACTAATATTTGAATTGCGTAAAATTTAATCTATAAGTAGCATTAAGATAAAACCGATAAGTAAAAATACAAAGCGAACCCAACGTTGTGAGAATATTCAAAGAATCTGCTACAAGAAATAAGAATGTACAAAATAAGTAAATATTATACAAAAGAATACTAAACATAAGAAATAAAACAAACAAAAAATTACACTCTTAACAAATCAAGTAGTGTAACATGATCTACAAGAACTACAAGAGAAGAAAGTTCTACAACATAATTAACATAGCCATATATTTTTTTAATGTGTTTATTTAGCAATTAGAATACGTAGGTATTATATAAGGTAATGGGTTGGCTTGGAATCTACTCTGGAGGTAAATCAGCTTGCATGATCCCCCAATAAAGGGCTATCTTACACTATTACAAGTCTATTGGCCATAATCGTTTTAATATGCTTATTGACTGGTTTTGCGTTAGCTAAATAAGCTTTTTCGTCTTTAAATCTATTTGTTCCATCTTTGTTACATATTTCACTGAGGTTTCTTGTGATATCAAGACACTGTATATATGGAGGGGTAGGTATCGATTTTTTCTTTGCGTACCTTGGTTTTCCATTTTGCAGTCTGTTTCTAGAATACATAGATATTCTTGTAAGCTTAAATGCTCTTATTGAACGCTAGTATTGCTGGTTAATATTGCGGTATGATCAGCAAATGTGCTCATTGTGATGTTTTGTGTACTCGTCAGACGTATACAGTATGTATAATAATGGTTCGAGAAAACTGCCCTGTGGAACTCCAGATTCAATTGGTAGAATTGCTGACATTTCTGTTCGAACTTTGGTTCTAAATTACCGATCACCAATGTAGGATTTTAGTAGACTACAGTAATAGCAGTTTTTTATTTTGTGAAGCAAATCTAAGTGCCAGACTTTATCCAATGCTTGGCTGACATCTAAGTATTTTTTATATGGCATTGCTGAATAGTTGAATGACCTCTACGAAACCTAAATTAATCGCGTAGCATCTAGTCATTCAGTGTGAATTCTGGATTAGTTCTGTAAAGTAGTAGTTTTTTCATGTTTAATCACTATACTATAGGATCTCTTATCTTTTGGTTGGTATGTATGGTGGATTGTTTTATTTTCTCTCATGTATCTTACTAATGATTTGTACATATCTGAAATGTAAAATGTTATTGTTATGTCATTATTTAGCAGGTCTTTTATGGAGTACTGTTTTAATTATTTCAGTGAGTTTTTAAATCATTTTTATGACACGTTAAGAAGACCATATACAAAATTGTTGGGGGTTTGACTTCCTTTCCTTTTTCTTTTCGCATATTTATCAACGAACTTAAAAAGTTCGTTACTGAATTCTATATGTCTGTCTGTCGGTCGGTCGGTCTGTCTGTCTGTCGGTCCGTCACAAAATTTGAGATTTTTTAAAATTTGAAATTGGATTCTTATAGGAAATTTTACGCTGAATTCGAAAATGAAGTCTAAAAAATTCTGTCGAATAATAAAATCGAAAGGTCTTTTTAAGTTTGTTCTGGAATTGCTTACAGAGCAATCTCTTCGCCGGCCCCATGTTTTTATTATGAGAATTAGATAATGTATTGAATATACTGTAGTTAGTAATATTTTAATCTACGGTATTTTTATTGAGTGTATTATTATTTATTTTAACATCTTTAACCACTGCCAAAGATTTTTTTTTATTGTTTACATGCTATTCTCCTCATCTTTACTGGTAGATGATATCTGATGTGATATTTGATTCACCAAGGCTTGAATTTGGTTCATATATTGTTTTTAATTTGATAGAAAATAGAAATTGTTGTTAGCCGACTCATAAATTGTGGTGAAATCATATGTCTTAACTGTTGTGAAAAATTGCTGTGTGTGCTTTGCATAAAAATTGGTGGTTGTATCTCTTCTGAATTAATCATATACATTACTTTGTGAATAAATTGTTTGCATTTACCAAAATCCGAGACCATTTCTTGTGGTAAAAGCGCCCACCCGCGCGGGCCTGCTTTGCGCACAACATATTCTACACACAAACTTTTAACACGGACCTTGAACTAATCGCCAGCTACACAAACGCTCAATGACAATAGCTGCACACCCTTGTATATGTACCCTGCCGTAATCCTACCTCTACTTGAAATTATTTTTTTTTATTACTACTGCAAATTTACAATCTACTTTGATAAAAGTAATAAGTAAATTAGTTGAAACTGACGTATTTGGCATGAGTAGGGCACCATCCACTGACGGGTCTCCACGACTTATTCAATAAGGTCTTCTGGCCATTGTCTCTTCAATCTTCTATCCAAGGGCTGGCGAGGGTAGAGGTTTGTAATGAGTGGGTTGAAATGGTTTAATGTGCGCATTTTGCTCTTGGCTGCATAACTCTTGATGACTTCCGAGATGAATGGAATTTTGAGGTCGTGGTGGAGGGTTTCGTTGCTGACATACCAAGGTGCATCAGTCAGAATGCGCAATGTCTTCGATTGGAAGGGCTGCAATATTTTGGTGTTGGATGACTTACTGCATCCCCACAGTTCAATCCCGTAAGACCACACAGGTATTAGGATGACTTTATACAGTAATAGCTTGTTTTCGATTGTCAGTTTAGATGATCGTCCGATTAACCAGTGCATACTTTTGGTTTTTATATTGAGTTGCTGTCTTTTGGCTTTTATGTGAGCTTTCCAACTTAATCGTTCATCTAGATAAACTCCCAAGTACTTCACCTCAGTTTTGATTGGAATGGGTTGGTTGAAGATGGTGACTTGAGGGTATGTATGGTGTTTCATAGTGAAGGTAATTTGACTTGTTTTAGCGATGTTTACTTTGATCCGCCACCGATCAAGCCAGCTTTTTAGGAGATTTAGGTGTGACTGAAGGTTTTGGGATACGTTGTCGGCATTGGTATCAGATGACATTATTGCAGTGTCATCTGCGAAGGTAGCAATTAGGGTATTATCTGTAGTTGGAATATCTTCAGTATAGAGAAAATAGAGAAAGGGACCGAGGACACTACCCTGCGGAACACCGGAGCTAATAGCGTGGTAGCTTGTTAGGGAACCCTCGAACTGCACTTGAAAATGTCTTGAAGTTAAATAAGATTTTAGGAGGAGGAATATTTGGCGACAAAGCTTTCTTTTGATTTTATACAAGAGACCGCAGTGCCATACTTTATCAAAGGCCTGTTCGATATCCAAAAATACTGATTCATACATTTTTTTTGTCTTCAAACGTTTCTTTGATATAGTTAACTATTCTATGACACTGCTAGATGGTTGAATGTCCTTCACGGAAGCCAAACTGGTGAACGGGAATTAACTCCTATGAAGGGGTTATTTCTTTGATTCTGTATTACAGTAATCGCTCAAAGATTTTAGAGAGCAAGGGTAATAAGCTTATTGGCCGATAAGAGGCTGCTTCTTGTGGAGGTTTCCCAGTTTCCGCGATCATGATTATTGATGCGAATTTCCATTGAATCGGAAAGTGAGAGATGGCAAACATGCGGTTGTAGATTGTTGGAATCAGTACTATAGCTTTTTTAGAGAGATTTTTTAATGTATTGCCTACTATGAGGTCATAGCCGGGAGCTTTGTATGAACTAGTTTGCTTGATCTCTCTGTATACTTCTCCAGGTGAGACAGGTCTCAAGGGTAGCGATAATTGTCCAGGTGAGTTTAGTAATTCCTCGATCTCAGTATCAAAGTTAGGATTGTTAGATGGGTATAGAGTGAACACTTGTGCGAGGTGTTCTCCGAAGGTATTTGCTTTTTCTTCACTTGAACGAGCCCAGCTTCCATCTAATTTTCTTAGGGGTGGTATGTGAGTGGTAGGCCTTTTAAGCTTTTTTGTCGCTTTCCAGATAGTGTGATCTTCTGGCGATAGGTTACGTAGGTAGTATGCGAAAGATTCATTTCTGTTTTCTTGTATGACATTTCGAAGTCGGTGAGTTAGATTATTGAGTGTAGTCTTATCCTGGGGATTTCTGGATCTTTGCCATTTGGCACGGACTCTACGTTTTTCGGTTACAAGTTGTCTAATATGTAGCGGTATATTGTGGGTTTCGTGTGCTCGTTTAAGATCTATTGGAGTAGCTTGCCAGGCAGCCTCTTGAATAAGCTTTGTAAGGTATTCGACGGTTGCATCGATTTCGCTAGGTGTGTGCATTTTATGTGCTAGACTAATGTCATTTTTGTACAGTTGGGATTGTTCCCAGTCAGTTTTAGCAGTACAAAGTTTTGGTGATGTGTTTTTCCATATAATATTTGAACTTAGAGTTATAATTATTGGGGAATGATCTGAATCTAGGTCGAAGTTGCTTTCAGTTTTACTATATATGTCGGATATCCCTTTGGTGACCGCGAAGTCCAGCAAGTCGGGGATTTTACGTAAGTCCGCCGGCCAGTAGGTTGCCTAACCGGTTGACAAGTAATTTAGGTTGTGTTGTTGGATGGTATGGAAGAGTGCTCGCCCTTTAAGTGAAATTAACCTGGAACCCCTGTGGATATGTTTGGCGTTCCAGTCTCCAGCTATTAAAAAGCGAGGTCCAAGTGGGAGGAGAAAATCTTGAAATTTCTCAGCTGCAATGGAATGCCTAGGTGGACAGTAGACTTCTCCTATAGTTAGAGGCCAAGAAAATAAGTTAACTTTAACTAATGCACTTTGGATTTTGTTAGTTGTATAGTATGATAATTCATAGTGATCTATTGCGGTTCTGATTATGATTGCTGACCCTGCATGTGCTGTTCCGTCTGGATGATTTGCATAGTATTTGTTATAGTGTGGTATTTTTGTTACCGAATAAGATGTAGAATGGCTTTCAGAGATAAGTAGTATACCTATTTTATTGTAATTTAAAAATAGAGTTACTTCCTGGATATGATTATTGAGTCCGTTGGAGTTCCATGCCGCTATTCTTATCGAGTTAGCTATTAGTGCGTAAGTTTATTAATAACAGTGGTGAGCATGGTTAGAATCATTCTGTTGTGATTTAGTAATTGTGTGAACATATTTTTAAATTCGCTAAGGACGGAGGTAAGCTTTTCTGTAATTTCATCATTATTTTTTGTTCCTCTTGCTGCAACTTGTGGGTAATTAGGAGCGTTCTGAGAGGAGTCATACAAGGGCTGATGGTTAAGTGATGTCAAAGCTGGTGGGTTTGCTCTGTGAGGTATTCTGATAGCTGACTGCTTTGGCAAGTTCCTAGCTTTTAGGTCTCTGTACACAGAACATCCTCTATAGTTGACAGGGTGGTCGCCATTGCATAGGGCACATTTGGCTGGAGTTTCCCTAGTCTTTTTACACGTTTGACTGTTGTGGGGTCCTCCACATCTAACGCAATTGTAGGACTTCGTGAAATAGGCCTTGGAGTGGCCATAGGCTTGAGAATTTTGTATAAATTCAACTTTATACATATCCTTATTGTTTGTTTGGGGCTCGAGGTCAACGAAAAACATTGGCAATGGGGTTTTGCTTACTCTGTGTCGGATTTTTATTAAGTTTATTAAGTCCTTGATGTCTTGGATAAGGACTGAATGATGTAGGTCAGGTATGACGATTCTATAAGCTCGCTCTTGTTTTATTTGATATGTATGATACACAAGTTTTTCTTGACTTAGGTGAGAGATTAGCTTCCTGTATGCATCAATTGTTCTTGTATTTATTTTTACCGTATTATTGGAATAAAAGCGTTCTTCTTCGTCGACTTTGGTCAGGTTATCAGTCATGGCTTTGAAGTTGCTAACACCGTAAATATAAATAGGTGGAGGGTTAGGTTCTGAAGATTTCGTTTCAGGGTTAGTTTCATTTGATTTGTTTTCATCAGAATTGTGAACAGTGAAATGTTTGTTATGTTGGTTGCTGACGAGTTTTCAGGTGGCTTGGCTTGTACCATTCGTTTTCTTTTTTTGATAATAGTTTGCCAGGGATGCTTAACTACCGCTTTGTTCTTAATCTGCATTCATATTTTCGTCATCATCGCTTTCAGTGCCATAGCTAACTTGTACAGGTTGCGATAAAACTGTTGTAAAAGTATTACTGTACATGGGCGTGCTTGTAGTTGGGATTTTGGATAAACATTGTTGATAAGATTGAGGAATTGGAAAATGATTTTGAAACATCGGAGATAAGTGAGGATTGAGTTGAGTTTGACTTATCTGATTTACGTAGTTTGGCATTGGTGGTGGCTGGTTTTGCATTGGTGGCATCGGTTGAAAATTATTCGAGTTGTTACAGGAGTTGCTGGTTGGTTAGGGTATATTCCCGGTTGGGAACATTTCACTACATTAATGTTAATCTATTTTACAGTAGCTTTAAGCGAAAAAGGTTTGTTGGGTTAAATTTGAATTAAAGTTTTATTGAACTTCGTGACCGCGATATCAGTCGCGTGCATTCAGCTGTTGTTATCACTCGGCCGACCCTCAAGCGTCGAGAGCGGCGATCGAAATGTCTTTATTCCGTGAAAGTCAACCGAGAACTTTGAAATTATTTGAAGTCTATTTCGGAAAGCACAAGGCCAGGTAAACTACGCCGTAGTTGGATGTTAAAACGACACTCTTACAAATCACATGCTGTTCGACGAATATCAGGATGTTCCCAAGGGTCCAAAGGTCCTTTTTAGAAATTATTCTAATAAATTGTTTATTTATTATTTAGTAAAACACTTTAACTTCAGATATGCGTAAAACTTCAGTAAGGTGTAATTTTGATATTTTCTCAACGAAGCAGTGGATAAAAAATATGTTTCTCAAAATTAAAAAAAATAGTTGTTCTAGGCAATCATATATAAACTAGTACTAGTCTATTATCAAAATTATTTTTTGCAAGATAAATCTATACATGTTATAAAGATACAAAGTCTATTGTATTATACAATCGCAAAACTCGGTTAGAACGTAGCAATACTTTGCGATAACATAATTCACCAAGAGGAATATAAAATAAAATGTACGAAACACAACCTACTGTTAAAATTTCAGGATAAAATGATTACCAAAACAATAGTCAATTATTTGCCAAAATATAATATAGAAAAGAAATACTAAAGCTGCACAAAATTATATTATATTTTTAGAAAATTATTTTTAAATTTAATTACTAAAGAAGAAAATTGTAAACTAATAATATTAAACAAATAAATAAATTACGTCATGAAGCAAAACGTACAAGCTATATAAAATAATATAAAAAGAAAATTGTTTTTATCCTGAGAAAATCAAAAATCCAGCTAGAAAAAAAACAAGAGAAATACGTAGGAAATAATAACAGATAATATTGTTTAGGGTTTTATAAAAATTACAAAATCCCTAAAATCAATAATACTAACTATTTCTTTTGAAAGTTAAACAAAAAGATCAAAAGATTTATAGTTAGCATCAAACTTGAAAATACTTTTTACTCACATGTAAGCAAAAAATTCATATTGAAATAATAATTATAGAAACTGAAAAGGTATAAAAGTAAAAAGAGCTTGGGTTTAATTCAATCACAAGAGAAAAACAATTGTAAACTGACCAACATAATAAATGAAACATTTAAACATAGGTAGCAAGCATTTCAGATAGTGGAGACACAGAAACTAACACAAGCACTATATGGAATATTGTCTTTAGTGACCGATCTCACTTCTATTCGATCAAACTACTTCAGAAGCTGTTTTAGACTAACTAAAAGTAACTTATCTTTAGAAATTAATATTTCACTATTGACTGATTGCAAGCATTTAAAATAACAAATATTATTAAAAAGAAGCAGAGAACGACCAACACTTAGATGGATGGAGAAAGTGCAGAAGAGTTTGAAAATGCTAGGGGTTACAAGATGAAGAGAAAAGGCAAGGAATTGTAGGGAATGGAAAAAAATTATAAAATTATTATGAAAATAAATTATTCTAGAGCAGAAGTAAAAGGTAAACAGTAAGGATATGAGTGCAACTGCTCGGCACTAACCATAAAGATGAACAGAAAATAAATCTCCACAGGACAAGACAGAACAGGTCCTTAAAAAATTGAGATATATGATTTTAAAACCAGGAAAACTATCCACTGAACCTATACCTTATCGACCGGTAAGTCTGCTGTTACTAGTGTCAACAATATTCAAAACATTGCTCCTCAATAGAATAAACTAGTGAGCATCTATTCTCATAAAGTATTTAACAACCAAACAATATTATTGAATCGTAGAAAAAATTAAAGAAGGTTTTTAAAAGAAAATGTGTGCTAAGTTTTCTTTGATGTACAACAAGGTTCCTCTTAGATCTTTATTGGCGATATATTCTTAGTCCGATATGTATAAAATATTAAAATCCTATTTTAGTGAGTATTTCCAAATTAAAATAAATAATGCATTTATTATTATCCAATAAAAGCTCAAGATGGACTGTTTTATGATTATAGATTTTCTGATAACACAAATTTTGCCATAAATCCTGACAAAGAGTTCTAAAAGCTACAAAACCATTTTGCTTTATTACAAAATTGGTTACGACGATGGAAAGTTGAAGTTGGTAATAAAAAATTCGCGCAGATCGCATTCACCACTAAATAAAGTACTTTCTCTTAAGTAATCATAAATAATACTTCAGTTATACTAGTTAAATATCTTAAATCATAGCTTTTGTAAAAAAGTACATTAAGACAAAAAAGTGACAACAATTTGAACTTATGGAATAAAGTTCTACAGATGCAGTGATCTTTCTAAGACAATGATATTACAGTACTTTCAGTCCAAGACACATGACGGCGGATGCTCTATGGTGTGAATCAAACCAGACCCTCCCCAATGTTATTGGAATAAATTTCACAAAATATGTAAACAATCTTTACACTAACAAAACCAAAGAACATACTATAAGTCATAATAACCAGGACATAAGTGAATTATACAATTATCTCATATTCAAAAGAAGGTTATGACGAAAAGACTTAGTACACTAGAACAACATGGAAGATCCTTAAGGAATGGTACCTAATTTAAGTTAAATAAAAATGCTAACTTCGGCAGAAGTATTCATACACCTGAAAAGCATTTTTATTTTACGTTTCCATTGAAATGCTCAAATTTATTAAATAACTACGCGCTAATATTTTTGGAGGTTCAATTTATGTACACCCAAATCATTATTACAATTATTTTTAACCACAGCTTTGCAAATAACTCAAAGCGTTTGCTTTAAAGCTATAATTATTAGTTCCTGTTTTCATGCCGTTTTTCAGTTCAGCCATGCGAACAATTCGAAACAACATTCGCATCTCCAAAAGTGGAATTGCGCAACTAATTGAAACATCGAGCAGCGATGCAAGTTTTTGTAATTCATTAAAACTGCCATTTAATAAAGTACAAGTGCGGAAATTTCGTTTGGTAGTGCTGCCGAACGGCGGAACTAATTCTAGATAATCATAAACTGCTGCCGGCAACTGCAAATTCGATAAATTTTGCCAATTTGTGGAGTGCAATTTATCTTTATCCAAATAGCGGATCGGTCAAAGGCCACGGGTTTAAAACTTGATCTACAATTTTGATTAAACAAGAATTTAATCTCCGTTATGAAAATATTTAAGAAGCTTCCTTTAAGGAATTTTATTCCATAATTAATGAAACTGCATTTAGTTGGGAATGAAGCTACGATTGGAAGCTTCAAAGTATCAGAAAATTCGAGTATATCAATTTCAAGGTTGTCGAAACATACTGGAGTCTCTAAACTCCTGTTCTTTTATACAATGTAGCCACCAAAATCTATAGATCGCAGTATGTAATCATATTTTAAAAATTAACAAAGCATATTTTTATTTTAATGGCTTTATTAACAAAATTACAGGATTTGAGGTTTTAAAGACTTTAAAAACAGGCTAAAGAAAATTGTACCTCATTAAATGTACTACTTGGTGTGAGGTGACTGGAAATAATAGAGTATTTCTTTTTCAAAGGCTATATTGCAAACTCTATCACTGTTGCATGAGCTCAACACTGTATACGATTGAAAATAGAGCGATAACTTATATAATAAAGGCAGAGTTACACAAAGTTTTCAAAAAATTTGACGGTTCCTGACTTATTCCTCTAGTACTGTTTCAAAGAAAAAGTTTACGTTAAAAAGGACCGAACACTATAAGAGTTGAAGAATAATATACTGTTAACGACCTATAAGGGTCTATAGTTACCTTAATATTAAAATTATTTTTAGAGGTGTCTTTTTAAATAAAGATCCGTAGTGGTCTAGTGGATAGGTCGCTAGACTACGAAATCAAGAACTGCGGGTTCGAATCCCGCTCTCTCCAATTCGATGGCTGGCATTTTTACAACCCAGCTCGACTCAGGCCGCGGTAAATGAGTACCTGGAGGTCAAACTCTGGGGTAATAATAGGCGGTTGGTACGTAGCGGTAGCCACGTTACTACCCTTGTGTGTACCGTAGGCCAAAGGGCCTTCGAGGCCTATTACGGGAAACTATTATTATTTTTAAATGATTTTACTGTCCAAACCAAAAAGTTCTGAATTTTTAAATTAAGTATTTCTAAATAAACTATTAAGTTAAAAAGACGCAAAGCCTAACGTCTCAATTAATTTTCTAGTGTCGTAGCTCTTATTAGCCCTTCAATTAAGTTCTTCATGTATTTTCAGCCGAGCACGTTTTCAGGGCTTTATCGCTTTGTCCTCCACTAACGCTTTCCACGACATTTTTTACAATTTACTACGGCGCTGTCACCTTTGAATACACAAAACCGGAGCGGCCTTTCGCGTTCAAAGCGCCGAAAAATGCATTAGTCTATAACCTAAGGCTAGGCGGCGGAATAGAAATAGCGGTTTCCCGAGCCACCCAGTTATTTAAATAGAACGGCAAATGCATTCGAGCAGTTGCGATTCACTGGAGATTGGAATCTCCACCGTCTCCGAACGCCTACTCCCCCATCGGAGGATTACCGCGGATAGGCCAAACCTGCATATTACCAAAAGTTGGCTTATTAGAATCGATCGCGCTACAAAGGAGCGTATTGTACGAGCAAAGCTAAAGGCTACGCAGTTATTGTGGAGGCTTCAAAAGTTAAATTTGATGGCATCAAGGTTTTAGTCCGCTTGCGTTTGCTTCGTGATTCGTGCAGCACATTAATATGAACACATTAAGTAGATACAGGGACGGTCATCCTCATTAAACAAGTGATCTTTGATGTACGAGGTCAATTAAGCAAATATACAATCTAAAATATTTCTGTTTGGCAGCTTTAAATTACAGAAATTTATTGTCGATCAAATTATATCAGCTACCATACCATAATGGTTATACACTAATTATAAATCACATTAACACTGAGCTAAATTTTTAGATCTTTTTTTATATATTTACTTACTAAATATTCAATTAAAATAGTTCTATAATAAGCGCTTTGAATTTTTTAAAATTTATCCAACAATTTGTAACACAACGTAAAAGGATGATTTACACCAAAAAATGTTCTGTTTATGCTAATTATAAATTACTAGTATCCGAACGGTATTTATGATACTAACGACTATATAGGATTTGGAAAAATAAACTAGCCATTTAAAAAGCCGTACTAATTATTGGTTTAATACCAAAACTATATAACTAAACCCGAAATATGAGCGTTTCTTATATCCATCTTAAGCTCTCCTAAATTTCTTGGCTTATTCGCAAAAAATGATACGATATAGTTATTTCGGACTATTATAAAAGTAGTTCTCGAGTGCTCAACTTTGATAATTTTATTTTTCAGCACAAAAGAGGCGAATTCCTATGAACCACACATAGTGCATCACATATTTTGCGGAACCCTAGAAATCTTGATGGGGGCTAATTAAATAGATATCACAGAAAATTCTAGTTGTAATATATCAATACACTCACCAGGAATGACCGTTGATATAATTAGAAGAGTACTGCGAGCAAATAGAGACCACTAGAAAGCTGATTACCACCAAATTCGCCTAAGAATTTGCTGTTTGTTGCACTCTTTTTAGAATTAGAATTCAGAAATTACTGTTGAAGGATGCAGAGTCAAACAGAGATTAGGGTCTAAATTTAAGCTAGCTATTAAGTATTGGTAAGTGTATGGGCTTTGTGTCCTTCGAAAACTTTGGGTCATCCTGGAATATTGGTCTCTAGATAAAATCTCACTCTCATGTATGACTCCAAGAACCTTGTTATTTAAGCGACCATATCACGGTAAACTGTGTCGGCACACATGAGAAGCTATATGAGGCATCTTTCAAATACTGATCTTAATGGCTTCTATAGTAACCACACCAGCAAGGTTCTCCATGTCAGGAGTGGCTGTAGATACACTCAGCAACCCGCGGTAGGATAGCGTAGCGTAGTAATTATAAAAAACATCCGAAAAGAATATGCCAAATTTAAAGAGCAATGAAAAAATACCCCAGGTAGATAGAAACAGAAGTCTCAAATCCCACACTTTCAAAAGAAAGGTCTGCCTCGAGGATTCTGGGAGAATCAAAAATTCGCATACTAAACATAAACATACCAAACATTAAATATCAACATAGCAACATACAATTGTAGATCCTTAATATCTGAGACACAACTCTATAACTTAGGAAATAAATTAAGTAAAATAAAGTTTGGCGTTCTGAAACTAAGCGAAGTAGGAAAACAAGAGAAAAACTTGCAGACGTTAAAATAAGGAAATACCTTCTACTACAAGGGACATGAAAATGTAAGCCAAGGAGGAATAGGATTCTAAATATACCCGAAATTAAAAAATACCCCCGAAGTTAGAACATAATATCAGATAGAGTGGCATTCTTGGTATTATAACTATCAGAAAAATGCAGTGTAAAAATTATCTAAATATATGCGCAGATATCGACACATGATGACGAAGAAGTGGACACCATGTACGAAGACGTTGAAAAAGCCTTATCAAAAGATACATGTAACCATGCGCTAGTAAAAGTGCAAGTAAAAACAACTTGAAAATTTATCTCATTGAACAATTATTATTTTTTTATCTTTTGAAGTGAAACTTTATTAGACAATATATGTTATCAATTTTCCAAAAAAATGTAACCTATACATTCAAAGAGGGCAGTTCCTTGTAAACTGAGGATTATAACGTTATAATGTTTTACATAGAGGTTATTAGCAAAAATGATTGATGTATTTTGACGCAATTCTATGTACATTATGGGTAGGTGACCACTATTATCTCTCAATAACGCAATGGTTACTTAAAGACGCCAAAATTTAAAAATTGTAGTGTTCTGCACTTCACTAGTTGGAAAATTAATTATACTATAACAATAAATAGCTAACTTTTTCATTATAAAACTAAGTAAAACTTAAAAAAATAATAAGAGATAACAAAGTGTTCAGCAAAAACACTTTCCTTGTGCAAAAACGTTAAAAGATAAACCCAAAACAACACGTAAAAATGTCATAACTTTTGATTAAGGGCTGAGGCATGTATTATACGTATCTAACACAAAATTCCTGTTGCAATTAATCTTACTTACTGCGCCCCTATTTTAATTAATTAAGTAAGTAAAACTAAACAAAGTAACCGTATATTTAGGTGCTCAACCCCTCATAATACTAATAAAAACCGCTAAGAAGCCTTCTGCGCTTCTAGGGTAGTTATTACTGGCTAACAACACTACGATTCATAACAATTAAAATTGTTTTTAGGTTTTAATCATCGTGTACGATGTTTGTATTTCAATAAGAAATAAAATATAAATTAATCAAAAAGTCAAAAGCAATATTTTAAAAGTGAAAATTGAACTACACTGTACTATAAGTATGATGATATAAGTGTAATAAACGAGAAATTTAAGACGGGTCCAATTTCAAGCTTAAGTTAATCTATTTAAAGAACAATATATCATCAAAAGCATGACTAACGCTACTGTAAAAATATGTTGTATTAATCAAAATTATTACAAAAAAAAGCAAACTAGTTTACTACACTTACTAACATAAAGAAGGAAGGGCTTGCGGAAGAGTGATAAAGCAATTACATCACTTAATAGACACTGAAGATATTAAAACTACGTAGCTGGGGCATAACATCATATACATTGTTAATACAAAAAAAATAAGGGCCAAATAGATTGAATATATTAAAAGGCGTTAAAAGGCAATGAAGAATTATTGCAATAGATCATTCGTGGAAGATCGCATAATACCACAAGCTGCCAAAAGCAAAAGCGTTCCAGCCAGCTGTGCTTTATGTCGTAAACCTCATCTATCAAAATATAAAGGCTGTGAATATTGTCATGGTTTATCTAAAGATAATCAAAACTACGACAACCCTATCGAGCTTTAATTAGCACCACCAAATTTAAATTTTAAGAGCCAGCAGGACACAACGTTTCAAAATTTAACAAACAAAAGTCACGCAAATATAGTTCGAAAACTAAAATAAACAATTCTTTATACGTAAAAGAGAGAAATAGTACGAGAACACTAGTGCCATGCTATATATATTTTTAGATGAGTTAAAAAATATATTTAACCAGTTTAGTCAACAAAATAGCATAATTTTGAACATGCCAACCAAGTTATTAAACAGAATAGCACAATAACGGAAAAATTATTATAGAAGCATTTTAGAACACCAATGGAATAGAGTAACAGAAGAAATAAATAAAATTATTCTTGGTTCTCAATTTGCTGGACAGTTTACCAAGCGAAATTTATTTTACAAATCGTAGTCATTTTAAAATTCTGTTATTTAAATGATCTCATATAAACTATCTCAAAGGTAGAGAGCATGGAGGAACTGCGATACTAATAAGACAAACAAATACAAAGAATGCTATCTTCAGGTCGTATAATATAATAGTTCCAGCAATGTATTGCCCACATCCTTATCGTATTAAAAGTGATCACTTCGAAGCTTAATTTTAAACCATGGGTTTTCAATTTAAATCATAAAGTAACTCTAATATAAAAACTACTCTATGAGACTCACAACTGACCACAAATGGAAGTAGAATGTTAGCAGAAGTTATAAATGACCAGAGGTACATCTGACCGCCAGATCTAAAGTTACTTTTATATAATCTTCCGATTTAGAAACTCATTTTCCCCAACAGATGGGCAGTCTTTTAATTCATCTGTAGTAAAAAAAATGACAAACACGGGAGATAAGTACAAATGGTCTAGTCTAGGCAGTTGTATACGACCGGAGTCTTCTTAAAAACGTTGTTTCTGAACTGTGCCTAAGTCTTCTCAAAATGTTGGGCGGTGTGACACTCTGTTGCGGTAAATTTGACAACAATCCCCTACAGACATCCCTATCTACATTGCTCAGAAGTTGCGCTCCTCCTAGTTCACCTTTTAAAGTGTAAAAAATTGGTTTATATTAGATTCAAGCAAAGACATACCTTTTAATTCGTTTTGGAAAATGTAAATTTATCTAGTCAATAGCATACAAATGAAAAGATGAGAATAAAATTATAAGGATGTTAAAAGGTAAAAAATCTGGTGTGAACATCATACGATTTTCCTTATCCTATTATTATATATTATACCGGGTCCATCGTCTCGGCTCTGCCCTGCTCTCGTCCCGGAACTTGTTATTTTAAAAAAGGACGAGACGCGAGTCCAACACTCGAAAGCTGATTAAAATAAACAGTACAAGACAATAATTGACTCGTACTTAACATTTTGCTACGCCACTGAAGCTAACCGTGCGAGCTCGTCGGCACGGCCTTCCCCATTATCGCTTGCGTGCTCCCTCCTAGCGGCCAAGCGCTCCGCTCCGTCCTCCCGCAGTCGACCAGGAAGCTCTCCGAGCGCGCTGTGATTGGTCCGTTTAATTAATTTTGTAATCGGTTATAACTTATTTATTTGACCTCGGATCAAAAAATTTCATTGTAATTTTTTGTTCGTCTTGGTCTGATCTCTCCGATAATATAAATTTCCCGAAACATTTTATGAACACCCGGTATATTAAAAATCCTGAGCTTCAATTTTTTTTTCTATTTTCCTATTTTACCAACTTTTATTTTAAATTTATGTTTATCTCGTGATAAAAATCATTTTTTTTTCTCATGACGTTTTTGTGCCTTCAACCGTTTAGATTTGCGACCGATTTTGCGACCTTGCGACCAAACGACTCGGCCGATTTTTACCAACCCCTACCTACAAGTGACTTGCATACCAAATTTCAAGTCTCTAGCTCTTACGGTTCTCGAGATATACTGTTTACTGACAGATCGACAGACAGACGCACAAACCAATGGCTCAAACCAACTTTTTTGGTGCCCTGAAGCTATATTTCGTCCAGAAATGTGAAAAACTGGGTAGGTCAAAACCTTATGAATTCCAAGTAGTATTTATCTTTTCTCCTGCAGCATACTCTGCTATAAAGTTGACAGAAAGTTGTCGAGTTTGCTGCTACTCAATAGCCATAGAGCAGTAAATTGGGCAACATTATGCATTTTTTAAACAACGTCTCTATAATTGCGACACACTCTATATTCTTAAGCACGACAAAGTTTTCGAGCTGTAACATCATAAATTTCTGGAAAATTATGTTCAGCTAGAGATTTGCGAATATCCAGTAAAAGTCTGCAAAATTTTATGCACAGATAATATATTTTATCTATATGTTGTCGTTTAAGAGCTGTCAAGTCTATATTACGATTTTATTTTAATCTGTTTTCTTATAAAAATCAAATAAATTAGTTTTTAAATTTGAAGGCCATTTAAAAATGTCAAAATGATTAACTAAAAAGAAGCAAATATTTGAAAGAAGTATTACTTTGAGTATGGTGCAATTCACTTCTTTCACAAATTGATAGGCTACAAAAGTGTTCTTTTAGCTGTTAAAACTGAGTCAAACAATTACTGGCGACCTGCAACAATTAATGAAATTTAAGCAAGAATTGAAAACCAAGTATCCAGAATATGACAAAAGTGGTTCTTCTACATGGCAAAGCTCATCTGCATCTTATAAAATAAGTCAAAAACACATTGCGAAGGCTTGGGTTGAATGTGTCATCTCACTTGTTTTTTTCACTAGACATTGCTTCTACCGACTACCAGCTGTTTAGATAGGTAGCACACGTGCTTGCACTGAAGTACTTAAGATTATATAAAATTGCTCAAAATTGGGTCTTTTGATCGATCACCTCAAATAACGAGTTAGCCTTTTGAAGAAAAATCCGTTAATTGCCAAAAAGATGTTAGAAAAGTCACGTCCAACTATGGGCAATACTTTAATTATCATATGTTTTTATTTTAGTTCTCGGATAAAAACTTACTTTTGCAAAGGAAACGGAAATTTTGAATACCACAATTACACACGATCTTCTTATTGTAACTAATAATTCGAATATTAAAACCTTTGAAAAAATTACTGCTCTTGTTCTGGAGCCGCAAGGCAATAGCATTTAAGTACGTACTGCATTATCTAAATAAATTAAGAAGATAGGTGTTGCTACATCATTTATTACACCCACTGCCGACTACCTATTTCTTTGTTTATATCTTGAAATAACGGTCTTGAGCTACAAAAAACAAAACTAAAGCAAAAGGGTGAAGAAGAATTTCTTCATCTCTCTCTCTTATTCAGCATTTTCTTGTATCCAGTAACGGATGTTAGTCTTCCCTTAATTTTTACAATTTTCTATCTAGAGCTTGTCTTTCCTATAATTTTCCGGCTTCTTTTTAAGTCATCTTTCCATCTAATCCTTGACCGTTCTAAATTTCTTTTCCCTGTCCGCGGTCTCCATAGTGTTATTCTTTTTGTCAATTTTTCATTGTCCGTTCTTATGACGTCCCACTGCCATTTCAGTTTTGCTACTCTTAGCATGACCTCCTCCACTTTTGTATTTTCTCGTATAGTTTTGTTACGAGAAAATACAAAAGATCACATAACATCGCTCTTTCCATAGCATTTGTGCTGTTCGTAACATTTGAGGTGGCGTTTTTGTCAATGACCATGTCTCTGATGCAAATGTTATGTTGGGGAGTATGCATTGGTTGTACACTTTTCATGAACTGGGGTAGATCTGATCTAAATACATGATTTAGCTTTCCAAATGCAGCCCAATCCAAACGTATTCTCCTTTTTATTTCATTTTGCTGGCAATCGAAGTAAAATCCTAAACTTTGTCCCAGATACAAATATTAATTAACAATTTCGAGGTTTCTTTCTTCACATGTTATCCTTAGATTATCTGTTAGAATTGGTCATTATTTTTATTTTTGCTTTATTGATCTGTAACCCTATTCTTTGGGCGGCTTCTGTGATTTCGTTTACCATTTCTTGCAATTCTTCGGGATCTTCAGAAATAATCATTATATTGTCCACAAATGTTAGGTTTGAAAAGTTTTTATCATTTACATTAACGCATTTTTTATCCAAATTTAATGTTTTAAATGCGTCTTCCAGGCCTTTCGTAAATAGTTTCGGGGAAATACCACGGTTAATCGTTATCAGGTAGTACTCTACAAAATTCTTATTATCGACTAAAAATTATTCACTGTTCCTGTAAAATAAAATGTAACACTTTTTGATGGGGATATCGTAAATTTTTTTTAACAGTTTGTGGAAAATCTGTGGTTGCGATAATCACCCTTCCCCCGAGAACGAATCTAACAAGGGCGGTGAAAACGTTTAATTAAAGTTTCTTTAATTGCCCCATCTACTATAATAAACAAATCTTAAAAAATATTGTACGGCGAAGAAGGTAGGTCACAAAGCTGTTCTCTGGATGCCTACCTTAGATTATTTGTTAATGTCAATCACAATTGCGCTAATTTGGTATTTTCTTAGTTTTGCTACCCGAAATTAAATAATCGTCCAAATAAACTGCGTAATTTTTATATTCAGTCTAATCGATTTTATGTGCCGCATCACTTGTAATTGTTAAATGTATCACACATCACGGACGATAAAGTTAGCCTTAAGCATGGCTTGACCGTAACTTTTAAGTCTTTACTCTGTTAATTACTAGATTTGTATGTTTCCTTTACATCTACTGCATGTTATTTCCGAATTATGTTTTCGAATTTCAAAGAAGCTGAAAAACCATTTAATTAAAAGTTGAGTAACTTTCGTTAAAGAAATAATGAAGAAAACTGGATGCCATTTACAGAAGGTATGAATATATAATGATTTTAATTACTAGTAAGTTCATTAAATTTAATTTTGCTTTTAAACTTTCAGAATTGTAAAAAATGGTGAGATGTAATTAACAAAGCAAATTTGTGTATATTCATGTATTACATAATTAACACGTGCATCGAAATTTATTGATTCTATTAAATTATTTATAACAACTAACTATATGAATAAAAAAGCGGACAAATAAAACGGACAATAAAAACTTATGTGGATCTGCAAATAACGCAATTAACCAGAATAGAGGTGTTAAGTTGACCAACGTTAATAGATTGGAGTTTTTATGTTTTTCTCTGTAATTTCGCCATAAACATGTTTATGAACACCCTCAGTTAATTGCAGTTTCTAGTCTGAGTAAAACCGAATCTCCTTTCAACAGAAAAGAAAAACGCCCAGAAAATAAATACACGTTACCTGCAAAATACCCGAACGCTGGAGCTCCGAGTTCCAAGTTACGGTATTTCGTCCTGAAAATGTAACATTGCGTCACGCTTGCGGTTGCATTCAAAACATCCAGACGAGGCTACATATATCCAACAACGTCTGAAACTTCAGTGAACAGCATGCATGTGCGTTGGCACCCGACGGGGGCTTCATTTAAATATTGCAGCTGCAGGATAATACAAGGCAGGGTGGGCTCAGGCTGTTTTTCGCAGCAGTGACGTTTTCAAGTAATTAATACCCGAAAAAAGCAGAAGTTCGCTAACTATTTGTAACTATTATACATTAAACATAAATGCAACTCAGAATAAGGATTAAACATCATAATTTTAGGGTTCCTTCTTTATTTTGTTATACAAAAGTGTGGTCTACTTGCGCAGTGACCACCCCCCTAATTTATGTTTCTGGGCTTAACAAAAAAGGTAGCCGACCCTGCTGGGAAAGCTACCTTCTCACATTGTATTAATTGTAATTTCTCTTTCTGCAGTCAGCAGGGAAAGCAACCGAGCCTGCTGACTAAACAGAGTCTCTGTTTTATAATATTATTATAAATATATCAAAATTAATTATAGTACAAAGCAAAAGTATTTGAACCACTCTAATTAATTGCAATTTCATACTTTATATTTATTACTGTGCTCCAAAATGTATTATATATAGCATATTTATAACATTAGGAACATTAGGAACATCTGAGAAAAAATCACTACGACCAGAATTAAACGAGTTGGTCATATTCTCTCTGTTATAATAAAGCAATAGGAAACACTATGTCTATATTTCCATAACCAAAATTTATTAGTTTTATTAAAGCAATCGCCTTACAGTATCGTGAAGTTGTCTAACAAATCTTTTTTAAACTAGAGGACTTCTAGTTCGTTTTTAAATGTGATCAAACATACTCAAAATTTTACGAGATGTTTAAATCTTAGTTATGTAGGATAATCATAAATGAAGTAACTTTTATACGCCCTCTCATCTACTGCATACATACTTCAAGCTGTGCGTTTTTATAATAAATCTGTCTTAAAGTTGCCTACGAGAGTCTGCCTACATTTAGAAGAGCAAAAATTGACAAAGTTCGCGTTAAAATTTTGGTGAATAAAGACGGTCTACTTAATTAATATCAAATAAATGAGTGCGTGTTGAATTTTAGGTAAAGTTTATATTTTAGCAACTTTATTTCTCCTCACATTTAAGTTTAATTTATTATAAAGCTAAATTATACTATTTGAAGGAATATTATGTTCTCTATCCAAACAATCAGTTAGAATGTTACATTACTAGTATGTAACTAATCTACTAGGCGATCTACCACTCACAAAATATTAGCAATTTGATAGTCAGCCAATTTTACAATCCCACTTATCACTTTTAAATCTTACATTGCATTCAATCTTTTTGAATACAGATGTTCCAATTCTAAATTATTATTATTATGTAAAACCTCAGTTACCCATCCTTGTAAATAAATGGACATGTAATCAACGAACGAGATGATAACGAAGAAACATCAGTTAATAATTATCCATTAAAAGCTGTTCAATCAGATCAATATAAAACATTGCTAACGACCAGCCGTCAACAAGCATCTAAAACAAAAGTTATAAAACTTCCTCATATACAAACATGATGTAATGTTGCTAAAGTGAACAATATTACACTGAAGTACTAGAAAATAACAAAATTAATGTTGATACTCTCCTAAGAATTGATAAGGTCATACATCCTAAAGATAAACAGTAATACAGAGTGGTCATCAAACATTTGATGATTGATGACATTTAGTACCAAGCAAAGATATCAAAGAAGAACAAGAAACATAGTTCGTAAGATAAAAAACATAATAAACATAAAATTATTAGAAAGCCACTACCACTATTTTATTTTTACATAGATATAAATAACAAGAAAACATTTGAAATGGAATGTATTTTCAATAGAAGGTAATAATTAAACTTCCCCATAAAAAATAAATGCTGAAACTATAAATATTGTGTGTCAAATATGGAAATAAACATGATTTACAAACTTGTACTAAGCCAAAAATTGCTTAAGCTAATTGTACTTCATGTGACAGAAGACCAAAATCATGATATGTGAAAGATCAACGCACAAAGCCAATATTGAAGTAAGAATTGATGGGGAGAAATTAGCCGAGGTAAATGAGTATGCATCTAAGCAGCATCATTACAAAAGATGAAACCAGCAAGAGGGAGATAAACCATCGAATTATAGAAACAAAAAAAGCTTTCCTAAATAAAAGGAGCCTCCTGTCCTGTAATAATATCTCGGCAAATGTAAAAAAGCGACACTCCACACACTTGTGTAAAGTGCAAATTTTTATATAGCTGTAAATCATAGATCATTGGTCTACAATAAAAGAAAGATTGAAGCTTTTAAACAACGTTGTTGCAGAGGATAATGAAAATTAGCTGGGTGGATAGGGTTACTAACTACAAAGTACTGGAAAGGGCTAAACAAAAGAAAATAATATGGAAACCAGCTAATTGGACACATTCTCCGCCGAGATTTTTAAAACAATTATATAAAAAAAAATGAAAAAAAAAACAAGAGAGCAATAAGTTGTGGACAACATGAACACAATTAATTATTAGGAAATGAAGAGAAAAGACGACAACAGAGAAAATTGAAAACATGCATTAAACCACTCAAAAGATTGAAGGATGTGTGTGCATGAGAAAGAGATTAGAAAGGGGGGCAGCGGTAAAGCGTCATTCTGAAAAACACGTATAATTTGTGGACTTTCGTATACACATAGTGCTACGGTCACAATGTGCGTCTTATGAGTAGCACACATAAATCTACCATTTAAATGCAACGGTAGCTTTGAGGTGCCCATTGCAAAGATCTCAATTTGAGAACAATATTCGCCGATGGATTAAGCAGTTTAAGGACACTGACACAATAAATAAAGAAAAATGACCTGAGAGAGCAAAAGCTTCAGTTAGCCCTTTTTGTAGCCCCTTCTAGAAATTCTAGATCTTGCATGACTAAATTTCTTCCTTTGGGCTCATGTCAAGAATATTGTTTGCAGTAGAAAGATCTGTAGCAGCCGACAGTTCGAAGCACGCTTTACAGAAGCACTTCATACTATTACTGTGGATGATCATAGACTGAAATTGAGCACCGTTATGGTGCTCATATAGAAATAGGCTAAAAAACTCCCTTACACTTTTAGCCAAAATAATATTTAAAATATTTTGTTGATAAAATATCTGACGCTCCATTTGTTTTATTTCTTCACATAATAAAGTCCATTTTACTGCATATCTTGTAACATATCATACAAACTATTAAGGGCCACAATTTTTTCTCTAAATTCACGTATTTAGAACATGATGTGATGTACTTAAAATAAATAAATAAAAAATAACGGAAAATGTAATACTCATTATTTATTCTATCAGTATATTGGAATATATTAGGTAATACTCTTTTGGATAAAAACTGTATAAAAATTAATAATTTGTATTTGTTTTCCGTAAATTACGTTTCCTTACCACATCCTGCTCCTTTAATATAATTTTATGAGTGTGTCTTATGTTATGTGTCTTAATATTAAATATTTTTTGAATATTTCTCTTCATAACTTACTTTTTATGTAAATTATTAATTAAAGTTCTCATTTTTTTTTTTTAATTTACAATAAATTTGCATTAGATAACTAAAGTCCTGTAAGAACAAGTTTCTTCATGTCATTTTATATAAATTATTATTGAAACGTTGCTATAATTTTTACTTTAAACGTACTTAGAAAAATATATACGTGGGTAAATCAAACATAAACCAAAATACAAAGTTACAAAATTATTTTTCTACATAATCACTTGGCTTACAAACAATTTTTTTTTATGACGAGTAGGTATCGTAAGATTAATGTGGCTGTGACATTAGTCAGCTGCACACAAAATATTGTAGCAGCAAAATTGTTATAAAAGCAGCACTTCGAGTGATTCTTTTAGTGGTTCAAAAAAATTATAATCGTAAGACATTAGATGCGGATTCTAGGGGAGTGTCCCAGTGTACATAGTTCAGAACGAAAATCCCCACTATTTATTCTTTATAAGTTGTTTATATCATGCATACACATGAATCTTCTTAAGAGCGTTGTTCCCAAAGTGTGCCTTAAGTTTTCTCAAAATTTAGAACATCATTATACCGTCTACTACTAAGTTCCGTAACTCAAGAACTGACTGGGATCAATATTGTAACAAGCTAAATAAAGATACTAATCTACAACTAAGCCCAAAATATTCAAACGAAATTGAGCTAACTACAAACAATATAATTGTTATAATAAGCAGCACCATTAGCCACTCATAAGAAAATAAATAACTCATAAACATTCAAATGCATAACAAAAATATTTAAAAGCCCATAAGTAGCCATACCTTCTATTCGAGAAATTGATAACACATAGGCTAGACTTAACAAGAAAAAATCCGAAACTTTTGCTGAGAAATTGTCGAATGTATGCAAACCTTTTTGCATTTTCCGGATGAATCTATAGAGGAGTATCTAGACGTTCCATGTCAGATGTTCTTACCTACTAAACCATTTTTATCAAAGAAAGTACAGCTCAAAAAAAAGAACCTAAATAATTACAAAGCACCAGGGTGTGATTTGGTAACATAGCAGATACTAAAAGAGCTCCCTAAAAAGCCATTGTACTTATATATATATATATATATATATATATATATATATATATATATATATATATATATAACCGCATGTTAAGTATGTCTTACCACCCTATACTTTGGAAGTCTTCGATAAACTGTTACTTGAGAGACTACTGAATAAGACGGGCGTAGCAACATATCTGCCTATACATCAGTTTGAGTTTCAAGAAAAACATTCCACAACACAGCAAGTACGTAGGATAGTTAATAAAATAGCACGTAGCCTCAAAGCACACAGCTGTGCCTAGGTGTTTGACAACTTGGCGTATTGGGTTACTCTACAAACTAAAGCTTCTCCTTAAATCCTAGTTTACTGACATACATTTCACAGTTAAGTACAACAGTTAACGCTTCCAGCTACCATCCTATAAAATCTAGTGTCTCACGAGGTAGTGTACTTGGCTTCCTCCTATATCTTATTTATACTGCAACCTACCAAAAAGGGGATCTAAACCTAATCAAGAAATGACTTAATAAATTAAAAAAAATTATTAAAATCAAACCAAATCGGTTCAAATAAACTTCACAACTCGATTCAACACGTGCCCGCTAGTTAACCTAAATAATATTCCAGTACCCGTTAAAACGAAAACCAAGTATCTAGGATCAAGGACTGACTTGGAAAAGACATATATAAGCAAAGCGACAACAACTAAAATTGCGATAAGTGTAGTGGCTGCTTGAAAGAAGATCGAAACCTTGCATGTAAACCTCGGCATGCCATTCCTTGTGGAATTTGCAGATTTCCCCAAGGCTACCACAGTCGACTCCAGGATCACAACAACGATTTGGTTCAACAGTTATCCATCGCCCATCTACCCGTAAGAAGGTTAAATATAATATGTCTTACAACCTCCAAGCACCCTAATGTGAAAGGATTACTAATAAGTGGTTTCTCCTAACAACACCTACTTGTGTTATCATATTTACTTAATACTCTTTGTAGAGTAGATCGTAAATTTACAAGTAAAACAAAATTTTTTTTTAGAAACTTGCAAACAAAATTTTGCTGTGGCCATCATGCGCGTGCTCAGTCAACATCCTTTCTTCTACCTTTTTCCCCTATGCTTTTTGTAAGCAGTTAATCGTAGGTTTTGCTTAATAATACAACACATCGAAGTTTTGGAGCTTTGCATCTCCTAGAACATGATCTTCTGCTTACAGAGAGGATCATGTTTAATGTGGGTATTTATGGTTTTGACTACCTGAACAGTCCGAACTGGCGGTCTTCGACACCTCCAGTCTGTACAGTTATACAATTTTATAGCCAGATACATAAACATACGGCTAATGGCGAGAGGATGCAGGATCTTAAAGATTGCACTTTTCCAGTTCCACACTTATGTAATGCTGTTACAGCAGTATGGATTTCTTTGTCACCCCATTCCATCGGTATATAACCAAACTTGACAAGAAACACAATGTAACTTACAAATTTAAGACTAGACATTGCAACCGTATGTTAACATCACAAATATCTTGATGCTGTGTAAGGCAAGGGTAGGTTTGATTCTGTAATATTATTTATTTGAATGTTTCTTTTGTACAAGGAAAGATAATAGATTTTCTTTATTCGAATTTTTATATGACAATATACATAATTTGAAACTTAAACCTTTAGACCAATTCAGTATGAAAAAAGATAATAAAAACTGAGAAAGCAATTTAAGGCAATCATTCTCAATCTTTATTTAACCACTTGAGGCTCTTCTAAAACGCCACGTCTCCAGTGTAAGGCGCTCGCTTTTAGTTTGTAAGTTATTACATACTTCTCTAGTGATGGCTGCAGTACGTTTCAATTATTAAAATAAAGTTTGTTGCGTTGTTCTTCCGAATAGTTTTGTTCAAACGGGCTTTGGTGCTCGGAAATTTGCTGGATTTTGAGCCGAAGCGAGGGTTTCACGCCATCTCTTGACTTAAAATTATTTGCTCAGAGGTGGAGGGCTTCCATTAAAAGATTTTCCAAAGTATACGCAGCGTAAACAAGCTGCTAGTGGCCGAACTTGCGCAACTTCGCCCTAACTTCGGCCCCCACTTAAAACTAGCCCTATCCGCGAATTTCAGCGTTGGCCCAACTTTTTGAATGCGTTAACTTAGTTAGCCAACTTAGAGCAGGGGCCCCCAATTAATCGATCGGCCAGGAGGACATCGGCGCGCTGCGGCGGGAACAAAGCTGGAATTCCCCGGAATTTCCTAGTATTTAGTAGCGCGCTAATTTATCTTTCCCGAATGCGAAAACTTGAACTTGTTCGGGTGATTTATGGCCGCGCGAATGCAGAAAGGAAAGACACATGATATTCTATAATTACAACCCGACTGTCGCCTATGATGAATCGCCTGTGTAACCGTAACGCGGATTTGTTATAATAAACATGGGTTTCGACTTTCAAGTTGCAGGTTTCGTTGGCGAGGAGATACCTTTCAACAGTTAGTCACGCAAAATGAGTCGCCAGACAACCGCGCAAAATTGATTTGATACACAAATAAGCTCCTTGCTAGCTAAAGCGATTTATCTTTTTTATTCGTAATTTTTTGTATAAATTGAAGAGAATGTTGTAATTTTCACTTACCTAACCAACGAAGCTGCCTTACTACATAGTTTTCGCTTACCTGGAACAAATGTTTCATAAATATTGATTATTCCAAAATTGGAACACATCTTAAAATCAATTTAGCTTGACGTTCTACAGAATAATAAATGCTCCTTATTTTTGCACTCATTTTACAATTCAAATGTAATATATATTTGCATAAGCGTAAATTTTGTAAACAAAATATTTATACGTTTATTATTAAAGCTGATATTGAGCAGTTTACGCTGTATGAAGAAAATATCACGTTACAAAGTAGAGGAAAATTGCAGTTTTGTCACTTTTCTATAAAATTCTTTATCCAGTATTTCTTATAAGAAGTGATGGATCATCCCCAAATTTTATTGCCGTCTAAGGACATAAGTGGGTATGTGAAGGGGGGGGGGGTTAAATAAGAATTTTTTCAGACATACATTTTAATGCCCTTTAAAAATAATTACAAAAATCATATTTTGGTCAAAATGAAAAAAAAAATTGGTATCTTTTGCCTGGTACAACTTCTGCAGCTAGACCAGCATGAGTAAGCAATAGTAATTTTATGTTTGAATATTTAACTGTTGTTTGCGTGGACGGAAGAAAGAGAATGGAGACTGAGTACAGTGTTGCATCGGAATAGAAGACGTCTACTGTGGGACAAATAATCTTGAAGTTGAGAAACAACATGAATAATCCATTAGATGAACAGCTACTACATTTAGTAACAAAATGCACATAATATCAAAATACAATACAAAGTCCTAGATATCATCCAAGAAAAAGATTTGTGTAGGGCCATTTTAAATGTATATAATATCATCCCATGACGATTTTTACAAATTGGTTAGATAGCGATGTCGATAAATTGTTAATCAATAAACAGTTGTTACATGTCTCTCTCTGATTTTTTTAAATTCTTCTCAATGCTGTTTTAGTTAATCGTAGATGGTCATAACTCTCCAATAATCAATTTTGCGAATAAAAATATATTCCTCTTATACAACATTAAAGAAAAGTGCGAATGAGTTAATGCTGCACATTTAAGATAAATTACAAACACCGTCCCCAGAAATGGGCAAAATACATTAGGGGCCATCACATTGGACACCCTCACAATGGGCAACGCCTAAAACCAATTTGGTCGTTTTTGTGGAATGTTACAGTATATAGAATTTTTAATTTACTGCCTTAGTAGCTAGAGCGCTTAATAGGTGTTCGTGTTCGAATAGTGTATTGTTGATCAGATTCGGATTACCCATACCACTGTCCTTTGCAATCTGCCACTTAATTCTTGTGGTTATTCTTGATCGACCAACTTCTATTTTAATGTTTTAAATAAAACTCGTAGATTGTTAAATGTGTTAAAAATAGTCAAGATTGACCAACTATTAAATTTTTTGTAAGTAAACATACGTGAGTATATCTAACGACGGTCTAAGTTTAAAGCTAACTAGAACAAGTACCTTAAATCTCTCTCGTTCACAAATTATTTATGCTTTGAAATCACCTCATATAGTTTGGTGCTCCACAATCTGTAGACGAGATGTTTGGTTTTATGTTTTCCTGTATCTCTTCTGATCGTATCTTTGACAAGGGAAACGGTAAAATTACAATAAATCTAGTTATAGCGTACAAGCCGTATACCATTTGCCATATCACGTACTACTTTTTTGGATTACAATCAGTTACAGTCTCAGATTGTATATTCTACAGCCTGATGGGGTTTTAGATCAATACTTTTCTTGTTAACGTACTGTATCCATTTCAGCTTCACATCCACGGTTACATGTAGATATTTATCAGAGTTTTCAAATGAGATAATAGTGTCATTGATACCGAGGAAAAGTGAAGTCATTTGTTGGTGAAATTGACATGGTTAGACTAAGCCCAATTAATTTAATTTTCTATTTATTAGCCCATACAACAACTTTGTCGCAGGTTCTTTGTAATTTTTCTGGGGAATATCCTATGCTTTCATCTACTGCAAAGCTGTGTTATTAGCAAAGTAAATTAACAAAAGTAATTATTGCAATTTCTTACATCTCAGTGCACTGTCTTGGGGTACATCAGCATGAATTTATTTCAGGTTCGAACATTTATCTTCTTTAACACGAAATAGCTAATCAGGAATACAATATGTTAAAATTTCAACATACTGGTTTGAAAGGATTTCGAAGAAACAGCAAACTTACTTTTCTTCTAAATCCTTTTACGTTACGTCCGTGACCCGACCAATAGCACTATGTTTGAGCCTGAATCCATCATAGTAATTTGGAAATAATTTTTTAGCCTCTATCATAATTTTCTAACCTCTAAAAAACAATCTTTTAACAAATTTAGAGATGATCTGGAGAAGTAATGTGGCTTTGTAAAATTTCACATCATAAGGGGAGGGTTTCGGGTGTTGATAGCATTATAGAAGACATTTAATTTGAATTACTCATTGATAGAATAGGTAAACATGATTATACCCTTCTTCGATAATTACTTTAAAATATCGCCTGTTGTCAAATAGAGTCCTAAATTATTTTATTGATTCAGATTAAATTTTATCTTTTGTTCCTGCTTCTGTTAAAAAATAATTTTCTAAAATATCAAGTGTGGACTAAACCTGCATATAATTAGGCCGAAAAGTCTCTATTACGTAGTCAACGAGAATCTAAACTTTTTATTTATTGTCGCCAGTTCAGAAACTGTTATTTTTCTTTATTAATGATTCCTAACCCCCCAAAACCATAGATTTTTATTTAATTTTTTACATATTTTTTAGTGCTGTGTCTTATTATTTAGAATGACTTTACCAGTTAGAACGTTTCAACGTTGATATCTTCTTTTAACTCTTCTATTGCCTTGTCTAATTTATTATTTTCCATTGAATAGTTAATTCTCTTGTTCACAGGAAAAATGTCCCTAGTAATACTAAAAATTGTAACAAACTAAACTAATAAACTATTCAATTTGTACTTGCAATTGCTCAATTGCCTTTAATTATCCGTTCACTCAAAATGTATATTAAAGTTTTCTTCCAGTTGATAAAATTAAGCAAAATTTTTCTTAAAATGAAGAAATCAATAGACTTGTCAATAGAATGATAATTAAGTTTTGTTTTACTGACACCTTTCTTTGATTTTTTTTTTATTGTGCTTGTTCTGATACTTTAATCAACATCTTTACCGTTTAAATCGCCACTTATAATGAATCTTTCACCAAGATGTAAAAATTTACTTTTTTAAGGAAAATATGCTAGTCCAACATTTAAAATTTGATTGTAGAGTTAATGTTAACCATGGTGAATTGTACCCCTGCACTTTACAAATGATATCCTTTGTAATGTTTGATGAATTCTTTCGTAATGGCTGCACTCCCACTTCCGCTTTGATCGTCCGGATTTTAAAAACTCTAGATTTTAAAAAGAATATCGCGTAGTTAAACACATTTCTGACACAAAGCATGTATAAATATGTTGAAAATGAAAAACGCCTCCAATTCTTGACTTTTATTCGGAATGCTATTGACATTCTATACCGCAGTTCTTAGGTCTCATTGATCCACGACTTATTTTGTTGCAGGAAGAGCGCTAGTGCTCATAGTTTTCAGTATGCCAATTTTTATGTTAATTAGGTCTAGCATCTACATATTTTGCACGATTTGTAACTTTAAAGTAGTTTATTTGCAATCTTTTTTGTATACTTCTGCTAAAGGTCTTAGATTTGAAACTCTATTTTTTAACTTTAACAATATTGCCTTGGCTCTTTTCCAATTGTTTAGCGATGAAGTATATCTTGTAACTGATATGAGGCACCTTGGAGCAATTTATGCATTTAGCAGTCGTTCTGGACTTATGTGTTTCTGGTATGTTTCTTTGTAAAATGATTTTAGCACACTTAACGCAATTAAAAGTGGCTTTACACAATTTCTGTGTGTGTCCATATCTTTGACATTTTTCCATTGTGGAATGAGCAGATTACTTATTTCTGATTAAATTTTTATCTTTATATGAGTAATGTTCTAAATACCAAATATTTGATTAAAGTTCCCATCATTTTCAAATCTCAACGTGCATTAAGGCAGACGTATATATTTATTTTAATGTTTATTTTCTCAAGTTTTTGCGCTACCTTTTTGATTTTATATTTTTCAAGTTCTTTACAAATCTCTTGTGGCAATAACGGCCTGTACCGTGTTAAATTTATTTCTCATTCAATATAATGGTAATCATTTTGATTTAACGTCTTCATAATTTTTCACATTGCTTCCAACAATTTCCAAATAAAGTTGCAGTTAATGCAAAAACTAATTTTTAAAGCCGGCAACATAGTGAACTCCCGGAGAATACATCTTAAATGTGAAGATGATGTAAGTCTCACGCAACTATGTCAAGATGACCTGATTAGTAATTGGGAGTTTTGTGACGTTTTTTCTAACTGTTAGGCCAATAAAATAAAAACTATCACACACTATTTCTATAGCAAGGGCAAAAGTGGTTTATGTTTAAGCAAGCTAAGGAAAATCGAGTAATACATTTACTCTTTTAACAATTTACAGCTATATGTTGATACTGAGCAGATACACCTTATTATGGACAACCTTCGAAAAACAATTTAAGAGCACACAAAGTTTACTCATTTTAGTTAACCATCTGGGTGACACCACTTCTACGTTTCATATAATTGCTACTGATTATGACTATAAATAATTTTGAGAACATAAAATCAAATCTTCATAGTAACAAAACATTTACATATGTCTCAAATAATAACCTTAATGAGATTGGAAGTTAAAAGTACAAATCTTAAATAAATATCCATTATGGTAGCAAGAAAATTTCACATTACAACTGTCGCATCAACTTTTATCTGTATGTGTTATATCGTATTATAAAGCTCCTAAAGTTTGAGAAGGAAAGCATGCGATGGTTTTTCATAGCAAAATCTAGGATGTAGGAATGATATTAAATACCATTAAATTATATTGTACAAGTGATGATCATAAAAACATGCGTCAAAAGGTTGGAGTGTAAGTGGTTTCGACTTGACAAAAAATAGTTACAAGAACAAGCATACTTCTTAATAATGCTGCTCTCGATAGTAAAGAGATGTTTTGTAGTGGATTTTCTAATTTGCCTTTGTTAAAAATAAAGTCTTATATGGCTGTTGTGATTTTACTATAACAAAGGACATTTTCTTCTTCTTGGTCTGTTTGATCTCATTACCGTTTCTGATTTCAAGGTGTTATAAAGCACATTAATATAAAATGTTCAAGAAGGTGGTTAAGGTAAGAAACATTATTACCAAACGGCCGTCTTTCAAAAGAATTTAAAACGTACAATTTTATTGCATAAATTTAAGTAGAATTAGATTGCATAAACACGATAATCCAAATGGCAACCGCCATAATTCACTAAATTGCAGTAGCAAAATAGATTTTTAAAAACTTCCAACTTATGTTTGTTGACAGCCAGGCTAGTAGAATATCTGATAATGTAAGGTTAATCATTCCCCCATGTAGATATAAAAGTTAAAAATAGAAACTGTGAAAAAATATGTATACTAAGTAATTAATATATGTATATTAATAATATTTTTCTAGTTGCCTAATTGAAGTCTTAGTCATTCCTCTATGACTATTAAAAGTCCAAGGGCACTATATTTTTAAGTCCATCTAAAGTTTAGTTAAAATCTATTAAGAAAAATACTCATTCTGGTCCAACTCTTTATTTTAAATTGAATGAAGGGGCAAATAATACTACTTGTAGTAAATTATTAAATTTTGGCAGGCCACTACTGGCTGTAAGCACATGGTACTACTTAACAAAGAAGATAACAGAACATTACGTAAAAATTCATACAAAAGTAAAGGAGCATACACATGCGACATATAAGTACTGCAACATTCAACAAAAGTGTAATGTATCAGTGAAGATGTTCTTTGCATTAGATACTGTCAACCAATTGTAAAAAAAATCTGAGAAAAACAAGCCAGTAGCCAAAAAGTCAATTAACGCCGTATCCCCACAGTAACCTCAGCACAATGCGCGGGTCAACCTAATTAAAACGCCCAATTTAATGCGGGTCATAAATTTCTGGCCCAACTACCACATAAATAAAAACTACAACACAGCGCGACCGGATTTCCCACAGAACGATAAAGTGCGAAATGGCCAGAGCAACCGCACCTCGCAGAACTGGGCGACGAACTAGCGAAAAATATTTCGACCGCATTTTTAATTGACGGGCATCTTCCTGGTGTCGGCGACTTTGTTCGAACGGCCCAAAAGGAAAACTGAAAAGAAACCAGCCAAGCGGGGGCTGCATATCGACACAGGACATGTTTTCCGAATTCCAGGTACAGATTAATCTGGAAAACATGTGACAAGGTGTGAATTATGGATTTTATCTGGGGCTAATCAGCAAACAGCGGCGACGCGCCGGGGAACTCGAGGGCTGCTTATTTAGGAAAATTCGACGCTGCGGCAATATTTACCGCAGCTAATGTATACATCAATATTCTCTAACGGGCCATAACGCACAGGGAGGTTTTTTCGTGCAATCATTGGATAAAAACTTCTACTTGATGAGGAAGTGATTTTAATAGGGAAATTGTAAATTCTATAGTTAAATTTTAATTATTTTAGTATTATTAGACATTTTATGATTTCCTTAGGAAATGCAATCGTGACAATTTCATTAATGTTATCATACCATAATTAATTCTACAATAATTTTTATTAAAAGTTGAATAGTCCTCTTGTACTCAAAAGTAAATTATTAGTTCAAAAAAATTACAGTTAGGTAATTAGTTTAATAATGGATTTATATATGCAGAGCTTCAGAAAGATTTTTAAAAATGTTTAACTTGCGAACTTTTTGGTTAACAAAAAGCATGAGTAAGTCCTCATATAGAGTTTTAGTGCTAACATAATAAGAAATGTTTAGTACTATTGTTCCTATTTTTAATTGTAGCATTTGAATGATTTTGGCATTAGAATTTGCACATTCTCGTAACTGAACTCCATATGATATATTGTAGAGGAGTGTTTTAATAAATATAGATCTCCGACTTATTAGTTATTCCATATGTTGTAACTTAAGGTTTATTTATTTGTGCCCCTTTTTTGTTGTTATATGTTTGGGTTTTCCATTTGTGAGGATTTTATATATATAGATTTATTTAGTGTAAAGGTGGTTAAGATGGAGTTATAAGTTATTGGATGCTATGTGTGGATATTTGTTCAAAGATATTAATGTGATATCCACAAAAGTGGCAGTTTGAGTACTAATTGTGGTACATTAGTAGTAAACATTAGGTAAAAGTAAAGGCCAAAAACACTATTTTGAAAAATACCAAATTTCACGGGATAATATGTTCTATTTAAGGTCGAATATGATTTGGAAGTAGCACTCTGGCAGGTAAAATTTCAATAAACTGTAGTAACATTTTCCAGATTTATGAAATGGTTATTGATAAGTATAATTACAAGGGATTTATTCAAAATGGCCATCCTTATTCTTTACATAGACATTTGGAGCCACTCGTCTACAGCAGTTTAACTCCCTTTTCATAAAAATAAATATTAGTCACTCCATCATAAAACCATTATAGCTGCTGAATGATAGACTCTCTGAACTCTTGGCATCAGTTGAGCTGGTTCTTTGGACGACCTAACGTATACCCCGTCATTTTGTTTGTTGGAAGGTTCCTCCACTGTAAACATTTTTTCATCCGTAAACAAATTTTTCTGTGACCATCATGCGCGTACATTGTCAACAACCTTTTACTTATTTACTTCTACCTTTCTTTAGCATCTCTCACCTATATGTCTTTTGTAAGTAGCTAGTCTTAAGTCTTGCTTAATAATATAGGACATGACAATTTAGAAATTTGCATCTGCCGAGACATAATTTTCCGCTTACAATCAGAATTTTTTTTAATGCGGGCACTTACGTCTTCGACTATCTGAACAGCCCGAACTAAAGATGGTCTTCTAGATCTTGAATGATCCTTAACACCTCTAGTTTCATTAGACAATTTTATAGCCCAATACACAAACATACGGCGAACCCCAAGAGGATCTTAAGAGGGTTTTAAAGATTACACTTTTTCAGTTTCACATTTATGTAATGCTATTTTTTATTACCCATTCTATTAGTAAATAAGCAAATTTGCCAAGAAACAATGTAATTTACGACTTTTAGACTTGATAATTATAACCGTATGTCAGTATAGATATCTTAATGATGTGTAAAGCGAAGGTTTTCTTCTCCATCGAAATTCGTCACCAATTGAGTAAGACAAGCGGCGAAGGCGCTGTGGATGTTAAAAACGTGCATTCGTAGGCGCGAAAGTTTAAAGAAGGTCGAGAGTTCTGTGACAATGAATCGAAGGAGCCTCGGACAAACCGAAACCATGATTGCGCGAGAGAAACAAGTTGTTATGAAAGACCGTCGATTAAATGGGCTTAGCATTTCCGTAGGAGTCCATTTTGCATGATGACCTGAAAATGCGTGAAGTTTCTTCAAGGTGGGTCCCACGAGTGCTGACCGACGAACACAAGTCTGCGCTAGTGGAAATATCTTAGGACATGTTGACACGTGATGCCATCATAAATTTCTGGTCATGAGGGCACTCCCGTGGCCGCTCATTTTCCAATCAAGCCACTGTTACATCAGCGATTTTCCAGTGGTCAGAACATACTCCTAAAGAAGTATTCTTAGCAGCCATAAAATCATGACGACAACTTTGTGAAGAATGTGTACGTCTAGAAGAAGATTACGTTGAAAACTAACAAGAGTTTAAACTTTCTTCTAAAAGTCTATAGCATTAGTTTTACAAAAAGCCAACTAAATATTACAAACTTTCGCAGACGATATAGTCTTTCATTAAAATTTAGATATATTCTCAAAAATTCATTCAAAACAAAACTTTAATAAATTATAATCCTAAACTATTGTTTCCTTAATTTGACCTAAGAAGAAATACAATTAATTTTCTACTACAATTTAAAAAATGTAACTACATTCTAATAATTTAATTAAAACCATGCAGCGGAAGTAAATTTTATCAATTTAAAGACACCCGTCATATCGGGAACAAATAAAAGCGCTAAAGGGAATAACAGACGAAGAAAAACACGAAAGCTGAAGCAAATCGCAAGATGTAGGTTTCATTCGATTTCGCCTCGAGTGACTGACAGCATAGCAAGATTCCCATACGAACGGAGGACTCATGTGTGACGCAGTGTCGTCCTGGAAGTGCGAAACAGCTGCGAAGCTGCAGTTTGTAGTCCATCGGCTTGATTACAACTGACCGCCGCCCTTTGCCTTGGTAGAAAATCCGATAAGAGGGCGGGCTATCTGAATTGCTAATTACCGGAGAGAATTCCGCAACTCGAAAGGACGCTGCTGTACCGCGGCTTCATAACAATTGCTGATTGATTGTTCACTCCGAAGTTTTCAAGTTTCCCATTTGACAACGTCCGATGGAAGCGGGAAACCGATCGACACCCATCGATCCCGGTAATTGGGGTTAAGCGGGCAAGCTTGGCTATCATGCACCCGTTCATTACTTCGTCCTGACACGTGACACTGCATTAGTGCCCCCCTCATATGAAGTAAATGAGATTCAAAGAGTTCGCTATTCTACGTAATACCTTTCTCCATTAATAATAAAATATTTTAAAACTCACAATCAGATCAACCTTCTGGTCTAACGTGATACAAATTTATTATCGCCACTCAAAAACAGAGAGAATATCAGTGAAAATTTTCAAAATTTTAAAATTATTTTAGGATAAAATATGACAAATAAATTATTTGCAAACCCAATCCTAAGTCTCAAAAAATGTTGGTACATTTAGTTAATTACAATATATTGTTCCGAGTTATTTCCGTTTTATAGGAAGATTTCTAATAAATTTTATAAAAAAAATTACAGGTTGTTTATGATAAAATTTTACTATTTAATTTCCTGGATGACCTGAAGTGTTGTATTTTGTCCATTGATACCTCTCCTCCATGCCAATTTCTGTATAAACCTCTGTATAATAGTACACAAACCAAGAAAATTTTAAAGCTGTTTTTAGGTTAGAAGCTCTTTCGAAGTTCTTCAGAACTTTAATGCTGTCACATATACATAGTAATTTGGATATCTCTTCGAGTCGGGTTATCAATATTGTCATTATTTACGAGTGTTTTGAAAATTATTTTGAACACTCCAGCCTCAACGTGCTCCAAAAATCTGTTTGACACCCCTCTTGTTTCAAGTATGGTGCCGTGACCATGTTAGCAGCTATATCATTTGTCATATGTGACTTATGTGCTTTAGTGTATTCTACTCCCCGATATAGACTTTTATATGGTTACGAAATAAAAAATAACTAAACCCATTGCAACACTATCAAAAGAAAAAGTTTATATTTATCAATAGCAGCAGCAGCTATCAATAATAGCTGCATTAAAAACAAATACAAGTGTGTGCTGTAGATCTATTTGGATTACTATTATTGTTTAACAAAAAGGAAAAATGTATTTTTACTGTTTTAGACTATAACATCAATTGAGTAGAAATATTCTCATTAATCATCGCTTCTGCGAAAGCACGCGCAAAAACCCTTATTTATAAAATCGCATTTTGCCACGACGAATCATCAGTGACAGGTGATGTCAAAAGAATGCAGAAATCGCCCATTAAGAGGAAGTACTGCAACTTAAAAAAAAACAAGTCGCTGTCCTCATCCGTCTAAATCCATAAACTGCAGAACCGTAGTTTTCTCCAGTTACTCCATCAACTCCTCCAGATATTGGCAAATTTACAAAAGGTTTCACCAAAAATCAGACTATTGCTACAGTCTTCCTTGATGTGGTCAAGGTTTTCGATAAGGTTTGGAACAACGGCTTCGTCTATAAAATGGCTTTACCGTTCATCTGGCTTCAACTAGATAAAACTTGGCGGCGTGAAATTTTTAAAGAGGCGTTTACAAATCTGCGTCCTCTATGTTGTCGTTCTCGTTAGCGTCCTCCCTAGCAATTCAACATGCCCAAGAAGAACTGGACACATTTGAAGAATAATGGAGCACGTGGAAAATAAGAATCAACACTGAGAAAAGTGCAGTCCCATTCTTCAAGTAAGTACAGAAGAGGCACGTCACCTTGAAGAAACTCTCGACAGGAAGCTTACGTGGATACGCGTAAATCGGATAGTTTTGAAGCCGGAAGCAGTCCGTTAGGTTGTCTCTTTGAAACAAGTCGACATTGTACACCATCATCATCGATTTGATGGCATAAACTTGCCCCGTTTGGATCTATATCCTTAAAACCAATGCAAACACGCTCCAAGCGGTCACGAATCGGGTTCTCAGAGTAATATTTGGCGCTCAGTGATTAGTGAGAAATGCTGTAGTTCATAGAGCTACCACCGTGTCAACCATCCAGCAATTTATTTTCTAAAGCGTTGAAAATCTGCTCCCCAGTATTGAATGCTACGAAAACTATATTATCTGTAGCCTTTACACTTAAAAGAAGAACCGTGGTACTCCTGTTATGCGTCCAAAGGTTTTGATTCCCCAGGGGTGACCAAACACGGAACAATCATCATCCATCCCAAATTCTAAAGAAAAATAGGGCTACGGGTTGGAAGCAAAGAAATTAATGTCGCTGAATACAAAACATTATAATCTAAGTGGACAAATTCCGGATTGTCTAAGATCAGGCTTTAATGGCCATATTTCGCCATAATTCAAAACATAACATTGTATCTATGTAGATTTGTCAAAAATCGAAAACTTTATTTTCTAATACGCTAAAGAACCCCCATAATGTGGCATGAGCGCGCCTAACCCAAATCAATCAACATCTACAAACCACTCTGGAAAATGGAGGTGAAAGACTAGGCCTAGAAACATTTAATCGTGCTAATAAAATCAACATCAACGAACACAAAAAAGAGTTTCAAACTATCATTCCCTTTTCTGTTTAAATGCCCTTTTGAAATACACCGAAAAATATTTTGGACAGCCCCTATGTATCTTCAAGAAATCGTTTAGATATATTTTTCGGTTTCAGATCTCGTGTTGTAACTGCGCTAGTAACTTTTTTCGCCATATTAGCGACGTTTGTGACTTAGTGTACTCTATTCATTGAGATAAACTCTCAAGTATTAACTTTAATTCGTCACCAATCAAATTCATTTCATTCAATTAATAAAATTAAAATGGTCACAACTATTGTTGTGGTAATTATAGTACCAAGTTCACAAGAAACACATACGCGGAATGTCAAGCAAATATACACACTGAGAAACAAAAAACAGTTATTCGATTATCGTATGTACATTTTGAAATTATTACCGATTAAAATTGAGAAGAATAATATTTAAAAATGTTCAAAAACTACCATATTGACACAGTTAGATTTATGCATTTGTGTGTGTATATGTGATTAGTTTGGAGTACATATAGTGTGTCGTCGCATTTACAATAAGTAAAACGTTGAATATGTATCAAATTTTGTGTGACGCTAAAATATTCGTCTGCATAAACTATTTAGATGATCCAAGGGGCTTTCGGGAACAATAGAAGCACAATTCAAACGATTTTGAAATGTCGGAAAATATGTTAAAGATTGACTACGCCTTCAAAAAATGGTAACTAACATACATCAAAAAACGTTGAACCTGTTACAATTAATAAGGATCAAGGACTGACAGTCAGAAACTTTAGCCTATGTTATGACAGAATACTCAATTCTTGGATATAAGAAAAACACCTGAAAAGAATTTAGTGCAATAATCAAAGAAACTCCGAAACGGGCAAACATCGGTAAATGCGTAAAATATCTAACCACCACTATATAGCATGCTGCTTGGGATTCTATACCATACTTGAGAAATGTAAATCTAAAAAAAAACAACTTCGCAATTAATTAAACGGAAATTAGAGAAAAAGTAAAACTGAATCAACCCATTAAAAAACTCAAGCAACTACTAATTAACAAAAAAAGCAGAATCAGAATTACCTAACAAACCCCCAGATTTTAGGGAAAAAAGATAATGAAATTGCAAAAGTATTAGGCACTCCAATAGAGTTGGTGAAATCAAATTTTCTGAAATAAAACGTATAATAAAATTTTTCTAAAATTGACCTCGTAAAAGAGGAAATTTTAAAGAAACTACCAAAAGTTCCAAGGTTACGTTGTTTTCTTAATAACTAAAAAGAAAAAAGGTAACATCTTGTTGCCCAATTAGCCCATTATTTGTATTATAAAAGATATCTAAAGATTTATTAGAAAAATTACTAATTGTGAGATATTGGAAAACATTCATCTAATATTTAAGCATAAATTTAGGCTCAGTTGTGCTACAATAGAACAAGTAAACAGAGTAGTGAATAATACAAAAAAAAACTGGGTTCAACAGCGTTCTTCATGATAGATATTATCTAATAAAGTTCAACGAAGCATACACAATACTTAATTCTACTCAATCAGACGTGCCTGGCGGTAGTGTAGTGGGGCCAATATTTTACATAATACAGCAATGGTCATATAATGACCATCAACCTATTAGCTACACAGAGAACATTTAAGAATTAAAATTTCAGCTTTTATTTTTAAATGGCCAACAAGAATACATCATGTTTCCAAACAAAATAAAATAGTTCATCCGGAACAAGTAGAACCCAATAATATTTTTACTTTTCCATATAGAATTAAGTCTTCCACTTCGTAAAGTGAAGTTAAGTTTTTAACGGAAACTAATCACCCGATAACTGTGAAATTAAAAGAAACAAATCTCCACCTTATTTCTTTCTATTACACAATTGCCAAGATAAAATTTGTTGTACATCTTCACTAATTTTGTGTTTGTAAAGACCGCATTCTTGTCAAATGCACCGGAGCTACAATCGGACGCCGATCACGAATCCAATAATTCATTTCGTCTGCACCTGTTGTGCTTACAATGGACATTGTAGTGGCGGCCATTGTGGCCCGAAACTCATATTCACAGGATCGGCAGCATGCAAGTTCTTTAGATTATTGTGCGCGTAATTGGGCCGGTATTTTACAAAGCCTACGTACCCGGCAGGATCAGAAGTGCTATTTACGAAGCAAATTGCCTCCGGCCGCCGAAGGATGTTTCAAAGCGGGCAGATCCTATCGAGTTAGTTAATTAAGAGGATCGTCATTTTTAGAATCCAATACTTTGAAGGACTCACTATAACTGAGTGAAAGAAATTAATAAAAAATACAAAGCAGCAAAAACTAAGAACCATAAATACTCCTAATAAGCATTATAAAGTTATTTCATTGAATACAAAACGAATTGCAAGAAAACAATCCAATAATGTTCAAGAATATACACTTAAACGTCGATATATTAAGAGCATTCGTAAATGGCAGCCCTCCTTGAAAATAAGATTATATTTCAGAATAAAATGCGTGCCCAGTGAGTGTAGGAAAGTAAACTATACTATGTTACTATATTTCGTTGCTGAAAGCATAGATGTAAATATAGTGAGTCATTTACGTAGTCCTGCGAATGCAGCTGTAG
This sequence comes from Sinelater perroti, assembly GCA_036346155.1. NCBI lineage: Eukaryota > Metazoa > Arthropoda > Insecta > Coleoptera > Elateridae > Sinelater > Sinelater perroti. Next base: position 2,652,189 of record JARFIY010000201.1, read on the forward strand.
ATAAAGCAAAAAACCATGAAAGCAAGCAGTTTTGGACCACGATGGAAGGTATGCTGCCTTTAGAAGAAGAAAGTAGCAATAGCAAAAAATGCTAATAATCTTTGCGCAAAGAAAATCTGCCATAAGAAGACGAAACCAGCGATTGCTACATGTACGTCTATAAATAAAGATAAAAAATCAGAACAAAAAGGAAGAAGAATTATCACGAATTAAGCGGAACATAGCAAGAATAGAAGATGTTAGAAAGAAAGAGAAAAAAGGCTTGACATTTACTTTATTATACTACAAAAAACAACTGAAGCAGAAAAACAACTTAAAATGAGTGGTATTTGTAATAAATAAAAAACTGGCATCGAATATAAAAATCTGTAGATGAATATCTAAATTACTGCACATGATGAAGGAATTTAGATCTATTCTTCTAATTAGCGGATTTAATGAGAGCATAAAGAAGAAGGAACAGACAAGGAAAAATAAAATCAGTTACTTTGGGCCAGGTGAAAGAAATGAAAAAGGTAAAATATTGGCAAATTTCTTGGAAAACAAAGCTACTACACAATGAGAAATAAAAAATATCAGTATAAAATGAAGTCAAGAAGTGACCGTAGAACGGCTAGATTTGGGTTGAGGCAAATGTAAAGCTACAACATGTTACAAGAGAAAATAATCGCTAACAAATAACTAGGGGGAGAGGGAGAGGGAAAAGAGAGAGAGGGAGGGAGATGAGAGGGGGGGAGAGAGAGAGGGAGAGAGAGGGGGGAGAGGAGAGGAGAGGAGAGAGAAAGAGAGATAGTCCAATGCTTGAGTTAATATATGACAAACGCGTTTTTTCCATATGCCTACAGCCTCTGCTATCTCTCTAACCTTGTTTCGACGGTCGTCCAATACCATTTGGTAAACTTTTTCGATGTTATCACTGGAGGTCGCATCATCATCAGCCAAACTGGTACGACCACGTTTAAATTAATCTGCCCAACTTTTCACGGAGGCAAATGATTGGGCAGAGTTCCCCTAATTTGTGTAGGCATATTGCCTTTCAAATGCAAGTACTTTATTACAGCGCAGTATTCGATTTTTTCTATTTTTCAAAAGCACTGACAACTATAAACAACTGTCAAACAACAAATGGATAAAATTTTTACAGATATATTTCAAAGCATGCACGATTGTAGTAGCAGAATTGTTTTGATGAATAGAGCTATCTTCATGTTAAGGTTCAAAATGTTTCAAACTGCCCACGTAGATCGGTAACAGCAATATCACTAAGAACTAATCTTTTAAGTACACATAATTCTTGTCTACATTTAGTTTCCTTGTCAACAAAAGTTACATGAAAATCCTTGGAAGAAGAATAAAATGTTAAAAATACCTAGCACCTCAAAAGACCCCTAATAACTTGCTTCATCGATATCTCAAAAACGATTAAGAGTTCGACCCATGTTTATTGAAACTTTTTGCTTAAAATATTTCAAAAGCCTATACACAAAATCTTAGAACATTCTCGTGGGAAGCTCATATAAACTATTTAAATATAAGGCATATGACACGGAGTGCCGACATTATCACAGAACCCTTGATATCGTACATCAACGTAATAATTTAAAAAAATAATTGTTTATAAATAATTGTGAAAACTAATATAAATAACAATTGTGCACATATAGAATTTCTACCACTCCATGTGATACATAATAAAAAATTTCTTCACTGAAATCTACCAATAAGTGGTTTAAATTGATAGAAATTTTTACAATTTTTCAACTATTTTGTAGTTTATTTTTTTCTGCCTTCTTAAACCTTATAATTCTAATATAGTTTTAAAATAAGTCAATTTTAAAGTATTTACCAAGTATTTCTGCCTACGGAATCTTCAAATTTAAATTTTTCTTCATAAGTATTGAAATATTTTGCACAAGGAACACAAACATTTAAAACATACGTAAATTCACTGGGAAGCCCTTGTAGCTTATAAATTACAGCCGCAAAGCGACAAGCATTTTCCGACGCATTGTCTAGGCCACATATCAGCCAGAGTTATGTAACTAAGCGCGCACGTTCGTTTTTTGCGAGGACTGTTGCCATAAATATTAGTCACCCCGCGTAAGCGACTCCTCAAATTAACAAGCTTTTTGCCATCGCAGGCAGAGGTGTCGCCAGCGTGGCTTCATTTCGCAAGAAAAACGCCCCCTAAAGCTCCAACGGATGCTTTCGCTCAGCCAGCGTATGAAAGCTTTCGTTTTGTTTTTGCGGCGCTATTACAATTTCAAGATACGTTGAGCTGCTCGCAAAGGCATGCGGGCCCCATTTATTTGTATTTAATGTAACTACTGCCATCTGGCGATATCAGACAGATTAGTAATTAGTCTCTGGGGTCTGGCTTGCAACATTATATAACTTAAATGTGTGAAAATAAATGTAAAGCTACAACGTAGTACGGGCAAACAAGTGCAAATTGTTTGTGATAATTAATTAGTACATCTACAGATATCAACAATTTAGAGGCCTCGTAACAATAATATTATCGCCATCCCGTGAGTGAATAGAAAACCCATTTTTTACATCTAAAAATTTAGTTCATGACAATTACACGTGAAACAGAATGTTTGGCATACGACCACCACGAGCGGCATTACAATCAACAATTTTTTAATTGAAATTTTGCACCACATTTTGACATTTCTAGCGTAATCTATTCTTACTCTGGTTTCAGTTGTTTGCTGGTTGTTGCTGTAGGCACGGTCTTTCAGGTAGGTTCACAGAAAATAGTCCAACGGTGTCAAATCGCAACTTTGTATAGGACAACCAACTGATCACACAACCTTAATAAAATTTTTATTTTAATAAGTCAGTTGTTTCCCAGGCTATGTGTGGCGTGGCACGGTCTTGTTGAAGCCAAGTGATATTCAGATTGAAATCGGACAATTCGAACGACAAAAAATTTTCATATCCGGTTATTGTTAGCAAATTTCCTTAGTCGTTTTCTAAAAAATATGGCCAAATTATACCGCCCAACCAAAACCTACACCAAATATTCACTTTTCTCGAATGTCGTTCTGAGTTTTTGGAACCCCAAATTAGACGTTTGCTTGTTGACGTGACGATTGAGTAGAAAAGTTGCTTAATCACCGAAGATGATCTGCGTGGACAAATCAAAACGTTTGTTCGACCGTTCAAGCATCCAAGAAACAAATTGACAACGTGATCAGTTAACTTCAAATGATGTGACAACGTAACTTTGTAGACATGTAAATAAAGATCTCTGTCCTACAAGTGTTTCTTTTAGAGGCCCACATAAATAGTAATGATGAAGAGATAAACTAGAGACTACAACTAGAATGTTACAATATAGTCCAGAATTTTTATAGTCCTCAATTTTTTGTCAAGTTCGAGCAGCTGCTAGAGCTAGAGAAGAAATGGATAAAAACAATTTTATCAATCGCTTATTAACGGTTATTTTTCAAAGGCGGCAACTAATGCGAATATTATCACATTGGTTCTTGAGAGACATTGGCGACTTTCATTTTCAACAACTTTACGTCCCCCCAAAATTTGTGTTACGTGTACATTTAGTTCCCCTTGGAGGAGCCTACAACCTTTAGAGAGCGAGTCCTTGGGTAGCGGATAAAAGAATGTGTCAGTAATATTAAACTTAAGTAGTATTCTTATCGATAAAGAATCGACTTCCAGATTTGCATCAAAACAAACCAATTAGATTAGATTTCAACAATTTATTAATATCAAAATTTATCCAAAAATGCACACAAAATTTAAAGATATAGATCAATAGTTTTGTTACTTTGAAAAATTTGACTCCCTTGGCGCTCAATCAACTCTTCTAAGTGTAAACCATTTTTTGGGTTTGCAACATTCTCCCTTAAAATTAAACTTAGTCGAGATGATTTAACCCTTCTAAAAGCACCCATTATCAAGAGCGTCATACATTTTATCTTCGAAAATATATTACAAAAAATTAACACTCTAATTCTGATATTTAGCGATTGGGCGTTAAGTATTAGATTCATATACATACATTAGGATTCTTAAATATTTAGCGTATTTTAATAGTTTTTTAAAATAGGTCATATCAATTACGAGATTACAAACAGTGAATTTCCAATTGTATTATCAGATTATAAAAAAGTTTAACTACAAGAGATGTTGTTGATGTTAATCAATTTAAAAATTGAAGACGAAGAAACAGTAGCCAAATGATTCAAACGCTTCAATTTTGATGTTAAACACAAAAACTGTTCTAGATTTGGCATCGGTTCTTAGTGTTTCGTTCTATCAAACTGTGCTCAACCACCTGCATCGACTTAACTGTTTATAAAAATCCGAAGCCAATAAACGAGTTGAAATCTATCGTCAGTTGCCCAACTAAGAAGAAATTTGAGGAACAGGACGACGTCAAAGTTTTTCTGTATCCAGCCTACAATCCAGATGTTAAATCTGATCTTGCGATCAATGGCGCACTACTTGTGGGTGTTTTGATGAAGTTGAGGGAGTCGGAATACTACTTAAATCAAATCCAATAACTTGCGAAACCGTGGCAAAAGATCGTGAAGGATGATGGCCTTTACTTTAAAAGACCAGTTGTTATTGTTTTTGAGTAAATTTTTATATAAAAAATCATTTTTGAATTGAGCATAAACTTTTTGACCCATCTTATAGTAACAAATAATATGGTGTCGAATTAACCGCATCAAATATAAACAAAATCTGAAATTGGGTTTTCTAATAAAAATACTTCTGTAAATGGCTAAAATCGAATACAGAAGTATAATCTTATGGAAATATAAAAAAATCACAGACTATGCATTTTAAATTATTGGGGAAAAACTAATTTTTTGTAAAAAACACCAACGTAATTTTTCTTCAAAAATCTATTGGTTCGAAAATGAAGATGAACTTGAGGTTTTTTTACATATGCTTGCATCGTTTTGTGGTGCATTTTTTTAAATTGTTGTCTCTAAGTGAATGTAAGTGTAATTTGTTTTACCTATTGTTGCCGCCGTTTTGTTTAAATTTTTAATTACTACATTTGTCACCCTATTTTAAAATTATTATTGCTGAGCGAGTTACTCAGCGACCATTTATTAATTAAAATCCATTGATTCTATCTATATTGTAAAATAAAAAATCAATCACTCAAAATATTGACCATTGACTTTCTTCTATATATCTAGGTATCTACAACGAATTCCCTTTGAAAGAACAACTTGTCTTTTAAGGCAATCTATTAAGGAACTCAATTTTTTAGTAGTCAGAAGACATCCTATCCAAACGCTTCAAACATGTTGACTATTTTGTTTTCGTGTGTTGCAAATTAATCTTTTTGCGTTTGGACTTATCGAAATAGTTCCACTTTTATCCCCATTAACTTTAACATACAATAACCCATTTCTTTGCCAGTCAAGCAGAATTTCGCACATCATATTTTGCCGTTCGATGCTTCTTTTTTCAATTTGTATAGCATCCATTATCTTTCCTTGTAAATCTTTGCCGTGGCTTAAAACGTTTGAAAATCTCATATTGAGTAAGAAGCTTGTTATTTTTATGACATAAATCTTCATTCATCAGTTTCTGCAATTTTTCGATTTCAAAATTTTTAAGGCTTTCTGAACGTCTTTTTTGGTTTGAATATTAATATTACCACAACTGAAGCGTTAAAACCACTTGTTGTATATTATTTCTAGTAAAACACCGTATGAGATAAGACACAGCAGTAATTTTCTTTATATTGAAGTGTTAATGCAACGCTTCCACAAAGTTTATATACTGACAAAAATTATGTTACTGTTACAAAAGCAAACTTTTGTGCATTGAATATTGGCGGCATATATCAAAACTAGAGAATTAATGGCAAGTGCAGTTATTAGAATATTTTTTATCGTATTTGTTGTTATAGATCTGAAGTTTTCAACGTTACTAATATAAATAAGTTTCAATTGATGTGAGACTACAATTTTTAATATTTCCTGAAATAATTGGTAGCCATCTCTTTTATGAAGCGTCGATCTCTTTGTTTAACAAAAAACGCATTTGTTCAGTTCGTTAATTAAAGAAACTTTGCAACAAAGTCTTCATTTTAATTTAATTGTAAACATTTTTTGACTTACTACTTAACATTTTTGTTGTCAAAATTCAATTTATTTCATTTCTCAAGTTTCGTTTAACCATTTTAACCAATTATACCAATATTTCCACCAAAAATTGCTGCAAGGTGTGTTTACTGCAGTAGCCCTAAACACAATTTTTGTTATATAACGTTCTACGCGTTTCGTTTGCGTTTGGTTTATATCAATCGGAACATTAAGTCTCTATATGCAATATTTACTTACTGGAATTGGAGTAGAGTTATACACAACATAAAGTTGACGTCATCTCAGGAGTCTCATTTTAAGAAAGAAGTCTGAGTATATGCTTTCTTCCCTTGCTTTTGCTTCTTATAAAGTTGGGAAAGACCTAATCAGCCGACATCAGTTTTTTAAGAACAAGCCCGGAGATCTCTACATATGTGAAAATTTAATTCGTGCCAAATTATAAATCTTAAATAGTTTCGTCATTTTAATGACAGAAAATATGGGCCGCTAAAAATTTCTTTTTATATATCAAAAAGTGTAGATTTAAGAATGTCAAAAGATACATTCTTTGTCAATTCTAAAAATTTTAAAACTTTCAATAATATAATTAAACTTTTGACAATGTTTCCTCTAATAATGTTTGCAACCATACTTTTTTTACAATATTTTATACGTTCGATGCCATTTCTGTTGAAATAAAATGAGACATCAAAAAAATAATCTCTTGATTAATGAGATTTGGATTAAAGAATCATGTACGTGCCCAATTCGTGAATTGTTAATTTACACAACGTCAATAAGACCACTTTTACAACGACTGTTATATGTTTAGGATACGGTTGCGTATTGCGAAGGATGCAAATATAATTTATGAATAATTTAGCGCGTATTCGGATTTTATTTGCTTATCTAGATTTTCAGAGCATGTGAGGTAGCTGCTCCAAGTTGCGCACATAGCAACAATGAGCACATGTACCTATTGTGAAAGTTCGGCTTTGAGCCCGGAAACCCGCGTAATAAATTTGTGGCGAACCGGCCCAGCCGAGCCCGGCAATGGGTTTTATCACTGGGGCCGTAAGCTCCCGCAACAGATGACTAATCTAAATAAAAATCTACGGGAGTTCATTTCTGCCCGGCTTTAGTAGGCGACAGCTTGTTTAGAAATTGAAAGAAAACTCAATTAAGTTTTTTGGCTCGCGCGGCACACTTGCATTAAAATAAATGGTTCGACTTCTAAAGCTGATTCCAATCCCGCCTGCACGGTGTAGTCGAGAGGAAGTACTGTTAAAAAGAGATTAATCTGACTCCTTAATGCGGCATCGCATTTTAACTTGGTCCAGAAATATAAATGGCTCACACCTTCATTAGAAGTGTCTACTAAAAAGTAATAATACTGCACGTGATTTCGGACACCTTATTCCTTTTTCGAGTTATTTATGTCTTATTGAGCTCCAACAATGTATCACAATGTTTTAGTTAAAAGATTGTGCATTCGGTAGGCTGCGTGCCGCGCATAGGAAATGATTTATGCTTGACGGTTTACGTGATATAGCCATATTACGATCATATCTGCAGCCATGCATGAATGCACATTTATTCCTTAAATTTAACAAGCAAAAACTTTGCAAATAAGAAAACAACAATACCAGCAATAGTATCGTAAATGAACTGCATTTTATTTTATGTTAATTCCGGAGGGTTTCACAAATTAATATTTATAAATAATATTTGTATTAAAGATATTGTAATTGCACAACAACTACTAATATTACTTCGTTCAAAAATATATTTAATAAAATCGTAAAATATAAAATTAAATTTGACTACCAAACAATATACAAACTTAACAAAGAAAGTATTTACAAGCAAAACAACTAATATAAAAAAAGAAGAAATAAATGTACAAACTGACAAAAAATTGGTAATATAAATATAAAAATACTGTCAACGCAAGTAATAAAATATAACAAATAATCTTAAAATTACAATGATAAATTATTCCAGACCAAAAATAAAAGCGGTAGAATAGACACATGATCACAAATTAATGGTAATTACTACCATTATATACATAATACAGTAGAGCGCCTCTATTTATATTTCATCAAAACCTGAATTAATTGGGGTTTGACCCTGTTTAGATTATCGAGAAATTCTCGCACCTTCAAATCCACAGTTAGTAGCTAAATTTTGATAAATTAAATACAAAAAAAGTCAACATAGCTTTCGGTCCCTGAGACCTAAAACCAAAAAATTGCAATAAATTAAATGAATTTATTTATATTTTACGCATAAGATTAGATGCAAATTCCACATAATATTATAATTATTTACAAAAAAATGTTTGCTTTTCTTGTGGAAAATTTTGTAAATGCGTTGACTTAGAATCAGATGCAATTTTATACTTTGTAAAATCTTTTTTTTTTTGGCTAGTAAACCCTTTGACTATTTGTTGTATATAAAAAACGAACAACTAAATAAATTAATTTAGCACACATTTTAACTATTAATAACATTAATAATAATAGCTCTTAACTATTGAGATAGTAAATTAAAAGAAGTAAATATAGATACAAAAGACCTGTATAAAAAAAACATCCATAACAAACTAAAAAATAAACTTTATATTATAAAATACCGTACAAAAATTCTACTGTCGTTTTTGTTGACAAAACCATTGCTTGTCTCAACAAAATTTAAGCATGTTATATATTAGTATCATGACTATTTATTAGTACTTACTATTATTATATAACATTGACTAGAGAAAAGGATTGATCTATTTTAAGAAAAAAAAACTGCCCTAGTAAGTCTAAATTCTCTACATCTTTTAATACCGCGAGAAAATCATCTGCTAACCTTAATCCTACCTAAAACCTAATTTATTCAGGTGCTCTATATCTATTTAATTCATCAAGACTTGGCCACAGGGTACTTTATGTTAAATTGCTTTCCCACAACGAACAAGAAGACCACCAGTCTCCAAGCTAAGGTAACACATAACGCAAAGTTAATAGAAAATGAAAAAAGATAAGGATAACTCCAATACGGAATAGAGAAGATACAGTGGAATGTTCTAGGACTCTCTGAAAGTAAGTGCTGAAAATCACACTATATATTATTATTAAAGTGAAATTATAGAAGTATGGAAAGATTTCTTTTGTTAAAAAGAAATGAACAATTAAGTTCACGATTTTTATATAATTCTTGTTTTGGCATCATAGACTTTGATGCTATTACAAAAATAAATTAGAAGTTCTTCTTTTCTTAGAGTCTCAATCTGCTTATTTTCTAAGGAGAACCACGAGTCATAGACAAATGTTGGCATTTTGCGTGTCCTATTTAACTATTTACTGACGGAAACATCTTTTGGTGGAAAATACACTTATTTTTGAAAAGCTTTTTTGAAGGGTTACGTAACCGACGATTGGCAACAGTTTTCAAATAATAGGTAAAAGTTAATCATCGTTAGGAGTATTGAGGCATTAAGAGTAGTTTTCTATTTCAATAGCCTCATAAATGATTATGCTGGTGAGGTAAGAAAGAGAACAAAATAAATATTTTTGAGTTGGCAAGTTAATTTTATGATCAGTTTCTTTATTACTTATCATACTTCCATACAATGTTCATATATTTGTCTGTTCATTTGGCATTTTTCAAAGTCAAAACAAGCTATTTTATAGATCTCTTGGGGAATATACAGATTAACACACCGAGTAAAGAACTATGTTTAATATTTTTGATAATTACAGCAAAACGTTAAGAAATTTTTAAAAATCGACGTAGTTTTGATTCAATAAATAGCGAAGCAAAGCACATTAACCCTAGTCTTCTACTCCGGTTCATTGTTTTTCCTGGGGAGTAGACAGATTGAAACTCCAAGTAAAGAACTAAATCCATTAAAAATAGCATCAAAGTGGATACTGAAACGCCAGAAATTTCCACAAAACTATCAAGATTAGCATTACAAAAAAAGCTAGAAAATAAAAAAAAAGAAAATGAAAAAGAATGTTAAAGAAAGATGAATACAGATGAAGATAATCATAATAGGAACAGCAAAAGAAGTACTAGGCAAAAAAACAAAAAAAAAAACAAGATCAATTCGATGAAAAATGCCATAAAATACTAGAAGAAAAAAATAAGTTAAGAATAAATTTGATTAAAGAGAACACCCAAGAATTGAAAGAGAAATGTAACAGTAAAGTAAAAGAAGTGAAAAAAACCCGTAAAAAGAAAAGAGATTGAGAGCAAAAGAGACTAGAAGAGATGGAGTGTTACAAATAACAAAAAAAAAGCAAGACATTTTTACAAAGAAATGTTTTACTAAAAAAAAGGCACGGTCGTGAACAACATTATGCAGGGATAAAGACGGAGAAATAATTAGGAAAAGAAAAATGCTAAAGAGATAGAAAATATGGCCAATGACTTGGAAGAAGGAAGAATAGAAAAACAAGATGAGTCAATAATGGAACTACCAATATACGAAAAATTTGAAGAAGTAATAAGTAACATGAAAAACAACAGAGTTCCAGGCGAAGATACAATAACTATTGAACCAATTAAATACGGTGTAGACTCAACAACAGATATATATAACATAATAAACAACGTTTGGAAAGAACAGTACATGCCAAGAAACTGAAAAATGGCGATCAGCTCACTACATAAAAAGGGGACAAAACTAGATGCGAAAATTATAAGGGTATATCCCTGGTACGTAAGTTATAAGTTATTCAACAAATTGGTAGAAAAAGAAGTGAGTGAATGTCATATAGAAGAAATAGATCTACAATAGATCAGATATTCACGTTGAGACAAACACTGGAAAAATTCTATGAATACGATATAAACTACACCACTTATTTATATATTTTTTATAAACGTATGACTCCATAATTAGAAGTATGTTGTATAAACATTGGAAGAATTAAAACTATCGTGAAAATTCCAAAAGCTCGTTAAGATGTGATTGACAAAGACTAAAGGCAAAGTTAAACATAAAATCAGGTATCAGAGAAATTTGACATCAAGCAAGGGCTGAGACAAAAGGACTCAATATCAACAACAGTATTTAATGTAACCCTAGAAAAAGTTGTTCCAACAGGAAGCATCTTTAATAGAGGCAATCAATTATTCGCATATGCAGATGATGTAGATGTAATAAGTAGCTTTAAATACCCAAGCTCAATAATTATGGCAAAGAATAAAACATTATTAAATATAAATGCCAGAATGGTAGCTGGCAACAGATGTTTTTAAGCATTATGAGGAAAGTTAAGAACAAAAAAGCTCTCGAGAACTTTGAAATACAGATTTATTTAACTGTAGTCAGACGGACAGTGATGTATGCCTAATAATAAATAAAAAGTAAAAGGATAAGTTTGCTGGGACATATACAAGGTATGAAAGACAAAAGCAATAGAAAAAGAGCTTTACACTAGAAGTTGAAAGGTAGAAGAGGGAAAGAACCACCGAGGAAAAGATGGATAGGCTTAGTATAAGAGCTTAAGAAATGGAGTTAAAAAATTGAAAGCAAAAAACTAAAAACAGGAAAAAATGGTCACAGACAGTGAAGAAAGTGAAAAAATGTAATAGATGAATTCCTCTTGGATATTGCTTCAAGCGGTTGAACGTGTTGATAGCCTTTGCACTCAATAAAACACAGGCTTGATTACCCAAAGAAGGCAATGGTTTTCAATGGACTGTGAAGCCACAGAGCGAACGAGATATAATGAATCATATATTGTCTAACAATACTGTAAGTTATCAGTTATTTATTTATAGAATCAACGCTTGTATAGTAGTCTAAACGGCAATTATAAATCAAAGAAACGGTTTTATTATAGTAATTAAAGATATTCCACAGTCTAATTCTTTGATTTATCGATCAACACCAGTGCAATGTGATTCCAAGTGCATAAATTAAAAATTAGTATTTATTTATATTTTTATTAAGGTGCAAATTTAACATAAATTATTTTATTTTATTATATTAAACGACATATGCAAATGAACATTGTATTTCCCATCCAAACGGTTAATTTAAATCCCATATAGTTATTCAAACAAGTAATAGGTTGTTCAAGCAGTCTCAATAACAGAAGATACTACTTAGTAGTCAACAAATCTTTCAGCCTCAAATTTCATAACCTAATCAAACGTTATTCATTGAACGCTTTCTAAACATCAACAAATCATACCTAATAATTATCCATCAACTGAAATTTTTCCATGCCAGTTAATGGACCGAACAAAACAGCAAATTAACTGGCATATTGTCAAAAAAAGAGAAAAAAAACAACTTAACAACCAGCCAATTACGGGGAAATAAATAAAATTCTTAATATACCAATCAAAAATCGAAATCTACTATAAACATCAAATTCAATTCCACCTAGTACTGCTAAGTTAGCAAATCGTATGCCTTAGTACTTCCAAGTCTTACAAATATGTATTACTACAAATAATAGCACTCAACAACTCTTCTAAACGAATTCTAATCAGAATAACCTGTTCAACTGTCTACGTTAATCATTAAAATTTTGTTGTAATGGCTACCATATTACAATCGCCATTTAAACCATAATTGAAAACTTTCTACATTTAAATAAAATAGATAAAATGTCTTTAATACTCCACATATCAACACAAACTCTGATAATACAGCCCACACAGTAGTTGCTGCAGTTATAGTCTAAACCTCTAATTTCATTGGTTCAAATTCAAAATTGAGATCAATGTATTTCTTAGGACTTTTGCAATCAGTTTTATTTATTGTGCGCCCAAACACACAATATATACAGATAATTACAATAAATCTACAACATTTCTGAAGGGATAGCTGCAAACATTATCTTAATGCAATCAGATGATTACGTGGCAGTGATAATAAACTAGGCACTAGGGCCATCAATATAAAACTGACTCCATGTTTTCAATCATAACAAACCAACTAGCAAAAATTCCAGCGATATCTTAAAAGTAGGGTAAATTTCAAAATATGCATAAAGGAACTTGAAGACTTAGACGACGCAGTACAGAACTTTTTTAAGTGTGTTCAAGAGTTAGTTAAATCCTACTGATCACTTTACATAACGCAATTAATTACCAAAACAAGAAGAGTTATGTTAAATGAGAAAGATCTCACAACACTACTAATAAATTTAATTGTAACAGATTAACTCGACGACTTCCTGCAGTTTTACAGGATCACCAAATTTTTACTTACAACTATTACATTACAGCACCTATTTGTCTCGAGAATGACCTAATAGAAGTTTTCAAAGAGTACATTTACTTAGGACAAATACTTACTTTTAGGGCAGATACCTAGGCAGAAAAAATTGGAAGGAGGATAAAGTCAGCTTGGGTTGATCATGGAAATCTAAGAAATTTGTCCAAAACAACACTATACATAGAAGAACAATGTCACAACTCAAAAATTTGCTATTTCAAGTTAGGCCTACCTAAGGTACCTGCAGAACCACCACTAGCTGGTGTGTTTTTAGAAATGGTCCCTAGATGGCAGGAGTGATGTACTTTTAAGTTGTCCTTGTTATGTGCATCGGTGTCTTTTAATACAGTGACTTTAATTAAACAACGACACAACTCAAAATGTGTTCCTATATCTGCAAATGAGACGAATGCTTGGTGTACAAAACGAGTACTTTCTTGCAAAAGATGGTTGTATCGTTTTTAGTTATGACACTTTTTCCGAAAAGCACGGCACTGTTTTAAAGTTTAGTTTTAGGTTTTACTTTTTTCTTTTAAGTTAAATATAAAAATGGCGCCTGAGAGAGCCAATAAAATAATTGAAGCTTATCTTAAGGAAATTAAAAGAAAAGTATGATGTTGCGAGGATTGCTCACTTTGAAAAGGCTGATGCTAGTGCAGAAATTAGAGTGAACACAAGTCAAGCTTAAAGTGCCGAAGCACTGATGGAAGTAGAAAGTAAAGAATACGATGTGCCCAATCAAATACGTAATAAAAAGTACAAACTAGAAAAGAAGCGGAGCTTGAAACTTATCATGATAAAGTAGCTCCCAATGCAGCAGCTAGAGTAAACGGAGAAAATAATTTTAATTAGTGCATTACGGAAATACTAAGCACACGAAATATGGGAGTCCACATTTGTAAAGCAGTCGAAGCAGAAGCGTATCATAAAAAAAACTGAAAATGCTGCAGCTGACTGCGGTTTTTCGAAAGAAAAGTGGAATTCAGAATGTATATCTCAAATGCGTTTGAAGCTGCGAAGGTAGTATATAATTTATATTCTGAATCTTCAAAAGAGTTTGATTCGGATGATAGCAATATTGATCCGGTTGTTCAGTGTGAAACAACTGCATCCAGTGACTCAAGTGATACAGACGCCTGACACAGAAGTTGTAAACATAGCTGTTAATGACAATGAAAGTGCACCAAAAAAAGTTAAAAAACGAATATCCCAACCACATGAATGGAAAAAAAACAAAACTAAATTACGCCAAAATGCTGTTGCAGAGTATACGAATAGAGTTTGAACTTTAAATGTTGTCATTTTTTTAAATATAATAATATGTTCAATAAATTTGGTCAAAATATTATATTGAAATGCATTATTTACACACCATTTTGCGTATTAGGATGTAAATCTGACAAATGTGAATATTCAAGAACAATAGCATAACAAAAAAATTCTATTTTTAGTCTTTCACTACTTTTTAGAGAAACAGCTTAAGTTGGGACGCTGTTCTTCTAGGGGTGCGATATGGTTATCTTCAAACCAGCACTATGATGATGTTTAGCTTATCTGCCAGTTTAGAAAATAATGAATTTGAATCTATTACAATTTTGAGGTTTTTATTTGACAATTCCTTATATAACATAGATTTACAAAAAAACTCTGTTTTTATCGAGGCCATTAATAATTTTAACGAGCAAATTTGCTTAACTGGGCCTAAGATAAAAAAGAACTAAAAATGGACATAAATTTAATAGATTAATTTTTTAGAAACGTTAACAAGAAAGAAAGTCGCATTAAATTATATAATTTGAATGTGTTCTCGGCACTCATTTTTTGATTAAAGAAAACTCCTTACCTTTTAAGATCACTTCACATGGAAATGGATATGCAAAATTAACATCTTCGTAACTGGGTGTTCGTAGCCTTCAAATAATTGAAAATAATTTATATGCCAGTTACAATATTTAAAACTTTTTATACAAATTACCTCTCATTATTTCTATTGTTCTTGCCACCAGTGCACTTACACTATTATTCTCCAATTACACTACCACGCAGTTTATTTGAGAGCCTAAGGAATACAGAAAACAAAAACGCCACGCACTTCGCGTTATTTAGAACACAACTGACTGAAAACCGACACGTGCGTCTAAATCAGACGCTAACAACTGAACACCTGGATAGATTATCGCCCTATCATAGGTCTAGGCCGCGTGTTAAACGTGGCCACCTGACCAACATCGCACTATTTCAATAAGTGCAAGCTGACTCAAGGTGAATCTCGGCGATTAGCAGGCGGCGCAAATTTAATAGGTGTTTTTCGGGCAATATATAACTTTGTAGATAAACGCAAGGACATAGTTCTTCGAGATTTGCAGTTTCTCAAAACTTTTTATTTAAATATTAAACGCAAACACCGGTGTTCTTATATTCGATTTTTATTCGAAATATCCTTAAAGGTGGTATAATTATTTCATTAGGAACCCTTTACTTAAATTAAATCGTTTGTACAAGGTGTTCCAAAAATTAGTTGACAATTGTTTGGCTTGTTGCGTGAACGGCTGAAATGAAATTTGAATGGGTATAAGGCGCAAGCCCAGTCCTTACAAATGTAAAGGTAATAGAGCATTTCACTAGAATAGAACATTTACTAAAGTAAATTTGCGTACATTATTATTTACATAACTTAAGTAAAGCTCCAAGCTTTCAGCTCAATAAGAAATGGGCGAGAAATGTTTGAAGAAACTGATTCGATATTGAGCAAACCACCATCACGTAGTGATAAAGTTCGCTACATTGTGTTTTGTAAAATTTGCATAAAATACAGTTAGTGCAAAAGTTAACGGCTTGCAACTGTTGTACTATTTTGTTCTCCGATGGGTCATATTTTCATTTCAACGATCATAGAAACAAGCAGAAGTGGCGTTACTTGAGTGTGACAAACTCCAAACACAAGCATCTAAAGCTCTTACATTTCCCCTAAAGTGACGGTTTGTGTCGCTATGTTGGCGTACAAATTAGTAGGCCCATACTTTTTTTGACGACAAAGGCCGTGCAATAACTGTACATTGAAAAAGATACATGATGCAATAGTTAAAAAAGTTTTACATTTTGATGGTTATAATCGGCGAATGTAGTTTCAACAGGGTGGAGCGACGTCATACACTTCAAACACGTTTTTGCTAGTCGTTTGAGCAATTTTTCCGAATAAATTGATATCTAATACAGACATAAATCGACCTTTATAAAGTCCCGACTTAATGCTCATAAAATCTTTCTTCTGGGTATATAGCAATAATTTCAGATCTATGAAAAAGTTGGAAAAATATCCGCCAAAAATTTGCACCAATCTAAGAGTTTGTTTAAATGAGCCCTGGACACCTAATGACTGATACTTAGATCAAGGCCTGTGATTTAAAATAAATATTTGTTTTATGCGGTAATGAGATATTTAACCAGTCAATGGATAAAACTGAAATTATTTGTGAGGCACCTTGTTTTTACGTTTCACACTATTATTAGGCAGATTAGAATATTTCTGGAATTACCACTAAGAAGCTTTCTTGAATTAATAGATTTGCGTAAATGTTTAATGCTAGTTAGACGTAGTTTTTGGAGATTCATCTAGCTTTTATTTTTCTCAGTCATTTTTTGAGTTTAAAAATGTAAATGGGGTTACATGTACTACATAAATGACAAACTGCAATCACACTAAAGATTTTAAATAACATATAATATGCCAGTCGTTAAATAAACATACGTGAAATTGAAGAAGACGCAGACATTTCTGATGAACAAATAGTCAATATTTTACATAACGAATTGGATGACAAAATTTAGAAGATAAATGATTTTATAATGTAGCCATTTAATATACATCTAATTAGAGCTTAACATGGTTCAACGTAATAATACTTCTTCAGGTTATGCCGATTCTTTTGCTTCTACAAATTTAAACCAATTTTTTTCTCTTTGCAGACTTTTCTCGTATATCCAGCCATGTATTTCATCTGTATATGTTTTAGGATTTCCTCGGTCTTTCTCTCTCTCTACAGTTTTTCCTTCTTTTTTTTTTCCCCTGACACCATCTTCACTTGTCTTTTATTGTACATTCTCATTATGTGTCCTGTCCGCTTTAACTTCTTTCTGTTTATTTTTTTTTTCCATTATATTAGCCCACATAAGTGTTCTTAAATATTTCATTTCGATAGCTTGTAGTCGACTTTACATTTAATATCTAGTTTTCTGCCCCATAGGTGAAGATAGGTACATATATTGTTTGGTGTACTCTCACTTATTATCTTCTTTTTGAAGAAACTTCTTCTAGCAGCATGTTATGTTTGTGTTACCATTTTAATTCTATTCCCTATTTTGTCTTATTGTTTTCCTTTACTGTTTATTATTGTGCCGAGATTTTTGTATGTTTTGTCTTGTCTCATACTTTTTCCTCCAATTTCTACCTGCAGTTAACGTTTTTGTTTGTCAGGTTACATTTTTTCAGAGTTTCTATCCAAACAATTAAATTCTTATCCAAGTCCTTACACGTATTATCAAAAAGTACTATATCATATGCAAAAATGCAACGTCATTTTCTATTGCATTTAAGTTCTTATATCCCACTAGGAAGCTCTTTGTTTTACACAACGCCTCTTTTATTATTCATCTACTACACACATAAAGTGTAGTGGGCTCAACACTTCCTGGCATGTCTTACGCCATTTGAGTTTTCAAATGTGTTTTAGGTTTTATTTTATTTTTTACTAGGTTGGTCGTGACATTAGATAAAATGTTAATTTTTTTTTATAAGATACTAGTCTACTTTTTTGCTTTATAGGCTCTTCCATATTTTTTTCTGCTAACTTAACTTTTTTCATATCGATGAAACCCAAAAATCGTTTTGTCTTTTATTATTGCTTTCTCAATTATTTATTAGGCGCTAAATATGTGGTTTTGTGTACTATGGACTGATCTGAATCCACTGTGCACATCTGCTAGTGCCGGTTCAATCATCTCTATAAATTTCTTTTCTATTATTACTTGTAGTGCTGTGCAAAACGAGGATATTCTCCTGTGGTTACTGCAATCCCTAGTCTCGCCACCCTTACGTATAGGCTCTCCTAAGCACTCCTCCTGCTGCTATTTCATTTTATTCAACCTCTCTATATATTGGTAAGTTTCTATTCTCTAATAATTTAATTTCCTTTTCTTTTTTCTTAGTTTTAGTAATGACTGCCGTTAAATAATTTAGCCTCCTTAGACTTTCGATTAATTCCCTCTCTTGGCTGCTCAACCCTTTTATATTCTATATTTTTTGCATCTGACTTTTTTCTCTTAATGCTGCCTATGTATTGTTTGTTTCGTGTTTATTATTTATAGTGACTTTTTCAGTGTTATTTATTGTGCCTGGGCTAGTTTCTGTACATTTTTTGCTGTTGTGATTACTATTAATTTTAATTTCGATAACCATGTTTGTTGTCTTGCATCTTACTTTTTGATTTGTATTAGTTTTTGTAGCCTGTTTTGCTTTTATTTTTAAGTTTTCCCTATATTCATGACACCATGCTTGAAGCTGTTTATTTCTAACTTCTAGTAACCCATTTTTATTTTCTACCCTTTGTCCTTTTCCTTCCTTGTTACCTTTTAACTATATATATACATTTTTTGTCTGCAAAGTGTATAGCTTTGTAATATTACATATGTATGTTGTATAGTATGTGGTAAGTAAATAATATATGAATATTAAAAGGAAAGCTCATCTGCGTTGTAGATAGGGATAGTTAAAATGGATTCCCACGGTAGGGTAGCTCGCACTACCCCTTTATTTATTCAGTATCATAATGTCAAAGAAAGATGTGCTTTTGGTCCGTTGCGGAACAGATTATTATCTATATATAAAATATTGAAAGTTTTGTTTTGATTATACTTGAAACTCTTTCTAAAGTCCTCACAATAATTTATTTAAACTACTAAAAGAAGCACTTAATGAATAAAGATTAAAAAACAAATTTTTTGGTTGAAGTGTTTGTGTCAAAACTTAAACTTAAATTTGCAATAATAAAGGAAAAAGACTAGAAAGAATGGGAAAAAAGAAAAATCAAAAAATAATTCATAAATAACGATATGGCACAAATGTTGCTTTTAAGTATTTGTCATTATTTTATTAAACAATAAACCTGCAACGCTTGCAACGCATAGCGAAGTGGCGGAGCACTAACGCTGACCTTTGAGCAATCAGTTTCCAAATCACTAGCCAACAAGCCTTTTTGGTCACCTATCTATTGGTGAAAACAGAATCTGGAAATTCCCAGCCGTTTTCGAGTTTTTGCTTGGACGGACGGACGGACAGACAGACAGACGGACAACATGAAGTTAGTAAGTGACTCCGCTTCGCTTCGCCACTTAATAATAATAAGTTATACTTGGTCTTTTAAATTTCTACAATTGACTATAATTGATGAATACAAAGGAGATAAAGTAACATAAATGCAGCTAGGTCAAATAATTGATAATTCCCTAGTTTTAAAAAAATTAAAGAAATTATCTAAATGTTCCTAGTAACTAAAATAAACATTAAACAAGGGGTGCAAGGGTTACAGACAAGCTACGAGAGGGGAAGAGGGAATTACGTTCCCTAAGCGATAACAAATATTTTCGTACGCCAACCAGTTCTATATTATAACTGTTTGAAAAGCACCAAGGTAATAAGCAATAACCTAATTATTTATTTAACAACTAATAATAGTGCACAACATAGCTGTGCCTCTAGGGTTGTGTGGAAATCAGTTAATTTAAAAATAATTTTTATATATTTATTACATCCCAATATTAATATTTTCTCGCATTCGCAGTCTGAATTTGGCAACGAGAAGGTACATATCGAGTGATCTTAAAGAGCGCGTGTCAATGCAGCGTGGTTTTAGAAAAATAAATGATTGTTTTGTGTAGAATCAAGTAACGTGGACAATTTCAGGCTATTCAGAGCTATTAAATTTGGGATAACTGTGACGCATTGAAGATGAAATTGTCACAGTACACGAAAAGCAAGTGGAAGCAAAATCAGCGTGACGCAGGTCGAATTAAAGTTGCACAATAAATCTAACCGAACAGAAAAGAAACAGCTCTTACTTTTTAAACAAGTTTGCTTTCTTAGGTTCTGTATAACAAATGTTTATTCAAATCATAATTTCTTTATATTTCATATATTTTAATAGCGAGTTGTGCAACAAAAAGATGAGAATTCGGAGTGAAATTTTTCATACATAGTAAATAGAAACAGACAACTTAGAATTTGCACCGATATACGAAAGGCTAGCTTTATTAATAATAAATTTTACAAAAATTTGGAATGCTTATGGCTCTACAGAAGACAAGAAGAATGAGTAAAACAAAAATATTTACACACAGGTACAAAAGTTGCTTAATAAAACATATTTTATCAAAATATAGAGGACCTTAGTTTTGTTTAAATTGGGAATTTAAACATTTTCGTACAACCGTTTCTATACATTAACTGCTTTAAAAGCTCCAAGGTACTAAACAACGATCTAATTATTTACCTAATAAATAAAAATAGTAACGAATTCTTGATAGTGCTATTTTCTTTAGCTTCTAGATGCCTCAGGACCTACATATTAGAAATTAAGCACAAGGTCGCATTATATTTTTGTTGCGGCTAAAGTGTGATATAAGCGTCTGGTGATCCGTTCCTCGGTCTTTCATCGTTACATAAAATGCAAACAGCATCATTCTGAAAAAACAAAAACGAAATGGGTCTTGTACAGAGTATTTACAATTTTATGTTTGCACCAGGATAAAGGGTGCGTTTAAAATAATATACGTTATTCTGCAATGATTCGTTTAGTCACAATTCACTATTTAAATATTTTAAAAAATCGAATAGAAGGAGCTGCTTACTGCTGACTACCACTAAGAACGGACCAGTTGGTCTCGTTACTTTTTTTCCTATATGATAAGAGTTCCTAGCTCAAAATTCGAATAAATCTGCCTGAATTGGCCGGCCTAGACTCTACAATACAGTACGCACATAATTCGATGTATTATATCATTTATAGAGGACTGGTGCTGTAGGTACTGATATATCTTCAGAGATAACATAGAAATAGTCTTTATAAGTTAATAGAAGAGACTTGAATTATACAAAGTGATAAAGTAGATTTATAAAAGGAGGACAAGAAAACATGTATTAATTAGAAAAAAAATAACGTTGTTAAACTCGATGTATAAACATTTCTTCACAATTCTTCAAAAAAGATATACAAGAATAAGAAAGTTTGGTTATAGAAAAGAAAAAACTAATGAGTAAAATATTACATTGCATATGATTTTTGTAGATTTGAAGCAAGCGTTTGATATTATCGACAAATCGAAGTGGGAAATAACAAAAGTTTTAATTCACAAGACAGTAGTAAAGACCTGTAACAACATATTCTACAAAAAACTAAGATGATTAACGAGAAAAAAAGAGGAAGAAACCAGAACAGCTAAGGGGATAAAGATTAAATCGTAGATTAACAAAAAAAAATCAACGGTGAGTATGTAATAAAATACAAAAGGTTAAAAAGATAAAATGACTAGAATACAAGAAAGGAATCGGAAGAAAAGAAGATTTTACAATAAGAAGGCCTAAACTGGGATGGGTGGACGAAATTATAAATGATTTGAGAATTATGGAAGATACAACAAGAAAAAAATGGAAAGCAATAGTTAAAGTAGCAAAGAAAACCACAAAATGATGAAAATGTATTTTTAAATTGGTAAGAAGGTACTGAAAAATAAGAAGTGTAATCTTTTCCAACAATTAAATATGAAGTTTGTATGAGCCGTTAAAATTACTTGAAAATGTTGAGGTTTTTATTATTATATAACAGTAAATAAATAAATAAATACAATTTGTAGTTTTTATTTTATCACATAAAATTGAATACGCCGTTATTGTGCTTGCCCCATTTGCCAGAATTTTCGATGAGCTGCCCATACCAATTAGATAAAGTGATTCCGAAATAATCCCCCTCGGAGTCGAACTTCAAAGTTAGATTTAATTTTTTTTTGTTTCGCAAAGGTCTGCAACTTCCAAGAAAGAATACAAATGGCGCTGAAGATGAAAGTGTAACCTTCCACTGGCAACAATTCACTCGGTGCCTTTTTACGTCGCAAAACAATTAGCCATTTGGAGAAAGCTCCTGCTGCTTTGTAATCGAAGAATTAAGGCTGCCCCGAGACAATCCGAGCCATTTGGATGTGGCGCTGAAAAATTCAAATGCGCTGAAAATTTCCAGAAACCGGCACAATACCTGGTGTTTGCGTAGCAAATTGCATGTAAGCGCCGCATTTAGGAAGTGTTGCGCAAACACGACTCCCATTGCGAGCAGAATGAGATTTGTAAGTTGTTTGGAGCTTTTTCTCTCTTTATGCGGACGTCACTCGAGCGCCCGTTTGCCAATGCTTCATAACGGATTTTTTTTTATTTATGCCCGTTCGCGCTACCTGGCGGGCGATGCGGAAAATTATAGTGTAAAAGTGAAATTGGATCTGTTAACTAGTCATTTCATTTTTCAGATTTTATCGCTCCATCCAAAAACTGGACAAATTAAAATTTTAAATTATAACTAAACATTATAGTACTGTGATATATTGTTTTTATCTCACTAGTGTACAAGACGCACACCATAAAAATTGAGCAAGCATCAACTTAATAACAAGTTCAAAGCGTAATACGCTTAAAATTCGTATCACGTTTTCAATTACAAAGTTTTAAAATATATAACATACCAGCCGATATTTTTTTCAGTTTCCTTTAGTAACACTGTTTTACATTGGATTTTAAGTTTACACAAGGGCTTTTTGTTAATTTATTATTCTGTAATGAATAATAGGCAAACGTTAATTTGGATAGTTATTTGTAGCTTTAAACAATTTTAGAGGATATAGAAAAGAATTAGTAAGTAACATTAGCAAAGATAACTTGATGCCATGAATTAATTCAAAGATAGATACGTTTTATTTATTATTAAAATATAACTTCAAATTTTAATTTTAAATCTTAGTGTTTTTGTATCATTTTGCTATTCCAATCAAATATTATTAAAAAAAATAAATCAAAAATACCTTTAAAAACATCTGTACATCAAAACACTATTAAATATTCAAAAAGAATAATAAATAATTAGCGCAAAAATGCTTTAGTTAAAACAATAAAATATCACTTAAAACAATCTGACCAGTTACATGAGTCCAAAAACCTAGACAATAATGTAGATGTTGAAATATTTTGCGTATAGTCAAATACGACGATTATAAGCATATGAGGGTGAATCAAACATAAATATTTCTTTCACTCAATAAAAGTACTCGTACATTACTCCAAGGATTATTATTGATTTTCTGACACCCCATCAAAAAATAGGGCAACGACAATTATTCACATTATTCAACGAAATCATGCACTTGGCTTATTGGCAACTAAAGATAGCACAAATCATAGTAATACTAAAACCCGGCGAGCCGTCAAACGATGTGTAATCTAATCGCCCAATTAGTCTGCTATCAATAGTATCTAAACATCTAGAAAAACTGCTTTTAAGCGGCTTAAATAAAAACACACCTCTAGACGATTGGATCCCCAAACACCAACTCAGATTCAGACAGAACCACACAACTGCTGGATAGCAGTACCACCGCATGTCTAATGTAATACACAAATTTGTTGACAATAAGCAGTACTGAACGGCGGTATTTTTGGATGTCCCACAAGCGTTCGATAGTGTGGCCCAAAGGTTGCTGGTAAAAATAAAGGCTTTATTTCAGCACCAATATTATTTCCCCAATCGATGCTACTTCTCTAACACGCATTTCCTAGTAAAGTTTGGAGATAAAACTTCGACGCTACAGACAATCACTGCCGGGGTTCCCCAAGGCAGCCAGTCCTCAATTTGCTTTTCACTGCTGACATACCAACATTTACAAATGATACTGGCGTCCTTGCTTGCAACGAAAACGATTTCACTACTATAAGATTACCATAGGAACGCAAACGTTTATTAGAAGAATGGCCAGAGAAAGAGAGAATTAAAGGTAATGAAACTAGGGAATCAGCCTGTTATTATGTACGTTAACATATACAACAGTGTTGTACACCAATCTAAAAAAAGTGAATAATCTAGGATTACAGAACAAAAGATTCTAAAAGTTAAAAAAATGTACTGGCTCATAGGTCGAAAATCACCATCAGCAACAAAGAGTAAACACCTTATATACAAAACCATCATACCCTCTATTTGGACATACAGAAGTGAACTGTGGGGCTGCTCTAGCTGTTCCAATGTAGACATTATCCAGAGGTTTCAATCAAAGACACTAACAACTCTTATTAACGCTCCATGGTACGTAACGAATCTCACTCTACATACCGACTGTAGCACCCCATACGTTCGTAATGTAATTAGAATACGGGTTAACCAGACACTATGAAAGACTTACATATCATCCAAACGACATCGTCGAAGCACTAAAGTTACAATTGAACTTCCGGCGATTAAAGCGAAAATTGCCTTAAGATCTATAAAGTCACATAAATCCTTTAGTGTACGTTCATCATCCTCAATGGAAACGACGAGGAAGCATCAATGGTGCTACCTCATCAATCCAACAAACTTTTTTCAACAAATTATCTCCTAGAATCCGTTGTAATTTTGATTGCTGATATGCTCTTTCAATAAAAAAATTTAATTCTCACAACAGACGATGTAAAATCCGTCTGAAATTTTGAGAAAACTAAAAGCAAGTTCCAGGATAAAACCCTTAACAAGATTCTGTATGTATGTGCGTGGTACAAACAATTTTTGGGAAAACCAGAAGCAATTGAAAATGAAGATCACCAACGTTACTCGATAACCAAGTGAGTGAAGAGAATATTTGGATTGTTTACCGCCTTCTCTAGAATGGCTGTTGATTAACCAATAGTAGGCTCAAGCAATAATTGCTGACAATCTTGGGTTTTCAAAATTATCTCGCCGAAGATCAAACATTATTCTTTCTGTACTTCTTAAATTATCCAGTTGCCTTGCTAGCTTAGATACAGGCAATTTCTAAAGGTTCAATTTGGGTAATCCCAATCACTAGAGCGTCAAAGAATCAAGCCAGTAATCTACTATTGAACACAAAACTAACTTGTCATATACGAGAAAGTGAAAACAAAATAAAAACTTTTTTAATTTAATACTGTAAAATAGCGACATAAAGATATACACGTTTTAAGAAATTAAAAAGAAAGAAAAAGGGCAAAATATTATATTATATAGTAGGAGAGCAGCAGCCGATGTCTAACAATCTGATAGAATATGGACTATAAAATATAAAACAAATTTGATGTAGACTTTTTATAAAGCTATATTTTTGCTTTACTTCTATAATTGCGTTTTATGTTTACCTTTCCACTGTCTTTTCGATGTCGGCTTAATAAACAAAAATGTAACAGCAATTATGACGTTTTCCCAATTAAAAAGTAAAACAAACAAAAAGGTTAAAAAAAAGTAGAAAATGTAAAAATAACTCCTAATTAAAATAAAAAACACATATAAACCTCATAAAAAATAAATTAAAACTATTTTCGATAACAGTAATAAACTTATATAAGACAGCAAACAAATTAAATATTGAATTGAAAGGTAACAATTAAACTTAACAATTAAACTTAAAACTAAACTGATAAAGAAAAATAAAGAGACTAAAATATTGTTATAGAAAATAGAAATTCTATTTTATTATTATTAAACAAGAAAAAGCTAGAATTGAGTGAGAAAAATAAGCACAAAAGATAAAGTCATTAGGAATACTAAGCCAATAAAGAAAAACAAACATTAACATAGTTTGGAACGTTCCATAAAAATAAAAATAGCGCAAGCAACAGAAAAACTAAGAGTTCTAAAAATTGTTAAATTAAGACTTTCTAAAACAAATCCTGAATAAAGTAAGATTTTAAAGCAGCCCATAAAAAACACCAAAATAATAAATAATAAACTAACAACAAACAGAGAATTTTGTAGTACGACAACTGAAAGAAACAAATAAAAATGCAAGTATAAGAAATAAACAAGAATTAATAAATAAAATACAAAATAAGTATGAAATACAAGTTCGAAGCTATAAAACGAGGATTGTGGGGAAAAACGCCAAATTAAACCAATTAAAACAAGATAAAGAATAAAACAAAAAGGCAGAGTAAAAGGTTTAAGAAATGACGGCAATAAAAATGATCGGAAAAAATAATAATTAATACATATCATTAGTATAAAAAATAGCCAGTAATATAATAATACATTAAAGCAAATCACGGGGAATAAAATTAAGTGAAAAATATAGGAGATAATAAGTATATGAAATATAATACAGCACTAAGTGAAATAAAAAAAAATCAGAAATTACAAGAAACTACCCTTTCTATAAACTAAAAGTAAAAGCAAAAGGATGAACTAAAAAAGTAGGAGAGGTTGAAAAGCACTGATATTAATAAAGCTAGTAAGTTTTGTAAAAATAACTAAGAATAGTATTAGTCATTATATAATTGGAAAAAAACATAAATATTATGCAGATATATTCACCAACAGAACAAAAAAATACAATAATCAATTTTTATAACAAATTGAAAACTGCTATATATAGGAAAGATAAGAATGGTACAACTATAATGATGGGAAATTAAAATACAAAAATAGCAAACAATCAAAATACTAGATAAGGATAAAATTTATTGTTTGCAAGTACTTTCTAGGAGCAAAATACAAAAAAAATGTACATGTATATACAGAAAGATCGAAATAAAAAATACAATTGATTTTATATTATATTAATTATAATTATGGTACTCATAAAATAAGTTAAGATTATATTGTAAAATAAATACAAAAAAATATTAAAAACAGAGGGATAACAAATTTTCAAAACAAAGAAATAAATTTTAAAAAGAGAAAATATGGAATATGTTTAAAGGCTTATTCCATAACAGAACAGAATAAATTTGTAAGGAATGAAACGCAACTTAATGTTTATAAATTCAAAAGAAGATAAAGCTAAAATACGTTACATAAACATGAAAACTCACACAAGATGGTCAAATCAAACGAGTTGGAGTGAGTTCGGAGAGGAACTAAATCATAAATAAGAAATAGCTATGGAAAGTAGAAAAAAACATACTTTGACAAGTATAGAATAAAAACAATCAAATAAAAAAACTTTATATGAGATTTTTAAAACACGAAGAGCCTAGTATAAAAACAAAATTGATGTAGAAATTCATAAGTTATTATCAAGTAGAAACAAATACAAGTATTGTGGGGATTACCATGATTAAAACTAAAAGAATTACTAGCAATATTAAAATAGTAAAGAAAGCAAGTTTGAAGGTGTATACCAGAAGTGTTCAGAAAATAATAGTAAAAATTATTGAATTAAATTTGAAAAATTACAAAGCAAACAAAAAAACAAAAATAATATGCGTATTTAACAAAATGCTACCAAAAATATGCAAAAACAGCATTTGATATAGTACAAAGAAATTTAAAATTTTAAACAATTAAGAATACCTAATAAATTAACAAAAGTAGTAAAAAACATGTAAGAGAATATAACAGGTAGAATACAAATACACGAAGAAAAAATAGATTAAATAGAAAAATAGATTATATAAGAAATTAATTTAAGTAATTGTTTTTTATAATGTTAATACTTAATTCTCCGAATTCTTTTGACGATTTTTCCACGTTTATCACCCATCTTTGTCTTTTTTATTTTATTGTGGATATTCGTTTTGCATGTAGCTGTTGCAATTCTATCTGTTTTCTCCATTTAAAAATTATATTCTTTCCTTCTGTTAATAATAATAAATAATAAAGGTCATTTTTGAATTTTGAATCTACGAAAGAAAGTGAATTTTTAAAGTGTTGAATCAATGGGTGAAACTTGGTAGATTTGAAGATTATCGATTGTATTATATGTATAGTTGATTCTGTAATCTGATATATGGTAAGAATAAATTTTGTTAAGAAGCCATTGCAATCTGTATTGAATATCGTCGAAATATTGTTATAAAACAGACAATATTAATAGGAAAAATTTAGTTTTTCCAACAATGCTCGATTAATCTTTTGTATGTTCGTTAGCAACAAATCTTGTGATTTTAAATCGAGATTTAAATGTATATTGACTTTCATCTCGGAGACAATATTTGGAAATCTTTGGTTTTTAAAATTCTTATATTGTGTGTAAAAAAACTTATTTTAACTTATTCTTTCTTATTCCTAGCAGAATAGTTAACTATTTAAAATGCCTGCCACTTGAGCTTTTTTGTAATACTAAGATAGTAGTAAACAGGTACGTTTCACGCCTATCACACCATTTTAGAGTCATCATTTTATCTATATGTTGAATTGTGACTTTACCCTTTTTCACCTTTCTTCTAATTCTGGCACATCTTTTCGATTGTTGCGGACAGTGCTACACAAATTTGTTTTATGTTCATGAAGAAACTTTATCAAAATTGAAATGATGTACCAAATATCTGGAGATACGTTTTGACCTCTTTTAAGAAAAGTTTTGTCAAAATATAACCTACTGCCTTGAAGATACCTAAAGTTCTATTAACTTAATCCAACTCAATAGTTGCTCCAGTATATAACATAACATCTATTGCATAATCTGTTTGAACATCTTTTAGCAAAAAAAAAATATTTAACTATGATTTTTATGCTTGCTCTTTGAACAACGACGATTGGTTGATGCATAGATTTTTAGTTTTGTTTTTGTTTCTAGGAGTGAACATAATCAGTACAAGCAACAGAAGGATTTTGCCTGTAAACTATTCCGTGAACAAATATTGGCAGGCAGTACGTTACAACATTATTCTTATTTCCTAAATCCGCGAGAAGGCAAAATCCGAAGTTTGTGTGATTAGAAATATGATTTTGTGGTACAAAATAATGTTTATCTCTGCAAGTGTTTAGCGCTAATAAAAGAATTAAGAGTCTAATAACATATTTTTAATTAAGTTTCTATAATTATGTAGCAAAATCAACTAAATATTTATGTATTTATCTATAATTTATATTGTAAACCATACGGAAATTCTCATGCTTACACACCAATGTTACTCATGCAATAGAAAAAGTCCAGGTTAACTAGGATTTTATGGTAGAAGCCATTTTTTTCTAGGTTTGTTTTAAGCATTAGTGAAACACGCATTGCATAAAACATTCACTTGTAAAAGCATCATATCTTTTATGCATGCTTATTAATTTATATTTGGCATCGTTATTTCGAACCGAATTAAATAACCAAAGTAACTAATATTTCCTGCATTACTAAAGGCAAATGATTTTATTTTTAAACTTAAATTACTAATATAACATACGCTTATTTTGTAAAGGGGTGCTAACAGCACATTAATATTCGCATAATTTGAAACAAAAGCCGCTGGCTGCAATGACAAGCGGTTTTAATTACAATACAAGCCATCAAATGAGAAACACCCGTGTACCACAAGCATAATCTTACGAGAATGTTCAGACGTAAGCACTGACAGTGGCGAACCTCGAATTAAGCGCTTATTGCAATTAAGTGCTATAACTGATATCAGACTAAAGTAAAATTTAAGATCGTAAAGAATTTAATAGTTTCAGCATAATAAACGAAAATTCTTTAAAATGAATAGAACTGCTATCCTTCTACAATCATCATTTTTATTTTTTCATCAATATTAACAGCAAATTTAATATGAATTTCTACAATTTGCTGCTTTGCACTATTTTCCTTCCCAGTACTACAACATTTGAAAAATATGTTTATCAAAAACTAAGTACACCATACATGCGTACTTCGTAATAATAAAATTGCGGATGCGTTTCACGAAAACGATTACTTAGAAATGGAAATTCACTCAACTAATGGTTCAAAAATGGTTAAAAATAGTAGAATAAAACAAGTATAATAGTTTCGTACGCAAACTACCGGTGATAATAACTAATCAGAAATTATTTACTTTAACAGATAGTTTGCATTAAGTGATAAGGACAAATTAAACTTCTTCACCTAAGCTCTAGCCTATCGTTGTTCACAGTGTTTTAGATTATATGAAAATGTGTGAAATATGCAGTAATATAAAACACAAAAATTTGCAAGAAAATCTAGAGGAACCCAGACTACAAGCATATTATGCGAGAGCCAATTAATTTTACACAGCTAATTACAAGGGACGTTTCACTTATTAAGAACTTTAGAGAAAATATTCAAACAGAATTTTTCTTTCAAAGGTTCAAGTTGTTTGAAAGGAAAATAATTTAAGGACAGAAGGATGAAAATGAAGATAAGTAACTAAAAACAAAAAAAGTGGCTTAAAATTTTCAGTAGATAAAGACACAATAAAGTTAACAGTTTGGGAACCTACAAACCAAATTAAAGAAGAGCATTGATTATAATAATAATAGTTTTCCGTAATAAGACCACGAAGGCCCTTTGGGGTCGCAACAGGATAGGTCTGCTAAAATCTAGAGCCTACGGTACACAAGGGTAGTAACGTGGCTAGCGCTACGTACCGACCGCCTATTATTACTCCAGAGTTTGACTTTCAGGTACTCATTTATTGCAGCCTGAGTCGAGCTGGGCCGTAAAAATGCCAGCGATCGAATTGGCGAGAGCGGGATTCGAACCCGCAACTCTTGGTTTCGTAGTCTAGCAACCTATCCACTAAACAATTAGGGCATTGCATTGATCATTAAACTACAAAATAGGAAAAAAACAAGACAAAAATCTTAAAAGGGTATATAAGGAGTACAGAAATCAAGAACCTAAAGAACATCCGAAAAGGCAAGACAGCAAGAATATAGAGTTCCTCATATATATAATAGTTCCCCGTAACAGACCTTGAAGGCCCTTTGGGGTCGTAACAGGATAGGCCTGCTACAATCTGGAGACTACGGTGCACAAGCGTAGTAACGTGCCTAGCGCTACATACCGACCGCCTATTATTATCCCAGAGTTTGACCTCCAGGTACTCATTTATTGCAGCCGAGTCGAACTGGGCCGTAAAAATGCCAGCGATTGGCGAGAGCGGGATTTGAACCAGCAACTCTTGGTTTCGTAGTCTAGCGACCTATCCACTAAACCACCACGGCTAAAGAGTTCCTCATATACAACGAATTAATTGTGCGTAGTGTATATACAAAATTGGAAACCCAAAACAAATAACGGAACCAGAGACTCAAAATTACAATAAACATATATCAAGCAAAAGAATTCCAAAAAATAATTGGGCCAACAGCAAAAAATATTACAACAATAAGAAGACAAAACTAATATTCGAAATGTACCGGATGAATGTGGAGGATGACGACAGAGCAAAGAGCAAAGAAATTGTGATAAAATAGGATTACAACAAAAATAAATACATAGTAAAGAAGGATTATAAAAATTAAATGACAATTTTTATTTAAGTAAAATGGAAAAGTAAGACATTCTGTCTGATAAGTACAGAATTCGCTTTGTTTTATGGGGTAGTAATAGAGCAGGAGAATATGTAAGCTGTGATAAAAGTGGTTATATACGAAGTAGAATCGATGGCTATAACAAACGTAGAACAAAAAAAATAAAGTTTTTTGAAAGAAGAATCATAATAAAATATTTAGCTTAAGAAAAATCGCCGAAAATTATTTTAAAAAGAGAAGACATTGTTAAAATACTAAAAGTTGAAAGGATGAGATGGGATGGTATGAATACATAAAAAGAATGGACACCCGTAAAAAGGGAAAAAATCACAACTTGGAGTACATGGAAGGATCATGTGATAAAAGATATAACAAGCTTAACAATCCAAAGGTTGAGGAAGAAGACTCAAACGAAACAAGTACACGTAACAAATTTATATCTGTTATGTCCAATTTGTCCTTGCTTTTTCAATTATTTTTTTCCTATTATCTAGGTCTTAAATTTTCTTCCTCCACCTTTGGATTCTTATAGTCTATTTGCTGACTTTTTATTTTTAAATTGAAAAGATCGTAAAAGTTTGCTATTTAAAATTAAGTGGCTCTAAAAAGATCTGAATGAAAATTACAAAAAAAACAATTTTGCTTTACTTAACTGTTGTTAGTTCGGTTAGTTCTACGAGTGCGAGCGGGCGTGAAATTTTAAGCGCGGCGATATATTACCTGACTGCGGGCTTTATTACAATCAAATTTCACAAAAGTTTTTAAACAAAGTGAATTAGCAGAAACAGAAAATGGTTAGGAACAAAGAAGAGTTTATTAATTACAGCGAATAAAGTGAATAATTAAGTGAGCGTAATAGAAGTGCGGGCAAACTGTAATTTAATACGCGAGAAGCATGATAAACGAAGCAAGGCCAAGCGTTGGACGCAACGATAGCGGCTATCGGAGCAGCGGGTGAGATATCGAATAAACAAGAACAAAACAACAAATGAGCCAAAGTAATAAAAGAGATAGAAGATCAAATAGTAGTAAGAATCTTTAAAAAAAAGAAAATAATTAAGACGCTGGTAAAGACTGAAGGAATCTAAAAGCGAAGAAATGGGAGGCTTAAAGATAATACAGGACATGATGGAAGAAATACAGAAGAATACGGAGGCAAATAGAGGGATGATGGAGGAAATGAGAAAGAGATAGTGGAGCAGTGATAAAAAAACAGCTAATACGTAGAATAGAAAAACTGGAGGACAAGTTGAAAATGATGGAAAAAGAGAAAAAGAGATGTCACATAGTAATTGAAAGAGTAAAATTTGACGAAAAAAATAAAGAACAAGCGGCAAAGCAATTTTTAAGTAATAAGTTGGAAGTAGAGGCAAAAATAAAAAGAGTGATACTACTTGGAAGCAAGTCCAGGATATCAATAAACATATTGGAAATGGAAAACTAAAACGGGAACTTTTTTAAGAAAAGCGAAATACCTAAAGGAACTAAAGTAGATGTAGTGAAAAAGGTAGTGTACCCACCCGGCTCTAGTTTACGGAAGTGCGTAATCTCAGATAAGCAACAAGGTAGACTGACCAACACAGAAATAAGGTTCTGGAGAAAATAAAAAAAAAACCACGAGAATACAGAAACGCAATGAAAGAAGTTATACAAAAAAGACAATTAGGATAGCTAGGACATGTGTATAGAATAGGTGAGGACCGAATGGTGAAACAAACATTCGAATCAAAACCAGGCGAAAATAACAGAGTGCGAAGATCGAGGAGCACGTGGACAGAAGGGGTGAAAAAAGGCAGCTCAACAGAGGGAGTTTGAATGGAATACGAGACAGAAAAGAATGGAAAAAGTGGTTCCGAAAAACTTCAACCAATTAAAAGTGACAACCAACCGGCATCAAGTCTTACACCATACGGTGGAAATGCTCAGGATTATGTATGTATAACTTGTATTAGACTATTTTAAGCGGACCAGGATGACATACATACATAATCGGTAGGTTTGTTTACCCTTAGGTATAAGGGAGTTACATTTCAATCATATTTATGATTATACATATATTTCATACCCTGCAAATAGATTTTTCTGCTATTTATTCCTTTTCGTCATGGTTGATACTTAACTCATCGTGAGCCCTCTGTTTGCTATTATCTTCTCTGTGTTTTAATTCTATATCGTCTTTGTTCTTTCCCTGTTGGTCTTGTTTTGATATTTAGTTTATCACATTCTTTATTTCGCTTAGGGTAGCAGTTCTCAATCCATTTTATTACTGATTACACCTACGTTCTCTAATACTCTCATTTCTTATATTATCTCTTCTTGAGGCCAGGTGTCGCTATTGAAAATTAGTATAGGTATACGGCTCTGCATGTAATTATTTTTGCTGGTATAGAAACTTCCCTTTCGTAAGAAACTATTGTTGAGGTTATGATACACCTTCAAAGTACTGTCTATTCTGGGAAGTTTAATAATCTGCCAAGTAAATCAGAATGAATATTAGACTGAAAATCTTTGTAATTTGTTACGGAGCAGTTAATTTTAAACTTTACAAGTTCTACATTTTACAATATCTTTTTAATTTGCATGTATTCGGCTGCTTTCCCATGGGATTAAAATAATTTGACGAAAGTTTTCGAGCCCAGGCCGCGAATGAATAGCGCTAATTGGCTGGAATTGCGCTACATTCGCGCGAATTGCGGAATGAATTGCGCGCCGGGTTTTGTTTCGAAATTACGGAGGGCCGCAGCCCACAGCTGAACATCTGCGCTAATAGAATGAATTAATTAGGGCAAGCGAGAAGTCGGCGGGGATCTTGTTAGCTCTCGAAATAATGAGCTCTTAAACGGCGAGCAACGCGTATGAGTTCAGCTACATGTCTGCGAAGGGCTGCATGCGCGATAGCGCTGGAGAACGCGATTCTTGTGCGGTGCAGCGAAGCACCGCCGAGATAACGACACGAATAGTCGCTTAATGCGCCATCCTTGAAACCGAATATTTCGAAAGCAGCGCTGTTTTGCATTTCGTGCTCATTTAGACCATAATGGCGGATTTCGGTGTATTAGATTGCTTCGGAAATTTGTGTTACGGGTAATTGTATCAATTATAGCGTTGTAGTAGCATACAGCCCAGATATTATTAATATGTTGAATACAATGTAATGGTCATATCAAGTGCTCCAAATTGATAAGGACTTATTGCTTACAAAACTAAAATAATAAAGCTTCAGCTACAAAATGAAGCAGTGGACTCTATTACACCTACATCAGCGGTTTACATACTGGACATTGTATTTTTAACACTTCTTGACGTTATGTTGCCGAATATAAACCGTCATTATATCAACCCACTTCTTAATGCTTAAGATGCATAATCGATGCATCCTGCTTTAATTAGTCACAATAATCTTAGTTTCAATGAATCTATTGATGATTCGGTAAACAAATAGTCCGCTGGTTTGCAGCTTCCGAGTGATTTCAAAAACACCAAACGTTTACCTAAACTTTATTAATACTTTTGTATTTGAATATTCAAGTTATTGTAATACGAATCCAAACCTTATTAAATATTTGTTACTATAAATATCACAAATGTTATATTTCAATCAAAATTTTTCTAGCCCCTTCTCATTTAGCCTTTTTATGTCCAATTCTGGACATAGACCTTCGTCATTCTTCTTTAGGTCTTGCCGTTTTGCGCTTCTATTATCCAAGCTAATTCTGTAGTTTTCTTAATTGTTAGTAGACGTCCCCAAGGTTTTCTATTTAAATATATTCTCTATTTAGGATAGGTTAGTTTAAAGCAAACCGCCGAAGAAAGCTATCAATTGTGTACTTATCTTATAGGAGCATGGGTCAGCAAACGAAATTTCGGTACGCTACAATTAAACATGCTGCCAACACTCAAGTACCGTTATACCAAACTCAAATACCCTTTCTACTACAACTACTCTTAATATCCTCCTCACCTCAACAGTTTATCATAACTTTAATAACTCACCCATGCTAGAGCAAGCTTCAAATTTTACTAATTTCAAACTTAGAATTAGACCTCCAGTTAAGACAGACAACAGTGTCCAAGCGACTGAGGATGCAGATACCTACAATAAAAACCATGGTAAGTAGTAAGAAAACGCAAATTTGCGCTAAACAGAATAGCGAAACTAAATCTCTAAATACTCCATCAATAAAAGTACAAAATCACATATTATATTATTTCTATATGGAATCACAAATTTTAAAGATATAGTCGGTAACTTTTCTCAAGTAGCGGAGAAAGAAGCCTGCTAGACTAGATCCCTACCAAGTGACAGTGTTCAAATTAGAGTATACACAACATATACACACTAAAAGTTGGTAAGACGCCTAAAAGAAGAAAGTATAGTTCACTACATGTACCAAATTAAAATAAAACATGCTCATAGAGTAGTAATAAGATATCCTACCCATTCTATACCTGTAACAGATTTTCAACCTGGAATTTTTATGTTGCAAAAGCTCTTAGAAAAAACAACTCTACTATTCAATGCATACAATGTCAACCTTACGGCTATACCAAGACGTACTGTTCTAAACCATACAACTGCGTTAGATGCGATGGATAATACGATACTAAATCTTGTAAAAAACGAAGAAAAACTGCAAATTAGAAGGGTGTGCAGTTTTCAGAGAATTAGTCGCAACTAGAAACAAATAAACAACTGTAAAAACAAATAAACCTCGATGCACATATACTTAATAATACAAATCCTCAAAACAGCTATTGACGAAACTCACTTCATTAATTTAATAATATTTAATTTAGTTACTCTTCATCTTAATTGTACAGCTTATGGTAGCTCAGTAATTATCCGCAGCTACATCTCGCACCACAAACTACCGCAATATCAAACAGACGAAATTCAAACCACAAATGTCCAAGTGAACGCAATACCATGGCATTTTAATATATCTGGAATATACACCCCACCACAGCAAACAATATCTATTAACAAATATAAAGTTTTTTTTCAAACATTAAATTTGTAGCTGGTAGGGATTTGAATGCGAAACATACGAATTGGCGCTCGAGATAACAACAAGAGATTGAAACTTCTGAAAGCCTTGTCTTAATAATGGAATTCTCACGTACTAACTGAGCGATCCTAGGAATCTTTCCGAACTACTAGACTGCTTTATAACAAAAGGAAAATCTAAAAGCATATTTTTAGTAGAATGCAGTTATGACCTGTTGTCTGATCATACACCAATTATTACCAGCAAGTATTACAGTTATAAATATAGTCAGCTTCTCCTTGACTTACTTCGAGAAACACTGACTCAACTGCCTTTCAGATCTACATAGAAGAAAACATTAATCACAACTTCCAAATTAAATTTTCAAAAGACTTGGATATAGTACCCACTTATTTTAGTATATCTGCTCCTCAAACTAAATACAAACTGACACCTACCACTAACGATCCTTTCCATACTCGCCAACTTATTGTTAAAAAAGAAAATTTTGGCAGATACTTAAAAATTACGTAAATCAACATACTTCCAGACTAAGTAAACAGCTAAAAGTATTCATCAGGAAAAATCACTTTACAATTCACAAGTCTGCCGAATGAGATTTCAAAAAGTTTCAAAAAAAAGAAATTCTGCAACGCTGTATTCCTGGATATTTCCCAAACGTTTCATAAAGTATGATATGGAGTCGTCCTCTTCAAACTAAAAAATGTTCTATTTAGTACCTATTATTTCGTAATTAAATTTTCAAATTATAAAAATAATGTAAGCATATAAAATATAAAATTTAATGGCCAGCGGTCTAACTTCTGTTCTATCATATACAATGTTCCTCAGTGTGGTATTTTTGGGCCACTGTTTTTCCTATTCCTATTCCTTATACAGCTTATATAAACCTGAAACCAATAAGCTTTTTTTTATTGACGACATAGCGATACTAGCTGTACATGAAGATCCCATAAGAGTTTTCTAAAACCCACAAAATTGTCTGGATATACTCAATGGAGAACAAAACTAATGCAAATTACGTTCACCACGCGATACAACATCTGTCCGCCTGTGAAAATAAACAATGTAGATATACTTATTATACTTGTAGAAACAGAAGTAAAATGTCTCGGTCTCCATCTCGACCACCCCTTTTCTGAAAGAACCATATTCAAATGAAAAGAAGAAAACTTGATCTAAAGTTTCGATAAATATACTGACTTCGAGGTCGAAAGGCAGTTCTAACCTGTCTAATAAAATTGTGCTACACAAAACTATATTTAAACCTATATGGGATTATAAGCTCAAACTATAGAGCTGTGCAAAACCAATGTCATTGAACATCGTCAAGAAGTTTAAATCTAAAGTGCTAGATCAATAGTTTGTAAGTAACCAAACACTCCACAACGATTCGAAGCGCCATACAACAAACGTACCACAAATAAAGGAAATTAGCTAACCAAGGAGCTATTCAACAACGGTTCCGTTACAAGAAGACTAGCTAAAATTAGGCCCGAAAATCTGCTTCAAAATTAAAACATTGTAAATAAAAGTGAAACTTTACTTTATGTTTCTCTTTCATGTGCAAATCTTGTATCATATTTACTTAATACTCTGTAGTGACGCAGACTAAACATAAAACAAAAAAAAATAAGGTAATATTGGTTCATCTTGCATTAAAACTTCTGGTAACTTGTTCAGCATAGCTCTATTTTAAGTTTATCAAGTGTTGCTGAAAATCTTCCTATACAAAAGACGAAATTAAATTGATATGATAACTCATAAATATGCCATATTAGTTATGGTAATTATTTAGTACGTTGGCTCACTTGTGACAGTTACTTTGTAGAAATATGGACAGTTATAATATTTGATACATCTTTTTGTATTCCTAATTCTGTTTACAAATTTACTATCTCTTTTTTCATCGCTATTATGTCTCCATTTATCAACGTTTACTTTCTTAAGTAAATTTTATATTATTTATATTATTTTCTTTCTTTAAATTTACTATTATTAGTTCATTTTTTTAACTTTTAATCTGCTATTAACACGATATTTTTGGTTTCTATTGCTCTTTGTAATTATTTTTCTTTTCGGTTTTTTATTAACCTACAGTTGCATAATTTGAAGAAATTTAAAATAAAACAGCAGTACAAAAGTGTAATACAGGAAGCTGTAATAAAAGTAGGAAATTAGACGAAATAAAGAACCTCAGACAAGTGCTTTAAACTACAAAATAGTAGCTACAGGTGATATAGACGCAGAGCTTATCACAATATAGGAAAAGTACAAATTTAAAAGCAATGGAATGCAATAAAAACATCCTAAAAAGGAAGACATTATTATATACAATTAACTTTATCAACATTGCAAAGAGCAACATAAGCAACAAATTAACAAGAAGTATAAAAAATAAAAAATTGAGTAAGAAAAAGGTGAGTCTTATCACTGATACTGTTAATTTAATAATAATAAATTGGATAGTGCAAACGAGGAACACGAGAAGATCGAAATTAATTGGGGCTTTAACAAAATATTAGGAGTAATCTAATTTGCACCTAGCGCATGGTAGACAAAAGTTTTAATTCGGGAACCAAAATAAAACTGTGCTTCCAGAGGAGCTAAACAATATGACTTTGTTTTCAAAGAATTGGAGGGGATTCTGGTGACAGATTGGCTGGCTACACCTTGTGAGAACATTACCAGTAAGTAGATCTAACACATTGTTTCAACTTGGCAGTGCGCGTTCGCATAGCAAACGGATACAACACCATGCTGCTGCATGCACCATATTTTTTTGATTTTAGCAGCGCGCGCTAAGTTTTTCAAATTTGTAACTAACTACCTAAAATTTAAATTTACTATCAAAAAGAACTTGTAAATTGTAATTTTTGTTATACGAAATTTTATATGAAAATTTAGGAATTGAATAAATAAATTAATTAAAATTCCCTTCTTTGAAAATGTGTGCTATTTAAAAACTAGAATTTTTAAAGGTGCGTTGAAACATTCTAGTCAATCAATACTTTATCACAATTACGTTCTCAAAATAATTTCCGACAAAATCACCAAATTAAATATACATTTTATGCGTTTTAAAACCCCGAATGTTAAATCAATATTGAATCAGCATATAACAAATTCAGAATTTGAAAATACTGGAACATTAACCAACAGGCAAACGCCATTAATTGTGAACATTGCTTTTATATTTGCAAAAATTACATGAAGTCTCACGTATTTCAGAAATAAATTGCAACAGCAAACGCTTCTAAATTCCACGTGCATACTATTCGTTCGTCAGCTCAGGTATGTTTCAATTAAATATGTTAAGGTTATGTCATCCAATTGCATTTAAGGAACACTTTCTGTCTCCTAATTTCTCTCCTGTTCTAACAGCTCTAGCATGTTGTTATTGATGTATATGTGGGTATTCCCCGGTTAATGCAACTCCGGGTGCATACCAAATAGTATTGCACATTATACTGCAGTAATATTGCTTGCATAGTTAAAGGAGACAATAATTTACACAAATTAGATGAAATATCTACTCTATGATGTTTGCTTCCTAGCAGCAGTTATATTAAGTCTAATTTAACCATATATTGAGGTAAAAAGGTTTGTATTTTATTTTTTTCACTTATTTTGAAAGTAATTAAATTAAAATGTACTTAAAATTAAACTGTTAAGCTGTCTCCAATAAACATTTAATATAATGTTTAAATTTTAATAAAATGATAATTGTGGTGTCTCAAATAATGTACTTATTCTTTAAATGCCACTAAACGCAATACTTATTGACTTAGAAACAATAGTATAATAGTTAATTTAGCGTAAGGTGTTACTGAGAAACACAAAAAGTTGCAAAGACCTTCCAGAAGAGAGTTTTATAAAGATTCAACAGTGCAAAACACCATCGCTCACCTTAAAAATTATTTTGAAATAGATGGAACTGTCTGTTACATTCATAAGAAACGTTTAGGAAGACCATAATCATTTATCAGCTCTGCAAAAGAAGAAAATTTGTTGAATACAGTATCTGTCCGACAAATTGATCATGATTCTCTGTTGACTTTCGACAAGTAAAGATGTTCCATACCTGGTGAAATACAAGTGCGCGATGAAGAGGCCGGATAGTTAAGTCATTAAGTGTAGATAGCCAAGCGAGTGAAAATATACAAGTAACAGTTAAAATATTGCAGATATAACAAAGTGTTCGATCTAATATATAAAATAAATTTTCCTTCCAACTTAAATTCTACAGATATATTAATCAATATGTTTAATTATAGTATCACCCCGATTTCCATTGCATCAATCGCTCTACGCAACAGCTCTCGACAAATTTATTATTCTTAGCAATTAAATACTTATAATACAAACGCTATGCAAGCATCAGCAAGATGCAATAATTTCTATCAGTGATGATAAAAATAATAAACATGTATAGCAGAGAGTCACAAAAACATAAAATAACGAAAATAAATGTTAGTACTACACCACAAACAACAACAAAAAATAGATTTAATTTTCTACCACGTAAAACTATAAACAAAAATAAAATAAACAAGCAGGTCCATAAACTCTTGAAATCGCCTCCTATTTTCATTTATGTAGCAATATATATCTTTAAAAAGTAAAAGATAATCTTTTATTTGTCAAAGAAGAAGAAACTACTACTATTAAAATAACCCCACTTTTGTCGAAAACACAGAGACAACTAATGAGGCACCTGAGAGTAGAAAAACAGTCATCACGCTTAACAGATGAAGAAAATGAAAGATATAGGGTAGTTGTTCAAAATCTCAATGCAAATAAAATAAATAACCAATATTAAGACAATCATTATAAAAAGAACATACTGAGCGTAACATTACAAATGTTATTCTTTGTTA
Source organism: Sinelater perroti (assembly GCA_036346155.1). Taxonomy (NCBI): domain Eukaryota; kingdom Metazoa; phylum Arthropoda; class Insecta; order Coleoptera; family Elateridae; genus Sinelater; species Sinelater perroti. The sequence goes on from JARFIY010000201.1 coordinate 2,693,871, forward strand.
ATCTGGACTCAAACAAACAAAAAGCTACAATTTGCAATATTTGAATAATATGAAGATTACAGTTGAATCTTCTAACAAAAAGAATAATATTATTCAATACAACTATACCATCGTAGCAAATCATATTCCGCAAGACCCTACAGGTGTGCAAAATGAAGAAGAAACCACAATTCAGGCCTAAAAAATCCAAAAAACACTTTACACACTACAAATTATAAAAGTATGCACCGTGTGCAGATAAGAAAGAATCATAATGATTTGCAAGTTCAACGTATACAAATATCAGTAACATGAATATTCCACGAAGGATAAGAGCTAATCAATCCTATGCAGATACTTTAAGAAAACTTAGGAACACAACTAAGCGTCTTCCTGGACAAATTTAAAACAATGTTTTTACAACTCATTAGTCAGAATAGTATACTGAACATGATTTTACAGTCATAAATAAAATAACCGCATTGCATTGTGGAATTCAAGTAAACTAGTAAACCATAGAATTAAAATAATCCACCATTTCAAAACAATAAATTAGATGTGATACTAAATCTCAAATATTTATTTTATGGAAAAATCCGTATTTTAAATACCTACCTTAATATGCTGTCTATTATACTATACTGCTCATGGAACTCTATATCTGACCATAAATTACTGAAGCATCAAAATGACAAATTCAATCTACAATAATCCATGCCAATGCTAAATCCTGGTTCTTTAATATATCAACGATGAACAGCCGCTAATACATGCAATTGAAACTAACAAATAAGAATACGAAACATTATTTAACTAACTAACAGTTTCATTAATGGCCATGACTGTAATGCAAAACATACAGAGTAGTGTTCAAGGCAAAATAATAATAATAAGTATTATCATCAATAGTTATTTCACTTTATTAGAGAGGCAGCATATTGGTCAATAAATTGGACATTTTTGAAATAAATGAAGTCAAATTGGAATATATCATCAGACCATTTCCCTATTATTGCCACCGTTGGCATACATATTACTAATAGATCTAAAGCTTCCAAAAACAGATTGAAATTATTTCCAAATTTACATTAAGAAAACCTAAGTTTAACGCTTAGATTTAAGCAACTTAACGAAATTAACAGTGTTGTACATTAAATCATGTGTTTATTGCAAGAATTATCCTAAAGGTCTACTCCCTAATAGCACAAGGAAATACAGCAACAATTATCTTTATTGATACAGGGACAAATAATAGATTAATAAAAAAATCAAAAAATAGCTCAGTAAAAGACATGAAATTTTTGTCAATCGACAATTTGTCAAAAAAAGATCATTCTATTTAAAAAACCACTACCATACATTTCGCGACTAAAGAAAGCAAGCTACAAAAACTAAGACAGGACAAATCAAAAACCTCAACCTTGGCTAACATCTCTCAGAAACATTTGATGTATTAGATCCAAATATAGCCAAGAAAGACAATAATAAAAAAAATTTAAATACCTCATATACCTAACTTTGCCAATAAAGCCTTGCTCACCAGCTGAAGTTGAGCAAGAAATTACAAAATGCAAAAAAAGTATAAAGTATCAGGATTTTATTTAATAACAGGTGAAGTACTGAAATAACTTTCTAGGAAAGTATTAGTATTATTAACCACTAAAAGTTACTAATTTATACTGACCAATAAACCGATTACTTGCTATGTAAAATATTTTGAAACCTACTGTTTTAAAGGATTATAGAAGAGTTTACCCTAAATAAAGAAATATCAACACACCAATTTGTTTTTTAGGAAAAGACTTAACTATTTCACGAACTACATAATAACGAACGAAATAGTAAAATCATGTAGAGAAGGAACTATGTCCAGTTGCTTAAGCATCCTGGTTATATAAATTTAAACTTATCCTATCTACACTATACAACCGCCTAAAATATTTTACCAATTTTTCTAAATTAAATTTAATTCAGAAATGCCTGTTGTATGTACCTCTGAGTTCTGAATCCCTTTCTATATTTTCCATTTACAACTGATGCCCTATCTATAAGTTATATAATGCTTTCCACTTTTGCTGATGACACTGCTGTCATATCCTCAAATTAAAACCCTCAAGTGACCTTTAAAAACATGCATCACCACCTTGATGGCCTCCAAAAACAGTAAGTTGGGAAAAACATTTCACCCCGTGGTAGGTAAAAAATAACTCTCCCTCTCCTCAACAAAAATTCAAATGTACCATTTGTGGGCGAAATGATTTACTACTTAAATCGCCTCTCAAGTATTTTAAATAAATTAATCGACCACCTAGCGGCTTTTCTAATAATGCAAAGAACAGGGGCCTACTGATTCGGAGCAGTAACAATACGCATAATGAACTCATGTAACACTGTCATACAATATTCTCATTCGTAATCAATATCTAATTTAGGAATATTATCATTGAATAATTTCTCCACTTATATAGCGGTCTATAAATTTATTTATTTATTCCTTTACGAAAGCACCGTATTAATAAAAAAATGCCCATAAAACAGTAATTTCAATATCAAGCGCCCATCGCATTTTGAAGCAAGTGTAATGGAAATGTTATATTCCACCATTAACTAATGCTATAATTAATTATGATTTTAACCAAACAAATGAAATTTGTTAATGGTATTTGGAAAAATGCGTGGAAGTACAGCATTTCCATCCAAAATTGTCTAAAGTGATTAAGCTGCCTTTCAGTTAAAATATTCTATTGAACTCCTCGGAGATAAAATTTATTGAAAGAGCTGAAAGAGTTAATTAAAAGATAATGTCTCTTAGTTTTATCTTCAATGCTCCGTTTGGAAGATGGACGTCCGTTTGAATACGACCTGTATTAAATTTCATTTAATATTTTTTAATTCAAGCGATTAAATTATTGATTCTAAATCGGCAAACACAGTATTTATTATCATTCAAAGAGTGCGTCCGTTTTAGTGGACACCCTGTATAAAAATCTTTAGCATCATAAAAAATAAAACAATTTCCTAAACCTAAATGTTGTGGTATACTACTGTTAACAAATAAATTACATAATTAGCGCAAATAATAACATGTAAATACAAACTGCTTAATGTATTATTTGATACCTGTTTAAACGATCCTATATTACAGATCATAATTTGTAGTGTATGTAAACGCTTAAATTTTCCAAACGCAATGCATTACAGCCTTGTCATCCAATTGCACTGTCCCATTAATATGTTTAATGTGTGTACTGTTTCCAGAAATTTGCAAGCAAAAGTGCCATCATAATAAATAAATGATTGGGGTATTTAAGTGATAATTTATCTCCGAAAATTCAGTACGAAAATATTCTGGGTTCTGGAATAAAAAGAGAGAACGTAAAACTTCACATATCTAAGAACAGCAGGACACTCTATATAGAAATTTAAGAGTTTTAATAACAAGGAAAGATCTAAATGCATATGTGTGACAAAGCGATGTTAATTGTAGTAAACCACTAATTTTACTGCAGTTTATAAATTTATGGATAATTATGATAGTAAATGTCACTCTTTTAGAAAAACAATTTTGAATTTTTCTTATGTTACGTAAATCGACATTATAAGAGTAATATCACATTAAGGAACAATATTCTAATACAGATCCCACGAAGAAAGAACGCAAAAGATTTAGATTATGAATATTATTAAATACACAAGTTTTTCTATAAATAAACTTAGCATTTAATAGCTTCTACTAACATGGTGAATATAATGGACAAACAATATACCGAAACCAAATAATGTTAAATCTAATAATATATTACCTACGACGAATAAATAAGATATCGAATCCTTTGTCGATACGAAATCATCGTATTTCAAAAAATTTCATTTGGACCAAATTATAATCTCATCCAACACATTTTACAGTACAATATAATTATAAAGAGATTATATAGATTACATAATTAGGTCGTCCATAAATAATAAATATTCAAAAATCTCCAAATTTTATTCAATATTATTAACATGTAGCATAGAAGTCCTGTGATAATTGGAGTAAATATCAAAACGCAATTTTAAATTTTTATTTAAATAGTGTGACCTCATAAATTAAAATCTATTCACGTTATCTTATTGTCTACTAAACCAAATAAGGAAAAATTTAAACAATGGATTAATGGAATTGCATAGCTGTGCAAAGTTTACTTGACGATATTGAAAGTTTTTTTTTATTATTATTAACTCCGAGGTAATTTACAATCTGTCTAAAGGACAATAAATAAATGCGATAACACTGTAACAATAGAAACAATAAACATATCGCCTAGGCAGGGCATCCAGTGATACGTGCCTCTACAAGTTACATCTTAAAAAGTCTTAATTTAATTTCCACTAACGAAGTCTATCTTGATTGCTGCTATTGGAATCTATTTGGAACATCCGAAGGTTTGAAACGTTTGAGTCTACGTGTATCATTTGCTTCATCGAGAAGGTTACGTGCTAGTTGGTTTGGATGCACTGATAACTTTTCACTCTAAGTCACACCAAGTTGTTTAACCGTAGGAATTTGTAGGTCTCTTCTTAGTGTCGCATTAGTCACAAACCATGGGGCGTTGGTAACTAGGCGTAGGACCTTAGACTGGAACCTTTCTAATATTTCTATATTAGAATTTGCAGCACTTCCCCAGAACTGCACTCCATAGCTCCATATTGGTTTTAATATTGCCTTATACACTAGGACTTTATTTTCGAGGGTAAGTTGCGACTTTCTACCTATTATCCAGTACAGTTGTCTAAGTTTGTTGTTCAGTTGCTTTTTTTTGTTTCTATGTGGGGTCCCCATATTAGCCTTCTGTCTAGGGTGATACCTAAATATTTAGCTTTTGTATCTTGAGGTATAGGTTGCTGGATAAGATAGATTGTTGGGCAAGTAGATCTTTTTGTAGTGAAAGTAACGTGTACAGATTTTTGTTCATTTACCCTAATTCTCCAAGTTTTCAGACATTTCTCAATATTGGTTATATTTTCTTGAACGAGATTAGTTGCAGTTACGGGATCTCTGTGTGATGCTATGTATCACCGTAGTGTCATCAGCGAAGGTTGCTACTGTTGTACCACGAAGTACTGGAAGGTCGGCAGTAAAGATTAGATACAAGATTGGCCCTAGGATGCTTCCTTGGGGGACTCCTGATTGGATTGGTTTTAAGCTCGTTTGCTCATCATCATGTCTGACATAGTACGGCCTTTCTTCTAAATATGATTTTAATAAAAGATATAAATTATGAGATAGTAGTTTTTGATTTTGAACAGTAATCCCGCGTGCCAAACCTTATCGAAGACTTGGGATACGTCTAAAAACACAGCTGAGCAATATCTCCCTTCTTCCATATGAGAGTTTATATGTCGTACTACACGATGTACTTGTTCGATTGTTCCGTGCTGTTCTCTGAAGCCGAACTGATGCTCAGGGATTACGTGATTTTGTTCAAGTATCGGTTTGAGTCTTTTAAGCAAAAGCTTTTCAAGTACTTTAGACAGTACTGGTAGAAGGCTGATTGGCCTGTATGACTCTACGTTTTCAGGATCTTTGCCGGGTTTTGCTATTAGTATGATTTGTGCCACTTTCCAGGAAGCTGGAAAATAATTTAATTTTAATACTGCGTTATAGATTGCGGTTATATCTCGAATTATATTTTCTGGAAGTTCTTTGAGTAATTTACCGGTGATTTGATTCCATCCCGGAGCTTTTTTGCTGCTACGATTCTTGTCAATTATTTGCTGGACTTCGTGGATCTTGAATCTTTTTAGTGGGAGTTCTGTTTGTAGCGGCGAATATAGGAATGTAAGAATGTGTTCTTCTTCATTTTCAGAAATTATTCTCGGAAAAGGGCTAAACATGTTTTCAAGATGTTTTGAAAATGTTTCTGCTTTTTCCAGATTAGATCTAGCCCATTTGCCATTTTCTAGTTTAATTGGAGAATTGTGCTGTTTGGGGCGCTTGATGTTTCTCGTCGCTTTCCATAGAGAGTAGTTAGTATCTTTAGTTGGGGAGAGTTCCTGTAGATAGTTTTGAATAAACTCGTTTCGTTCTTCTTCTAAAAATCTTTTTAATTCTTTTGTTGCTTTATTGTATTTTGTTTTATCTCGAGGAGATCTTGTTTGTTGCCATCGTTTTCTTAGTTTCCGTGTTTCTAAGATTTTTTCTTTGGCAGTATCAGAACATTGCCTCTGCAGCGGTTTATTATCTAATTCTGGGGTTGCTGACCAAGCAGTATCCTGGATAGTCTGGGTTAGCAAATCAACGGCTAAATCTAGTTCTTCCTTGTTTTTGAGTGAGAATTCAAAATGGGTATTACTTTGTATGTAGTTGTAGTTTGTTTTATTGTTTTTATACACCGTATTAGCATTAAATGTAACAATTACAGGAGAATGGTCGGACGATGGATCAAAACATGATTGTATGCTTAGGTAATTTTGGGGTATGTTTTTTGTTATACAGAAGTCAAGGAGGTCAGATAAGCGTCTTCTATCTGAAGGCCAGTACGTTGGCTCACCCGTGGATAATGGCGTTAAATTGTTTTGCTGCACCGCTAAATATAGTTGTTTTCCTTTTGGGGTAGGCGTATTAGATCTGGATCCCCACCACTGGTGTTTGGCATCGAAATCGCCTCCGCCAATGAATCCATTACCGAGTGTATCAAAGTATTGCCTGTATTGTTCCTTTGTGATGTTATGTTTAGGCGGAGAATATATGGCCGATAGCTTTATGGGTCCGAGGTGGTCGTAAACAGTGACGGTGGTTGCTTGTAAGAAGTCCTCAGTAAAGCTTTCATTTTCATGGTATTTTGTGGAAGTTTTTATTATTATAGCAGAGCCCCCGTGGGCAGTTATCTGGGTGTGGTGTATCACAGATGGGATAATTAAGAATGCGTAGATAACTTTTGCTAGTAAAGTGCGGATATTGAAAGTTAAATAATGTTTGTACTTCTAATTTTTATTTACAGGAAGACGAACTGTGTGACGTCGCTCAAAGACCAGAGAAACTAAGAGGAATATTAGCATTATGCGTTATCTTTCCAATGATGACCGCCTGGAAAAGCCACGTCAATGCTTAGGTAATCCGAGACGTTATTCACGACTAACTCGATAAAAACATTAAGGTTTTGACCTAGACTACAATGGAACACTTTCTCTACAGTTCAAAGTTTTTGTCCTGCAATTATTTGTACCACTTATTTGGACCACTAAAAGAAGTGTGAAGACTTAACGACGATGTTGCCGTCGTAATGTTTGTGCACGATTGGCTGCTACCACAACCACTTTTGTTGTACAATAACGAGATCAAGAAACTACCTACCCGTTAAGAAAAATATGTTTAGAGTTCAGAAGATTATGTAGAAAAATGAATTTACATGTTTGTTTTTTTATAATTAATAAAATCCAGTTTATATTGGATTTGGCCTCATATGTGTACAATTTGGGTCAGCAATACATCAAAGTTCTGAATATTTAGTTGATTTAATAACAAGCATTAGGTAAAGCCAGCAAGACTTATGAAATAAATCTTCGTCTTCTGAAAGTTCCTTCTATGACGTAACTGCAGCTGAACTGCTGACTTCGATAATATTTCAAAGCATTGTGCGGATAGTATTGACATCAATATTTTTCTAACACAAAAAGCAAAAATTATTAAAAGCTTCGTCTTAACAAATTATTATATATAAGTTCCTAAAAAGTACCTCATATAGCAGATCTTCCGTGTGCCAGACCTTGTCAAACAACACTGATGAGCAATATTTTTTAGGTGTAAGTCGGGCTAAATGTTTGTTATTACCTTACATACTTGCTCTATTGTGCCATGGCCTTTTTGAAAACCAAACTGACGATTCGGTATGACGTTTCCTTCTTCAAGTATCGGTTTTAGCTACTGCAGTAGAATTTTTTCAAAAACTTTGTATATAATAGACAGTAAGCTGATAAGGTAGTATGAAGGTATATCGTATGCATTTTTACTAGGTTTCGGTACATGTTCTAGGAAGATTTTCAAAAAAAAAACTCTGTTAATTATGTAGCTTATTAATTTGATTGCCTTTTTTGGAAGTTTTTTGAAAATTTTAGTTATTAGTTTAGTTATTAGGTCATAGCCCGGAGATTTTTTATTATTTAGCTTTTTTATAAGGGGGTTGACCTAGCGAACTTTTATTTTTTTTTTTATTAGTTAAGCATTTTCTTCGGTTCTTTCAAGAGTCTGATGTATGAATATTTTTTCTTCTGTGGACTACTAGGTTCTTTCGTGTGTGTTAAATACTAAAGTTAAGTGCTGCCCAAAAGTACTTAACTTTTCTTAATTTATTCGTGTCCATGTATTATCGCATTTTCTAATTGTCGGGACTATCGATTTTGCTCCTTTGGGCTCTTCTGGTAGGCTTCCATAAAGAAAAATCGGTGGTCTCTGTTGGGGTTAGATTAGTTCGATATTTTTAGATTACTTGCTTTCTAAAACTAGTTGGTGGATTCTACTAACTACTATTGGTTGTTGGTTTAGTGTTGAGCTAGATACGAAGGGTAGATATTTGGATATTGCTGCGGTTTATGCTTACTGCTGCTGCTGCGATATGGTTTATTGGTATAAGCAAGGGCTTGGTTGCTGATCGACCATCATTAGTGGGATGTTTGGGTATTGATACTCAAGATTTGCCATGTCAAACATGGCAGCCTATTTTGTACTTATGACTAGCCGCTTGTAACTCATGTAGATAACAGATAACGCAACTTTATGGTTTTAGCCCAAGCAATAGCGCAGGTAACATGTCCGCTCCGCTTAAAGGCACAATACGCACTCCTTCACTTCATAAATAACACTTAAAATCGAATTTCGGCGGCTTAGTTATATAATTTGGAATAGCAGTTTCTAGTATTTGACATAGATTAGACTTTGTTATTCCGGCTTTACTACGGCGGCGAAAAACCTGCTGCAACGCTTATTGCTCTCAAAACAGAAACTGTGGCGGCAGATCGGCGGCGAAAAGCTGCAAAACAGGCAACTTGGGCCATATCGCGGAGCCTCATCAACACGCTAACAGAAATTGTTTATAGTTTTCTCGGCACGGGAGATGCACACTGACAAATTTTGATATTCATACAGAATGTGCAGTGATAACGCAACACGTCAGCTTTATTTGAATGCATAAACCGAACTTTTCCTTTGGTAAAGTAAGTTTCGGATATTAAAAGATATTTCAATAGTGCCGAAAAACTAGATATTATTTTATGGTTACGAAAAATTCAAACACTAACGGTTTTTAATGAAGTATTATACAAAAACTTTTCTGTGACACCATTAAATTTTCCATCACAAAATTTTATAAGCTTAAACATCTGTAACTCTGGAATGTCCAGATAGGGAACCAGTAAAATAAAACGAATACGACACGACATGTAATAATTCTTGTTCCGGTGGCAGAAAACACATCAGTCGTGCTCGTCCGGCTTTATTATACAAGTGGCATAATTTTATTACACAATTCGTGCTTAATAATGCGCCTAAACATAAATCTGCGGAAGTTACGCGGCAGCAATTTTTCACTGGCTCGTAAAGCGACTTTCGAAATCCACAAGAAGTGTTAAAGCGCCATGAAATAAGAAGAATATAAAAGTTTCGAGGCCACTAAACGCGCGCAGCGATGGAAAAAGCGTAAATTTGGCGTTATTGAGCCATAAAACCTTGCGGGGCGGGCCAGCACCTTAAATTGTGCCCGGAGGTGGCCCGCTCGCTTGATTAATCTCCGAACGACGGAGTTATTCAAAAATCGCGTAGGCAGAGGACGCTAACGGCCAGAAGGGCGCCCCGAAGCGGCAGGGCTCGTCCTGGGGATTTCGAGCTCACGGGGCCGTTCCAATTTAATAAAGCGTATGATAAATCAAACAGTTTATTTGGTAAATTTATTGTGCGGCTCCGGTGTTTTCAGCAAGGCGCTGCAAAGCATTTCACGCAGAAAAATGCGAATTTCCGATAAGGCCGGCGAACACGCTTGTTTGTTATCAGAGAAGTCGGCCAGCAATTTCCATGTGAATAACACTCATTACTTTTATGAACTGCGCATCAAATAATTTTGCATTTTACTCCAGCTCGAAAATATGTTTATTTGAAAAGGGCCTTTCGTCTATAGACCCCATCGATATCTATCGATTCCTTCATCTTTCAGTTTTCAAAACTTGTATCTCACCGTTTGTAAAACCTACACCAGTCAACTTTTATAACCAACAGACATACAGATCACCAATTATCATTTGTTATCGTTTTAATTGTGTCAACTATAGACGATCCTAATTTGAGAGAAGCAATACAATTTTCATAAGACGTCAATTGCCAATTGCAGAGTTCTAAGAAATTTGAATTGGAAGAATAACGAGAGGCCAAGCTTCTGCTCAAAAATTGATTTTCAAAATCATAAAGCATCCGACCCGACTCGAGCGTGCCCAAAGCAAACACAGTTCCACTTAATAATGCCGACAACGTTTAGCAGTCGGGCAAAATTCGCATGCCATGCCATCATAACCATAAACTACCGTCGTTAAGATAATTGCGCTTATTTACAACTGTCTTGGTGCCACGCGCCGCGCAACAACTTCCTACGACTTTGCATCTTTTGCTCGCAGACGATGGCGCGATGCTTCAATTCAGTCACTTCCACTTGCGATGATTAATGGCTATTGTCGAGGGCGCCGCAAATGCGTAAGATGAATTCGAAGCGTATGTTAACCTAATCCTCTGCGTTTCTGCTTGTCAGGAGGAAACAGCGCAGACATGAAGGTTAAGGATTAAAGCGTAACGAATGCTTCTTTTGACGTCTTGAACGATAAGACAATGTGGATTCAGACCCATATTATTGCAGTTAAATTTTGGATATCTAATGGTCACGAAATTTGAAAATTGTAGTTGCTGTTCTTAATTCCTAAAAATATAAAGAAAAGCAAATTGGTAAAAATCGGAAATTTAAATGTGCGGGCTATGTGCCTGGGTTTTTAAAACAAGTCCAACTACGCTAAATATATTTTTGCTAAAAAATATGTTAAGATTTATATCTCTAGAACCGAAATAGTGTAAGTTAAAGAATGAAACTTTTGACTTCTATTACTTTTACTTGAAAACCTAAGAAATTTATGTAACAGAAAGTATTAGAATTATGTTTTCTCCGTTGGGAAATGCTATTGAGATATCCCTTGGATTAGGGAGTTTAAAAAACTTTAAAAAGTTTTAAATGTTATTTTACCAATGGTCGCCTATTCCCTAAATCTAAGAATGCGATGAATCTTGACTACGAACAGTACATTTTAGTTTACTAGCAGGTTGTTGGCAGTGCTTCTGCTCGTTTTCATATAAAAATTAAGATAGTCATTCATATTGGTTATGATGTGCTAGTTCAAAAAATTTATTATTCCTAGCTAAAACAGTGAGTCAACAATAGGTCACTGTGTAAAATGCAGTACTCGTCATACTAATAAGAAATACTACACGTTTGAATAATTTTTATGCACTCTAAAATCAGCTAAAGTCAACCTCCATCCACTGTAAATTTTCAATTGGGTATTGCGTCTGAAGACTCGTCAACTTGTTTTGTCAAAGATAAACATTTTAGAAAAAGTCGGTGATAAATCAGATTAAGAAATGATCAAGAGTTTTCAGAAAGCAGGCAAAATTACACAGTGGTTTCTTTAAGAATCGTTAAACGAAGAGACCGAGGAACATCGTTACGTGAGAAGGTGGATACGTTCGGTCTGCTCGCGCCTGCGAAAGAGATTTCTTTAGGCTTTCCCTCTGGTTATCGTCGAGCTTGTATGCAAAAACGCCGGAACCGTTTTTTCCTTTGAAAAGGAGTAACAGCTACAAGAATTACCTTTTCCTCTCCTTCTCTTGGAAAGTATGGAAACATTGTTGTAGATTATCCCTATTTGGATAGTCGCTATGATAGGTCTATTCGACATTTGAGACGTCAAATCGTCAAAGGAGAAGGTATGCAATTTTCATTCTGTTCCTATCGTTGACTCCCCTTCTCTATCTCCCTGTTATTATAGCTTAAGGTTAGGTCGTCTAATCGGTAACTATCGTCACCTAATTGTTTACATATATTTAATTGCAATTTTTCGTCGTAATATTAAATATAATATATACATTGAGCATGTAAGATAACTAAAAATTAAAATTAATTATGTTCGCATATGATAAAATAATAGTACAGGAAAAGAAGACAACTTCTATTACAAGAAATATTCCAGAATAGTAGACCAAGGTTGTGACTTACAGATAGAAGAAAAAATACAGGTTAAGGCTATAAAGCAATTTGCCAGGTTGTGATAGAGTTGCTATATCTTATGAGTTGGATCATCCACTGATGGGTCTTTAAGATTCATTCAAGGTCTTCCATTCATTGCCTTCTTAGTCTTCTATTTGCGGGTTGGTGATTGTAGAGCTCGGCAATAAACTGATTGGTGTGGGATTTCAAAGTTTCCTAACAAGATTATTAATAATCGTTAATAAAGTAAAGTTTGAAATCATTGTGCAGAGTTTGACTGCTGATAAATTATGGATAGTTGTCGTTTGACTTTTATGTCCACTTTCCAGATCAGTCTTTTTACCTCAGTTTTTATTAAAATAAGTTTATTATAGATGGAACCCTATGGACAAATAGCACGTTTTAGATAGACTTACCGCTACTTAGTTTGATTCTCCAACGATTTGGCCAAAATTGTACAAGGTTTAGATGTATCTGTAACTTTTCAGATCGCTGTCAAGATTAATAATTAATGACATTACTATATCTGCTAAGGTAGCAATTAAGAAGGCATTTGTAGTTGGAATCTATAATAAAAAAAAAGTATAGAAACACCAGAACTAATAGAATGGTAGTTTGTTAGCGTGTTTTCGCATGGAACATAGAAATGCTTTCGGTTAGGTAAGATTTGATAGAGCAGCTTTCTTGTTCATTTATATAGAAGCTCATGTCAGACCTTTTCGAAAGTTTACTGAATATCTAACAACGCCTAACCACACAAGTTTTTCTTCAAAGGTTTTGTTAACATAATTAAATATTCTGTTAAACCCAAACTGATGTAAAGGAATTAGTTTATTTAATGATGGTAAATGCTCGATTATATTAGGCAGTAACTGTTCAAATAATTTATATAGAAGGGATAAACAGGTTGATAGATATGGGCTAGTATCTTGGGGAGGTTTTAATTTCTAGTATCTTTTCTGAATATTAACGACTTTGCGCTGTTCATGTTTTATAAAGCCTTTTGTTTTGTTTCTCTTATTTTGACTTGCTCTTGTTCATCCCCTGATATATATTACCTGTTATTTATCATTACATCGTTTTCCAAACTCTTATTTTGATTGATTAATTTTACCACTTACTATGGAATTTTTCCAAGTTATTATTTATCTGTATTCTTATTACTATGACATTTTTTTAAATTATGCATATATTTCTTCTTCAAACAACTACCTTTTGGTTTGTTTTTATTTTTAGTGTCCGTTTCTTCCTTTGGTTCTCGTTTGTTACTTTGGTTGCTACTTTGACTAATCTGGTTATTTCATCTAAGTTATTACCATTGAATGAATTAAGAATGAAAAACTAGAACAATATTCTCTGGTTAGTAATCCACCTTTTCAAAGAAGAGACTTCCATCGGATACGATAGACAAGGGCAGTCTTGCGAAGCAAAACCGAAAGAAAATCCTCAACAAAGCAAAACATGACAAAGAAACAAATTATAATAAAAGAATAACATTTGAGGGGTGGAATATACAGGAATTGAGAACAAAATCAAAGGATTTAAAATAGCAACGTCAACTTATATGTAATTAATGGAAAGAAAATGAATGGAATTTAAACAAGAACAATAGATTGAATCATTCACTATTTGAATGATACATTAACGGAAGAAATGGCAAGAACTTTGGAGTTTTGATTTAAAAAAAGAATGGTAAAAAGAAATACAAAATTTAGTACTAATTAAAGAGATAATTCTTCGGAATACATAAATGACCAATATATATGACCAACATATTGTAATAGTTGGTGTATGTACAACAAATAAAAACATACTATCTCTTAAAAAAGAACGATTTGTAGAAACTCTATAGTAAGATGTAGTAAAAGTAAAGATATATTTAAAAAAAAACTGAGTAGAAGAGATAGTGACAGAACGGTTAAACGTTTCTCAAAAAAGGTCGTAAATGAAAATGGTATAAAGTTAATAGAAATGTGCTAGCTGAACAGCCTCCACATCACTAATAAGTTTTACAAACACAAAAGCATACATAAATACAACTCAGGAAAAATGCAATTCATTGGCATAAAAAACCCTGTTAATAAATAATGAGTAAAACGAGGAACAAAGTGTAACAGTGACCACAAACTGTTAGATTGTAGATAGTTTTTCTATAGATAAGAACATCAATCAGCATATCCAAAATGACGTGACGAAAAAATAAACGAATTCCGATATGATAACTTAAAAGAGACACATTGGTGTGGCGGCCTTTTCGCCCTTGAACCGCTTTATATCGCGGCGGCATGCTGGGCGGCTTTTTGACATCTGCCGCTATGTTTTGCCGTCGCACACAGAACGGCATATGGGCTTTGCTCAGCCGACAAGTATATACGCACTCCGCAGCTCGGCCAATTCGGTCGTGTCTTAACAACCCGCATATACGCATCGCAGCGCGGCCAATTCGGTCGTGTCTTAACACCCCGCAAATACACGCTCCGCAGCGCGGCCAATTCGGTCGTGCTTAACAACCCGCTTATATTCACACCGCATCGCGTCCAGTACGGACGCATTTAACATCCCGCAACATACAAGCAGACAGCGCATCAAGGTGGCCACCGTGAACCATCGCCGACGAAGCCGAAGCCGATTCAGGTGAGCGATTTGGCTTTACTTTCGGTGGATATCGGTAGCCGTCCCCTATCCGCTTTCGCGCTGGCGCTGGCCGTTTAAGGGACGATTTGAGCCTTATCGGTTGACGTTCCAAAACGGGCCGTACTACGTATCCCACACCGCACCACGAGAGCGGCTATTTACACGCCTGCCTCTCCACACATAAAACAAAGTTACAAGCTTTAAGAAAAATAGGAAAATAAATATGAATCTAGACAATATGAATAAGGATATTAAAATATGCATATCAGAAAGAAAACGGCAATACAAAAATAGTTTTTTATAGACAAACCAGGAGAATGCTAAAATGACGGATAAAAAACAGATAAGATTAGAGATGCAGCAACAGACAGAAGCTTCCATAATGTCAGTATTTAAAAAATAGTAATAGGAAAATATGCAAAAACTACCAAGGATTCGGGATTATATTTACAATTGGAAAACTTTGTAAAAAGTTAATCAGGAAAAAACTAGAAAAAGTATACTAGAACAGACAAAATAGAAGATTTTGCATGGATCATATATACAGAGCACAACAGCTGGTTAAAAAGAAAATCGCTAATAATAGATTAGTGCATTTTGAATTTATAGATTAAAAAAAGTATTCGTCTCAAAAATTCTATAAGAGAACTTTCACATCCTAAACAATTTGATACTAGTAACTAAAAACTTATACCAAGGTAACATGGTCTATATTAAAATAAAAAATAAATCAACCATTTGATATCAAAAAAGTTGCTCAACATTTCCTATAACCTTTAAAATTTTTCTCGGGGTAATGTTAACATACTAGAGCCAAAAATGCAAAGGCACGGAAATCCCAATTTAAAATATACTCTTTTACACTTTAAGGTACAGCTGGTGATTAAGTAATAGTTGCACAAGAGATGATCACCTTAAATTTATGATTCGTAATCTCGCTAAAAATAGAGGGATAAAAATTAATTCTAATAAAACAGAACGAAGCATGTCACAAATTTGAAAGTTCAAATAAAGAGATAACCAAAAAACGTTGAAAACACATAAAAAATGGTACTTAACATCATAATTACTAGAGTCGAATTACTGTTAGGGAGATGGAATATTGGTGAAGACGTAAGAGTTACAAGATGCAAAAATTTCTACACTGGTATGGTTACGTTAGAAGAGCACCACCACATCAATGGATAACAAAAGTCGGTACCGGCCAGAAGATACTTTAGAGATAAGGTAGATGACGTTATGAAACTGAAAAGTCTAAAGGAGAATAATTGGAACAATAAGGAGCAATGGGGAAAAGTACTAATTCTGTTCTTCATTTTGGCAAAATGTGTTTCTTTTTTACTTCTGTATATGTCGCGTTGAGTTTTATTTTTTGCGCACACAATTCGGTATATTTGACCATAACGCTTTTCTGATATGAGATAACCTCGGGTTTCATATATCCTTAGATACAACATTAATTAATTACCTTTTAGAACGAGCTCATGCTCCACGCCGCTTTTTTCCAAAATCAATTTTCTAAAGAAAAATAAAATCACTAAGGTTATAATAATTAAAGTTGGATATAAGAGATTTACTCCAAAAAGCGAGTAGAGTAGCAAATCTGCATCTAAATTTGTGCTAAGCTGGAAATATCTACTACCTATTTTTCAGTGCTCCTTGTCGGTTGCCATACAATGCAACAAAAATGGCCAAAGCTTTATAGCACTGATTTTATTGTTATAACGAACATTGTCTTTGTTTACTTTGAATGAGATTGGAGCTACCTGTAATATTTTTTGTATATTGTATATGTATGTAAATAATATTTTTTATTATCAGAATTGTATTTTTTTACATTATTTAGAATGACACTTTTAAGTATAGAAGGTCGAGATAAATTAATCAAAGTCATTTTCTTGAATTTTTTTCTTAGAGGGAAATAAATTAGACACTCATATTTTTTGTCACTTGTTTAGTATGTTATAAGGTACAAAAAAAAATTTTTTATTAAAAAATATTGTGACAATTTTTGACACGCCTTGTAACGTGACCGTCTCAAAAAAAGGTACTTACTGTTGGCCACTCTAGCACCTGCAAAAATTATCAAAAATCAATAATCGAAAAATTTTTAAAAACTATGTGAGTGTAGTTGGAGCCCCTACTAGAATCATCCATGAAAGTCAAAATTTACCAAAATGGCGGACGTTTAAATTTTTACATACAGTTTTACACGATTTTTTCGCTCTTTAAAGTACTATAAAAAAATTATGCATATATTATCTTGATTGTAGTAGGGATTCCACTGACTCAAATCTACTTTAAAATAAAAAAAGAAAAAAGGCGATCCGCCAAGTAGTTTTTGAGAAATCTTGGCCAACAGTTTGTAAAACACGATTTTTCAGGAAACTCGATTAAAGATTTTATCAACGATTTTTCTGTGTTAACATTAAAATAATATACCTTGTGGCTAATCAGCGATTCCAGGGCCATACATCAGTCCTTCCTCAAGTTCATATTGCTCCTGAAGGGTCCGTAATGCGGTAACGCATTTCGTATCAGCTAAGTGAGCAAAATTATTGGCTTCAAGCCCAACTGTAATTCCTAATACATCCATAATTTTTAACAGTGTTAATATCCTTCATTAAATAAACTATTAGCGATGTAAGCGGCAATTTCTACAGTCTTTGCACCGCAGTGAAGGTGCTTCGAAGCGAGCTTCCAGACGCAAGAGTTCACAGATTCGTTCGAGTTTTGTGTGTTTCCTCCAGTGCAACGCTCCATCAAATCATCCGATGACGAAGACTCAAATATAGACTTGAGTGCATCTTGAACGTTGTCTGCAAGAGGTAGTTTGTGCTGAAGTAACTCAAGAGAGAGTACCGTTGGCTTCTGCTACGCACCATTTACACCAGCTATCCTTTCCAGTCGGACAATATTGGTGCTGCGGATTTTTATCGGTTGAGATCTTATGGTAAAAGACAGCCCACACGGCATCCTTCATTGCCTCTGCCGAATCTTGATTCCGTCGAATCGCCAATCCATAATATGTTGTTAAGACACAAATTACTTTATCAGTCAATTTACCTGTACCTTTACCTCTGAGATTTTTTGTTTTCTTTTTTAAAGCCCTGAAACGAGTTCTCATTCATTTCTGGTCCACACATTCCTTTTTTTTACTATGAGGTCGTTGTAAGGATTTACATCTAATATGGCCCTAAACGTACTTTATAGCGAATAATTCTTGAGAACCAGAGAACATTTCTGTCACTGCGTCCACTTCCATTTTTCCGGAACTGCCATGATGGTTTGCCGTGCATGTCTCTTCATGACTTTCTTTTCATAAACTAAATTGTACGGTTCTTTCTTTGCCTTTTTTATTGGCACAAGCTTGACAGAAAGAAGATTTCACGCAAATATCAAGAACCTTACTGTTATTTTTTCCGATAAGCGTGGCAAAACCAAACAACGAAGAAAAACCTCTTTTTTTTTCATGACCCATCACCTGACACAGTTATGTGAAGAGGTTCTTTGTTAACTGCGACGTTTTTTTCGCTTTCCTCTTTAACTGCATTCCTTTGGAAATGCTGGAAAACCGCGTTATTCAAAAATACGCTCCGCTCGAACTACTGCTCGATTTCAATTTTTGACTAAAAAGGTGGGACTCGTTTTTGTTCCATAAATTAAAAAAAAATTATATTCGAACAAACGGTTTTGGGAATATATTCTACATATAATTTACTATCCAAAATTTAAAAAAAAACAAAAATTCGATTTTTTTGGTCGGTCCTGATGGAGAACCTCCCCTTAAGAAAAAATCGAAATCCATCCCTCCATATAAATAGGTCTACATTTTGACAGCAAACTTAATTGGAAAAGACACATTTGCAAGAATATGAAACAAATAGATTTAAAGACAAAAGAATTTAATCATCCAGAGATGCCAATATAAAATATTAAGGATCATTGTTAACGCCCAATGGTATATCAAACGCTACCACTTAAGAATCTAGAAAATAATGAGAGTTATCCGCGATAGAAGTGTAAATCACCATATAAAATTGGAATCACAATCAAATTCATTAATTAGACATCTAACACAAAACGATCTAATAAGAAGATTAAATCGACGATAACCAATAGACTTGAAATAGTTTCAGAGACCCCTTTATTGGAAGAGATCTTATAATGCTAGTTGAGCCACCTCCAGAATGAGCCCCAGGTCAGTCCATTAGCTTATATAATACTTATCTACTCTAAATGCTAAATTAATAAATAAAAGAAAACTTTTGACTAGGACCACGTACTTTGTGAAAAAAAATATATTATTAAAAGACTTCCAATCCAAAACAATTTTTAAACTTAAAATTAGTATAGTTCACGGATTATATTTTTGAACCATTATATTAAAGCACAAGTTACTTTTAAGTTTTAATTAGACTGCAAATCAAGCGACATACAATGACGCGAAGTGTACCAACCTGGTAAGCAACTTTTAAGGCCCCGTTTCTTTCGAATCGCACCTCATATAGGCAAAATCCGAAGACACTTGTTTTATTAATTTAACAACCCCCAATTACGCCGTCGGCGTGTTTTGCAGCCACCAGACTACCTACTCTATGACGGTTCTTCAGCCCGCCAAATTGCTCTATTACTTTTTCCTTTGCATTTCCGCTTCCTCCGCGTGACAGTTGACAAACGAGAACTTCAGTCGATAACGGAAAAACGCCTCGCCCGCCTTCGCCACAAAGGCGCCCCGGCCCGCAGAAACAAGAGGATGCCGGCGATAAAACACGAGGAGCCCGCAAGAAGTAACAAGAAAAACGTTTTTAAATATTCACGTGCGTGAGCTGCTCCAGATCCCAGAGGAAGAAAGGCGCCGCAATCCGCTTTATGGCGCGGAATATCTCGCCGGAATACAGGAGGCTTAAAAATGAAAATAAAAGCCTGCGCACATCCATAGGCGACGTGGTCTACAGGAAAGCTGCAGGATGCTGATAGAGGACCATCTGTTACATGCAGCTGTTGCATGGTGCTAGCACATCAAGCACAACAGCATCTGGTGGGGGCGGTAATGCTGTTACCTCAGTAAAAAAAAATTGTAACAGAAATTTCAAACAATTTTGAAGGTTATAAGAAAAAAATTACCTTGAGAAGAAAGGTTAAAAAGGCAAAAGTGACGATAACAACGTTATTTCTTCAATGCTACAAAAAAAAAGTGATTTGCACCAATGGTATCGGGAAGAATGCCGAAAATGTGAATACATTTTGGTTACAAAGTAAAAGAAAACCTAGGTGAATGACATATGTATTTTAGCAGAGTATTTTTTAGAATATAATGATAAAGTTAGGAGAGAAAATTCGTATGTACAAGATAGAATTTCTGATGGGTAACAATCAATTTTTTTTATTTACGGTAATTTACTGGACAGAAAAATGCGTATACACTGACAATACAAGTTAAAATAATTTGACCAAAATAAGTCCAAAAACAATCGCAAATATCATAAAGAGTAAATTAACATAACTACTATTTATTAGAATACATTTATGAATACAATCCTTACGTTTCTATTTCTTCCTCATCAGTAGGGAAGATTTTGCGTTACATTTTAAGTTTTATAACTTTTTAAGGTCCCGGGGATATATCGATACTCCTAGAAGATTTCTTGGAACGCCCTTTGCGGGGTAGTACTCTGCACCCACCCTAGAGACTCTCCAGCTCCTTCAGCTACCCCAACCTACAGCTATCCTATCAGCTCTAACCAGAACTGTAGGCTTTTCGTCTCCTGTATCGCCTCTACAGAAAAGTCCCAGGCCAGTCCCAGTGAGGAGCAGGAGTTCGAGCCTGCCCGTGAGCTCCGCCGTGTAGCCAAAGCGTCGATTATTCCTCCTTCTCCTCCGGCTCCATCATAATTCTTTACCACCACCAATGCCCGCCGAGATACCTGTAGTTATCCTCAGGGTGAAAAAGGCCTGGTCTTCTGTAAGAAAGACCGTTCAAAAAGCCAATATGCTAGCTTCATCAAAGCCAAGAACGTGGCGAACAATAGTTCCATCCACACCGCCACAGCCGAATATTACAAGTGCTTGACTCACATCCTTCACGACGCGAAGATCAAACATTACTTCTATGTGCTCAAAAGCGCCTGTCTCTCACTGACTTACTGAGTCGTGATGCAAGGCATCCAGGAGTACTGAATTAGGAGGCCCGGGAGATAAACATCCACATACTCACTGTACTGAGGATGAAAAAAGCCTAACACCTCCACTCATGTTCTTAGAACTTAAGCAAAACGATAATCGCAAGAAAATCTTTAACGTCAGCGCTGTCTTTGATAAGGTTGTTTCAACGGAGCAACCACATAAGAAGAAAATGATAATTCAGTGTCATTGATGTCAACGGTTCGGGAACGAGCAGCGTTGCTATCACGTCGGCCCGAAATGCGGGAAGAACCATTCCGAGGAGTGCAAAAAGCCCCGGAGTAAACCGGCGACTTGCGCCAACTGCCAAAGACCACATCCAACCAGCTTCAGAGAACGTTCTGTTTTCCCCACGTTGGCACTCCGCCAGACGTTCCTACACCAGAGAGAAGCTACGCAGCAGCGACCAGGGGTGACTGCAGACTCTCGACCGCACCTAGCCCCGCGGAGCTCTGAAACCAACAAGTCCCAACCAAACCACCAAGGGTAAGCTAACATTACGGCACTGTTCCAGAATGTGAATAGCTTCACGTTCCTAGAATCCTTCAACAACATCGTGGCGCAGAATTTCACGAGCTTCCTACAAGGACAACGTTACTAACATCCTTGGCTAAACATCTAAGACACTATTCAGCTCCCGTCACTCTGGCAACGTTTAAGAGATAACCAATATCCAATGTCAGGGCATTCCAGAGAAGAAAGGTTAGGGACCTTAAATTCGAAGGAAGTCAAGGCCAAGGTTAAAAATTTGACCGCTTAAAAAACTTTGTGTTGGCTTTTAGTGGAACGTTATAGAAATAAAACCAATTTTTATCACCTGCTATATAACAAAATAATCAATTTTCAAACTAATCAGCAATTCTTAGCAAAATGTTCTTACTTAAAAGTGGTCGTACAGGATGTTATATACTGATGGTGCAAGAATGTTTAAACGCCCTTCTATATCGTAATAAGTAACATAAGTGATGTTCTCCTCCGTGGAAAGTGACGTTATACGTTTTGACCTCATAACGTTTTCCAAACTAAAACTCCCGGTACCTAAATATAGTCGTAAAATGAGAACAATGATCTTCCAGCACATGACCTATTTTTTTCAGATACTGATCAACAATCAAATTGCGCGCAAAGCTTATAGAGCAAAATTGCCTGGTATTTTGTTTTTGATCAAGATGACATTGAGAGATCTTTTCGTTACCAGAGTTCGGAAGCAACTAACACCTACAGATCGTTCTGCCAGCCGCAGTGCATGTTTTATCCTACCTGGGTAAATCAAATATAAGCCAAACATATTTTTTCAATTTATTGAAGCATGATAAAAATTTGTCTTTCAAGTGTTCCGGTATAACCCACCTTGCAAACACTTTTCAAAATCCTACATCGTTAGGGATGATTGCCTGGACTGTATTGTGGTTTATTACAATCTTAGAAGTGATTTTAGAAATCAATAACCGAGGCCATCTTCGAGAAGCTGGCGAATAAAGCTAGTGTTCTTCTTAGTCACGTTGGTTCACAGGATTCTTGCTTTCTCAAAAATTGTTTAGACCAGCAGTGCACTTAAATATTCTTAAGAGTGTTGTTCCAGATCTGTGGTTTAAGTCTTAAAATTTCGTACACATTCACGCCCTCTGTTGTGAGATACTTGATAATAATCTATTGTGTGACAAAATTGGGAATCTCTTACTAGGATATTGTGATATTGACTGAAAAAGCGGTTGTGCAAGGGAAAATCCATTCAAGCATCACCACATGCAGTTCTCAAAAGCTGAAAAGAAATTCTAGTTTATATTTGATTTTACTTGATATTTTGCTAGGTTTAACCTGTTAAAATATACTACATTATTCGTGACATTTTGTAAAACTTTCCTAGTTCTCTGTATATAATTGTTACAACAAGCTTAAATAGCAAGTGATAAAATTTTATTAGAAATAAAATCATGATAAAACCCATTCCTATCTACAAAAATTTACACTTTTACGTCATGGTAACACGTAATATTAGATTCACATTTATTTCTCTCAATCATCTTTCAAACCTTTTTTTTAAGGATTGGCATTCTCACTCCTTCGTTCGTAGAGTTATTTTCATGTATTTTATGTCTCCTACTTATAATACAATATAAATAATTCTTAAGACAATTAAATGAATTTACGTAGTTTGTTTTAGATTTATTTATTATTAAATTATTAATTAAATATTTTCCCCATTTTGTTCAAAATTGCAAGTAAAAAATGTATTTTATTACTTTTTTAAAAAATATTTCGCACTTTTTACGTTCGCAATGTTGCTAAAGAAGCAATTTAAAGCTACCGAAAGATACCAAATACCACCTAGCTGTAGTGTAAATACCGTATAATGCCCCCTTCACGAAAACAAAAAGCTGGGAGATGATTAGAGCGAATATTAAATTGCTGCTTCCTGACTGCCCTTTGTTTTCGCCCATGACCAAACGCGCCAGATGAATTTGGAGAAACGTTGCTAAATTAATTATCAGCAGCAGCGAACTAGATCTAAATGAACATACACTTTATTCGTTTTGAATACTAATTGCTGTCACTTAACTTCGGCCTTGTTCCTAACGGAAATTTTCCTTGCCAGCCGGGACGAAACAAATTAAATTAATAAAAAGCCCATCTAAATTTTCTAGTTTTTATAAAGTTGCTCTTTAATCTCCGGCTTTTTATCAAAATTCAAACTTGATTACCTAAACATAATCACGAGGCTGATGCGGGAAACTACCCATCATTTGTCTGAGCATATTTTGCCACCTAAAAATTTCAACGCCGAAAGAAGTTCTTCTCAACAAGCAGATCTTCGTTTTCTGCCAAATTAATTTACACGGAATGGAGCTTTGTTGCCATAATTATTATATTTTAAATATTTCATTTTAGTATTATAGCCTGTGCATTCTAAAAATTAATTTAAAACACTTTTTTATTAATTATACACGATCTAAATTATAACCATCACAAATGTTTGTTGTAAATTCGTAAGCCTTCTCAAATTTTCATTTATTTGTGCTATAAAATATGAGCGTGGTATTGTTTCTTCGTTTTTTACATTTTAATTTGTACCTGCTATAAATTTGTTAAACACAACTGTTAAACGTTGCATTTTGAGCGTCTTAATTCTTCAAATTATTTATTGAGAAATTTGAATTAAATATGATAACTTATGGCTGTACCTCTTCTGTATTTTTAAATGAACACTTCTTTCATGAAAACACTAGAAATAAGGAAAATAATTCTCCAATTACTACCCTAAATCAGTAATCGACCGATTTAGCAACCAATAAATATAACGCAAATATTATACATATATTCAACAAATTATCTTGTAGTTAATATTCTCTGGCAGAACAAACAATAATTTACATTAGCCATTAACAATCAAGGCTAAAGCAACACAAATTTTGCAAAATTTCAATATAAACGCTACGTTCGTATCTAACATCTATCAAAACAATAATAATCCAAATTATAATACTAAAATAACAGATTTTGCTCCGCTTCGTTGGGATGATTCAATGAATAATCATACACTCAACTACAAAATACTCTAATGGTAAACTATCGGAAACAAAATTGTCAAGTCATATACAAGAAGCAAAAACAATTCTCAAATTTAAATAACAAATAGGTTTGAATTTTTAACAAAACCCTGACCTTTTTTCAAAGCCATGACAAAGCAAACAATACAAATATAAATTACCAAAAACCCCAAGCCATCACCAAATTTTCTTTATAATATATTAAGCTATAAAGCAATTACTGGTAAGTTAGGAATGGTTATCGATGAGGAACCATATTACAATAGAACTTTATCAAACACTGCAGTTAAAACAACTTCTAACATTGCCTAATAATAATGACACAAATCAACAATATTTATTTATCACAGATATTCTTATAGCACAAAATATTTTTTATACATAGCAACTCAATGGAAGTGATCTCTCATACTCAAACGAATCTAAGGTCCCGCAAATCTATACCAAACGGCATTCAACACCAAAACATAAAGGACATTAAAAATATAGTAGATCAACATTTTACTACGACACTCAATTAAAATTCAACTTAACGAACATTAATGCTTGCAAAATTATCACCAAGTTCTATAATAAACACAAGACTAACTGCTACACTTGCTGGAACTTGAAGCTTATAGACATTTCAGGAAAAATGCAAATTGTTTCAGTCTCGATCACCGAGAGAGAAATCCAAGACACCCTAGTCTAAAATATCTCGCTACTACAACTACCCTACCATTAAATTATCAGAAAAGTCAATACTACTAGTTGCTATTAAATTAAAAAGAAAACTATAGAAGCTAAGGAAATTGTCAACCCGAATAAATTACTATGTTGCGTAATAACTGTTGAACTACGACGTAGAAGTAATGATATTCCGCAATGCACAAAATCGTGGACCAGCTATGTCCACGCTTAAAAAACCGCCACTAATATACGAAACTCAAAATCCAATATAAACTTCAATATGTGAACTGTAGATATGAACACCCCTACCAATTATAAGAGTTGTCCTCATCTTAGAAACAAAAAACCTTTTTTGTTACAATTAGATCTTACAATCTTAATATTTTTATAACCAAAAACATTAAATATATACCAAAACAGCTGTTAACATTTCATACTCCGCTAATTTTAGCAAAGCTGCTGTCCATAATTAAAATACAGTAATATTATTCTCCTTCATTACTAAATTAAACTAAATTAAAAACGTTATTATATCCTTAATTTAAATATTGTGC
Organism: Sinelater perroti; assembly: GCA_036346155.1. Taxonomy (NCBI): domain Eukaryota; kingdom Metazoa; phylum Arthropoda; class Insecta; order Coleoptera; family Elateridae; genus Sinelater; species Sinelater perroti. The sequence continues at coordinate 2,719,713 of JARFIY010000201.1, forward strand.
AAACATGACATTAAATAATAATAATCCTATAATGGAACTCCAATGGTCTAAAAGTATAACGATCAATTTTCATATCATTTTTGGCTAGGCGCGCCATTAACTAAAACCCATCTAATACAAAATAAAGAATTGACAATACTGGGATACCATTTTATGAAGGAAAATGGGGAAAGCACAAAACAAACCCCAACCGACTTACCTAACTTATACCATTTGGAAGATAATTAATCTGCAGTTCTAGTATCTGGATATCAACTTACGACAAGTGTACTTGACCTCAACAGAATTAAAACTATTTTTGAGAGCTCTCGCCCAACTTTAAAGGAAAGTTATTTTAATTTTAGTTAACAGCTAGTTTTTCAATTCACATTACATATTTCCGTACCAAGTGAATATATGTATTTTCCCTACATATTTGATCAATTATTAGATATCCACGATATAATAATATATAAAAACTTTATTTTTCCAATAACCTAAACTGCTCTTGTAGATTTTTTGCCTGTTATCTTCACTCTAAACTAATAAGCAAATTATTAGTCAAAACTCTTAAAATTAATAGATAGCCAATTAACTGGGTACTATTCTAATCATTGGTCAATTTTAATTTTTCATCTCATAGTTGGATAACACTGTTTTAACTTTCACGGACATGATAAAAAAGGCTATCAAACACATTCATACATAACAAACTTCGCTGAGAAAAAAATATCAAGCACGAAGACTACAGAAAACTACTAGAGACCTAGTGGTCAAACCACGTCTTAACAGCTTAATCAAAACTGTAACAAAAACTTAGACCAGTTTAAAATTACTTCATAGTACTACTACAAAGAATTTTTTAACCCCAGGAACCCAACCATGTAGAGAGTTATAAAAAAGATTCTCAGACAACCAGTGATTGCCCCGTTTCTACAAAACAATATTGGTACATATCCTAACGACAAAAATAAATGCAAAATATTTACATTTAGAAAAAACCTTTACTACAATAGATGATGAGAATAAAATACATCATATCCATCAGATAGAAAAAAGAGTAAAAAACATCAATGCTAATAACCAAATGGTGATTGATCCAGTTTCTCCATCTGAAGTCGAACGTATTAAATGTCTGAAAAATAAAAAAGCACCAGGAAATAATCAAATATCTAATATATTTTCTAAAAACCTACCCAACAAGTCCATTGCCCTTCTAATAGCTGTATTCAACTCTTGCTTAAATTTTTTTTATTTTCCCATCACATGATGACATTTTATAATTCTAATATTTCCCAATCCTAGAAAATATCATAAAAATCTCGCCCACTATCTACTGTTATCAAACTTTCTGAAAGATTTGTATAGTTTCGCTTAAATCAGTTCCTAGATCAAAATCACATTGACACCAATTGGCCTTTTAAAATTTCACATTTAACCGATCATCAGATTTTGAAAACTACTAAAAAAATTGAAGGATGTGCAATAGTACAAGTTAACACACATTTTTAGACGTGGCACTGGCGTAATAAACTTATATGTAAATTAGCATCATCATCGTTTCTTATCGAACGAACTTTTCTTTCTTCAACTCAGCACTTTAATACTGACGTATCCGTTTTGGGCTTCATCTTATTCAACATATTTGTCAGATATCTCAAATACTCCTAATTCTGAATACGTCATGTACGAAATTAATATTGGTATATGAACAAAAATCTATGATATTTACTCTACAGCACACAAACTCCAAAAAAGTAACCAAATCGTATTTTCTAATTACGACGTATCAAACTTAATGGGGATAAGTGTGAGTTTAAAGTTTTCACCGTCCAATAGACCAGAAAACCCTACGTATAAACCCTTACGTATAAACAACATTCCAATACCATAAAATTTTTCAGACTTTGCTGTACGCTACCTTGGAAGCTACCTAGATAGAAAGCTCACCTAAAGTTATCATATAAGTAAAAAACTCTTAGAGGCCTATGCTAAACTCCTGCTTTGTCCAATTGTAAGTAAAAACTCACCACTCCTATATACTTCCATAAGCAGATTGATTATATCATAAGCATCGCCGTTATAGTGTATTACATCCAAAACTGATCTTCGTAGTATTCGAAGCAATATTTAGCTAACTAGTTAACTTTTTAACAGCAGTAACTAACAAAGTAGTTCAATAATTCGTACAAACATAAACATAGCTCGCTATAATACTAATAAACTAATAAAACACAAACAGGAACTAATAAAATTTTTCTAAACAAGCCTTACTATCATCTCTATTTCGAAAACCTAATTTATAGAACGATACGTTTTTTATATCCCATTGAATCCTCTGCCTATCCTAGTGGTAATACAGCAGTATTAATTAAAAATACTTTCGTTTATCATCAATTTTTTTCATGTTTCACAAGTAAACACCAAGCTACAGATATACTAAATATTAAAACTTATCCAACTGTAGTTGCTTCCGTCTATATACCACCTAGAACTCTAGAATATGAAGACATTTAGAAATCACAAGGAATAAAAGCTTTGTCGAAAGTTGCTATAAGCAACAGAAGGCCCAATCATCCGAACTAAACGCTGAATCTTTTAGACTTATAATAACTTAGAATATACATCAAAATTTTGATTCAAGCTGGTCATAATGTCCGACCACAGACCAATCATGATAAGTGTTTGGTTAAATAAAATACTTTGCAAAATTTCTTTAACATACAGATACACGTACTATACCATCTGAGGAAAAAGCTTTAATAGACTCTAATAACATATTTCGATATGTTATTGTCTTCGTTTTGGAAAAGCAAAGAGCGAAAAAGAAATAGATAAAAATGATATAATAGGCTTACACTTCAACCCTCCAAAATTTCCAACCATTTACAAAACGCTAATTTAAACATTACAAATTAATTTATCAGAGGGCTAAGTAGCCACAAAAAAAGTCTAAAATAGCAATATTCTCAATTATAAAAGCAGGAAGGAAATTGGGCAAGACCTTCGCCGAACAACTTTTACAAATAAAAAACAGGAATTTCAGACTAAAAATTTCTTGAACATTTATGTTCAACTCTTGTAACTAATAAAAAAAATCTAATGACATTCAGCATGCATTTGAATTTATTAAACCCCAAATGTTCATTACAAGTGAAATGCCTGGAAACTGACATGAAAAAATACTAGCACTTCTCAAAACCATATTTATTGGAAGATTAATATTATGCTACTACCCCTTTTTATAAATATTTTCACACATAATTATAATTCAGAATATATGATGGCCAACGACAGACAATCACACCTATTACAGATACACATATCTTCAGAAATAGTAGAATAGTATCAGAGCATCATCTAAAAGTTTCAAAAATACATATCTTGAGTAAATGGAAGTAGTATAACAATAAAATCTACAGAATGCAGCATTAGTAGTAGAATAAACAAATGATTACTTAAAAAAATAGAAAAATATTAAGGAAGTTTAAAACAAATGTCTTACGAAACCTTAGATGATCAAAAAACATGAATAAAAAAGGAGTCTTTCAATTTAAAACAAAGAAACAAATCAAACCGTCAAATAAAAAAATACATATATTTAAAATATATGTAAAGCAAAACAGGAAAACTATGTATATCGGATGCAAAGATAAAATCTGCTACACAACTAGAGAGCTGGGATAGACATAAATAACGTAAAAAGTAATCTATGCTAGAGACAAGATTGCATATAAGTTAATAAGGATTCTTAATAGCGATAAAAAGCAAGCACATATAAATAATACAGGCGAAAACCAACAAACTAACCATTACAAGCAACTGCGGTATAGTAACTGATTCCTAATCGAATGTCTTCCTTTATAGATGACTATTACTAGAGACAATTTTTTTTTATTAACAAACGTAATTTACAATCTACTTTTACAAAAAAAACTAAGCAAATTTGATAATATAAAAGCAGTGATAAGAGAAACCATCTATCGATGACACTCTTGAAAAGATCCATTCACAGCGGTTTAATTACAGCAGGTTTTGGGGTCATGTTTTTTCAGTCGTTAGTAGGTAAGGTTTGGTAGACAGTTTATAAATTAATCCATTGGTGGATCCGCCTAATTTTTGGCAGTAATTCGTTGGAAATCTTTTAATTTCCTAAGAAACGAATAGTATGTCAAGGTCTTCTTGTGCGAAGTGTTTTAGACTAAAATTTTCACATAGTTTTAATTCTAGTTAACTTGGCATGTCCCCAAAATTGTATACCAAATATCTAAATTGACTTTAACATTTCACTTAATTTCAGGTTTAATTGCTTGCGCCTAGATTATACGTGTTTGTTTCACATGAGTGGTCAAGATATAGGTCTTAGTCCTTTTACCCGTACCGAGGTATTATTAATTTTAACTGGTGGGCAAATGCTAACTTTCATAGCAAACTTGTGTTGATTGTGATTGGTTAACTTCTATCCACCATTTGTCGAACCATGTGCTAATTTTGTTGAGATGCTGTTGGAAATTAGCAGTTGCAATTACTGAGTTTTCGTGGATTAACAGTATTGTGGTATTATGGTCAAAAGTGACAGTCGCCGCATTATCAGTTTCTGGCAAGTCAGCTGTGTAGATAAGACAAAGAAGAAGATCCAAAGCACTACTCTAAGGGATACCGGATTTGATAAGATAATATGACAATAGTTTATTATCGTGTGTGGTGGAAAAATATCGGCCAGTTAGATAAGATTTAATAAGTAAATAGTAGTAGCTTAGTAACAGCGTTTTTAATTTAAAGACAAGTCCATATGCCACACTTTATCAAACGCTTAAAATACTTCCAAAAACACAGCAGTGCAGTATTTCTTTTTATTTAAAGTAGACGATATTTTATCCTGTGCGTTTAATGTGTAGTTTAGTGGCCCTCTAGGAACCAGAATCGGCAGTGGGGCAGGTGTGTAAACTTATCTGTATCTTCTCGTAGTCTTTTAAGAAAGAGTTTCTCAAACAATTTACTTCTGACTCCCTTCTGGGCTTAGACATCATCATATATGCATATTTCTATATAATTTGGTATTAAGAGAGGTTTAGCATACGATGATCAATTGTAGTCAGTAATACTACAACTTTTCTGGGCAGCATGGGTAAGATTTTACCAGTTATGATGTCAAGACCTGACGCCTTAAAGTGATTTATCTTTTTTTATCTCAAACATAACTTTAATTGACGAAAATGAGTTTATCGGAAGTATCATTTGGCACGGAGTATGTAGGAATGTTTGTATTTTTTCGTCTCTAAATTGTCATTACTTCTAAGGAAGTGAAGATTTCAAATAAATGTTCTGCAAAAATATGTCTTATCCAGGCTAGATCTAGCCCATTCTCCATTTGCTCCTAGTTGGTAGTTTGGACTTTTAAATTTCTTTGTAGCTTTCCAAATTGAGTGGTCATCTTGCTTAAGGTTTGTGATTTACTCAGCAAAAGTCATTTTGTACCTTCTCTAACAGGGTACCCACTTTTCGTGTTAAACAATTGTAGATAGTTTTATCGGAAGCGTTGTGTGTTCTTTGCCATTTTCCCTAACTATTCTTTCTTGAAAAATTAGGTCTATTAAAGAAACAAGAGTTGGGAGTTTCTCTTAGTTTGTTTTGTTGGAGTAGATTCCCATGGCGCCTTTCGGATCTTGTTTGCGAGGTAATGTTATATATTGCGTCTAAATCTTCAGGATCCTTTATTCGCATTTTAAGGTTTCTGTTATTCTCTAAATACTGTTGCAATAATTCTCACGCAGTTCGTTTCGACGCAAGTTTATGATTGAGTTCTTTTCTAATAGTGAAGATACTTAAGTTGACTGTGACTGACGCGTGATCTGAAGACAGATCATTATTTGCTTCCACCATTATGCAGTTACTAGCTATACAATGAGAGATGTAAAAATACAATAAATCAGGAAATTTGTTTCTGTCCGACGATCAATGGATAGGTTCACCAATGGAATGACAAATGTAATTGTTCTTCAAGATATAATTGAGCAGATTTGAAACCCCAGTGGGTATGCTTAACGTCCAATCGCCATGCGCAAAAAATTATTTCCCAGGGCTAAAAATAAATTATTAAATAGCTGAGGCAAGAGAAGACTGACAGAAAGGGTTAATTATAACATTTGTAGCCTGCATTAGTTCAGTTGATAGCTTTTTAGTTCATAGTGGGCATTGCCGTCTGAGTGCGTTGTACTGTAAATAATATAGTTTGGTATACAAAACATGGTTCTTTCAGTGAAGTGAATGTCATCCACTGGTATAATGTCAATTTTGTTGAGGTGTAAAAAGGCTATTAATTCTTATTTATGGTTTAATAAACCATTAGCGTTCCATGTCACAATTCAAAGTATATCAGCCATTATGAATTTAATTTATTTATGAGAGTTGTTAGCAAGTTGAATATTGTGTTGTTCTGGTTCATCAATTGAGCGAACGTGTTTTTATATTAAACTGTTCATCCAATTTTACTTATTTCATTTACTAGTTCATTGGGGGATCCATTAACAACCTGGCTATAGATTTGCGTATAGTTTGTCATTGACACATTATTGAGATGTATCGGAGCATCGAATAATGAAGATCCTATATAGGTATATAAATATCTATAACAATACTTAAAACAAAAAATAACAGTCCACGAAAACATATCTATTTAGATCACCTTCACATCGGTCCTCAGCGATAGATCCGTAATAATTCCATTCCCATTAAAACAGACATACAACACTTTTGGCTATTTTTAGATAAATTATTATCATGAAAGACCCAAACAAAGTAAAAAATGTTAATGATACATTAGCAAAATTGCATATTTTTTATATTGATTATGGGTTGGTTTTAGATTTGTCGGATATTTAATACAAATAATTTGTTTACAAAGCTAACTAACTCTTGCCTTTAGCTTTTATTAAAGTTATTCGAAGCGAAAATGATGTATGCCAACAAAACGCCGCTAACAACCCATTTTGATACTGTCTGTACAAGCAGCAGCCCGTCAACGCCGACTCGAAGACATATAAGCTGTCAAAACAACAAACTTTTCAAGGAGCCAGGCTAAGCGGCGACCAGCTATCGGGCTTACCGCGGAATATTTCCCTGCTTAATTCCCATTATCTTGCGAATACACTGCGTTGTTTTGCATATTCTCTCGTTCGTAAATCAGAAGCTGCCTCGTTATACGGCCGTGGTTAGCAAGGGCAGGATCCATGCAGGGTCAATTTAAAGACGCGAGATTGCAATCTGCGATCGCTTTAAAGGCACTGGCTGCATTCTTAGCCTGCAATAAATCGCCCAGCAGCCTGCTCTCCATTTTGGCTTTATTTGCAGACTGCCCGCCTCCGAAGATATACTTCCGGTTAAAGCCGACAATGAATAAGTGCCGCGGAAATTTATGGCCAAGTTAATACAGTTGATTAAGATATTGGAAAAGTTTCCTGGCACATATCATATATTGTTGTGTTTAGGGCAATACACCACTTCTTGAACTTGTTTAGCTACAGTTAATACTCACCAACATTTAAGATTTTGTGTGCAGATTTTTATAAAAGATATCTCACGTATTAACTAATATACACTACTTTTCAAAAACTATATAATTTAAAAACTACATTATATAGTCAACATGAAAAACAATAAAATATACTGAAAAAGAATATTTGGTTTGGTGTGATCAAATCAATGGTGTATAAACCTCTTTTTAATTGTTTGCATATGGAATTCGTAACACATTAACTTATCAGCAATATAGACCGTCGTACCATTAACAAAAATTGCACATAATTATTTTAACAGACACTTTATATATCATTAGATAGTTTATTACAACTATAGACAGTTAATTGATGTAAATCAACATTAAAATTGAGAAATAAATACTTAGCATAACTGTATGTGCAATTTATATTGTTATATTTAATACTTCAAAGCAGATTTTTAAAGCAGGTATCTTTTGGTACACCCTATATTCATACATTAAAAAATCTGACATAATATTACTATGATAATTTAAAACAAAAAAATAAGACTTGCTATTAGATTAATAAAGACATTATCTTCTCCCACACGAATTATACCTAATATATCAGTAAATACTGTTAAAAAATAAAACCTACCCTTATTTTACGCTGCATAGAAATATCCGTGACTTTAACATATGGGTGCAATTGTAAAATCTTAAAGTTGTACATTACATGGTGTTCCTTGTCAAGTTTGATTATTTACCATTGGAGTGGGGTGACAAAAAAAACGTATTGCTATAATAACATTACATAGGTAAGTGTGGAACTGAAAAAAGTGTAATCTTTAAGATCTTGTTCCTCACAACATCAGCCGTATGTTTGTGTATCGGGCTATAAAATTATTTAATAAGATTGAAGGTCAAGAATCGTACAAGATCTGGAAAGTCATGTTAAGTTCGGACTGTTTGAATTAAACAAAATTTTGTTCGTAAACAGAAAATTCTGTCTTGGGAGTTGCAAATTTCCAAAACTTTCATGTCTCGTGCTATTAAGCAAGACTTAGAACTAGCTGCTTACAAAAGACATGCGAGGTATTTGATGGCAGATGCATTAAAGAAAAATAGAAAAGAAAAATCAAAGAGGATGTTAACTGACTACACGCATCATGGCCACAGAAAATCATTGTTTACGGATGAAAATTTTTACAGTACAATATTCACTTTTGTAAAAAAAAGTCCAAACTTTGGCCGCTTCAACAAAATGTTTTGGAAGGGTAGGATCTTTTAGCAAGACTTCGCACTTGCCCACAAAGGTCGGTCAACTTAAATTTGGCTGAGTAACAATGTGTCTCATTTTCTAACAGTAGAGGATGGGCCTTCTGGTAGCCCAAATCTCAATCCATTAGATTACAAACAGAACAGTTTTAGAGATTGCAGTTTGCTCAAAAAACGCCCTAATATTAATTTTTTGCAGTAAGCTGCAGTCAATACTTTTTCATTGGATGCAGTGCGTGCTACCATAGACGAGTGCCCCGGGCGTCTTAAAGCTTGTGTAAAATTGTATTTATACTTACCAATAACCATTTAATAAATTCTAAAAGTATTATGCAAAAACAGTTAATCGTTTCATTTTGTCGTGTTAATCAGTGTGTAACAATATTTATGAGCATACTATGTACAGTAACTTTCAACTCAGCAGAACACCACTTGCATCAGCTGCTCAAAGTTCATTAAATTGTAAATATCTGATATTTACCCTTACCCATCAAAAACAGGGTTAATTCTCCACGCACTACAAAGCTAAAGTAACGCTATCTATACTTGGTAACAACAGAAATGTACTACTTTTATTTGAATAGCCCTCATATCTTTTGTAATTAACATTTCAATGCACATAGAAGCAACTGCGCCTTCAGAATTAAAATTAATAATTTTATATTTTATATTATAAAGTAAGAAAAGGGCAATAGAACGTTCAGAAATTATCACAAATATTCGGAAAACTCCAAGAAACCAACTGAATAAAATATTTGCTCTGTAACAACCCCCGTGAGATGAAAGTGCACGGAAATTTTAGCTGCCGGAGGCGTCGAGATTGCTAAATAAGTAAGACGACATTTTTAATTAGTTGCAATAACAGGCCTGTCCACAATTTCCCTTGCGCTCTTTAATTAAATATTCAGCCGTTCGCTGTAATCTCTGGACTGAAATATTCATCAATTTATTAATTTCACAAATAATGCTCCATTTATGCATGTTGCTAATTAATAATTTGCAATAACCATAACTCTTACGACTAAATAACAAATTTTTATTACTGCTATTTCACCTACGTATTGTACGCGGACGAATCAAATACAAACTGAATTTATTTTTTATGTGCCTTGAAGTGAACAAAGAAGAGCGTGCTAAGTACCTCGCAGGTAGAGATATTCAAAGAGGATTTTTCCAAGTACTCTGTACCACCACTTCTTTAATGAGCATTATGATGCGAGAGCAAGAAGTACCCTCATCTTATTATCAAGTTTCTGATAACAAAAGTCGTACAACCGTCTGATATTTTAAGAAGACTTGAGGTAGTCTAGAAACAACATACTTGAGAAGTAAAAAGTAAAGGTTATCGACGTCTCCCAAGCACTACAGTAACCGAGTAGAATATTCTCATTGTTCGCTACCTTTAAGCGTATGAACGCTACCCAACGGTTGCTAAAGTTGCTTTTGAGGTTGAAATAAGCTACAGCAATGCTATTTATTATCATTTTGTCGTTATATTAAATATTATTCTATTAATACCATTGTTATATTTTATGTTTTTAAAGCTATTAACTTGTTCTTGGTATGTGATAGCGACTTTCTGCATCTCGTCAATAACAACAATAACTTTCAGGTCTGACTCTTAAGGTACTAAGCGGCGGTAAATACTTTGGACTGAAACCTTTATATATTTTTTAAGTTTTTTGGTTTAGTACTTCCCCATAGCTAAAACTCTTAAGTCTGTATACGTAACTTTGTATAACATAAGCTTTTTATTTAAAGAGTTTGGATTTTTGGCAAATTTGAAGTCCACCTGGTTGCAAGGTTTCCGCTTAGAAATTTATTCCGGCTTGAGTTTTCTAAGCGCTCGGACACTTGCTCTTGCACTCAGCGATATTCAAGTGTCCGTCCAATAATTTGAATACGTGCTTGCCTGAGGTCAATTCACACAAACTATCCTGCTTTTGCTAATAACTGAATTCATGTAATTGTACTGTTCTATTAATCGACAATCGTTTGCATTTTACGTTAGTTTACAAGTGCCACAAAGCTCCGGTATCAAGTAATGAGTAGAGACTGGATTTTAGGTAAAATAAAACAACCAGAAAAGGTAAAATAAAAAGTTAGTTAGGTAAAATTGAAAACATGGAAAAGGAAAAAAGGGTACACTAAGTTAGAAAAGTTTAAATAAATTTTGCACATATATTTACAATTTTGATATATACAATTTACACTATACGAGGTGCATTCAAGTTATAACACCTCCGAATGTTTTTCTCAAGACTGGGAACAGATAGAAACATGCGGTTTATTTCAAAATACGTGCGCACTCTTTGTCAATGCGTGACAGAGTTGGCAGAACTGCACGCCACACAGGACTCTAGCGGCAGCGGCGAGAGTGAGGACTGTTTTTGATATTTAAAATGGCAACGTTTTCATTACAAAAACAGCGTGTAATCATAAATTTTCGCCATTTGCGTGTGACAGCAATTGAAATTCATCGCCAGTTGACTGAAACATGTGGTGATGGTGTTATGGATGTGTCTAATGTGCGCTTGTGGGTGCGACAGTTCAAAACTTGTTTCGGAAGATTGCCGAATAAGTGTGGAAACATCGCCTCCAAAGTTGGCATTTCCGTGGGATCTGTGTACACAATCTTGCATGAAGACCTGAAAATGAGAAAAGTGTCCTCCAGGTAGGTGCCACGAATGCTGACAACTTTGAAGTGATTTCTCATGCTCCCTACTCACGTGACCTGGCTCCTAGCGACTTTTGGCTGTTTTCAACAATGAAAGACACTGTCTGTGGTCGCAAATTCGCTAATCGTGCCGCTATTGCATCAACGATTTTCCAGTGTTCAAAGAAGACTCCTAAAGAAGCGTTCGCAGCGGCCATGGAATCATGGTGTCGACGTTATGAAAATGTGTACGGCTGCGGGGAGATTATGTTTAGAAGTGACACAAGTTGATTAGTGTGTGAGAAAAAAATCGGAGGTGTTATAACTTAAATATATAAATAATTTAGTCTTTATAAGTATTGACAGATTCCCAAACGCAAATTAACAATTTTTCTAAGATTTCTGGAGTTAAATTTGTTCTCTTGTCCGTTAAAAAACCATAAACATTTTAATATATCCAAGAATTAGATATATAGATTATACAAAATATAAATAACAGCAAAAGGAAATCGCATGTAATGAGTTGAGTTTCAAAAAATAGACAGCCAATTTTTCTTGGTTGGGTTAGGGAGGCCCCATCTTGTTAAAACCAAATCCTATAGAGGGCAATTCTATGTCTTCCCAATTCAGGCATCAACAATTCGTACAACATCGTAAGACAACGCTATTAGTTGACCGTCACAGTGCTCCCGTTTTTTCGGAAAAAGAGTCCAATTGTGACAAATCTGGTTATCACTACATATGGGCCTTTGATAAACTTTTCATGGATTATTTTCCAACCAGTACTGGAAATTTTGTTTGTTTACAGCACCAAATAACTCAAAATGAGCCTCGTTATTGGTTATTATAATACAGCAATTTTCTAAGGCTTTCAGCACCGTTTCTGCAAACGTAAACCGCCGTACATAATCATTTTTCTTCAGTTCTTAAACAACCATGATTTTGTAAGGATGAAAGTGGCAGTTAAGTGCAAAATTCAGCAAACTGACCTGTCTAATATGTCCAAATTGCAGGCATGTCATTTCGCTGAATGGCGAGGACTAGCCTCTACAGCCTGTTGAACTCTTTTGATGTTTTCTAAGGTTTTAACTGTCCGATCACCTCTCAAAACTGTTCCAGGTTTCTTAGTTTCTCTCGCTCTAAAGTTGCTAAACCATTTCGGTATAGTTAGGCGATGTGGGACGGCAACGTGTCGACCAACATTGAAGTGAGTTTTAGGTATTCGCTGTATATTGCACCACCGAATGACCGGTTGCAACAAAAGTGTCGTAAACAAAGACGCGTTGTTCAAAAGTCCATAGTTCTATAGCTACTAAAATGACAACTAACAACTAACACACATCAACCACTGGCATGCGATAGTTCTCCTACCACCAATGTTATACCCATCTTAAAAACGTAGCACTTTCTTGCCGGACCATGTGCTACATCTTAACGTCCTTGTGTGTCGCGCGAAGCATATGGGAGCTTTAACCTCGCAGTTTAAGTCTCTTAATTATTATTATTAATTACTATATCTAAGCACTTACTCCCACAGGATATGTTAAGGGCTTTCTGATACCCTGCAAACTAAGTGAGATGGCTATCAAGTACAGTTATACATACCTTAAAGGGGATGTGGTAGAATACTCGACACAAATAACATTCAATTAGACCACCCAATGTGTCGTGTATATTCGTAAAAAATAAAATTGCAATTTAGTCAAATGGTGTATCAAGTAGAAGATTAGTCTATTTGAAATATACATAGAATGTTGTCGGAAACGTTTGTTTAGCGAAATGTTATAGAAAATGTCTCAAATATTTTTGGGCTTCTCATTAAAATTGTACCAAAATCGTGTATGCTCTATCTCCCTAAATTGAATGTAAATGTTGCTTAATTTAGTTTCTTATATTCAAATACAGAATCATAACTAGAATTTTAAATAGAGCAGAGTCCTCCAGTTTTCTTGAGCAATATACATAAACATACCAAGATTTTTCCATAGCAGCGCCAAAATTTTAAATGGAGCCTTATTACTTGCACATGCTGCCAATTTTTTTTTTATAAAACAGTAAATTAAATTGTCCATAAAAATGTACGTTCTTAATTTTAAGGAAACTTTAATCTCCTCCTTTATGCCTTACTCAGTTATTTTAATGATTGCATATCTAAAATGTGGTCGTAATCGTACATCGTAATAACATTTCTGATGCAACTGGCATCAAAATCTGAACTAAATTGGCCGGCTGGCTAATTAAACACTTACTGCGCGAAAATTAAGCTCTATAGATCGAGAAACGTCCAAGTTTTAAAGTAACTGACAAATGCAGCGCCCGCCAGTTCATCGGCGTACCATTTTAATTAAATCCCGCGGAGCAGCTCGCGATGGAGGCGTTTATCGAGCTTCTGGGAAAGGCAATTTTCATATTTCCGCCCGATCCGTGGCTTTTCGACTCTTATCGGCCTCGTTCCGCCCGATCTCCGGGCGAAGAATAAGCTACACGGAAACAAAACCGGGCCTAGTCGAATAACTTGGCAAAACCTTGTTTCGCAAAGACACGGCTCTTCGGGCCCAGAGCTCCCGCAGAGCTGATGGGATGTCGAACGATTGAAAGGCGGAAGTAATCGGCAGATGCCGCATGCACGGCAGAAATTGACTTTAGGAGATGATAAGGACGGATCGGCGTGGCAGCAGGAACGGGATCTGGAAGCGCATAATCTGACAGAGAATAAGAATAAGCAGGGCTTAGGCTCAGTTTAAACTATTCATCTAGAATTCTAAATATGTCAGGTGTATGCATGCAGATTTATTTCTTTCCTACGTACGCAAAGAAACAATTTAGACATTATTTACCTAAGCTACTCGAGTCCTGTAACAAATCGTATGCTTAAGTGCAGTTCCAAATGTTCATTGTTAATCTATAAGACTATTCCCCGACCTATACTAACTTATGCATATCTAATATGGAGGAGTAATGCACCTAAAATTCTACTCAAGAAATTTAAAACCCTGCAGATCAAAAATAAAACTATTTAAACTCCCTTATTTAAGTAACTTACAAAATATACTGTCATTAAAGGAAGGACGGAAAATTCAGCTTCTCATCTAGATAATTTTATAAATAGGTGCTGGGTTGTGACATTTAAAAGAGACAGTATAGTGATTTCTAACAAGTAACATTTTAAGTGACTAAAAATTCTAATCACCAAGAAAGCTTTGATAAATGTCAATTATATCACTCTAGTAGACCGGTCTACCAGAAATATAACAAAGCGTATGAAAATATCAAAAAACGTATCCATGACATTAATAAAATGTGCACATAAACGTAATCTTACAATATATAAACCTGTATTTGCAATAGTTTGTAGTGTCTCTGATAATTTTGTAAACTGCTTGGCCATCTTGGATTAAATAATTTTCCCTGTAGCAATGTGACTTTACGGTTATCTTGCCCATTCTAATTGTTGAATTTATTACCATCAAATCTTCACATGTTCTCTGAAACTATATCCGAAAGAACAGCATTTCTATGGTGATAAGCTATATGACACCGAGTGTCAGTGGTCTAAAGACCATCTCACATTGTCTTTACCCATTGTTAGCACTGGAATACTGTTTAAATCAAAGTTAAACTGCGTAAAGGGGTGCTAGAATTCTATTCGTCTTATCAATTTATTTATAGGACGTCCACTTCGTTGTCGAATTTGGGAATCTCGAATCTAATCCTTATGATGGTTGATTATATTTAATCCTCTCCGTGTTTCCCAATAAAGAAATCTTTAAGCCCTTGCGGCGGACATTCCTGTCTAGCTCATAGTTGTGGAGGCCACGGATGGCGGTATTGTCGTGGTCTTAAAAGCTGAACAGCTATTAAAAGCTTTAATAATTCATCGATTGACTTACTGTCTCTTTTTTAATACAACTTCCACTAAAAATTCATACATCCACTTGGTCTAGTAGCCGATCTTCAATTTTGAAATCAAATTTATCTAGAGAACACAAAACTATTATTTATAATATTGAAAATTTTCCGCCCCCTCTACAGATGCATTATACAATATTAAATATTAATCATAATATCAAATTTAGTGTTCTCAATAAGCATTAGATCTCTTTAAAATACAGCATTGTAAGCAACATAATTAAATTGTTCCGATTAAAATGTTGAGTTAAGGGATTTAAATAAAAACTTACAGCATTTTACTTCCTGCTTAATTTTTGTTTTTTCAATAAAATTTAATTCAACAAGTGAAAACAACTTACCTTTTTCAAATTATTAAATTTTACATTTGAACCCCCACGTGTATTTCTTTTTTCACCCCTTCCTTATATTTTGTCAAGTGTCAGATTTGGATTAGGTTTTTTTATTCATCCACCCGTTTCTCCCAGGGCTTTCTATTTTATACCATTTTATTCATCTCTTCTATTGTTTTGCCCCTTTCGTTACCCACATCTACCATTTGTTGTAACCATGTTTTCTTCGGTCCTCCTCTTCCCCCTTTCTTGTGATTTTTTGCTCCCCAAACTCCCCTGGTCAACCTGTTTGGCTTCATCCTAGTCATGTGGCCGAAAAAGTTTAGTTATCTTCTTTGTATTTTGCTCATTGTTGGTTCTTGTTGAATTTGTTAGTAATTCTATCCCATTATAATTTTCTAGCAATTTTCCTTAGATGTTTCATTTCTATTGCGTCGATCTTTCCTAAGAGTTTCTTTTGTAAAGTCAAGTTTTCGCGTGCTTATGGCATTATAAATTCTTAGTTCTGTTTCTCGTTTCAGTTCCCTAGTGTTGCATTTAGTGCATAGTAGAGTTTAGTTGATTTTTTGTTTTGATGTTCCCTTCATTCATTATAACACTTCTAAGGTATTCGTAGGTTGTTACTTCATCAAGTGTTGTGTCTTTACATTTTATTTTTTTTATTTAGCTCCTTTTTATTTATCACTAGCATTTTACTATTCTGCAAATTAATTTCCATTTTTATCAATTTGATTTTTTTCGTCCATATGTCTATTTGTTTCTGCATATTCTTTTTTGAGTGCACATTGTGTCTGCCTACATTAGTGTGTCCGTTCTTATTGGCTCTAGTCTTTAATATACTATTGCTACCCCTTCAAGTTTCCAAGTTTAAAATTATTCACATCCAGAATTCCCAAATTTTCAATTAATTTTATGCACAGTAGAAAAATGTATTCTTTCTCAAGTACCAAGCTTGGCTATCTGACATAATCGATAAACGATTTCTTTTTTATAAATATTTAATTTGGTATTTTTATTCCCCTGTCCTTTCTCTTATAATATTCTTATAGAAATGTGTGATTTTTTGAAATGTTCAGTAACTGTCATAAAATTAATTCAAGTTAATCCACTAGCTTTTAAACAAGAATTGACAAAATATAGGGTTCTGTGCTTTCGCGGGTCATCATCAATCTTCAAACTGGATTCATAAAAGTTAAAACATCTGAAAATAATTTTATTATCACATATATGTGTATATCATTTTTTTAATGTGTTGTCTGTTTGCTAACAGCCCAAATTTACGCTTTATTTTAGTTTATAAGAGATTGTTTAAATATAAGTTTTTTAAATTTTCTAAGGTTTCTAAATTGGAAATAAATATTAAGTTTCTTTAGGTGTAATGGGAATAAAGTTCTAAATCATATATTTATGTTACCTTTGTTAGTAAAAACTACTATAATTGATTTGTTATTTTAATAAATATTAAGAAACCCGTAAAAGCACAATTTACCATTTTTATAAACAAATCAAATATAAAAAATTTTTCTTGTTATGTGCATTTGAAATATAGTTACTTAGATATATTGATAACATAAAAATATATCAACTAAATATTTAGTAAATTCTGTTTTGTACATAAATCGTAATCTCTATGACTTTTAAAAGCAACGAGCTCATTCTTTCATACCAGCAAGTAAATAAACACATAAGCAAACACGGAATTGTATTTCATTTTTCTGGTAGACTCTACAATTATTTCAGTAAGCCTCAAGCGACATTCAGTAAAAAAATCCCTAAAAATAAAATATTTTCTTAAAAATTTAACGAAACACCTTAGCAAGTATTTTAAAAATAAAACATTGATTTAATGAAAAGTCCAGTAAAATTACGGAATCCAACGGGAGCAAAAATAAAGACATTTTTGTGATAGTTTACTATTTTATCAATTATGATATTAATAAATTTTTATAGTATCCAGAAATAGGAAATGAATCTGTATTTGAAAAATTGTAATACAATTAGTTAAGTTTTTTTTTAAACAGCAGAAGACTATCTAAGTATAGAGCAAAGTACTAAGAGGTATTTAGGGCGTTTAAAAATAATGGTACTGACTTTTTCATGCAGTTCTGCGAGTACAGTTGTGGACAAAGTATGGACAGAGACAACCATGGAAAGTGATAAACGGCGTAGTTTCTTTTGAGAAAGGAAGGAAATAAGGGTTTCGGACATCCATACGAGATTAGTAGCCGTGTGTGGGAACACAGCACCAAATCCTAGAACTGGTAGATATCAGTGTTAAAAGACAACAAAAACTATGCCCAAAAAGCAAAACCAGTGAGTGTTCAGCAAATTCGCGCAAGATACATTACCCAGGGTGTATCTGACAGGTGAATCATATTTAACGTAATGGCAGGTGCAACAGATTTGTTTCGCGAAACTTAAAAAATGACAAAAGTTTGTGCAAAATTGGTCCTCCATACTCCCATCTCGTAACAGAAACAGAAGTGTGTGAAGATATTCAACTTTTTAATCAAAAGTAACTACCTAGCGGTCAACAATTCCTACAGATTTGGCAAAAGATGTTTAGTGTAATTTGTTTTCAAGTTCTATTGCTAATATTTTATTTTTAATCCTTTTCATATAAAAATTACATTTTTTGCAACCAAAGAACATCATTAACAAACTCACAAATTCTCAAATGTCCCCAACAATTATCTGCTCTTATTAAAGTTCCGGTGGAAATTTTCCGGGCGGGCGATCATGAAATCGTGGAAACTTTTGCATTAACAACATTTTGAAGTGTAAGTTTCTCTGGAGAGTGCCCATCCTTCCGCTTAATTTGAAGTTGGGCTCCCGGCATAAATTAATCACGCCTCTCCTCGACGGGCCGTTGCTGCATGATCCCTTACATCATCGAGCGACCAAAGGGATCAATCTTCCTTCAGCCCCATTGTTCTCGGAAAATAGAGAACGAATCCGTCACCTGTCATGCCGACGACTTTCTCCGGGCCGGAGATCAGCGGGGATCAGACAGGCATTTATAAAGACTAACTTGGGCACATAAACACCGGGATGCGGAGGAGTTCTCGTATACGGGAGTCCCTCTCATAAATACTAGTTACAACGGAGTTTCCAGCTGCGCTGGCAAAGAAAATATCTGCCCGTGTTTTGCTACCGGCGATGTTAGGCAAGAAAAACAGAAATTTGCATCCAAATACAAGCAACGGCGGAAAAGTTTGACCAAAACAGACTGCTCTTTTCAAACTTCCTCTACTATATGTAGTCACACACATATGTACGATAAATAATAAACTTCCCGGTTATTTTTATTAGATATATGATATATATATATAGAGGCAGCGGATTGGCTTTTTTGAGATTTCAATTATAAATTAGAGCTCTAACGCAATTATTTGATAAAATCTAAGAAATGGTAATTTAAGATCTACAAAATTAAGATTTATTACACAAACTCGGTGGATATTTAGCCGATCAAGTATAGAGGAAATAACGATCAAGAAAAAGAAAAAAGGAAAAATAAATAGAACAAGAATATAAAAAAAATCTGTTAGTGTTCAATAAGACAGTCTTTGTAATAGCGGAGTTAGTAATATTGAGTCCCACAATTTGGAATTTTATATCACAGAAGAATATAAACAATATATCTACTTTTAGTATAAAAAAACATTTAGAAAACTAATACAAATTAGGAAATGAATACGCATACAGATAATTTAAAGGAATTAAAACTTGATAATTATATTTAGTTTTAGCGGTCTCAATGTAACCTGGCAGCTCATGAGAATGAAACGTAGTGCACATGCGCAAAAAAATACGCTTTCACTGGTCGGATCAGTTGAGAGTTAAATGCTGATATATAATGTATGATCGTCCTTTTTGCAATAACAGACAGTAGAGCAGCAAATCTGCAACAGATTTTGAAAGCTGGAACTTTTGTCTGCAGAAACTATATAGATAATTCGGAAGGCTTTCTGAAATGATACAATGAGCAAATTACGGATAAAGGGATGGTGCAAACAGTTAAAACATAGTCTAAAGTGTGTTGAAAGTGATTTACGTTCTGGAAGATTAGCAATCAAACAAGAATTGGCAACCATCAGTCTGAGAACTAAATGAGCTGTGTCTATTAGAACCAATTTTCCCAAAACTTAAATTGCCCTTGATAAGAAAGAGACTCCAGACTAGTGACCAAATTCAGTACAACGAGACTGTTGCTTGTTATTCCAATATAGGACTTTGCAAAACATTTTTAATAGTGGAAACGGCTGGAAGAAGTACGCAAAGATATTTGCTTTTTGCATCTTGTACCTATTTTACTTTTTATTAGAAATATAGTTTTTTTATGGCTCGATACTTTCAAAACAGACCACGTAACCAAAAAATTAATGATAATCCCAAAAGACCTATGCATTGGACATCAAATTGCAATTATACATATTGAAGCAAGTTGAATTTGTTCAAAATTAGAATAATATCACTGAGAATTTCAAAATATGAATTCTAATATTTTAAAAAATTTTGAAAAATTAAGTAATACTAAGTTACTTCTTAAAAGAATGTAATGTCATTCGGAAAACCCGTTCAGCAATGGTCACGAACGGGGAACAACTAAATTGTTGATAACAAAAAGATCTGGAAGTACACCGTGTCCAAAAAGATGTTCCAAACACAAAAATATTTATTCAAAAACAAACCTTTAAAGCGATTAATATGAAATAAAATACAATTATTTATTTGAACTCAGGACTTCCTTTGTTCTTTATAACACTCGTTAGGTGTTTCAGAAATTATTTCTTTGTGTACTTCGAGATTTTCTGGATTTTCTCAACTTGGGTGGTATATAATTTCCTTAGTTAAACCCCATAACGTGTAGTCATTTGAGTTTAGATCAGCAAAACAAGGTAGCCAATCAGTGCCACCTACTGTTTTAGCCTTTGCGTTCAGAGTGATGATATTGGAATGAAAGACTCTTATTATCACTTCCATGTTTTCTTAGGTGCGGCAAACTCTGACGCCATCTTGCGTAAATTAGAAATCTTTTTTCATAGAGAATTCACTAGTGTGTTGGAAAAACATCCAAAATTTGGCCTTGTAGACTTGACTAGTGATTATTTCATTAAGAAAATATGGTCCAACGATGCCATAGAAACCAATAGTACACCAAACAGTGATCCTCTTTGGATATAGAGTTCGCACCGCTACGACTTCCGGTTTTTCTGTGCCTCATATCCAGCAGTTGTGAATATTGAGAAAACCTTATGACACGAAGTGCAAAATTAAAACATTTTAAGCGAGACTCAAACTCGTCCGCGCGCTGGGTTCCCGGACAGAGGGAAATTACTTGTGACTAGTCCACCAGAACGGCGGCTCAAGGGGTCATACCTACATAGTTAAAAATGTTTTAACAACTGCTCGAATTGTAGAGAGTAAAATCATTATATTAAAGGCATGTGATGCTCTGGTTATCAAAAAAGAATGTGCAGGTCACACGGAAAAGGATAGGAGCGTTCTTTGCACACAAAAAATATGAAAGATCTTAAAGAGACAGGAAAGTTGATAAGTAAACCTGCTGACAAATTGCAGGTATATGATGATCATTAGAAGAAATACGAATTCGTAAATGAGGGAAGCAATCTGGACGACATTATTTCACATAATTTTAAGGATAATAAAAGACCACGATATAAAAAACAATTATTTTAGAGAAGATTTGAAGTGCTACCAATATAAAAGACTAAAAATATAAAGTTGTTCTTTGACCTTATAGGAAAGCAAACACGATTTATTGTCAAAGTGCGTTGGATTAGATTTCTTAGAATTCGAAGACCTAAACGCTCTTGTCTGGAAGATTGTAGCAGCAATGCTCATTAAAGTCCACATTAATCTGTTGATTATATAACAAACATTGAACGTCTCTCTTGGCAACGCAGCCTTACCATGGATCAGAAAGCCAACAACCAAGGAATTTGCACGATTGAACTTTAGGACGCAGGAAACAACAAAAGAGAAATGAACGTCATGTATACAATGTCGATTGCTAAGTTACAAAGTTACAACATTTTTATTTTATCTGACTTTAACGCGTTTTTCTCAAAAAGCCATTTTTAAAGATCATAAAGATGATAACTGTCTTGCCATTGGTCAGGTTAACTTTGACTTTTGTATAATATTCCCAATACAATTTTCTGTTATAAGGGTTTTATTCAGAAGAAAAATTATAATTTTTTGAAAAAGTTGCCAGAAATTCCTTTGACAAAGCAAGAATCGTAATTCCATAAAATAATTAAAATTCAAAAAACTTTGGTTCGGATCAATTCTACAAGTTGAAAAACGCCTACCGCTGTATTTTTTGTATTTTTCATCGTTAGTGCATGCCTTCTTTCCTACAGACAATCCCTCATAACTATTAGACCATCTTTTAGGGCGGAAATTTTATATGCCCACTTAATTAATAAAATGTCTTTTGGTTCAATCTGTACAGTTTTGATTAAGCTCTCCTGAAACAATTTTGCGAAATTTTCCATTAGACTGCAAAAATTTCAAAGTGCACAAGTGTAATTAGATTTGAAATCTTTGTTAAATTTTGTTTTCTCGTTGGTAATTAATTGGATTTCGCCACCCCTTTTTACGAGTTAGCATCGAGCAGCCACAGGTACAACCCCGAGAGCAAACACTAATCCGTGCTTTAACTCGGGCCGAAGTTTTATTGAAAGGATTACCTTCCGCCGTCCCGCTGTCTTCGGCCGCCACGCAGGCAGCCGGCGCCCAATTAGAAATCGCTGCGCGAGTTCGGAGAGTATTTATAAAAAAATCGATGGGCCTAAAAATAATTTTCTGCAACGTCCGCAAATCAAGACCGCGCTTCTGGGCTTAAAGGGGATGAATTCTGGCGGCCGCCTTGCGGGAGCGGGCACTGATTGAACAGACAATGCTGCCTGCAATGGTGTAATATTGAAATGTCTGCGCCGACAATGGGCGGCAGGAGATACGGCGAAAATTGAATTTATATTGCTGAATGGGATGTTGAGCTCTGCGCCGGCATCGGCAAGACTATTTTCCAGGAGTTTTATTTCTGACTTATTATTTCGCAGACACTTTAATCGACGCTATCAAAAATCGATTGATGTTTGTTCTCGCCACAAGCACAATTTTTACACTGATTAGTAATGCAAGTGCATTGAAACATCAGTACTGTTAATAAAAATAAAAAATCAATAGAAGAACTGTAAAATGCAATAATATTTTATGTTATTAGTACTTAATTTGTTTTTAATAGCTAATGAAATATGAAATACCAGTAACTAGTAAAGTTTAAAAAAATAGTTACCAATAAATCAGCATTAACATTACAAATAGAGAAAAGAACAGTATGAAAGTAACTGAGTACATTCTATAATATAAAATACAACCAAGATTATTAATAAAGTTATAGAGGTACTTTGATAATCTCAGATGTTAGAGAACAATCTTATACTTCATAACATAAATTTTTGTTACAGAAATGAAACAGCGATTAGAATTAAAATGAATGAAACAAATGGAAAAAAATCCGAAAAAAATTGTACACCTCTCAAATTTATTTACATCTCATAAACTACAATTACTACGGGCTTATAAACTTGGAGCTCAAGCAGTAGTGGGGTGACTAATTCTTTCATTTTATTATTTACAATTATTTTTACACGTTGAATAAAGAGAACAAATTAAACTTTAGCACAAAGGTTAGTAAAGAGATTATGGGCATAACTGCGACACCCTATAGCATTATCTTTCAGGTAACTTGCTAGAAAATAGAAACAAAAAATAAGAGGCCCAATTCAGGGAACCAAAGTAATACGGACAACGAGTTAACTACTGCACAACTGCAAGAGACTATCAATCCATACTACAAGAACGTCAAGTCACAAACAAAATCGTCAATAAGAATGTTAATTGGTAGATTATAGAATGTGTAATCTCAAAGAAAAACGTAAGTCATTCAATAAGAAGGAATAAACAGTTAAATAACAAAAATATTCGATTGGCTAAAAAAAATTCTGTCAAGAACTTGAAAATAACTTTAAATCAGAACAATCCTACAATATTCTGGTTAAATATTCTGTAGGACCCTTAGAGTTACTATTCCAAGCGCACCTTCTAGGCTGGTGCCAGGTTTTCTTACATACGAATATCAGCTTAATTTTATGCACCATTTCTAAAGAAAATTCAAAAAAGATTGACAAATTCTGAATAAAATGATGAATTGCAACAGTATTGAATAGACTATTAAAAACCATACAAAATACTTGCTTTTGGTAGAATTATATCTGTGCTCTTAGAATAACAAGAAAAGCTCGTTATACCAAAGTTTTACAAAAAGTTTAGTAACGAGACATGTTGTCTTCACTCGTAAGCAACCGAGAATACTTCATATTTCTAAACCCAAAAAAGATTATTCTTAGATAAAAGCATAATGGAAAAATTAATTAACAACCCTATTATGGAAAGCCCGCAGCTTCAAAACTTCATCTATGGGAATATGCTTGTTAATCAAGAAAATCGTGTGGCCCTACTCTTCACCAGCTAGCAGAGAGAACTAAAAACTACCTAATCTGTCAAGAAATAGTACTGATCATTTTTTTTGACAATTGGTTAAAACATGTGTTTGCTCTAATTCTATCTTGCGATCAAGATTTTCCAAAGCATGTTTAGCAACTGTTAATTTTTCGGGCTGATTAAGGCGTAGATGACGTTTGGGCCACTTTATCCTAGTAGTAATCGTTCGACCCGTAGTCCCAATGTAGACTTGCTCACATGAGCAAAGTGTACAGTATACCCCTGTTGTATCGTGTAGGTTTCTTGTATCTTTGGCTGGTCTAAGCAAATCCCGTATCTGGGTGGTATTATTATAGGTGGTTTCCACCTTGTGTTTATTGAGAATTTTTTCTATCCAAAACCCTGTTGATATAGGGTAAAAAAAAACTTTATCTACCATAGCCGATTTCAGTTGTGTTTTTCGTGCGCATTTGTTAGGTTTAGTTGCTATATTTATCTCCGTCTTCGAGTAGCTATAATACTATAGGTGTAAAATAATGAAATAAAACCTACAGTTGGGTTATCGAGAAAAACAATTAAAAAGAGAACAGAAAGAATCAAAATGATATTTGGTAGTAATGGGACAAATTATATACAAAAGTGCAGCGAATATTAAATACATGCAAAATGAATCTAAAAATGTTAACATCAAAGAATCTTTTAGCACAAAATGTTTTCTTGAGAGATAATTATGTATCTTAAGTAAAATACTTAACAAACTTCTCTCTGAGATTAAAAAAAAAGTAAAAAAGGAAGAACGTCCAACCATGATAGAGTTATAATAAGCAAACCTTAAATTGAATAAAGCAAGGGAGAAGAAAATTAAATGGCTATGGGGAATTGTACAAAATCTTATAAAATATGAGACCTCTAAAAAGTAACATAACAAATTTAAATTATAAAAGAGTGAAATTTTTAAATGCGAAGTCAGATAAAACAAAAGAATAGCGGAAAACCCCAGTTAGAAAAAAAATGGACACAATGTTTTCCATGTACAAGCTCAGACCATTCTCGACAAATTTAATTTACATAACCAAAAATACGGTTACGAATCAAGTGAGTAATGGAAGACATATATATATAGACACAAAGTGTCCTACAAAATAATTCCAAGTCTTTAACTTAAAAACCTCAAATAATCAATACAATTGCACATAATGGTCTCAAAATGCGCATGTTATTATAGAACACTATTTGAAATTACCAATAAGTTATAGCGTGGTGTAGGTTATCAGTTTTGAGCATCCTATGGTCATTATTTTTTAAACAAACTATCATTGGTAATGCTTCCCTGAACACGCTACAGGAATATGCCGGTTTACGCGTCGAAAGGTAGTTTGGGGACAAAGAGATTTACTTTCAGCAAGATTAATCACCTCCCCCTGAGGACCTATGTTTTTTCTTGGAACGCTTTGTGCTACCTAAACACTAGCACCATTGACAAAACATTGTGGCTCATGACAAGACGCTCAAAGAACTGTCAATTTTGCAGGCGATTCGCACTCTGTAAAGGCTCAAAGGCTAATGAGCTGAGTCAGACTATTTATCTGATATCCACCACCATTCGTCAGACCCGAAGACTCCGACCTTTCTACTTGGACTAAAAAATCAATCTCATTACTTTCAAGCCTAACTTTTACTGAAGTTTAAAAAACAACTAATAAAGAATAATTTTATTGGATAATAACGGAAAATAAATTAGAGAAATTAAAACAAAAAGAGTACAAAATAAAGTGTAATTTATAATAAGAATATTTTACATTGCTTTTCAAAACATATAATTAATTATAATGTATAAGATAGACGGTCGACTGTAGAGGATAGAGCACTTACAAACAAAAGTAACTCAAAAGCTAAGAATAACTGGTAAATATTATAAAAAAGCAAAGCTGAAGAAATTTTCTAAGAACAAATAGTAAAACTAAATGTAAAGAATTCTGGAATATAAAATTTTAAGACTAGGAAGAGTTTAACTATTAAAATATTATAATTAAAATGTTATAAATATTTAGAAAAATAAAAGCAAGAAGCTATAATAAAAGTAAATAAAGAGTACCTGTCATTAACAGAATAAACCGAACAACTTAATAAAAGTATAAATGAAACAATAATTTAATTTGTTAGGAAAAGCTAAGAAAGATGCTAAATTAAAAGACTGGAAAAGAAATCAACCGTAAATGTAAAGTAATAGTAAATATAAAGATGTTGAAAATATGAAATGGTTATCTAACAATAAATATAAGAAGCAAAGGCAGCAATATTCCCCGTGAAATGTAAAACACGCCGCAATTCAATAAACTCACATTTATTGATTTTAGTAAGATGGCGTTACTACCGATACTGCCAGAGCCGTAATAGCTTTTTAGGGCAATATTTTCCCAATTAACTAATTATCTACAAATAAAACTTAAGTTGGTCCAAATATTTTCAATTGTAAAAGCTCCTGGTTTTCTTCTTAAGAACCTTAACTATATGGTAAGATAGTAAGGAACACCTTGTAGTTACAGTTGCCATAGCTTTCAAAATCTTTGATGATCACATTTTTTAATATAAAAAGTTAATAATATCTGAAATAAGCATGAGCAGATTTATAATAACACTAATAATAACAACTATTTTATTAAATATTTGATTCACTTTAACATTGCCAATACAGCATAAGATCAAAGGTATTATAGCGTAAATAGTTCAAGTTTATGAAAAAAAATTACTACCAGTCAAAATGATGTACTGATAAAGTTTCACACAAAAATCAGCTCCAAATGAGGTATATTATTTATTTAGTATCATAATTTTAGTTAGGTGGAATGATGGGATCAAATTCGGTGATGTTATAACCAACAGTTTAAGATATGCCGATGATACGGCCTCAATAATTAAAACACCGGAAGGAATAAAGTAACTATTAGACATCGTGGAGTAAGAAAGCAGTAAACCAGGACTAACACTCAATAAAAGTATGTAAAATAATAACAACACAAAATATACTTCGGAGAAATATCTTGGTGTACTCATTGAAAGTGCAGGAAACTATTCTAATGAAAAGAAAGAATAACAATGGCAAGAATTGCCTTAACTAAGCTACAAAGAATCTGAAGAGACAAAAATATAATAAAGAGAACAAAAATCAAAATAATAAATACACTAGTATTTCCAATAGCATTGTGTGATTGAGAATTGTGGAGCACGAAAAAATAGATAAACAAAAGTTTGATGCTTTCGAAATGTGATGTTAAAGATAAAATGAACAGAGAACTGCACCAATAGCATTGTCATACAAGAAATAAGAAGACAGCAAAGACTAGTTACAATTCTTTGGTCATGTTTCTCGTAAAACAAAGAAAAATTAAAAAACTGACTGTACAGGAGAACATACAAAGAAAAAGATTCAGAGGTAGTCCGCCAAGAAGAAATCAAATTAAAGAACTAACTGGAAACAATCCTAAAAAAACATCAAATTTGAAGAGGATAGGAATAAGTGAAGAATGTCATAAACGGACATACTAACTGAATAATTTGCAGATATCACGACCTTCGGATCTGACGAATTACAAGAGAGAGAAAATAATTTTAAAAATACCAGGAAAAACATAAATTTTAAAATTTGGAGAGCCAAAGCTTATGTATATTTTCTCAGATACACACCCAAAAAATAAAATAATAAATTTTTGAAGAGAACGGTAGATAATAGAACAAGTAAATAAAATACTATCACCAAAATATTTAAGCCATCTGTGGATACTAATTAATATTGAACTATTATTAGTTAGGTATAAGAATTAGATTTTTAACAAAGTGAAAATGAATAATTTTAAAACAACAATGTGTTTGTGTTCAATTGTGCTGCAAGTTCAATAAAAAATAAACCTGCTAAGCTTGCAACGTATAGCGAAGTGGCGAAGCAGTCTCCTAAATTTGAGAACCCTCTAGTTGACCTTTGACCAACCAGTTTCAAATCACTAGCAAACAAGCCTTTTTGGTCACCTATCGATTGGTGAAAACATAATCTGGAAATTCCCAGCCGTTCTCGAGTTGTTGCTCGCACGGACGGACAGACGGACAGACAACATAAAGCTAGTAAGTAACTCCGCTTCGCTTCGCCACTTAATAAAAAAAAATACATTTTAAATTCTTCTGCAGCACACAATTCAAACATTCTTTTCAGTAACGCTGGTTCTGGGAGACGTCACTGTCCTTCATTTTAAAATGCTTCTAGTCCTCCCTAAAATTGTTTACGTCATGCGTATGCTTCATTTTTGTTAAGTGTGTTGTCTCCGAAATGAGTTTTTCAAAATTACCGATTTTACATCGTTTAGCATGAGAAAATTAATAATAATTAGTTGCCCAACAAACGTAGATATGTCTTACTCAGACATCAGTAGTCTGACGTACCCTAAGGTGTAGCCTCCAGGTATCCCTATTTACAACACCCTCCTCTGTTTACCTTATGGGACGTAAAAAATAAATTCCAGTTTATTTTTATTTGTGCTTTACAATATTTAATTTAGTAATAGTATTTAACTGATTTCTGTTTTGCCTCACATTAAAAATTTCAAGGAAAGCCAATATTCGTATACTTGTTATTTTTTATTTTTTTCTGCTTTTAAACATAGCAAAGTTGCAGCTGTTATTCAGTTTTTTTAATTAGTGTTAGAAAGTTAGAATTTTCTCGTTTATACATTAATTTAAAAACAAGCGATACATGTGTACTGAAAAATAATTAGAACCATACAAAAAATATTTTACAAAGTAACTAAGAGTGTCTGGGTAGGTAAAATTAAAATTACTGTCAATTAATTTAACAACTTTTATAGTCCCTTCAATAGGTAGATTTTAATTAAAGGCAACGCTCGTGTTCAAAATATGCTATAGCGAAAACAGTTTTAACGATTTCTAAACCCGGCGCTTTGAAATCCTGTATTGAGAAAAGCAACCTTAATTAACCGACGTTTAGGACCGCCAAAGCAAATCAAAGGCTTACCCTCAGACACCAACACCAGCAATCCTGTCAATTTCCGCTCATCAACGTCTGGACTAACGAGAAACCCGAGCCCATGCTCAGGGACACGGTGACAAAAGGGCTCTTTGACCTCGCGACCGTAGAGGCATCAATTTCGAGGCTCTTGTAACAACCCCAATCGATGTCCGACGCCAAACAGAGGCTCATAAAAATCGAAGAGATAACAGCAATCCGCTTTCCGCAAACGCAGGCTCGTTATGTCTTCGGGGGGTCCCGATATTCGCGGCGACAGTAACGTGCTTTAAAATAAGAAAACCTTTCCGCTCGTTTATCTTCCGCCAGCCAAGAGTTAATTCTGATAGGTGGCTGGGTAGCCATTCAAAAATCCAGATATCCGGCGATAATTATTGCTGGCATGGCAGAAACAGCAGAATGATCAATCATAACGCTGCGGGTTATTAAAACTGCGGAACGGATAGGAGCTGATAATAATTTATCGACTTTCCTGCAGCACGGTATAATTCATAATCATTTCGGCCTTCATTTATGGGATTAAACGAGAGGGTGTGAAAAAATTTCTACTAACCCATTATATTCGTTTCTATCTATTTTGTTTATATCACTACAACTACTATATCAGAACAAATACTCACTTTCTGTTGCACTATCCTCTCTTGTTCAGTTAATTAAAAATATTAAGACAAAAAAAAAATCCTATAAAAAATTAATGCAAATATAAGCGCCTTGGTGTTTGGATTAGGGTGATATTGGCTATTGTTATACAGCTTTGTCGCCTTTGATAATCTGAATAACTTGCAGCTTCATTGTGAATTTTACCAAAATATTTCCAAATTGCAAAGATCGTAGTTTCTAGATTTTTTGAATATAGTTAAGTTGTTTTCTAAGGACAGCATTCTTTCTCATTATTATTTCCTTCAGGTGAGTTTGGCTTCTATGATTACGCCTAAGTGCTTGGCTTCGTTTTCTCTTCGGAATTAGTTCCAATCCACAAACTACTCAACCCATCATTACGTGTGTCAAGTCTTTCTTGGAACATCTTTGCTGCCAAGTGTGACCTGAACAAGTTAACTACTAACCCTGCATCATCTACATATATGTTAAAAAGAATCGAGCACATTTCTGATTCTTGAGAGACTTCTATGCGTAGTCGTCTGCCTAATGACAATTTTGACCCAAAAATATTTGCCAATAAGCAAAAACTAAATCAAATGGATCATCTTGTACACTAGACTGTTATGTCACACTTTGTCAAAGGCCATGAACACGTCTGAGAAAATCACTCCGGTGATTTCCTTTTTGTTGAAACTTTCGGTAATTCGTTCCACCACTCATAAGAGTTGTAAATGATGATGGATGATTCAAGACAGCGTTGATGCTTATGGGGACGACTCAAAAGGGCCTTGTTAGAGATACTATCAAGCTTAAATGCTTAATCAAGATGATCAAGGTCGACATATTGGTAGTTTAGATGGGATTGACGTTTTAGGCTACCGACGAGCGCCTCTACTTTCTTTGCAATTGTATGCACGACTTTGTTTTTTCTGTGGATGGGTGGCATTGAAGAGATCTTTTTATAAATCACCTCATACGTCAGAGTGAGTTGTCCATCACGTTTTTGGCCACGATTTCTTAGGCACATCGACGCTCCCAATTCTTCTTTTATAATGTTCATGGAGAGTCAAATAAATTCCTGCATGGTGACTTTAAAGCGATGCATTATTACCTGTAGATCGCTTTTGAAGCGGGTATAGTAGGGATCGATTCTAAAATTTTCCAAAAGTAATCAATGAAGGTCGGATACAAAACAAATGTGTTAAAGCAGACGACATCAACTCCATTGCAGGTTCCCAGAAAGAAACATGGGGCCGGCGAAGAGATTGGTCTGTAAGCAACCCCAGAACGAACTTAAAAATTCGAAATCGAATATCTCGAAAATTATTCGACATAGAATTTTTTCATTTTCGAATTCAGCGTAAAATTTCCTATAAGAATCAATTCTCAAATTTTAAAAAAACTCAAATTTTGTGACGGACCGACAGACCGACAGACAGACATATAGAATTCAGTAACGAACTTTTTAAGTTCGTTGAAAATCAAAACCGAATCCTCTCGTACAGGTTGTCAAGCGTTTACTGCATAAGTACGTTCTTAAATATAACCATATCAAAGTCGCTTGGGTGACGTACTAAGGTCTAATGGGTGAGTTCTTAAGGTGCGAGTACCTCCAAGGCCTTCTTGATCGTTTCTTTTAGAAACCTTTCTACGCATCCGTTCTACGCTATAGTTCGCTGTCCTATTGGCCCTGGGATACGACCATTACATTCCTTCCTCTTTAAAACCTTTTATTCCAAAACTATAAAGACCTACTATACTTATAAAAATGGCTACAGAGTGATAGCTCTACTACTTCAAAGTTACATATGTTCTGTTTGTACTGTGGTGTTTTCCGCGGATTATTTTTAATTTATTAAAGCATACACTTCAGACGTATTAGTGAAATAATCCACAAAAACGAGAGTATAATTATAGTCCATTGATATAAAAACATGCACTTCTACTTTTAACTCATCTATTTTCTCTTTCAAACTTCTCAAACATCCTTCCATGTTTTCCTTCAACATTTTTCTAAAATCTCCGACTTATTCTATGGCGTTTATTTTTAGCTCTACTAAAAAGCTTTCGAAATATTCCTTTGCATTTATATTTACTTTCTTTCTTAAACTCTTAAATGTTCTTTCGCATTTACCTTTATTTTTTACAGTTCTCCTCCAGATGTTCTACTTAAACATCTGAATTGTTTTTCTGTGTTTATCTTTGCTTCCTGCAGCTTTTCCTTAATCTATTGATTAAACTTTTAAAACATTCTTCTACCTGTGACTCTTTTTTAGGGCTTGAATTATTTTTCGTATCGTTTATTACTTGTCGTTTCCTTCTTTTCAGTATTTATCGTTCTTTTGCGTTTGTCATTAATTTTTTGTTCAAAATCTTTAACGTTTTTCAAATTTCCTGTCTTTTTTCTATAATGATTTATACCTACAATCCTTCTAATTCCTTTCTGAAGAGAAATTCGAAAATAGAAACAACCAATATTATTATCCAACCTTTTTTTAAATTTTAATTGCAACATTTTTCATATTCTTCAGCGCCACTTCAAGAACTATTGATTCATTAAAAAGTCAGTTGGTATATATCATTTATTATCTTACCTCATAGCACTATAAAAGTAAAAGAAATCAAAAACAAGTACTCCCTTTACTTTTACTTCTTTAATCTAGTTGTACTCTAGATGTGTTTAATTTAATCAATGGTTAACTGCTATATTCTAAACGAGGCGCGTTTGCGTATTATTTTATAGAACAAGTTACCATTACTTTAACCTATTATAACAGTTTCGGAAGTTTAACTATTAAAAACTCGACTAGCTTGTATAAAAATTACAAGTATGATATACCTTTAACTTCTTAATATAAATAAAAGTAAGAATATGTACTAGCTTTGAAACCAAATATTATTTTCGGATCAATTCAAGCTAATTTATATTTGATTCTACAAACAAAAGCTTAGGAAGAAAATAATGCATGGAATATTTGGCGCCATATTACCAAAATATAAGAGACCTACACATGTACAAATTATGAAAATCTACACTACTTTATTTCTACAATTATGACGTTCATAGAGTATAACACATAAGAAAGAAGTGCTTATATAAAACATATCATATTTTGGATTTATCGTTCTGCTAAGAGTGGACTTAAAGAACTTGGGAGTTGTAAATTGATAACCGCGTACTTTAGTTGTTATATCCAAATCTGTTGAGAATATCCTCCTATTCATTAAACTTAGTGTTCTTATTTGTTATTTGTCGCAGTGTACGATCCTCTCGGTAACTAAGAAAGATAACTTTTGCCATTGTAAATCTGTTGACCATCTCTTGGATAGATTATGTTCCACATTTCTCCATACATCAGTGAAACTCGATAAAGGATGTATTTAATTTGTTATTTAACAACACTAATTATGAGTGTATTGTGTTCACAAATCTAAAATTTAGTTGGTGTGAAGTGATTTGTTTTACTAAATCTTTTAATTAATTATTAAGTATGAAAATTTTTCAATTATCATTGATTAGTTTCAATGCATTGCTAATAACTTTAATTAGAGATAAAACCTTAATTTTAACCCTCGTAAACTTTAATAGTAAACTATAAATCTATAGTATAGGTGGCCTATTCTAGAGGTATCCAGCCATATAATATAATAAACTAATTTTCGTGCATCGCTGACAATTCATTTTATAAGTGCAACAATTTAACAAACAGTCAAACGAAAAACAAAGTGATTGTTTAGTTGTTTATAAGAGTGATTGCATTACTAAAGTGTTTGCTATTACTCAAAAAAGGCATTCCATTTTTCGTGGCTTATTTACGACCTCTGTGCTTCTTGTTATACCCTCTAAAGTATGATTTATTAGCTACTTTTTGTGTGCTCGCGATAATTAAATTTGTGCAATAAGCCCTAATTTGTTTATAACACTCGCTTACGGCCGTTAGAGCTCCTTCCACAGCCTTATGGATTTGCACGTTTTACAACGTATTTTCACAGACAATCTACCAGGCGACTGGCGTACTTTGTTAAAACACCCGCGTGCTCACCCATGTTATTAGAGCAAGTAGAGAAATCTTACCCCAAAATCATTCTTGTAAAACAATTCATCAGCTTGCTCAGTATTCAAAAATGTCTAAATTCAAAGGATTTTAGCAAGAGGTGCAGAAGTTGCAAGGAAGCTACGGGAAATAAAATATGTTCTCTGAGTGATAACAAACATTTTCGTATTACAACTATTTCTATAAAAATAACTGCTTTAAGCTCGTGAAGGTACTAAATAATTATCTAAAATAATTATTAAATATTTTCTATGTTAATAATAGGTTTGTAGAGTTACTAAAAGAAGTGCTAATATTTTAGTATTTTATCATAAATATAAATAAAAAATTATGTTTTTCACTGTCTTTTATCTCTATTAATGTATTTATCTGAGACTAATTTAAGACATTCATTTTATTTTAGTAGTTTTTGTAAATAATAACAGAAATGTTCCTATAGAGAGGTGTATAAACCTTGCTAACATAAACGGACATTACTATTTTTATACTTTTTTGATTTTACATGAAACCCTATTCACAACCGATTGATTGTTAATAAATGTCCATTCTCTATTGCAACCTATTTTCACATAGACTTCTCCAAAGATAACCGGAATGACTACACCGCGCACGTGTTTGTAACAATACGGTGTATCTTTAGACCCTATTAGCTGGAAGTTTTCCGTATTAGTCTGCCGAATGGTAGAGAACTTTGTCGTCGATGTTGTTTTGCGTATATTCTTATTCAATACGGTCTCTTGGTTTTTCTGAAGCACGTGATTTTTATAGTGTTTCAGGATAGTGCATAAAAATAGTAACTTTAGAAATAGTTTTCCTGCTTCAAAAATGGCAACATATTAATTGAAATTATGTTACGACTAGGCCGACATTTGACGAAAAATATGAAGAAA
Source organism: Sinelater perroti (assembly GCA_036346155.1). Lineage (NCBI taxonomy): Eukaryota > Metazoa > Arthropoda > Insecta > Coleoptera > Elateridae > Sinelater > Sinelater perroti. The sequence goes on from JARFIY010000201.1 coordinate 2,754,456, forward strand.
AATTATAAAAGTGCAGGAGACTACTAATAAAAAATATCTAAAAACCATTGATCAAATAAATAAAGAAATGACATTGATATTAAACAATCAAAAATAATGCGCGAATGTTTTCTACTATTTGAAGCAGGAACTAGATTTAGATGTAATCTGGAATAACACATATCTAAATATTCAAGGTATTATAAAAACCTATAAGACTATGGCCGGGCTTATAGAATAGAAACTCGCACCGACACTAGCAAAACCAAACATATGCTGAGTACTACTGAAATGAATACAGTATAATTAATAGTAGAGACACCCGAAAAAGACAATCAGAAACAAGAATGTAAGGGTTAAATGTAACATCATGAATATAAAAAGAGAAATTCAAAACACAAGAAATGAGATAATTACCAACTACGAGACAGTCAAGAAATACGGGGGGAAATTTGTGAGATCAAAAAAGAATCTATCAACAAAGAAGTTCAGTGGAATAAGAAACAGTAAAACTAGGCAAAAAGGTAAAGAACCTAAAAGCAAGTTAGAAAAACAACATTATAATAAAAGGATGGAAAATAAAAGGCATCAGTAATGCCGAACCAAAAGTAGAATACTTTACGGAATAATATGTAAGTGACAGCAAAAGTTAAGAGGCGTTTACCATATACAAGCAAAAGGAAAGGAAAATAATAATTGCAGAAATAGAATCATTCACAGAAAGCTAAAAATTTCGAAGAACAAGGCCAGACTAGAAAGTAATAAGATTTATATAGAAAACGATTTATCCAAAGAAGAACAGCTGATGCAGGCAGTAATTAAAAGGCTAGCAAGAAAAGAAAAGAATAGAAGATAAAAATTGGCTACCGGAAATTAGAAATAAATAGCATCAAATATGTAAAAATAAATACAGAACAGGCTACAAAAAAATAATAACAAATCTAAAAGTAAGATGCAAGGCAAAACATGGCTATGAAAATTAATAGGAATAACAACAGCAAAAAATGTACCGAAACTAACACAGACGCAATAAATAATAGTCAAAAAGAGCCAACGAATAATAAATATGAAACAAACAACATTCAGACAATAACAAATAAAAAATTAAACACAAAAGAAAGAGAAATTAAACACATGGAATACAAGAGCAAAAAGAGAAAATTAAACTAAAGTCTAAGAAATGCAAGTTATTTAGAGGTAGCCATCATTAAAACTAGGAAAAATACAAGGGAATGCAAGTACTAGAGAATGGAAGCTTACTAATATACGGAGAAGTTGAGAAAAATAAAACAACAGCAGCAATGACATGTTTAGTAAAAGAGAAGAATGTAAAATTAATACAGAATTGTAATAAATGCATCACAAATATATGAACAATAGTAATCACCGAGCGAAAATGAGAGTGCAAATGAAAAACTCTATTCTGGTTACAACTAAAAAATACAATTGAAACTGCCAAGGTCCTCTAATTTTACTAGGCAACTTCAATTCAAGTATGGGAAAGGAATAAGAATACGGCAAAGAGTAATAGGCAAACATCGGGAAGGGAAAAGAATGATAATCGTAGAAGACTAATAAATTTTTGAATTGATAACGACCTGGTTGTCAACAGTACATTTTACAACAATAAGGAAATATATAAAATAAAAAGGGGACCATCACAACGAAACAAAAAATCCATTATAGACTGTGTAATTGTACTAAGAGAATATAACAAAAAAGTAAATGAAATTTAAAACAAGACATGAAATAGGCAGCAATAATTTCCTCTTGGAAGCCACGTTCAAGCATAGGCGAAAGGAGATAATATAAAGGATAAGAAAACTAATACTAGGAATAGAATAAGAACATATAAATTAAATAAATACAAATTAAACAAAAATATGCAGAATTAACAAAAAATGAATTTGAGTTAGCGACAGAGTAAAAAAAATAATCTGAATATAAACAATTTATGGGACAAATTGAATAAATTATAAAGCAGGGGGCTATAAAGGCATGAGGATATTATAGAATAAATAATTCCCAAAAACAAAAATGCTGGGGAGATAAATGCATCAAAGAAGAAGTAAAAAAGAAGAAAAGGGTTAAAAATGTATCTACAAAAAAGGGCCAGTTGACATATACTGCTTACAAAAATCAAAGAAGCAAGATAAAGGCAGTGATTAAAAAAAACAAAACAAATATCCTGGAAAAGGTCAGAGATAAGTTGCAAGAAAGTAGTAAAGACAACCAAAAACAATTCTATAAAATATTAGATAACATGAGAAATAATCAGAACATTATATTATTACTAGAAGTAAAGAACCATAATAAAACGGATGAGGACGAAATTATAGAACGATGGAAGCAATATTTTAATTAAATGCTAAATTACAAATAAAACAACAAGGTAGAGTCCAAAAGCAAGAAAGAAGAGGCAAAATTAACATCAAAAACATGAAAGATTAGAAGAACCACTATAAGAAATGAGAAAGCGACTGGTCATGACAAAATAGCGGCAGAATTGTTGAAATTTTTAGGACCCAGGGGAAGAAAAGTATTACTGAAAATTTTGAATTTGGTTTGAAAAAATAAAGATACCCTGAACGAGAGGAATAGTACCTATACATAAGGATAGTGACACAAGAAAGTGCAGTAACTACAGGGGAATATTCTTGTACAGCACTAAACGTATACAAAATAATAATAAAAAAAATTTAAGGAGGAGATTGAAGCGGCACTGACAGATGCGTAAAGTGAATTTACATCAGCCCATAGTACGCAAAACTACATATTTACCCTACAACAAATAATTGATAAAGCAATAATAAAATACAAAACAATTTTCTGTGATTTCGTCGAAATGAAAAAGCCCTAAAAAATAAAGGAATAGACGACGATCTTCTAGAAACAATTAAGCGCTTGTATAATTAATGCCACGACCAACTTAGTAAGAGCTCAACATAAAATCTCAAACACATTTGAAAACTGAATTTGGGTAAGACAGGGGGAAATGTTGACTACACTGCTATTTATATGTATAATAGATGAAATAATAAAAAAGGCGCGAAGGAAAACAAAGAACTACCTAGCAGGATATAAGAAATTGAATGCAGAAGAAATTAAAGCTTGCGTTTGGCAGACACTAAGAAGTAGGAGAAGAATTGAAGTGATTGGATAGAAACTCTGAAGAAATATAATAAATAACGGCAATCTTAAACAAAAACGTCAACTGCAGGGTAGAAATGAAAGAAAAAACGAGTTGAAACATATAAATATCTGAGCATAATAATAAACAGTAAAGGAACAGGAGAGGACAAAATAAAGAATAGAATTAAAATGACAAGAGCATACCATACTATTAAAAAAGATTTCTTCAAAAAAAAAGAAGATAACAAATAAGACCAAAATGACAGGATATAAAAAAATATATGTACCAATCTTCATCTACGGGGCAGAAAACTGCATATTAACTGAAAAATTATCAAGCCGACTAAGAGCTACCGACATGAAATACAATTATAGGGGCTAATATAATAGAAAAAATACGAAATTAAAAAACACCAAAAAATAGATAAATACAAAGAAGTTGAAGTGGATAAACAATAAAAGACAAGTGAAGATTGTTTGGAAATTAAGAAAAAGAGGGCAAAACCGCAGATAAAGATCGAGTAAATTCTGGAACACAACCATAACTGAAATACTCGAGTACAAAGGAAAAAAAACATACACGAGAAACGGCTGCAAACAGAAAAGAATGGTTTAAATTAATAGAAGCAAAAGAATCTGCATATAATGAATATATCAAACGTATTATTACAGGGTTGTATCCAGAAGTAGTAGGACTGTTCTTTTTTCGCGCGCTCGGAGCGATGGAGGGGGGTCTGCAAGGCCGGATGTTATGGAGGGGAGCCTTGGGAACAGGTTTCGACCTGCCGCAGTCGCCTGCGTGCATTAGTTGAGTGTGGACCACTGTTTTAGTGACCTCCTGTTGTGACGCCTCGTCGTCAGTTGCGATGGAGCGCCATCAAGTTTTGCTACAAATACGACACGGAAACAAAACGTCAGAGCGAAGAGTGGCACAACGCACAATCACCCCGTAAAAAGAAGACCAGAATGTCGAAATCGAAAGTGAAATCGATGTTGATTGCATTTTTGACCGTCGTGGCATTGTCCATAAGGAGTTTGTACCTCCTGGACAGACGGTAAATGCAAGATTTTACGTGGAAGTGCTCACACGGCTGCGAAATCAGATCACACGCGTACGACCAGACCTGGTGTGGAAGTGGAAGCTCCACCATGACAACGCGCCGTGCCACGGCGCGTGGATTGTGAGGGATCTCCTGGCTAAATTCGGCGTTTCCACGTTGTCTCACCCCCTACAGCCCTGATGTGGCACTGCCGGACTTCTTCCTGTTTCCCCGGATCAAGAGGCAGCTCAAGGGGCATCGTTTCGACTCGGTGAAAGCAGTCCAAGCGACAACGAGGAGGGCGCTGAACAGCATCCCAGAGGACGACTTCCAGAAGGCCTTCGCGACCTGTAAAGCTCGCTACCAGAAGTGTGTGGATGCCCAAGGGGCCTATTTTGAAGAGTATTAAGTCGATGTACCAAAATGTTCAATAAATATTTTTTTTAAAAATCAGTCCTACTGCTTTTGGATACCAACCACCATGTACATAGACACCTACGGGTATTGAGCGATTATTTATTATGTATATATGTTTTAAAAGCACTCCGACTCACACGGCTCTACCTCTCAGTCAATTTTTGCCGAAAAACTACATGATGCTTATGTCCACTCACCCTATTTACCGGATTTGCTCCTTGTGACTTCTTCAATTCTCATAGTGGAGAAAAGCCTCAAAGGATTTAGTGATATAGATGACATAAAAGAAAATGATAGTTGACATTATATAATATTCCGGATCAAGTTTTAAAAACATTTCCCATAGTGGACAACAAGGAATAAGTGCATTGCTGCTGTTGGAGAGTACTTTAAAGAAGATTAAAAATATGCCTTAACACTGGTGCTTAATAAATAATTCCAGTTATTTTGTTTTTGTATGAATGTATTGTGTTAAATGTTTATAAATAAATATCAAAGTTATACTAATATAAGTCGAATACAATATATTTATTTATGCTTAAACAAAATTAAATGAATAAGTGTAATTAATATAATTAGAAAACTTAATAAACGAATGATCAAATAGGTAAGCATTGTGTTTGATACAGAGAAAGAATTATTAAACAAACGACGAGAAGTTTTAAAAAGAACAAAAATCAATATTTCTAGTTAGCAACGATTATTTTAATCTTTCATTAAACAGTATTAACTAAAATTTACACAACTTCCATCAAATGCAAAGCTCTCTAATTGCATGAAGTAATTTTGGTGGCGGATGAACTTCTTCAGAGCAAAGACCAGCAAGAGATGTTCGCGCTGAAATTAATCCAAGTAATGTAACACACAGCGTGCCAGTGTGAAATACGGACCTTATCAAAGCTTATCAGTAAACAGAGGCAGCACGCCAGGCACGCCCTGGAGGGCTCTTCTGGAAACCAAGCTTATTAATGGAAAACGTCCGCCTTGTTCCGGTTCGATTTGCTGCTCCTGCAAACGGAACAGAAAAATGCGCGGGACTATAAGAGAATTTTGTTATGGACTGGTTTGTATTTCTCTCATACAACTAGATTCGAGAAAATAAGGCTCTCGAATACCATTAATTATACCGGCAGTCTAGTTCTATTAGCAAAAACCTTAATTACAGCTCTCTTGCAATATATTACGCTGCTATATGACTCGGATATTACATAGCGGGTTTTGTACCGACGGATGATTAACTAAGAGATGAGTAAACTGCCGATTTTATTTCAGCCGCCGGAATCCGCGAACATACCTTGAGCTAATCATAATTGGCCCAGCTGCGCCGCGTTTGAAGTCGCTTTGACAACTTAATCAAAACTGTCATGGCGCCGAGTTTGTTTAGAAGATTGAAAATTTATCTGCGCGGGCTTACCATTAACCCATTGCAGAAAGCTGACGCTAGCAAAGGGTTGCTGTTTTACGTCGGCGCGCCTCTCCCCAGAAGTCCTTTACAGTGCGCTTCTGAGCTCTGCGGGAGTAATTGGAATGCCTTGCATTCGGCGGGGCTGTTCAATTCTGAGCCGTTTTATTTACGTTTTATTCCCGTTTTATGGCGTCTGATACGGGTAGTCTATTTCATTTTACTTCGTACTGGCTACTCCGCAATTTCTAAATTTAAACAAAAAGAAAGGGCTGCGATTGCTGCCTCTGCAATCATAGCAGACTGTAATTTTTTATAATGCTCCATAATTTACATTATTCTATTGGTATTCGGTCATTAATAAATAATACCAACAACAACTGCGCCAACTAAAGGGGCATTATTGTCACGTCTTTTATAGCTAAACTGTACGGTAGAAGAATTGAACAACAGACAGAAAAATTATAAGAGCAAAGCTTCAGATCAGGAAACATTTTCCATTGATAACCTATTGAAAAAGCTACAACATATAGCAGTCAACTACACCTAATTTTCATTGACCTAATAAAGGCTTTCGAGAGCATACCAATTAATAATTTGCGGAAATCAATAACTGAAAGCGAAATACATGCGCAATATATTAATTCAGTAAAAAGGTTATATGAAAAAACTACCAGTAAAGTCAAAAAGAAATGGAATTCTTTTGAGATCAATAAAGGTTGCTGCCTCTTCCCTAGTTTTTTAAAAATATATTTAAACTCCTCTTTAAAATTATGTGTAAGAAAAATGTAACATATGGGAGTCAAAATTTGGAAAAGAAATATATATATACATTATTATTCGCGGACGACCAACTTGTTTTGGCTGAAGACTTTGAAGATGTGTCTTATATGTTAAGAAAGCCTGTAGAAAAATATAACAAGCGGAACTTAAAAATTAATACAGATAAAACACAGCACATATAATATAATCAGGAAAAGTAGCCAACAAATTTGTACGGACTTTAGAATGATGAAATATGTCGAAGAGTAACAATATCTAGGTGTAAAACTAACACAAAATGGAAAAGACTACAAAAACATATTGGACATATTGGAAAAGGGCGAGCTTTTTCCAGCAAATTAAATTATTTGTTATCACATGAAGAACTAAAACCCATATGATCAAATCATTAATAGAGAACGGTGTGACTTATGGCTTTGAAGAATGGGCTCTCAGTGAAGCTGCAGAAAGAAAAATAAGTGTAGCAGAAAACAGTTAGTGGCAAAGGTGTTGTGATGTAACAATAATAGATAGAATCCGAAATGACATAATTAAAATAAATGATGAAAGTTAAAATAACATTATTAGATACAATAGAAAAAAAAACTCTCTTGATTACCAAAGGTCAAGTTACCAGAGACAGTTTGGTATTGGGTTCCAAACAAAAGAAGAAAAGAGATCGGCCAAGGACATCTTAGGAAACAGTATAAAAAGAGCTATGGAAGGACGAGATAAGTGGCAAAATAAAATGAATAACTGCTGCAAGTTGTTGCAATTAATGCGATTTGTAGGGTTAAAGACGTTGAAATGGAAATGAATGAAGAGCATGCGGTATGTGTTGACTATTTAGAATTGTAAAATAAAAATATGACTGTAGCGACAACTCTATAGAATATGATACAGCAAGCATATGATGACGAGGTATTATCAAGAAGCTGTATTCTTGAACAGTACAAGAGATTTAGTGGAAGCTTGATGCAAAAATAATTTCTAGTACACTAACAAACAAACAGAAAGACAACCTTCACAAACAAGGATAATCGCATCTTTTTAAACTAGAGGTTTGCTGCACCAAGAAAATGTGCCTGAATAATAAACGATAAACCAAAACAGTGGCATGTCAAGCAATTCGACGGCGCCGTCCTTGTTGGATATCCTTTTATTGCATGACAATGCAAGCCCCGCTACTACTCAATAAGTCCAGGAATATCTGGACAAATTTCATATTCTTGCTCTACCACATTCCCCATATTCACTTGACCTGTCTCCGTGTGATTTTTTTTTTGTTTCGTCTTATGAAAAGCGTTTTGAAAATACTGTCGCATAATAAATGTGCTGAGAAACATCCCGAATGAAGCTTTCTCTGTTTGCTTCCATGAAGCGGTAGCCTCTGTACAAAATAGCTGAGAGAACTGCTTTAACAAGGCCTAGAATCGTCAATTGGTAACTTAAACAAGTTATTTTTACGGACAGAGTCTTGTAACTCTTATGACAAAAGTTATATCTTCCAAATCTACAAAAATATTTAATCGGAAAAACTGTGGACTTCGGCGAATACGTGAATAAAGTACTTCAGAAATTTTTCAGTTCAAAATCAAAATTTCTTTGTTATATAAGAATTCACAATTTGCCACATAGGTAAAGTGTTATTATTTTGTTACGGTCGGTTGCCTAAACGCTTGTCAGCATCATCATCTCCTGACAATAGATTAACGTTAACGACCCATTAGAAATGCTACATCCCTGTTTATTTATAAGAATTAAATACTTAGTTGCATTTATACAACATTTCTATAACACTTAACAGCCTTATTAGAGATTTAAGCATCCGTTTATATTTAACATGCGTTTGTGTAACTAGACATTATTTATTAATTTTGAAACACTAATTTTGTTCTTTTGTTTTATTTCTAGATTAGTGAAACCGGCATTATTCAATTACCAATTAAAATTAAATTAAACCAAAAGGGCAAACAGAGCAGTACATAACAACTATCTGAAATGGCATTATAAAATGCGCCCGATGTTCTAAATCAGAAAGCAACACTTATAAACTTTCTTAATGTTTGCTATTTTTTATTTACTAGTTTCAAACGTTAAACTTGAGTTCCAAAACACTATATTTCTTAGATTAAAATGTAATCTACCCGAACAAAGTACAAAAGCCGGGGTTGACATTAAAGTCATCAATACATATAGCATATAGCATCGTTTGTTAAATAAAGCAAAAGCATTAATATTTTAAAGGGCAATTTTAGTTACAACAAATTAGGACCAAGTATCGCAATCAACTACTTGTAATGAATAAGTACCTCATTTATTTTGATTATAACTTTGGTGTTTATATTTATATACCCACTACCAAACACTACAAATCGTTCAATTTCGTCTCTAGCGCAAATTTCGTTTTCTGCTAACTATAAAATTTATAATTTATTATTAAACTTAGAATTTGCGGAGAGCCTACTAATACATACATTAAAATAGACCCAAATCGAAATGAACTTTAGATGTATATAGGAAAATGAGCATCCGCTGATTAGGCCTTGTTATTTTTACGGAAGGCGAAAGTAAAGATGTGAAATTATTTGGTTGAAGTTACTTAGCATCTATTTTATTTCGAAAGCTCTTGAGAGAATTTCAATAATTTAAATTATAAGGAATAACTTTAGTTGGTACTTGGCGATTTCAATGTGTATGCATAAAAAAATATATAAACTTATCCGGTGTGTATTACAATCTAAAAAAAGTAAAAGTTAATCAAATAATTAAAATTAAGAAACCATATAGGTAACGCTAGATATTCAATAGATTACCAACATACGAAAAAATCCATCAGTAGAAAGCTGAAAAAGAAATATACCCAGAAAAATAAGACTCAAAGAAATATTTTAGTCTAAAATCAAAAGGATTATATTAGACGGGAAAGAATGAAGAGCGCAAATTTACAAAAGCTCTAATAATCTCCTTTTAGTATATTTAGTACATTTGTTATTTTAATCTCAAAATTTTTGTATTTTGATTTTAATAATTTTAATAATAATAATAAACATGTTTTTGTTCTAATTATAAATAATTAGTGTTTACCTAATATTCTGTTGTATTTTTCATCAAATACATTCTTTACTAGATCATCATAAAATGTTACAGAAAATATCAGTGTTGATGGTATTTGGCGTACAAAATGATTGGCATTTTCCATTAAAACTTCAGTTCTGTAACGGATTGAAATTCACGTCCAGTGCATATGTGAAGATGACGTCTTATTATTCCACCAAATGGTAGTGCTGGTACGCACAGAAGAAAATGTAGTAAATTATTCGTGGAGTGATGTAAGCGCAATTGTAGACAAGATTAAAATATCAAACACTTCCATCAAGAGACCATTTCTAGTGTAAATTATTTGACAAAGTAACATGAGAAGTTAATGCTTCTACAAAGAGTTATCTTTTGGTATGGCTATTGGAGTGACAGAGTTGCCAAATAAGAAATTTTGAGGCCTCAAATGAACGGTACAGATCTAGTAAACATGTTTTCAACAAAATGGCGTTCCTCGTTGCTGGTCATGTTATCCCACGCAATAGTGACAAGAATTGGTCATCGAGACCGTACGATGTGACTCTTTTTGGGAAGTTGTAGAAGTTTCATATGTATGTCAGTTAACCATAAATAACATCCGAACTTAAAATTGAATAAATAGTTTAGAAAATTTCTTTCAAAGAATGAGGATGTATTACATATACACGACATGGTATAATTCATTATAGCGTGTGGTTTACAATAATATGATAACTTAAACACGTATGTTAATTTAGTATATTAATAATTACATTTTAATTGTTTTCATTACTTAATTTATAATTTATTTTTACCCACGATTAGTATTTTGCTAATTTTAGGAGTATAATCTTCAAAAGCTATAAGAAGTTCATTGTTGTTTTACGTTGACGTAAATAAAATAGATAATTGGATCCGTTCAAAATGCACAAAATTACGGGGAATAAAAGTAGGTCATTTATGTATTTTCATAAACTTCAGCTTGAACGGAAGTAAATGAAGGATGTAGTATACTGAAGTGTGCCAAGTTAGTTGAAATAAAGTTTAGGAAAGCGTTGGATATAAAATTTAAATATCTTACGCAACAAGTGGGACTTTGCACTTTCACAATTTCAGAGCTTAAAAGTTTAAAACAAAAATATTTACACCACCATTAACTTTATATTCGCATTAAACTCGCAACTCAAATTTGTACGTACCTTTTCAAAAATGTGGCAATTGTTAGGTTCAGCAACTTACCTGCAACAAAATAGAGATTAATATAGAGCACATACTCATACAAAATAATAAAATATTCAGTAGCAACAATATTTAAACTACATATCTTAAACTAATCTATTAAACAAAAAAAAAAGGAAAAAGGGCTGTTTTGAGCCTTTCAGGTACAAATTCCTTTGAAACAAGGTATCAGAAAATAACCATTTTAAGTATCTTAAATATTTAAGTTTGATAAACTTGACTCAAATATCAGTCCGTTATTTCGATAAAAACCAAGTATATAAAACAAAATCGAGATATAAATTAAATATAAACTGAAGCAATGTTTTAAATTATTGAATCATGATAGAAATACAAACATACAAAGTTATTTTTCTTGTTAATTTTCTGAAATAAAATCATCTTCCTAACGGATAAGTACTTTTTTATTTCCACCATCGTGGAATGAAGATTTTTGTGGTAACAGCCAATAGCTCATAAACGCTTTCACGACAACTTTTTCGTCAAACTTCTGTCTTCCAAGTACTTCTTTTAATGGTCCAAATAAATAATAATCACAAGCGGTAAATCCAGATTGTAGGAGGTGTGTTTCACTATAGTCCAGGACAAATTTTCAATTTTTGTAGTATGATAACTTTTTTCGAAAAATTGACGGTCAACCTGTAGGAGTCGGTGAATAATGCAAACACTTTCCTCAGTCACCCTGGTCCTCGTGATAACTTTTATTATCGGCTCCTTCTCGTACTCTCAAAAATTATTTATGATATACATACACTTGAACCCTCTTCTTTTGAACTATGCTTTAAGTCTTCTCAAATTTTTTTACCGTTTTACACTCTGTGTAGTGAGAAACTTGGTAATAATCCGTTACCGTACCTTTTGCTCTGACATCTTGACACTCACTAAATAAGCAGTAGTATTAGGTATCTTACAGAGAAAATCTCCTTCAGGAATTCTTAGCTATAAGGCTCAGAAGCCATCTTCTTTTCGTACACTTTACTGTGTGTAGATATACGAGCACTTTTAGCTCACACAGTGGACACCGCTCCGAAGATAAAGACTCAAAAACGTGCTAAAGCATTCACCACGCCGTTCTTTCCAGAGGAAATAATAGTTTTTGAAAATTTGTACTAATTTATCGCAAATGTTCCATTAAAAAATATTCAATGCCAGTTTCTCAAAAAACGTTTACAATTAGACATGTTTTATGAGTAAATTTTTTTACTTAAAATGGTCTACGATTTCACCCCAAAACGTTTTCATTCTTTTTGGAACACTTTGTTTAGTCTCCATTTTGCAAGCTTAATCATCAGCATCTTGGTTATCTTAAATGGTATAAAGTCTTATTCAATTCGACAAATTTCTATAGTGTGTTAAAATTAGTAAGAATCAAGTTTTGAATAAGTGAAGTTAACTTGGTTATGTGAAAACCCCAGAAAACAATGTACACAAAAATGGCCCCAAAAAATAAATATTTAATAAATGCAATTATTTATGGAGGTTTAGAGTTTGTTATCTAAGCGTAAACCTTCCGAGCAAACAAAAACAACATTGTATCGAGAGAAATAACACCAGATTTATAAAAAAAAACTACACTAAAATTTCTGCTCAAATAACATTGGAATTGAGCCAGTACAGATAAAGTAGTTTTTGAAGTTATAGTTGAAGGAATATGTTCTACGTTATCGCATCTTAAGTGTACAAATAATAACGTTATGCAAAATTTAACGAGTACTTTAGAAACAGTAGCCAGAGAAAACAGGACATGAGGGTTGTTATAAAAATATAAACCAACAAAGTCACTTGAAAGGTTTGCATTATCCTTTAAACTAAAAACCAAAATTCACCCAAATATTTATAAAATTATAAAGCACAAACAGTTAAAATATATGTGACAACAAAAAGTAAAAATAATAAACCAAAAAAAATTGCAAAAACAAATAGTTTTTTGAAAATTTCTTGCGCTTGATAATTTGCTCGTGTAATTATAATTATATAAATTAATGAATTTATTTCAAATTGGTGATAAGGGCTACTATAACGATGCTTTTCAACTACATTATGTGTTATTTTCTATTCAATTTAAAACTATTGCGTGTTCGTGTCACGGTTATATAAATATGCAAATATTAAAAAAGTTTAAAGTGGTTAGTCGTGGTTAGTTATAGTTCAATCACAAATTTGTAACTCTAGCTTAAAACTAGAAATTATTTAACTTTCAAAGAGTAAACACGCCTCTGCTAAACTGTCTTATCTTTGAAAGTGTTGACTGTCGTGTTATTAGTTCAACATCGCTTTAATATCGTATATACAATTAGTTTCGGTTTAATATTAATAACAGTAAACACGAACTGACTCCGAAAACTACAAATTTACAATTAACTTCCCTAACATTCGAGAATATCAATATTCACAACCAAACCAGTTTTATAAGGAACATATAATCAAACATCCTCTATGACAAATCGTTATGCATCATCCCCTAAAACCATGAAAAATAACACAAATCAAAGAATAATAATTATAGTAACCATAAACCCGAAAATATAAATATAAATAAAGAATAATTTGACACTATTAATATACATGCTTCAATAAAATCAAAACATAAATAACAAACAATCAAACAACATCTATACAAAGTTCATCCAAAAAATTACGCCCAACCGATATTGTTCGTTACATCTACCAACTAAAAAAAGCACTTACGGATATTCAAAATCTTCACGCTACAAGCTGGACTAAATTGGTTATGTAGTGCGTAATATTATTAATATACGCCCTAGACTAACTAAACAACCGAAATTTAGGGTTGATTTTAGACCCCAAAAACTAATAAATCTGTTATATAAAAATTTCAATTGATTCTCCCAGTATATTTGATATACAGGAATGCATTGTTCAAAAAATTAGGCACCTCTAAATACAACAGATTTGTAATAAATAATAAAGCTACTAGTTTCTTTATAACAGAACAATTTATGCATAACCAACAATAGCTAGGCAACCACCAACTAACTTTCAGTTCTATTTGTATCAGAAATCCACGTAACATTCAGAAAAGTAATCAAAATTCTATGCTATACTGTCCAGACGGTACGGTTTATGGTGAGTTGGCTTAGTTGCAAAATGCACGTTTTCATTAAGATTAAAAATCTCTTAAGATTGATGAAGTTAAATTGCCAACATAAAAATTCAAAACTATTCTTACCTACTAAAAATAGCAGTAGTCTACAGTCCACCTACAACATCCTGTCTTTACTAAAAAATAGAAAAAGTTCCTGTGACCTCTTGGTATAAAATTTGAAAAACCAAACGCATAGCTTGGAAGTTGAGCTTAATTAATCCAAAACGACGTAATACTTTACAATCTATATAAAATCTTAGCTGCGACCATCTGTTAACTAGAGAGCTTGCTCATTAGCCTCTCAACTTAAATAAACTATAAGACCTTGCTGTTGTTGGCGGTATAGCAAACACATAGAATCTAATTAAGATTTGTGTTGTGATAATGCCCCAGTTATAATAACCGCCTCCAAAACATTGCGCTAAAAAAAAGAAGACAACCACTCTACCAGAATTAAAAATAATCGCAATTTTTACGAACCAACTCAATATTTAACTACAACTATATAAAACGCTGCATGCCAAGCCGTGTCCAATGTAACAAGTATCCAAAAGTTATTAACATCAATCATCATATACGCGACATTGTTGCTGAGGAATGTAGAGTATGGACAGAGTAGCAAATAACTAGATATAAACAATACATCTTATTAAATAGACTTGCCCAACAACTAAATGATGCACTACAAATCTGCAACGACCTATTCAAATAGTATCACTAGACGACCATATAATAGAGAGAAACAAAATAGTTTAAGAGATTAGTTGTATACAAAAATAATAAGAATGTGTCCACGCCATGACAGCCTCAAGAAATGCATGATGACAGCACCTTGTCAACTGTCTTTGTTTATCAAGATTTGTTCACTAGTCAAAATATGACACCAAAACCAGCTTACCAGCTTCCGAGTATGATCTAATAGTAAGAAAAGTTCTACAAAATTTTCCTCAAAAAGCTATAGCATCTTACGACTGTGTTCAAAGTAGTGTGATTGGAAAACGTGGCAAACACCTCACAAAACTCCCCTTCTACAAGCCAATCGGTTTTCTATCTTCAATATCTAAGATAATTAAAACATTACTCTCGACCACAATCCCTCGGTTTCAAATGTATTTTTAACAATATCACTAGACAATTTACCAAAGTCATAGAATTCTACTTTTGTAATGGAGAGCCTAGAGAGAAAACGCGTATGTATAGCTGCATTCTGAGATATGAAACGAGCCGTTGATAAAACAAATAAGGGTATGCTACACAGAATCGAATTCCATTTACCAAGGTATTCATACTACAAATAAATCAAGATGAATAACGTATGCACAATTATTACAAAGTCATCTTTAGAATGGCATAAGGTAGTGTGTTGGCATCACTCCTCTAAGTACTTTATCCATTTAACGCATTAACTACAAACACTACTGTAATTGCTATGTTCCTAATGATACTGTTAATCTCTCAGTCAACAGAACGCCACAAATAGCAACGCACTATTTCTGAATATTGGTTCAGCAAAGAGGGATCATAGTATATAGTCACAAACATTATAGGCGTATTGTACGTCCGATCAGAATTAACGATGCTGTAACACCCCAAAAGAACAAAATCATTTACATTAGGCTGCATCTGGATCAAAAATTAACCCAGAACGCACAAATTCTCGTTAATCGAAAGATGATTCTACTTTTCTCTATCAAGAAAATCAGTTCTTTATAAAGTTGTTTTAAAAATCATACGACATCCAACTGAGGCTATCAAAAAAATTTCAGTCAAAAATCTTTGGTACAATAACAAATTTTTTAAGACAAATTACAAATAAAATATATTATAACAATCTAGGAATTCCATACATAATTAACAAGTTCTATAGAATTAAAAAGACATTGGTCACAAGACCTACCTATATAATCCAGCCAGCACTAGTGTAAAGTTACAAAAAAATGGCTTTAGCCCTTATGTCATATAAGTCCAAATTACATTTACTTTTTATATTGTATATTAAGTAGATTCTAAATAATCAAGATCTTGAAGTTAAGATTATAGTTCAATTTCTGAAAACTATTCATGTTAATATACTTTTACTTTAAATAACTACACATTGTGTAATTTTAAAATTATTACCTCTAATGCAGCAGGAGAGATTGAAAAGTTACATTTCTATAAATATTTCTTATTGTTAAGTTAGCAATCCGCCTATTTCTGAAAAGAATTGAAATGAAACGACAAATGCGATTCGGAGAATCATCAACTTTCTTTTATTTGGAAATAAGAACAGAAGAAATGAAATCCAAGTTGAATGATATTGGATATTTGGTACGTTTATTTTTCACTGCGATTTTTGCTGTTTGTAAATTCAAATGTATCTCTTATAAATATTTTATTTTTATTTATTGGATCGCCATTTTTTCTTTGTCAAATTATTATATATAGAACATCTCTATTCATTGTTACACACTAATCGAAACAATGTAAGGGGGGTGGTGAACTGGTTTAGAAGACAACAAAATTTATTCAGTTAGCTAGAAAAGTATCAGTATTTTGAGGTATCAAAGGAATTATGCTAATTAAATATCTTAAAAGGGAAAAATCAGTTGGCTGTCGACACTATTGTAATTGTTATAAAGTTGCTCGTCCAACACTTTTGAGAAGGAACGTAACCGATTTTCACTCCTATTAATCCATCATGTTTTGACAACGGCATACTTTATAATCCACTTGCTCGACTGATCTAGCACTAATACACTTTTATTTTCTAAATTAAATGTGACATTATGAGAGCGACGCTTAAAGTTGATTGATTATATGGAGGAAAAGTCGCGTGTGGAAATGTTTCAGAAGATAAAGAAAGCAATATGTACAAGGTGCAAAAAATATATTGACACTAACAAGGCGAAATATTTTCTAAGCTAGAAATAAACAAATTAAAAATTTATGAATTATGAAAACTTGCTAGTTATAAAGTCACTGTGATAAATGTGAATTAATCTAAGCATCAAATGAGTATGTTGGGGGATTTCAAAGCAAGTGAGATAGTTATATTTAATTGCAGTTTAGATGTAAATTATTTTGTTGGTCATTTTAAGAATGTAAATAAAAAGATACTTATTACATCATTGTAAAAATGTATGTCCAATTTGTTATTAAATATTTAACTGTTTTTTTTCAAAAATTGCTTTAAAATGCTTCAAAAATGCAACATTTTGCCTTCAAATATTTCTGCAGACTGGAACGGATAAAATTTGGAAAAAACAAATTCTGGAAAATACAATAAATAACACACACATGGAATGGAGCAAATGCAACTTATTGATCTCCATTAAAAAAATTTCTCGCTTACTAACATATTTATTTTAACACTGTTTAATATTACACTAACTTAGAATGTTGCTTTCTATATATACTGATATGACTTTAGATATACTGTATGACCATAAAAGAATACCAGCACCGGAGGTGGATACGGCAAAGTATCTACCACCAATAGAAATCCGGCATTAACTTTTGCATTTATCCATTAATATTAAAATGCAATATAAGCAAGAACTGACGTTTCGTGTTGAAGATTTATAAAAAAAGTCTTTACAATTCAATATAAGGCTCAGTGACTTACAACTTATGTATATAAAGGTATATATCATTATACTTAAGGAAATCCACCAATTTTTGAGGTACATTTAATTAACAAAAATAACGCAACCGTAATGTGTGATAAATTTCTGTATCTATGTGGCTATTCCAAAGAACAGTACAATGTAACTTCTGCGATGACACGGGGATGGCAAAGAAACCGAAGTGATAATTAATATAGAGAAAACAAAAGTAATACAAGAAATCTGATTAGTAAATATGGAAGAATAGAATAAGTAGAAGTTACACTGATAGGGAAAAAATAACTTAATGCAAAAACAAGCATGCACTTTTACAAAACAGAATATACCCCAACACTATTATATGCAACCAGAGCATAGATGCTAGCAGATAAACAGAAATCATGGATAAAAACTGTGAAAATGAGATACTTAAAGCTAGTAGCAGGTAAGACAGTGATAAAAGTAAAACAACTGCAATTATCCGAATGAACATCCCAAAAACAGATAGAAAGCAACAGAAAGAGGGGGAGAAAAGATCTTAGCAGAGATACGGACTCTTGCAAGGGATATATAGAAACTCAAACAATGGCTCAAATTTTCAACACTATGGGATCAAAAAAAAAACTAAGTAAATATGTGATTTCTATACAAAATACACTGTTGATGCAGCCGTTACTAAATTTTAAGAGACCATATACTCACCGTTGAATTACATAGTCCTAAAATTTAAAAACATCCTGTACTAATCTGCTCTGCTTGGTTTATAAATAATAAGAACATACTCATAATTTATACAAAACAATCTCTTCAGATTCTTTTTATACCACTTTTCACAAACCTAGAAGTGAATTTAAGGCGCTTAATGAATTGAATAATAACAATTATAAAAAAAAATGCAAGAAAACATTACTCACAACGTTAAATTATTTTGGAATTGTATCAACTCTATCAAGAAGGTCAATGAAGTACCCGATACTTGTCAGTACCTTAAAGACACTGATCTTGATATTTGTATAAGTAATTTGTTTTCCAAATTTTTCTAAAACAATTATACCAGTGATAATGATTTCGATGTTGTAAGTTTTTACTTTGATGTGAAAAAGTATGTTGATTTTTCTCAGTGTATATTGACATAATGTAAAGTCAACAGTGCTTTTGTAGGATGCTAATAATGAAAATGGTTACAATAGTTTACCTTCTCAGCTCTACAAAAAGGTGCTGGGCCATTACTTCAAATTTTGAATTTCTCTCTTCAATTTGGAATAGTCCCTGATATATAAAATAGAACCTATATAACCAGAAAAAGCAAAGTGAAATAATTGTTACTCCAGCGAGTTTTGGCTCACGCAGGAGTTTCCCAATAATTACATTTGAGTCCTCTACTATTTCTCTTTTTACTGATGTTTTTAAAATGCTGACTGCCTGTGCATCTTCTATTTGCTGAGCATATTAACATTGACTGAGCTGTTAATAATATACGAGTATACAACGCTTTTAATTTACCGTGAAAATTGTCTGAAAAATAACCTAAATTAAATGTAAATAAGTACAACATTACATCTTTTTCTATGCCCTTTAGTAAATTAATTTTTAATTACAGCACTTCCGATTGCAATTTAGAATGGGTCTTTTTGAGTCACTAGTAACTTACATTTCTATATCAATTTAAATAAGGCCTATAGGATAATCGGATTGTTACAACACACTACTAAATTAACTAATTTGACAACACAAACTGTTCTTATGTACTTTAGTTAAACCCTTTATAGAGTATTTCTCACCGATATGGTCGCCTTTTCTAATTTATAAGGAATTTTTAAAATAAATTTCTTAAAAAGTTTATCAAACTGTTAGCATATAGAATTGTACGGTTGCACTATTCTTAAAAAAATTGCATACTGTAGGTTCTTGTTTGATCTGTTAAATGGCAGTATTAACTTTCCAAATTTTCCATTTGTTTTATAGTTTCTAATATAAAATTCCCCAACATAAAATATATTTTTGTTTCAGTTTGCTCAAAAAATTATTATTTATTTTAAACATTCAGTTTTTAATTAAATTTTTTAATATATATATATATGGAAGTATTCAACCATCTTTAATATCCTTCGTTATTTAGTCATATTATTAGAATTAGTTTTTTTCTTAAATATCAATCTTAACGTAAATTACAAAAATGATTATAACTTTCAAAACTATGTTGCGAATAGACAGCAGTTTCCTCGTTAATTAAAGGAAAGCCAGAGCGACATCTGGATAGTTACTTAAAATTCTTGACGTGTTGAGGGTACCCTTCCGGCCAGCAATTAGCGAAGAAAAAATTGCGGACCAGCTGTCTAAATGCTTCCCGATAATCTCGCACTAACGAAGCGCCCTTCTGACCTGCTGCGCCCATCTCATCCTCAACCATCCCTACACTCCGTAATTTAGTTTGAGTTAGTTTTCAGTGGATACAAATTTAATTTGTATGCGATAAATGTGTCGATCGTTTAACACCCAGCTCGTGAACTAATTAAAATGCCTCTGGGGTGCATTCTAGTATGGGTAGCAAAAAAACTGCTACAATTTTTATATGTTATTGTAATGTTCCAGCACCGCCAGGCCAACTAAAATTAAGAGCTTTAATAAACAACAGAAAGCATTTTAATTATGAAACCAGGCAAACGAAAGTTACTAAGTCCCTGTGAACGAAGTAAAAATGTAGAAAATGTAAACGTCAAATATTTATTGTACGAAAAATTAGTACCTCCTATTATGCAGCCTATAAATCATTACGACCTATTACCTAAGGAATGAAAAGCTAGAGAATTTAGGACAGATAAAAGACTTTAACAAGAAAACTTGCTCTCCACCACACTTTTTAACAATAAGAACAAGAGATGGACCAATAGTAGCTTGCGCGGATAACCTAGTGCTAGTAACGAAAAAAAAAGATATAGTGAAACAGAGCTTAAAAGAAATAATTAGGAATGGTTAAAATATAGGACTGAAAATAAAACAAAACTGATGAGGATAATAAAAGAAATAAGAAACAACCCGACAAGAGGGAGTGGGTAACTTAAGGAAGCGAGTAACTACAAATATCTAAGAGTTATCCACCATATATCCACCAAAGGAAAAAAACTAACGAAAAAATAATGACGGCGAATAAGGCCTACCATACTAATAGAAGAAGTTTTGGTAAAACATACTAAATTAAAATATATAAAACATTAATAAGGCCACTAATGACAGACGCGTTGGGGGTTATGACAATCACAAAGAAAGAAAAAAAACTAAAAACAGCGGAAAGAAAGTTAGTAAAGTAAATATTAGGGGCAGTTGAAATAGGTGAAGATAAATACAGGCAGTGGAGCAACCGATAAATATTTCAAGAACTAAAAGGAGAAGACAATAAAAAATAAATTAAGCAGCAAATAGCAAAATGGGTGGGACGCGTTTGGAGAGCGGGGGAAGACTGAAGTGAAAACCAACAAGAAGATGAGGTAGACCAAAATCGAAATAGTTACAAGAGATAAAACTGATCCGGTCAGGAACAGATAATGCAGAAGAAGCCCCAATTTATATAAGTAAATATAAGTTAGGATGGAGACTGATCAATCCCAAAAAAATAGATCTAGAAAACCTAAACGCGACGCTACCCCATAAGGTGTACCAAGCCACACACATACAATACAAAAATAAAATTAATTTTCAATTCAATACAATTTACTTTCATTGCCATTAATACAATTGTGATTTAGTAATACTAACTTTTTTATATTATACCACATGATATTAAAAAAAAGCAAAAATCTTTAAATATACAAGTGACAAATCCCTTGGCGGTAGATCTATAGGGAAGAAGTTTTGATGGTAACTATAAAAAAAATTAAAAATTATTATGACTTAAAAGAAAGGTGTGTCAACTAAAAATCCGGAAAGTTTTATTAGGTAGCTATTACCTAGTTTCGGTTTCTTTGAGAAAACAATTGCAATTATTTTTTACGTTTAATTTGTTAATCTCACACTCTAGGTTGTTACGTCATTAGAATATGTGTATATCAGTATAAAAACATTGAAAGAGAATACTCACAGGAAGCTCTTTGACAAGTTTTATAGTAAACATAAGGAACAAGGTAAAATGTACGCTATGGGTGGAATATCCACACACTACTGTATATACTATCAAACGTATAGAAACTAGAAAACTGTTAAATCAAGTCAAAAAAATGGATATGTTAAGAAGAATACCCAAGGCAAAGAAAAACTTCTTGTTCAAGAATTAGTAGGAAAATTAAAATTAAAGATTAAAAATAGAAGAGTTGTTAGAAAAAGAATACCAACTCCGAGATATGGTAAAACGCAAATAACAACTTAAAAATTTTTCTCTCTATCAGAATTGTATTATTCTAGCAACCTTTTTTGCCATTTCTTTCATAAATATAACCATCTCTAATGCGATTTGTTACTAACGGGTGCTTTTCATAATTTGAGCTACATTTACCTAAATATTCCCCTGCTATTTCACTTTTTCTCTTGTCCTCTATTATACCCAAAGAACAAATTTACGTATTTGAAGATTGTCCACCTCGTTTCTGTGTCACTAATTTCACCTTTCTGTAACCAATTTATTATAAAAGTTTCTTCCATTATTGGTACAATTATCAGTATCTTTTCAATGTTTTTTTTTTCAAACATTTCAGAATCATAAAAAGCATATTTCCTTTTATTTCTTTTAAACATTTTTGCCAAATTTTTCACCCCCTTTATTCTTCACTTTTTAAGTTTTATAAGTTGTAAATATAACAAGAAAATTTATTGGGTTCCTCTATTAATACGATTCTTATCTATGCTATCTTCACTATCTTCTTATTCTTTCTCGTTTCCTTCATGCCCTTTCAGGCATTTCACTATCAAGAATTAAAAAAAAAACTGCAAGTTATTATTATAATTTTAAGTGTTTCTGTTCTTGATGAGATGAAATATGTTGAATCTTAATTTTTAACATATTTTTGTTCTCGTTCGATTATACCCTTCAAATTTCTACAAAAAATAAAAAAAGCATTTGATACATAGTTGTAATTTCTTTGCACAGCATAAGTAATAAGGTTAACATTTATTTGTAAAACATAAGCATGTAAATATTTAAATAAGGACCCTAGGAGAAAGATTAGTTTGTACAAGGTGTAATTTTTGTAATTAAAATTTTTTTTACATATCTTGGTTATTCCCTTAAGAGTGAGCTTGTTAGACAGCTATATAACGATAGAGTTGTTTTGTAATTGTTTATATCAATCTTAGAAAGCTTCAGTTAGAATATTTTTCAACTTATCGATTATGCTGTTCTAGATATTATCAAAACGGTACCCTTTCAAATGTTTCGTCTGTGGAAAAACACGAAAGTCATGAAAACTGAGATACGGCAAATAAAGGAGGTATAAAAATCACAAAACTGCTTTTTCGGGCAAATTTTTTTTTTTTTATTGATACTACCGTATGGTATAGGGCGTAGCGCAGTATCCAAGTGCTACCCTCTTCCTGACACCTTTCAAACACTTTTCGATAAAAAGTTTGATTGATTATTCAACTTGGTGCCATCAGTTTCTTATAGCGGGTCTCCTAACTGTCCAAAAAAAAACAAAGTTCTATCAATTCGATTTTAAAGTAGATTTGCTCATTTTTGGTTTATTGGGGTGCGAAGAGTTTTCAGAGTGTCGCTTTTGAGTTTGTTTCAAAATTTTACTTAGAAATTAATTCCCTGATTCAATACCCGCGATTACCAGACTGTAGAATTCTCGCTCTGCCTCTCTTTCGAAACGGTAAAAAAATTCAAAAACAAGACATTCCTCCAAATGGCTTTTTGTTCAACCCCGAGGTACTTTGAAATCATCTTTATGCACACTTTTCTCATGCTCAATTTCTGTGTTAAAATCTGATAAACGGCACACTGAATCAAATTAACATATTACTGATTACTTTCAACTTTAACCTCACCCCACAAATGCTATCACTCTTTACACATTGTCGTTCGTAGAAGTAAGTAGAATCGTTGATGATTCATACACAATGTTGCCAGTCTCATTATTTTTCTGAAAAACATCATACTATGATAAAGCAAATAAAATATTTCGTAATATATTTGTTACCTTATATAAACTAATCCAAATTGTAATCCGCCTAAAAACCTTATGGCAATGTATAATCTCATCAGAATGAAATAAAACTTGTCAGTCATTGGCGCAATTAAAACTTGGCAGCAAGCAGCCGCAGTTGCAGCTGCAACTGCAGATAACTTTCAAAGTTTCGTCCCATTCGCGGGAATAACTAGAAATGCGGTCGCTTCGAAGTCTAGTAATAATTTCCCAAAGTTTATTCTGTCTGCTGATTATTACCGGGTTTATATAACTTACTGTAATAAATTTTTGAAAAAGCTGCGTTTTTAAGTTTCTTTTCAAATGATTAATATAGCAATTTTTATATATCAGCATATTTATTCGCAAAGGAAAAATAAACTGTCAGAATAGTTTTAAAACAGTAATATAATCTTCACTTCGGTGCAAAAAGCAAACTGAAAAATATAAAAAAATAAATAAAAAAACTTAAAGACTCCTAGTTTCAAAAAAGGTTAACTTATATGGATAGTAAATTGGAGCTAGAGAACAACATCATAAGATTATTGAGAAGAAAGAGTAAGACTCAAAGACTCGTAGCTTTCCTTGGGAAGTGTTATATATATATATATATATATATATATATATATATATATATATATATATATATATATAAACATGTGTAACGATGTATATTCGCATATCACCCCAAAATGACCGAACCAAATCAAGGTTTTTTCATTTCACCTTGATGGTCGAATATCTGTATAATGAGATCATTGGCCATCAAAATGTCCATTTAATTACAATAGCAGCGGCTATCTACATTGTTGCGAGCTCGCGCTAGCCAAGCTACCCATTGTTAAGCATCCAGATATGGAGTAACAACCAACAGGCAACCAACTAAAATCTGACACAAAAACCAAACTTAAAAATATAAAATCAAAAAACACTAAGATTCAATAATACATAGAGTAAGTTAATCAAGTGCAGACATATGTAGAGTAATATTAATAAAAAAAATTCCTAAATGAACGTTTCAACATTAAAAAAGCACCAAATAACTTGTGAAAGTATAAAAAATTCATTTACTGAACGTAGATTATAAAATGGCAACAGCAAGAAAACATAAAGTACAATCAGAAATACGAAAGAAGATATCTGCAATAATTCGGACGAAGATTAGCATATGATCTCAGTTGACGTGAGTAGATTGTAATGCGCATGCGTGAATAAATACGACTTTACTAGTCGGGTCAGTTGAAAATTAAACGCCAGTGAGTAAGCACATGTGGTATGTGATAGTTGCATTTGGAATGACTGAGCTATTAGAGCGGCAAATTTTCAACAAATTTTGTTCGGATGATTCCGGGTTTTTTCGAAAAATGCAATGAATGAGCACGAATAAAGATATAATGCAAATAATTCAGAGTTGGTCGATAATATGCTAAAAGTGATCCAGTCTGAAAGATCAGCATCGAGCAGAACACCGGAAAGTGTAAACGTATATGGGGTACGATCAACAAGATTGGGTGGTTGAATTGAAAACGAACTGAAGATTCTAAAAAGAAAATTCGCTCCAGCTGTAGTTACTACTGACTTGTTTTAAATTACTACCAATAAACCAGATATCCTCAAAAAGATGATAATCGAGGATGAAACGTAGGCCTACGCCTACAATCCGAAAACTAAAACCATAACAAAAGTCTCCTGGTTTGTCATGTTCAAAAAAAATATCAAGGTCAAGGCCATGTTGAGCATACTTTTTATTGAAAATGCATTGTTTATCATGAGTATACTCATCCAGTCTAACATTATCAAGAAGTGCTACCTCAAAAACAGCAATAACCTCCACCAACTTCATCACCACAACGCATCCGCGCATTCATCATATCTCATATAAATTTTTTTATCAAAAGATTAAATTATACAGAATATTTAACCACTCTGAGGTTTAGATTTGTCATACTTCAATTTCTACTATTCCCACAATTTAAATCACTTTTGAAAAGAAAAAGATTCTATATTGTCGACAGAATTTTGCAGAACAATAAAAAAACAGTAAAAAACAGTGAAAGCTCGCAATTAACTGTAACTCACTTGACTATTGTCTGTATTGCAGATGAACATCGGCTAGTTAATTGGTAACCTTCCTTAATCTGTCAAAAACAAAAGAGCGGATCATATTGTGCTTTATATATTAAAACAGTACTGTTCTTATAGTTCATATACAACATATTTAAAGATTGAAACAATTTCTAGAAAGGCCACATACTCTTTAAAGTAAACTACCAATATTCGTTTCTACAAAAAAATCTATTCCTGTATAGTTATGCCTACTATCCATGTCCAAAATGCTCAGCTCTTACTACTAATTATGAGATTTTAAAAATATATTAGTGATTTTGGATTGCGGAAAACAATGTTATGAACGTCAAAAATATGATATTTACCACATATGAGGGTTATAAAATAAATGGTGACAACATTGTTGTCAAAGCAAACCATGCACATATAAACCGCTGTTTATTTAATTTGCAGCATAATTAAAAACGAAATATATTACATTACATTAAAACTTTTCTGTTAAATTAAGCAGTTAATAAACAAAAAACAATTAAAATTTGAAATATTTTTGTCTATCATATTATACCATTATACGGTACCGATTGTTTACATCCTCTGTTCGATGGCGATTACTCGCAATGAGACTAACAGAACCACGTAATTTCTTGCAACTACCATGAACTTTTTTACATCGTTAAGAAAGGTTATAATGGGCAACGGAACAGTCTATAGCATAGAATCATCTTTTCTGATAAATTCAAATTTTGTTCGAACCGAAACAATGATTGGATATTAATACACTGTAGACGCAGAGAAAGAAAGTAAAAAGACTATTCGTAAGAGGATATTATAAGAAACTACCAATTATGATAGTAAGTCACCACTAGTTAGAGTTAGACATATGTCGATTTTACAGCCCGTAGTATTTCCTTATCTTCATAGGGTACTTCAAGCAATCTTTTAACAAGATAACGCTGGACAACGTGTGGCACGTTAAACTTCCGTCAACAAAGCAAAGTGGAAACTTTCCAATGGACGGGCTGATCACTTTGCGTTTCACCTGTCGAATATGTATGGAATATCATTGTGCGAAGAATATTTTCAACCCCAATAAATATGGCTGAATTATAGGAGCTTCATAATAATAAATGGAATGTATCAAGATATCATCCGTTGATTGTACAACTCGATGCCAAGAAGAATGAAGGCGATCACAAGAGCCTGAGGCAAGACCATTACTAAATAAATAGTGCGTATATATAAGCTAGTAGATAGTTTACTAGGTCAGACGACAGATGGAATTCCAACTATAGTGAGTGTTGTTTTGAAAGTATAGAGAAAAGAACCAGATACACATCATTTAAAACATTTGTAGACTACTAAGCAAGTTTTCAAAATACTTTTTACCGCAGTCTATGCAGTTCTGCATCGTTAGATATCAGGCGTTAAACCAATTATTTTACGTTTTCTCATAAACTTGGGCACATTAACACACAGTAACAGGTAAAACTTTGCTTGAAATTGCTTAACATAAACAAGGAAAGAGATGACTTTGTCACTGATATTATCCACTTGTTTCTCTCAAAAATACGCCTATCATTAATTCTTCTATAACGTTCTGCAACTTATTTCATTTTTCTTTAAGCTAGCATTCCAGTTATTAAATGCTGTCTAACTTAGTTTAATGTTTCGGTTTACTTCTTTTTTATGGTTACACATCACTAAGTTAATTCTTTGGTCTAAATCGACTTCTATAACTCTGTCATTCAGTTTAATCTGTTTGTTAGTGTCTACATTTTCATTGTTCATAATTTTTGTTTTTTCAGTCTTGATTATATCCTGCAGGTCTTTTTATTAGTAGGATGTTGTCCGCAAGTCTCAAGTGGTTTGACATACTGGCTTCTACATTAATTTATTTTTATCCCAGTTAAAGTTTTTAAATATACTTTTCAAACATAAAGTAAACAACTTCATCAATAAAATAATTAGAAAAGTACTGCTAAAGATTCATCACAGGAAATAAGTTTCATTTTTAAGGTAAAGGAAAAACAAAAATACAAGTCAAAAGTAGTAAAAACGTAAATCCATTGGACCACAAAATATCCAGACAGAGTTAATAAAACAGAGTACGTACAGACACAAATTAACAGCAAAACTATCGATACATAAAAAGAGAAAAAACAAATGTGAATACCAGTAACAAGTACACCACGTAAAATCTATTGGCGTACATTAAGGAATAAAAGAGAACAAGGGAGTAGAAATTAAAACAACAAAAAAAGATTAACACAGAAAGAGAACTACGCTTAGTATTTCGCGACTCTCACAAAAGCATACCATATGGTACCACAACAAAGCCTTTGGTAGGATGTTAAAGGTTTATTAAATGTAAAAACAACATTGGTTGAAGCAGTAAAAACCAAATATTAAAGGTGAAGGAAGACTTTAAAATAACTAAGGGATTACAACAAAAGTGTACAATATTATCCACTATTTTTAAAATATATGTAAAAGAAGCATTAATAATATTGAGAAATACCTAAATGTAGAAGGATAATAGAATTATAGGAAACCGCCCTATAATCGTTATACTTTGCGGATGTCTGAGTTCTTATAGTACATGATCAAGATAACACACAACATAGGGTATGAAAATAGTTAAAGTATACGAACAACTAAAGATTCGAAAATAGAAAATGTGCTAAAAATAAAAGGTTGCTGTTATTATGCACACCTAGAGGTCCACATAAATGGAATAGCAGACAGTACAGTGAAAAATAGAATAATAAAAGAAAACAAGCCGCGAGAGCACTAATTCGATAAGGTGGAATAGAAATATAAATATAAAAAGAGAAATATATAACAGTATAATAAAAATATATAACCTATGTAGTAGAGTCATGTCAATTAAAGGAAAATAAAAACATAATTGAGAATATTAGAACTAGGTGAAATGCACATTTCGAAAAAGCAATGGAGTAAATCCCCCGAGAACGTAGGAAACGGGAAAGGTTGAAAAAAGCTGGAAAGAAAAGAATAAAAATAAATGTTAAAAAATAAGGAAAAAGCGCAGAGAATCAGAAGGAAATTAAAGGCTTGTTTGATCATTTGATGAAGGAGTTTTGTGCTATAAAACAGAAATGTTAAATTGATAATTGATAAAAGAACATGAGGACCGGCTACATATTGATTGGCTACTTTTTATGAGTCCTTTGTTAGAGTTTTAAAAGAACGAAAGCTTTTGAAATACACTTACATGATTAAAATGTTTTAATATATAAAGTGTTCCAAAAAAAGTACTAGCCTTTTAAATGACACGAAAAGCCGCGTTTACTGGCAAAAACAATAATTTATTAGTTTAAATTAGTAAGTATTAAAATAAATTAAACACTTATTTACAAATTTTCAAACTGACGACAATGTCTGTTTAAATATAGCCAATAACACAGAAAAAGATCATTTAAGTAATGTCTGATAATGCGCAAAAAATTCGCCACCTTCATTTTTGAAAAAGTTGCATTTTCCTTATATTACAATGGCAGTGGAAAGGTGCTCCATCCTGCTAAAACTAAACCTCTCCGTTACCAAACAACCATTCAACGCATGGGCCAACGGATTCCTGCAGCATTTTAATAAAAAAAAAGCCTTGATAAGTGCAAATGGTGTCCTCTAGTAACACATGGAGCCCGATGTGTGCAAAATGTTGTTTAACTGAGAAATTTAACTTAAAGGTAATCTCATCACTCCAAACGATTTTAGCTGAAATGTTACAACTTTTATGCATTTGTTTAGGTCATTTAAAGAGTGACTACATTTTTGGGACCCCCTGTATAACACATGTACGATAATTATGCAACAGAGTAAACAATAAAATTATATTATAAAATATTCGTCTAAATATTTAAAGTAACTAAATAGACTTCCAATCAATTCGTTTTTTGTAGTACTAGTAAGCAAAGGTCTATAAACTGCGCTGTTTAATGTTACTAGGTTAAATTGAAATAAATTATGATCGTGAAATATTCCTGATTCGCCTACAGTGTGCTAACGTCAGTTACTACGCCTACTGCCACATATTCGAATGCATTTTTAATTCAACAATCCCTTCATAAGCAATTCAAAATTATTGATTTGTACTGAATGAGACCCGTATTTCTATAGGAGTGTAAAACATTTTGATTCGCTCTAATTTATTTATATTGAAATAACTGTAAAAAGGATATTTACCATGTTTTTCATATTTTTTCTGTGTCGTGTGACTTTTATAAACCGTGCGAGCAATAGCTTTTAGTATAAAAAAAATCGCAGTTTCAAAAATTTATAAACCGGGAATTCGAATTATTTAGATGCTTGTTATAATAAACAAATAGGTTCTATTAAAATTTTAAATAAACATCACTTATGTTAAAACGACACAAAAAAAAACGCAGTGGCATAGTGCTCCTTATACCGTTCAAAAACAAACTGCTTCTAATTAAAATACGTTTCAGAAGAAACCAAAGCTCCCAGTTATGTTTGCGTTAAGTTTCCCCCTGGAAGTTCTGTCTTTTTATGATGTCGTGATTATTATAAAGCCGTAATCACAAGAGCCTGCCGCGCAAATCCGAAGGAAGGCCTTGCATAAAGAGCCGAAGTTTTAAAGCCCGCCTTTAGAAAAACTCCTCTTGGAGGAGAAATTTGCAGCTTCAGTTATTAGTTCTCCTTTCTTACAGAAGCTTTAGGAATTCTTTGGGATTGGAAGGCGGGCTCTCGCGTTGTCAAACGCGTGTCTAATTCTTCTCGAATGTGCTGCAGTCCCCGGCCGCTTACGTGACTGAAAAAGTCATAAAACACACTCGGGCTCGTTTGTCGTACTGCTGATTAACATTTAAAGGGCCCAAGCGCCATTTAAATTTCTTCGGAAAATGTCGCAGAGATTTGGCCGGCTATAAGAACTAAATAAAGCCATTAAACGGCTGCGACAAAGCCAATTTGCATTTTTATTCCAGCTGCAGCCAACATGCCCCACTAATAAAATAATTAACATCACCTACATTAACTTATACGACTCGGCTGCCAAATTGCGGCAATTAATCATTTTTATTCTTTCCAGTTTGGACTATTTGCGGCTGTAACTTTTTTCGAAATAAGTATTTTCTGAAAAACGATATGTCAATTTGCGAGTTAAAAGATAAAATTTTATACCCTTTTGTGCGTTGCTTTAACACATTTATATGTAAAGTAAAAACATAAAAATCTAAATTGTTTAACTGATGTAATAATATTATAATCGGCGTGGAGAATCGACATAACCTTTTTATCAAAATAAAATTTAACTGCCGGACAGAAAATAAAGTAAGTTTATTCCTAAGATTTAACTAGTGCCTGGAAAATTATTACATTAATAATCTAAACCATAGGAAACAATTTTAACTTTTCATAATCTGCATAGTTTCACATAAAACTGACCTGAAGGCCATAATAGTATCGCTTACCTGTAATCAACCAGAGTTCCCTTAAGCAATCCTCCCTACTGCGTTGTATATGTACAGGGAAATTGCCCTCGTTGTCCCCTTCCAGCGTTTTGAATAGAAAAGCTCCCAGCAGGGCGTAAACTGAAACCAGCACCAACAAACCGGTGCGGCCACACAAGAAAGTCACCAGGGAAGAACACCGTCTACCGCCGATACTGCCTTCTTCCATCTGAAAAGCAATTACCACATTGACATTGTTTGTTTCTTAAAAAAACGCAAAAGTAAATGTAACGTTTTTTTTTAATATTTAAACGAATTTCACAATGGTAGAAAAAGAGCACATCAAAATTAAGGTAAGCTTATTCCAAGTATTTAGAAATTTAAAAAATTACTCCTCAATTCAAAATACTAGATTTAAGAGTAATGACCATTAAGAAAAGATAATAATTCACTGTTTATTGTTTATTTATATTTTTAGTTACAGCGTACCAATGTAATGCTCCATTTGTGAATATTTCCGGGGGTTATATTGACCCCCATGTGCACGAGTGTGTAATAATCAAAAATAATAACTTTCTATTTCAATGTAGTATAGTACACAGTATCGGTCAAAAAATATATCAAACTTTAGTATTTTTGCTATAACTTTTTCGTTTCTTTGTATTTTCCACTAAAATTTTCATGGAAACTTTTTTGTTGTATCTCACACGGCCCTTCAAGAAAAACGAAACTCAAATCAACTGGAAAAAACTTTATTATCACAGCAAAAAATGGTCAAAATGCAGCAAACAAACATCAAATAAATACACCGAAATAACTCTAAACCACCGGGAGTCAAATAAAAATTAACAACAGTCTAATAATTAGTAGCATAACCCCTGGCATCAATGAGGGCCAGGCGGCTGCGAGGCATAGAGAGGGGGATGTTCTTCCATTCCTCCTCGAGTTGGGCATACTTCTCATCTGCATTATTGGCTTTTCTGCCAACCACACGACGCTCCAGCTCTGCCTAGAAGCCCCCGATGATATTATTTAGGTCGAGGAATTGAATGGGCCAGTCGACAGAGGTCACACGACGACAAGCGAACCAGTCCTAGACTTGCTTCGAATGTTATTTGAGATCATTGTCCTATTGAAAAATGAAGCCTCTGCACGTGTTCTGATTATCACATAGACGCATCGTGTTCTCGAGTATGTCTTCAGGCAGATAGCAATATATAATGGCGTGAAATCTTCTAAGGAGATCCGTTCCAAGGCCGAATGACACTTCCATCTCCGTGCTTTATCGTAGGAATCTGGTACTTGGGATAGAAACGAGGGCCTTAGGGGCGACGCATCTACTGAATTCCATCCATTCCGAACAACATGTACTTGCTTTATTCATTCCAAAACACATGTTCTCAATTTTTCCTCATCCAATTCGTATATGGATGCACCCACTCTACGCGCCCTTTCCTGTTCTTTTCCGAAATTATCGGCTTCTTGACCGGACGATGTCCATTAAGCCCAGATTGTTACAGACGACGTCTGATATTACGAACAGGTGGTTTCAGGCCCAAAGGATTATACAATTGATGAGAAATATCGGCTGTCGTGAGACATGCTGATGACGTTTCTGTTAAAGAGTCTCGAAGTAATCTTGAGATAACCGGCCTTGAACTTCTTCACAACACCACCTTGGATTCTTCAGCGCTTCGGGAAATAGGAAATGGTGCTTGTGGATGTTGAACTGCGCTGCAAGCTCTCGGAGAGTTCGACCTTGGGTACGACCACTGGTAATCGCTTTCTGAATATCTGGGGATATTTTGCGGAAACCAGACTGCTTACCCATACCAGACACGACCATTATTATATTATATTATATAATGCAAAAAAAACAGTAACGCGAATTACGAGTTCTTCAAAAGTCAATGAAATGACGATTTTCACTGATTATAGTAGTTTGCATGTCATTATCAGCAGGCGTTTTAAAACGTCAAAATGTTCATTAGGATAATTGTGGAACGTGTGTCATATAAAAAATTCTGAGCAAAATACCAAAAGTAAATATATCTTTGACCGGTACTGTAAGTAAATGAGCTAACACCAGAAATGATTGCAAATATTTTTTATTCTTCTATATTATAATAAATTACACGCCAAAGTGGTATAAACGATTAAGACAAGGACTGTGATGCGGACAGACCCGGGTTCTATTCCCGGAGCACTCTGATGCCTGACGGGCGGCGTACTTAGTCACTAAAAATAATTGAGCACCTGCGTTCACTCGAACAAGTGGCAATAATAGTGGTCGTCGAAGGTGCGGGGCTTGCCACATCGCCCCACACCACAGAAGGTGCGTAACGACCGGGTAGAGAAGGTGAACATATGAGAGCCTTAACCTCTCAGTTCCTAAGCCGTGCTTCCACACGGGGGGGTTAGAGCCGTAAGAAAATATGTGTATAACCTCAGAGAATGTCTAATAAGACAGAAAAGAATGATAAGGAAAGCCGAACTTTCATAATAACACACCTTCATATGGTAGATTATAGGAAAAGAATGAATGCATGTGGAGTATATGAGAGAAAAACGAAAATACTATCAGTCTATTCCATAACAAAATGCCATTTCAACATTTTGAAATACGTGGGAAAATCAAATATAAATCGGTATTTCTTTTTTACGCATCGTAAAGAAAAATTTCCTCCACACAGTACCTTGTACCACCATTTTGGTCAGTATTATATTGTCAAAAGTTCTTTCATCCGTGTTATCCACAAGTTTCTCACGTACAATGGACGTAAAACCGCAAAAAAACTTTGGAAATACTTAAAGCACAGTCGGAGAACCACACTTTTAAAAAGACTTTAGTGAATGTGTGACGTAAACAATTCTTGAGAAAATAAAGTCAGTTAAAAATAAAGATCACCAACATCTCCTAAGAACTAGTGTTACTGAAGGGATTATTCGCATTGTTCGTTGCCCTTTCGATGATGACGGCCAATTAATGATTGCTAAAGTTGCTTCTAAAATCAGAATAAGTTACGAAAGTGCTTAGGCAATCACTACTAGCAATTGTGGGTTTGAAAAGTGTCAGAAGTATCCGTTGAGAAAGATGTATTTGTAAGTCTGAAGATTATGTAGAAAAATAATTTTGTGTATTTGCATTTTTATTATTTCTAAATAAAATTTTTAAAAAATCTTACTATTTTACCAATGTGAGAAAGTCGTGTATTACTCTAGTTTACTAACATATTATTTATAATTAATATTCTCTACATACTTCTTTCTAATTGTCTTATTTAATAGTTATTATTACAATAGTAATGTTTCTCCTTTTTAAATTTTTAAAAGAAGTATTGACAAATTGTGTAGTGGACTACTAAAAAATCTCAGTTCCAAGAAAAACAAGCCTGGCCTATAGAAGGCTTAGTTCTACTGAATTGACTTAATTACGTTGCAAAACTATCAATGTTAGTGCCTGTAACCCAGAAGAGTCAAGAGGCAGAGTCGAGCCTGGGCAAGAGATTTTTACTGGGCCCCCAAGATCAAGTATTGTTTTATATTGATATGATTTATCAATATTTAAAAAGTTATTAAAAAGTAACATATTGCAAATAAAACCATAAATTACATATACTAGTACTTATAATAATTTATAGTCATTTTGTTATTTATAAGTTAACTAGTATAAATTATTACTATTCTTCTTTATGTTTTATCATTAGTAATTTAAAATATTATTTTTTACGCAATAATTTTATAATCCCTTCAAAATTTCCATTTCCTTCTTCTGGAACATTCTTTAAAGTAATAAAATTTTATATTAAAATAAAGAAAAATGTATTGGAGCTCTCCCACTCCCTCTTAATGGGCCCATGTACATCCACTGTAAGATAAAGATTAGTGGCTTGTGGATTAAAAGAATGTAGACTACAAAAGAAGTTCCTTATCTCTCATAAAAAACGCGTTCGTCTGTAGTGCACAAAAGAACATAATAACTAGACCACAAAACACGGCAAAAGGTGTTATTTAGTGACTAATAATATGCTAGAAGGCTTTCTAAAAAATGTTCAACATACTGTGTACTCCCTATTTAATATCCAATTGCTATCGGAGTATTAGAATGCATATCTTTCTTTCCAAGAATCGGTAGACTGCATATCGTATCTGTGATAAAATAACTTAAAGAAGTCTAAATGAGTTATATTTGGAAATAGAGATTTTATTTTTAAAGACGATAATGCGTCTTGTCATAGGACAAAACTAACTCAATCCCGGTTGGGTACTAACAAAAAAATCTGTCCAATTGAATTTACAGATTTGAAAATTATAAAAACATATGATAAACAACATATCTTAAAAAAAATTAGATGGCTTCTTAAGACTGGATGTATATATTCCAGCTTACGCAAGGGACACGCCAAATTGCAACACAATGAAAGGGTAATTTAAAATTTTCTTGGCGAAGGAGATCGGAGACTTGGTAACGTATGATAGAAACAATAAAATTCAAAAAGTCCTGAATGCCACCTGAGTGTCCTGAGTGTCACAAGACACTCTCCAGACATATCACTGGATAACCGATGCGATAGAGATAAATACTCTTGTATTACAGAGAAACTTGAAAAGAAAATCTCATTGCCACCTCTAGAATTATGACGAAAATATATAACATTACTTAACAAATAATATGAAGGCTTTTACTGTTGGTGTTTTGGTGTATATGTGGTTGGTTCTAGGGTTGTTAGGCTATGGTTGGAATTTGGAAACACTTGACGTTTCGTCCACAACTAAGGCAAACATCTTCAAAAAACATTTTTAAAATTTTTTTTAAAGATGACGACACGTCAAGTGTTTACAAACCCCGGCCACAAACTAATAACTTGAGAATCAACCACATGATTACGTAACAAATATTTACTCTTCAAAAATATTTTAAATGAGGACCAAGGAAATATTACTGTCTAATTAAATAAAGTATTAGGATGACTTTTGCAGGTGTTGCCAAATATGATTAGTTATGACAGGAAGGTTGCTCATAAGGTAACTGGGGCGCAACGTATGGTTTACTTATTGACCCGCCTGGTGCAGCGTACTCGTCTTCAGTCCGTTAAAATACCTTGTACGTAAAACAAAAATTAACAAAAGACTAAATCTAGGTTGGTCTTCCGTATGGCCTTATATTAAACTAGTACTTGACTAAACAAAAATACCTCTCCATAAGATGTTTGCATCATATAGTTCAAGGCGGACTGGTTCCAAACTGCTTATTCCTTGATTCTTTCAACCTCCTCTTGAGCAATTTATGTAATTGTAGATGGCCATCCCAGCACTCAATACAACCAAAACCCAGCCGTAAGTTCTTGGCCGAAACAAAAATTTCAAGGAATATTGTATTGGTGGCTCCATAATATAAAATCAGCATTGTCGCAAACGCAGATTGTAGGAAGTACCCGCCTCACATGTAGCGGCTACAAAAGGCACTCTCGTAATCAGTGATCTAAGGGCTCCATACAAAGGGCCAGTGTCCCAAAAACTTACTCTATAGAAGAAGCTGCCAGCATGTCAACTTCAAGGTGTTA
Source organism: Sinelater perroti (assembly GCA_036346155.1). NCBI lineage: Eukaryota > Metazoa > Arthropoda > Insecta > Coleoptera > Elateridae > Sinelater > Sinelater perroti. Next base: position 2,791,353 of record JARFIY010000201.1, read on the forward strand.
AACATTCGCCAGGGAACTGCTTCGGTAAATCTCCCCGAATTAAGGACTTCGTCCTGTTGCGATGTTAATTCTGAGAGGTGCTGCAGATATGCTTTTCTGGGTAACTTGGCTGATGACCAAGTAGGACCCTCATTAAAATCCAAGAAAATTGGGACATATTGAGTGACGTATACAAAATCAATTATAATTTGTACAAGCTAGTCTATGAGCAATTAGTGGAGGAAAGAAAATTTATGAGCGGAAACTCGTAATATTAAACAATATAAAAGCGTTGCTTTTGGTAAGTCATTTATGTAGTTGTTTGGAGTCTTATATCCATTATTTATCGCAATATTTTGATTTTATATTAATGCTGTTCCGTACTTCAAAAAATATGTCGAAAGGGGGAATTAATATTTTCGAAAAGATTACAACGCCAATTTATGGCACCTGTGCAATAATTAGTTTAACTCTATACCAATAATTTAAGAAAATATAAATAAGTCATTCAGCATAACGATGACCAGCACGATTCATGACACTATATAAGGGATAACAATAGCTTATAAGCCATAAACATTACATTACTCTCTTGTAGATACCCAGAACAAAATAGGTTTCCTTCTGCATATGTCCAAATCAAAACAACGATTCAGATAAACCAAGAAGGGTCAAACATTACAATTCGGTCAAAGGCAAAAACCTTCATATTTTTTGATATTCTCAATCAATATTTAAAAGCAGGATTTCACACACGTGTGCAAAATTGAACGCTAATAAATATTAGGAAAGGGTTGTCCATAATATCTTACAACAGTTCCCACAACGACGGTTGCAAGAGAACATATGTGCATTTTTCAAGGCACTTCAAAATTTAAACCATTTGTTCATTTGAAAAACTAACTCTTAAAACAAAATATAAATTACTCCGGGCGGTAGAACGCAAAACATAAAACTAAAACAGATCATATCAGTATCTTAAGAGAAGAGACAAGTGTAATAGAATCGATAAAATCACAAAGTGGTAGAGCAGATATGTATATATAGCGTTATACAAAAAAGACTAGCGTTGAAGTGGCTGCACTTAAAGATAAAACAATTCCGGGAAAAATGCAGGAAAACAAGAAACGCAGCATTTCCAATGAATAAAAGAAAAGAACACGATAACAAAAATATATAGGAGAAAATTATTGAGCCAGAAACTTCAAAAACTTTTATTGGAACATCAAAAAGTAAAAAAAAAAGATTCAAATAAAAAGGCAAGGATAAAAAGCATACGAAAAAATGTATGCTTCTCTTCAATAGAATGTTTAAACAGGTTTGAGGAATTAACATAACAATACCAGGATAAATACATTAAAAAGTGATACAACAAAACAAGTTAAAGTGATTAAATTACATATAATTCCACCTGGCCCCCTTTTCTACTACAACTAGCACCATGGTGGAATCAAAAATGGGAAATTTAGCCATTCTAACCATTTCCATCGATTCTTTTTTCTCAATAATTATAAATTATTGTAAACATAGGATTTTTTACTATTTTATAGCCTATGTCTAAAATATTATAGTCAGTTTGTAATATAGGCTTATGAGATGTTTTATATATATATATATATATATATATATATATATATATATATATATATATATATATATATATTAGAGCTGATTTATTTTTGTGCGTTATTATTTCTATTCTTTATATTTTATTACATCAAACTTTTCTGGGGCCCTCGTATACATAAATCTTTTCGCATTGCACATAATTGGACCTGAACCTTTTCCCGCTTAATTCTAGCTTGCACTTATATTACGTTAGTATCAAATTCGTATACGCGCTTTGAAATGTAAATTACTCAACGCCGTCAGAGTTAGTGACAAAGCACTGAATTTGAAAATCCGGGTGCCCTTAGAGTACAGCTGGCTTCGTAAAATCAAGGCCTGCTATTAACAAATACGTGTATATGAATAAGTAGGTCATCTCCTATGTCGGCCTATTTCCTTATTTCCTTTGCTCTAATCTGACACACTTAATCTGACACTTGTATTCTATTTCCTCTCCATTAGTCTTTAATTTATTTACGTGAATATATTCAACTACCTTAGGGAACAGTTCACTCCAATTGCCCCCCTAGGATATGCTTTTTGTCATCTAACTTTTTATTTTTAAGCATGTCTGTCATAATTTTTAATCTTTTTTTATCAATAGACAATTTTTCAAATGTGTAGATTAGTCTTTTATGAAAACATTTTTAAATTAGTTATAAAAACATAGTAAAATTTTAATTGGAGCGTATTATATTTAGTTTTATCTGTTTACAAAATGTTTTCGTAATAAATGTACCTCATTTCTTTCTCGTGTGGGTTTATAATGTAATCTGTCATATCTTCTTAATTCAGAACACAATAGTTATCTCGGCTTATCCACCTATTTAGTTTTTAGCCCCCTAATTACCAATCTTTTCAAGTTGTGTATCTTACTAGAACTTGTTTTTGGAACAATTAAAATAATTTTATGTATTAAGCACATACTATCATATAATGCTTTTAACCTTCAGGATATAGCATCGAGTGACTTGTTTATTGTCTTTTGAAATATTTTTCTCACACTTCTATCATCCCTATCATTAACTCAGATTTAGTGAGAGGTTTCAGTAATCTTTTGGCTGTCTTTTATTAAATAATGTGGCACAAATTTTCAGCAGGGTTCACGTCTGAAGACTGGTCCCGGTAGGGCAAAAGTCAAATTTATTGTTCCCCTTTCCGGTAGATGTAGAAGCTCGATTACAAGAGACACTATCCTCTATGAAAACAATACTTTCCTCGTCGAAAATTTATTTAATGAAAATAGACAGAAGGCCGAAAGTTAAAATTTGATCTATTTGACAATTACACTCACTCTGGTGAAAGAATTTTATTATCCGGTTGATTGAACTAACTTCTCCGTATCCATATTCGATCACTGAATTTGCAGTATCAAGTTTAGTTACAAAACGTGAGAGAACGTTAAATGTTATCTAGTCTAGAATGCCTCTGAATTTTCCAATTTTGTCGACAGAAGTTCCTTTTTCGCGGCGGGTCTTGTGTTCGTTTTGAAAACCTTGGGAGACTGGTTTTTTGCCAGTGTTTATCGTTTGTTTCTTCTTCTAAATTGAATAATAATCCAATTTGCTGGTATTACTATTTTATTAAGTAATTTTCTTCCTGCAGCAATTATTAGATGTACGTTAGATTTAATTTATAGCTTCCATATTCCTACGAGGCGTGTCTAAACAATCCCGAAATCACAACATGTGTTAGGTGCAAGCGCATACACATGGTTCTCCAGAGATACTTAAAAAAGTCAAGTAGAATGTAATCAGTGTGTTTACGACTGGTTCAAATTCTTTCATTGTGTGAAGAAATGACAACGGATAAGCTACGCTCGGATAGACCGTCGACAAGCAGAACCCCAGACATGATCGAACATTCTTTAACTGTTAATAGAACCAAAATAATATAAAGAAATACTTCTTTGCAACATATGACTTTGGAAATTATGCGAAGAGTAAGAATGCGCGTAATATACTTGCCCACACTCATACTACTTACTTTCTAATGCAATCTACAGAATTCTATTCTAACTTTAGAGACTAAACCTGCAATTTTTTTTCTTCTGATTTCTACTATTTTCTACTTCTCTTTTCTTGGTATGATGCTACATAAAGCACTGGAAAGGTATTTTTCACTATTATAAATTTTCTTTTTATTTTTCTTACCTTTTTGATTTTTTGTTAGACTCTGTACCAACTCCCTCCCTTATCTTTCACATAAAAGTTTCTTAAAAAATATACTCTAAGATTAATTGACCGCAAAGTGCGAGATACGTGGAGTGATTAGGTATTTGCCAGCCGTAGAGCATAATGCAACTAACGACTTCATGGGCGATGGTGCAATGCATAAATCATGCACGATGATGCCGGTCAAGGAACAAAGTCTGTAGCAACAAAATACTTATTTAACAAATTTAAAAAAACGTAGTTTCACAAATTCTGAATTATACACTGACTTTTTCTAATTTGAAGTTCAATTCTCTACAGTATTATAACGTGAAACCTTGAGTACAGTAAGGTTTCTGCACGATAGGTTCTCAAGATGCTTATTAACAATCACGATTCGACAAATGTTATTTGCCTTAATATTTTGAAGACCTTTGTATGAAACGTGCCCTTGTTTACTGTTACCGCAGTAGAAGAAACAACGTAACGCATTTACTAAACTTGCTTTAAACTGCTACCACTAAACCAGATATTCTCAAAGAAATTATAACCGAAGATAAAACATAAATTCAGAAACTTCGAGGGAAGTTTTCCAGTTCGCCACATCTATAAAAGTGTGTGAAACTCCTAGATGTTTACTTTGATCTTGTACCTTATATCATATCTGCTAAATATATATATTGTAACTGTAATGATTGGTACTTTATAGCTCAATAATTTCGAAATAACTTACATATTTTGTCCCGAGTGTCACTTTAGGCAGTTTTTTAAAGGGTACAATTGCATGCAGGGACACACCAACTTTTTCAATTTGTATAGAATCGAATTACGGATGTCTATGACATTATTTAAAAAATAAAAATTCCATAATATAAAAAGCCGTATACTGAAGCGTCGGGCAGAGGGAGCGAACATATGAGAGCTTTAACCTTAACCCACGCGGGGTATTTAGAGCCTTATTATTATTATATACTAGAACGTGCATGGCCCCTTAAAAACCATTGGACCGGGGTATACTACCACCTCTCTCTAGACGAAACAAACGCTGCTCCAATTTACAAGTTCATTAAAGTCAATTTATGAATTACGCACCAAATCGGGCAGTAGTAGTGGCAGTTATCGGTTAACAATTAAAAACCTATTTAAATAAGTATCTTTAATTTAAATCTCCACTTTCTTAATGCTGCGCGATTTGATATCGTTGCTCGTAACGAATAGACATATTCTTGCTTCGAATACTAAATAGCCAGTACATAATGCCATTACACATGCGTTATGATCAAGTTTTAAAGGAGAAGAAATGTTAAAACAACCAATATTCTGTTCAGGCTAAGTCAACAGTTTAATGGAGAAGCTACAAGTTTAAATGGTGCACAATATTCGCTACGGACGAAGCGAGGTCGAACAAGCAATTCCTTGAGTCAAGATCGTACCGATAACTTTGAAATAAACACTGCTAGAATTTTTGTTTATTTGAATAAGCTCTCAAAAAGTTCATTATTAATCATAGTAGCGGCCAGTCATTAATAGATGTCCACAGGATGAGTTTCCTTTAATTCTTATATTTTATACAGGCTACGTCGCTTGAGATTTATTAAAGGATTGACATACATGAATATGTAGTTATTAAATGCAAACTTATGATTGAAAATAAAATCATCAAACAAGTTAGGAAATTTAATTACCTTGGGGTGAAATCAATCTAACAACATTCAAGTGCAGGTAAACAAAGCCAACCGTATATCAGATTACCATATGAAGAAATATATATGAATATAGCAAAACTAGAATCTATATAACCTGCTTAAGACCAATATTGACTTATGCAGCGGGAACACGAGCAGACCCAGTAAAAACAAAAAAAAATGTTAAGAGTCACAGAAATTAAAATACTCAGGACGATAAAGAGAGTTACTTTACGAGATCAAGTGAGAAGCGAAACAATTAAAGAAGACTTCATAATCCAAGACCTGGTAAAATGGACGAAATCAAGACGCTAGGAATGGAAAGACAATATGAATAGATTGTCACCTAAAAGATTAGCCAAATGGATTAAAAACAGATAAACCGGATAACAAACGACGACTAGGAAAGCCACCAAAAGGTGGGAGAAAGTTGGTACCTATATTACAGAAGAAGACCTGTAGTAAGCTCAAATGAGTAAGTATAGTGTGGTAAACGAAAAATAAACATGCAACCGCTACGGCCAAGACAAAGCTGTCTATTAAGAAGATTCTTACAGTTGTGTATTGGGATTACAAATGTGTAGTTTTCGTCAATAACTCAATTGAAAAAGATAAGATTAAAAACCGCCTATTGCACAAAAAGACGTAAAGTTGCAATCAGAAATATAATTTTTCCCTTAAACTCGACTAAATTTGAAGCAAATGCAGTGAACTACCCTTCTGTTTAAAGCAAGTCAAGTAAAGAAATTTTAGGATTAACAGACGTCTTGTAACAAATGGTATCAAATAGATACCCATTAATTTATTCAAATGCATCAAGTAAGATAAAGATATATAGAAAAAGAAGCTCTGCATCATATTAAATACCTCGTTTTAACAATGCATTATAATATAGCCTTTTTTAAATTTGAATTACCCGTGTACGCCAAAATATATAATTAAACTAATATATAAATAAATCTAATCCAACAAACACGCCATTAAGTTTAATAGCATTATTTTAACATTAAAAAATGATGTGATTTTGTCATTTTATTTGTCGATGCGAACACAATTTAACGACTACAGAATTTGTTTACATATGCTACGTTCATTTTTAGAAAAGAGTATAGGTGTATAAATAAGTTCTCAGCTTTAGATTTCACAGGACACAAATCACCGCTTACATGTAACGTATTAGTCCGCCCTCTTGCGGTTTTAAAGCAATGACATTTGGTCTTTCGAAACATCATGCGATTTGGCGTTTGATGCACATAACTTCAATAATCAGCTGTGTTCACGATGGCAATCACAAAAGAGCATATTCGATTTTCTATCCACTTCGCGTTTCATCTTAAGAAAAACGCTGCTGGAACCACCGAAATGATTTGTGCTGCATATGGTGAGAATGCTGTAAGTCATGCAACGTGCAAAAAGTGGTACCAAATATTTCGCGGAGAAGAGTTTAGTCTTGAAGATCAACCACGCGCTGGACGCCCTCAAACATTTGACACGGATGAGCTGCAGACGCGTTAGGCTGGAAACTTCTCCCACATGCGGCGTATATCCCAGACATGGCCCCTTCCGATTATCATTTATTCCGATCGTTACAGCATCACTTGACTGATACGCACTTCAAAACAGAAGAAGAAGTCCGAAAATGCATCGATAACTTTATCGTCTCGAAGCCGGTGAGCTTCTATCACCAGGGAATTCGCAAGCTACCCGAAAGATGGCAAAAGGTCATCGATGCCAACGGAGAATACTTTGATACTTAAGCTTTTTTTATTTGTTTTTAAATAAAACTTTAATTTTGCAGAAAAAAGCTGAGAATTTGTTTATACATCTAGTAAATATTCGCAATCCAATCAGTTAAATAATTATTAACTAAAAATGACAACCAGCTGCCTCATACAGAGCAACGCCGCAGCTTGGCGGCGTTCACTGCAAGCCTTAGTCTATCCTACCTTGCCTCTTCTTGTTCTTATAGGGCGAGGAAGATGGACACAAATTTTCCCCCCTGGGTTCATGAGATAATTCAGTTACGCGCTGTCGGAAAATACGACCAGCATTTACAAATCAGTTTTGCGGGACGCTTGTTGCATTTTTCAGTCTGAAGATTGTTTTGAAAATTTGGCTTCGGTGTGAGGTTTTCCCGAGTGAAATAGTAGTTGGCTATTTATTGTATTTTATAGTTCCGACAAGAAAAAGCTATGAAGAAAAGTGAATTAAACTGGTACTGAAACTGCAAAGTAATATACAAATAACGGAGGAAGTTATACTTAATAATTAACTGAATAGCACTTTAATTAAAAAAAAAATAAGTTAAATATCAACAATTTTAAATGATAGGTTGTATAAATCCAAGGAAAGAAATTTATAAAGAAGTTTAGTTCTTAAAGGAAAACTGATCGATTGTTTTATTATTACATTTTCAAACTTTACAACAAGCGTAAAATGCTCGTTAAAAAATAAACTTTTTAAATTTATATCGCAGCCTTGGAAAAATTGCGAAGTTAAATGTAGAAATTAAATTTTAATCCTGTTAATATTCCGGCCCAAACTAGAGGCGGAATTTTTAATTCGCGGGACTAATCCCATCCCTCTAATTTGAGCATGAAATTTAAATGACGGTCGCTAAAAGGGTTTCAGCGTTTTTCAGCCAGCTCACCTTCGCGCTATTTTTCTAGCCACATGGGCCGCGGCGGCTCGCACCCACCAAAGCTAGTCACCCGTGAACTTCCCAGCGATCCGGAGGCCCGTGCGCCGTTTCCAGTGCGGAAGCATCGACGCGCCCCGGCGCCCGGAGCGATGCCACGGCGTCCCTACCTCGCAACGAACGGCAATCAACTGGCGAGGCGCGCTCCGCGAGTTGCCAGAAAATCAAAGTCGCGGCGAAAAGTTTGCGCTGCGCACGAACGCCGGGTTATCAGGAAATATTTGCTAATCAAATGGGCGAACGGTCGCCGGGGCTTCGATCAAGCGAAATGAGCAGAGTTCTGGAAATTGGGGAGGCTCCGCCGACGACTTCCAGTTGGAAGTTCCCAACTAATGCGTTCTCTGTCGTCGTCCCTTGATTCAAGTTTGGTAGTTGCTCATACTTGTTTTCTTGATTGTTTTTCTTTTTATTGTTTAACCCTATATGTACACAATTCTTTTGTAACTATAGCAGAACTTTCTTTTTTCTCTTGGATAATATAGAAGTAAGCTTTTAATGATGAAGTTTAAACGTTTCATAAATAACAAACGTTCTAAATGTTCATCAACTAACTAACATTAAGGGTGATAAAATTATAAGTCGTTGGCAAAATATTTATGATTCTGGGGAATTTCATTAATAGAAGAATTTTGAATGATCCTCATTATGGCAAACACATTGTTAGTCATTCATCATTATCATAGAACAGCATCATAGAGTCCACTCAGTCCGGTTTTGTGTCTTTCTTGTCCATTGAGTTCCTGCCGTTTTGGTAATAACATCCCTCTAACGTGCTCTCGACCTTCCTCTGTTACGCTTACATGTTCGATATCTGCAAAATGGTAAGGCTCTAACGCCCTGCGGGGGCGCACGGCCTGCAAACTGAAAGGTTAAGGTTCTCATATGTTCACTCCTTCTGCTGGGTCGTCGCGCACCATCTCTGCGATGTGGCAAGCACCGCGCTTTAAACTGTCGACATTACTACCCCTGTTCGAGTGAATTCAAGTACTCAATTATTTTTAGTGACTGAGTAGGTTGCCCGTCAGGCATCAGAGAGCTCCAGCCATGGTACGCACCGCAGCCCACGTGAGATCGTCTTTTTACTCCATTTTTTGTCACCTCTACGTACAAAGTGGCATGTCCATCTCCTTTTTCGCATGTTTTTTTCTGTCCAGTGGCGTGATTCCTAACATAGCTCTTTCCATTTTCTTTTGTGTTACCTTTAGTTTCTCCATGTTAGTCTTCTTTAACACCCAAGTCTCAGAAGCATACGTTAAAATAGGCGCTACAAATTGGTTGAATGCTTTTGTTTTTTGGGTTTGCGTAAATAATTCCTTAAAAACATTTCTTAGTTTGCCAAAAACCGACCATACAAGTTGACTTCTTAGATTGATCCTCGCTGCTTGGGTGGGTCCTTAAATGTCAGTTTTTGCCCCAGGTATGTGTATTCATTAACCACCTCTATTTGTTCCATATTCAACAGTAACTCCCTCCCATCATTCCTATTTGTCATTAGTTTTGTTTTTGCCATATTAGTCGTGAACCCTACTTTCTGTATGGATTCTTGTAGCTCTTCTACCATAGTTTCAATCTCTTCCACACTATTTGCAAGCAACAAAATATCGCCAGTGAATTTCAAGTTACTTAGATACTCGCCGTTTATGTTTATCCCTTTTGTTCTCCACTGAAGTTTTTTAGAAGCATGCTTTAATATGTATGGGAACAATATAGAGAGAGGGTCACCCTGTCTTACACCTCTCTTGGTCATGATAGGTTTTGTATCTCGAACAGTTTGACAACAATATATGCATATATGTACCGAAAATCGATTTTGCATCTTTCGTTAATACCCAGATTTCAATAGTATCAAACACCTTGTGAAATCTATAAAAATCATATGTATAGAGTGGTCTAAGCGGTTGAAGCGCGGACTGCAATGCGGACGGACCCGGGTTCTATTCCCGAAGCTCTATGATGCCTAGCGGGTAGCCTACTTAGTCTCTGTTAGATCTCTTGTCTTCTTCTCCGGTTTACTTTGTTTGTATTTTTTGGTATTTTTGAGTTTTAATTTCCTTAAAGACGTTGCCTATGCTAGTGGTGATATAATAATATTGTTCGTCTAGGAATGTATTGTCTTGGATATGTTTTTCCAAAATCTCTTAGCGGTTTAGTTAATTGTTTTCTTTCAGCTTTAATATTGATTTAAACTTGGGTTCGTATCAAAAAGCGGTCGCTCATTTCTACCTGATTTTATACTGCCACGTCTTTTATTATGTGTTTTTTATCAGTTATTATAAAGTCTATTTTGTCCTTAGCTAAACCGCCTGGGCTGCACCAAGTTCCGCTTTCTGTACTCTTTCTTATTAAAAAAGTGTTCATTGCTAGTGGTTTTCTTTGTTCACCAGTAGTCGAACTCATTCATTTCGCGAATCTATTCGATGTTTACCTACTGGGCCCTCTTTATCTTCTTGCTTCCCAATTTTTGAATTGAAGTTACCGATTATGATTGTATAGAAAGGTTTATCGCTGTTTAATGGTTTCTCAACTTCGTCGTAGAACTATTTAGATTATTATAGTCATTACTTGTGATTAAATTTTTGCCCCCTGTGGACACAACTATAATTTTTTATGTTTATTCCGTCTATTTTTTTGTACTTAAGGTGTTATGAGAACCAACTTAAAAAGAATGTGGGACAAACTACAGATAAGGACCAAAGTGGTTTTACTTCAGGACTCTCCTTTGTTAGACAAAATCATCAACGATTAAATGCAATTACCACGTCCAGTAAACTTAGGCGAGAGTGCAGTCTATTTCCATTACTTTTTAGCTTATATATTAAAGCAACGCTGGAAAATTTAAAAAAGGCTGTGTCAAAATGGGAATACCAATCAACGGCAAGTTCTTATTTACCACTAGCTTTGCAGACAATCAAGTGCCAATGGTCCAAAATAGATATGACCCGGAGTCTATGTAAAAGAGACTATATAACAAATATACCAAATGAAGTAGAAGCAGAATACCTAAGTTTAGTAAACTCCAAAGCTAAATTGGAAGTACTACTGAATAAAAAAAACTTAAACAAGTAAACAGCTTTAAACACAAAAATGGTTTAGGAAAACAATAGATATAGAATAATATATAATTCAAATAGAATAAACATAGAATTCAAAGCTCTAGAAAAGTAGTAAGTGTTTTGAACCCCCTATAGTGGGATAAAAATACCTCAATTAAAAGTAAGAAAAAAATTGGCAGATCTGTGGTCGAAACTGTATCGTGTTACGCATACAAAATGTGGTCAATGAGAAAAGACTACAAAAATAGGATATTAACAGTTGAAATGGATTACTTAAAAGCTCCAAAATATTTAAGTTGAAAAGAATCACAAATGAAGAATTTAAAAGCAGGATCAGAGCAAATGAGACCATTATACAAAAAAACTGAAGTGAAAATGATTTAGTTTAGAAGAAAGAAGATAAAACAATACGAGAAAGAGACCTACAAGAACAACATACAACCATGAGGTATGGAAAATGAGATTGGGCACACAACATTAGTTGTTTATGCGTTTTAGTTTATCAAAATTATAAAGACTATTTGGCACTACAAAATAAGGAAAATTAAGTAGCAGTTATGTATTCCAGCTTAAAAACTATGTTAAAACTAATGCATCAAGAAAACGAATTTAATTTTTTAATATATTTCTCATATTTTTACATAACACTTTGTACAAGGAAACGAAATGAATAACCTCCTATAATATTAAAAACAAATATAATTCTACTGCAAATTTTAAAGTATACCCCTTTTACCTTAATACATAGTGCTAAATAAAATGCGCAGCATCTTATTCATTCTCAGATTGTCCTACTCCACTAGAAGAAGTCCCTTCAGAGCCTCTATGGGACTCTCTATAGGCACAAAAAATAAACACAAAATTTAATTTCGGCACCATATGTAGGGTTGTTAGTAAATGTTTTGATTAACAAATTTAGGGCATTCTGTTTTGAATAGCTTTCATGAATCAAAATGGCATCCTCTACGCAATCAAAAAACGTGTGTTTATTGTAAAGGCCTATTATTAGAATAAATATTAAAATAGAATAAATAATAAAAATTCGATAAAAAGAACACTTTGTATAAGTCAGCACCATTTTTTAAAAACTAAAGGTTTCATTTTAATGAAAATTAATTGTCTTCCGGTTCAATCAGTTTGATCGGAAAATTTGAAAGTATGAGAACAGTGGCTGATGATAATAAATGGAAGACAGGACGGCCAATCAGTTACTGTGACTATTCCCTAAATAATTGCGGCAGTGCAAGAGCTATATGAAAAAGAGCATCTTATCTTAATATGAGCGATTGGTCAGTCAGGAACATCTCAAAAATAGATTTGGTAATGTTTTCCTACAAACTGCAACAATCACTCATATAGGTTTCGTCCAAAGGTTGATTTTTACTAATAAGATGTTAGAGAGGTTCTAAGGAGAAGAAATAGATTTGAAACGCATTTATTTCAATGATGCGTGCTATTTCCAATTAGATGTACACGCCAACTGCTAAGAAAATCACCACCTGTTCTAAAGTTACAAAGTCAGTGTGTGGTGCTTAATCACCTACAAAAGTATCATCAAGCCATTTTTTCTTCTATTGTGATTATAGTAAGATGGAGTTTATTTAAAGGCAAGATTCTCGAGTTGGATAGCCTAAGGAAGGCATAAAATAGTATTGATCGAGTAATTAATCTCAACCTTTCTTAACTTTTTCTCTTAAATTATTTGAAAGGTTAAGTGTATCAAACCTCCACTAATAGCTTAAAAAACTCAAAGATCAAGTCGCATGTAAAATCCAAGGCATTCCATGTTAGGTATAAGGCCTTTGAAACTCAGCTGCAGCACGTGGTTGCTAGTGAAAATGCCCAATTCGAAAACCTTCTTGTTAAATGTCAATTATCGCTCTATCATAATAACCAAGAATAAAATTTTGTATCGAACACTGTAGTCCACAGGGTTTAGGCCAGGCAAACTCGGCTGACATTCTAATGAAATGTTTCTAGACCCAGGATAATATAACAACTCTACTATGACACACATTTGAATTTACTTTGAGCCCTTTTGGGTACGCAAATAAAAAGAATTTTGCGTAAAATACAGATTCTATCCCATACCTTAACAAATAAAGCATCGTGGAAATGCATAATCATAACCGATCTACAGATAGCAATCGAACAATTACAAAACGCAACAAATAAATATTGCAAATGGCTTAAAGAGTGGAACATAAAAATTACTCCCAGCAAATGTCAATGCAAAATCTTCACATTAAGAAGATTTACCAATTTCCCCTCTTTTACAATAGATGGACAAGTTATACCATGGAAACCCAAAGACTTAGCAGTTAAATCTCTAGGGGTGTTTCTTGACACTAGACTGAGCTGGAGTTATCACATCAATCAGAAATTAGCTCAATGCCATAACCGACTCAGACAATTCTACCCCATCATAAACCGCAACACCCCCCTTAAATCTGAGTACACCATCCTTCTTTACAAATCCCTTCTGCGATCCCTAGCTCTCTATGCATCTCCAATCTGGAGCACAACATCCAAGACGAATTTCCTAAAACTTCAAAGAAATCAAAACAAGGTACTGAGAATTGCAGTAAATGCCCCCTGGTTTGTCTGCAATGCTCAATTACACCAAGAACTTGGAGTGTCACCAGTTCAAACATATATCATATGTACTGTTAGTTATAGTTATTCTATATCAAAACTGTCATGTATAACACTTAATTGTTGAACTGAAAAATTCTGTAAATAAAAAAAATGTCTATTGAGGGATACCAAGAATACTAACAATGTCACACAGGCAAAGGTTATCGCTTCAATTAACCTAAGTTAATAACAAAATTTGTCTGCAAAATTACTTTATTGTTACCTGGTAAATTTAGAAATTAAACTAATTATTTATTCTCTTTACAGTAGTGTTCATAAATATGTCTATTATGTGTTATTATATTCAATGATAATAAGAATAAGAACTTTCCACATTATTGTAGTATAAACTTATATGTACGAACTAAGATCACATTAATGAAATACTTAATTATTTAAAAAGTTGTCCATATCCGTCTAACATTGCATACTGCTGATTTAGTATATAACATTTTTATTAAAAACTTCATGTTGATATATGTATGCTCAAGAATAAAATAATGATGAACATGTTTTTAACATATTTCAAGAAATTGAAAACACTGAGCGTTTCTCTACAACTAATATAAAAAGAACTGAAAGATAAAAAGGGAGAAAGAGGCTCAAACTTCTAGTAAGACATAATTATTCTAAAATAACTTTTTCCTAAAATAGGTAAAAGTAAATAAAATGTAAAAAAAGGCACTCACAAATGAAGAAAATGAGCAAAGGAAGATTGAAACAAACCAGAGAGATAGTACAAAAAATTTAGCAAATAAAATTAAACAGCTAGTGTGATCCAGTGGTTAAGGGGCGGGTTCATTACCCGGTGCTCTCTGATGCCTAGCGGGTGCCCTATTCACTCACTAAAAATAATTGAGTACCTGCGTTCACTCGAACAAGAGGTAACAATGGTGCCACATCGCCCCGCACCAGAAAAGGTGCGCGACGCTGGGCAGACAAGGTGAACATATGAGAGCCTTAACCTCTCAGTTTGCAGGCCGTGCTCCCACGCGGAGAGTTAGAACCGTAACATTATTAAATAAAATTAAATAGTGAACAAAAATAATTGACACAGTTTAAAAACGTATTCATAAACATCAGCAAACACCAAAAAATCATTTCCGACGAGTCATTGCACTCGTATATATTCAATGCTAGTAAGTCGCTTTCCAACAAAAAGTAAAAGTATGTGTATGTATATACTGACCGTCTTTACTTTATCCCCTGCCCTTAATTTTGACTTGACTTTTATGAACGTTTCGATATTAAACACCAGTGAATAAAAATGTATACTCATATTTACAACAAATTGGGGATTAGATCGCATTATGCTCCCTGTGCAGTCAGCCAACGTTAAGGCTACTTGTAAGTATGTGTATAATACAATAAACAATCAACCAGACACACTATTAACCTTAATAAATGTTGAATGACAATCAACAAATAATTTATCAAATTTCAACAATAACACAAAATTGGTTCTCTTCTTCACCACAACTCAAAAATGCATCTTTTACAATTTTAGCCACTCAAATATTTAATCAAACTGTGACAGTGCAGAATATACTATCTGTTATGGAATATCAATCAAATAATGATTATATAGCGAAAAAGAAACGCCAGACAATATTACAGCCGACCAAGACACCGAATTACTATTAACCAGAAACATACTTTCCACGATAAAAGACAAACACTTCATAAAAACTATAGCCGATAATAATTTCCCATTTCTCTTTATAAGCAAACCAATGTATCGATCAACATCCACTTCTATTGAATTTCTTCATAATGCTACATTAAGATTAAGTCAAAGTATGATATGTCCTATGACTACTCGCTAATTATAGTGACACTAAGTAGCTACATAGTTAAGAACGAAATGGTATACATTTCAATGGACAAGAAAACGAATTGGGATACATTCCAAAACTTAATTGAAGAAAAGACGTCTACAGGAGTGGAATAAAAAAACACCAGACCTCGATACAGCATCTTCGAATCTAACTAAGCCCATCCAGGAAACTACGTAAGAGTACATATTTAGTCCAAACAAGGATTTACCCGAAAGTAACACTATACCGCTATGGACAAGAGAATTAAAGGCTTCAAAACTCGGAATTTTTGCGAGATAAAAAATATAACAGATTAACTCGAAGACTCAGAGTAGCTATTCAAGAACACAAAAAAGTTAAGCCTGAAAATTAAACTACCAACATAAGCAAAAATCACTATATCTGAAGAACCAATAAAAACTAAAAGACCTCAGATTCATATTTGATAATCAGAAGCAAAAATGGTATGCAGGCCAGATCTAATAAAGAGAACACTGATATATTTGCAAAATACCTATAAAATACTTTTAACCTCTTTGATATATTACCAAACCACGACAATCAAAAAACTTCTTCCTGTAACATGTTTTTCTCCAACTGAAGTAAAACTTGAAGTCTACAAATTGAAGCAATTCAAAGCTGCCTAAACAAGCCATCGTACTAATTACTATAATATTTGTTCTCATGCAGAACATTGTCTATTACCTTTTGAAAGTATGCTCACATCCTGATGATATGAAAACCTGTCTTATAGACAGATTAGTTTGCTTTTCATATTAAGTAAGTATTCGAAAAATTGGCAGTAATATCTAGACATCAATTTGGATTTCACTAAAAGCAGTTATTAAAACAATAATTTATGAAATAAATAGAACTGTCAATAATATCGCTTAAAAAAAGAAATACTACACGGTAGAGTTCCTTGATGCATGACAAGCATAAATTGATAAGCAATAACTATTGTACAAGCTAAAATAACTACTTCCAAACACATGTCACTTAACACTTTCCGACTATTATACCTTCAACTCTGGTGTCCCACAGGGCAGTATGTTAAGACTGATCCTTTATATCTTATTTAGGTCTCTCCTCCAATTTGCCTTCAATTATTATATAAAAACCCATGGACACCAAAATCAGCGGATCAGCTCTCAAATGAAGAAATATCAAGGAGACGAAAGAGAACTATAGGTAGACTTGGCTATCTTAAGTTCGTATAACATCTTATTTTGCGTTTGTAGTATAATCTGATTCTATTTTGTAATAAAATTAGTATTTAACTTTTTCCAAAAACTTATATACGTTATTATACCAAATAATAAAATTAACTGTATGCTAAATACTTTCGAAGTTTTGCTCCAACAATTTTTCCAACAACCCAATTCTACGAAGGGAGTCTTGGCAGTCGCACTTTTTGATTAGCCTAATCGAATATATCAGAGCAAAAAACATTAAGTTTAATGATGAAGTGCCAAGCAAATGCCCGTAGTATAAAATGGAGTCAAATAATCGTTAACTCCAGAACTGAGGACTTTTATGAAGCATCAACAGAAGCTCAAAACCTATATCTATTATTCACTTTAAGGGCAAAGCCTTACATTTATGATTGGTGTCAAAAAACTTTTACCCGACAAAACAAGAAGAAGATAACGACATACAATCTAATATAACAAACATTTGGAAAAAATGTCCAAGTAAAAAATATTAAACACATATGACATCAAAAACGGGTTATGCGAATAATTTTCTTCTGATGTCTATTGCAGTTGTAAACGAAACCCCAAAAGTTTCCAAACTCCGACCACACCATGCACCCAGATAAATGGAGCAGATTATAAGCCTAAATAAATACGGTATAATATCTCAAACAAAAAAATATGATTATACATAAAACATTACATGCAGAACAGTTAAGTTGTACTCAAAGACTTCATCTACAGTAAAAACAAAGACAGTGTGGAATTAGACAAAGCCTTGGAAATATTAAAAATAAACATTAATCTGTTGTTTTTATAAATATTCGAAAACTCAAATCAAAAGAACAACCAAGAAGTTAAAAAGCTAGCTAAATAGAAATGTAAACAGGTACTTTAAGAATATCAATCGCTGCTACCTGTTGGCGAAGAAAAATTCCGCCCGTCGCTCAAAAAGAATCGGATATGTAATTCTCTTTAAATATTTAAATATAGTCAAAATTAAACAAATTCAACTGAAACAAAGAACCAGTATTTTACAGCCTTAATTTGAGTACTTGTAACCCAGTTCGAATCATTCAAAAATATCTTGAAAAGGCAGTGTTTTGGAAACAACAATCAAATAGAGGAATGCTTAAATGGCTTTAAGACTAATTTACATTTCCCCCCGCAAGGTACCTCATACAATCACTTTTTTAACTACTATTATTCTGTCAGATCAAGAAATACCCTCTTTCATTATAAAACAAATTATTATCTCGTTCTTCACGACAGAGAAACTTTGAGAAAACTTAAGGAGCAGTTTATGGAAAACGCCCTTAAGAAGAATTTTTGGTAGGACGCGAAGCAACTAAGATCACCAAAAGCATCCGAGGGCCAGTGTGACTGAAGACAATATTTGCATTTTTCTCTATCTTCTCGAAAATGACCGCCAATGGTAGATTTTAGATTTTGAAAACGTTTCCCAATTAACTCAACAAAACTGAGAATTTATTTTGAATCATACTAGAAAACTCCTGCTAAAGTGTGGACTTATCGTTCTGCGGTTATCATTTGTTTGACAATAGAACACTTGAGGAAAAAGATTTGATGACAATGCTCTTTCGAAGCATGGTGGGCTGTTCAGGATATGATGTAGAAAAACAACTTTCTATATCTACATATTTCTAATACCTTAATAAATTTAAATAAGAATTCTACTATTCTACTGATGTGAAAAAGTCCTACATCAACGTCGACCACTAATATTTTATTTATAATTAATATTATTTAAATATTTTTCAATTTTCTTTAATTATTTGATAGTTATTATCTCTGTTTGTTAAATTTTTAAGAGTCGCTGATAAATCATTTGATAGACTGCCAAGGAAATCTTCGTTCGACAAGTCTAGCCATAGAAGTTTTAATTCTACTGATTTAAGTGAATTAAGTTGCAAAGCTGATTCGTATTTATTTAATTCACCCAAGTACTTTTTTGCGACTAATACAGCTTGGGATAAAAAATATAAAATTTAAGTCACAATTAATTCAAAAACTGAACATAAACTTAGATGTTCTCTAACTCATTACCCTTTAATTTAAAAAATAACTACATTTTAATGACTACCTGGAAAGTAACGTTTAAAAATTTAACATTATAATTCTTTATAAAAAATATTTTGATAAGATTATTCGATTATATTTGATTTTACAGCAAATAACGTTGCTGCAGCGGCGAAGACTTTACCATTAAATTGACTGGAATAATTTTGCTACAGTTAATAATTATAAAATAAAATGTATGTGATTCTAATAAAAAGTTCACACACGTTATTCTACACAAAAGGCAATTTTCTCTATAACTGTGTAACTGGTAAATAGTGTGTTATGTACTTATTTCATAGAAGTACTAGTTTTTTAAATTAAATTTTTACTGTCTCTTTATGTATCAACCATCATCCATCAGAGTGACTCCAATTTCTGACGTACGGAAGAGGAAGAAATTAAACTTTATATATTTAAAAACTAGTGAAAGGACTACGAAAAATCAAGAAAAAAATCCCAACACTTAGACAATAAGACCACTTCTAATCAAACACAGATCTAGAACCACTGCCTTCTAAAACTGAAAATAAGGTAACAGATAACTTTGTACGATCACCCTTTAAGCAATTACTCCCTATAAGACCGTAGAAATTAATGCAACTATGAACAAAAATTAGATCCACACAAAGCATTTGGGTTTGATCTCACTACCGGTTGAATCTTAAAAGAACTATCAAGAAAGAAATAGTTATGGCAATTTGTATATTTAATGCACAATAAAAGTCTTACAGATTACTCCAATCCATAAACCAGAAAAACGAAATAGAGAAGTTTTATCCCAAACGTATGGGTTTAATACCAAGTTAATCAAATACAAAAGACAAGCTGTTTCCTGATTTTCAATTCAGATCCAGAAGACAACATTCTATTACAGAGCAGATATCACGACTTAGTCAACGTTATAAACATCACATTCGAAAAAGTCACTGTTCTACCATCTTGTGGGATATCAACTAGGTAGGCATTCGATAAGCTTTGTTATATAGGTTTATTTTATAAATTAACTCTACCACACACCTTATACATGATCTTAAAATCATAATTGCAAGAAGTGACACATAACTTGGTGGTAACACATGCTTGATAAACCAAAGCTAAAGTGTCACAAGGCAGTATTTAAGGCCCTATTCTCTTCTTATTATTTAATATCGACCCCACAAATAATAACACAATTACGGCAACTTTTGCTGACTGAACGACTATCACAGAAAAGCAACTCACTCTATTGAATCAGCCGATTTGCTCCAGAATAACGTCACGAAGATAAAGCGATGGTTTATCCAAACCAAGACGGTAGATTACACCAACGACAAGCCTTTGCCCTTAACAAAAATACATCAAGTACCTACGTATATACCTGGATAAAAATATTATAAATATTAAATCATTAAGAAAAACTAAATACTAGATTCTGATAATTGTATCGATAATAAATATAAAATTAAAATTACCCTACCTAAAAATTCGATTCTAAGCTTCAGATTCTTGTCGGGTAGAGCCAGTTTAGAAGAATTCCCCAAATCACCAATCAATTGTCTTTGGAATTACTTAAAAAAAGGTTAAAGAAAAACAATTTTACGCTTGTAAAACATCATTTCTAAAACAATTCTAACAAATACCATTTAATAATATACTAGTTTAAAGCAAACACCTTGTGCACAGAATGTCTAGAAAAAAAGTTTATTGAAAACTATTAAATATAAATCCGAAATTTTTTTTGCGCTTCATGTGGAAAATGTAAAGAATGCAATTGTTAAGCTTCATAAGTAGAGATGCCTGAAGAGAATTCTCTCTACACAGTACCTTACGATGTTAAAGCCAGAAGTACTTCGTTGCGAAACCCTTAACAAAATTCAAGCATACGATCATTTTTTGGAGAACAAAATGTAGTTGAAAATCTGAGAACCAGCGTTTCCCTCCTGGAGGACGATCACCAATTGACGGTTGGTAAAATCTCTTTTGTTACTTTTCGAACAAAACAAAGCTCAACATTTTCGGGAAAATGCAAATATCTAATCCGAGACGTTATCCTACTTCACCACAACGCCCGGCCCCTACAGTTGCTCAAACTTGACAACAAATTGAGGATTTTTCTGAAATACACTGTAACCCACTTTCTATTGTCCGAACTTACCCCCTGAAATTATCACTTTAAAGACGCCTATGTTACTCTAAAAACATTAGCACGAGATTGGCTGAGGTCACAACTACTTTCATTTTATATCGAAATCAAAATACTACCCATTTGTTAGGAAAATTATATTTCTAAGTTAGGAAAGCCTGTGGGAAAATAATTTTGTATATTTATAATGCTTCAATAAATAAAAAATAAATAATTTGGTTTATATTTGATTCATCCGCGTATACAGGGTACAAGTAAAACACATACATGTGTATTACATATAGTTTTTTATTTTTTAAATTTTTAATAAATTGTTAAAATAAAAAATTTAACGTTATTTTCAAACAAGAAATTATAAGAAAATTAAAATAAAACTTTTACATATGCACATACATATGTACTTAAACAAACATTTGAAAAGCAACATTTGTATTGAGCAAATCATTACACAATTAAGTACTTCCAAGCGGCACAGTAACAAAGTACCTCCACCTTTGCATCTGAATTTAATAACCTCCCACTACTTTTAATCTCGACCTTTTCAAGAGTTTTAAACGATTTTGTCATTTATGTTCCACAGCACAAATTGCCTTTTAATTTTGTACACTGCTTAATGACAACTAGAAATTTAATCTCGCGACATTTTAGCTAATTTATTTTCAATTTGTTTTCAATTTGCAATTGCCCTCGTTTAATTCCGTTTTAATAAGAGACATTTTTCCACTGAACTCCTGAATAAATGGATTCGTGGCTGTAGTGTTAATGACGCATAAATAATAAATAAAATAAAATAAATTAATATAAAATATAACATTTTTACAAAATAAAGTAATTAATGATATGTATGTGGATAAATTAAATTTATATGAGACTTTGTCAAACTGCATGAATGATCGTCCGTTTAGTAATGTACGGGGGGTGTCCGATTTTAAAGGTACAAATGGCTGCGCGTGCGCAATATCTTACTCATAACTAGACACATTCATGCGTGTGGTAGTTGTTGTTTTGCTCAAGACTCGATTTAGCTTTCGGAAAGCAAATAAACATGGCGTACGTAATCGCAATGTATTCCAAGTGTGAAGTCCGTAGAGTTATCAGATTTTTGCAAGCCGAAGGAGTTAATCAGAGTAAAATTCATCGCAAACTAGAGTACGTCTATATCCCGAACTAATTAAGCCGAAAAACTCAGAGTTTGATTGAATGATGATTTGAAGATGAAAAGAGGCAAACCAAGGACCTCACACACGGGCGACAACAGCATAATTGTCGAACGTTTGATTAGGAAAGATCGTAGCGTTAAAGTTCGTGGAATTGCTGAAATGGCTGGCATTCCTAAGAGTTATGTTCATGAAATGCTATGCGACCTAAACTTTTACAGAGTTTCGGCTCTATAGTGCCAAAAATGTTCTCCGATGAATAAAAAACCAATCGAATGAGTACTTCACTTCAAAATCTCACCCAATACCAACAGAGAGGAGATTCTTTTATTGAAACCTAGACTTCTAAGTTCACCTCAAAGGTAAAACAACAGTCCATGATATGGAAACGTCCAGCTATCCCAGTTCGAAAAAAAATTAAACCTCAACCATCTTCCCGAAAAACTATGGCCACCGTGTTCTGGGATAGTGAATTTCTTGAACCACGCACAACCATTAACAGCGCCCGATACTGCAAAACATCGGATACAGCCATTAGAAGAAAAAGGCCAGGACGATTACGATTGCACTATGGCGCAAAAACACACACGTCAAATCAAAGCAAATTGTGATTGATACAATGCAACATCATCCGTATAGTCCAGATTTAGCCCCCTTAGATTTTCATTTATTCGAAGCTTTAAAGAAATTTTTGACGGAGAAACACTTTGCGGATCAGGAGAAATTTCAAAACACCGTTGTGGACTACTTCAAGCAGCTTGATAAGCAGCAGTACCGTAAAGGGATGTTCAAACTACTGTCACACTGTTTATGAAGATTATGTCAAGAAATAAACAAAAATATTTTGTAATGTATCAAATATTTTCTTTAATGTGTAATTTTGGCTTGTACCTTTAATATCGGATACCCCTCGTATATTAATAATGTTACTCTTTTAACACATCACTCAATAAGTTTATAGGATACCTGTTAGATGGCGTCACTATTGACAAATCTATAAAATTTTTAGGAAGTACTAACCTTCAAATGATACGTGTCAAAATTTCATGACAATCTGACGCCTAGTTCACAAGTTACAGTGGTTTTAGTGACGCTACTTTTGTAATTTTCAAAACAATGGGAAGATCTGAATTTTGTGTGCTGATAAAGCGTTATTTTTTAATGGAAAAAATATTGTTCAAGCAAAGCAATGGCTTGACAAGTGTTATTCAGACTCTGCTCCATCGAGGAAAATGATAAAGAAGTGGTTTGCTGATTTTAAACGCGACCGTATAAACACCGATGATCCTGAACGCTCTGGTCGCCCAAATTCGGCAGTTGTTCCAGAAAACATAAAAAAAGTTCACAAAATAGTTGTGGCCGATCGTAAATTAAAGTTGCGTGAAATAGCCGACATCTTAAACATATCGGAAGGCAGTGTATTTACCATTTTGTATGAACATTTGTCCATGAGAAATCTCTATTCGAAGGGAGTACCGCGTTTGCTCACAGTTGATCAAAAACAACAACTCGTCAACGATTCAGAGCGATGTTTGGAGCTGTTTCAGCACAATGAAAAGGATTTTTTATACGATATGTGACAATGGATAAAACATGGATCCATCACTATATTCCAGAGTCAAATCGGCAGTCAACTGACTGGATAGCAAAGTACGAAAGCCACCCAAAGCGACCAAAAACGCAAATATCAGCTGGTAAGGTTTTGGCCTCCGTATTTTGGGAGCGCATGGTATTTTATTCATCGAATACCTTGAAAAAAAATTCTACAACTAACATTATCGCAGCACGATAAAAGCCTTAGTTTGGTTCATCACCTTAAAAACTCCTAAGTTTCTCGCTACAAAATTAATTTTATTTGTGGCTTACAGCTGTTTTGCTTTCGGTCTCCCTTTTCCGCTTCTAATTACAAATTATTTGTTAGAAAATCCCCTAAATTTATGTTATAAATTCGAAGAAGTTAAAACGCAATATATTCACGGTTAACTCAATTAGTTTTGGTGTATACCTTGTAATATTAAATAATATGTGGAAATATCTAATGAGACAATCAAACCAATTTATTACACGCTTAAAATGCAATGTTCCATTATTTCAAAAACATTTTATGACCAATATCATAAAGTGACTCAAATAATAAAGTCTATAACAATTTAAAGTGTTACAAAAATGCCAGATTAAAGTTTTTGACATGCTTGCGCCATCTAAGGGATCTACCTAGAAACGTATAATAAAGGGAACTCTGAAGCGAAGCACCTGCATGGTATCTATAGCGACATACAATTTATATGTTTATATACCTATTGATTTTCAAAACTGACAATTTTACACCTCGTTATCACGTATTAGTATTAGCTTTAAGTAGTAAAACGGAATATGATTTTATAACAATATTTCAATTGATCTGTGAGCAGCAAAATGCATACTGCCACAACTGCTAAAGAAAACGACTTCAAACTCACTGGACGTAAGGTACGTAGGGACGAATTTGACTAATGATTGCTATAATCGAATATTTTCAGATAAAACTTACTGCTAAACCTGTAGAGAACCTGCACACGGCAAGCGCTCGAAGTGCTCTTTTGACGAAAGATTATACCCGTCCAGTTTCGGTAGTCCCGCTTCTGAATTTAAATTACGTGAGATTGTAATAGAGCTTTCCTGCCCTTTTAAATAACGAGGTCTTCTTTTAGAATGAATTTAATATAAATCGAAACACTAGACGGCCTTTATCTGCCGACTTTCCCACTGGTGCATTTAGGGTCTCACCAATTAACACCGCTTTGTCTCTCCCTCCGAATAAGTGCGGCTCGAGTTGTGAAGATGACGAAACTAGCAGAGAAAGCAGTGAAGGTAAAGTAAACTGCTTGTAATTTAAATGCTAATATTCCAATATTTTTAAAAAAAACTTTAAAGGACAAGTACAAAACTTTTGAGATAATTGAACCTCGATAAGTCAATGTTAAAAAGACAATAAAGCGATTTGAAGTTATCGAAAACGCCAGGTATTTTGATATACTTATAATAGTATCCCAAAAAATTCTTTCGCAACCTGTACGTAACTGATTTATTTGGCAAAGTTTATATAAGAATCCAACCATATCCCTTAGGCATTCTTGCTAACTTTTACAATTATCATTAGCGATCGTACAATAGATTTCATTCACATTAAAAAGTGATGCATCTGACAAATAAGAAATGTATTTAGGCATGTCATATTGTTTAAAAAAGCAACAGCACCAATAGCTAAACAAATACTTGGCTTCCGAAATTCGGAATTGGTAAGCTTATGTAATCTTAAAGATGGATATCACAATGGCCTTACGAATTTCACATACGAACTTCCTCAATTTTATGATTGACGATAATCCGTGATATGTTATTTGTGAATTGACGGGTGCTTCAAATACAGGGTCCGGCAGGGAGGTGTTACATTTTTGATTCGAGTATAACATTAGTTAGTTTCGATTTCAGGCGTCTTTGTTTACGACGCTTTGCAACCGGTCATTCGATGGTGCAGACACAGCGAAGATTTCGAATTCACTTCAATACTGATCGACACGGTGCCGACCCATCTCGCCCAATAGTACTGAAATGGTTTAACAATTTCAGAACGAGGGAAACTGTGAGATCTAAACAACTCGGGGAGGTAATCGGACTGTTAGAACACCAGAAAACAATAAAATAATTCAACGGAGTATGGAGGCCAAACCCTCGCTGTTCAGCAGGGCAGAAAGTCAGTTCGCCGAATTTTGCACTTTGACCTCTACTGTCATCCTTACAAAATCATAGTGGTTCGAAAACTAAAGTAAAAATACTATGTACGGTGGTTTACGTTTGCAAAAGCGATGCTAAGAGCATGAAAAATGACTGTATTCTGATAACGAATGACCAGGCTCATTGTAACTTATCAAATGCTGTAAACAAACAAAATTTCCGGTACTGGTCGGAAAATAATCCATGGGAAGTCTATCAAAGACCCCTACATGGTGAGAGGGTAACTGTGTGATGCGGAATAGTCAAATTTGGCATAATTGAACCCTACTATTTTCGAGAAAACGAACGCACTGAGACAGTGAACTTACAACGTTATCTTACGATGTTCCGAGAATTTTTGATGTCCGAATTGAGAAAACATCGGATTGAACGATCAAACACCCCAAAGACCTCTAACTTCTTCGATATATCAAAAACGGTTCAGAATGTTTAGAAGAACCGTTTTGCTTAAATTTTTTTAAAGAAGCGCTTCTGTCCATAAATACCTAATCCACCATCGGTCTACGAATCCGAAAAGCTCAAAACCAAATATAAAAACCTGGTTACAGACAGTCTTTTTTAAACCGTATTATCTTATAACCTTCTACTCTCATTTTAAATTAAAACCATTATCAACTGATTAAAGTTTTTTTTCGAGTTACTTCTCGCGTACGCTGTGCTTTAATTGCAGCATTAATTGTTTTTATCAATAAATAATGCTTTTTTATTTGTATTGCATTCTGACATATTGATTAAACGGCGTTAAGCCCTCGCGCATTCAAAGTTAGATCAGATTAGATTAGGTCAGATTTCCTTTAGACTAAACTAATGCATTTATATGACCATAGACAACATTCTAGATTTTTTGCCAAGTCTGCCAAAAACAATGTTGTTTATGGCCATATAAAACACATTAACAATGTATTTCCAAAGTTAGCCTAGTACAAATCTATAGATTTGGAATAACAAACTAATGGCGTATTTTTTCCAAGAAGAAACACTAGCGATGTTGCAAAAAATCAAAACCTGCTGAAACTTTAAAATGACACCAACTTGTGAGTAGAAGCTCTTCACATCACACTCCAGTTGTGTTTAGAGGTTTAAAATAAAATAAAACCTATGCGAGATATAATTTCTGCATGTGCATTTTACATTTCCTCAGGCTGAAACAACATAAAGTTAATTTATATAATTAAATAATTTTAATTTTTTTTAATTTGCTCAACAATAAACTTTTGTTGTTGGAACTAGCGCAAATAAACTAAAATATACCATTAAATAATAAATTAATATAGACAATATGAAAATTTTTGGAATGCACCACGTATACTAAAAACTTTTATTCTTGTTTCAACATTCCTCATACTAAATTTTGTTTACATAAAATACATTAATTGTAAGATATAAATTTATGGCCAATATAAACAATTCATTTTTGTTCAATTTTTGTTTATATTTATTTTTATATTTTAATAATTAGACCACAAAAACTTATACTACTCACCCGAGATACAACTAGAGACTCCGCAAAGTGGCAGAAAGCAGTTCCGGCAGTATTTACTCACTTATTAGTGCCCATTCATAATGAATAGACGTAAGCATAAGAAATGCGCAATACACAAAGTTGAATAAATGCAAAGGTTATGCGCTCATTTATAATGCACTCCCGTAATTTTTATGTTTTACTTTCAAACATAAAAAGTACGTAAAGTTAAAATAGGCTCACTTTACGAATTTGCAGTGAATTTTAATTTTTCCCTAGATTAATGTTGGCAGCAATGACAGAATGTTTGTTTTGATTCGGAAATCGCATAACCTAATTTTAATATTGTCAACATTTTGGCATCGTGTTCATAATAAATACGGAACTATTAATAAATTAAATATGCATCTGTTCCTACACCACAACAGGAATAAAAGGTACAAACATAATTACGCGATATGCCTGGAATCTTGCTGCCGCTATTATGTTTGGGCATGCGCAACTTTCGAATGTTTGAATAAGGCTTACCTGCATTATAAATGCAAGCCAAATGTTAAATAAATAGTATATTTTACGCATATGCTTACGTCCATTATGAATGGGTGCTCACACATTAATTTGAAATTTTCCAAGCACCGACGCGTAAATTCGTTCGACCTCCGCAAACCGAAAAGCACAACTCACTAATGCTGGCTTCTCTACATTCATTTGTTTGCATATTGTCAATTTTTCCAAATACTACAAGCGCTAAAACGCACACCTACACGATGCGACACCTGCAGTTGCAGACAAAAGCAATCTGCATTCATTGTTAGAAAAATTATTTTGCAAATTATTACATGTGTAATAATTTACAAGGGGTATCAAAATAAACAATTTTTTTAACTTTAATAATTTTTTATAGATTATACTGTCGCAGATTAAGCGAATAATTGTAAGGGTGGGCAATATATAACTGATTGATTAATTTTTTAAATATTTTTTTATACAATCAATATTTTTATGCTTAATCAATTTTTTTATAGTTTGAAATTACGCTAAATGTCCAAGTTTAGAAAGAGCGCAGACTCGGGCTTTTTATGCACGCTGAGGAATATGTTTTTTTTTATTATTTTATTTATTTATCTACAATCTGGCCCTTAGAAACGTGCAGTAGGCAATTTAAAAATAATATACATACAAAAATAATGACCAATGAGAGTTTCAACTTAGTAGTTATGTATTGCTAAGTTTTACTACACTCATTATTTACAGAACACGTACTATACACTGCCACTCAAAACAGTATGGGAGATCGAGAAGTTTTATTTGTTTTAGTTTAGGTTAGTCTTCGTCTTCCTATAGAAGATGCTCGATTATTACCTTTGGATGAGTTACTAAGATAATAACGTACACTATATTTCTGTATTTCGTCTGTTATTGAAGGATGTTCAAGTAATGGTAAATAACTTTCGTTAAGACAAATCAGGAAGCGTTTACCATACGTGGGGAGTCTGAAGAGTTTTGAACTTAGCATAGAAACAAGTATTTTTTCTGTCAAATTTAATATTATTTTTTAACATGGCCTCCTTTTAAGTCGATACAATTTTTCTAGCGATGCCCCAACATCTTTAACTCGTCCAAATAATAGTTGGCGTTTTACTCTGCAAAATAGTCATCTACGGTTGCGATGACCTCCTTGTTTGATGAAAATCTGTCCTCTACGTCAAGCTTTGAGCTTGGAAAACAGAAAATAGTCGCTGGGGGCCAAATCTGGTAAATATGCTGGGTGATCAATCAATTAAAACTGCAATTCGTGAATTTTGGCCATGGCGCCAAAGTGTGAGCTGGTGCGTTACCTTGATGGAAGAGCACTTTCTTTCGTTTCAAATGGGGCCGTTTTTCAGCAATTGCTGCTTTCAATTGGTTTAATAACGATGCGTAGTACGATCCCGTTATTGTTTTCTCTTTTTATAAGCAGTCGTCATCACCTTCCCGATCGATGAAACCATCTTCGCCTTTTTTGGAGCAGGTTTACCCTTTGCAGTCCACTGTCTTTACTATTTTTTCATCTCAGGAGTGTAATGGTGTAAAGTCGACGCAAAAAGTCCCACTCGTTTTGTTGAAACCGCTTAAGAAGGGCCTTGGAAATGTTTATTTGAATGAATTTTTGATTATTAGTTAGCAAGCGCGCGGCCCAATGGGCGGTCATTTTTCTTATGCCCAATTCTTCAGTCAATATATAACTAAATATGCCCACAGCCTCTGCTATTTCTCTAACCTTGATTCTTTGACCAGTACCATTTGATAGACTTTTTTGATCGGTGGAGGTCGCAATTGTCGGCCGTCCCGAATGCTCATCATCAGCTAAGCTGATATGACCACGTTTAAAATCAGTTGACCGAGGTTCTGTTTTTCATTATACATGTGCTACATATCAAGACTGGATTATCGCAAGGCCAAGAAAACATAAAAGGGAAGGCGATCCTACTATCAGTCAAAATAAAGCAAAACGTAGTCCTTGGAAACCGACAATAATCCTGAAAAAACTTCCACCAGTTACTATTCCGAGTGTTCAAGTAATAAAACTATAAC
This sequence comes from Sinelater perroti, assembly GCA_036346155.1. Lineage (NCBI taxonomy): Eukaryota > Metazoa > Arthropoda > Insecta > Coleoptera > Elateridae > Sinelater > Sinelater perroti. Next base: position 2,821,350 of record JARFIY010000201.1, read on the forward strand.
TGTAAGATAATAGGCCAAATACTTTAAGTAACAGCAACCACAACGGAAGGTTTTGGAGTGGTATTAAAGAATATGAACTACTCTACTGAAGTGAATTATATTAAAGCCAGTATTGAAATTAAAAGCTACAGAACAGCAAAGGGCCCGCTCTCAATGTTCTACATAAATCTGAAACCTAATAGAATAATGTGCTCGCTGTGAAAACCTAGGGCATCTTAAAGCGTACTACCGCAGACCCTTCCAATGTTTAAAGTGTGGACAAGGACACCCAACTTCAACATACACCAAGAGCAGGAATATTACATCTACATGTGTTTTATGTAAGAGAGATCACACGAAAAACTATAAAGATTATCCAAAGCACAGGGGGTATATAAATCCAGGTATCCACCTAATTGTATCAAAAAACAATCAAGTAAAAGTACCCTAGGGGAAATCAAGCCTGGATGCAAATAAAGCACTCTACTCTTCAGATATGCCAACACGTACTTAAACTCTTTTAGCAACTTTTGCAGATGGCTATTTTAGCTTCATGCTATGATCCTCTTCATGCAACACAACTGTTACAAGAACATCTAAATGACGTGCAAGTCTGGATAGAAAGGTGGAGAATCTCAGCCAATTAAAACAAATCAACCCATATAACCTTTACCAACCGAACACAAATATGCCCACAAGTTACACTGAATAACAAGTCACGACTACTAGTGGAGTTAGTAAGATACCTTGGCATGTACTTAGTAGGTGTCTTACCTGGCGAACTCTTGTATGGAATACAAGGAAACAGTTATAAACTAAATACATCCTAATGGCTCATAGGAAGAAGCACAGAAATGTCGTTAGAAAACAGATTGCTGGTATATAAAGTAGCCATAAAACCAATGCAAATGTACGGAGTCCAGCTATGGGTACTACAAATATATCTAATATTGAAATCTTGAAAAGGTTTCAACCAAAGGTTTTTCGAATGATTACCAACACTCCATATGTCCGTAATTCTGTCATCCGAAGGGATTTAAACGTGGACACTGTCAAGGAAGCAATCAGCCCTTTTAGTGCCAAGTACTTCGAGAATTTTGAAAACACCTTAGCTTCAATATAGATAAGTTGCGAAAAATAACTTCTTTAAAATTATCCCACAGGTTTGCTAATTAAACCCTGTCTCGAGTATCACTTAAACTACCTTATATTTAATTAAGTAATTACATAAGTTTATATGGTTCAATGGTAAAGGTCAGAGTCTAATACAAGTCAAATATTCTGTCACACTAATTACTCAATTTTCTAATAAGAACAGATTGTGATGCTACTCACAAATAAAAAAATACATGTGTTACTCAAAATTGCAAAAAAATAATAAAGTATATAAATACGGCAATTTAATATTTACTTTTACAAACAGAGAGTGTCTTGCCATCATCGCAGCTACTGCAAGATCTGCTAGACGAGCCATTATACTCTTGGAGGAACGGTGTCCGCACTAGATCATTCCGAAAAAACAGAGCATCCAAAAAAGGCACCTTAAAATCAAACGATAAATTAGAAGAAATCGAAGGCTCTACTTCTGCTGGCTCCGATACAACTAGTTCAGCAGATAGCTTAAACAACTTACAGAATAAGCAAATGAGAAACACCCGCACTAATCAAGAAAAGTCTTCAACTCCCACCTTAAAAGAAATGCGAAAAGTCCAGAAAAGCGAACCGATAGAAACTCCTACCATTACTATTACCCCTATAATTACCAAGCCGATCGATTCTGTTGCAGAAGAAGATACTGACAGAAGTTGCCACAAATTCGACGTGAGCGAAGCAGATGCAACAAATCCCAATTCAATGTCTTTAATTCCTGGACTAAAGACTAAACCACCGTTACCTAAAAAGCTAGATCTTAGTTCTGCTAAGGCATCTAAAAGGAGCAGCCCTTGTCTTACTCCCAACAATAATATTAGTACAACTAACGATGCAAATTTTGAAAAAATTACTCTTAGTATGCTTGATTATAATTTACAAACTACGCATAATGGCTATAGTAATAAACACTCTTGCGATAATATGAATATAAAGGAAGAAAATATTAATATTCAACAAGTCGAACAAGTACAACAACTTGTTCTGTAAGCAACAGTCAAGCCAGTTCCTCCACTTTAATTTCTGATAATGAAGAAGTGGAACTAAAGTTTCAAACTTGGTACAAAGAAGAAGAAAATGCAGCTAATGAAATCTTAGAAGTCTGAATTCAAAACTGATTTGTCGCTACACAAATTGAAAATGCAAAACCAAAATACGGAAACAGGCGAGAAGAGTGTCGTAAAGGCGGTCAATTTTGAGAATGATCTTGTTGTCTCCAATAAATCCTGCAACAAAAGAAGTCAATCAGCGAAGAATTTTATTAAGGAAAACATCAAGTCCATATCGAATTGTGCAAAAAAGTCGTCACCGATGAACTCTTCGGATGCGCCCAAACCTTCAAAATTTACACCAACTTGCATGAAGTCTTTTCGCGATTCTGAAGAAATTTCTAACGATCACGATGTTGAGTCATGGATGTCGGAAAACAAAGAAAACCTATCGTGTGTAGGCGACGCACCAGACGCACGCGTGCAGACAAATCCAGCGACATTTACTCACTTCCTCGAAGAAATTGATAAACTTCAAGAACCTTGCACTAATTCGGATGTTGAAGAGACGAACATTCATGCAGTAAATCACATAGATAGCAACACTTATGACGATATAGTGTCTATTTTACAAGTTCTAGAGGAGCAGGATGAGAAGTCACGTAAGAACATTTTTAATTTATTTATTTATAGATAATGTATTGTACTTTTAGATAAGAAGATGCAATCTATGAAAGAAATAATTATATCTGAGTGTTCCTCTACTTCTAGCGAGAGCAATGAAATTAACAACTACGCCAATGCAAATAACAAATCAAATTGCTTTTCAGAAGAATTTAATGAACAAGGAAACAACTTTCTCAACTGTGGTAGATTTTCAAATTTTAAGGAGTCATTCAAATCGTCATTAAATTCTACAACAAATTTAAAGTAAGTATTTTATACAAGATTTCTGATAGGAAAAGGAACAAAAAGTTTATGTAAACATTAATCATTACATTACAATACATTGCACAATAAAATAATAAATAATTTTAATGATGCCCTATTCAAATGTATAAACATTCAAATTTTAACCCTAAAGAAAACTGAACCTCCATTATGCCCAGCGACTTACCCTGTCGTGCTGGTACTTTAAGCAATAAAGGCAATGTGTTCCCCAGAAATTGCACTATTAGTGCAGTGATGTGGAGAAACGATTAATCCAATTAGGTTGCCACATTATTGCTAAACTGTTGTTGATGATAAACTTTACCTATTCCATATAAATTCTATCTAATTTACAGTTTACAATACCACCCCTACCAAAGGCAGATTCATTTGTTAAAAGGATTGACCACAGAAATCCCGTAATGGTAGTTGCAAAAATCAGTAATCTCGCATGTCTCTTAGAAGAAAATTCTTTTATAATATCTGAGTGTTAAAGATGCTCAATACAGTCATTTGGAATATATCACACGGGAGGTCATTTGCCTGGATCTTCTACTAGGATTATCATCTTCCAACTCAGGCTAGAATGAGGTGCACATATCCTCCGTGTCACTACTACCATCAAACGACCCCATCTCACGCAACTGACAAAACGATGCTGCAATTTCCATCCCATAGCACACCATTTTATCAACACTTCAGAACACACGTCTACTCAAGAGCAAATCTACAAATAAAAAGAAATGTATAAATAAACCATAATCGAGAAATGAGTGTTACTTTAGGGGACTATATGACTAATATCATAAAAAAATACTCCCATCTGTCATGCACAACATTTGTTATAAACTCTTTGTTCCTCTTCTTACTAGAAATCTTAATTATTTATGTATTGTTTTATTTTCAGTGACATATTTTCATATTTGGATGAAGTTGATAAAAGCTGCGCTAAATCCTTAATAAACGCCAAAGAAAGAATACAAAGCACAGCTCAAGTTTTAGAAAATAATATCAAATTAGATACAATTCCCAAGTAAAGAACAACTAATTATTTACTAGTTCAAATAAAGTTAAACTCATTTTAGATTAGAAGAGCTGTTAGCTTACACGAACGTGGAGTTATCTCATTACATTGTCGACCTCAGCTTGCGCCTGAAAGAAAAGTCGTCATCCATAGCTATCCTCCAAAAAGAGCTATCTACTTTGCGCAACCAGATCACAAAAATTTCTAAAGATACCAACGATGTTGTTAAACAAAAGTTAAAATCGCAAAAGGATGACTACGAAAACGTGGTGAAAAGGCACCAGAAATTTATCGACCAACTAATTGCAGACAAGAAAACGCTAAACCAGCAATGCGAGGGATTAATTCAGGAAATTAAAATGCTGGAGGATAGATACAATTCAAACTTAAAAACCCTAGAGCATAAGCATAAGATAGAAGTGCAGAAAGTAAAAGACATGCAAGCTGCTGGAGAAAAAATGAGAAAGGAGCGGTGGATAGACACCAAGACGAAGAAAATAAAGGTAAGCGCTGATAATGCTTATGTTGTTTAATTAAAATGTTGAATTGTGGCAGGAGTTAACTGTGAAGGGTTTGGAACCAGAGCTAGAAAAAATGGCGGCTAGGCATCAGCAAGAACTGACAGACCTGCGGGCATTGCACAAAAGAGAAATCGAAGACTTAGAACTTCGAGCTGCTAGAAAAATGCAACAGCATTGCGAAACACTCCGGGAGCAACTCATAGAGGAGAGAGAAAGAGCCCTCGCACACGAAAGAGAAGTATTGAAACAACGGTGTGTTACTAAATTAATCTATTACGAAGAATTAACCTGATCATTACATTTCAGGCATCAACAACTGGTTGAAATGGAAGAAAAGAATTATCAGGAGCAAAGACGTAGATTATTGTTGGAGCATGCAAACAGAGTTGCGGAGTGCGAAGAACGCGAAAACTCTGTCATCATGGAGAAGGACAGGGCTATTAAACAAGCACGAAGTGAATTTGAGGATAAGTTACAAGTAACCCCTAAACAACACTTTAAATTTTGTCATAATTACACATGTATTTGAAGGCTACAATAAGAAGACATAACTCAGAATTGCGCATGCTTAAGGAAAAAACTGAACTGGAAATAGAAACATTTAGAAACAACTATAAAAAACAAGCAGCTGCACAACTTGCCGAAAAAGAGGCGCAAATTAGAGAAAGGTGCAAAAAGGAAAGGGACAGAGAAATAGAGGCGGTTATAGAAAGACTGGAGACGGAGTCTAACGAAAACAAAGCACTTCTAGAACAAAGTGCTGAAAACAGGGTTAAGTAAGAAGTGTTTTATTTGCTATATTAATTTTGACCTACAACGATATCATTTTAGACGCCTCAAGGAAAAATTCGAAAAAGAAATAAAAGATTTGGAGCTCTCTGAAATGGAAGCAACAAATAAATATTCTGAAGCAAAATCAAAATTGATAGAAAACGAAGATCTTGTTATTAATCTAAAGGGCGCGGTAAAACAATTAGAAACGCAACTAGTTGAAGCAAAAGGGGTATTGTTGTATAATTTTAATTTTTTATTGGCTGATAGTTTAATACAGATTGCAGAAAAATTGACAAGCGAAAGAAGTAAAATAAAAGAGCTAATGGCAGAAGAAATGAGGACAGAAATGCAGAGTTTGGAGACGGAGACACAAAAACTAAGGGATGAAAAAGACAAAGAGCTGCAGCATATATATTCTAGGTAATAAAAACTTAGAGGAGTTGGTTAATGATTTTTTACTTTAGAATTATTTAAGGGTGAAGGTGGCTGTTGCAAGAAAAGATGAGGCCCTATCAGAACTAACCCGGGACCATGCAGCTTTGCAAGAAAAATGTGTCTATCTAGAAAACATGTTAGAGCAACAAAGAAAGGAATACCTTACAAAAGAAAATTAAGGGAACGTCTATCATCATTTATAATAATTTACCATTAATTTACTTTAGTTTATTACCAAGTAAGAGTACATGTATTATGTAGAAATTAATAAAATATTTTTATAATTAAAATGCGAATGTAACATTTACATAGTTACATAAAAACTATATTTTGAGCCACAGTCCGTATTTTTGTTTTTTTTAATAATTAGATTAATTATGAGTTTTGCTTCTTAAAGCAAAATCGCTATTTTTTAATGATCCGTTATACGTAATTTTAAAAGGAAATTACTATTATATTAATTCCAAAACATCTTATGCATCAGACATACAGAATAGCGCTAGCTGCACACAAATTATATTGATTTGCTTTACAGCAGCACCTGAAATAATGGTGGCAGGCCACTTAAATTAACAACAATAACAAATATATAAAAAAAGCTTGTTATTATATTAGTTGCAGTGCATATAATGCATCACACATAGTGTGTACGTCGAACAGCACCCAAAATATTTTGGTTTGTTTTACAGCAACCCCTGAAATAATGATAGCAGGCCACTTTTATTAACAATAATAACAAATATATAAAGGAGACTTGGTATTATATTAGTTACAGTGCATATAATGCATTACACACACTGCTTAGCTCCAGCAGCACCCATATAATTTTGGTTTGCTTTACAGTAACATCTGAAATAATGATAGCGGACCACTTCTATTAACAATAATAACAAACATATAAAGGAAGCTCGTTATTATATGAGTTGCAGGGCATCTAGTGCATCACACATGCAGCCTAGCTATAGCTACACACAAATGACTTTGGTTTGTTTTACAGAACCATCTGAAATATTAATGACAAGCTACTTCTATTAACAATAATAATAAATATATTAAAAGAGTTTGTTTGTATATTCATTGCATAACTTTGATCGAACTTCAAATCCATTAATACATCAACTGTTTTAAGTTTCACAGCAATTTCTCGTGTTCAATCAGAGTTACAAGAGATATAGCGTATTGTCAAACCGCAAATTTATTATTGCATCTATTGTTTTTACCATTACAGCAATTTCGCGTTTTATATCAGTGTTTTATTAACCTGAGGATGCTGTCGAACTAGTAGTATATTAGTATAGCAATTATTATTAGCTTTTCAGCAATTCCTCATTGGCTGTCATTGTTACAGGATGTTTTGCTGTGTCTAAGTATTTTAATACACCCACTGTTTACAGTCATTTCTCGTTTGTTGGCAGAATTACAGGAGCTTTAGCAGAGTGACGAACTGTAAATGTGTTAATACAGCGATTGTTCTTAGTTTGACAGCAATTCTGCCTTTGCTATCAGGATTATAGGAACCTGAGGAGAGTGTCGAACTGAAAATTTATTAGGACATTATCAGCAATTTTTCGTTTGCTATCATTATCACAGACACTTTAGTAGATGACAAATAACATATAACAAGGTACATATGACAGTTTGATGAGTTATAAGAAATCAAATATTAGAGATGCTAGAGCCAATGTTGGTATCGTAGGTGAGAGGATAATGCCAGAGATCAGATGTTCTAAGGTCATAAGTAATACGACGGGGGTCAGAGGTTAGAAGTTATAGGTCAGAATTCAGATTTCAAAAGCCTGAAGTCATAGATCAGATGTTTTATGTGAAGCTAAACTCTTGGCTTTCATAACAGAATTACATACATTTGGGGAAAGTACCGTACCGAAAATGTATGATATGCTAAGTGCTCGAAGATTTACTCCAACCCTGCGTTTGCTGTTAGGATGACAGTAGATTGAGTAGAGTGTGGAATAACAAATATTTTAACACAGGAACTGTTCTGTTTTACAGTTATTTCTCATTTGCTATCAGTGCAACAGAAGTTTTTATGAGAGTCTACCTGTAAATATATTAGTTCACCAACTGTTCCTAGTTTAAATGCAATTGTATTGATACAACAACGGTTCTAAATTTTACAGCAATTTTATCATTGCTATCAGGATTACAGCAGTGTAAGGAGAGTTTCAAACCACAAATGTATTAATACAACAACTGTTCTTAGCTTTATAACAATTCTGCTTTGGTTTGCTGTACCGCAGCACCTGAAGGAATGATGTCAGGCCTCTTCTCCTAACGGTAATAATAAATATATATAAAGAGAGTTCATTATTATATTTTGTTGGTGAGAATCCTAAATAGCGGTAGCAACAACCATGTAATTATGTAGTGCTGTACTGTAGCACCTGAAATAATGGTGGCAGGCCTCTTCCCCTAATAGTAGTAAGAAATTTATAAAGGGAGCTCACAATTATCTTAGTTGCAGAGCACCTATTGCATCACACGTCTTAAATAGAGATAGCAACAACTAAATAATATTGCAATGCTGTACTGCAGCACATAAAAGGATGATGGGAGGCCTAGTGTCTTATGAAAAATGAGAAATATATAATAAGATCTCATTATTATATTAATTGCAGAGCATCTAATGTATCGCACATGTTGCATATCTCTAAAAACAACCAAATGATTTTTCAGTTTCGTGTACCTTTCTCTCCAAACACAAAACACATGTGATAGCAACACCACTGATTATCCTATAAATTTTATATTGAAATTAACAAGTGCTAGTTGTAAATAGAGCCCACTTGTAAAACTAGCTTAAATCAACTAATCTTTAAGTTTGTCTATTTGATCTATGTGTAAAAATGAAACATTCTATGGCTATTGATAAAATTTGTTGTCTGACCAGTTCAATGAACACGCAACTAGAAAAATAAAGAAATTCTAATTTCTTGCGCCATTTATTCGCAGAACCAACGGCACATGGGCCCATAGTGATGAAGAAAAATCAAAAGCATTGTAGAAAACACTTAGCTAAAATCTTTCAACCACATGAGTTAACTGGAGTACTTGAGTCTGATACAGAACTACTCAAATACCTTGGATCGCCGCTTAAACTTTACCTACAAATAACGCCTTGTACATACGATGAAATAGAATGCAATTAAAAACGTCACAAGGCGCCAAGTTATGAACAAGTTACAGCATAATTACTACTAAAACTCCCAAGTATATATATACTCATCATTTTCCAATAAGATGGAAATTTGCTTAACTAATTCTCACACAGAAACTAGACGAAGCAGTACACCTACCATATAGACCCTTTTGTCATATAGACCCATTTTATTACTTCCCGTTCTCTCCAAATTTCTTAAATGAATAATATACAGCTATTTCTTGAGCATAAATTCGGTTTGCAGGAAAAACATTCAACAACAGAGTAATAGACGCAATCGAGAGAAATTTAGAAAAAAAACAGAAATTTAATCTACTTTAGCATCCTAGATCATTACATAAAATCTACTGTTCAATCATTTTTGAAAGACTAATTTTTTGAATAAAATGAAACAGTCGTTTGTATCAGTCAATGTCAGTTTTTGTAAAAATGGAAAAAATAGAATACCGTGCCGTAATTAAGGACTTGCATTTGAAAAACAATACGCCTACGAAAATTAAAGCCGAATTAGACTCCGTTTCTGGGGATTCTGTCCCATTATTTGTCACCATGAAAAGATGGGCACCCGAATTTAAACGTGGCCGCACCAGCTTGGCTTATGGTGAGCGTTAGGGACGGCCAATAACTGCGACCTCCACCGATAACATCGAAAAATTTACCAAATACTACTGGATGACCGTCGAATCAAGGTTAGAGATATAGCAGAAGCTGAACTTTGAACAAAAATTCATTCAAATGTACATTTTCAAGGGCCTACTTAAGCCGTTTCAGCAAAACGAGTCGGAATTTTTGCGTCGATTTATCACTGTCGATAAAACTTTGGTCTACTATTACCTCCTAAGACGAAGGAACAGTCAAAAAGTATACTGCGAAGGGTGAACCTACTTTTTGGGATAGTCAGGTAATTTTGTTCATTGCATACTTACAAAAACGGAAAACAATAACGGGATCGTACTCCGCATCATGTTATTGGACCAGTTGAAGACAGCAATTGCTGAAAAACGCCCCCATTTGAAACGGAAGAAAGTGCTCTTCATCAGGACAACACACTTCGGCGGTCGTCATAGCCAAAATTCACGAACTGCAGTTTTAAATTGATTAACCAGGATATTCACCAGATTTAGCCTCCAGCTACTATTTCCTGCTTCCTAAGCTCAAAGTTTGGCTCGGAGGACAGAGATTTTTATCATATGAGAAAGTCATCGTAACCGCAGATGCCTATTTTGCAGAGCAAGAACCCAACTACCGTTTGGACGGGTTAAAGAAGTTGGAGCATCGTTGGAAAAAGTGTATTGATTTAAAAGAAAACTATGTTAAAAATAAAATTGGATTTGATAGAAAAAATACTTGTTTTTATGTTAGCCTTAAAACTGTCCAGACTGCCCAAGTATTCCCTGTATAGATGATGTAAGGTACCTAGAAATACATTTAGATAGCAAACTAACATAGAACATCCAATTCAAACAGAATCACCTCTATATGAAAATAAGGAAGACGCCCTGGTTATTAGGGCAGAAATCGAGATTAACCCTTGACTTGCTTTATAAAACAATGGTACCCCCAGTTCGACCATATGGTATCCAAATCTGGGGCTGTAATAAATCATCCAATCTTGAAATTTTATAATTCTGTCAAAGCAAAACTTTCCGTATGATAGCAAACGCAGATTGGTATATCAACAAAAAAATCATCCACAATTATCTGCGAATTCTCTGGGTGAATAAATACCAACAGACAATACAATCGAATTTGTAATTGTTAAGTAACGACAATACGCCAAGACTTTTAAAGAGGACTAAGTTTAGTAGTATTACAGCCAATAGATAACAGGAGGTCGGTCTCTCGTTACATGTCACGTATCTGGATTGTAATTAAATTTATTTGTTAGCCTAATAGACTAATTGTAAACTTGTGGATGTTAAATAAAAAAATTGTCTTTGACCACATGGCTTATTCAAAAAAAAACTACCTTCCCGTTTTGAGCAAACGAAATTTTGGTGATGGCTGCATAATTTTTTCTTTTCAAAAAAGTAACTTAACAAAAACTCAAAAGCTTTGCAATCATCTTACTAAAAAGAAAATGCACATTTTGCCCCCAAGATTAGAAAATGCGTGATATTTGTATATCAACAAAATACATCAGACCGCTAGCAATACCTAAAGTTTGCACATTTTTTGGAATCAAACTGAATTAAACTCATTTATTTGTTAAAGGTAGTCTTACTGCAACTATAAACAATTTTGTTGAGACAGATAAATTTCAATAATTTACGCATAATTATCATCACACCGCTTATTTTCTGGCTCATCTATAGGTACTGCAGTCTAGTGCTGATTTCGCAGCTTATACGATGTAAGACGATTTATATTAACCAATTAATTAAATAATATTTAATCCGTTTAAATTTTAATTATAAGCACATTTAAAATGTGTTTTAATTAATTTTTTATAAATCTCTATAGGATTGTGTTATTTCTTTAATCTTTTACGGCATCAATTAAACACAAAACGTAAAAAATGGTGACGGTTATTAAGTCATTAATTGATCACCTTCTAGGCCACAACATTGAATAAAATGCATATTTCAGATTATTAGGATCCACCCTCAATTACATGGCTACCTAAAAATTTTAATATCTTAGTTCCTTGGACTCATCGATCTTTCCAAAATAGTCTATTAAACAAATTTGGCTATTCTTTGTCATCTTTACCAAAGTATACATCTGAGTATTATTGCTTTTCCTTCACATTCCAATATTAAGTCATTTCTCATTCCAGTTTTTTAAGGACTATAATAAAGCACTGTTTTTGGTGCCCTCATGTTGACTTTTCTAGACTGATGTCAATTTTGTTAGGAGATTAATTTTGTTTTCGATTTACAGCAAGAAGTAGATTTTGCCAAGTCTACTAATTTTTCTCTAGCTCCGTTTTTAGATCTTCGACAATTCCTTTTATATGGCTCTTGTCTCATTATTCAATTAAACTGTGATACGACCTAATCTATTGTGATTATTTACTAGGGAAGCAACTTGAAATTCCCATTTTACTTATTATCTAAGATGTTGAGTCTAAAAGCTACTAATACTTCAAGGCTTAATCAACTGGCGACGATATGTTACATCCTTATTTAATTTATTAGTAGATCTGTTGCCAATTCTAAAGAATACGAGCATTTACGTGCTGTTGTAGTCTCTCTTATCAGCCATAACATTTATCTACCATAGTCGCCCATATACCAACTAACAAAACGGAGAATATTTCGGGCCAACTGTCCGTCTCCAGCATTTAATTGAGTTGGTTTGAAAACTGTGACGACGTGGTGGCATTTCAGATACTCTACGGTTGATGTGTAGCTACCCACGGCAGCCTAGGCTCACCCAAAGCATCAACGGCGCATAGAGCGAGCAATGTGATTGAATAAATAGTGAAATCAGCCGGAAATGCCTAAAGTTTGCACATCTTTTGGAATCAAACTGAATTAAACTGATTTATTTGTTAAAAATAGAAATGAAAGATAGTCTTACTGCAACTATAAACAATTTGTGTTGTGACAGATAAATTTTAATAATTTACGCATAATTATCTACAAGTCCATCACACCGCTACATAGTTATGTTAATTTTTGCTCAAGGTATAAGAATCAATCGTTAGGATAAGTTTAGCAAATTTACATTACATAATGCTCATCTATTAAAAATAAAAGAAATTTTTAAACTTTATAAAATTTTCAGTTTCAATCTTAAAATACTTAAAAATATATGCACTGCATACCGTTTGCAACATCAGAACTACTGACCATTAACTGTGATAATTTATCAACAATCATTAACGAATTTCTTATGAGAATATAAACAAAATTTTTATGTTATCACTTTACATTCACAAAAAGAGCAATCAAAATACACATAAACATTTATTACATAACGATGTCTATGCCAGTTTGAAAAACAAGATCAATTTATGCAGCAACCTCTTATAAAAAGAGATCGCAACTTCTTTTAACCTCAAAGTCAACTAAACCACATTATCGCTAATGAATAAAAGATAAGAAATCCACTTTTATTCCTAGCATCTTGTTTTTCCATGCATTCAGAGAATCGGTTGAATGATTGGGTTTTTCTTATAGCAACATGTGACGGACTGAAGTAAATAAAATTGACACTTTTTTTAATAGCTTAGCTATAAATAGTGTAGATATTCTGCAGTGCATTGCTGGTTACAACGCCTACCCGTAAGTCAATTTATTATATTAATTGTTACAATTATTGATCTATACATTGCGGTGCCATTCTCATTTTTGCAAACAAAATTGACAACAGTTAAATAAATACAGTAGTTTAGTGCTAATAAAAATTACTGACTGTGTCTTTTTGTAAATCTAAGAAAATTACCGATAAAGTTATTTGCATCGACCTTAATAATAACATTTAGAACACCCTAATTACAATTTCAAAAACATTATTTATTAGTCAATTAAATTATACTTTATTATTCATAGTCTTCGTCATATAAGGTACACATATTAGCTTGAAACAGGCTTTCGCCTGCTTTAACTATTTGCTTTTGGATCTTTCTTTTTGCTTATTTTCTTGTACTTTGCGTTTTAAGACTTCTTTTGTGATCCTCATGTCCCAGCCATAGGATTATCTGGTTCTTAATTTTGTAGCTTAGTATAGGTTTTTCGTATACTTATTTCACATCTGTTGCCAATCTTCTTGACTTTAAATTCTTTTTGAGTATTTTCCACTCTCAAATGTCTACAATTCACCTCCATGCTTTACTATTGGTCATATATACTTGGTCCTATATATTTGCACTTTAATAGCTTTAGATGTATAATTTGTCTTAAATATTTTTAAAAACTCGGCAGCTTTACTCCTTTTGATCAGACACTTTCGCGCTATCTCCACGTTTGTCGCTAATTTAGACACCATTAAATGTTTTGTCAGCGCCTGTAAACTTTGCAGATGGATTACTGCAGTCTTCATTTAATTTATTTGGTCATCCAGAACACTTTTGATTAATTTAAAGTTGTCACAGACACTACAATAAATTACCTTAAAAGTATTTTTTGAGGACTAAAGTGTTTTGCAATACAATGTTTTGCACAAATCCGATTTACTGTCATATGACAAATAATTAGTTCAGTATTACAAGAAATTAGAGAACTCTCTAGATTCCTTAAGTGCACAAAATATTTTTATGTGATGCATACATGCAAATTTTCGTAAAAGAAAACTTCAACCTTTGTCCTAAATATTAAATATCCTATAAATCTAATCTATCTAATGCATATTTGCTTATTTCAGAATAATTACGCGATGTTGAGAGTAATCGTCTTAATATTAACAATAGCAAATTCACTTGCATCAAAAGATCAAAATGAAAATCCCGTTGTAACAACATCAATGGGACAAGTGAGAGGTTCCGTTCTCACGACCTTGCAAGGCAAGCCGATTTACGCTTTTAGGGGTATTCGTTTCGCAACAGCTCCGGTTGGTGCACTGAGATTTGAGGTATTTATTTTACTTATTTTTAAAAAATAAAATTTTTTGTATTATACACAAACGTGTAGCCTCCGGTGCCGATTCTAAGGTGGGAAGGTGTTTATGATGCAACTGAAGATGGAGCGGTGTGTCCACAACCAGGCATTACTCCCAATTCGGAAGATTGCTTGTTCCTCAACGTTTATACCAACAAGGTATATAACGCGCAGCAAACAAATCACCGATGATATTTAATATAATTTAGCTCCCTAAAAGGGGAGATTTAAAACGCCCCGTTATCGTATATCTTCACCCAGGAGGATATTACAGCCTTACTGGGAGCAGCGTTTGGGCAGGACCCCAATACTTCCTTGACCAAGACATAGTATTAGTGTCTTTGAATTACAGATTGGGATCTTTAGGTATAAATAACATACAGCAATGCTATATAGATGTCTTAAAAAACTATTAGGATTTTTAAGCACGGGCGATGAACTAGCTCCCGGAAATAACGGAATGAAAGATCAAGTTTTGGCTTTGAAATGGATTAAGCAGAATATTGAAGCTTTTGGAGGAGATTGCGATTCCGTAACACTTGTAGGATACAGCGCCGGTGCGGCTAGCTCATTATTTCACGTGTTTTCGCCTATGTCGACAGGTATGATTTATGCATTATTTTTTTTGTTTAGTGTTATTTCCACACTTTTACTATACCAGGACTCTTTCATCGAGCTGTCGTTATGAGCAGCTCCATATTTCCTCAGCTCCCAATGACCAACAGCCAGCTTGACGTAGCTCAAAAGCAAGCCCGTATATTAGGATGCCCGGATGACACGTCTGCCAACATTATAAAGTGCTTAAGAACAAAGTCCGCCCAAGAGCTTGCAGACTCATTTTGGGGTTTTGGGGTATATACATACTTATCATAAAACTCTTGCGAAAATAGCACCTATGTCATACTTTAGGAAAATGGTTTCCAGCCACTTTCAATCTGGACTCCTGTAATTGAACCGGATTTTGGACAGGAGCGCTTTATCGTAGAGAACCCTGTAAATTCAGTTATGAAAGGAGATTTCGTGAAAATGCCCATAATGACAGGAATTACAAAAGATGAATTTGCTGGTCGAGCTGTCGGTAACTGTCTTTTCAGTATTCTACCCCTAAATATCTAATAGCAATTGACGCTTGCAGGGGTAATCCGAAATGCAACACTTCTGGGGGAAATGGACCGGAACTTTGAAAATATAGCGCCCTTTACGTTCGCCTACGAAAGAAATACAGAAAACTCCAAGCGTATTAGTAGAGAACTCAGAAAGTCTTACTTGGGGGATGGGCCTTTACATAACGCCTCGTTGACGGGATTAGCTAAAGTAATTTTTCGTTGCTATTTTATTTTATTTTAAAGGAAATGCCCCATACGATGATTTTGTAGCTTTACGCTGATAGCATAATAGGATTTAAGGTAAACAGAGCTGCTAAGCTGATGTCTACTTACAGCACCAAGAACTTATATTACTACTGTTTTACTTATCAAGGTAGATACAGTTACTATTATTGGCCGGGCACGGAGACACCTTATGGTAGTTCCTTGGCTATCTTTCTTGGTATTACAACTTAAATTTTATATTCATAGGTGTTGTCCACCACGATGAGTTAATTTATCTGTTTTACATTTCTCCTCGGTTTCCCAAGTTTAACCTAACCTCTCCAGAGTACCAGATGGTCAAAAAATTAAGCACCCTAATTGCAAACTTTGCTTACACTGGGTAGTACATTTCAAAATAATTTAAAAAAAAAATTAACTTTTTATTTTTTTAGTAATCCCATTCCAGAGCCCAATCGTGATTTAGACAACGTATCTTGGATTCCATTTACTACCAGCAACAATAAATACATGGATATAGGAGAAAAACTTGTAATGAAAGAAAATCTATATGACGATCGTTACAAATTGTGGGAAAAATTGTTTCCATTGTCCAACCACTGAATCGTCCAATTAAAATTTTGTACGTGCTTTGAATACATTGTAGGTATGTTTAATTGGTTTGAATAAAATAAAGCATCGACATCACAATCTTTTTCTTATAATTATTTGTGTATCCGAACTATCTGCTGTGCGGTTGCTATTCAAACCATACCGCTTACAACTAGTTCAGAACCTTCAGACAAACTAAAAACTAGAACTTGGAAGATAACAGTTTATGTATCAACGACAAAGCGACGTACCACTTAAGTGGAAAAATAGCCAGCACAATATGCGTATATGAAAATAAATGTTTTATGTCCCATAATTTTTTTTTTAATAAAACCCGGTTACTAGGCTAAGGTACTTTAAAATACTACAAAATTGATTTTTTTTAATGAACGAAGATTTAGAAGACTATTTTTAATAAAAGAGGGGACCATTCTATTAGCACTACAATTTTTTTGAATATTTACATCACTGATTGATAGGTCTTGTGGAAAATAAAGATGTCTGGTACTTGAGTTCTAACCTCTCTTAATCTTGCACTTTCTTAAGGGGTGAGGGGGGTTGGTAAAAGAAGCAATCTACACGTTACATCTACGAACAATTTCAGATGGCCTAAGGCCTATCACAACTACAACATTTTCAGCAACGCAAGTCATTCTACAGGTATGGAATGAATTTAGCTACCGTCTAAATGGTATTAGTGTAACCAGATAGGAAACAGATATTTATCAACTTTAAGATGTTTATAATTAAATGTAATTATTAGTAGTTCTAATTTTCAATTACTCTATATTTCAGAAACTAACAAACAAATACACATACGTACACACAATCCATATTACGAAACTTTTTATTAATCCTCTAGTGTTGTACATTTAGACTGTTTGTAAACAGAAATTCTTTAATTATCCCTAATTTTCTAACAAATTTAACAAAAACTACGTTTGTTTGTTAATGTTTTATTTCTTTTTTTTAGTAGATCGTTATGGATTTTTTATCATAGATAATAATTTTGTTTAAGCAACGATTTAAATATTATTATTTGGTGAGCCCACTTCAGACAAATAATTCTATGAACAAATAGATCAGGTATTTTAACTAACAAAAGACATTTTAACATTATTAAGAGCGATTCTAAGATTGGTTAAAGCAAATGTGCTAATAATGGGGGTGGGAGGTTATCGGCTTATACGGATTTGCCGAAAAAACAGATTTAGACATAGGTATTATAAACTTTCTTTCGGCTTCTAAAGCTTATTTATATACATGGAAATCTCCATGAGACAATTCTCGAAACATAATACGAGATCAAATTAACTATCTACTAATAAATGAAAGATTGAAAAGCAGGGCAATAATTGAAGGAAAATATGGGATACAAGAAAACTCAATTAAAAAGAACGTTGAGTAAAGATTCATAAAATAAATAGATATAAAAGTTAAATTAAATAACAACGAAAATAACAATGAACTATGGGAAAACATCTTGTTGAAGATGGGAAATCAACATCTACGAGGTGAAAAAACAGCAACAAAAAAGGAGATGTTAAAAATAGAACATTACAATTAGCAGAATTTTATAGACGACATAAACATAAAAACAATATAAAATAAGAATAAGTAAATAGAGAAATCACCATCAAAATTTTAGTCCAATAAGAAATATTAAAAAAAAGTTAAAGAAGCCACATGTACATAATACAAATTAGAGTAACAATAATTGATGCGAGCAATAATATAAGTTAAAATTAAATACAAAATACTACTGTGGAAAAGATATATTAAAGAGCTATAAAGACAACCGTCTATCCATTAGTTTAGACATAAATGTGGCAGATTTACATATTCTTGAAAAAGCAAAAATAAACGTCAAGTCAGGAAAAATCATAAAAATGCTGAACGCTAACGAATAAAATTTATAATAAAATTATTTATGAAGATGGTGTTATTCCTCTTATTTCTGTATTTATAGGTTCACCAAAAATGAGAAACGCAAAACAATGGAAAACTGATAGGTTTACCTTGAAAATAATGTTGATCGGAGTACATGGTAGAATCTATAAACAATGTGAGGAATACATATTAAATTCCTTGTTTGGATTTAGAAATAACTTAGACACACACGAAGCCTTGTTGAGTCTGTAAGTCCTGTTACAAAGATGTAGACATGTAAATAATCCACTTTACATCTGCTTTATAGATTAAAATACAGCGTTTGCAATCCATGATCTTTAAAATTAATTAAAAGCTTACAGAAAACGAGTTTGGACTTAAAAACATCAAATTTATTAGAAAACTTTATTGAAACTAAAAGATGTGTATCAAAATCGA
Organism: Sinelater perroti; assembly: GCA_036346155.1. NCBI lineage: Eukaryota > Metazoa > Arthropoda > Insecta > Coleoptera > Elateridae > Sinelater > Sinelater perroti. Next base: position 2,840,119 of record JARFIY010000201.1, read on the forward strand.
CAACAAAATGTCCGCCATAAAAAAGTAAGGGAACAGGAAAATGGTCCTACTCGTCGAAAGCATTCTGCTGCTATAATCTTACATACTTTGAAAGGTACCTGTAAAAATATCAGCAATTTTGGATGCTTAGTTGTTGTTTGACAGTCGTTTGTATTAGTTGATGTCAGTGTATTTGCAAAAATACCGTACCGTAATTTAGTACTTGCATTTGAAAAGCATTACGCCCGAATTAGAAACCGTTTACTGTCCCATCATTTTGCAATTTAAGCGTGGTCGTACTAGCCTGGCTAATGATGAGCATTTGGGACGGCCAACAACTGCGATCTCCACCGATTACTTCGAAAGAGCTCATCAAATGGTACTGAAGGAACATCGAATCAAGGTTAAAGAGATAGCAAAGACTGTGTACATGTCCAAAAAACTCATTTGTTATATATTTACTTAACAATTGGGCACGAGAAAGCAGTCCGTGCTGTGGGTTTTGCACTTGCTCACTTTGAACCAAAAATTCATTCAAATGAAAATTTCCAAAGCTCTGTTTAAGCAGTTTCAGCAAAGCAAGTGTAATTTTTTGCGTCGAGTTATCGCTGTCAATGAAACTTAGGTCCACCATTACCTCCTGAGACAGTCAAAACAGTGGATTGCGAAGGGTGAAACTGTCCCAAAAAAGGCGAAGACGGTTTCATCGGCCGGGAAGGTGATGGCGACTGTTTTTTGGAATAGTCAGGGAAATCTGTTTTTCGACTACTTATAAAAAGGAAAGACGAGGTCGTATTATGCATCGTTATTGGACCAGTTAAATGCAGCAATTATTAAAAAACGACCCTATTTAGAACGGGTTCCATCATGAATTACAGTATGAATTTATTAATCACTCAGCATATTCACCAGATCTGGCCCCCAGCGATTATTTCCTGTTTTCAAAACTCAAAGTTTCGCTCAAAGAACAGAGAGTTTCATCAAACGGGGTTACCACAACCGTAGACGACTATTTTGCAGAGACGCCAACTACTATTTGGACGGTTAAAAAGGTTGGAGCATTGCTGTAAAAAGTATATCGACTTAAAAGGAGGCTATGTTAAAATATAAAATTTAATTTGACAGAAAAAATACTTGCTTCTATGTTAGGCCCAAAACTTTTCAGACTGCCCACGTAATATAGGCGACAATGTAGAAGTCCAAGTAACAAGTTACCTGAGCTTTGTTAAATTTCATAGTTGTGTGGGTTAGCAATTAATATAAAGAAAATATCAATTACATTTTTAAAAATCTGTTTACTTCCTGCCCTTTTCCATCTTTTTTCGTTTCAGTTAGTATTTAATTATTTCAATTTGAAAGGGGAGGCTGCTAAAGACATAGCTAAATTAAATTGCGATACCATTAATTTGGAATATTTAAATGATACACAATATTTTCAAAATTTTCCAAGAAAGCTGTCAAAATTCCTTACCACCATACACGATAACAACTACCAAACAATATTACCAATAATTGAAGCAGAAATCTTTAGATTTATTTAAATTTATATTACATAGTAATATATTTAGTTACTTTTGAAACAATCTGTAAATAAGAATAATTAAAAATAAAAAAATCACGACGTTTTGCATTAAAAACGATTATTATGTGTTTTTAAATTTCTTAAATAATATTTTGCAATAAACATATGAATTTATAAACAAGGCAAGCATTAAATAAATTTGACCTTAAAGCGGATACTAAGAATTATATTATATTTTAAAGATTAGATAAAGCCACAGTTTTATTTGCGGTGCTTTTGTTGCTATGCATCAGCGTTTCTCAATCGGAATTTCTTGGAACCCTAGGACTGCTTGAGACAGTTTCCTTAGCAGCAGCTGATTAGTAAACTAGCTAAATTCCACCAATGGTACTACACCATTCGTAATGTTTTTATTAACATATAGCGCTTTCGGTATACAAAAACAACACGATTAATGGTCTGCTATTTTTAATCATAACTCTTTAAACATATATCAGATATAATAAATAAACTTTGTTATACAACCTCTCAGAATAAAAGGCCAATAATGATTAATAAGGCTAAGTTTTATTTTTCGGTTTGTTGGAAAAGAAAAATTATTTCAAAGCTTCCTCATGTTAAAAATATCAAGAAACGCTGGTGTAGGTAATCAGACGTACCACGCCAGTGGCTTTTTGACCTCGATTAACAAGCATGTGCATATAGTAACCAAGTACGGCTTCGGGTTTTCCTAGTTGAAACGTTTTCGGAACGGGAGCTGCATAATCTGAAATAAAACTGCGACACTCTTTCCTAGTAGGCTATACGTTTCAGACCTGCCGCAGTTTGATGTTGCCACTCGCAGAGTTCACACTAAGTAAGTTGTAATCTAATGTTAATCAATCAAGTAGTTGGAAATTGCCAGAAACAATAATTTTGAGTTAACTACAAGTAACCAGAAAGTAGTACAAGATGCTACAAGAAATTCTGAATTTTTAAATTTCGCACAAATTCAGGTATTTTTTTAATATTCCTTAAACAATTTTATAAGTTGGGCATAAGAGCTGCGGTTCACTAAAAATAAAAATTTTTAGATTTATATATCAAAAAGTAATAAAAGGTATGCCGTGATAGCCTTAAATTGACCCATTTAAGTATAAAAGCAGCATTACTTGCTAAATACAGGATCTTAACGTTTTTCAATGACGCTGCTTTTACAACTTAAAGAGTCTGCCCTAAAATACCATACCAGGAATCGATCATGAAATGATGATGCAGTGCGATATAAGCACGTTGGCCTTCATCTATAAACTCCTCTATCATACATGTGCAGAGCGAATTTATTACCGTTTCGTTTACTTTGGTTCGTTTTTTATTATTCACAACAGAAACTGCTGTGGTTACTTATTTGTAAATATAATGCAATACGGATGACGCGTCAGATTTTTATATTTTAGAATAATTTTCCACTTTTAATACATATTATTATCCAAATTTTTCATAAAAGAGAGCAACAATACCCTTAAGAAGGCTCAAGTTTTTGGGAAAACAGGAACCAATATGGCTAAAGGAAGTATTCATATTGTTCTCCACCTTTTCAAGGACGACCGCCAATTAACCTTTTTCAAAATTAGAATTAGCTGTGGTTAATCGGAGCAGTTATCCTGTTTTAAAACTGCCAGCTTTATAAATTAATAAAAAATTGAAAATTTGTTCTGAATTACACCAGAACACCATGGTTAGAGTTCGGACTTATCGCCCTAGAAATTATTATTTCTTTGAACCACTAAAAAAGCACTTGAAAAAAGATTTGATAACGATTTGCTGCAATAGCGGTGTCTAAAAAATACTTACCTATGAAGAAAATTTGCTTCAAAATTAGTGTAGACAAACTACTTAGTATGTTTGCCTTTCTATGGTGCTTTAGTAACTTCACAAAATAATTTCTATTTATATTTGATTGAACCATGTACCTAGACATTTAGCAACGGCTTACTATAACTAGAATATAAAATATTTACTGTATATTTCACATACAAAACTGACTAATTAGGTCATGGAACTTCTTTAACAAGAGAAAAAAACCTTCTAACATAACAGCTAATATTTCCAAAGCAAATAATTAAATAGTCTCATTCTTATGTTAATTATCTGAATGTACAAATTTAAATCTGGTTATTTTTGTGTTTTTATTTTGTGTTTACGAGGTCTCATCTGTGCGGAGGAATTTTGTTTATACCGCATCACAAATGCTTATTTTACTCAAATCAAATTTCTAACGTAAAGGTTTGGCTTTCTGGGTCAAGAATTTTTTTAATTCCTAGTATTTCTGACGGCGTTCTAATACCGGGTGTTGCGAAAAAATTTAACTACAATTTTAATGATTATAAAGTCTGTATTTATTAGTATAGAGTTTCCTTTCAATGTTCATAAATGTATTTTTGATATTTGGCGCCTGTTTTTAAACTGACGACCATTCTGGTCTAGACATTGCTACCAACGAAAAGCAATGGAATTAAGGGCATCGAAAATCATTTGTGTGGTATTTGGGCACATTCTTTCTCAATTGCTACCCGTAATTCATCTATGGTTTCGGGTCGTTTTAGCATAAACTTTATTTTTGAAAACTTCCCAAAAAAAAGTCTAGCGGCATGAGGCTTGGTAAACGCGCAGGATAATCTACAAGACTTCTTCGTTTGAATTAACTGTTTAGCGAGTTCTCAGTAAGATGGGCCCTTGCATCACGATGGTAACGTAGAAGCACTCTATTTTGTTAAAAATAAGAGTCCTGATTATGAATGTGAATACGTAGCATGGGTGACTTCTGTAGCAAATTCAAGTAAGGGCCACCGGTTACGTTAAACCCCTCCTCTCCTCAAAAAAAGAGTCGATTAATTCATGCGTTGATAAGCTAACGACACCGTCACTTCCAGTATATTTACATGATATTCCTTCATATCCAGTGTCAGTTAAAAGTATCATTTAATTTCAATATGGCTTTATCTCTCCAAACCAATCGTCATGTAAACTGCTGATCTTCCTCAAGTGCGACTTATAAATAATATTGTCCTATCTGGATCACCTTTATTGAGAGTGTATACTAATCTTTCTTCTAGAGGAAGTAATCCTAATTCACAAAAAGTTTACCGAACGAATGATCTTTAATTTTGTCGATACTTTTCTGACGCCTTTTTTTCATGGCAGCATTAATCGTTATTTATGGTCACTCTGAACAGTTCCATCTGCTTTAGACTTATTTCCTAGTTGTCTAATCGTAACCTTAGTAGGGGGGATCAGTTTGAAGTTTTCTCCTAAATCTTTTTTGCACTTCTACCGCCTTAGTCTGGTTTCCATCATTATTTTTCTACAGATAAATCTAAAATAAAAAATGAGCAGATTACCATCTATTAAAGATCCATTTTTGTGCCACCTTGTATGTTTGGAATTGAAGCCAATTGTGAATTACGTCGCACATAGATAAAGATGCCATTGCATTATATGTGCGACGTGATTTTCTGTAGCTAAATTGGTGCATAGATAAGAAACCTAGCCGGATATGTAACTTTGCGGAAATTATCAAAACGCTATAAAACCATTTGCCAGACTTCTTCTTCACTAGTTACTGTTAGTTAAGATCTCCCCAATAATGCACTTGTAAGCAGTCACCGTGAAATTGTGTGAAGAAATTATTATTAACTATTGTAAGTTATTTTTTATTAATTCAGCTAACCTGCAACCTGGGTAAGTGCCTTTTTAAAAGACACTGGGTTTCGTTAAATATAACTTGTGTTCCCATAAAACAAGGCAAGAAAGTCAATTTTGATGTCAACCATAACGTAATCATATGATCTTGTCGTCTTCTGTTGAGCCGTCGTTTAATTCGAAAGTCAATCAGTACGACTTTTGTGTCACTAAGATAACATTTATAATATTTGGTTACTAAATTGTTTATTATGGATAAATAACATGTAAATCACGAACATTTGGTTTCCAAAGTTGGAAACAGATGGGCGACTTCAGAAACTTTTGCTTCATAAGGATTTCCTAATAAATTATTTCATCTGTTACAGCAAAATATTTACATTTTCTAGGTTGAAAATAAAATTACTTACATAAAATATAAATTTTGCCAGACCACCTTTATGGGACACTTTTTTGAATTCAGGAAGGTTCCAGTTAAATTAAATTTTATCTAAAAATTCGTTTCAGAACAATTACGCAATGTTGAAGAAAATTGTTCTATTACTAACAATAGCAAGTGCATTGGCGACAAAACCACAGAATGAAAATCCGATAGTAGAGACGCCAATGGGTCGCCTGAGGGATCTATCCTGACGACGTTGCAAGGCAAGCCAATTAATGCTTTTAGAGGTATCCGATACGCAGTAGCTCCAGTTGGTAAATTAAGATTTCAGGTATTCATCTTTTATTGATTGACTCTTAAGAACCACCCTCAAATAGACCAATATAATATAATTTAATTTAATAACAAACTCTAATTTTTAGCCACCCGTACCAATCCTACGATGGGAAGGAACTTACGACGCTACCGATGATGGACCTGTGTGTCCACAAATAGTCATTACTCCCAGGTCAGAAGATTGTCTGTTCCTCAACGTTTACACAACAAAGGTTTGGAACTTCTGCCAATTAAGAGAGTGATAACGATTAATTTTAAATTAGCTCCCTGAAAAAGGAAAAAACCCAAAGCGACCCGTAATCGTTTTTATCCACCCAGGAGGATTTTATGTCTTTACTGGAACTAGCGTGTTTAAGGGACCTCAATATTTCCTTGACCAAGATGTTGTTTTAGTAACAATGAACTACAGATTAGGGTCCTTAGGTAGATATCGCCGTGACAACAATAAGCAATATTTCACAAAATATTTTAGGATTTTTGAGCACGGGCGACGAATTGGCTCCCGGCAATAATGGACTTAAGGATCAAGTAGTTGCTTTGAAATGGGTCAAACAGAATATTGAAGCTTTCGGAGGAGATAGTAATTCTATTACTATTGTGGGTTACAGTGCGGGTGGAGTTAGCGTATCAATGCACATGCTCTCTCCTATGTCAAGGGGTAATAATTATGATAAACATTTAACATAAATTAAATGTATTTTCTCTTAGGCCTTTTCCATAAAGCTATCATGATGAGCGACACCAGCTATGCTCAGTGGCCACTTGCCAACAACCAGTTTGATTTAGCGCAAAAACAAGCAAGATTAGTGGGATGTCCAGATGATACTTCTGCGAACATTATAAACTGCTTGAAAACCAAGTCTGCCGACGAAATAGCCGACACTTTACGGGGTTTCGCGGTAAATTTAACCAATTTTTAGTTTTTCAGTCTAAAACACGCATTTTCTTTTAATTAGGAGTTTAATTTCGATCCGCTTTTGATCTGGTCGCCTGTCATAGAGCCAGACTTTGGACAAGAACGATTTCTCACAGAGCATCCTATACGCTTAGCTATGAGAGGTGAATTTACGAAAGTACCAGTAATGCTCGGAGTTACAAAGGAAGAATTTGCTGGTCCTGCTGTTGGTAAACAAGCATACTGATTTTTGGTTTCTGATTACTAATGCAAGCTAATATTGCTAGATATAGTCTTAAATGGAACTCTATTAAAACAAATGGATGATAACTTTGAAACCGTGGCTCCTATCTCATTCTTATACGAACGAAACACTGAGAAATCAAAACAAGTTAGCAGAGAAATTAGAAAATTTTATTTGGGAGACGGACCTTTAAATAACAACTCGTTAACTGGATTGGCACATGTAAGTTTTGACGATAACTTTTTAAAAATGTGATTTTACGTTGCAATTTTTTAGCTGTATGCTGACAGCGTAACGGGTTTTGGGGTAAATAGAGGTGCTAAACTAATGGCAGCGTACAATGACAAAAATGTTTACTATTACTGCTTTACATACCAGGGCAGATACAGTCACTATTATTGGCCAGGAACGCAAACCCCATACGGTAATTATGCAAACAGTTTTTTTTTTTGATATTCTAACTAAATATTTGCAGGCGTTGTTCACCACGATGAATTAATCTACATGTTTTACATTTCACCCGTCTTTCCAAAGTTTAACCTCACCTCTCCGGAATACGAAATGGTCAAAAGTTGACTACATTAATTGCAAACTTTGCACGTACAGGGTAAATAAAAAAACACATTTTTTGTCCAATTGTTAACTATGCATAATATGTAAGTGCAATCACCATTGTTTATAATTTTAGCAATCCTATTCCTCAACCTAATAATGATCTGGATAATGTATCGTGGCTTCCATTTACTACAGACGAGAAAAAATACATGGATATAGGAGACAAGCTTGTAATGAAACGAAATCTCTATGAAGATCGCTACAAAGTGTGGGAAAAATTATTTCCGCTTTCAGGCTACTAAATAACAAAGCGTGTCACGTGTTTTAAATTGTGTTTGTAATATTCTTAATATTAATAAATATTCTCGTCAAATAAAAAATAAAACATTTTATTACGAGCAGTAACAACGCAAAACATTTTTTACGACGTTCTGGCTGTTGATTAATGAAGCTTTTTAAAGGTTTTCTGGTTACACTTTATATTTTTTTTCATTGTGTTTTATGTGCTTGATGAAATCGTTTTTTTTTTTGTTTACTTTAATTGCCTGAAAATCGGATTGCATTTGTGCTTGGGCCTTACTCTTGCATGTATTTTCCTATGGGAAAAATCATATCAAAGTTTTGATATCAGTGTTTATCAATACCCCAAGTCCTGAAACTACACTTATTGAAATCAACTTACAATTATATAAACAACAATATCTTCTCATTAATTAACCATTATAAATTATAATCAAATTAACAGCAGACTTTAAATGGATCCAACAAGTAAGCAACCGAGAACTATGGAGAGAGTACGTTCAAAAATGGACATGAAACGCTATGGAAAAAGAAGAACAATTAACCATTGCTTATTCCATACATATCAAAAAATTATGCTCTTAGAGGTACCCATTTTCACCCGTCATAGCAAAGTCCTCAGCTTAAACATGTCCATTAGATACGATACGTTGATGACACCTTTGTGATCTGGCCCTATTGATAAGATATGCTTTTCGAATTCCCTTTCTACCTAAACCAAATCCACAACATCAAATTTACTATAAAAACAGAACACAATAATTATTTCACTTTCCTAAATACTCTTATAAATTTTTTTAATGGCAGCTTTCGTTACATCATCTATAGAAAATCGACTCATACTAACTAACTGCTGTCCAAATGCTAATTTTCATTCACCCTAACCAAATATGTTCGGTTGCAAAATCCTTATCGCCAGATCGATCAGACCTGCAGACATGAAAATCCGACGAATAGAACCTAAAACTATTACTATAACACTGGTCTTCCAATAAATCCCATATAATTAGAAATGTCAGAAAAAATACACCTCCTAATCTTCACCTTCCTGACCTACAAAAAGCGTTTTTGGCTTACAACAAAGACATTACCGATAAAATAAAATAAAACAACACGTACACACCGTCTTTATAACCATTAATAAAAATAACTGACTTCATTCGTTCTACCAGTAATCACTCTCTTGATGAATCTCAAGGGGTATATAAAATACATTGTAAAAATTGATAAAACGAAACTATTTAAGTCAAACAAATCGACAAATATATGTATCTATTATCTGTTACACGGAAACCTCTTGTTGCCTCACACCATCAGCTATGCAACAGCTCAAAATCTACAAACTTCCACAATTTTAGAAATAGTGAAGTAGGCATCACTCTTCTTCAAAGGCTCATGGTTTTTCTTTTAAGTAGGTAGATCGAAGCTTTGCATGAAGAGCTAAACTTTCTTGAAAATTGGATGCCAAAACAACGAAAATTATCTCAAAAACATCGCGGTTCAAATCATGAGCTAAGTTGTGTGTGTATGTAATTAAAGATTTATTAATTCATTATTTAGACCACTTGAAGCAAAGCTTCCCAAGAAAGAGCAACATCTACATCACACAATTGCGCAACTGTAAATTTCTATAGAAAATGAATACGACATCTCAAAGATGAAAACGTCACTTATCACACATTAGATTAAAGAGAACGAGCATATAGGGCGGCTTACATCGCTTACAAAAAACTAGCCGAATAAGGTTATAAAGTTTGTAATATCATAAATATTCGCCACGGAAGAACTGAACATCCCCTTCCCCTTTTTATGATTACCTCGAGCCAGACAAAAACAATAAAAAAATATTAAACGTAAAAAATAACAGCAGAATTAATTGAACCGTCCCATAAGAAAGACATAGGAAAACAATAAAATAAAACTTTTACCCCTATCAAATTCGGCGGTAAACTCAAAACGTCAATATGCAACAAAGATTACAATACTCCAGCTGAATGTAATGAAGATCATATCTTGTAGGGTTTGGAATAAGCAGCTCTTCCCCTAATATAAATTACTTTTCTCCTTTCTAGAATCAAGTCAATAAGCCCAGTAACCAACTTCAACGACTATTATAAAGTGCATTTAATTACGCCGAAACCAAGAGATGAACATTCACCGACAGATTTAAAACTTCCTCGTCGAGTTAAAGATTTCTAAGCCAGAATAGTACGACACAAAACATGCTTTCTTCTGTTGTAAACAAAATAGCTTTAAAATGGCAATTTTTCTAGGCATTACCAACCACAACTTTAACAAATAAACCAATGGCTCATTTCAGAAACTCATGACGAATAGAGTAGCATTAAAAATACCACGTTATAATATTTACTATGCTAATCACCCAGATGGAACAGCCCAGCATGGCTCAACAGTGCTAGTGGGAAATACAATTGCCATCACGAATTACATTATCGAACAGAAAAAATCCACTCTTCTCTATCCACTTATAATTAGCAGTTTACAGCCTACCGAGGCAAGTCCCTAAGCACTAAGTTCATAGCAAGAGGTGATTGGCATGCAAGAAACACAACCTGGGGCCCAAGGTTAACAAATTAATCGCCCAGATTTAGTTTACTTGCACGCCTGAACGCTGGTATGCGACCGCTAACAATATGTTACATTTTTATAGAATCGTTTTAAGTACATCTTACGACTGCCGTGACTTGTAAGATTGGTAGGACAATACAAATTTTTAAATATCTCAAATGATAGTCTGGTTTTCATAAAATATTTATTCCAGAAAAAGTCCAGATAAAGTATTTCCGTAGCAGCCTTACAAGATTTTCCAACTCTATCAAACTTTCTTTTGTAGGTAATGGTTTTGATTTATTTCTCTAGTTGGTATTAATATATTTTGCAACTTGTCGAAAATCTTGCCATTTTCTGTTTATTGTTTGCAAGTGATTGTACATGATAAGAGAATTGACGAAGGTAGTTTTTAAGGATCTTCTCAATAGGTTATGGCAACTACCCATTTGGTCTGAGTGATTAATGTGATCAATAATGGCCAGTGATTTCTTTTCAAGGCCATTACGCCGTTGAACATCTGTCGTTTTGGTTGTATGCAAACTAGATAACATTAGTACATCTCTGTTGTCTCGCCATTTCAGTATGAAAATTTCCCGTTCGTTTTCTAAACCGACGACTTCTCTCTTATTTAATTTCTTATGAATAATCTATTTTGGATTCCCACGTTGATTTAATCTGAGGGTTTTTTTCTTAACTCCATATATATAATAATTATCAGCTACTATTATTCGTTCAGAATTTAAAAGACGTTTTGATAGGTTCGCTGATGCGACACTTGTGTCTTGCTACTAGTCTTTTTCACCGTCTATCCTTAGGTTTCAATTTATATATATTTACTATACATCTTGAATATTTTCATATTATATTTGTTTTTTATGGTATGTACATGTTAAAACGGAGCTATAGATTAATCGATACAAATACAAGACTTAACTTTGTACAAATTTCTCCTATTTCTCGACCGAAGAACGCACTTATCGGACCAGTACTTAAAACAAATTACCAGACTTACTAGACTACGCAGTTACCAGTGGTATAACAAATATCTATACTAAAACAAGACTTATCACCACTATTAGTCTCTCAATATCACTAAAACAATTGTCATTTAAACTAAAAATATACAGATTGGGATCAGGTCAGAAACTACTTGGATAAAAACCTCACCCTAGCCATTAGAATCAAAGATAATCAAGATTCAAAAGCCACACCTACACATACAAACAAAAAAACCAAAATCACCTACATCCTTCATCATATACGATATCTAACTGTTGAGAAGCGCAAAGCTTGAAATAAATGGTAAAGAACAAGAAACAGATAAGACAAAACCTCCAGTGTAATACATTAATAGAAGCCCGCAAAGCTATGTATCAAAACATTCTTCTATTCTCACTATATGGAAAATAATACAGAACTTTAAGGCCAATAGTAGCAATTCTACCAATTAGAATATAAAGGTAAAACATACTTCTGAAGAATATCTTGCTAACTTTTAAGACTCCGCTCTCCAACGAAATAACGATGATAACAAAATTCGTTATTTCTAGATGCTCCGTATCAGCTCCATCTACTAACCACTCCATTCTCTTTTCTCAAACTTCGTTAACAAATCAAAGACAATTACTTGACAGTCGAAGAAATATTGGGACTCCTTTTCAAGAAAGGCGTTAATGTTTCTTAACACCATATACAATAGCATATTAAAACTAACTTACTTTTCCACACAACGGAATTATACTTAGATTATAATAACCGCTAAACCGGGAAAATCTCCTAATTAAACCTTTTTTACTGACTAATAAGTCTCCTAACATCAAAGATATTTGAAAAATGCTACTAAAATATTAGATAAACAGTAGACGGTCACCAGATAATCCCATCTTATCAATTTGATTTCGTAAACACCACCCAATGGTGCATCAAAGTCACCGAATTATCATTCAAATAATGGAAAGCCTTGAGATGATGAAAACATGCGCGACTGCATTCCTAGACATAAAAGAAGCCTTTCACAAGGCATAGATCATCAGGTTTTAGGCGGCCACCAAATTGCATGCAGAGTTCCGCAAGGCAATGTACTGAAGCCACTTCCGTATCTGATCCGCTCTTCCAAATTACCAACCGTAGATAATACTGTCATCACTAGTTTTGTAGATGACACGTCTATCCTGGCAGTTCGTTGTGAAACACCACAAGTAACAGCTAAACAACTAGAACATCACTTTGACTTATTATAGGCCTGAACCAGCAAATTTGATCCAATACGAACTGGATCACTTACATTACCCTTACAAGTTACAAAGGCTATATTTACATACAATAAATTAGGATAACGATTTCTTTATTATTCTATTTTATGACAGCATGGGTACAAGTTCAAATGTTAATATAATTGATTTTAAAAATTTCGCAGTAAACGACATAAGATTTTCTACAAAGCTGTTTGGTTCACAAAAAACACTTAAACAAAATTTATAAAAAATGTAAAATTTAAATACAATTAGTATTCACCTCTTAGCATAATGGTGAGATTTTCACGGCTTTTCTTCAAATATAAAGAAGAAGAAAAATTAAAATAACGTTTATTTAGACAGATAAAAATTCGCACAGGAGGGATTCAAATAAATATTTAAAAATTGCAATTGAAGCTGTGTGCAGGCATTTGAATTGTTATGGAATATCTTTTTTTGAATTAATATTTTATAATAATCATCATCATCATCTGCCCAATTCAGTCCTTTGTTGGACGTAGGCCTCTCCAAGCATCTTCCATTGGTCCCTGTTTTTCGCCTTCTGCATCCAATTGTAATCTGCTACTCTTTTGATGTCGTCAGTCCACCTGAGGGGGGGCCTGCCTCTATGCCTTTTGCCTATTCTTGGTCTCCATTGCAGCATGCTCTTCGTCCATCTTTCATCTTCTAGTCTGGCAATATGTCCGGCCCACTGCTATTTCCCTTTAAATATATGTTCTATTACTTTTGTTTTATTTCGAATCCATATATTTGTCATCCTATCTCTTAGACTGATTCCCAGCATTGCCTGCTCCATTCCTCTCTGCGCTACCCTCAGTTTTTGCATATTTTTTATCGTTAACGTCCATGTCTCTGCTGCGTAGGTTAAAACAGGGAGTATATTCTGGTTGTATAACTTAGTCTTTAGTGTTTGGTCTATGTTACTTTTAAATATTTCTTTCCATCTACCGAATGCGGCCCAACCAAGTTTTATTCGCCTTTCTATTTCTTTTGTTTGATTATCCGATTGTAGTGAGATGTATTGTCCAAGGTATATATAACTTCCTACTTGTTCTAAAGTTTCCCCGTCAATCTGTATATCAACTATCTCATCTACTAGAGCGTTTATCATTATTTTAGTTTTCCTCTGTTCATTTTAATCCTATGTCTTTGGCCTTTTCGTTTAGGTCTGTTATCATTTCTTCTAATTCTTCTACATTGTCCGATATGAGCACGACGTCATCAGCAAATCGTAGATGGTTCAACTTTTCCCATCTACTCTTATTCCTTTATTTTCCCAAGCGCATTTTTTAAACACATCTTCTAAACATAGGGTAAATAATTTTGAGAGATAGTGTCTCCTGTCTTACTCCTCGTTCTACATTTATCGGATTGGTAGTACTTTGCAATTTGATTGTACAGGTAGCGTTTGTATATATATATTTTATTAATTCCGTGTATCTGTAATCTACGCGGCTGTTCTGTAGAGATTGTATTATGGCCCAGTGTTCAACGAATCGAATGCCTTTTCAAAATCTATGAAGGCAAGACATAATGGTAAGTTATATTCTTTTGATTTTTCTATTAAATTTCGCATAACTTGTAGATGGTCTTGGGTACTATAGCCGCTACGAAATCCTGCTTGTTCTGGTGGTTGGTAGTTGTCTAATTTGTTAACCAGTCTATTCGTAATGATCTTTGTCAGCAATTTATACATTTGTGGTAATAGACTGATTGGTCTATAATTTTCCAATCTATGTTTGTCGCCTTTTTGAATAGTAATATTACAACTGCGTTATCCCATTCTTTAGGTATTTTCCTTCTTGCAGGCATTGGTTTAATAGTACTTTTAGTTCTTGTAATATCGGCTGTCCCCTTCTTTAGCATTTCTGGGAGTATCTCATCTTCGCCTGGTGCCTTATTTCTTTTGTCTGTCTTAAAGCTTTTTCTATTTCGTATATTTCAATATCAGGAATGTCTTCTGAATTTACATCTAGTATTTTCCTTTCTATATCTTTTATATTTGTATCAGTTTTTGTGCTATATAGACATTTGTAGAACTGTTCCGTTTTTGCGTTATTTTATTTTGGTCTATAATTAAGGCTCCATTTGCGTCTCTTAGCGATGTCATGATTGTATCCCCAGTCATTCTTTCTTTCTGCCATTGTTTTGTTTTTCCTCCATTAATCAGTGCTTCTTCAATTTTTAGTTCATGCCATGCTTTTAAATCTTTTTTCATCTCTTCTTATTTCTTTGCTTATTTCTTTTAGAGGCTCTATATTTTCTTCCCGGTTGATTGCCAATTTCTTCTTTCTTCCATTAGCTTCTTTGTATTATCGCTTATTTTGCTGTCTCTTGGTTTTGATGTTTTTATTCTAGACGAGGCTTCTTTAAGTGCCGTTGTTATTTTCTTATTTCTTTCTTCTAAGTTATCTTCCGCTACTATATTTACTTCTTTTAATTTTTTGTTTAATTCGTTTTCGTATATTTCCTTGTTTGCTACTATATGTTTTCCCTCTGTCCAGTTTTTAGATTTCTGTATAGCTTTATATCTATCGTTTTTGTTATTGATAACAATCTTACTTTATTAACCTATGATCACTTCCGGTATTTATTTTTTCACTACCGATACGTCTTGCACTATGTTTTTGTGTGAGGATAAGATGAAATCTATTTCGTTCTTGGTTTGTCCATCCGGACTAATCCACGTCCATTTATTTTGCAGTTTTCTTCTTAAAGAAGGTATTCATTGCATAAATTTCTGTTGTCCCATATAGTTTATTAACATATCCCCTTTCATTTCGTACTCCTACCCCGTAGTCTCCTATATATTCTTCTCCTTCTTCTTGTTTTGGTCCTAACTTGGCGTTGAAATCCCTATTATTAGTAAGTGTTTTGTATGGTTTTCAGCAATACAGGTATTTATTTCCTCATAAAGTTGTTCTACCTCTTCGTCCTCATGGTCGCTAGTGGGTGCGTACACTTGTATTATTTTTAAGTTGCACTTCTCTGATATCTTTAGTATTATGTATATTATTCGAGGACTAATCGCCTTAAAGTGTGTTACTATTCCTATTATTTTCTTGTTTATAAGGAACCCTACGCCTCCTTGACTTATGTCTCGTGTCCTTTATAGAATAGTATGTGTCCTGATTTAAGTTTCAGACATTGTTCTCCTTTCCTTCTTATTTCACTTATTCCAATTATGTCCCATTTTATTTCTTTTAACTGTTCTTCTAACTTTGTTAGTCTAACTTCTCCTAATAGTGATCTTGTATTATATGTGCATACAAATAAGGCTTTTTTTCTTTTTCGTCTTGTGGCAGCCTATCCGAACCCAGGGATTCTTAGCACCCTCTATCTCCTCCCTGCTCTGCCCGCTGCCTTGGGCAGGAGTTTGGAGACGGCTGGGGACTGAGGGCCTTCTTCTTCTTATTGTCATGATGTTGGAGGAATCTAGCCTAATACACCTTGCTGGCCAGGCATCTTGATGTATGCATTTTATACCTTCTGCCAGGATTATGTTCAGCCGCTCCTTTGGAGTACAGACGCTGTTTTGTAACCGCCTACTATAGGTCAGACGTTACTCCTCGTTTGGTCCGCGGGTGCACCTACTGCACCTACTCTACATATCTGTAGAGCCTTCCCCTATCCGCCACCCGGGGACGCACCATGTTGGAGTCGAGGTCCTCCATCCGGCTTCACACACACAGTATGTGTCAATCCCTACTCGATTCAGAGCCGACCTGTATGTGATTTACACCGGACATGGATTTTATAATAAACATATGAATTAATAAACAGGATAAGTATTAAATAAATAATATTCATATTTGGCTGTACAGTGGATAATAAGAGCACAAAAATGATATTTTAAAGATTAGTTAGTCACAGTTCTGTTTGCAGTGCTTCTGTTACTATAGGTCAGTATTCTTTAATCGTAGTTCCTAGAAACCCAGGGTTACTTGAAGGTTTTGAATTTTGAACAATGATATTATATTATTCGTAGAGTTTTAAGGCTGCTTCGTAACATTTTATCGAAGAACTCTCTTAAACAAGCAATTTGTATATATTAAATATAATGAATAAATTTTGTTGCACAAGCTCTCAGAATAAAAGGCCCATAATTATACATAATAGGAGTAAGTTTTTTTAATTTCTTGGAAAAGAAATATGTTGAAGGCTTCCACACACTACAAATATTGAGAAACTCTGGTATAGGTAATTAGAAGTACCACGCCAGTGTATTTTTTGACCTCGATTAAAAAGTGCATGCATATTAGCCAAGCGCGGCTTTGGGTTTCCCTCGTTGAAACGTTTTCGGAATTGCCACTATATGAACTGAAACAAAACCACCAAACTCTTTCCTGATAGCCTATAAACATTTCGGACTTGCTGTAGCTTTATGTTACCACTCGTGGAGTTCACAAGTAAGTTGTAATCTAATATTAATTAATCAAGTGGTTGGAAATTGTTAAATTTATTGAATTTCAAAATGTTATGTTGATCTAGATATAAACATTAATTTCAAATTAACTACAAGTAACCAGAAATTAGTACAAGGTGCTATAAAAAATATTCTGAACTTTTAAATCTCCCACAACCTTAAATATTTTCCTTATAAGTTAAGCATAAACACGCGATTCTTTATAAGAGCTCCGGTTTATCAAAAATAAAAATTTTAAGTTTTACTCGTCTTGCAAAAGTAATAAAAGGTATGTCTTGATAACCTTAAATTTAAGTATAAAAGCAGCATTATTTGCTAAATACACGATCTTAATGTTTTTAAATGACGCTGCTTTTACAAACTAGGAGTCTGCCCTACAATGCCATACCAAGAATTGATTATGAAATGATGCCGTAAGTACAAGATCACAGCAAGTTGACCTTCATCAATTCCGTGGTCATATGTGAAATTAATTCGCTGCCGTTCCAATTACTTTGTTGCTTTTTTTATTAACCGCAGCACACGTTACTGTGGTTTCTTATTTGTAAATATAATGCAGATACGAATTATGATGTGATACAATGCGGATGACGCGTCAGACCTCTGTATTTTAGGATAATTTTCCGCCTTTAGAGGTTTGCAGTTCTGTACGTGGGTGAGTCAAACAATGTTCCGGTGAGATTCAAAACAAATACTCAAGTTTGAGCAGCTGTACAGAGCTAGTAATTTTGAAATAAGATAACGTCTCCGATTATCCGAGCACTGTCGTAGCAGTCTAGTCTCGGATTACGTTAATTAACGGTTGTCTTCGAAAAAGTGACAAAAAATACGAATACGCTCTTCAGTTGCACTGGTATGTGAGAGACATTAATGGCTTTCATTTTCAACTGTTTTTCGTCCACTCAAAAACTCTATATGCCACATATAGACTTCAACTTTCTTAAGGATATTGTTGCTCGCTTTCGTGAGACATTGGAAAGTAATATATCGTGCAACAAACGAGGACACCTCCTACTTTAACCTCATATCTAAATTTAGTGGTTTTTGTGTTTTTCTCATTTGTGCTTACGAACTCTCGTCTGTACGGGGAATTTTATCTTAGATAAGATTTCTAACCTAAAGGTTTAGCTTTCTGAATCAAAAATAAAACTTTTAATTTCTAGCAATTCTGTCGGCGTCCTAATACAGGATTCTAGGAAAAAATGTATCTAAAATTCTAATAATCATAAAGTTTGTATTTAGTAGCATACAGTTTCCTTACAACGTTCACTATGAACTATGTAAATATATTTTTTATACTTGACATCTGTTTTCAAACTGATGACCATTCTGGTCTAGGAATTGCTAGCTATGCGAAGCAACGCAGATCACAAACATCAAAAATTATTTCATTTGGTATTTGGTCACATTTCTTTTCAGTAGCTATTCGTAATTCAAGTAGTTGCAGGTCGTTTTAGCATAAAAACTACTCTTGAAAAATCCCCAAAAAGTCTAACGGCATGAAGCCTGGTGTAGATGCAGGATAATCTACGAGACTTCTTCGCCCTGTCTACCTAGTTAATGTGAAGTGCGTAAGAAACCCAGTTTGATTTTCGTAGTTAATTTATATAAATGAGGAGTACGTCACTAATCGGATTGGAAAAATCCACTTCGAGTGTTTCAGTTATTTAGATAGATAATAGAATTGAAGAACACTAAACATGGGTCCATTGGAAACGCTTCCAACGTTTTCCAAGAATGTTTCGCTTTTTCTTAGTACAACGACAGTGCAACAAAAGCACTTGAACAACGCTTTGTGGAGAAATATCTAAACGTGAATAATTTTTAAAAAGAAGACAAATTATATAAATATGTATGATGACGCCACTTGCTTGATTTGTAATAAACTAATGGAATTTTTCGATCAAAAGAAGTTTTATTGCTTGCACAAACAGAAAAGTCTCTGGAAATTCACGATGTGTGTCATCTGTGACGTAGATGCTATAGACCTTTTATAGTCTAATGGTAGCATTAATGATGCCATTAAGTCCATACCTAGAAAGGAATACTTTCGTTTGATTCAGTTCCAATTCTGATTTAGAAAAATCGTGCTTTTATTAGATACCACAAAGTTTCTATAAGGTAAAGGCTTTATGATCTCAATACCAAAGCTACTTCTGATGATAACCAATCTTGGCGAGTGCTGCTTCCTCCGACTACAGCCTCTTCCGATCAATGGAACCCTTCTTGCGTAGTATTTTGATGAAGTTGAAAAAGCATGTAAAGCATTCTTTGATTCGAAGGGGTCGGAAGTGTACTTTGATTAGATCCGTCTTGCGAAACGGGAAGAAAAAATCGTGGACGATGTCGATCATTTATAAAGACTAATTGTTTTTAGCTTTGAATAAATTCATGCACAAAAATACACATCACTTTTGATATTGAGTACAAACTTATTAGTCAACCAGTTTGAGTAATATTATGATCTGAGCTACTTTTCACTGAGTGACAAAGTGTTCTTTTCTTAAAACTAACAGACATTATCTAGTTTTATGGATCTTTCTTAAAACTCTCCTTGCAATGAAATTAAATCCTTAACTTTCTTTAGATTTATTTCGTAATAAATTATTGTCTTAACTTTAGCAGTATCAAATAAGACAGATATTGGTCAGCATGGTTGATGCCTTTCATATATGCATTGCAATTAATTAGCGCGTTATAATTTTTATAATTACTGGCGCATTTTCTTGTCCAAATTTTGATACTCCTGTCTACGAAATACATAGTAGAAATCAAATTTACTAATTTCTTGTGTGACCATGGTTTGATTTGATTTTCAACGAAACGTTGTTTCCCCAATGTTGTAGGTAATCAGCTACCTTTATTTTTCCTAATTGTTCCATACATCCATTTGAGTTTGACTATTCTCGACACAATTATAATAATTATCCATATAAAAACGATGTCACATATCCGTGCAACTTATATATCTCTCGCGATTTTAATAATAAATAAATAATCACATTACATATGCTTACCAATATGTAGTATTTTAAAATTTTACCAGCATTATAAACCCTAAAATATAATCTTCCCAATCTTCGTATATACCAAGAAAAATGTTGTTATTTTTAGACAAATATAATGAATAATTGATACCATAAAAAATTGAGGTACTAGAGATCCAAAATCTCACAGAGAAAAAATACATATTTTTGAGTGTTTTATTTTACTGAAACCATAATTGGCCCATTTAGGTATACAATTCTATTGGATTTTTTTGTGGTCAAACCGCCCGCAGCTGATACCTCGTTTGCTAAATAAAGAATATTATATTTCCACCGACAGTGATTTTATAATTTAGACTACCAGACCAAGGATTAATTACGAACTTATGATGCATCGACTCGACCTTCCTCTGCAAATTCCTCAATCAGATGATGAATCCGATCATGGCCGGTGCAATTACTTTGTTGCGTTTTTTATTAGTCACAACACACGCTGCTGTGGTTACTTGTTTGTTTGTAAATATAATGCAGAGGCCAAACAATGTGGGACAATACCGATGACACATCGGTGGTTACTATTTTAATAAATTCTTTCGCTTTGAATTGCTTATAGTTTCGTTCCAAATATGTTAAATATGTTAAACATCTTCACCGCTATGTAAATATTAAGGCAATTTAAAAATAGCTTAATATATCTGAAAAAATAGATTTAGCATAGAAGATTGATCGATACGGTTATGAGGTTTGTTTAAACTGTAAGTCTACCACATTTCTGATATTTAAAAAACGGCTCTGTTATTTATAGTATATACTGCCATTTCATGGAGCATTTGTTGGATATTCTCTCAATTGATTTCATACGTTCATACGTACGGAGAACTTGATATAACTTTATATAGCACCAGCTTAATTTCTACAGAAAACTGAGAGGTGAAGACCTTTTACTATACTTTAGTCCTAGCTGTTTCGGCTTTGTCCAAATGTATTTTTCCAGGTAAATCTCCGGTCAAAATATTTCACATCCTCCGCTTGTGGTATTTGCTGTCTATTTAATGAGTATATTACTAAGAATAGTGTGATATGAGTAGATTTTGTTTCATTCATCTTAATACACCATCGTTTTAACCAGCATTAGACTTTCTTGAGTGGCGAAGCGAAGCGAAATCACTTACTAACTTCATGTTGTCTGTCCGTCCGAGCAATAACTCAAGAACGGCTGGGAATTTTCAAATTCTGTTCTCACCAATCGATAGGTGACCAAAAAGGCTTGTTTGCTAGTAATTTTTAAACTGATTCGTCAAAGAAAGGTCTATCAATGCCATTATGTGTGGAATATAACATCGTGCAAATGCATCGCTGGATGGTGCGCATCCGAAATGTCCAATTTGCCAAGACTCTGGCGCATAAATCAGGCTGAATTTGACCGATGGCATGGGTTATGTTAGCTTTGAGGGTCGCTGTGGTTTGTGGCTTATTCGCATAGACCTGCGACTTAAGAAAATCCCCCAAGAAAAAGTCTAACGGGTCAAATTGCACGATCTCGGTGGCCAGTTCACATCACCTCCATGTGAGATGGCATGGCCATGCCCTCGCTCGTGCAGAATATCCAATATAACATGAACTGTGTGGCACGTAGCGCCGTCCTGTTGAAACCATATATCGTTGGTGTCCATATCATCCAATGCAGGCCAAAAGAAGTTGGTAATCATCGCCGTTGACGGTGATGGCCTGGCCAACGTCGTTCTCAAAGAAATATGGACCGATGACGCCGCCAGCCCGAAATCCACACCAAACAGTAGATCTCATGTGGATTAGAATCGTCCCAAATTCAACAAATTTGTTTGTTGACTTACCCATTCGTCCAGAAATGGGCCTCATCGCTGAAGATGATTTTTCGATGAAAATTAGGGTCAGTTTCCAACTGCTCCAGGACCCATTCAGCGAACACACGTCGTTGTCTATAGTCGTTTACCTTCAGCTCCTGGGTCAGTTGAATTTTATACGGGTACAGGCCCAAGTCACGACGCAAAATTCGCCAAGTTGTGGTCTGCGAAAGGCCGAGTTCTTGTGAGCGACGCGCAATCGACTGCCTCGGATTCTCCTGCACACTCTCACGGACAGCGGCGATGTTTTCGGCAGATCTTGCGTTTCGTCGTCTTACGGGTGTTGGTTGATTGTTTACTGAACCAGTGGACTCAAATTTATTCACCACACTGCGAATAGTCCTCTCGGTAGGGCGATTATGACGACCGTAAAATGGGCGAATCGCGCAGAACGTTGCCCGAACAGAACACCCATTTTGAAAAAACAATTTTATCATTTGCACGTGTTGTTGAACATCCATGGCGATTTGGCAAAATAGACTGAATAAATGACAGCTAATTCGACAGATGTAGCTTCAACAATATGGCCGCTATCAACTGTCAAAGTTCGGAAGTCCCTTTACTAGTGCACATTTCATACTACCTGTAACAAATAAGAGATGATTGATTTACGCATTGCCCAATGTTACCAGGAACAGTTTACCAAGTGTTTCCATTATTTTATCCAATGCTTGCATGTAATGTAACTTATCGCAACCTTTGTAGATATTTTTAATAGAATTACATCCGAAAAATCATCTCAATGCCAATTCATAGCAGTTTAATCTAATGGGTTCGCTATAAGTTGCATGCAGTATGTTACTAACGGCTTCTATCGCTAACATCAGCAACATTTAACGATTTACAGTTGTTTATATACTACCGTATTCAACGCTTGTAATTTTACATTTACGAAAATGTCAATAACTTTTAATTGTGTTTTTTATAAGCAACTCAATGCGTACCTGATTCTTTTTTATTAACTAAATTTATAATTCCACTTTCGTTTGAACAAGGTTTGTTTGATACATTTTTAAATTGTATGATTTTAAATACATCGCTTCGCCAGATTGTATTTGTTTATAAGGCCTTAAATACAAATCATTTTCTCCTTTCACATATTTTTAATACAATCCGCTACGATTTTTTGCTAATGTGATTGATTCTATTGTCTCACTATGACCGATGGACTCCTCTAATTGATGTTTTGCCACTTTTGTGACGTTTACTGCTTTAGCTATTTCGATGCTCCTCCAACAAGGGCACCTGCTGCAGAAAGACTAACAAACAAAGCTATTTAAAAATATTAAAAATCCATCTCCGTTTAGCAGTGGCAAAAACTCTAGGAATTATAAAGTTCTTTTTATTGTCTACATTTTTAATCACATGCTTCGCAGCAGGAAGGGCTTTTTTGATAAAATTTTTTATATTACTACTACCAGAGACTACCTTCAAAGCCGTTATAATTTCTTTTAAAATTCCACCCTTTTCCTTCCATTCCTAAATTTGTTTATAACTTTACAGCCCAATCAGTTGCTTTCTCTCCTAAACTGGCGTTTTCAGAAACCACCCGTTTTCAGGGTCTTCCTGCTAATTCTTTATCAGCTCGATGTCTTTCACTCACTTCTTCATTATTTGTGTATGCAATATCATGTTGGCGACAAGTATCGTCTAAAGGATTTATATCGTTATATCCTCGAGCTGGTGTTCTAATTTAGTTTCGCGACCGCAAAACAAATGATAGACGAGCATTTAAGAACTACAACCATATTTATAGCTTTCATCTAAACAACAGCGCAATACAGTTATAGAATTTTATTTAAACATTATTACAAATATTACTTTTTGTCTATATTATTTAAAGTATAGATAGCAACAGACACTGACGAATGAAACTTAAAAGGCAAACAATCCTATCAAACTAATTACATAATTTAATTCAATGCTGACAGTATTATCACATTAGGGGTTACCGCGAGTGTTCCATATTTTAATTCTCCAGTCCAAACCTTCTATGAAACTGTTCGTTACATATCACATTTTATAAAACAGAAATTTCTCTGTTTGACGTTGATATTCTTCTAAATCTGCTTCAAAATATTTCTCAACGTCGAACATAACAAGCTACATTGAAGATAAAGAGGTAGATTCGGGAAATGTGAAGTTATCATTTCTAAATTCTAAGTAAACGTACGTTTCTGTGCCCGTGTCAGGTTTTGTTGCAATCAATTTATTATCAGGAACTAAATAAGAAAGGTTGATAAGCGGAGTTAAAGCATACATTGTAGCAAATGTACTAATTACTATGTACAAAGCACTTTTATATGGACAAACTCTTTCAACAATTTTATCTTTTAATAATATATGTCCAATAACAATTTTGTTAAAAAGTTTCTTCTTAAGATCATCATAATTAGATAACTTCATTTTCTTCCTCTATTTTTACTTGCTTGTCTTTTATGTTATCGAATACGATCTCGGGATATAAATTGAGCATTTAGAATACGTACTTTGTTGCTGTTCAAAATTATTATTATCATGCTCATCGATATCAATAACTAGCTCACTGTCATTGTCATTCATATAATTATCATTTACAGTTTATTGTTGTTGATTGAATAATGGTAACGTTCATGGATAAGATAATTCTATTTTCGACCTATTTAATCACATTCTATATCAAAATCTATGGTAAAATCATCTTCGTCTGAAAATAACGATCTGCCACTCGACTTAGCTTTATTCAAATAATTCTCTATTTCTTTACTTACTTCATCGTAAACATTAGTGTCGTTGTTTCTGTTATAAAACATGTCTGCAATACTGATCTAGTGATGGTAAAATATAATAACAATAGTCACTATTTTTTTCTTCCCTTAACTAAAAGTAGAAAATGAAAAAGGTTGCTTATAATAATGCGTTAAGTAAAACTACTTCCGGAAACAAAGTTTGTGCCTCGTGAACTTTCAGTTTGGAATTTCATTAAACTATAGAGGAGATTAAGTAGACGCTGTAAAATACATTCTTGAGGACAATTCAATGCAGATAAGCTTAATTTTTTTTAATTTCCGCGTATTATTGTATTATAAAATTCATCGTACTCCTAAAAAATAATAGTGCTTAGTATTGGATATCTTTAATTTTAAAGTATCCGTAATTTGAAAAAAGTACTATCACTACATTAGGCTTTGATAGGCAGCATCAATTCGTACAAAATATTTTGGTAAAAATGGTAACCATTCTGCTATTGCTAAAGGTTCTCAATGTATTTTTTCATCGTCATCTGAATTTATTATTCATACGTAATTTTTATAAAATACTTAGAATTTTTGGTTAATTTTTGGAAAAGTATCGATTATTTTTGTCAATGAATATAAATCTGGTTTATTTCGAATTGTTGTTGGTGACGATCGATGCTGAAGATGTCGTTATTGATGTTGTTGGTGTTGTAATTAATAAGGTCTTAAATATTTTATCAATAGTAATAAAGTTATTACCAGACACATCATTTAGTTTCTTACCATATAAGCTTTGCACGCCCAGTACGTCATCATGTGAAAGTTCGTAGTGCGAAATATTGAAATTTGCAGCAAGATCTTGATTATATGCATACAAAAGAGCATCTTTTTCAGATGAAGAACCCATTGCATGTCCTATTTCATGCGCCAATAGAACAAAAAGATGGTTTTCTCTTTAGGTATGTACCAATTAACAGTTCTTGATCAATGTATTTCAGTCACGTTTTTTTAGGTTTCTGAAAAAGGCGCATTCTAGCACTTTATCAGCTAAAGCATAAGGACATTTGTTATTATTTGCATTTGTTGCTGATACTATAAACTTATGAAACTTGTTTTGAAAGACAATTACAATCATTGCATTGGTATATACAAATTGAAATTTAATTAAGTTTAAATAAAGTAACCCAGTTGAGACACGATAAAAGGTCCAAATTATAACATTATTATTCTATTCAACGAGATGGATACGATATTGTACATCTTGGAGATCGCATCGCGGTGTTTGAACTAATTTATAACTTCGCTATTAACATTCTCTCTATCTATTGGTAATTTGTAATATTCTTTAAAACTATTTAACACAAATACAACTTCAGAATAATTTAAGGTGTTTGTTATTTTTAGTGGTTTCTGGATATTAATGTCTACTTAAATATTGTATTACCTCAGTTTTACTCATGTTGTTATCATCATAATTTATACAATAACAAGAACTTGTTATAGCAATAACTAATAACTAATAATATATAGAGTAATTAATTTTAAGTAATTACCTGACGCACTAGCAGTATTACTTACAACTTTACAGTGTCTTTTATCAAAAGCTGCACACAGTAGCAGCAGTCTGAAGGGGAAGGAGATATTCTATCGGTCACCAGGTCACCTTTAACAATAACCGCATATTTATGAGATAAAGTTTATAAAGGAAGCAGCAGCGCTTTAATGCAGATATCGTTTTACATATTTCACGATCGTTATACAAAACTTGTACTTTTACCACTTCAAATCTATGGAACGCTTTACGAAAGCTTTTTAAGGTCCAAGGTCATTACCTGAGTATGCCATGTGATATTTGGATCTCAAAAGCAATTTCAGTAACTGTTAATCGATGGTCATTCTGGAATAAGAGGAAAACAATGTGAATATTATTCTCAATCACGCTGTTTCTCGGGTAGTGTAGGTGGCCTTTATTTTCAACTGTTTCTTGTCCTTTCAAAAAATGTTTATGCCACACGTATACTTGAATCTTTTTAAAAATATTGTCCCCAAACTGCATTTAGAGCTTCTCAAAATTTTGGACAGTAATACGCCTTCTGTGTGCTAACAACCGCACCTCAACTTGATAATATTCTACCATAATAATCTCCCATGTTTATGATAATAAATCATGCAAATCCCGTAAAACTTACTTTACTATAATAAAGTGGCTGATTTTGGAAAATACGTCGCTGTTTTTAAGAAATATTTAAAAAAAAGACAAATTATAATAATCATACAAACACAATTTTGATGTTTATTTATTTTAATTAAAACGCTGCAGAATATACAACTTAAGTGATAACCAAAATAATAATATCTTTTCAAGATTGTAGGTCATGTTTTTATTATGAGTTGTTGCTGTAGATGTGTTCGACGAATCACTTATCTATAGGTTTTCGACCTTGAAGTAAACAGATTAACGAGTTACTGGGTTGGGTTTCCCTTGCGGAATCACCGCTATATTTCCAAATAAAATACGACTGCCAACATTTCTGCAGCCGCCTAAGTATAAAAGCTTAAACCGGCTGTAGTTTGTGGTTGTCGCTTGCAGAATTCACGCTAAGTAAGTAGTAATTCAAAATTAATTAGCCATTTCTCTAGCAATCATTGCAATCCTTATGTGTGTATTTTAAAACGTTTAATATTAAGCTGCAAGTTAATAATTTGACCTTCATCAGACGTTGGTCGAGTTCATGGCCTGTTTCTAGCTACATGTTGCTTCTTTTATTACAGGGTCGTTACTAAAGTAGTATTTATATGCATCAAAAGTATTAAAGTAGACGAGTTTGTGCAAATTTTGGTTCATTTCATAAAATTTTCGATTGAAATTTCGCACATGATTTATTCTTGAGGTCAACTCTATGTGAATTGCTGGGGTAGACAGTTTCTCGACTGTCGCTTCAGCTGTATTGTAGGTGGCGCCGCCCTCTTGAACCATTGGTTCCAAATGCATGTTGCCCAGTTGATTTGGTAACAATTTACATTTAAAGATGGGCCTATTCACGCCAGCTACCTAAAATCTACACCAAATATCGCTGACGCGAGAATTTTCCGAACATCAAATGCCACAATTGTGTATTTAGCACTAAAGAAAACTTAAAGTTTGCTAGATTTTATATATGCTACTATACAGAACGTTAACTTCAATCTGTGAATTATTGATGAAAGTTGTTTTTATAGTATTTCCCTATATTTTCGTATAAATGTCTTTAAGCTGCTGACAATATCTAATTAGGAAAGTAATAAAATCAACAAGCATAATACTTTAGGATTTTAAAGGCACTTTTATGGTTAAAAATAAAAATTTACATTTCGTAATTAATCTTCGGCGAGATGATTTATTTGATGCAATATTTAGACCAGTTTTTTGAAAAATCTTCAACAAATTTGCAATGCCTCCTTTAGTGCAACGTTCTACATTTCTTATTCGAAGGAATCGTAGATAATATCTGTTAACGTATTAGAGTTGCCATACTTAAAATTAATGAGGCGTGCAGTTTAAATTCGGTATTTAATTTGGGCCACTCTTTAGCTTTATAGTAACTTAATAGTAATTATTCTTCTTCTTCTTCTTTCTAGCCCTCATTCGTCCATTGTTGGACGAAGGCCTCCCCCACTCGTTGCCAATTTTCTCGGTTCTGTGTGCTTCTTCTCCATCCTAGTCCAGCTGATCTCTTAATGTCATCTAATCGTAATAGTAATTACGATAGATTAAAAATATATAAACGTTTTATTATAAATCAACAAATATAAAAAATATATAAATCAAAATATTACTCACATTATATGTATAATAGCACATAAAAAGTCTACAAGGCAAACCAGAAATTCCTGGATGACTTATTGTTAGTACAATTAGAACAATTAATTAAACCGTTTAACTTAAAAGTAACCCCATCGGATCAGATAATTTTACATGAAAGCATTTGCACAAAATTTTTCTAACTCGACATATATTACATTTATTGTCATTTTATGAACATATTTATTTTTGGGACACTCTGTAGATGGAGCTACCATAATCTCAATAAAATTAAAGTATTTAATGTAATGGTCAAAACTCCATTGTTGTGAATTGTGGTTTGTGACATTTACAAATAGGTATTTCAAACATATTTAAAACATTTAATTCTATTACGTAATCAGCAACGATAAACACTACAAAGAACCTGCCAACTATGTATTACCAAAATCTGGAGAAACCCCACAAAAACAGTTCTAGAATGGTATCTGCAAAACCAGAAAGAAAGATAGAAGCTAAGAACATAGTGGGGAAGCAGTGTGGTGTCAAAAATAAAAGGGAGCATCTCACAAAATAAAAAAATTCCAAGAAACAGAAGTGAACTGAATTTATTTGAATCTTATATCCCCCAGGGAAATAGTAGTCTTAATTTTTCTTTTAGTGCTTAATTTATTTATTAATTACTATAGAGTGATACAAACTGAACTTTAAGGTATTCAGACTTGGACGTTAGGTATAAAATATGAAATATTAGAGATCACTTTTTGTGGAAAGTTATCCGTAATACTTTCCCATAAATGCGGCTCTATTTCAACAATTACATGTTTGATGTTATCTCTTAGTCCTGAACTCGCAGCAACTTTTTTGATATAAAGCCTTCCTTTCATATATCCCCAGATTAAAAAGTCTCATGGGGTTATATTGCAAGACTACGGTGACCAATTGATGCGATCTCTTTGGGAGGTAATGCAATCAGGAAATTTAGCTTAAATGGAGTAATTCACGTACACATAGCCCCATCTTATTGAAACCACATGTCATCCAAGTTTAAATAGTTGGTTTAATGGAAAAATAAAAGTTAGTTAGCATCTTCAATAACGTATACCATTGACAGCATTCTTAGCTTAGTCCTCAAAAATACAGACCAATAATTTTAAAACACTAGTGCATGTTTGTGTTATTGAGCCCTAATAATGATCGAAGTAACTGATCGTCTGTTTTCATAATAAACTTGAATGATATTGACGTGTTGCTACACGGTATACGGAACCATAATGATTTTCCCATGTATTTAGATACCAACTGTACAAATGCAAACTTCTAATTTTTATAGTTTATAGAACGCAAACGGTGCGCAATTCAAGTCTCAAAGTTCAATTTGAATCACCCTATATTTTTAGGCGAAACAATATTTCCTCTTTCTTTACTTATTTCTTGGTCCTTAACAGTCCGTTGAAGACCCTGGCCTCCCTTTTATGCGCTTTATAAAATTTGATTTTACAGGGATAGTCTAGCTAGGCTCGCACTTGGTCTTGCACTACTTTCACTTTTTCTCTTATACTTTTCTACTCACTCCAGTTTTTTGCTGTTGACCTACAGTTGCTGGCTCCTACTTCATTCAGATCTTTTTCTATCAAATCCAGCCAATGTGTTCGCGGTCTTGCTCTTGATCATTTTACTTCAAGTTTTCCCATGAATACTCTTAACACTTATGTCTTCTTTCAAATCTCCCAACCAGACCAGCCTATTACTATTGATTTTATTTACTATACTCCGTGAGTTGTATCTCTCCCTTAACTCGTAATTATATCTCCTACGCTACTCCCCTGACGCAAAGATGTCTCTTAACACTTTCTGTTCTCATCTGTTTAATGCCTATGTTTATATTTTGTTCAGCGTTCACCCCTCTGCCCTATATGCCGCGATAGGTTTTGGGATAGTTTCGTGCACTGCTAACTTTTATATTGATAAATATATCTTTAGCCTTAAAAATGCGCCTTGACTGCCTAATATCGCTGTTATATCTTCTGCTATTTCGTTTATTTTAATTATTATCACTCCAAGGTACTTAAAGTCTGTACCTGTTCGAATTTACTTTGGTTTACCTCAATAGGCTGCCTCTGTACTGATTTGTTTCTTGATGTGATTATGTACCTTGGATTTTATCCAACCTTAACCGAGTTTTGTTCAAAATATTCGTATACTCCTTTAAAGTCGTTTATCGTTTATTGCGATCGTATTTACCGTATAGGCGAGGATTTGTATCATTCTGTTTATAATTGTACCTCCCTCCTCTTATTATCCCTTCTAACACCAGGACAGTCCAGAGGGGGTCACCCTGCCTTAAACCTTCATTAATCACAAATTCTTCCGATAACTGGTCTTGTATTCTCGCTATCGCGTTGGAATTTATTAGAAACATCTTTACCATTCTTATTTTGCTTGGCTCATTTAACACTTCTAACACTATATACACATTTTTTCTTATAACATTGTCGTATGGTTTACTAAAGTCGACAAAGAGTTGATAAAGGGTTTCGTATTGCTTATAATTTATTTCTAGTATCTATGAATAAAAATATGTTTTAAGGTTGCCTCTTCTAAAACCACACGGATATTGACCTAGTTCTTTTTCCATTATTAATTATAATTTATGCGTTATAAAAGACTACTAATGTATTTGTTATATTAATGTGTTGGCATGAATCATAAATTCACTTGAAAATTACAAATGCTTTAAAAAAGATACTTCATACTTTAGTAAGTCTAGAACACATAACAAATTTCTTTATAAATTATAATGAGATATAAAATGTGAGCATAAACATTACTATTTATTTTAGTAAAATTTGTTGAGTTCAAGCATATGTTTATTACAGAACAATTGAACCATGTTAAGCGGAGGAGTTTTGATATTATTAATAGTAGCAAGCGCATGTTCAATAAAACCACAAAATGAAAATCCGGTAGTAGATACACCAATGGGTCACGTGAAGGGGTCTATCCTGACGACGTTACAAGGCAAATCAATTAATGCTTTCAGAGGTATCCGATATGCAGTAGCTCCAGTTGGTAAACTGAGATTTCAGGTATTTAATTTAATAATTAATACATTAGTATAATAATTAAATAATTCAGTAACATTTAACTAAATATTTGTTTATCGAATTTCCCACTGGGTAGCCTCCCGTACCAGTTCTTCGGTGGGAAGGAATTTATGATGCCACCGACGATGGACCAGTATGTCCACAACCAGGCATCACTCCTAGTTCAGAAGACTGTCTGTTTCTAAACGTCTACACAACAGCGGTTTGTAATTTGTGCCTTTAAGAATTCAGTAATTTCTAACTTTATAATTAGCTCCCTGAAAAGGGGAAAAATCCAAAGCGGCCCGTAATCGTGTTCATTCACGCTGGTGGATTTTACAGCGTTACTGGAAATAGTGTTTGGGGTGGACCTCAATATTTTCTTGATCAAGACATTGTTTTAGTAACCATGAACTACAGATTAGGATCCCTAGGTAGGTACGGTTGCGACAACTTGAAAAAATCTAGCACAATAATTTAGGATTCTTGAGTACGGGAGATGAATTGGCTCCCGGCAATAATGGACTAAAGGATCAAGTAGTTGCGTTGAAATGGGTCAATCAGAATATTGAATCTTTCGGAGGAGATGTTGGTAGTATTACAATCATGGGATATAGTGCCGGTGGATCTAGCGTATCGTTGCACATGCTTTCCCCTATGTCAAGAGGTAAAGAATTTTACACAAGCACACAAAGCAAGCTTAATCTAAAATAATATTCTGCCAGGACTTTTCCATAAAGCTATAATGATGAGTAGCTCTATTTATGCTCAGTGGCCGATTTACAACCACCAGTTTAATTTGGCCCAAAAACAAGCCCGTCTGGTAGGTTGCCCGGATGATAATTCTACGATAATTATAAATTGCTTGAAATCGAAGTCAGCCGAGGAAATAGCAGGCACTTTGCGAGGCTTCGCGGTATGTACGGTATAGCACACATTTCTGATAGATACGTCTATTAAATTAACTCTAGGAGTTTCGCTTCGACCCCATTTTAATTTGGACGCCTGTAATAGAGCCAGACTTTGGACAAGAACGATTTCTCACAGAGCATCCTATACACTTAGCTATGAAAGGTGAATTTATGAAAGTTCCATTGATGCTAGGAATCACAAAAGATGAATTTGCTGGTCCAGCTGTTGGTAAATACGCGTCTTAATTTGCGCTCTCTAATTACTAACGAAAACTAATACCACCAGGACTGATTCAAAATCCAGGGCTACTGAAGGAAATGAATGATAACTTTGAAAAGATCGCGCCTATCGCATTTATATACGAAAGAAATACAGAAAAATCAAAACATATTAGTAAAGAACTTAGAAAGTTTTATTTGGGAGACGGACCTTTAAATAATAACTCGTTGACTGGATTGGCACATGTAATTTTTAATAATATTTTTTATATAAATAGTTATATCTTGCAATTTTGTAGCTTTACGCCGATGGCGTAATAGGTTTTGGCGTAAATAGAGCTGCTAAATTGATGGACAACATACAATAACAAAAATGTATATTATTATTGCTTTACATACCAAGGCAGATACAGTCATTTGTATTGGCCAGGAACGGAGACCCCATATGGTATTTATACAAACAACTTTTTTAACTTCCTTAACATTATATTTTTAGGTGTTGTTCACCATGATGATTTAATATATTTGTTTTATATTTCACCTATCTTTCCAAAGTTTAACCTAACCTCTCCAGAATACAAAATGGTCAAAAATTAACTACGTTAATTGCAAATTTTGCACGTACAAGGTAAATACAATTTTTATAGCTATTAACTACTTACATTACATTAATAAATTAACGGTATTTCTGTTCTTTTTAGCAATCCTATACCAAAACCCAACAATGATTTAGATAATGTATCTTGGCTTCCATTTACTACAGAGAATAACAAATACATGGATATAGGAGAAAACCTCATAATGAAACAAAAGCTCTACGAAGATCGCTACAAACTGTGGGAAACGTTAATTCCGCTATCAGATTACTAAATATAATTTAACAAATACTGTCTACAAAAATTAATACAAAATATATGTTTATGCCCAAAATAGTGCTTAGAAGTTTATAAAGAATTAAATTTTTATATTCTCGCTTCTGATTTTCTTTATTTTTATTAGTTTACCCTTTTTTTCTTCTTCTTTTCTTATTTCTCAAGTTCTTGTAGAGCTTTGAATATATTATTTATTAGTTCCCCATTTGTCCTATTATTACTTGTCTTTCTACTACTTCTTCCACTCACATTTGCCTTAGTTTCTCTCTTCTTTTTTTCTTGGCTTTCTTTTGTCTTAATTCGTCTTCATTATTTATTTAACAAGCCTATTTTCCCTCTTTATAATTACATATTTTGGTTATTTTAATTCTCTTTTTTTTAATTTCCACTATCATTGACCCATGCTTAATTTTATTTCTAAATTTCTCGATTTGTAACCTCTTTATTTTTTAGCTATTTTTCTATAGTAT
This sequence comes from Sinelater perroti, assembly GCA_036346155.1. Lineage (NCBI taxonomy): Eukaryota > Metazoa > Arthropoda > Insecta > Coleoptera > Elateridae > Sinelater > Sinelater perroti. The sequence continues at coordinate 2,874,191 of JARFIY010000201.1, forward strand.
ATTTCTTTTATAGCATTTTTGGATTAGTAGACGTCGAACCAAGATTAGAGATAGTAGAGGCTGTGGGCATATCGAAAGAAAGCGTTTGTCATATATTGACTAAAGAATTTGGCATGAGAAGCTGTTCGCGTGTTGGATCTCGCGCTTGCTCACTTTGAACCAAACATTCATTTAAATAGACATTTAGAAGGCTCTGCTTAAGCGGTTTCATCAAAACGAATCGGACTTTTTGCATCGATTTATTACTGTCGGTAAAACTTGGGTCCACCATTAACTCCTGAGAAGAAGGAACAGTCAAAACAGTAGACGATGAAAGGTTCAAATCAACTTTATTATTCCATTCAACAGGATGAATACGATATTGTACATATTGTAGATCGCATCGCGGTGTTTGAACTAATTTATAAGTTACGCTATTAACATTCTCTCTATCTATTGGTAATTTGTAATATTCTTTAAAACTATTCAACGCAAATACAACTTCAGAATAATTTAATGTGTTTGTTGTTTTTAGTTGTCTCTCAATATTAATATCTACTTAAATATTTTATTACTTCAGTTTTACTCATACCATAATTTATACAATAAGAAGAACTTGTTATAGCAATAATAATAGCCGCTGATAGGCGGCAGCTAATATTCATAGAGTAACTAAATTTCAGTAATCACATGACCCACTAGCAGTATTACTTACAATTTTACAGTGTCTTTTATCAAAAACTGCACACAGTAGCAGCAGTTTGAAATAGAAGGAGATATTCAATCGGTCACCAGGTCACCTTTAACAATAACCGCATATTTATGAGATAAAGTTTATAAAGGAAGCAGAACAATAGCGGTTTTATTAAATACCACAATTTATCTTGCAGGTAATCGCTTTAATGCAGATATCGTTTTACATATTTTGCGATCGTTATACAAAGCTTGTACTTTTACTCAAATGTATGGAACACTTTACGAACGCTTGTCAAGGTCTAAGGTCATTACCTGAGTATTGCCCTGTAATATTTCGATCTCAAAAGCAATTTCAGTAACTGTTAATCGATGGTCATTCTGGAATAAGAGAAGAACAATGTGAATATTCTTCTCAATCACGCTATTTGTCGAGTAGTGTATGCGGCCTTCATTTTCAACTGTTTTTGTCCTTTCAAAAGATGTTTATGCCACAGTACACTAGAATCTTTTTAAAAATATTATCCCCAAACTGCACTTAGAGCTTCTCAAAATTTTGGACGGTGATACGCCTTCTGTGTGCTAACAACCGGATCTCAAATTGATAATATTCTACCATAATAATATCCCATTTGTGTTTATGATAATAAATCATGCAAATCCCGTAAAACTTACTTTACTATAATACGGTGGCTGATTTTGCAAATACGTCGCTGTTTCTAAAAAATATTTAAAAAAGAGTAGAATTAATCTCACAAACAAATTATAATAATTATATAAACACACCTTTGATGTTTAATTATTTTAATTTAAAACGCTGCAGAATAAACAACTTAAGTCATAACCAAAATAATAATTTCTTTTCAAGATTATTTTTGTTTTTATTATGAGTTGTTGCTATAGATGTGTTCGACGAACCACTTATCTATAGGTTTTCGACCTTCAAATAAACAGATTAACAAGTTACTGGGTTGGGTTTCCCTTGCGGAATTACCGCTGTATTTCCAAATACTTTTCCTGCAGCTGCCTAAATATAAAAGCTTAATCCGGCTGTAGTTTGTGGTTGTCGTTCGCAGAATTGACGCTAAGTAAGTAGTAATTTAAAATTAATTAGTCATTTTCTTAGTAATCATTACAATTCTTATGTGTGGATTTTAAAACGTTTAATATTGAGCTGCAAGTCAATAACTTCCCAAATTAAAAATTGACCTTCATCGGCGTTGGTCGAGCTCAAGACCTGTTTCTAGCTACATGTTGCTTCTTTTATTCGTTATTAAAGTAGTATTTATATGCATCAAAAGTATTAAAGTAGACGAGTTGGCGCAAATCTTGGTTCTTTTCATAAAATTTTCGATTGCAATTTCGCACATGATTTATTCTTGAGATTGCCAACTCTTTGTGAATTGCTGCAATAGACTGTTTCTCGACTGTCGCTTCAGCTGTATTGTAGGGGTCACCGTCCTGTTAAACCATTTATTCCAGATGCATGTAGCCCAGTTGATTTGGTAAAAATTTCCATTTAAAGAAGTATGGGTCTATTCACACCAGCTAAATATTGTTGACGAGAAGATTTTCCGAATCCCAAATGCAACAATTGTGTATTTAGCACTAAAGAAAACTTTTAAAGTGTGCGAGATTTTATTTATGCTACCATATGAAAGTTGTTTTTATCTTATATCCCTCAGGGAAATAGTAGGCTTAACTTTTCTTTTTTGCTTAATTTATTTATTAATTACTATAAAGAGATACAAACTGAACTTTAAGATGTTCAGACTTAATAGTTAGGTATAGAATATGATAGAAAAATGCCCTCCACGACTCTGCTGACTCGCGATCATCTTTGTGCAAAGTTATCCGTAATACTTTCCCATAAATGCGGCTCTATTTCAACAATTACATGTTTGATGTTATCTCTTAGTCCTGAACTCGCAGCAACTTTTTTGATATAAAGCCTTCCTTTCATATATCCCCAGATTAAAAAGTCTCATGGGGTTATATTGCAAGACTGCGGTGACCAATTGATGCCATCTCTTTGTTAGATAATACAACCAGGAAATTTGGCTTAAATGGAGTAATTCACGTGCATGTAGCTCCATCTTATTGAAACCACATGTCATTCAAGTTTAAATAGTTGGTTTCATGGAAAAATAAAAGTTAGTTAGCATCTTCAATAACGTATACCATTGACAGCATTCTTAGCTTAGTCCTCAAAAATACAGACCAATAATTTTAAAACACTAGTGCATGTTTGTGTTATTGAGTTCTAATAATGGTCGAAGTAACTGATCGCCTGTTTTAATAATAAACTTGAATGATATTGACGTGTTGCTACACGGTATACGGAACCATAATGATTCTTCCATGTATTTAAATACCAACTGTACAAATGCAAACTTCTAACGTTTATAGAACGCAAACGGTGCGCAATTCAAATCTCAAAGTTCAATTTGAATTACCCTATATTTTTAGGCGAAACCATATTTTCTCTCTTCACTTATTCCTTGGTCCTTAACAGTCCATTGAAATCCATTGCCTCCTTTTTACGCGCTTTACAAACTTTGGTTTTACCGAGATAATCTAGCTAGACTCGCACCTGGTCTTGCACTACCTTCACTTTTTCTCTTATACTTTTCTACTCACTTCATGTCTTCTTTCAAGTATTCCAATCAGTCCAGTCTATTACTATTGATTTTACTTACTATATTCAGTGCGTTGTATCTCTCCCTTAACTCGTAATTATATCTCCTATGCTACTTCCCTGGTGTAAAGATGTCTCTTTCTGTACTCATCAGTTTAATACCTCTGTTTATATTTTGTTCAACGTTCACCTCTTTGCCCCATATTCCGCGATAGGTTTTGGAATAGTTTCGTGCACTGCTGACTGTATGTTGATGATATCTATAGCCTTAAAAATACGCCTTGACTGCCTAATATCTTTGCTATATTTTTTGTTATTTTGTTTATTTTAATTATTATCACTCTAAGGTTCTTAAAATATACTACCTGTTCGAATTTACTTTGGTTTACCTCTGCACTGATTTGTTTCTTGATGTGATTATGTACTTGAATTTTGTCTGCATAGCCAAGGATTCGTATCATTATGTTTATAATTGTTCCTACCTCCTCTTATTATCCCTTCTAACACCAGAACAGTCCAGAGGGGGTTACCCTGCCTTAAACCTTCATTAATCACAAATTCTTCCGATAACTGGTCTTGTCTACTCGCTATCGCGTAGGAATTTATTAGGAACATCTTCACCATTTTTATTTTACTCGGCTCATTTAACTCTTCTAATACTACATACACATCTTCTCTTATAACATTGTTGTATGGTTTACTGAAGTCGACAAAGAGTTGATAAAGGGTTTCGTTTCAGTTATAATTTTTTTCTAGTATCTATGAATAAAAATATGTTTTAAGGTTGGTACCGCCTCTTCTAAAACCACACTGATATTGGCCTACTTCTTTTTCTATTATTAATTTATGCCTTATAAATGACTACTAATGTATTTGTTATATTAATGTGCTGACATGTATCATAAATTCACTTGAAAATTACAATTGCTTTAGAAAAGAGTAATTTCATACTTTAGTAAGTCTAGAACAGATAACAAATCATTTCTTTATAAATTAAAAAGAGCTATAAAATGTGAGCATAAACATTACTATTTATTTTAGTAAAATTTGTTGAGTTCAAGCATATGTTTATTACAGAACAATTGAACCATGTTAAGCGGAGGAGTTTTGATATTATTAATAGTAGCAAGCGCATGTTCAATAAAACCACAAAATGAAAATCCGGTAGTAGATACACCAATGGGTCACGTGAAGGGGTCTATCCTGACGACGTTACAAGGAAAACCAATATATGCTTTTAGGGGCATACGTTTTGCAGTAGCTCCAGTTGGTGAACTGAGATTTCAGGTATTTTATTTAATAATTAAATACTTTAATATATACTATTAAATACTTTACTATAATAATTAAACAATTTTATAATATTTAACTAAATATTTTTTATCGAATTTCCCACTTGATAGCCCCCCGTACCAGTTCTTCGGTGGGAAGGAATTTATGATGCCACCGACGATGGACCAGTATGTCCACAACCAGGCATCACTCCTAGTTCAGAAGACTGTCTGTTTCTAAACGTCTACACAACAGCGGTTTGTAATTTGTGCCTTTAAGAATTCAGTAATTTCTAACTTTATAATTAGCTCCCTGAAAAGGGGAAAAATCCAAAGCGGCCTGTAATCGTGTTTATTCACCATGGTGGACTTTACAGCGTTACTGGAAATAGTGTTTGGAGTGGACCTCAATATTTTCTTGATCAAGACATTGTTTTAGTAACCATGAACTACAGATTAGGATCCCTAGGTAGGTACGGTTGCGACAACTTGAAAAAATCTAGCACAATAATTTAGGATTCTTGAGTACGGGAGATGAATTGGCTCCCGGCAATAATGGACTAAAGGATCAAGTAGTTGCTTTGAAATGGGTCAATCAGAATATTGAATCTTTCGGAGGAGATGTTGGTAGTATTACAATCATGGGATATAGTGCCGGTGGAGCTAGCGTATCGTTGCACATGCTTTCCCCTATGTCAAGAGGTAAAGAATTTTACAACACAAAGCAAGGCTATTTTAAAATAACATTCTTCCAGGACTTTTTCATAAAGCTATAATGATGAGTAGCTCTATTTATTCTCAGTGGCCAATTCACAGCCACCAATTTAATGTGGCTCAAAAACAAGCCCGTCTGGTAGGTTGCCCGGATGATAATTCTACGATAATTATAAATTGCTTGAAATCGAAGTCAGCCGAGGAAATAGCAGGCACTTTGCGAGGCTTCGCGGTATGTACGGTGTAGCACACATTTCTGATAGATACGTCTATTAAATTAACTCTAGGAGTTTCGCTTCGACCCCATTATAATTTGGATGCCTGTAATAGAGCCAGACTTTGGACAAGAACGATTTCTCACAGAGCATCCTATACGCTTAGCTATGAAAGGTGAATTTATGAAAGTGCCATTGATGCTAGGAATCACAAAAGATGAATTTGCTGGTCCAGCTGTTGGTAAATACGCATCTTAATTTGCGCTCTTTAATTACTAATGAAAACTAATACCGCCAGGACTGCTTCAAAATCCAGGTCTACTAAAGGAAATGAATGATAACTTTGAAAAGATCGCGCCTATAGCATTTATATACGAAAGAAATACAGAAAAATCAAAACATATTAGTAAAGAACTTAGAAAGTTTTATTTGGGAGACGGACCTTTAAATAATAACTCGTTGACTGGATTGGCACATGTAATTTGTAATAATATTTTTTATATAAATAGTTATATCATGCAATTTTGTAGCTTTACGCCGATGGCGTAATAGGTTTTGGCGTAAATAGAGCTGCTAAATTGATGGCAACATACAATAACAAAAATGTACATTATTATTGCTTTACATACCAAGGCAGATACAGTTATTTTGATTGGCCGGGAACACAGACCCCATATGGTATTAACACAAACAACCTTTTTTAACTTTCTTAACACTATATTTTTAGGTGTTGTTCACCATGATGATTTAATATATTTGTTTTATATTTCACCTATCTTTCCAAAGTTTAACCTAACCTCTCCAGAATACAAAATGGTCAAAAAATTAACTACGTTAATTGCAAATTTTGCACGTACAAGGTAAATACAATTTTTATAGCTATTAACTACTTACATTACATTAATAAATTAACGGTGTTTCTGTTCTTTTTAGCAATCCTATACCAAAACCCAACAATGATTTAGATAACGTATCTTGGCTTCCATTTACTACAGAGAATAACAAATACATGGATATAGGAGATAATCTTATAATGAAACAAAAGCTCTACGAAGATCGCTACAAACTGTGGGAAACGTTAATTCCGCTATCAGATTACTAAATATAATTTAACAAATACTGTCTACAAAAATTAATACAAAATATGTGTTTATGCTCAAAATAGTGCCTAGAAGTTTATAAAGAATTAAATTTTTATATTCTCGCTTCCAATGTTTTTCATTTTTATTAATTTGTAGAACGTTAGATATATTATTTATTAGTTTCCTCACTTGTCCTATTGTTACTTCTATTTGTACTACTCTTTTCACTCACATTGTCCTTGGTTTCTCGCTTCTTTTTTTCTAGTCTTTCTTTTGCCTCTATTTGTCTCCATTACTCATTTAACAAGTATATTTTCCCTCTTTATAATTACATATCCTAGTTATTTTAATTATTTTTTCAATTTGCGCTATTCGCCCATGTTTTATTTTATTTCTAAATTTCTCGATTTGTAACGTCTTTCTTTTTTCAGCTATTTTTCTATAGTAATTTTCTTTTATAGCATTTTTGAATTAGTACACGTCGAATCAAGGTTAGAGAGATAGCAGAAGCTGTGGGCATATGGAAAGAACCCTTTGGTCACATATTTATTGAAGAATTGGGCATGAGAAAGCTGAGCTCGTTGGGTCCTGCGCTTGCTCACTTTGAATCAAAAATTCATTCGAATGAACATTTTCAAGGGCCTGCTTAAGCGGCCAGCAAAACAAGTCGGATTTTTTGCGTTGCTTTATTACTATCGATGTAACTTGGGTCTACCATTACATTCCTGATGTAAAGGAACAGTCAAACAATAGACTGGGAAGGGTGAATCTACCCCAAAAAAGGCGAAAACGATTTTATTGACGGGAAGGCGATGGCGACTGTTTTTTGGGATAGTCAGGTAATTCGATTCATCGAGAACTTGAGAAAAGAACGACCCCATTTGGAACAGATTCTATCAAGACAACGCACCGGCGAAAATTACAGTTTGAATTGATTGACTACTCAGCATATTGACTAGACGTGGCTCCCAGCGATTATTTCCTGTTTCCTGAGCGTAAAGTTTGGCTCGGAGGACAGAGATTTTTATTAAGCAAGGAGATTACCCCAACCGTAGACGTCTCTTTTGCAAAACAAAACGCCTACTACTATTTGGACGCGTTAAGGAGGTTGGAGCATTGCTGGAAAAAGTGTATCTACTTAAAAGGAGATTATGTGAAAATATACTTGTTTCTATGTTAGGCTCAAATTTTTTCAGACTTCCTATGCACTACATTTTTATTAATATCCTTATTTACAATTACTGACACTCTTTTTATTAATTGTCTTGGTTAGTTTGTAGGTAATTTTATAATATATAGAGTCAATGTCTAGTTTATCCTAGAGTTTTCACCAGATTTAGTATATCAAACAAAATATTGGGAAAATTGTTTCTTCATCAATACCTGTAACTGAATTACAGAAGTGCCATTTAAACCCAAAATATGTATATTACAATTAATCTACATTATATAAATTTAAATCTGCGAGTTTTCTACTATGCCTCGATATATGTAACTAATGAGGTTAATATTCCAAAAGAATTTGACAATAATAGCCGGAATAGTTTATTTTTAATTTAAAATGTTATGTATGACTAACAATAATTTAAATTATTGTTTATCATTATAAAACTTATCTTTTAAGGATTACGTAAGGTTCGCTTTTATTTTGAATGCTTCTGTTGCTATAGCAATTCCAAGAACCACTGCAGCATGTTTTTTGACTTTAATAACACGCGCATATTAAGTGGCTATTGGATAGGATTTCCCTTATGAAAAAGTCTCCGGAATTACCGCATGCAATCTAAATAAAATAAAACCGCAACAGTCCTCGGTGGCCTGCCTGTCTATAAAAGTGTCGAACCGGTTGTAGTTTATCGTTGATGTTTGCAGAGTTCACACTAAGTAAGTAGCAATATAAAATTATTCGGTCATTTAATTAGCAATTCTTGTAACTCATAATTTTGTATTAGAAAACTTAATTTGTTTTGTTGTTAGCTAACAAAATAATAATTTTGCGAAATTAAATTGACCTCTACCAGATATCGAATGTGTTCATTGGCCTTTGCAACAGTAGCGTTGCTTCTTCTTTTATCTAGATCTACATCCATAAAAAGTTACTAAAATGTGTTATCAAACAACAATTTATAGAAAAACAAACAATTATAGATATGTCCATAAAAAAGATATAAATCCAATCTTATAAAGCAAGAGCATTTCAAAAGTACCTAGAGTATTTCGAATCCTCCTTTAAGTCATTATTAACTCCACGTTAAATTTTATGAATTTACCAAGGTGAATCAAATATGAACCGTAAATATTTTTTAAATTTAATGAAGCATCTTAAAAATAAAAATCTACAAAGTTATTTGATTCAGGAATACATTGTTTATAAAGAGTGGGTAGCTTTTTGATCCCTCTATCATGAAATGAAAATATCTGTGACACCAGCTAGGCACACACGAACCCTTTGACAGCAGCATCGTTATCGAAGCTTTGTTCTTCAAGTGCTTTCTTTAATGATACAAACAAACGATAATTAAAGGACGGTAATTCCGTAGTGTAGGGATGGTTCTCCATGTTAGTCCAGAATCTTTCCTCAATTTTTTGTAGTTTGGGCAGCTGTATCGAGCCGGGTGTTGTTGTTAAAGGGAGTAACGGCTCGGATTACCTGAGCAATTTTAACAATCGTTAATTACAGTTGATAACCTTTACTTTTAGCTACTTTTCATTCTCTCCGTTCACCTAACGGCGCTTTAAATAAGAATTCCCATTAATATTTCATTCATCCTTGTAATAGGGTGTTCTTCTTCAATCAAAGAATTTCTAAATTTATCTTCTTGCCCTGTGAGTTGTTAAGTACGAAATATAGTCGATGTTTATGATCATTTTCTAATATAGACGTAGGTGTTTTACAATGAAGCATAATTAGGCACACAACAGTTGCAATCATTTAGATCGTTGATATTTCAGGTTTATCCTCGTCACTTCCATCTAAGTGTTAGAACATTTACATTTGTAAATACTGAATATGACCTTCCCAAGCGAGGAAAATTGCTAAAAATAGTTTAGATCTTGTGGTATATCGTTTTTCCGCCTGAAAAATGTGACTGTATTAGCATATACATCCGAGCTCCATTCATAACAATGGGTGACCCATCGGATACGCTGAATTTAAATTTCCTAGCATTTTTTATATTGAAGTTGGCAATCCTAATGTTTACAATTTGTCATCTGCAGTCGTTGAGGTTTTTAAAAATGGATCTCTATGTAAAAGAACAACGTATTGTTATTGTTAAAATACTTTACAAACTTGGCGGAAGTTTTGCGGGGGCTATTCAAAAAGTGCGCAGAATTCTTTGTATCCATAATTTACTTAATGATTCCACCGTTCGAAGATGGATTAAAAAATTTGAGAAAACTGGTTCGGTTATGGACAAACCAACTCTGCTGCATCTTCGACCTGTGCGATCAGCCGAAAACATTGCAGTCATCAGTGGAAGTATCAATAACTATTCAGGAACATCAAATATTAAACATTAGCAGAACCAGTTTTCAACGAATTCTCCCTAATACCTTAACTTCTACCCTTACAAAGTTCAATTAACTCGGGAGCTCAAGCCACACAACAATTCGCTAATTGAATGATAGAAAACCAAACAGTGAATGATTTTTTTTAAAACGATGAAACTCATTTTCAGTTAGATGGTTTTGCTAATGAACAGAATTATCGGATTTGGGCCAATGAAACTCCTCGTGCTATTCATGAAAAACCGATGCACCTACAAAGAGCCAGTGTTTGGTGCGGATTATGAGCTGGACCGTTCTTTTTTGAGAATAAATTTGGCCAAGCTTTCGCCGTAAATGGAGTACGATATCCTAACATGATATCGTAATTTTGTGGGATCAATTGGATGATATGGATGATGCCACATGCCGTACAGCAACATAAACCATCAATTTGTTAAGACAACGTTTTCTTGGTTGTGTGATTTCTTGAAATGCTGACGTTAATTGGCCGCCCATGTGTTGTGACTTGACGCCATGCGATTTTTCCTCTGGGGTTTCGTAAAGTCTAAAGTCTATGCTAATAAAACACAAACAATTCTTGAACTGAAAACAGAAATCCAACTGACTTGGAAAAAGTTTTGGAAAATTTGATCGGGACATTTCATAATGAATCTCAATATATCTACTTTATAAATCAATCAATAAAAATTGCTGGATCAAATAATTGTTTCATTTTAAAATTAAATCCGACATGCCCGATGGGCCACCTGTCAGAATTGACTCCAAAAATCGGGTAAATAATTGCACGTTTCGTTTATCTTTATTTAAACAATTGCTTTCCCCCTATGCGAAATAGCGAATTTAGCAAACAATTGGAATGTGGACGTTCACCTTATGTTTAATTGCTTAACGTGCAAGGATGGCCAATATTATGAGTTTTATCTCACGAAGGCAAACATTTTTAGCGTGAAAGTCAACAGGGTTCTTAATATTTTGCGCGTTGTCCCTTTATGAATGTACATATCTGTTACTAAGTCTATTCTTTGTTTTGCAATTATTAAATCCCGCCTACACAAATAAAAGCTAAATAAAGTTTCAACTTGCATCCTATCTTTTATTCTAAGAAAGTTTTATGAGTTTATTTTGTTTCCAATTTTTATTTGAATATTTGCTCATTAATAGAGTAATTTACTTCATTTCCTGCTATTTCTCTGCGCTAATTCGTTTGATGATGCATTTTATAAGAAGGTCTTGTGTTGATTTGGACTTGCCAACTAAAAATTTATTTTATTTAAGTTTTCTTAGAGGTTATTGTGGTTTCCAGATAAGTTTAACGTCCATTGTTAGACTTAAGTATTTAACTTCTTTTATGAGGGGTAGATTGGTGTTATGTATTCTAATATTTGGGCATTTGTCACGTCTGGTTTTGAAGATGATCTATGTGATTGGGTAGTATTAACCTTTATTCGCCAAATACTGAGCCATTCTTTGCGACTGTCTGGTTGAACTTGCGGTTAGTTTGTGGCTGCTTGTGAGTCGTATAACAATGTCGTCTGCAAGGATAGCTATTAATATGCTTCGATTTACAAATTAGTCGTTGAAGCCAAACCCTGTGGAATGCTTTTTTTGGCGCCAGTACGTACTGTAACGCTGTGGTATGATGGTTATTGCTGTCGGAAACATACTTCAGTGTTCAGCTAAAATGTCTAGCAGTTTCTCAAATATTTTTGATAACAAGGATGATGAACTGATAGGTCGATACAAATTTGGCGACTTTGAAGATTTTCCAAGTCATGGGAAAGTAGGTTAATCTTTGTGGTTAACACTTCTATGTCTTTTATTAGTAAATATTTAATGATATTGGCTACTAAAAGGTCAAAATCCTTACACATTACAATTTTTACATGCAGAAATTTGTTTTTATTTCTAAATGAGAAAATGGATTAATAAAAAGACTTATCTGGGAAATTATAATCGTGTCCTTAATATTATTTTTAAAGTGTTCAAAGAAGATAATGATTTCGTTTTGTTGTTTACTAATTCTATTAAACTTTCATCATTTCTGTCTAGATTTTGCGGGTTTCCTTCCTGACTTCTATATTTTTACGAGCCTCGTTTAGCGTTCTTCTTTCTCCTTCTTTCTTTTTTATCTCTGTTTTCAACTTTTCGACTTTCTATTGTGTTCTTTTTGCGACTTTAAATAAAGTTTCCTTTATTGATCTTGTTATCTAAAAATATCTGTTGAGATTATTTAAATTCTTCTTTAAAATTTCCATTTTTTCTATATACTTTATTGTATTTTTAAGTTTTTTAGTATCATTGCGTTTTCTACATGTTTATTTACGTTACTTCTGGCCAAAGGGTGGCCAATTCCAGTATTAAATTAATTTAGAACTATTACATCTTGACTAATGGCGCTAGCGTCAGCAGTATTTGTAGCATACAATCTCTGGCTCTTCAAGAAATTTAGCAGCATATTTCTGCTACCTGATGCATATTTTTATATATCTTTTATCATCATCCTGTTATCTTCAATAATCTTGTGTAAGTCACTGTAATTATATCGTGATCGCATTTTACTTCCCTTCTTACAGTTAAGGTATTCTCTTAATCTTCATATATCTACTTGTATTGTTTTTTAATTTACAATTAGTTTTACAATGATCTATTATATTTTTTCTGGCATGCGTTTTTCTAACGAAAATCTAACATTCTATTGGTTGCCAGTATCTTTATAGTAATATATTTGCTAACTGTAAATTGACGAAAGTTTTTTCATTTATTACCACCAATGATGTTTCGTGTTTTATTTTCTAAATTAGAGAGTTGCAACTCTCATGCAGCTATATACTACTCTGGTGGTTAATTTTCTTTAAGTTTTTATCAGTTCCTTGCTTCCCCTAGAATACGCACCAGACAGTGGTTTTAATGTGGAATTCTGTGTTTGGAACTCTACACTCCTTGAATGTATTATTTGTTTTGGAATCTAACGTTTTAAGTATATTGACATTAAAATCTACGCTTTTCAGATGAGTTGGTAAGTGGTTTGGGATATCCACAATATTTTTCTACACGAGTCCCTTTAGATTTTCATATTTTTCAGTCGCTCTCCAAAAAGGTACGAAATGCTTCGTCCAATAACGTTGTGGAGCTGAAAGCGTATTGGGGAATTCTTCTATTTAAAACCTGGATGCATTTTTGATTTATTAACAACGCTATAGTTTTTATGTAAATCAAAATACGTGACTTAGAATATCAGTTAATTAACATATTCAAATATTCATTTCAGAACAATTACATCATGTTAAAAGGAGTTGTCTTAATATTAATAGTAGCAAGTGCATTTGCAACAAAACCACAGAATGAAAATCCGATAGTAGAGACGCCAATGGGTCGGGTGAAGGGATCTATCCTGACGACGTTAGAAGGCAAATTAATTAATGCTTTTAGAGGTATCCGATACGCAGTAGCTCCAGTTGGTAAATTAAGATTTCAGGTAGGTATTTACTTTTTCGTGTAATTACTACTAAATATTACGCTTAAATTTCATTGTTTTTATTTATAGCCTCCTGTGCCAGTTCTTGGATGGGAGGGAATTTATGACGCTACCGATGATGGCCCGGTATGCCCACAACCACGCATCACTCCTAGCTCAGAAGATTGCCTATTCCTTAATGTCTACACCACAAAGGTTTATAATTAGCAATAATTAAAGCTCCAATAATGATTAACGCCAAAATTAGCTTCCTGAAAAGGCAAAAAATCCAAAGCGACCCGTAATCGTGTATATTCACGCTGGTGGATTTTACAGCTCTGCTGGAAGCAGTTTTTTGCGTGGGCCACAGTATTTTCTTGACCAAGACATTGTTTTAGTAACCATAAACTACAGATTAGGGTCTTTAGGTGGGTATAACTGTGATAAATAAAAAAATCTAGCAAACAAATCCAGGTTTTTTGAGTACCGGTGATGAGTTGGCTCCCGGCAATAATGGGCTAAAGGATCAGGTGGTAGCTTTGAAATGGGTTAAGGAGAACATTGAAGCTTTCGGAGGAGACCGCGATTCTATTACGATCTCCGGATACAGCGCCGGTGGAACCAGCGTATCGCTGCACATGCTCTCTCCTATGTCAAGAGGTAAAAATGTTTGCAGGATAAAGTAAGGTTAACCGAAAATCCTTTTCTGCCAGGACTCTTCCATAAATCTATCATTATGAGCGACGCTGTTTATGGCCAGTCACCAATTTACAGCCACCAGTTTAATTTGGCCCAAAAACAGGCCCGTCTCGTAGGTTGCCCCGATGATAATTCTACGATAATTATAAATTGCTTGAAATCCAAGTCAGCCGAGGAAATAGCAGGCACTTTGCGGGGTTTTGCGGTATGTACGGTATATCCCCCATTTCTTATAGGTACATCTATTAAATTAACCGTAGGAGTTTCGCTTCGACCCTATCCTGGTATGGATGCCTGTAATAGAACCTGATTTTGGACAAGAACGATTTCTTGCAGAACATCCGATACGCATGGCTATGAAGGGTGATTTTATGAAAATACCAGTAATGCTCGGAGTTACGAAAGATGAATTTGCTGGTCCTGCTGTTGGTAAATACAAATTTTGATTTTCTGCTGCCTAAACATTGATGGGACTAATTTTCCAGAGCTATCCAGAAATGCAACGGATTTGAAAGAAATGGATGATAACTTTGAAACAGTGGCGCCTATTGTATTTATGTACGAAAGAGATACGGAAAGTTCGAAACATATTAGCAGAGAATTAAAGAAGTTTTATTTTGGAGACGTACCTCTAACCAATAACTCACTGACTGGGCTGACGCATGTAATTGTGAACATTATTTATTATAGAAGTGACTATTCATTGCATTTTATAGCTCTATGCTGACAGCGTAACCGGCTTTCCAATAAATAGAGCTACTAAGTTGATGGCCACATACAATAACAAAAATGTTTACTATTACTGCTTTACATACCAAGGCAGATACAGTTACTATTATTGGCCGGGAACGCAGACCCCATTTGGTACTCTTTTAATCAAATTTCTTTCTTTAATTCCTTTAACTCCATATTTGCAGGTGTTGTTCACCATGATGATTTAATATACTTGTTTTACATTTCAACTCGGTTTCCAAAGTTCAACTTAACATCTCCAGAGTACAAAATGGTCAAAAAATTAACCACATTACTTGCGAACTTTGCGCGTACAAGGTAGGGACTAAACTTGAATAATAAGCAAATAAAACTGGTGCTGTTTTCTTTAGCAATCCCACTCCGGAGTCCAACAATGATCTAGATCATGCATCTTGGCTTCCATTTACTACGGACAACAACAAATACATGGATATAGGAGATAAACTCATAATGAAACAAAATCTCTACGAGGATCGCTACAAATTATGGGAAAAATTGTTTCCTCTATCAGATTACTAAATTACAATTAAGTGAATTTTGTATGTACTTTTTTATCACCTACATACGTAACTAAGCGATGTAATTTGAAATGCTAAATAGAAGTAATATACTTGCATTTATTTTTTTATTGTCATTTGATAAAAACTGGGCACATTTTTTAAATTAGGAAAACAAAATTCAAACTCTGACCAAATTTTAAACTCTCCAATTTTCTCAAATAAATATAATGCTTTTTTATTTTACATTATTTATATTAAGTTGATTATAAGAAAAGTCGTTTTATTTATAAAATGAAATGAGGAAAACCACAATTTTGTTAACAGCTTCAAATATAATATTTAAAATAAACCATATTTTTTAAAAATATTATTATTGCAATTGAAAATATAAATTAATTAAAAGTTACATAAACATTTTGCAATAATTATGCAAACAACAAAAAATAAAAAATTTAACCTTATAGTGAACTAATATGATGAATCTTATCTTCTAAAGATTAGATATGGTTGTTCGTACTTTTGAGTGCTTTTGTTGCCATATCAATAATCAGCGATTTCTAAAGAGTGGGTTACGACCTCCTTAGGGGTCGCCAGAGATATTTAAAATAAAACAAAAACGCCCCGTTAAGATATTTATTTTTACCTTTTGGAGTGCAAATAAAAACATATCAAACAAAAACAATATATTAACATAGCTACTGAACGTCTTTTTCTTTTTCCACCCTAACTTTAAGTCATAGGACCTCTTTGGTAGTCGCTAATCTTCCGTTCTTTCGACGTGTACTTTCCGGTCTTGTTTCTTTCCTTCAATTCTTGCTGGAATAGGTTGAACTCATAGATTTCTTCTTATTTGCTATATCCTTTAACGGCTCTCAAGAATTTCACCTTGAAGTTTGGATGTGCGAACGGTTTTTTTTGCATTAAAATTTAAGTTTTACTATCGTACTAGAAGACAGTGATCGCCATAGTTTTATAGAATTTTGTGTGTTTTTCCTAGCCTTGTTATGGAAAGTTCTTCTAATAGTTCCACACATGCACTGGAATCTATGGTTTATATCGTATCCTGTGTCATATCCCAAATATTTGAAATGATTAATTTGTTCCACTGTTTTTCCCATGAAACCTCATAGTCTTTGTTTTCTGGCGTGAGATGATCAGGCCGTATATTAAATAAAGTTGGTGACAAGCTTACTGAAAATTACTTCATTGTTTTGGGTTGTATCTAAGTTGTCAGAGAAAAGTAGTAGGTAGTTACGAAGGTGTTATCAATATATATCTTTAAAAATGTAGATAAAATACATTATACCAGCAGTTAAGACCTTTGTGAGGTGCTACTGGTGGATGACGTACCACCCCGATGCCCTCGTCGTGCGCTCAGGGGCAAATGAGCGCCACAATTTTTATAGGTTATCTTGGATAATCTCGGTTTTTCGTAATTTACATTGTCAAACGCTATGATAGAGCCTATAAAGACAATAAGCGTTTCAAGATTAAGCTTTACAAGATAAATGGAAATACTGAAAGAAATTTTTAATTTTTTTACTGGTAAATTTATGATCTTCGTGTATGTATTGTATGTGAAATTTAATATACTAAAGCTCCATTTTTAAGAATTTGCGTTGCTTTAATTTTTAACCAGATATTTGGTATTGTTAATTTCACCCAGCACATGTTAAGCAGTTAAGTCTGTCGTATTTTATTAATTCTACATTTAGGCCTTCTAATCCCCACGATTTCCTGCTTTTCTATAATTCGTATTCTAGTTCTTTTATCGCTACTGTATAGTGTTTTATCAGCGGACTCTTTTTCGTCAGTTAAAAGCAGTGACTTATAATAATCTGTTAGTCTTCTTCTTTAACATTTATGTGTTTGCTATTCTTTATCACTGTTAAGAGTATTAATTTATAATAAACTAAGTTTTGTCTCCCTCATACATCAATTTCTACATTATTTATAAATATATCCAAGCTATCTCATTGTGGTCTGCTTGTAAGATTTTGCAATTAATCTTTTGTTGGATGACTCTTTGACTACTCGTTCTATTTCTTGGTTTCAGATTTGCGATCTTTATTTCTTTGTGATTTTTATTCACCTAAGGTTTTGCAGCTAATTATTTTCTGATTTTCTTAATATTTTTTCTCTTTCTCTAAGTTATCATCTACAGGCCCTGCCACTAATACTGGTACCAAGGTGCTAACCAGATGTAGATGGAGCGCAATTATAGAGCCAACTCTCAAAAATTCCTCTTTGGAAGATTCTTAAATCTATACTCTGTATTTAATAAACACGCGATGTCATATTCAAGTTAAGGACAATTCCTCGCTTTGGTTTTGGTAACAGTCATAGATAAAAAGCTAGACTCGCACAAATAGGATGTTTCATACAGAACCAAACAGTTTACAACTTCATTGGCCAGCTTAAGGTATTCTTGAAAAAAAGTCTAATTTAAGATTCTATTTCTTGATATTTATACACGTTTTTTTTCAACGTTTGTTAAAATATCGGCATGTTGAGAAGCATTGTCTTAAAATGTATTTAGTGTTCACATGTGATTGTCGTAACTGTTTCGAATTTATTTGAAAAAATAATCACATATAGTTTTAAATTGTGCAAACTGGTTGCGTTGCTGGAAAAAAGTGCACAGAATTTATCATATCACACTTAGCTATTTCGTCCATTTGATCTCAAATGTTCTAGAATGAATCAACCTTCCTAAAAGCCAGCATTTTCTATTCTATCTATTCGAATGTATTTCCCACTACTAGATATTCAGTGTTATTCAGAATTCGTTTTAAAACTTTTTATTTGTATTTTTCCATTTGTTTCCTTGTCAAGTTCTCTTTAATATTTTCAAGCAAAACTTGGTTGTCACTAAATAAGAAGATATAAAGACAGTCTTCTTCGACCTCTATATCCATTCGGCAATACATTTTTATTTAAAATTTGGTTGTTTTAAAACACAATTGTATGTTACGCTGATGATGCTGTCCTGGTAACAGAAAGCAAAGACCAGCTCCAATGATTACTAATAAAGACTGCGAAGGTATGTGAAAGATATAATATGAAGATTTATAAGATGGAAACTTCAAACAGTTCTAAAGGCAGTTAAGACATCTGACGCATTCAATGACACATGCATTCTTTTTCTTCTATACGGAATGAACACTTTCGTCTTTACTCCATCTGCGTTTTGGTCCTCTACACAACTTTACGTCATTTATCTTCAATTAATTCTATTGATATAGAATAATATAATAAATTATACATTTAAAGTTTTTTGTCGGTTTGATGTTATGAGAATTTGTGTATGTTGAAAAACCCCATTCATTATTCTTAAAGAGAACTTTTGATACAGATCGATCAATGGTTGACCGCTGTCATTTCTGGTGTCCTTTTCTATTATTGGCTTCGACTATCGTTGGATTATCGTAGAACTCCTATTTCGTGTTCAGTTAAATCTCCAACAACAATATCGCTTATGTCTTCCTTCAGCTCTACGATACTTGGCCTGTCACTTATTTTGTTCCCAAGCTTTTTATATTTTTCTTAAATTTATTATGAACAGCCATAGAGGCTCCTCTGTTCCCCCTTTTATTTTTATTTACACATCGACCCTCTTTATTAGCTTCTCTGATGACCGTCATATTTGCTTTTATTTTTTGTAATTTATCAATCACTTTTCTTTGTATAGAAGCAATTTCTTGTACATCCTAGGTAACCAAAGTCATAGTCCGTTTTCGTTGCCATTTTTGTCGTTTTGGTTTTTAACTTCTAAGAATTTTTCCCAAAAGATAGTGGTTCAGCCTCCAATTTAGAGTACCAGAATTTTTCGACAGAGTTTTATTACGTAATTTTGAAGAGCCGTGAAACCCGTCTTTCATTCTTCTACGTCTGCTGTATAACGTGTACCCACAACGTGCAGTGTATTTTCCGGGGTACGACACAAACGTGTGAGTAAGATTTGTTAGCAGAGCTGATCTGGAGCCAGTGGGCATTTGTTAGGGTTTAAGTATTAAAGAAGCTTTGACATCCTAACTTACACCTAAGATCTCACACTAACCTTTAGCCAATAGAAGAACATAAACTTCTTGATATTTTAATAAATTAATTTTAACTACAAAAATTAAAATTTGTTATTTATTTTCTTTGGATGGTGGTATTATTAAAGAAAGTAATTATTTTTAATTTTGCAGCCTTTAATTTGTACTGTTTCAACATAACTTGAGCTACTTGGTAATAGATGTTTTCAGTCATTTGGCCGTGCAGTCACTGTTTTATTTTGAACAAAGTTGATAAAGGCAAGAGGCGGGAGGGGGAGGTCGCCAAAAAAACTCTTGTCAAAAAATTATATGCTTCAGTAAAGTTTGAGAACCACTGCCATGATAAACTCGGGGAAGCACTCCAGCTTATTTTTCGTGCCTTTAATGTATTGGCATGCTAATCTTTGCTGGATTTTCCTCATGGAATGACCTTTTAGACTGGCCACTATATAATCTGAATTAAATAAGACTATCGCATGCAGTACTGTCGCAGTTATCCGTTGCTGTTTACACAGTTCAGACTGAGTAAGTTGTAATGCAACATAAATTAATTGGGCAATCGCAAAAGTCCTTGCACTCTTTTATTAAAAAGTAATATACATGTTAATCTAATTAAACAAATAATTTTATTAGAACATTGTTTAGCTAACTGATCTAGCCAGTGAAATGCATTTTATAAATCTGTTCTAACTTATTGCATATGATTTAGATCTAACACGAGATCAAAAGGTAATTAACCCTCATCTGCAAATTCCTTCATTGCCATTAGCGGTTACCGTGTTTCTTCCTTTATTAGTCGTAACACAAGCTGGTTGTTTGCTGTTTAAAACCACATCTATCGCAAACCGCATGCAAAATTGGGTCGAGGGCAATAGTGATTACAACATATAGTTATTAAAATTTTAACTGGAACTGCCATTTTTTTGTAATTGAATCACTCATTTAATCATTACTTTGTTGTATTTCTTTCTTGACCCATTTTTTACGTCCGTATTGCTTAAAGTAATGTTAAAATAAGTTCTTCATTAGTGTCAATAGAATTAAAGCTTGTATCAAAATTTCGTTTAATTTTGTAGCTGCTACGAGTTAATATACCCCAAAATCAGGCACTGCAGCTGGAAGTCTGTCTATAATTTATTTTTAAGTGAAGGCACAACAAAAGAACCATCCAGTTTGTAATTTTCAATTATAGATATTGCTGTGTATATATAAACCTTCTCTCTGGTTTCTAGACATTGTGGCCTTAGCAGCCAAGACTATTGTGCCTTTTTGTCTGCGTTTATTATGCCTTTATTTGCTTAAACAAAAGTATCAACTTTCCATCCTCATTTCCGCTAAGTCATGTTGTGTAAAATAGGAGGAGTAGAAGTCATTTTGAAGCTTTAAATGTTGTTAACAAAGAGTGGAAGAAAATCAGCCAACAGATATGCTCAATAGACATGAGATGTTCTTCTACCATGTTTTTGAACATATACTATAAAAATTAAAACACTTTCCACACACCCTCCACATTGTACCTTGCCACCACCATCTGTTTCAAAGCCTACCAAATTATTTAGCTGGAAAATTTATGGATCTTAGCAAAGTGTTGAATAGAGTACTACAAGAAGTCTTTCATTCACAGAAACATTTACAATTTACTATCTAGGATTATATTTTAAACCGATATTGTTTGAAGTAACCCAATAGAAGCTTAAAAGAGTTTTTTTTATTTTACGGGTACTTAAACAAACAAAATTATCACTTTTCTGCTTCAGAAAATCCTACGTAATTTATGAAGAGTAAATGCATCCATAACAAGTCTCTGTTTGATCTGGATAAGCTCATACTTCTTCAAAGATGATGCTGCAATGCTGTAACTGTAAATGGCGGGCGATCGTGGCCTTTACATTATAACCCAGTTTTTTGTTACCAATTGGCCAACATGCATCTGGAACAGATAAGGTTCCATCAAGACGGCGCCACCTGTCATACAGCCCGAACAACAGCCGATTTACTGCACTAACAATTTCCTGGTCGCGTAATTTTTGCGAATTTATCTAAGCTCCAAGGTCTACGCCAAAATCTACAAGCAGTCGATTAACTCAAGAACAAACCCGACATGTTATCGACTAAATTGATCAGAACATCTAGGAAATTTTGTGGAAAGAACCATCAAAGATAATTTTCATATTTAATCAGAAATTATTCACTTCACTACTCAATAAAAATCCAATCATAAAATCATTTCCAAACTCCTTTTATTTAATACTTAATTCCAGATTTCAATTTGGAGGGCCCTATTCTATTGGAACACAAATAAAACAACAATTGTTATGTTCCTTTTGTGTTTATTATATGAATATATAGAATATATAGAAAAGCGTAAGAGAGCAAATATTGCACTAAAATAACTAACCTTTAGAATAATTATTAGCTTTCTTAATTAAAATTGTGCTTCTTATCAAATATGCCAACTTTTGTAGATCCCCTATGCAGTACGTAGTTTCATATTTTTTATAATTATTTTGTAATTAAGAATATAATAATTATTTTTCTGATCTTCCCATGCTAATTAATTAACAATATTTTTTATTACATCTAACATTTTAATATGAAACTCTAGAGTTTAAATTGTTTGCGAGATTTATTTTTATTTCATTATTTCCTTGATACTTTATACATTTTGTTTTATTAGTCATTATTTTTCTATATTACAAAGTAGATTTATTTGTCCGTCCTAATAACTTGTTAAAATAATCTTATCTTGGGATTACAAGGCATGGTATGTTTATTATACTTTCTAATCTGTTTTCCGAACAATTTCTTTGAAATTTGTTTGTGCCTACGTGCGACCGCGTTGCAAATATTTGCCGTTAATTTACATGCATAGCATTTCTTCATAAATTGCTAAACGTTTGTAGACTAGCAATAAATTATTAATGCGTATTATTTGCAATTGTAAAGCCTACGAGTAAAAAATATTCTTGCGTTTTTAAGGCTACTAAACATCTTTTAAACCAACAGCTTTGATAGTTATATATAAATTGCAGGTTTATTGACTTAAAAAATGAAAGGTTGTGGATGAGTTATATGAGTACAATCTAGAGAAAGGTAAAAGATATTTACAGCCCTATGTGGGTTTTAGCTTGCCTCGAAATGCTTCTCAAAGCTCTTCCATTTATTGACATCCAACTGACCTTTGGCCTTCAAGGTAGCTAAAAAAGATCTTTCCAAACAAAGAGATATCTCTTGATCCAACCAAATATCTTAGTAAGCGTCAATGCATATTCTTTCCTGATTTGATAACGTCAAAATTATTATAGCATTTATAGAGATCAAAATCATATTTTGACCTTCATTGTTTTCCCCCTTATACTGGTTCAGCTATCTTGCTAATCGCCCGGCTCTCAAAAACATTAAATGTATTTTTATACGTACTTCCCCAACTGCACGTTTTTACACAATTAAGCACTACGATATAGTTGTATTTTTATTCTCCTTGACAAAAATTCTATAGCCGACAGGAATAGTCAGGGCTAATGTTATTTTCGCTTTCAATATCACATTCAAATACACAAATTTAGATTAATAGACGTTTCTTTGTGTTCTGATTACTTACCTCGATGAAAAACTTTGCCGAACCTCTACTTTTGAGGTAAATTTTAATGAATTTATATTGTTTCTCAAAGTTAATTTTGCAAATTAAATTAAATATTTGAGATATTGTTATTTTTTTCCTAAAATATCATATGCGCTCTCAAAGTTAACAAATATTAACTTCTCAGTTTTCTTTTTGAACCACTAGGATGCTATTTTTAAATGTGGGGTTCTGGAGAAGCTACGTTTAAGAGTGTTTCCTCTTTGAACTTTTCGCATCCTAACTGATCCCCAAGGCACACACAAGCGCGATGCAAACAAAATGAAGCCTTTTGAATCTCGTGAATGAAAAGGATAAAAACAAAAAGGACTATAACGTACTAATTGCAATTATGAACTCTTATCGACAATAAAAAAGAGGAAGACAGCTTGACTGCGTCATTTGTACCCTTGTATTACAAATAGAAGGGAAAAGGGAAAAGATAAAAAAACATAAAATAACAGACTAAAACTAACATCCCAGAATAATTTAGAACAGCAGAAGAGAAAGAAATATCTGCCAATGTAATCTGGAGATGGCACTCTAAGAAGAAGGATTTATCCTATTTCTTGTGCAATGGATTCTTGGGGTAATTTGTCTTTTTCCCTAATTTTCATAAGGGGCAAATAAAATCTCTCACTAAATTCTTCTCACTTTGCTGCTTTGTTACATTTCAGGCCCTTATTGCCTTTTTAATGTCCTCTAGTGTTAGGGACTGGCAATATTTTCTCTTCATCTCATTTTTCTTTACTGTCAGTTTATTACTTTATCTTGCTTTAATATAATGTTGTGTTATTTATTCTGCTATTATTTTTGTCTCACTGCCAATGATATTATCTTCTTTACGTTTACACGGCATCGCGTTGAGCTTAAAGCTCTTCTTTGATAATTTTGAGTACTGGTATAACTTTCTGCTTGCAGTTTTATTATTAAACTTTTTTTGACATATCTCTATTTGAATTGCGTATTTATCCTAAAGACTTTAACTTTTTCCTGAGCTCTCCTTACGCAACCAGAGTCTTTGGCTTTTGAGTTTTACCAAATACTGGTCAGTCTTGTATATTAGGATAGTAACGTGCATCAGTAACACAATGATCAATCATATTCTTAGTTTTATTGCCAGAAGATTTTCAGTTGTATTGATAGATCGCTTCGTGTTGAAAAAATTTCAATACATTTTTGTTGTTGCACTTTCGCATTATGTCTCCTATTGTGACATTTATGTCATTAGCGCCCACTATAAATTTGTTCTAATAGATCACAAACAATTTTTCACTGCTTTTATATTAAACGCAAAATGCAACAAAACATTTGTTGTTTACTATTCAAATAAAAGTCACTTAACACACTTATGTTTTATAAACCTAATATCATTATGTACTGTACCTTATAACCGCTGTACAGCACTTGCAGAACTAAAATAAGCCAGAAATTCTAATTTTGGCTTTATTAGATTTAAATCTTAAATCTCAGTTTTCGGTCGCTTGGTTTTGGATTTTAGGGATTGGCTAAAAATTCTCTTCACCTAATACTCCTTTTCCATAAATATTTTTCGTTCCTGGGGTCATTATTGGATGTTTTATCTGTCTTATTATTAATTAATATATTTTCCGTTCTCATTGTTACTTAATGTACTTCCACTTTCTTTATGTTCTGCGGGTTTCCCTATATTTTACCCCATTAGCACTCTATGGATCCATACCTTATTCTTGTTTGGTATGGTATAGATTTTTACCTAAAAAACATATTTTTCTGTTAAACAGCAAAACTTTACATATTTGCGCCTCTTAAAGTCACACTGTGCACCTTCGACGAACAGCGTTTCTAGATAATTCAACGGCTCTCAGCTATCTCCTTATACATAAAATAAAATAAGAAATCATTTTTATTTATGTACCAAAGAATTACAATTTTAAGTTTGTAATGACATAATAACATAAAAGCGCATATTATTGGTTACAACCATTTGTCTGTCTTTGTATTAACATTTTTTCTTTATCTGTATCTAAAATACACAAAAAAATCACTTTCTGGTATTTTTTAACATCATAAATTAAGTTTCTCAAGACATTCCTTTCAGCAAGTTCCCACTTTTAATGTAACTCGTCCGTAAAGTGGTTTATGTGGGTGTAGTCAGCTGAGCACGGCCAGTTTTATTTGTTCGTCCAAACCAAACCAAAGATGCAAGATCCGGAACTTTTCTCAGTGAAATTGCTAATTGTTTCCTCAAATACAAGCTAAAAAACACTGTCAATATTTTTATTAAGGCGTGTATAACAAAATGTCTAATAGTAAGTGAAACTAATACTACACTATAGGAAATTACACAAAATTTTTGGTTTTTATGTTAAAAATAGCTGTCTTTTTATCATCTTTTTCTTTATACATTCTTCGGAGAAGAGTGTTTGCGATTATTACATGGGAGATGACAGCTCTAAATAACTGTATATATGTTTATTCGTACCAGTCCCTCAAGTTCTTCAACCAAGAAATAGACTTTTTCTTCCAATACCAATTGCAGCAATCGGTATTTAGATCGTCTCCTAATGACAAAAAATTTTTTCGGTTATTTAAATTTTTTCAATGCACTCTGGTTCTTTTTGCATTTTTTCCAGTACTTTCTTATCGCTGACCCTATGTAACCATAGAATATAAAGCATTTTTCTATAGCTCCACATTTCAAAAGCTTCGATCCTTTTTATTGTTAATTTTGCTAAGGTCCACATCGCGATTCCTTAAAACAATACAGAATAATCATAGCATCTCAGCAGTCCAATTAGTATTTTTAGATTAATTTGATGTAAGCATAATGTTGTTCTCATTTTCATAACTTTAACCTCCTGTGACCTTTCACACTGATCATTAACCTACGCTCCTGAGTCGCAATAATATGATACAATTTCTATTATCTGGTTATTATAACGTAATATTGTTTGGGCTGCTTGTGGAATTCTACTGATTACCATTAATTTTGTCTTTTTAGTGTTTCTAGAAAAACAAAATTCATCACTAATGGTAGAAACTAAATTCAACATTTCTTGTAAGCCTTCTGTGCATTCCGATAGTAACACTGTATCATTTGCGTACCTTATTGAAGTTGCACTTTCTCAATTTACAAGTATTCTATTCATGTAGTTACCGAAAACACGTCTGAATATATTCTCCGAATAAAGATTAAAAATCAGAAAAGACAACACACACCCCTGTCTACCTCTGAAGTATTACGTCCATCTACCCGTACACTTCCCTTTTTAATAATGTGCTAAAATGTGAGTATATTACTTACGTACTTGATTTAGCTAAGATTACTAACGATGTTCTGTTTGAAAATTGTATAAAAAAATAATAAATGCACTTTAAAAACTATATAGAAGTACAATTGATGAAAAAAAACGCTTTAACTCAAAACTACTTACCGTAACAAAAATGATAAACAAATATTCCTCATTAAAAAGCTAAATTATGTAAGTGTGGGTGTTATCACTGTACGATATCGTCTAATATAAATAGTTCGCCTTGTAGTTTGTATGAAATATAAAACTTTGCTGTTAGACATTAAAACAAAACGTACAAAATTAGTTTTCGTAGATATAACCCCAATAAAACACATCATTTTTCCGTGCAAATACTCTTTAGTTCGGCCTCTACAGGTGATAAACTTAAATTATTTTTTAATAATCATCTAATATTTGGTTCAAAGATAATAAATGTATGTATAATTTGTTATAAACATAGAATACTAGAAAAACATAAAAAGTATAAGTCGCAAGATATGTTACGAGAAGTTCAAGTGTGTTATGACAGGTTTAATAGTTGTGGTGCAAAGTTGCACCTGTCTCAACGGTTTCAAATCTGCACTTCAACTACCAAGGCGACCTGTGTGCATTAGTAGTATAAAAGCGCATACTGGACAATTTTGTACTTCCATTTGTGCAGGGTAGAGCAACATTTGGAGGAAATGGCTCTTGTGCTAAAAGATAAAAAAGCGCAATCATATTCAGAGAGACAATTTCAGTCTGAAAGATGGTCTCAGGTCAAGACGTTCATCCTGTCAGGAACATACTTGAGTCAAACGAGCGTGTGATTTAGAGTCAGTTACTAAAGTGTCTGGGTATTCCTGTAACGGCAATTCATACCAATCCGCATTACTATCTTTAAGTGAAAAAAATTTGTTTCCTTTGGGATTTCTTTTGACTTAACGAACAAGCAAATGCCATGTCACCACATTTAGTGGTGCTACAGCATCATAATAGACAACAAAATTTTTTTGATACGATACGACTTTCGAACTACGCGTATTTTCTAGTAATATACGATGTTCACTGTATCCAGATTCTTGATGAAATGTAAACAAGTTGGTTGGTTGGACGATTAGTTTCAAAGCAAAACTTTTCTAGTACCCTATGTATCTGTTTTACTTATAATTAGTAAATTGCTGCTTAATACTACTTGGTACCTTGAAGGCCGTTGTAACAACGTTTTGCTGTACTATATAAATATTTCTGTTTATTAGTGTTCGTACAAAAATATTTTTCAGAATAGCCAAGCCATGTTGAAGGAAGTTGCTTTTATATTAATAATATCGAGCGCAATTGCAAAAAAAGTAGAAAATGAAAATCCAGTTGTGACAACGCCAATGGGTGGCGTGAAGGGTAGTATTCTGACGACTTTGCAAGGCAGGCCGATTTATTCTTTTAGAGGTATTCGTTATGCAGTCGCCCCAGTTGATGATCTAAGGTTTCAGGTATTATTTCTTGTTATCTAGTGAAATAGAATGCACCTCGGCTACAACGAACTCATAGTTGGTTCGTTATATCAATATTTTCAGACTACTTATATAGTATAGAGATTATAGTCATATTAACAATTTTAATTTGTTTAACATTATATTTAAGATAACAACTTGAGCCTCCGTTACAAACGAAAAAAGACAAATCAAACATTTGGCAGATCAAGTATTTTTATAAATACCCATTCATCTTCTTAAGTTAACATTAATTTGACATTTTGGTACCTGAAATAGCGACTGAAATCTAGACTTTCAACCAAAGTTTTTTTTTGTTCTTATCAACCCTGTAATGCTATTTAAAATGTTTTAAAACAAACTATAGCACTTTTTTAAATAATTTGTGCTTGAAATAAAAGTTTTGCTAATAAAAATTATTTATTTAGACTGGACAATAATTCCTACAACCCAAACAGCGCACTAAATCGGGGTACAAAAATTGTTCATAAATTTCCTGAGAATTTTCTCGCCCCCAAAGTCACTGAAGTCCAAATAAGCTTTATCGCTCATGTGAATATAAAATATTGAGTTTGCTACGCCTTGACTACAAGAAATATAAATTAAAAAATCAAATTACGTTAAAGTAGTGTAGTTCATTTTAGACCACTTACGGCATTGCAAAGTTCGCACTAACCGAGTAATATTTTAAAATTTAAAAAATTAAATACCTATATACTTTTTAGTAAATAAATAACCTTCTTTAATCGATAGCCACCCGTACCAATCCTGGGATGGGAAGGAATTTATGATGCTACCAAAGATGGAGCGGTCTGCCCACAACCACGCATCACTCCCAGCTCAGAGGATTGCCTGTTTCTTAACGTCTACACCACAAAGGTTTGTGGTTTGCAACAATTAAAAATCCAACAATAATTAACCTCACAATTAGCTTCCCACAAGACAAAGCAACCCGAAGCGACCCGTAATCGTTTATATTCACGCAGGAGGTTTCTATAGAGTTACGGGGAGCAGCGTATTTGAAGGTCCGCAATATCTCCTGGACCAAGACGTTGTTTTAGTAACTATCAACTACAGATTAGGGTCTTTGGGTAATTATGACTACAACACTCCTAAAAGATAGCTAACAAAATATTACAGGATTCTTGAGTACGGGCGATAAATTGGCTCCCGGCAATAATGGGCTAAAGGATCAGGTAGTGGCTTTAAAATGGGTTAATCAGAATATTGAAGCTTTCGGAGGAGACCGCAATTCCATTACGATCTCCGGATATAGTGCCGGTGGAATCAGCGTATCGCTGCACATGCTCTCTCCTATGTCAAAAGGTAAAAAAAATTATAAGTCAAGGCAAAGTTAATCGAAAAAATTTTTGACAGGACTTTTTGATAGAGTGATAATGATGAGTGACTCCAGCTACGCTCAATGGCCGTATTCCAACAATCAGTTTGATTTAGCCCAAAAACAAGCCCGGTTAGTGGGTTGTCCAAATGATACATCCGCGAACATTATAAACTGCTTGAAAACTAAGTCAGCTGAAGAACTTGGAAACTCTTTATCCGGTTTTGATGTAATTCAACCAAAAATTTCTTTTGCTAATAAATATATCCTTCAACTTACGTGTAAGAGTTCCGCTCCGATCCCATTTTGGTCTGGATGCCTATAATAGAACCAGATTTTGGACAAGAACGGTTTCTCACAGATCATCCCGTACGCTTGGCTATGAAGGGCGAGTTTGTAAAGGTTCCTGTAATGACAGGAATTACAAAAGATGAGTTTGCTGGTCCAGCTGTTGGTAAAAACATATTTTATTTTGCTCTCTATTTATTAATGGCAACTAACACTGCCAGATGTAGTCCAAAATGCAACTCTCCTGAAGCAAATGGATGATGATTTTGAAACGGTAGCGCCTATTGCATTCATCTACGAAAGGAACACGGAGAAATCGAAACATATTAGTAGAGAACTAAGGAAGTTTTATTTGGGGGATGAACCATTAAATAATAACTCGTTGACTGGATTAGCACATGTAATTTTTAATAATATTTTTTACAGAAATGGTTATAATTTCTAATTTTGTAGCTTTATGCTGATAGCGTAACAGGTTTTGGGGTAAATAGAGGTGCTAAATTAATGGCGAATCATAATAACGAAAATGTATATTACTATTGCTTTACATACCAAGGCAGATACAGTCATTTTGATTGGCCAGGAACGGAGACTCCATATGGTACGATTTTAAACAGCTGTTTTTAATTTTTAAACTCACATTTGTAGGTGTTGTCCACCATGATGACTTAATATATTTGTTTTATATTTCCGCTGGGTTTCCAAAGTTTAATTTGACCTCTCCAGAGTACAAAATGGTCAAAAAATGGACTACCTTAATTGCAAACTTCGCACGTACAAGGTAAACAGAATTGTCTTGTTTGCCTACTTCGTTATTAATTATCTACTCATGTGGTACAACATAATATAAAATTAACATTGTTCTTTTTAGTAATCCTATTCCAGAGCCTAATAATAATCTGGATAACGTATCTTGGCTTCCATTTACTACAGCTAATAACAAATATATGGATGTAGGAGATAAACTTGTACTAAAACAGAATCTCTACGAGAATCGCTATCAATTATGGGAAAAATTGTTTCCACTGTCAGATTACCAATAAACAACTCAATAAAGTATGTGTATATAGTTCTAACAAATTATACACGGTAGTTTGTATAAGTAAGATACTTTTACCATAATAATAAATAACCGCATTAAATAAAAGTTGTTTTCATTTTTTACTATTTAATAATACAAATCAATATAATTTTTGTACAAAACACTAATAGCAAACAAATATTTACTTTACTTTAATTATTTATCTCGTTTCTACAACAATTCTTTGCTGGTAGATAAAATAATGTTAGACAATAGTTTTTTTTCTTTTATATAGGTTGTTCCTTTCTCACTATTTTATTTAAAAAAAATTAATTCCACATTTTATTAGACCTGTTTAATTATTGCTGTCGCTTCTGTAAATATGTTGTAAACTATTCTTTGGATGTAGTACAACAACATCTGTTGGAGGAAAATTGTGTATTGTCTTTTTATCCCCTACAATGTTCTCACATAGAGGCGAGCACTCCCTTAGCAGAATCCTCCTCTAATCCAAAAAGACAACGGCCTTTTTGTTTTGTATTAATAAAATCTTGAGATAAGAGGTTCTATTGAGTGGCAGTTCTTTTCCGGCATCTCATCTTCTGAATCAAAAAACGTCGTTGAATTTACGTTTTACAGCTTTAGTCGTATTAACATATGCCCCACAATTTACATATATTAAACAATGAAAAAACGAACCTATCGTGAAGAACTACTAATCAATTAATACAATATTTAAGACAAAAACCGTAAGTGGAAATGGTAAGCCCAAACGGTAAGACAAGAAACGATATAAAATGTACAAAAACATCATAAAAGATTAAAAACAGATAAATACAAATTATTAATTTTGTTATACTAGTATCAAGCCTGGGGTTTTACCATAAGACTAGGCAAGATTGAGAAGTAACGCTTTGTTAAAAACCTAGGTTTAGCTGGCTGATAGGACCTTATAACAGTCTTTTCTCCAGGGTTACGGATGCAAGTTACAATGGCGATGAAGGCGAAAAAGAAGAACTTTATGACGACGAATTCGGCGGAGGCGAAATTAATGCAAAAGTCCTTTTATTAAAGAGTTATAACATCAAGGTTTCCTGCGAGAATTGAAGAACGTAATGTAGAATAAAAATTCAAAACAATATTTCCCGAGCGGTGATCCACACCTCCAATAGAAGACACTCCATAATAAGGAAAACAAAGAAAAAGTACAGACGATAAGATATGGAACATGTAATATACAGACATTTAGAACAAATTCCACATTAAAAATGTTAACCTACTTGTAATTGGTAAAGCAAAAAGGGAAGGTCTAGAACAGAAACAATAAATTAAATTATCTACTGCTGAGGTGGTACCCAAAAAAAAAAATAAAAAGCACAAGCTGGAGTCCTTGTAAGAGCAGAACTGGTGTTACAATTAGTGAAAGGAATTCCATAATACATAAATGTGGAAGTACGAGGGTAAGGTGAAAAATTTCTCGGCCTGACAATGAAAGACTGCGACTTTCAGTTAAAAAATGATTTTATTTTTCTACATAATCTCCCTTGACTTCAACACACTTGATCCAGCGTCTCTCCAACAGCAGTAGTTCTTCTCGGAAGTGAGAATCTGGAAGGTTGTGCAAATATTCATCAACTTCTTCATTGAATGCGAAGCGCTTTCCAGAAACAATTTTTTTAAGTTTGGGAACATATGGAAGTCTGAGGGTGCCAAATCAGGAGAATAGGGGGGATGGCCGAGCAAATCATACCCAATTCCCACAGTTTTCCCATCGGTAACGCAGGCGCGTTGTCCTGGTGAAAGATGATTTTTTCCTCTTCAAGCCCAGCCTCTTCTCGCGAATTTTGGCATCCAGCTGGTCAAGAAGGTTGGAGCAATATTCGCCTGTAATTGTTCTGTCTTTTGCAAGATAATCAATTAACAGGATCCCTTTCGCATCCCAAAACACGCTGACCACCTTTCCGGCAGATGTGATCGACTTCGCTTTCTTTGGCGCTGAACCACCGGCTTCCGCCCACTGCTTGGACTGCTGTTTTGTTTCGGGCGTGTAGTGGTGGACCCATGTCTCATCCATGGCGACAAATCGCCGCACAAAATCGGTCGGATCCCTGTTGAATCGGTCCAAAGATTGCTGCGAAAATCGTTTGCGAATTTGCTTTTGATCGGCATTCAGCAAATACGGCACCCATCTTGTGCAAAGCTTTAGCATCCCTAATTTTTTCTTCCGATATCCCCACAGCCTCAGCTATCTCACTCACCTTCACTCGCCTATCGTCCAACACGATATCATGCACTTTTTCGATGGTTTCCGGTGTGGTTGCGGTTTTTGGCCGTCCTTCACGTGGGTCATCTTCGAGGGATGTGCGACCACGTTTAAATTCAGCTGCTCACTTTTTAACAGTTGACATGGAAGGAGCAGAGTCCCCGTAAACTTTTGTCAACTTTGGATGAATTTCCTTAGAGGTTAATACATCCAAAACGAAGAATTTTAAAACCGCGCGATATTCAAGTTTATCCATTTTAACAAAAATTATGTCTACTGAAAAAATTTGTATAAACAAACTACTTGAGCGAACAAGTTGAAACTAATCATACGAACTAATGACACATGCACCCAAGCAGGAAGCATAATTGTTTGCCGATTGCAGCATCATCTCTGTGTCCTTACCCTCGTAAATAGCCAACACGTTGTAATTGTTGAGGTGTATGCACCAAATTAAGAAAGTCCGTGTTTAAAAAAATCCTAACAGCAAGAAGTAGAAAAAGCATAGAAACTCAACAATTACTAATTGCTGTAGATTATAAAGAAAGTATAAATAGAAAAGATGATGACAGGGCGGTTGAATATTTAGAAGAAAATGTGCAAATTAAACAACCTCTGTATCACTAATAGATTTTTATACAAGCTACAAAAAAAAGCTGATATACATAATAGATTACTTCATTATAAAAAACAAAACAATCGTATTAATACGGATAACACAGTACGAACTACACATTTTTGTTGCGAAGATAAATTTCCCATAGATAACGACATCAACCACTAATACTGGAAACAAATAGAAACAAGAAAAAATAGAAAAAGAAATTTTTAAGTTATAACTACTTGAAGATAAATCCATTGGACTAAAAGAGAAATTAACGAACTCCAAGCTGAGAACTTGGAAAAAACATAAAAAATATATAAAACGAACAGCGATGGAAGCTTTAGAAAAAAAAGGAAAAAACATGCAAAGAATGGCTCAATACGGACAAACCCAAAGATCTTGAGAATTTCTAATAATACGAAGAAGAACGTCAGTAAAAGAAAGCATACTCAACGTGTCTATGCTAATATGACTACATTATAAAAATACCACCACATCAATGAATACCAAAAGTAATAGAATTAGAATGAAGCAGACAAGGCCATAGAAAGAGAACATCTCGGAAAGGCGAATTAAAACACTAAGGGGAAATAGAAAAATGGAAAAAGAAAAGCTAATTTTTATTGATACGGTCACAAACCTTAGCATTATATATGCAATAATAATCCTGTGTTTATCTAATTTTCAACAAATAGCACAATTGTTCCAATATTAATGCTTGGTGTAATGTCATTCAGTTCTTATTCTTTTTTGGTTCAAAATTATTTTGATAATCACCATACGTTTACAACCAAATAAGCATTATAATAAAAAGGAAAATTGTAAATTAAAACAAAACTAAAACTAAATATAAATATAAAATACAAATAAGTGGATACATAGCTCTGCCTAAATTGTTATTTGGATAGAGACATTTTTTACAGTTCTGATAAAGTCTTACTACTCTCTTTACTCTTTTTTTTTATTTTTATTAACGTTTTCTTGTATAACTATCTGACAGTGTTTGCAGCTTTCCTGACATTTGAGTGACTATTGTAGTGCGTTCTGATTTTTGCTGTCTTTTAGATCCTGGTAATAATTCTTTTCATTTGAGACTCCAACTAAATGCCCTAAAGTTTTTTATTTATTGGATGTCTTATGTTAGCTTCCTGTATAGTACTGAAGCATTTGCCATTGGCATGTTCAAGAGGTATTTAAAGATGATTTTGTGATACCATGGAATGTTTTTTTTTTTTTTTAAGTGAATGGTAAGAATTTATTTGGTGTGAAACCTCACCCCTTTTTTCCTTGTCATATTCAACAATTATTACTGGTTTTAGTTGGTCATTTATCTGATAAAAGAATATCTAAAATGCATTTTATTAATAAAAAAATTACCTTTCTTTTCCTTCCAACAATTCTATCGAAAGATATCTCTTTTTTGCTGCTTTTAATAACGAATGAAAAATACCCTTCTTTATTTTCAATGCCCCAACCACATTTGTTTGCTTATCTGTTATATTCTAACTTCCAGTAGTAAGAGTTTAGCTATCACCATCATAATGAAGCGGGAGCTCTAGTACATCATTTTCTGGCAAGTTCTTTCTTGTATCAATTGTATTATATAAGTAACCAATATTGTTGCACATTTGGAAAATTTTAATGTCATATTTATGACTTTTATCTGATATATTCACTAGAAAAGGAAATTTTCTCCTAGATTGTACTTAATTGATAGCACCAATTGCACCTAGAATGTAATCTATACAAAATATTTTTTTATAGACTTAGAAAGCTCTTTTATCCTTCTTGGTTGATTTATTGTCCGTGAAATAAACGCAACGGAAGAGTAACTAGAAGCGAGTTCGGCTCATAATGATAGGTGATATCTCATTCTTGTGCGGGACATCTGTGCTTTATCTGACGATAACAAATAATTTGATTAATTTGAATGATTACTGCCTAAATATTGTCCAACATTTCCGTTGATTTGGTTATAAACAAATTTCATTATCGAAAAAATCTGTGAAAACATAATGCGGGCTAAAACAATGCTTATCTGTAAGATTCATAATTTAAAATTATATTTTTTCTGGCCAGTAAACGCAATTCCTTTTAAACAGTTACCACTGACGTCATACCACTATTACCACCACGACCATCAGTGTCATCGTCATGTCTTCAAACGCGTCTGATTTGTCAGAGAAGCCTAGTCGTCTGAATCATCATTTTCTAGTAGATGTTCTATGCGCACGTCTGTCGTTTTTGGGCCTAGTACCACTACATGATGGTTTAGGATCTATTAGGAAGCTAAAACATTAAGATTGTACGACTTTTCATTACTCATAATAAAAGATAAACAAATTTTGCAAAATGAGATGAAAAATGAGACACAAAATATTCTGAATTCATATATATGCACATTAGTACAATGAAAAAATTAACGTACAGAACAGTAAGCAACAGCTAGGGAAAAAAATAAAACTACCATAATAAGCCAACGCTATCACTAAGATCGAACTGCTAATATCTTATAAACTGGACATCTAACCTACATGCGAACTAACGTCAATAGCCGCCGACTCAATTAACATAAAATATAAGTCGCACAATTCACAATCTTCTATATTTATCAGTTTTAGTTTCACCAGTCTGTCATTTTATATTGTAAAGTTAGTGCAATGGGCCTAAACTTCTTCTATATGCAATAAAATGTAGCGTAGTTCTAATTGATATGATAGATGGAATTAATGATCTTTCTGTCAGTTCGTGAAGGCAGTAAAATAACATTTAAATGACATTATTATAGCCACCCGCTGTGACTCAATTTTTTCCTGATTTTTAAAATTCTACGTTAGTGAGAATGTTGAAGTGAGCTGCAGCAACGCAAACTAGCATTAAATTAAATACGTAGATGTTTTGATGAGTAACTTGTTTCGTAACTTATAGAAAATGCCAGCCACAATTATACCTGTGGTCATAATAGATAATTTACAAATTATTGTGACACAAGCATTTCGAATGACAGTGTAAGATGAATAGCGTTAGAACGTGTGGTATAATAATTTTTTTAATAATTAAAGTAGCTACACACGTATCACGTTCTGAGATCCTAAAATAACTGTCACATCACAATTCATCGCCAAGTTCGTGATATGGTTTTGATTAAAAGTCGGATGGAAGTGCGTGAGTTAGCGAGAGCGACAAGGACATTAACTGGGCGATTTTATTTTATACAATATATTACAGATGAAAAAATTTTTACGCAAGAATGCACCACGAATTTTACATACTCAGCAATAATTCCAGAATTGGAGAGACTTCCAACTTTCCCAAAATTTGAAATCCGATTTTGCTGGCTACAAGACACTCTTGTCGTCCGTACTATTATATTATTGTAGAAATTGAGCATTCATTGTATTATGCACATTTTATGCATTTAAAGCCATAGCTTTAGTAAGCTACGTATCAGGACACGAGGCGTTAGAGTGTCTTAAAATTGTTTTCGCAAGGCCAGCAGCATTATCGCTGCCGTGCAGTATAATTTCATGGCTGACCACTTGCTGGCATAAATGGACACAACTTTTATGTCTACGCTGATGAGCTAACGCGAGATCGATATCTTTACGAGCGGGATTTTGGAAGATAAATGCGCATTCTGAATGTTGGTTTATTTCCTTAACTAAATTAGAAAAAATATCAAAGCCTACATGGTCTGCCCGGAAAGCATTGGGCCATATAGTACAAACAATTATATTAATATTGGTTTGATATTTTTAGGTCAGTTGAGATTCAATACTGATATCCTGCACAAAATAGAAAAGGAAGAATACACTAATTTATTTCCTATGGCGAGTTATACACTCGTAAAAATAAATTTTAGTTCTTTTTACTCGCTTCGGCTTTGGTCGAAACCTTTTATCCCTCTGCATGTTTCTAACTAGAAGAAATGCTAGATCAACTGATCAGCTTGGTAGAGACACATTGTAGGAAAAACCCTGTTTAAGTGGCATAACATGTTTATTACTGGATGACACAAGATCAGAAATGCCACGCACGAGTACCGTGCTTGCACTCGTAATATCGAGACGAACTTCATTCGAATGCGACTGACGAAATAGTTTTAGTCATAGCAGTGGCCAGTTAATACATTCTCATAGATTTCTCGTTCGTTACGGAGAAGTGGAAAAAATAGTTGCGTCAGACACTGACATGTAAGGAGACGAGTCTATCATTACAACCCTGAGTCAAAGCAAAGAGTGACAAATCAAAGACAAATGTGCACATACTAAAGCCAAAATAAACAATCACGTTTTAAAATCCCAAAAGGCGTAGTTTTCACTAATTTTTTAACTGAACCAAACACAATTAATGCTCAATGCTATTACAATCTGCTGGTGAAGATGCAAAGCTTCTATCGTACAAAATACGTCATTTTCTGCCAAAAACCATACCTATTCGCTAGATCAAATACATATGTGTCATATAACCAAATTTGATAATCTTCTAAACGCTCAATGTCATTAAAATTGAAAACCCAAAAACGCATTTTTCTTGAAATATGATATTCTTCACTTACCTAATTCGGATGATTTGAAATACTAC
This sequence comes from Sinelater perroti, assembly GCA_036346155.1. Lineage (NCBI taxonomy): Eukaryota > Metazoa > Arthropoda > Insecta > Coleoptera > Elateridae > Sinelater > Sinelater perroti. Next base: position 2,912,201 of record JARFIY010000201.1, read on the forward strand.
ATAATGTTTATTTAAATTTAATTTAGAAAACCCTCAAAATTCCAAAATCAATTGTTACAAATGTAGTCCACTCTACATTTGAAGTAGTACATTTTTAAATTTAGAACGAATTAAAGGTGTACTTTTACACGTAATGACAACTGTACGTCATCTAGAGATAGCATTTGGAAATATAAAACAGATCTATTTAATTGCATTTGTCATCATTCAACGGGTGATTTAGAAGCCTCACTTTATTAATCAGCTATTTCTACTTATAAGACAATGGATACAAGAGTTTTACACACACGCACATGCCTTTAAGTACGCACGCTTTGCTTCTGCACATCTAATAAGGGAAAGAAGAGAGAGAATCCCCACCGAACTAATAAAATATAGACAGCCCATTAAAAAAGATATTTAAACCTCAGTAATAATAAATGTAATTCAAGAAAAGCATCTGATAAATGGCAAAATTCTTGTACAAAATAAATGTAAAAGTTACAGAAGGATAAATTTACTCTGAAGCAGATTATTGAGAATAGAAAAGATTTTATCCTGAAAATGTGTGTGGCATTTATAAATTTAGACAAAACACATTTGACTTAGTAAACAGGAGAAAACTATAGAAATGATTTTCTAAACAACTAGTAGATATAGAAAGCCACTAAAACAGTGAATAAACACTCGATTATTCTCTAATAATCAGGTACTTATAACAATAACCGAAACTGATTTATAGAGAAAAAACTAATATGATCTTATAAACAATACAACACTAGAACAAGTCTCACAGTTCAATTATCTAGGCTGCAAATACAAAAAAAGAAACCATTGCGAAACAATACCAAATACTCTAAAATTAAAACAAGAATAAAAACACGATTTTTTAAAACTGTGACTACCCCTATATAGTAGCAAAGTCTAGATTATCAGATTTATACAAAGTAAAACAATTAGATCGGGGGGATATAAATATATATTGCTTAACATACACTAATAGAATACAGATAAATATCAATAGAACATCTCAAAATAGTGGATGAAGAAAATATCTCAAAACATTTGTTAAAGTACTAACGGCGAGGAAAAACCTAGAAAAAATGAAGAAAGATGGTGCAATACCTAATTCATGATAGATATAATTACAAATTTTTGTGTCAGTTTTAGAATACTTTTAGATCTAAAATTGCTTTAATTTTCTTAGCCTTTTAGCTCTATTATAATTGTGTCCTAAAAATATTGTGTAGTTTTGACTTACCTATTTTTTTTTCTCGTAAATGGTAGCGTTGTCCTTTCTTGAGGATTTACACATCAGTACATTATCTTTCCACAATGCTCATAGTTTTGAAACTGTACCGGAAAATTTTCTTGCAATGACCATTATCAGCCTTCTTGCCTACTTCTTAGTAATAATATTCCGCATTTAGTTCAACAAGGAACTTGTCCACTATTGGGTTCCATAGCAAGACTAATAAAACGTTCTCTTAAGGACACGCTTTAGCTTTATCCACTTGTAGAGGGCAACTTTTGTCTCATCGTGGCTAACATTAGCTTATAGGAAGTGTATTCAAAAGTTTCTACAATCTTAAAAATGTTTCCTGGAAGTTTGTGGAGTATCCAATTCTCTTCAGAAAGAGATGAAAGACAACCTCACATGGCTCTCTAATCTATAACCACGTTGATGTAGGCGAAACAAGCCCTCTAAAAATTTTTTAACTGTATCAGTTAGTTTCTCTAATAACTTTATCACATATCCTGTTTTATCTATTTCAGATCGTTTACAAGTAGAGGGAATGCATCTCGTTGTTAGACTTACTCCGAAAACTTTGCAACTCTTTTGGATTCATTGAAAATTTAAAATTTACTTCGCTACAAGCATTAAGTGTGTTACAAATCCTTCTTTATATATGACTATCCCTTAGTGCTGTTAGGGGTAGATTTTCTAACCAGAATTTGTTGAGCCTTCTGTTAAATGGTCTATCCCTATATAGATTTTCTATAAGTTCATTTTGTCAGTACAGCATTAAGTTGCTAACGTCACATGGTATCAATGTCTGTATTGTTTTTAACTACATAGATTTGGCACACCCCCGTAGTTGAAGCTCACATGACCATATAGGTTTCAGCATAGTATCACTTTAGGTTTGACTAATGATTTGTCTGAGCCTAATATCAAATTGCCTTCGTTCCAACTGTATGTATTTCTGACAGATTAGGCGTTGATCTAGATGTAATCCTAGGTATTTAACATTTAACAGGGGCTTCTTCAGGCGGTTACAGGAAAACATATTCTAGCACGTCTAGTAAATGTAACATACACAAATTTAAAATGATTTATTTTAATTCCCCATTAGTTAAGCGAATACAGATTCAACAATTATGGTGTTGTCTATTTCAAACAGATCAGCGGTAAATGTAAGGTAGAGAAAGAGGTTAGTTAGTCTTCCTATATTCTTGTAGAGAGCAGACTCTCTAATATTTTACTAGGGACGAAAAATAGACTAGTTTTGTATGGTGATGTTTCGTGAGCAGGTTGGTCATTTTTGACAATATTTATTATTTCTTCAATTATACAGGGCGTGGTGGCATTTTCAAAATTTGTCCGATTATTAAATCATACTGCAGAGCTTCGTGTTGATTGAACTTAGCTATTTCAGTTTGAATAGATGGTGACATCTAGCATAGTACGTTCAATGTCATTATTTAAAATGTCAAGTGCAGAGTTTGCTGTTTAAAAAACATGAGATAGGTGAAGAAGTAGGTTCTCCATTAGATCGACGAACGTAGGTTATTGTTAGTTAAGACCTATAGAAGGTTTCACCTTAGTTGTAATACGTCTTAATTTTGAAAAGAAATGCTTGAGATTCCAGTCCTTGCTGTGATACATCTGTTTACAAAAATTTGTAAAATTGTTTGTATTTGTCGAAAAGTATGGTGTGACGTGGTGGGCAGGAGATGGAAGTTAGAATCAAGTTCCACTTTTATAAATAAATATAAAATTTTTGATGTTTATTAGTCCACCATAAGCTGTACAACTGCAAGTATAGTGCATGTGTTAACTGATGTAAAACAGTTCTATGTAGCGGTGGAGTGTAGTTAATAGAAAGACGTTTAATGCCAAGTTTTTGTAAACACTGCAGCCCTTGTAAATTGCTAGGTGGTTTCCCGTGCATAAAGCAGATTTTATAGAAGTACCTCTACGTTTCCATCACTTGTTTCAAGCGGTTCAAATCAATTTTTAACGTTTTTTGAAGTAAAGTGTAGCTGGATTGTTGATTTATTAGTTTGTAATTTTGTTTACTTTTTTTAAGTGATTGTTAGTTTCCGTTACGCCATCGTCCACTATATCATCGTCGCCTGCGTGTTGTCCCATCGGTTCTAGATGTTTAAACCGGACTGTTCCAACTAACAAAAAAGAATAAACCATGAGGGTATGGAGGAACTACATATAAATCTGTTTACTAGAACAAAACCCTAAATGATGTAGGTCTCTTTATAAGTAGGATTTCTAAGAAAACACTAATTATATGTCTCATTTATCAAGGCAAATTATTTTTCTGTAAAGAAATGTTTATTACAATTTACTTTAATTACTGTTTCGTTGTTGGTTAATATTTATAAATGTAATGCTTTTTTATTATAATTTAGTATGTGCTAAAAAAATTCAATATATCAGTTATTTTACCGAACTTTTATGCAAATACATTGTTTATAATTATAAACAGCAATTAGTTCTTTAAACTAACTAACTAGCATGTTTACAGCAGTTTTTTGTCGGAAGTGGAAAGAATTTTTCCCATTCAGCATAACGATGCAAATAAAGATTTCTTTTAACGGAAAGTTTTTCGTTAATATCCATGTATTTCTTATTCTGGACAATGTATGGTTCCCAAGTAATCCAGTCTAATTCAAGCAGAAGGTGTCGGTGTTGGATTACTAATATTAATAATAATGTTAAACACCATATTAGTTCAAAATATACTGAACATACCCTTCGCGAGCAAAATTGTACCACAAGCGGTCATCTTCTTTACAATTGTTGTTTCGGGGTCAGTTTTGTTGAATGGGTGGAACTCTTTAGAGTTCCAAAATACGTACAGTAGGTCATCAAAGTGAACAACTACCAACACAATTTGATTTTATAACATTAATTACTGCATACCTACTTGCCATATTTCTTGGTTTTTTCAGAGGGGTGGAATCCGCTAAATCTTCCTCTATAAGAAAATTTGTATCGATAAACTTTATTTTTACCATAAGCTGCTAACAGATCGGCGCCTCTGTGAACAGCAAATCCAATCAAACCGTCGGAATACATCTAATTAGAAGTATATTTACAATAGGATGCGTTGTAACAAAAAAGTTTTTTTACCTCTCCTAAAGGTTCTAGAGATTTTCTGTCAATTGGCTTACCATCAAGATAAAAATCTCTTAATTTTCTACTAATTTGCTTAGCACTAGGCGTGTTGGGCTGATAATAAAATGCGTAAGGCGCAATCTTATCAAAATCTCTGTTCCAGACATCAAGCCAGGTAGAATTTCGAACTATGGCTGTTTAAAAAATTATTAAGATGCTACGTAAAAGAAAACACTTACGTTCGACGAAGAAAACTAGCTCGTCCGAAGTAATACCTGTCATCACAGGTACGTCAGCAACTCTTCCGCATTGAATAGAAATCAAAGGATTTTCGGTCAGAAACCTTTCTTGCCCATAGTCGTTTTCGATAACTGGCTGCCATAAAAACTGAGGATCGTTCCCAATTATCTACATATACATAGTGCGGTAAACGAATTTAATATTTAAATATGCAATATATTAGTAAATTTCTTACCCTAAAACCTTCTAGCGAATCGCCTAATTCTTCTGCAGGAACTTTTTTTAAACACTCTAAGATATTCTCGGGAGTATCATCAGGGCAGCCAACAAGGCGTGCCTGTTTCTGTGCTAAATCGAACTGCTCGGTTTTAGGAATAAAGTTTCCAAAAGCGCATCCGCTCATTATGAAAGCTTTATGGAATAAACCTTCAAAAGTCATTGTAATATAAGACATAAAGATCATTTTGGTAGAATTTTACCTCTGGCCATGGGAGATACCAAGTGAACAGAAACGCTGATACCTCCTGCGCTGTATCCTGCCAAGGAGACGGAATCGGGATCTCCTCCAAAAGCAGCAACGTTTTGCTGCACCCAACACATCGCCGCAATTTGGTCTTTAAAACCATTGTTTCCTGGAGCCAATTTGGTTCCTGTACTGAGAAAACCTACGAAACTAGATGTCAAATTAATTGAATACCCAAACACAGCATGAGCAGCTACCTAAACTGGCTAATCTATAGTTAAATGTAATAAGTACGACATCTTTGTCTAGTAAATAGAAGGGATTTAATTGTTCACTAATACCAGTGAGAGTAGTTAAACTTCCTGGGTGTATGTAAAGAATAACGGGATACTTCGGATTTTTTCCGTTTTTCGGTAACTGCAAAATACTTCAAGTGATAGAAAACATTATATTATGCTACTACTTTAGGCGTGTGAACATTCAAGCACAGGCAGTCTTCAGATATTGGTCGCAAGCCTGGTTGTGGGCAAGAAGCACAGTCTTGTGTAGCATCATAAATGCCTTTCCAACTGTCTAAAGGTTGAGGAGGCTACAATCAAATATGTCTTTCTGTAAAGCTTCAGTTGAGTATCTTCTTGAAGGAATTTACCTGAAAGCGTAATTCGCCTACTGGTGGTTTAACGTATTTTATTCCCCTAAATGAATATATTTTTCTTCCAAAAAGTGTATTTGCTTCCACCCCTATCAACATCCCTTGCTTTATAGTTACCAGCGGGTTCGAAAACTTGGCTTGCTGTTCTTCACAAGTATAACACAACATTACATTAAGTAACATAAGTATAATCAGCGACAGCCCTTGCATGTTGGCTGAAGGAGCTACAGTTTCAATTTTAATTAAATTAAAATAATGTTAATTAAAAATTAATGGTCGTCATTTAAAACTTAACTTTTAAAAATATTTTAGTAAATGCAAAAGTTAATCAACTGTGTACAGCAGCTGAAGAGTTGAAAACATTTAGTTTGTATTAACTTTTTTTTATTTCATAATAAAACACGCCTAGACTGATTTTGTTAGCATTGTTAACCTTAATTTATTTAGAGTTAGATGTGGAAAACATGTTATTGGAAGCAAGCCTATTTTTAAACGCTAGGAAAAATATTATTATACATGTTTATTTATTAATAATTTTGCTTTTTATTTGCATTGAAATGATCAGACTCAAATCTTGAAAAAATTCTTTCTGCCCATCCATGGGTACCTCTTACTACTGGTTCTTTAACCAGTAACACTATGTTAGAGCAAAAGGTTGTTCTTTAACTCACAGATTATCAAGTTTCTGAGAGAGTAGGCGTAAAACCGTTGGAATTAAAAAAACTTAAGGCATAGACCGAAGATAACATTCTTAAGAAGACTTAAGTGTTCGTGGACTATAAATAAATTTTGAGAGAAACAGTTGAAAATGAAGATCACCGAACTCCAGAACCAGCGCGTCTGTGTAGAATATTCGCATTGTTTACGAATTGCTTCTGCTACCGTAGATAATGCAAGAAATTATCCTGCTTTACAACAACAAGGTCTCATACTGGAACTTTATAAAAATTAAAGATTTCTTCTAGATTACACTCTAATTCCTTTCCTACAAATTACTCTGTAATTACCATTTGTTTGTACCACTAAAAAAATCATTTGGCGGATAGAGCATTGGTTAGTGTTCCGATCACCTCCATTTTACAATATTGGTATTCTAGTCAGAAGATTATATAAAAAATACCTTTGCATGTCTATTCAGTAAATAAAAAAAAATATTTCCGGCTAATATTTGATTACCTTAGGTAAATACATCAGCCTGCAACAGAGAAACAGTAATAACATCTTTACAACTACTGACAAATAAACAAATACCCATCCGGATATTTCCACTAGCTTTTCGCGCATAATAAAAGTAATGGAGAAATAACAAAGACTTCTAAATAGTACAGCAATTATCGTTCATCGTACTTTACGATTTCAAAAAATAATGAAAATAATATAGTAGAAAAACATCTCTGTCTATATAACCTTGGAACTAATTCAAACGTCTTCAAAACCTTTTGATTTCGGTTAAAAATAAATCGAATATCAAAAATTCGACAATGAATTTTTCATTTTCGAATTCAGCGTAAAATTTCCTATAAGAATCTACTGAAAATCTATTGATGAAAATTTCAAATTAAGTCGAATATCTTAAACTATTCGAAATAGTATTTTTCACATTATTAAATTAGGTACAAAATTTTCTTTAAGAATTACTCATAAAATGAATGTGACTAATTATACGTAAACTGAAGTCGAAGTATCATCAAAACTATTCGAGATAGAAACTTTTGATTTCGATTTTGAAATCAGCGTAAAATTTCTAAAGAATCCATTTTAAAATTTAAATATAAATCCATTATTTTCATTAAATGCAGTAATGACGCAGATTGACAGACCGATTTGGACCGACAACTGACAGACCGACAAGACAGACCGACTAGACAGACGGTAAACATAACAGACCGACAGACTGACAGACGACATATAAAATTCAGTAACGAACTTTTTAAGTTCGTTGAACATCTCTGTCTATATAACCTTGGAACTTGTGCTTAATGTCTCTCCAAAAACCTTCTATGTTTTTCTGGTCTAAAAAAGTAAAAAATACCACAACAACACAAGTACACATTTGATTTTTAATACAACATGAAGCAAACTCTGAATTATCTTCACTTAGATGAAAATTATCAAATTACACCTTTAAGACATTTAAAATGGAGTATTTTTTCAACATATATAAAGTGATAGAAATTGAACAAAGATGTTACTATTGAGAAGAATACCAAGCAAGAACTGTTAGACTAATTAATAACGTAAGACGCGAGAGCAAATGTGGGTCATCAAAATGTTAGGCAAGTAGAAGGAGATCAAGTTATTAAACAACATATCTGTCTAGATGTTTCCGTTTCAAATATAAATTAGTAGAGATACTTATTTTTCATTTAAATGTAGTAATTGACTGTTCTATATTATAGCCATTTTGGTCCAAACATGATTAAAATAATAAACCAACTTTAGTTCAGGGAAGGTTAAAATTAAACTACTACGGCAGCAGTGAATATTCTAAACAACCAAAGTATGTTAATAAATATAAGGCACAAAGAGATGCCAAAGAAAAACAACGATAATCAAATACAATACACAGGATGGGACAAAATCCAATTTTAAAGAAAGGTCATAAAAAGAGTTTTGCTAAGAAATGGCTTTACTAACAACAAGAACAAAGAGAGTTTTTGTTCATTGAAAACAATAACTATGTTGTACCCACACAACGTCCTTTTTTCGTTTTCATCCATACAAGATGGCTGCTATAGAAGAACCTTCTGAACGTAATTTGCAAAATCACTTGGAATTATGTGGAAACATGTTAGAAAGCATGCCACATGATGCAGTTCGACCTTAATAAACTCAGTTTTCATTATTGAAGTGATATCCATGGGGAGTAAAGGTAGCGTCATTAACCCTTACATTATTAAGGAGAAAGATCAGTATGTTATTGTCATTTCCAACCGGTATGTGAAAATAATTCGATAATTTTTTGCACAGAACCTCAACTCCAACTGGATGACGTTGGCTTTAAGAGAACAGAGCCACTCTGCGCAGCTTTATTACACTTCAAGCATAACAGAGATCAATAACACTATTGCAGAAGTCTATTACATAGTCCACAGAAAATTAGAACATGCTCTAAGACAATCACATCTTACTAAGAGTAACATACCTTGCAGTAGAATTATCAACATAATACAAATTCAAAATAATATACCGGAAACCAAGGAAGAAACGGTTGAATGGGAGGTCTAAGCGGCTAAAGTAAAAAAATAGAAAAATATCCAGTTAGACATTTTAAAGTAGACCAAAACAAATGTACTGACCTTTATGTTAGTCAACTATACTGAAAATGTATAGATAACCAATACGTACTTAAAAAAAGGGAAGTAAAAAATAAACATGAAGAGCCCCAATAATTTATAGACTCCTTTTTAAAAAAATCAAATTTAAAGAAAATATTTTCCTTGCAATTCCACCAAACAGGCGGAAACACATCTTCACCTACTTATTTTTAGCACTTCTTTATTTTACGTCCTTGTACTATATAAACTTTTTATTACCTGGTGCATCGTGTGGTTGGTTCACGGGTTATAAGGCCGTGGTCGGAGTTCTGAAACTCTTGACGTTTCGTCCACTACTGTGGCGGACATCTTCAGAACAAAATCTTCTAAAAATTACGTGACTGTCCCGTGCGTCACTCGCTCTTTGGCCGTATTCCGGTCTGTTTTTTGCCCCTTGAGAGCGATAACTAACTACAAAATACATATGCATGGTCAAATTTAAAACTCTCTTCGGACGTAGTCTTTGGGTTATTTCCCACTAAACACGCAGAACATTATCATCAATGTGAAAAGCGAATTCAAATCAAAGTTGTCCATTGCTTATCCAGTCGCGACTTTTTTCATTCTCCAAATAAACTTTTTTTCCGTTGTAGTTATAGTACTTTCTATCACAGTTTCTTGTAATATCTAATGGCGCAAGTGCGTTGGAGCAAGACCTACAAACTGAAAGGTTGAGGCTCTCATATGTTTGCTCTCACTGCCCAGTCGTTGCTCACCATCTCTGATAAAGAACGATGTGGTAAGTACCACATGCTAAGCATCATTACCGCTTTTTCAAAATGAATGCAGCTACTCAGTTATTTTTAGTGAATGGCTACCCATCATATTGGCGCCTCCTTTAATATATAACACACATCATAAAAGAAACACCAGCACCACCATGCGGCAATGTTTTAATTTTCTTAGACTTTACTTTTAATTTTAGCTAGTTCTGTTTGTCTTTTTTTAATTTTTTAACATTTCTAAGAGAAATAATACTTTTTTCATAGAATTTTGATCATTCTAACCAAATTTTCAATTCAAACCGTTCATTACTTTGAAAATAAAGTTTCTACTGATATTATTTATCGTTCTTATATTTAACCTTATAATATAGTGTTTAATCTTACTACAAGTACCGCTACAAGGATTTTAATAAAACAGTTGTTAATAACTTTAATTTTCCTTTTATGAAAATTGCAGGTATTTGCAACTGAATCGCTTTTTAAAACTGCCTCATCACAATCTCTAAACCTCTGTGGCCGCGGTATTAATCAGGAAAGCTTTCAGTGCTTCAATTTCAGTTCATAAGCTCCAAAGCTTCCTTCGTCATAGTTTACTGAACTAGATTTCTCTAAAAAAGAAGTGAAAAAGTTCGTTCAAGTACACCAAGGTATCATTGAAACCGTGTAACGCCTTATTCAGTGGAGCTTTGTAACATTGTTTACGGCAACAGACTTTAAATTTCCATTATGTACAAAATATGAGAAGATATATGAGGTAGTGTAAACGCGAGTAACAGTAAGCCGTTATTAGGTACTGAAATCGTGTTTGTTTGCCGTTATTATGCATATATAAGGATTACTAGTACGTCACGTTCTTCTACTAACAGGTTTCAGATATTGACCTTAACAAATTGAGTCAGTTAGATAATGATGCAAATATAGAATTAATTAGCTATGAAGCGATAACCATCTAAATGAGACAAGCCAACAACTTTGTTACATCAGTAACCGAAAGGAGGGGTGTCTTGCGCCTACAGCCATTAGAGATCGTACAATCATATCTCATAGCTCAAATTTTAGTGCAGCGTAGTTTATATTATTGCTAAATTTTTATATACACTACTGACTACTTGACTATGCAAGACGTGTCTCAGAAGTTTGATATATTGACAATAACATGGACAATGTGCGTGTGCATGTAGATGGCTATCCCGAGACATTTTGAAAAACGCCACCTCGCGTGAAGTACACGAGACCGAGTAAAACGTAGTGAGAGAGGTAGAGTAATAGTGCAATAGAGCAACGAGTGAACATCAAGTTCCGCCACAAATTGGGAAAAACGGCGACGAAGATGCATGGCATGTGCACGTGTATAGTATAGAAGTTAAAAGCAGAAAATGTATTTACGACTGGTTCTAACGCTTTTGGGACGAGAAGAAAACCACGTTCGGGGTGACTACAGATAAGCATGATCGCGGGTGCAACAAATGCTGACACGGAATCAGCAACTGACTTTACAATTAATGGCGAAAAAATTTACCATTGGCAAGAACACGGTCCACACAATCTCCGAGTAGATTTGCAAAAAATCTGTTCCGAGTGACAGCGGTGCTGCTCTTTGAACGTTGCCAAAAGTGTGTTTGGTCTTTATTCGAAGACCAATAAAAGTAATTTATTTGCTATGTTCTATTTGTTCTCTATTACAATTTACCTAACCTTTTTAGACATACCAGGTATATTTCAGTCAACTTTAATTACATGGTTACTAAAACATTACGCATTCTTTTCGGAAAGTTATGTTTCTGTTTTTGTGTTGAACGATATTTTAACAATAAATTAAATGAATTCTGAATTATGAATTATTATAGTAACATTATAATGTAAGATATCATTGTTTTTAAGTCTCATTCAAGTCTAACACACAACTATTGTTACATTTTTGAGGTGTCGGAATTTGTTATGATCTTCTACCTTCAAGAAATTCCTAATATCAGTTACCAAAACAACTAAATATGGTACGCTATATCCAACAATTTCTAAATGATCACCATATTTAATTTTTTTCTTATGGAATAGCACACTACAAACTAGCTGTGATTGTAGTAGGTAAACTTGGATAACGTGTAAAAGTTGAACTCTTGTTCTTAGTAGTGTTCACTATTTTCCTCGATTCCAAACTGTATGTAGGATAAAGTAAATTCTACAATTAATTTACCAATAACGCCATAAAGCTTTACACTTATAACGAACTAGAACATAAATTTCAATTAAAGTTAACTATAGAAATAGTTTAAGGGGAAAAGTTACTTTATTTTAATTTTGTATTTGTAGTATTCAAACACAATAAATTCAGTCACCAGTTATGTGTTGCTATGTAAACTCACTGGATAGTTGGCCTACGCTCAACAGCTTACTGACTTATTTAATTAAACGTTACACGAATGACACGATAATGCGGATTCTAAGCAAGGCGTTAACAATAACTTCTGTATTAAGCTAGGAAAAACTTCTAGTGAAATATAAACTATGACACAGCAAAGTGACAAAAGATTATCAAAAATGCATGTCTTTCTACTGCAAGATAATCCCAGAGCCAGCCTCCCATCAACATCACATAACACTGCAAATGTGGAACGTATAAAATCGTTTTACTGTGCATATAATATTAAAATAGCTGAAATAGAATAGAAATGTGAGAAACGGCAATCTAATGCAAAAATAGTTCCTTGCACATTGATAGAAAGAAACTAGTCGGACAATTGCTGACAAACTGTTGGGAAAAGAGCATAATTGTTAGTACTAGCAGTATCATCCTCAAACGAAGCACCAGGTAGCGAGATTATGGTTTGTCAACCTCCAAAAAAGTGGGAAATATCTAGCCAAACACCATATACCTACTCTACTACATTCCCATATTCTGCTAGTGTGTCGACGTGTGACTTTTTGTGTCATTGAAAGGAAAGCGTCATAAAGATATTGCAGTAATCTAAACAGCTATGCTGAAAATATTTTCTGCTTGCTTCCAGAAACGCTACCAGCAAGTTTAAAAAAATATTTTTATACGTCCAGTCCTGGAACTCTTCTGATTAAAGTTGCATAACTTAGAAAGTCATATAAGTACTGAACTATATCAACTTTTTAGTATATTCCCCCATATCGTTGCCGTACAAGAAATAGGCAGCTGTTATAACTAATGCAGCACATCCTTCTGCAGTACCTTATCTGTTTTAAATTTTCTTCTTCTCAAATGTTTTTAAAAGTTTTTTAAAGAAATAGTAATCACTATGTGGTTATGGTCTGACTACAATAAACCAGAACAATGTCGCTGTTATTAAAGTGGCATTACGGGGAAAATTACATTTACAAACAATTTTCAGGATCTTATGAATTACAATAGAGAATAATTAGAGTTATGATTTATTATATTTTACTATAATAATATTATCGTAGATAGAACACATATCTTCCTTGATGATATTACTAAATTAAAGTGACATATATTGAAGCTTTCTATATTTAAATTTCTAATTTGTTAATGGTGATCTTTATTCTTTGTGCTATTACCGCAGTTTGCTGGAGGAAGGGGGAAGAGTCTATCCCACTTGGAGTAGCGGAGCGAATAAAGATTTCTCCTAATGACAAGCGTTTCGTTGATATCCATGTATTTTTATTCTGGACAGTGTATGGTTCCCAAATAACCCCGTCTAGCTCAGCAGATGCGGTCGGCGTCGGATTGCTAATAGTTGCAATAATGAGAAATGCGACAGACCTCCAAATATTCAGAACTTACCCCTCGCGAGCAAAATTATACCAGAAGGTGGTCATCTTCTTCACAATTTTTGTTTCGGGGTCGGTTTTATTGAATGGCGGGAACGCCAACGAGTTCCAAAACACGTAGAGTAAGTCGTCGAAATGAACAACTGCAAAGACATATTTGTCATAATAAGATTCACCACTGCGCACCTAGTTACCATATTTATCGGTTTCTTCAACGGGGATGAACGTGCTCAGTCGCCCTTTATAAGAAAATCTGTATCGATACACTTTGTTTTTGCCATACGTTGCTAAGAGGTCGGCACCTCGATGGACACCGAATCCAGATAAACCATCCGAATAGATCTAATCAGAGAAATTATTTAAAATAAAAACACTTTGTAATAAAAAATGTCTACCTCTCCTAAAGTGTCTAGAGATTTGCTGTCGATTGGTCTAGAGCCGAAATAGAATTCCTTCAGTTCTTTGCCGATTTCCTCGACGTTGGTTGCATTGGGGTCGTAATAGAATGCATACGGCGCAATCTTAGTAAAATATCTGTTTAGAACTTCGAGCCCGGTGGAATTCATAACTACGGCTATTTAGAAAATTACCACCTTGCGAAAGGCACAGAAAAACAACTTACGTTGGGCTAAGAAAATCAGCTCATCGGAAGTAATTCCTGTCATAACAGGTACGTCGGCAATTCTTCCACACTGAATGGAGATTAACGGATTTTCTGTCAGGAACCTTTCTTGTCCGAAATCGCTTTCGATTATTGGTTGCCATATAAATTGAGGGTCATCACCGAATAGCTATGGAAGAAATTACTTTACAATATTGCAACTTTCATATTTTAACAAATTTATAACGATAGTTATTACAAAAGAGTAAGTAAAAATCGTTGAGACTATGAGAATGTTTATTATTTTTCTATGTTATGTTCCATTTAAGCGCCCTCTTCTTCTTCCCCTCAGTGTATTTGTATTTCCTTTTGGTCATCTCTCTTCCTCATTCTCCAGACATATGCGTACTTCTACTGTTCTGTTATCTAGTCTAGTAATTGATGTTTCCACTTCGATATTCTTCCAGATTTGTCCCATTTTTATTTTGTCCAAGCTTGTATACTATAAACTTCGTCTGATAAAGACTAGTTCTGCTGATTTCGTTTGTCAGAGACTATAGTTCTTCTAAAAACTGTTAAAAATATTCTTCTTAATTTTTTTTGTGTGGTAGCTCTTTTTCTTTTCATTTTATCTACTATGCCTTTCTCAAGATTTCCTGTATTTGATATTATTGAACCAAAATATTTATATTCCGTGCATATCTTTATAACGTTCAATACATTTTACAGATATTTTCCTGACATTTTCTTTTAATTTTCTTAATATATAAATTATACCTTTTTCATACTGTGTTACATTTAGCAAAGCATTTAGCACAGTCTTGCCGATATTCCCATCCTTTTACATTTTCTATGACATTGTATCAGCACTTCTTCCATATATATGAGATACATATATCCTTATTTTAATCCATTAATTATTTCTCTGAACCTCATTACTTTGTTTAAATATTTTTTAGGCTTCTGTTTTTCAGTATAAAAAACTTTTGTTAAATTCATTTTACTCTCATCCTTATCATGCATTCCCTAGTTTATATTGCAGTAAATTGTTATAAGATTTTTCATAGAATTATATGATATTTTGTATAATTTCATTGATACAAAAAATATTGTCGATCCATGATTCTGGTTGTTCATCTGTTTTAATATATTAATATCCCTGCAGAGGTTGCATAGTTTTCTTCCATTATTGTCTTCTCAAAATCTTTCCATTCTACTGTATAAGTTTACTTAAGTTAGTTCAGGGTATTTACATCTGCTTGGACATCGTCATATATAGCACATACTCCTAAAATTGTTATACCTTGTCTATTTTAATTTTCAATATTTTTCACTTTCTTGTTGATAATTTTCTATTTAATTAATATTGTCGTTCCACTTTTTGCTTTTTTATTTTTTTCTAATCCACTTTACTAACAATTAAACGTTATTATATATAAGTAAATCTCTTCCACTTACTCTAAAACCATCTAGCGAATCGCCCAGCTCTTCAGCAGGAACATCATTTAAACATTCCAAGATGTTCTCGGGAGTATCGTCAGGACAACCAACAAGTTGAGCCTGCCTTTTTGCTAGATCCAACTGCTCGGTTTTAGGAATAAGGTTGCCCAAAGCAGACCCGCTCATTATGAAAGCTTTGTGGAACAATCCTGGAAGAACATTTTTCAGCGAATAACAAAAACCAGTTGGATGAAACTTTACCTCTAGCCATGGGGGATACCAAATGGATAGAAACGCTGACACCTCCTGCGCTGTACCCTGCCAAGGAGACGGAATTGGGGTCTCCCCCAAAAGCAGCAATGTTCTGCTGCACCCAACGCATCGCTGCAATTTGGTCTTTCATACCATTGTTACCAGGGGCTAATTTGGTTCCTGTGCTGAGAAATCCTACAAGAAATAACCGTCAAATTATATTTAAAAATCACAACAACAGCTGTTACCTAAGCTAGCTAGTCTATAGTTAAATGTAACGAGTACTACATCTTTGTCTAGCAGATATAAAGGATCCAATTGTTCACTAACCCCGGTGAGACTAGTTAAACTTCCTGGGTGCACATAGAGAATAACGGGATACTTTGGGTTTCTTCCATGTTTGGGTAACTAAAAAAGATTTGACATCAAATTTGATAGTAACGGGATTTTCTACTATTACTTTAGGTGTATGAACATTCAAACATAAACAGTCTTCAGAAACCGGCCGCAAATACGGTTGCGGACAGGAAGCGCAGTCTTGCGTAGCATCGTAAATGCCATCCCAACTTTCTATAGGTATAGGAGGCTACAAATAAAATATTTTATACTCAAGTTCAAGTAATCTTAAACATATTTACCTGAAATCTAAGTTCGCCTACTGGCGGTTGCACATACCGCACACCTTTAAATGAATAAATTGTCCTTCCGAACAGAGTATCTTCTATCAACCCTTTCAAAACTCCTTGCTTTACGGTCACCAACGGGTTCGGTAAATCGGCCTGTTGCTTTTGACAAGCATAATGTGATATAACGCCAAGCAGCACAAGAGAAAATAACGATATTCCCCTCATTTTTGAACTGTGCTGAAAGTTATATTTATTTTATACTGTTGCACATCCAACTTGTTTATCAAATAAAACTGATAAAAATTGTTCTCTTGTACTTTTAGTACTTCAATATTTATCGCCTTACACTTAGTAACATTTCTACGAAATGCCGTTATCTGTTTATTTACGCCTCATTTCAACTGCACCTTTCGCAAAAATAATCGAACGCAACTGATTCAGAAATAATTCCATGTAAGTGCAGCTGACGTTTTTTGAATGAGCTTACATTTGTTGTTGACATGGGTGATAGTAATCGCATTATTATTGAGATAAAAGTTAATTCATCTTGTAGCGCAGCTAAAGAGTCAATGATTACAACTAGCGAAGTGTGAACCAAGCGGATTCGAACCCCACCAGCTTTATATAGGTTAGCAAATAAGTCAGGTCGGTTTTTCCATGATGAACGTTAATTCCCATCACTTGCAGCTCGATCGCGCAACTCAAACTCGCATTCTACGAAATTCTTAAAATACTTAATCTGTGGATTACGGAAGCAAGTAATTTGACATTATATTCAATCGTGTTGTGGTAACATAGAAAATATGTCGCATAATGCCTTAATAGAACATATATATCAAATTAAGTTCTAAAAATTTCTAAGTCAAATTGAAATGTATCAGTATGGGCACTCAAGATAAACCACATAAATATAGAAAACAATTTACAATTTACTACAGTGCTTCTTCCACCACGACACCAGCAAGTTTTGTACACCTTGACCACCCAGAATCAATTTATTACTCTTGACTTGAATGTTTTATTTTATCAAATCTGACTTTCCAATTATCATATATTTTGTCTGTAAACAGAAAACTTTTCAATAAGCAGACCATCAAAAAACCCCGAATCGGTTTGTGCCGCTAACCCTAAGACATGCCATAAACGCGCTATAATTCAACTAGAGAAAAAGTGACAAGAAGTAGCAATGAAAATGGCAAATTAAAATTTATTTTGAGTGTCGACGCCATTAACTTTGATGTTTCACAAGGCAGTGTCCTTGGACCGCTTCTATACCTCCTCTATAATGTAGACATTCCAAGTACAAATATTAATCGTTACCTTTATAGATAATAATGCAATAATATTTAAAGAAAACTGTAATTGTCCACCCCAAAGGCCTAGTAGCTCTACGAGCAAACGTGGTGAAAAACCAGCCGACGACTCTCTGATGCTCGGCGCGTTTGCAAAGGAAGATTCGCGAAGCTGCGAACATTTCAGAATAAATAAAGCATTTCAGCATACACGAGAAACTCTGAAATTTAGCATAGGTGTAATTAGCGTATTGCGCCAAAAAACAGACCACCCAGTAAAAAAAATTAACATTAGTAAGTTAGTTAATTAGTAGCTATCTGTAGAAATAGATAGTGCTTGAATATTGTTAAATAATTGTTACAGTGGGATTTAACGAAACTCAAAGAACTATTTAAATAAATTACCGATGCCAAAGAAATCCGATATGCACGATTAGAAGAGAGAGATGGGAAAAAATCGTTTTAAACGAAAAATCGCAACAAATCTTGAGAACCCAGGCACGTATCTGGTTAAAATTGCGCTAATAGAGAACATAAAAGAAGAATTAGGAAATCATTTTAGAACTTTGAAATAATTAACAAAAAATACTAAAAAACAGCTCACAACCTTGAAAACATAATTAAAAGGACACTCTTGTGAGAATTGAAAATAACCACGAAAGGATACTTTGGAAATTTAAAAAAAGAGTTGACAGAAATTACAAAAAGTTACGAGAAAAAATTTTTTGAAAGTTTTATTAAAGCATTATAGATAAGTACAGAAGTTTAATTAGAAAAATAAACGGAAAGTTTTAGGCAGTAAGAATAGATGCAGAAGGATAACAAAACAACAAACAAAAAATTAAAAAACAAGTTACAAAAGAATAATTCAGAAATTGCAATAAATGGAGGTAAATGTGGAAAAGCATTAGAAAATATAAGAAAAATTCAGTGAAAATAAGCCTAAGAAAATTTTCCAAAAATTTTTAGAGAAAAGTTAACAGTAAACAGCTATTCAAAAAAATTATAGTGGTTGAAGTAAGAACAAATTTTAAAAATTTAAAATAAGCAACAAAACAGAAGAATATGCGAAAAATTTGAAAAAAGAATAAAAGACACAAACAGGTGATAGATCGTGCAGCGATCATTCTTAACCAGAAAAAAGTATTGAACGATCGGCAAGAGCGTCAGCTTGACTCGTAATTAAGAGTAGTGCTGGAATCATCAAGAGGCGAGATCACAATGAGAAGAAATTGGCGCCTTCAATCCAGTTATGAAAGGATGCTGGAGAACACCTTGAAGAACGACGGAGATTGTACTGAGAAGCCAAGTATCGGAAAGTCCTATGTCACCTGCAGGATAGATCATCAGGGAAACACGTTGCAGAAGATTCAAGATCAGTTATGTTGGATAACCTGTAAGGAATGTGTGTTATAAGAAAAGCATCTATGAGACCAAGGAAATGGACAGTCATCATTTCTGGTTTATCCTTAAAAACAGACTTTACCAATAATTTTGCAACGTAATCGATGCTAAATTAAAAGTCATCCTTGACTTACTACTACTTCTACCATCATAACACGTAGAACTCCCTTCTCAAAATTGACTTCAATTAATCTTTAACAGATTGGTGGAAAAATTTGAAATAATTGGAAGTGAGTTGGATGTAAGTACCCCGAAGAACATTAAGAGAGTTATTAACATTTACTATGAGAGCTCTACAACTTGAGTGTCAGAAGGATTCCACGCGACAAATTTAAATTCAACAATCTCCGCCCGAAGGAATTTTTTATCCAAAGTTTCGATTTTGCAAGCAAATTTTGAAATCGGAGATGAGCAAATCGATATCAAGCACTAACGAATACTTGAATGAGCAAGACTTTTGCGTTTGATGTAGCAAACAGCCCATAGGTTTGTTGTACGTCCACTTTATCCTCAAAAATCCAATGTATAGTGCTCAATCTTCTTCTTCTTCTTCTACTCTTATATAGGCTATTAGCCTGTTTCTAACTACACATTTCGTGTAGTACTATGAGCCATGTTGGGCGTACCCCGGGCAGGGGGTGTTTGTGCCAAAGGTGTTTGTATGATGGCCGAAGAGTACTCGATGTTTGCCGTTATTTTTGACCTGGGAGTCGAACCCAGGCCCCGCCGCGCGTTAGTCTGGCAGGCCGAAGCCTTTACGTCGCGGCTGTCGTGCTCTCTCCACTTTATCCTCAAAAAGCCAATGTATAGTGCTCAATCTTCTATGACAAAATTGTAGTTCCAATATTCTAGACGAATAGTCAAGTTTACCTTAAATACATTCATTCCTGTTGCTTGTCAAAGGGACATCAGATTCTCTTGGTTTTAGCAATACTGGGCTACTACACATCATCTCTGATGTAGAAAATATCAGCATTGGATGTGAAGCAGTTAGCTGACCAAGTTGTTCACTTGATCTGAACCCTTGTAACCATTCTTATGGGATTACATTAAAAATTTGGTGTGAAAAAATCAAACCAAGACTGTCGATTTATTGAAGCAGAAATCAGTGCTATTTTTGATGAAATTTATTGTACATTCATTTGAGATCGACAACATAAATATTATTTTGTTTGGTATTTGAAGCAAGCAAATTATAAAACTGCCACAGATGATTTGGAGAATAAAAGTAAATTAATCGAAATACAGTTAAAAAATCGTAAAAAGTTCCACGTTATTTTACAGGAAGGCCTCTGCATGTAGGCTTCAATCATTTCATTGCATACCAGAGAAATTATTTAATATAAAATTAAACAAGCTACTAAAATATTATAAAATACACAACAACAGCATTATGAACTAAAGCATTTTCAAAAACTTTCCATACACTTTCCAATTATTTGCCGAATTGTGACCTTTCTATCCAAATATCGAATACGTATCAAGTTGCTTTAATATAACATAAAAAACACTATGCTTGTTGCGAGCGATATACTAAATTTGTATAACTCATTACTACAACACTGCTAATCGACAATTTAATTGTTATTTACCTAATAGATTGCCAACGTCCAATTGATTTTAACATTTAAATTAGTATCTTAGGGAATCATTTGTTTTAATTAACTGTTATACAATCACGATCAAAAAAAATTGTTACTTCGACAACTAAATATCGGAATATTACAGATCCACTACAATAGCAAGGTAATTAAGTAGTTATTTTCATTAAGCCGTAGCCAATTAAATCGATTACAAAACACGCATGCAACGCAGGATCTACAAGTGGGATAAATAAATTTGTTCGCACTCACCTGCTCGTGCACAGGACCTACTGACAAAAATGACAAGTTGACGGTAGTGTTATCTCCCACGACAGCGCTAAACGACAAGGAACGAAAAGACCCGATTTTCTCAGGATGTCTGTCGGGATTTTCTGTTGAACCATAAAAATTTCCTTTATCTGTTAACTGTAAAGGCGTCCGTTTTCTACGCAAGTTCCACACAAGATATGCAAATTTACGACGTACAGTCGCTTTCGTGTGCTTAGGTATTACGAAGTGTATATAATGAGCAGTTGCAGGGAATATCAGAACTTGTTTGTGTAATTCCACTCTAATAGACAGAAAAATTCATTTGACTCTATAATATACAATATATGTTTTGCACATTGCTTACTTTGGAGACGAATTAACTATATGAGTTGTTATCGTAAATTAATAAACAATAATTTGTATTTATGCATTTCTTGTTATAAATGGCACTAAAGTTAGTCTACGATGCCAACGATTGCCCCTTTGCATTACCATCGGGCCTCGTAATTGTTCAACTTTTAATTCGTAGCTTTAATATTTCAATTGAATTAAAATTTGAATTTTTCCATTACAAAGTTTAAACTTTGCGATTATCGAGTATGTTTTTGTGATCTGACTAACCACATTTTATGCATTCAACTAGTTATCTGCATAATTTACCATATTATTGCACAGATACAATGGAATCCACTAAACTGTTAAATTTGTTGTAAATATAATGCTAATGATACTCTAAAAGAAACTAAAAGTAAAAGATCACCTTATCAAAGACAATCCATAACCAATTTTATTCGACTGCGCATCGTGTCGACAGTTAGAGTGGACCCTGTATCGGTATTCCCACCAAATGTAAAATCCGCAACATACATACTAGAAGCAGAAGCAGCACTAGTACATCGCGAATGTTATAGATAACTAACAAAATGGTCCATTAAAGTGAGAAATGCGTGAAGAACATTTAGCAGTTGAAAAAATTAAAGAAAAACGATTCTGAAGTTTCCATTTTACCTAGCGGCACACCTTTTCTCGGCCAAATTCAATGCTCTGTTCAACACCCATAATCGTTTAAGTACAACTCATGTACGATGTCAGCAAAAAATAGAAAACTGTGATGTCTACATTTTTTCTAATTTTTTTAGTTATTTTGATATAGTCAGTTCATTCTAGCAAAATAAAAAAGCATATCAACCAAATTTTATGTTCTCCCCCAATTTTGGACATCTTCATATAAGTTAAAGACCTACTTGCAAGCGCATGTGCCATTATTCTAAACGAGTAGTAATCAGAAAGAACAGTGTCTAGTGAATACAGCAGGTAAAATAAGACAATTCAACTCGTTTATACCTGTTTCTTAATATGTTCCAGGTCTGTTCTGTTAAAACCCCACTTTATTGTTTATTTGGCCTTGAATACTCGATTCACATTGATTAGTTTTTGCTAGTAAAAGATCCAGTGATATTTTGACTTAGTTTTAATAGCTCAAAGTGCAGCACGCTTTTCTGATCCTACCAAATAAAGGCATTGCCTTCTTTCCATGAATATTTCGTTTTGGCGTCAATGTTGATGGTCAATCTGTGCCGCAAATTGACGTTTGCGTTTAGGATTTTGATCCCTACTGCGAATGATTTTGCGATGGCTTTCGGTTTTTAAATGTATCTTTTCTTCAATTTGTATGGCACTTATTTTCTATCCTCGCAAGGCTTTCTAACGTTTCGTAGTCTCAAATTAAATAATATTTAATGCTTTTTCAAGTTGTTTTGAATCTGATATTAGTCTTTACGTAATAATTCTTGCGTTCAGGATGCTCTGAAGGTTATTTGTTTCCCACATGAAAATAAACACAATCGAGGCGTTGAAACCACTCTTTGCACATTATTTCTGATGAGGCACATTCATCATAAGCTTCTGCAAGTCTTCTATGAGAATTAGCGGCTTTCTTTATATTTAAGTGATAAAACGATACCTCCTGCAAATGACGCTTATTTGGCTGGAATATTAGTGATAAATGTCAAAACTGATATGGAGGCACATTCATCATAATTTCTGCACAGATCGTCATGATGATATTAGCGGCTTTCTTTATATTTAAGTGATAAAACGATACCTCCTGCAAATGACACTTATTTGGCTGGAATATTAGTGATAAATGTCAAAACTGAAAAATATGGAGGGCACAGTTATCAGAATTTTCCGTGCTACAGATCGTCCGCAGATGATATTCTTCTTATTTTCTTTATCACTCTCTTTATTTTCACGTATTTGCAGCATCACTAGATTCCTAAACTCTCAGCTTTTCTGTATTAAGTTAGTAATTTCTAGAAGTTTATAAAGCTCCCCACCTTGATAGCCTAAAAATACTTATAATGTCGTGTGTATATTTGAGAAATAAGCTTCTATATTTTAACCTTATTGTTTTCCTCTTGTAGTTCTAGAACTAAATTACAAAATTAATGGTAAATCAGTAGTTAGTCATAAGAACAAAGATCAAAGACATATTGGAGAAAGTTGCAACTGAAACTGGCAACCGTTGGAAAGACGACATAAAAACCAACGCAGAAAAAAATAGAGATAAATAGCAAAAAACTGAGAAAAACAGAAAAAGGGAGGACTATATCCACTATTGCATGAGAAAGGTCTGAAAGAAGAAAATACAGAAAACGGCAATTCCGAAAAGGATAGTTCCTGGCCACGCGTGTTAAGGAAACCTTCGGAAATTTCTATATGTGTTGCTTTCTGTAATCTTTTGTCAGATTGTTACGGCACAAACCGGGAACAATTCTTTTATTGCTTGTACTTCACGCTAGGTGAGGCTTCTCAAAGTGTCTCAGAATAGTCACCTGGATTATGTTACAATTAGGATATCAAACCATTCACCGAAACTTTTAGAGGCACAACTATATTAATTATTATTCAATTTTCTCTTTCCGTGTTTCTCAGCAAAGTTTCGGCATAAAAATTGCTAGTCTTACATTTATCGTCACTTGTGACATAAAAATTAGGGGTATTAAAATGACGAGAAAGATTTAAATCGACAAGTGACAGCACGCAATCAAAACTGTTAAAGATTTATATATAATCATCATGTTAGTTTTGAGTATTGCTTAAATTAGAAATCATCTCTTGAAGACTGTATTTTTTCGAATTGAATATTAATCACAATCAACAAGGATACCTGAGCCATTTGTGACGTTGACATGCGCTTCTGGTATTTTAGCGTACTCTCACGTACGCATATTTACACACATTCACGCTGATTTATCTACGACATGCAATATAAATTACTACTTTTCATTTTACTTGTACTAATAAATATATCGAACACCTGTACAACTATTTTAGATTATTTAGGTTATCATAGTTTATGACTGAAATAGTGCACGATCGTAGCATCAGAGCGTGACACATTATGTGTCCAACTTTCAAAACATGATTGTCGTCATTATTGTGTATTTGTATAAATCAAAATTAACTTTACTTATTTACGCGTCGTATAGTTAATGTAGGGGGCACAGCTTCTAAGCGTTGTATATAGGAATATGTAAAAGCGCCTGAAACTGAGAAAGTTTGAAGACAACATACTTAAGTGTTAAAATATTCGCGTTTTCCGCTGCCTTCTCAAGAATGACCGCCAACTAACCTTGCTGAAGTTGCTTCGGAGGTTACAATAAACTAAAGCAGTGCTCAAACAATCTGAAACGTTATTCTGGTTCACAACTGCAACCCAAACTCGGCAATAAAATATAGATTTATTCTGGCCTTCGCTAGACCACCCTTCCTACAGTCTTATTGGACTTAGCGTCTTGTCAAAGCGTCCGTGCGCGGTTGACTTGTGTCACAACCGCCTTTATTTTATGATAGTAGTATCGTATCTTTATGATTCTTTAATAATTTTTTAAATTAATAATACCAGTTTGTGTTTCATTCGCACACGCATCTATCCTTCAAGACACCAAGTATTTTCAATGCTCTTTGTCTAGCACTTCCTATACTCAGTTAAAATGTGTTGTCATTTCAATGGTGTCAGCCCACCGGCTCTGCAGTGTATTAAGTCCTACTATTCGATTAAAATCGAAAATGCTTTAAATTTTCGGAGTTTAAGAATAAGTTTTTAAAAAAGTTATAATAATGACCGTGTCATGTTTAGTTATTTTAATGCTTAAAAATACTTTTAAAAATGATAAATATGAAAATTTGAAACTGAAAGTAAATTGGAAAATAAAACAATAAAATGAAATTATGGAAAAGGGACATAAAAAATAATAAAATAGTGACGCATAAAGAAACAGAATATAAAGCATAAAATATCAGAATTCTATTATAAAATAAAGAAATATAATAAATATAAAAAAATGTAAAAAAAATGAGAAAAAATGACGAACAACAGAAAAATATTGATACATTATATAGTAGCACAAAAAAAACATAAAATCTACGGAAAATCTTAATAAGAAAAACATTTGGTTTAATGATGATCATAGGAAAAAGACCCAGAAACATGAAAATATTAATGATTTAAAGCAAAGGTAAATTACAACACAATTTTAGTAAATGTGGAGTATTACATACCAGAAAAACTGTAAGGATATAATAATAAATTTAAAAAAACAACAAACAAGAGATCACTAAAAAATAAAGAAAATTACGAATACAGAGACCCTCTCAGCCCCCCTGAGAGAAGGGGGCGAAGAACAAGGAAATCGATAGCAATGAAAATAAGAAAAATTAAATCTCTTTAAAAAACATACGCAAAAACTAAGAAGTGATCAGAAAACAAATAAATAGAATTAGAACTTGGATTACAAACACAATGTTAGATAGGAAAGGAATAAATGCGAAAGCTTTTGCGGCTAATGTTTAAAGTCATTGTGTTGTTCTTTCTTAGGTCATTAGGCCAAGATAGGAGTCTTGAAATTTTTACGTTTATTCCACAACTACGGCGGGCACCTTCAGAAGAAAATCTATTAAAAATTCACTTCAGCAGCTACAAAAACGGCCCTCCACCACTAGATACGAGACAATTTTTTTGATTAGATTTCTTTCTGAACTGTGGTTGTGGACGAAACGTCAAGAGTTTTGAAACTCCAACCATTGCTTAAAATCCGAGAACGAAAAACACAATGCATCGATAGAAAAATAAATTAAAATTACTAAGAAAATGGCTGCCAATAATATTCAGACTAAGAAGAAGTAAGGCACCACTAATAAATATACTATGCTACTCTGAAGAAAATATAGAACGCAGAGCGAAAGAAGAAATGAGAATAATATAAAAATAGAGGCGGACTAAACAAAAACCTGGCAATATGTTTACTTCAACTAAACAAATAGAAGAGACAAAGAGAAAATACAAGATATTTACGTATAAATGACAGCAATTTTATATAAAATAAAAAAGAAAAATAAAACAATAATAATAAAGGAAGACTAGAATGCTTGAGTAGATAGAGATTAGAGTTAAGGAAAACAATAAATAGAACTAGGATGCAAAAGACTGATTTTTGCCAAAGAAATGATTTGATGATGCATTTACAAAACAGCAAAAAATAGCAGATAAATATACGTTTAAAATGGCAATAATTCGATCGAGTATATATTACACACTCAAAATTTTCCAGAAAAAAATCAACAAAAAAGCATATATAGAATATAATACCAATAAGATAAAAGAAAACAAATAATATAACAAACTAGCAGTTTGTAAAATAGAAAACAAAAAATACATATATAATAAAAAACTTTGAACAAGAATAAAAACCTAAAAGTGGACAAAATAAATAAAATGAGAGATGTTTACGAAATCCAAGCTAGTGGTTAGGTAGAAGCGTCAAGAAGTCATGTTCTTCATGGATCTTTTTTAAGAAAAGTCGTTCAAAGACTTTGCTTGTTATGGGTAAAAGGCTGATGGGGCTATATGACGTTGGTTTGTGCGGAGGTTTGTCGGGTTTGGGTATCATGATGATTTCAGCATATTTCGGTAGATGACTGTAAGGAGAACGATGGCTTTCAGAAGCAAGTGCCGTAATATGCGATCTGTTATTAAGTACATTATAATATTAATTTCGTGCTGTTCTACTTCTTGATATAGTGCTACTGGCCAATTTTAAAAAGATCAGCAAAGTATGTGGCAAAAGTATCAGCCTTGTTTTTGGCCATGCATACCCACTCGACGTTAGGTTTGGGGATTGGGGGGATGATTAGTTGAGGTCGTTTGATTTTTCGTAGCTTGATTACGCGCTCATACACTGTGTATATGGGCTTCGTATAACGCTCTTTTGAGTTCTTTATACAACTGATTATAAGGATGATGATCAATCGGATTTCTTAACCTTTAATCCTTCTATCTTGGTGCTTTTGCTGATAAGTTAGGGAATCTGCCGTGAAATTTTATTGGTGTTTGCTATAGTTTGTTTGCAGGGGTGAAATACCAGGCACTTTTTTCAAAACTGTTGTGAAGTGCTGTGCAGCTCCCTTCAGGTTTACGTTACTTTCTAAGTAATTATAAAAATCTTCCACTCGGCCTTTTTTATGTTAATCTGCGAGGAAAAGACCTATCAATAACATAGGCTTTAATGCTACTAATGACTGGGATATGGTCAATTGAAAGATCATGGTTAGATTCTATTGCACAGTTGGTATGAAAAAGTCCAAGAGATCCTAGGATCTGTTTGCCAGTACATATATTTGTAATTATGTTTCTCTAGCCTCAGTGTGTGTGTTTAGCGTTTCAGTCACCCCTGACGGTGAATTTTATTCCCTCAGTCTGGAGAAAGTCTTGGATGGCTATAGATTACAGTTTTCATAAAGTTCCATGATAAAGCTTCTATTACGATACTTGCGACTTGAATCTTGTCCGTTTATGATGAGAAATTAATATTCAGATTATTATAGATGAACCCCCACAAGCGGTATTGTTAGGATAAGGATATGAGGATCACATACGCAGTACTGTGGAAGAAGAAATTTTGTTTAAACAATAAAATATAAATCCGATATCAGCATTATACCTGGTTTGGTGAGGTTTAGAAATGATATAAGTTCCTCCCTATAATTAAGTGCTGTCAGCTGTGATGATTTGTCTCCCTTGGTTTGTTTCGCGTTGCTACTAGTTGTCTATAGACAGTGCACCCTTGTAATTAGCACACATTTGAATGCCGTGTTTTTAGGATTTTTGCATACTTCTGTACCGTGTTGTTCGTTCTACTTGACGCAGTTAAAGGATTTAGTACAGAACGCGTTAGAATGACCGTAAAGTTGGCATTATATCACGGCTTTTATTGAGAAGTTCTATGGATAATACGAACTGACCTAAGAATTTTAGAGTGAATACTTCCTTGATGTTTCTTTTGGGATTCTAGATCTACAAAGAATAGCTTTCATTACTCTATGTTTGATGTTCGTTATTTACAAACTTTATGTACTTTTTCTTCCTTCTTTGTGACATCAAGTGCGATAGAATGATGCAGGTTTCCAATTACTATTTTATCATTGCGTTTATCTTTTATTTGGTATGAGTAATCCATAATATTTTCTTCTTTTAAATGTCTTATTAAAATCCTGTACTCTTTTATTGTGCCCATTTATTTTAACATCATTTGCCAGAGATTTAATGTGATAGGTCTTTTGCTCTGGTACTAAAGAAAGACTACAAAGTATTTGACATCCTACATAAATATGGGTAAAGGTTTTGGTGTTTGCACTGGTGTTTGTGGTTGTGTTTCTGTTGAAGCCTCGTTGTTTCTTGTGGATAGTAGAATGTAGCGATTTTGTGTAGGTATTTGGAACGTGATAGGTTCAGTTATTTGTCTTTCTAATTTACGTGTTTTAAACTCACCATGGGTATTGTTGTTGGATTCATGATCTGTTTATTCGTGTTTGAATCTGTATTTTTTGTGAGTTCTATATTCAGAATAGATGTCGGGTGTTGATGCGTATTATAGTATTTTGGGGTGATTATTGAGTTGTTATGTTAATAGGGGGTTGGTTTGGTAAACATTGGAATCTGTTGTGTAGGAAGTGACGGTAGTAGGGGTCGAAAGTTGTATATGGGTGCACCAAGATGTTGCCGGTGCTGCTAATTCAAAGTTATAAGAGATTTGAATCTAGAGGGCTGGTTTTGGTATGAAACATGTCCCCCGAATTTTTTATTGCACTTCTAAAATGACGTAAATCCGAATGGCTGTCGGTTAATAGAACAGTACAGCTACAGGAATCCAGTTATCAGCAAAAGCAGAACTATTGGTCTGAATTGACTCGTACCCGAATTATCGCACGGTCACTTGTATATCGCCAAGTGCAAGAGCACGTCCGCGCGTTTTGGAAACTCGTAATTGATCTATTATTGGTATCACTATCTGAAAACAAGAAATACCGAATTATCACCAAATAATCCCACGACAAAAGCGTTAAATCGCCCGAAATTTAGAAAAAACTTTAAAGCACAGTTTGAAGATAACACTCTTAAGAAGACTCTAGTATATACCCTAGGCATAACAACCTTCTCAAGAATGACCGCCGATCTTTTTCACACAATGGTTGACGATAAATTTATTCCAATGTTAATTTTATCATATATGCAGCTCATTCTAAGAAATTTATAATTACTTTTCCGTGTTGTTTATTGCTGCTGTTTGTTTCAAGAGAAAAGCAAGTTTTTTTTACAAAAACGCATTAAAATTTTCCTGAAATAATATAATACACAGCTTTAATTTTTTATAAAAACATTAAAATTGATCAAATAAATTTAGGTTTCATACAACTGCAGTGTGGCACATTGTTTTTATAACTATTTGTAACCGGCAAATATTTTTGCACTAGTGACCTAGATGCTTTGCTGATTATTGCATTACTCGTGTCCTCGTTTGTGTTATCAGCTAATTCTTTCAAACATAATGAACTTACTTAACCTTATTTTAATTTCAGCTTTTATCTACATAAGTCATGTACGCAGTATAAAGTTATCGGATAGTTTAAAAAGAAATTCGATCAAGGACGAAATTACTTTCCATTTAATCCAAAAGTGAGTAGTGATATTAATATTTAACTTTTACTATAGTGAACCTTTGTAGTGAAAATCCTAATGACAGCCAAGAGCTATTTATTGGTAACCGTTCATCCGTGCTTCGGTCTTCATTTAATCGCAATCTGTCAACAAAGGTGATTATACATGGGTGGACACACGGACAAGAATCTCATTGGCTGACGGAAATGAAAGAAGGTAAACGTGGTGTGTAAAAGTTCCGTTAATGGTATCAAAAAATAGCTTTCAAAATAATAGCCATCCTCCAAAACATGCTTTTGACAACGTTTATAAACTGTTAGCAAATACCCCTCTTGAAATCAACCACAGAATTGCTCACATTCTTCGCGCGAGGAAGTAGAAAAAAGGCCGCATGCGCTAAATCATTCATCTGTTTTAGTTTCTTTTCTTCAGCTTGTATGGCACAAATGGGGAGCAAATCTTTCACCTACACAAATCTTCATTAATGATGATAACACACCGTGCCCTTGCTAATGTCCGATTTCTCGGCCATCAATCGTAGAGTGTACGTATTGCACTCGCTTGATTACGTCGACCTAAACGTGGTATATATTTAGTCGCTTCTTCTCGTCACCAAAGCGTTAAAACCAGTTAAAAACATATTTTCTCCACTTCCACCAATATTTCATGCATCTCTATCGTCGTTTTCCTCAATTTCTAGCAGAACTGATGTTATATCGCAGTGTGACTACATTCGACTGCTCACAGCGGGTTTACCCTAACAGTCACGTGTGCTCCACACTATATGGCGCTTTTCAAAGTATCCCTGGATGGCCATTTGCATGCGTACTCACCTGCCCCATCTTACTCTCGATATATCAGACATAACTTGCAAATATAGATTTTATTAAACTTTTACCATTTTAGTGATGGCAGCCACCAGAAAATGGAATGTAATTGTGGTAGGATGGGCCCCAATGTCACACGCGCTCTACTCGGAAGCCAAAGAGCATTCTCGCGTAGTAGGGCAGCAGCTAGCCAAATTTTGTGTTTTCTTGATAAAGTTAGGGCGCACTCGGCCGCGGTCTCTCCATTTTATTGGGCACAGCATGGGAGCCCACATTGCAGGTTACGCATCGCAGCGCGTCAAGCGAAAAGTGGACGAGGTCGTGTACAGAATAAGTGGGCTGGACCCCGTAGCCTTCCTATTCGAACGTCCCCAGCTAGAAGCTCCCAACAATCGCCTGGATGCAGACGATGCTTTCTTTGTGGACGTGATCCATACCAACGGGCGTGGGCTGGGAATGATGACGGCAATAGGGGACGTCGATTTCTACCCAAATGGGGGGATGCAGCAACCTGGATGCGGTTCATGTACGGTAAAGCGACTGTAGTGGTCGAGCTGCTAACAAGCAAGTTTTACAGGGATGTGCAGCCACGAAAGGTCCTGCGAATTTTGGACGGCTTCCGTTAAAAATCCGTGCGAGTACAGAGCGGTGTCCTATCAATCTTGGACTGACTATTTGGAGGGAAAGAAAAAGAACTTATTGAAAGTGTCTATGGGAATCAATGCCAAAGCATCAACTCCCAGCGGTCTATACTTTCTAGAAACTTCCTCGCGAATCCATACGTAAACACTAAAAGTAATGATTTAGATTTTATTTGACTTTTTATAATGGATTATTTGTAATTATGTTACATTATCTAATTTTCGTATTTCCATAAATTATTTGCTTTAATTTTTTGATGATCAGAATCTTTATTTAAAAGCAGCATTTAAAATTCTCCTAATTTTTATTTGTAAACCACATTTATTGGCCCAAATCATGCAATTATATTGAAACTGCTCCTTCTTTTAGTTTTGCCCCCTCATTTTGCGATGTTTTTCAATTTATTTATTTTAGAGATTTGGACAGTTGCATTTTTTAAAATTGTAACGTTGAGAATTCTAATTTTTCGCCAATAAAAATATTGCAGTGAATTTGACCACGCTGTCACACCTTAATATACTTTTTTATTATTAGCTTGTAAATATATAATTACATTATATAAAATATATATTTTCTACGAGGTGACATGAAGGGGTGGATTTAAAGACGTTGCCCTAGGACTTTTAAGAATTGTCTGTCAGGTCACACGGCCATTTCATTTCAATATTCTGCGAGCTGGTACCCCAACTGCAGCTTCTATAGACGGATTTTCATGGGCTTTTAATTGGTGTTGGTATTTAATTACACTTGGTGAATTTCCTCTACTATAAATGGAATTTTTAGATTAGGTTGTTTGCGTACCGTGTTGCACCTGCTAATTGGCGTAATAAAAAAAATAATTTACTCAAACTACTTAATTCCATATGTGCATATAAATTTAATAATGATTTACTTTTTAGGGAGAGGAACAATTTTCTACCAAATAATCAACACCTTTGTGTTTTAAGTCAATTTTTTTAATTATATGCAGTTAGTGTTCGCTTGACTTTTGCTGAGCGTGGACGTATTCGAGAACGTACGTTGGGTATTTACAATTAAAAACACTTTACATGAAATGACATCCTGCAACCGAATGCCCGAAAGGCCGTCATAAATATCGTGACACATTATAATCTACCCAAATTTAATGAATCAAAACAAAAGAATTGAATATCCAGCACCAGAAAGCGAGGTGATTAAAAAGCTACAACAGACCTACAAAAACACATTTCATTACACAGGTCTACACACTCGGTCTTAGCGGTTTCAAAGTGTGTCACACTGTCTATTCGAAAATTCCAGCCAGGGGTGGAAGGAGGCCCTTATTCGATAAGCCATTTGCAAGGTATGAAAGTACAACTCAGCTTTAAATCTACCACTCAAAATGTTATGATTAAATCAGTATACTGTCCACGTACAGCTTAATCTCAAAAGGAAACAAAATATTTTTGCAACATCATCAGATTTATCATAGCTGGTGAATTCAGTACTATACGTGTTGATTGAAGACTTATAAAAAGAACGACCACTGGAAAAGAATTAAGAAAAGCTATCTGTGAAACATTTATTCTACTGGCCTACTGACTTAAATAAAATCCTGGCGTAATATATTCTTCATCTCAGGGAAAGTTTCGTTCAATTTCATTGACGTGGAAAAATTTTAATTTAGTTTCTGGCCATTTCAGGAAGAAACCCAACCTGCCTAAGTTAATAAAATTAATGATTTGACGAATTGTAAATTGACCTTCAAAAGAACATCAATTTAAATGTCTGCTTAGATGCACCCAAGCAATTAGAAGTAGAAATTTAAAATTTTACTCGTCTAGACTGAATCTCAGCATTCAATAAAGTATTAGGTCAAAATTAGGGAACTGGTTAAGGAAAAAGAAGAACTAGAAAAAGCCAGCAATAGTCAAGAGATCCAACTGGCAAAAACTTGAAAAACTTAACAACCGATGAAGAAACGGACAACTCACTTTGGAAGGCCATCAAAATACAACTAATAACAACTATTTTTACAATAATAGAAGATAATGATCCTTGGGATAAAGACAATAAACAAAAATCTACGATTTTTGCTCGTCATTTAGCAGAGATTTTTCAGCCTAATCAGATGGTAGTCTAGACTTTACTTAACGTCAAAAAATACTCCAGTTATTCAGAAGAAATTATACAAAATTATACAAAATTAATTTGAATCCTTAAAAAACTCCAAAATTCGATTGAGTTAATGCAGCAATTTCTTCCTTAAAAAGTTCTTGGGGTCGTTTAGCTGTAATCAGATCGCAGCCGGAAATCAAAGAACTAACGACATCCTAATTTCTAAAAGTTGTCAGTGGCATGAGACCAAGAATTACCTGATGACAATCCAATAGTGCCAAATTAGAGCTGTAAGCAAAATGCGGTAACAGTTCGATTCCATCGAATTTCTCCAATTTCAACGGGTTCTTTGAGCAGTATGTGCTTTGTCTTTTTTGTTGAGAACCGTTTGATCTATATCTCCGGTAGCACTGCAGTCTCACGGACTTATTAAGCTTCTATCAATTTCTTTACAGTACTCTTCCCAGTATCCTTGTTCCTTGTGCCAATTTGTACAAATCCCTTACTGGATAGTAGCTGTATTCTTCTAAATCCATTATTGGTTTTCCATAAATAGCTTACCTCCTGTGAACTAAAGCCTCACACTCGCACAAGATAAAGATAGCTGTCTCTGTTTCCCTGCCACATTGTCTGCAACTCAGATCTCCATTGCACAGCCCTATTTTGTTGAAGTGTTCTCTGGGAAAACAATGTCCTGTAAGGAGACCTACAGTAGTTCCTGCTTTGTACTAACAGGTTTTCAGTTTTTTTACGAAAGTTTTACCATGTTTCTGTTCCAGTACATATTTCCAGTATTTTTTATGTTGTTTTCAGACCCGTTTTCTCATCCGGCTTCGTATTGTAACTTTAGGTACTCCTAGAGACGGTTTGGATCTTGTATATGGAGTTGGTAGTCCTTCTGTACTAGCTCAATTCCACAATGCCCCGGTATCCACAACAGTTAACTGGTAGTTCGCCAAAGCATTCCCGTACCAGCCTGGATGTTACCTTCGGGTTCTTTAAAGCCTTCAGGAATACCTAACTGTCCGTGAATATGTTGATTTGCCTATTATGATAAGCCCTCAAATTATTTTGCCAAGCGCAATGCAATATAGCAAATATCTCCACTAAAAAACGTATGTATATTTTCCTCGTGAAAAACTTTACTGCATTTTTTTCTTTTCACGGCGTATGCCTACTCTCATTCCAGACCCGATATTTAATTCGTCTGTATACCAGATAGTTTTTTCGAATTTGTTCTCGTTTCTTTTTGTTTATTTATTCATTTCCATCCGTAATCTTAAAATTTAAGTTGAATGTAAATTTTAGCATGCAATGTCTAGTCTATTAAGAACCACTTTTGCTTTTCCCATGATTTAAAAATGTGGAAGGAAAGGTCTAGCAATATCTCCATTACCACTGTTGGTATGGTTCTTATGGTGTCCGTTATTCCCAGACAAATCTTTGAGTCACCTTTGTCCACTATACTAAACCTGCATATATCATGAGTTTTACTACCATCGTATATATCCAATACATCACTTTTAGTTTTAGACCCCGTGTTTTACTATGAGCTTATCTGATTAACACTAGTGTTGTCTCCATCTTTCTTTTAATTCTTTGAATGTGTTAAGTTCAGGTGAGTTTTCAATCTAAAATAACTCCAAGATTCTTTATCTCACCCGTTGATTTTATTTCTAGGTCTCAGAACCCAAGAGGACTCAATCCCTCTAGGTTTCTCCTTCTTGTGAATGCTTCTATGATAAATTTTGAGGAACTTATGTCTAATTTTTAACCAGGTTTAGGACTCTTTGTATACGCTCTCTAACTGTATTATTAAATCTTCTCTAGGGTAGTATTACCAAGTTATCTGCATATACCAGTGCTCTATATTTTTTTCCTTTGGGTGTCTTTAACAGCTCATCCATAACAAGGTTCCTCTTGCAACCCGAGCTATCATTATTTTACCCATCAGGGATACATATATTAATATTTCTTTAAGTATGCAGTCGATTCACCTACAGCTTGTTTCATCGAGTCTTTTATTCCTTAACGCTCTTTAAAACTCTAAAGTTAATTTCGTCCAGCTTATAAAAGACCTAAAAGTATGCCTCGTCAATGGAGTACGTAACAAGTTGGCCCTCCTTTTCTAATTAGAAATCAGCCTTTCGCTTATAGCGCAGGTTTTGTCTTCCGAAATGTGTTCTGGTTTGCTTCTCATGCACCTCCAGCCTAGGCAAGAAGACCTGTACCCCAGGCCGCTTTCACTGTCAAATCCGCGCCCTCTCAAAGTCGACCTAGGTTACTGATCGTTTTCATGCGCCAGTTTTTGAAGTAGATCATCCACAAGACCCCTTCGCTAAACGATGTCTTTTTAAGTTGCAAAAAACTGCTGGTTCCAGTATAAGTATTTTTCATGGCATTAATAAATTTTTCTTAAACCAGATTGGTTTGTTCCTGGCTTAGAGCTATCTGACGATGGCCTCAGTCTATTACTACTATCTTGAATCCACTAGCCTCCTCACTGTATGCACTAGTTTCTACCAGTGTGGGTTTTAGAATCCATTTTTTAGACTCTTTCTTCTCGTCTACCTTGCTTGCGTTTGCGTCTTTCTTTTTTACTTTCCTTATCCTATAATAAGGAAAGTAATGTAATCGGTGAAAATTTGACCTATCCAGTTTTTCACATTTCTGGACGAATTATAGCCTCAGGATACCAAAAAAGTTGGTTTGGGCCATTGGTTCGTGTGTGTGTGTGTCTGTCTGTTTGTCTGTCGGTCGGACTGTCAGTAAACAGGATATATTGAGAACTGTAAGAGCTAGAAACTTGAAATTTGGTATGCAAGTTACTTGTGGGTAGGGGACGCAGTGCGAAACTTTTGGTAAAAATCGGTTGAGCCGTTTGGTTGCAAGGTCGCAAAATCGGTTGCAAAGCGGTCGCGATTTTAAACGGTTGAAGATACAAAAAATTCATGACAATAAAAATGATTTGTTATCACGAGATAAACATGAATTTAAAGTAAAAGTTGGTAAAATAGGAATTCGAAAAAAAATTGAAGCCCAGGATTTTTTCCAGAATTACCCAAATAATAGGATAAGGAAAGTCGTGTGTTGTTCACACCAGATTTTTTAAATCTATTATCTAGGATATATTAGCTCTTCTCCGTTAAGAATATCTTTATTAAATGCTTATCTTATATCTAGTATTATGACTTTCTATTTTCGCGTTTAAATTACTGTTAAAACATCTACTGGTTAACGAACTTAAAAAGTTCGTTACTGAATTCTATATGTCTGTCGGTCTGTCGGTCTGTCGGTCTGTCGGTCTGTCGGTCTGTCTGTCTGTCTTACGCTGATTTCAAAATCGAAATCAAAAATTTTCTATCTCGAATTCTATTTCGACATTGCGATTTTATGAGTAATTCTTAAAGGAAATTTTACGCTGATTTCAATAATGAAAACGAAAAATTTCTATGTCGAATAGTTTTCGAGATATTCGACTTCGAATTTCGGGAAAATTTTCGACATTACGATTTTAAATGTGATTCTTATAGGAAATTTTACGCTGAATTCGAAAATGAAGAAAAAATTCTATGTCGAATAATTTTCCAAATCAAAAGGTTTTTTTAAGTTCGTTCTGGGATTGCTTACAGAGCAATCTCTTCGCCGGCCCCATGTTTTTTATTTTGTATGTACAGATTTTGTCTGTACAGATTGATCCCCAGTCTTGGATCTAGGAATGCTGCAGTGCGAGGCTCTTCTAAAGTCCCAAGCTGGCTCACAAAGTGTGTTCGCGCCAATCTCCAAATTATATTTATTTTGAAGTTTAAATCAGGGGCCGGCTATAATTTTTGATTTCCTTTCATATATATTTGAAATTTGTTTTATCGGCCCAATTGTTCAAGCACGCGTTGCGATTATGGCCGGCGGTCTGGGCCTCGGGCCACGCAATTGCCTTTGTGCACTTGTTTTGGCATTTCGATTACGTTTAGTTCGCGCGACTTTATACTTTTGCTTTCGCTTGCATTTCGCTCGCGGCATTACACTATTGCCTTTGTTCGCGTTTTGCATTTGGCCTTTTCTGGCTGTGTTCTAGCAGGCAAATTTTTCGTAAGCCGGAAACATTTTTCTTTTTAACCGTGAGTTCGTCGGCGGCTTTACTCGGTCCATTTTCTTTCATCTGGCTCGACGAGGGAACCTTGTCACACCAAGAAAGACGCTACTGTTTCGTCTGCTGCGAAGATTGGGGTAACTTGTCCTAATTTTTATTCATATCCTTATATCCTTTTTCTTCTGGAAGCCCCACGACCAACAGCACCATGGCACCATGGCACACATTTTGTCAAGCTGTGAATACTAAAACTTAATAGTAATAATCCGATCTTCAACAATAAACCCAAAGTAACTCCATAAAACATAAAGCATAACTTTGATCTGAAAACTCTTCAGCTTTACAGCAGGTTCTGCAACTTGACCTTTTTTAATCATTAGTTTGATCTATTAAAATTATATCTTGCATTAAAGAACAAGTCACATCTCACAATATCTCTTAACTTTGCCTAGCAAGGAATGGCCAAAACTTTTGTAATAATTGAAAGATATTTATAGCTAAGGATGTTGCGGTAGCTTCAGGTAAACCTTTTAGATTTAATAGAGGACGCCGCACCAGCAGCGTCTTGCCTTCACTTCCAGTAATACTGAATAACGGCCAAAATTTCAATATTTGATCAGCTATATTGCCTACCTTTTTAAGTTTAATTTTTAAGAAATAGAATTCAGTACAACACAGAATAATCTACTTTAATATGACGTATAATATATCTAATAGTAAGTGTATAAATAAGTTCTCAGCTTTAGATTTCACAGGACGCAAATCACCGTTTACATGTAACGTATTAATCCGCTCTCTTGCGGTTTTAAAGCAATGACATTTGGTCTTTCGAAACATCATGCGATTTGGCGTTTGACGCACATAACCTCAATAATCAGCTGTGTTCACGATGGCAATCACAAAAGAGCATATTCGATTTTCTATCCACTTCGCGTTTCATCTTAAGAAAAACGCTGCTGAAGCCACCGAAATGATTTGTGCTGCATATGGTAAGAAAGCTGTAAGTCATGCAACGTGCAAAAGTGGTACCAAAGAGTTCGCGGAAGAGAATTTAATCTTGAAGATCAACCACACGCTGGACGCCCTCAAACATTTGAAAACGGATGAGCTGCAGACGCGTTAGGCTGGAAACTTCTCCCACGTGCGGCGTATAGCCCAGACATGGCCCCTTCCGATTATCATTTATTCCGGTCGTTACAGCATCACTTGGCTGATGCGCACTTCAAAACAGAAGAAGAAGTCCGAAAATGCATCGATAACTTTATCGTCTTGAAGCCGGTGAGCTTCTATCACCAGGGAATTCGCAAGCTACCCGAAAGATGGCAAAAGGTCATCGATGCCAACGGAGAATACTTTGATACTTAGGCTTTTTTTGTTTGTTTTTAAATAAAACTTTAATTTTGCAGAAAAAAGCTGAGAACTTATTTATGCAGCTATAATTTGATTATTTCAACAATTTATTTAAATTAAAATCAAATTTAAAGAAAAAGAAGTGGCTTTACACCATTCTAACTATATACGAATATATACTAAATATATACACATAAAATTTTCTGAATCTTTACTACTTGTTGTTGAGGTTATACCTGTCTTTTCGATTCTTTTAAGTCAAACATGTGGATTGGTTAGCAACGATATTCCTTATAGAAGCTTAATCGACACAGCGAATATACCTGGGTATATACTGTAGTATAAATTTTTCAAATTCAATAAAAGAATTATATAGGATTACACTTATGAAATCGATATGAAACTGCATAAAATACAAAAAGAAAAGAAAATTACTTAAAACTAAAATGATGTGTTGTTTAATTGGTTGATAATTTTCAATTTAATTTAATAAAACGAGGTCTGGCAGCGACCCCCCCCCCCCCCCCGGAGAGCTTGTCCAACTACTACATGCTTGAGCCCTTTCGCATAGTAGTTTTTAAAAATAAATAAAAACACGATTAAAAAGCTCTGTTTGACATAATTGACGTACGCCGTTGCCATGACAACGCATTTACGTATACCCAGTTAGAGTTGAACTTTGACCTTTGACCTTTGACCTTTGACCTTTGACCTGTGTGACAACACTCATAATTTTTTTTTATATAATAATTTTTTTTATATAAAAGTGCTATATTACCCCCTCTCAAACGAAAATTTTCCATCGCTTGCGGTTCCGAAAATATAATACCTCGGTCGCGCCTGCCGCCGGACCGAAAAGTCCGGTCGGCACGGAAAGGCACGAACGATTTGACCTTTGACCTGTGTGACAGCAGCAGCAGCAGCAGTAGCAGCACTCATAATTTTTTTTATATATATAATTCACACTTTATTAACAGTTGGTGAATAGTCCAAAGACGCTTCGAAATGTGTTACCGAATGTTACACATCACCGTCAAGGTAAACCCGCTGCGGGCCATCGAGCGTAGTCAGTGTAAGAGATAGTTACAGTCCAATATAGCAACGAGTGATCGTTAAATTCTGCGACAAAAAATAGAGGTAAGCGGCGGCGGAGAGGCATGAAATATCCATGCAAGTGTACGAGACAGAATCTAAAAGCAGAAAATATATTTAGGACTGGTTCAAATGCTTTTGAGGCGGTTAGAAAACGACTGAGGACGAGTCGTGTTTGAGTCTACCAAATTGGTAAGCAGAACCTCAATCATGGGCGAGAATTGGGCACTATCGTTTGCGAAGATTTGTGCCGTTCAAGCGTACATTTTGAGCGGCAATCCAAGAACGTGTAACAGTTCAAGATCGATTTATAAAAAGGGCTCTGCTGACAGTTTTCAGAAGCTTCATGAACAACTACAACTTAAATGAAAAACTAAGGATAAACCAAAAATTCTTTTATTTCCAGTTTTATTACAGTGCCTAATATAACTTAATAACTTATTGGCTCAGATTAATAAATAGTTTTTAGCTGTGCTGCTTTTTATTCTTCCCGCCTTGGTACTTCGACAAAGGGAACAACTTCTCCCACTCGGAGTAACGCTTTTCGTACAAGTTTTCATTCAGTATCAGCTTGTTTCCAATGTCCAAATATTTTTTGGTCTTCGCTGCAAACGGCTCCCACTTTACGTTATCTAAATCTTCTGATTGCTCAGGAATTGGTTTACTAAAACAAGTCCAAGATATTAAACCATTAAAAAAATAAAAATTACTTACCCCGTACAAACAAAATTAGCCCACAGTTTGGTCATTTTCTCTATCGTATCTGTCTCTGGATCATTCTCCTTATAACCAGAGAAAGAATTGGGACTTTGAAATAAATATATTAAATCGTCCAGATGTGCAACTCCTATAATTGTAAATTATTATAATTATTCTCTAAAATAATTGAGTAGTTACCATAAGGAACTGTATTGTTACTGTCAGGCAGATAGAAATTACTGTGTCGACCCTTATAGTTAAACCGGTAGTAATAGACCGATTCGTTACTTTTTTCCGCCAATAGCTTCACAGCCCTGTTCACACCGAAGCCGACAATACTATCTGAATACATCTGTAAATGATATTCTATATAAATACACTCTGGATACTTTTTTTAAACCTCTCACCTGTACCAAACCAGAAATCGACGAATTATCAAGCGGCTTATTTTCCAAGTAAAACTTCTTCAGCTCTTTACTTATCGTTTTTGAATTTTCGGTTTCTCTTTCGTAAATGAATGCAATCGGAGCGTTCTTTTCGAACTCCTTATCCAAATCCTG
The DNA here is from genome assembly GCA_036346155.1 of Sinelater perroti. Taxonomy (NCBI): domain Eukaryota; kingdom Metazoa; phylum Arthropoda; class Insecta; order Coleoptera; family Elateridae; genus Sinelater; species Sinelater perroti. The sequence continues at coordinate 2,953,498 of JARFIY010000201.1, forward strand.
AGACAGCTTTGGATTGTTGATTACAGCTATTCGGAACGCTCCCATTAACACCTTGAGCCAGCGTCGAGAACAAAAATTCTTACCAAAGGCGTGATTCACGAATTCGTCGGTCGTGATCCCGGACAGGAAGGGCACTTTCATGAACTGATCGCTCTGGAGCAGTTCCACGGGATGCGTGGTCAAGAACCTCTGCTGCCCAAAGTCCTGCTCTATGACCGGCAACCACATAACTTCGGGATCTAGCGAGCCGAACTCCTGGAAGCGAACAGATCAGTTCGCGCCTATTCCAATTCTGGCTGTTACCTTAAATTTGGACACAGTCGCAGCTAGTTCATCGGCCGTTTTGGACTTCAAGCACTTGATTATGTTTGCAGCAGTGTCTTCTGGACAACTGACCAATCGAGCCTGCTTCTTCGCCAACTCCAGCTGGTTTTGCGGCACAGGCCAGTTGCCGAAGCTGGACCCGCTCATCGCAATTGCTTTGTGGAACAGTCCTAAAATGAGTTACTAACATAGTTTTTGATGAAAAAACGTCACGATATGAGGTCCAGTAATGAAATAATGGGGCATTTTGTAAATAGAAACATTTTCTTCTAAATATTTTTAAATAGTACATAAATTCGTTAAAATAGATAAACATATATCAAATACTAAAAAGTCAGTCATTATTTTTTTATCCGGCTTTATATGATGGCTCCAAAATTTAATTCAGACTTCGCTTACCGCAAACCAGGACAAACTAGATAATGATAGAGAAGTAACATCTCTGTAATAATACCAGGACTCATGTGAGTTGCCTAACAGCACCCTCTAAGGACCCCTGATAAGCGTTGAGTTAACTACCTATTCGAAGTAACATAAGAGACAGAATAATAGCCCCAAAATGGACATGTTACCGTTAAACAAGAAAAAGATTAAATACGTGCATTATTAATTAATGAAATGGGAAAAACATAGAAATAGTAGAGTACATATAAAAGCGAAAAATATAAGCTTTGGACCTAATCAATACAAACAAAAACAAAATGAATACAAAAGCTAGCGAAAGGATATAAATAGATCTACTCGGACTCAGAAAACGAAAGAACGAAAGAATGTGATTAATGATAAATACCAGATTAATAATTAATATAATTTAAACTGGTCAATTAGAGAGTAGTGTAAATTGGCATCCACCTAAATATAAAAATTATACAAATACATACCCCAATAACAGATTCCGATACACAGAAGTAGATGACTTTGATGAAGAGTATTGAAATAAACAAATAGCTTAAGAGAAAAACTAAGCGCGTCTTAATATGTTACAAATAAATAGCATCGAGAGCATTGCGCTATAGAAAATACAAACGCAATAAAAACGATAGAATTCTGTATCAAAAACCAGACACAGATAGGAAATAGCTTCTTCAACCGTAAGACTATACATAGGTCATAACGTAATAGATTACATAACAATTAACACCGAGCCAAAAAAAAATCGAATCCAAACTACTCACAATCGATACGGAATTCTATACCAGAAAACAATGGAAACCCAAGTTTATAAAAACACAATAATAAAAGTAAACCATAAAATAGCAACACAATGAAACAGCAAAAAGTGAAACCAAAGAAGAACGCATAGAAAAGTTACCTCCAAAATTGGACTGATAACGAAAATAAGTGAGATAAACCAACAAAGTCAAATAAGCGTTGCTAAAAGCGAAAGAAGAAAGCATGGGAGAATTTGGCAGAAACCTAAAACATAGATATGAAGTAAACATCAGAAGATAGTTCTGTAGGATAATGAAAGACTTACAAAAAATATATAGGAAATTAGTGTGGAATACAAAAAACAATTCTAAAGCACTACAAATAATAATTCAAAGCAGACAGTAAAGTAGGAAAACTCAATAGCAGATTAATATCTAGAATCGCAACTAGTGTGAAATGGGAAAAATAACAAAGGAGAAGTCACAGCCGCAATAAAACTAATCAAATTGAAGAACACAACAGGCAGAGATGAGAGAGAACCAGCTTCTTATTCGAATAAATTAAATTGGAAAGTAAATAGAATACCAAATAACTGAGATAAAAATATAATTGTCTAGATATGTAAAGAAACGACTTAAACGAATGCAACAATTATCGAACCACATACTTATCCTCCACAATACAGATCACATATACAAAATTTTGAAAAATATTAAAAAACAAGCCGCATGCAGACCAAAAAACCAGAAAATAATAAAAAGAGACAAACAAACATATTTACTGTTCAAAAGAATTCTTAAAGAAAGCACATGGAACTGAAAAAAAACTTTATAAACAAACAAGAATAGAACTAGAAAACTTTTTAAAGCTATCGTCATTCATAGTAGCAATAAATCAGATAATAAAGTCAAAGTGGTCAGATTCTAAATAATAGTAGGATAGTCAGGACATTATTGTTCTATCTGAATCGCTGTGAAAGCTAGAAAACCAATCAACAAGTGTAATAAAGTAATACAGGATGGGGCACAAAGATAAACAAATACAAAATAAGATCTGAAATGAAGTAATGGTAGAAAATTATTAGTATTTAATAACTATAGTAACAGCAATAAAACAGGAAGCAAGATAACTGGAAGTTATATAAAATACAAAGTTCCTGAGAAGTATATGTGGCAAAACTTGGGTAAACACAATTCCAAAGAAGAGAACAGTTACAAAAGAAAACTGTTAGAGAAAGAAGTGAAAAACAAAAGAGATAGTATGGACATCTGGTCAAAATGAGTAACTGAAGATTCTCAAAGAAAATACAAAAAGTAAAACTTGAAAAAAGAAACCACAAAGGCAGACCAGGAAATGCATGAGAGAAAAGTGTAAAACAAAATGCAAAGGTTACCTATTACAAACAAGGGGAAGCAAGTTTACTTCAGGAAAACCCTTAAAAACGCAGAAACGGCTGAAAATTGGTAAATGGAAAAATGATTCAAATTATAAAAATCTTGCACACATACAAAACAATGTACAAGTGTCAGAAGAGTCTTACTACCAAATAGAATTGGTTAACACCAACACCCTCCATGGCTGTAATATTAATTTAGATTATTGACTAACCTTGCGAAAGAGGTGAGACCAGATGCAAAGTGACGCTGGCAGCGCCGGCGCCGTACCCCCCGATGGTAACGCTCTCGGAGTCCCCTCCGAAAGCAGCAATGTTTTCTTTGACCCATTTCAGAGCTTGCACCTGATCCTTCAGCCCAGCGTTGCCCGGCGCCTCCTTATCGTCGGTGCTTAGAAACCCTAAAATGCGCCCAACTAGATTTTGTGCCACAAAGCCTAGCTCTTTTTACCTAACGGCCCTAGTCGATAGTTCGGCACCACGAGGACAATGTCCTCGTCTAATAAATACTTAGGCGAAAGTGATGCGCTACTGCCAGAACCGCTGTAAAAACCGCCAGCGTGGAAAAATACCAAGACTGGGCGCTTCTCACTTTCTGCTTCTTTTGGCAACTGGAAGGAGAGAACTGCATCATCGCCTAGCATACACGTAGTTCATCCGATAATACGACTATAAAACTAATTCAACGCAAGCTAATCTAAGAATATCGAGCCTAACTCACCACGTTCGTCTGAGGCTTACATTTGATACATCTTGGAGTCCGGTTTTTGACACTACTTAACTACACAGAACCGAAGTCAGCAACGGAACTGCCGTTTAATACATCGCTTACCTTCGTGGTATAAACATTAAGTAAAAGACAGTCTTCAGAGGTAGAACTAATCTCTGGCTGGGGACAAGCAGGCCCGTCCAATGTTGCGTTAAAGACTCCTTCCCATTTGTCCACGGGCACCGGAGGCTGCGGAAACAGACCAGATTGGATGAGTGTCAAAAACCCGTCGGCGGTAATTTACCTGAAATCTTAACTCGTCCACCGGCGGCTTGGCATATCTGATACCCCTAAATGCGTATATTGGCTTTCCGAGGCGAGTAGCAAGAATCGTACCCTGCACGCCGCCTAGAGGCGTCGTGACTGTCGGAGACGCATTCTGCTGACTCTCTGGTTTATTTTCAGGAAACGGATAAGCCAAAGCAGTGCCGACAAAGAGTGCTGCTAATATTTGGTGCATCATACTAAATTAGAGGGCGCAAGATGATCCAGTCAATCAATTTGTTGAAACTATACTTACATTGAAGTATGTAGTCTCATACACAACACTCACCTGGCACACACGGAGTCTCACTAAACCAATGGCCCCCAAGCGTTACTTATATACAATTCATTATCTATTGAAGTGCCCACTAAATTGGATAATTTGCCTGCTGCATGAAGAGGCAATCCTTGCTGCTTGTGCTAAATTATCAGAGGCAAAATTTTGGTAACCACACATTGAAGTTTGGAAATCGATTTTTAGTGCGTTTGCAAATAATTATTGCAATAGGCAAAGTGATTTGTTAAGAGATATACTGATTATTGTTGGATAATTTTAACAGCTCCATTTTTTTTATTGAAACTAAATTGTACGCCTGTTGCTAAAGTTCGAGAAGTTCAGATTTTTTATGAAATTTCCATTTTCTTTCTCTCAATAAAAAACGTAGATGTAAATCACCCAGCGTTGTACGACTGCACAAGACAAAACATGAGTACAATAGGGGCATTGGTACTTTTCCTACAACGCACTCACAATTTGCCAAATTAGAAAATGGCCGTCAATTACTCCGGAATGACAATGTAAATAAGTTACGTTGTTTGAGATTTCCTTTCTGGAATATTCTTTCACTGCCGCTTACAATTGATATGCATGAAGAATATTAAGGAGGGAAAGTTTTACAATGAATATGAAAAATAGAAATACTAATGCTAGAAGTATAAGCAATAAATGGGAAAAGGTTAAATTGAAAAAGAAGCGAGGCAACACTGAAAATGGTAAAATAATTAATAAAGGATAATGAATTTGAAACAGACCAACACCCTTAACTCTTTATCGAGGTTTTTTTAAAAAAATAAGAATATTTAAATAAACATATCAAAATTATTTTCAATTTTGACACTTTTGTAGTAACGTCACTAATAATAACACTTTGAATTTCAAACTGCACGATTACTTCATTCTCAACTAAAATTTTGTTCTATTTTCCATCCATCCGTACTGTAGGGCTTTGATGTTTCGTTATAATTAATCAAAATGGTTTGTCTACTACAGTTGGAGCAACATGGAGTTCAAGATCCTAGAATTCTGTCCTATTATGCTACAGCAAAAAAATAAAAAAATTATGTTCCATCGCTTTTCATAGTCTCGTAGTAAAGTGTATTGAGTTTGGTCCGGTGCATGTAAATTCCAACCGCCTTTTCTACCAAGCAAATTACATCAAAAGCTACCTCAAAAACCTCAAAGACTGTATATGTTATGTTGTATCTATTAAACTGGTAGGTATCATCCAAACTGATTTATTGTTGGAAATCCAGCCCTCTCACTGTCATCGGTCTTTTGACTACTTTGACGCATGTTTCCAATCTTGTCTTCTTCCAGTTTTCCTCGTCATTTTCTTCATAATTACTAGTGTCCACGTTGGCCATAATCTGTTTGATACATCGATGACGTAGGTGACCCCTTATTTTTTTCCTTCTATTTTTCCTTTTGTAATAGTTTTCATAATTCGTTCCTGGCCGAGAGTATATTCATTTAGCTTTTCTGTATCTGTTTCCACAGCCTCTTCTTTTCTTTAGCCCTTTCCAGGGTTCCTTCTTTAGTAACGCTATCCGTTCAGTCAATTTTGTTTATTCTTATAAACATATATGTAACACCATTGATCAAAAGCTTCAATTTTTCTTCTATCCTGCAGACCAATGGTCCACGATTCACAGCCATACAAAGCGACACTCCGCACAAAAGTGTGTGTTAAAGCCTTTTTTACGTTTAGCGAGATATTATTCCACTTTAGAAGACTTCTTTTATTTAAGAAATATTTTTTGGCTTGTGCAATTCAGTGATTTATCTATATTTATTTACCTCGGCTACTTTCTTCCCATCAATTCTTACGTCAGCTTTGGTTTTATGTGTTAATTTTTCATATAACATAATGTTGATCTTCTTTCCATTAAATTATAAATTATAGTCCATTTTCATTATATTAAATGTACTATTGGAGAGTAGGGCTACATCGTCGGCGAAACGTAACATTTTAATTTTTTCTCTGTGTATATTGATTCCCGCATTGCATTAATCAGTTACTTCTGGATGTACCAATTGAAAAGGAGAGAGGATAAAGTACCATACATCCCTGTCTGACACCATTTTTATCTGCATTTCTCTTTCTTATTAACTGATACTACTTCCTTTTGAGTAGTATAAAAATTGTAAATGAAACGTACATTCATCTAGTTAATATCGGATTATTTCGGAAATTTGTTCCATTTCATGTTGTCAAATGCCTTTTCGTCTTCTTCCAGAATTGTCGTGTTCCATTTCTGTTTCTTCTTTTTGTTTATATTTTTTATATATCCGAGCCTAGGTAGCTTCTACTATTTTTAAGTTGATTTTGGTACCTTTACTTACTAATATGTAGTCTGTTAGGTATCTTGCTGTCTCCCGACATTTTCCAGTTGTAACGCCTTCGAACATGGTGTTTAAATATTGTATTAGTTGTAATTAATTTATTTTTTATGCATAATTCAATTTCTCAGTCATTTCTCTCTCCTAAACCGTATTTCCCTACCACATTTTCTTCTTCTCCCTCTCCTAGTACAGCATACTAGTCCCCAGTAATTATTAAGTTTTTATCGCCTGGTTTTTCCTTTAGGGTATCATATGTTTTTTTATCTCCTTATTGCTATATTGACTTGTAGGCATATACACTTATACTGTTACTGTGTTAACAGGTTTTGTTTTAATCTTTACCAAAATGGTTCTTTCGCATTATTGTTTGTAATGTTACCCTGCTTTCAAATTACACGAATTTCTGCTATTCCTTATGGTGTAGATTAGGTGTGAATAACTCTGTATTTTTCACTCTAAAACTTTACCTTATTTCACTTACGCGCCTTTTTATTTTTGCGTTTTCGAGTTTTTCACTGCGCTATTTTGCTATGTTCTTATTTCTTTGTATAGCCGTCTCGTGTTGTCCTCCCTGGGGAACATTTTCACCCCCGGAATGAAATTTAACACGATAAAACTTTCCATATGATTTCATTAATATTGTTGGAAATGCTGTTCCTGAAAAATACGTGTCGGTTTAATAGTTTTCCATTGCTTTCTGCATGATTTTCTAGGCGGTAATATTTTATAGTGTTAATTACCGTTAATACCGTAACTCTGGTTCGAAGCCCTTACTGTGTCAGCTGAACCCAGGTTTTTTAACGAGGTTGTTACTTCTCTCCCTTCTCCTTTCATCCTGACTTACGACAGGCGATAAGTCAGGTTAAACTACACCCACAGGAGCCCAATCCCAATTTAATACTTCTTGCAAGTTAAGGCTATTTTCTTAAAAGTAGTACCCTTAGGCAGTTACATGCCGATGAAGACGTTTTCCATTATTCCTAGCAATCCTGGAAGGCTTCTGCTATAATTCACTTCAACTGGTAGGTTACACTTCTTGGATATTATCCCGAGTACCCTTTCAAATAGGTTTTCAGCCAAAAGAATAAAAAAAGTCACAAGGACTGAGATCCTGTGAATAGAGTGACTGGAAAGGCTTTCTTCTGTTTGAAATTTCGTCAAGCCGCTGTTCCAACATTTGTGCTCAAGTAACGTATTTACTGGAAAGTAGAACATTGAAATGTAATTTTGCAATAATTTCAACAACTGAGAGCTTATATAATTGCTTTCATTCAAAAACGAATTAAAGTTTCTGAACTTTATAGTACAAACACCTAACTACTACTAGCTCTTCAATTCTTATCCTGTAGAACTATCAATTTAGCTATAATTGAGAGAATTACTAGAAGAAACAATCGATAGTACATTAGTAATAATTAATAGCATTACTAAAACACTCAGATATGAGTCATGACAACCATTTTTTTAAAGGTAAGGGACAGTATTATAAAATGTCGTGTGTCTCAAGGAAGTGTGTGTCCACAACACAAGACGGCTCGGTGATGTTCGATAATTGCACAAAGTAGCAATATTAAATCAGTTGTCCCTCGACCGCCGTGCAGGATGGATGTAACTTGAGTAGATCAGCATTTGTATACCGAAATAGCCATTCTCCGGATCAGAAATGCTAGAGATTGGTAGAAGCTGTCGAGAATAATGCTCTTCCATAGCGAACAGTCGCAAGGTAGGTAGCAGAGTCTCAGCGAGAACGCGAAGCAACCAGCGACCGGCAACAAGCAAAATAAGTCTGTAACATGAAATAATATATTATTATGTCACCTATCTTAATAAACATGAGGAGCATATTGTGGACGTATTGTTAAATAAATAAAAAGCAGTTGCCAAGACTCGTACCCTGAAGGACATTTGGCATACAAATTGAAAAAAAAATGAGAAAAGAAAACTTTGGCATGTCAATTTTCTGAATTCTAAACGTGGCTTAATGTAAATCTTTTTGATTAGCATTCTATCCTGAGGTCATATAGCTAATGGTAAAGTAGTCTTAACGAGTATTTTGTACCCTAATAAAAGCGCTCATACTGCAAAATTACATATTTAATGTGACGGTTAAAACTATAAATCGCATTTATCTCCGTTAACTATATCAAAATGCGCTTCAGAGTTAGCATTAAGGAAATTAATTAGTCCAGAAAAATCTACAGCAGTAGACTCTGATAAACGATTACAGTTTGCAAAGTCAAAAAATAATATTATACTTGTCATATTTGGAAACAAAAGAGAATAAATCTGCATTATGTGTTAATTTCAGATGATTTTTGTATCAAGGTGATTTCCTTTGTACCAATGAGTCATGTGAAGCCTTTTTAAATTCCTTGTATGCTGATAAGTCAAATATAAACTGGAATTATGTTTTTAATCTATTTAAGCATCATAAAAATTTAAACATGTAAAATTATTTTTCTAAATAACTTTGTAACTTAAAAACGGATTTTTTTCTAATGGATATATAGTTTTATGTAAAATGAAGGCAGTCGTGACACCAGCCAACATCGTCATCAAATGTCTGTCCTCCAAGCACTACTTTTAGCAGGGCGATCCTCAATTTTTGTCGAGTTTGGACAACTGTATGGTACCACCTCAGATTGCAAATTCACTCATTTTCCTATAATATGCCTGTTTTCTTTCGTCTAAAAGTTGATAGCAGCAATTTCAGCAACTGTTAATTGGTTATCATCCTCAAAAAGGCGGAGAACAATACAAATAGTCTCCCCAATCACAATGGTTTTCAGGCGACGTAGGTGACTTTTATTTTCAAATGATTCTCGTCCTTCCAAAATTTATATATGCCGCTTAAGTCTTCTTAAAGGTGCTGTACCCGAACTGTGCCTTATGTTTTCTCAAAATTTGGGACAGTCTTACTCCCTTTGTTGTAAAAAAACTTGATAATAATCGGTTGCACAAGAAATAAAAATGCTTCTTGCTTTGATACTGACTAAAGAAACTGTAGTGTGAAGTACCATACGAGAAAAATCTCCTTCAGACACCTCCACATACAAGGGTCCCTGCCAATAAAGGACTTTAAAATGGACAAAACCAAAACCGTAATCAAAAATAATTTACATCCGAAGAGAGTCTTAGGGTTTGACCTTATTACAAGTAAGGTCTTGATGGGACTTCTCATCTTAAACTGATGACAGACATTTGTAACGCTTCCCATGACAGCGGAGAGTTGCCCAAATTATTCTTATATCAAACTCAGGTAAACCACCTGAAGAAATAGTATCCCACCGTCCCACTAGTTTGTTGTAAATGGCATCGAAAATGTTCAAGAAACTCGTTCTCAAGAGAAGGTACTGCTTAACGGACATAAATTTATTCCAGATCACCAATAAACAAAGTATATAGGGTCGTAAATAAAACAAAAAAATATTGTTTTACAACTTTCCCCGATATGACAGACTTTAGATTTAAAAAATAAAAAAACCTTAATATAAATCAAGACCTATATTCTTTAGCTCCTGAATTCATCATACTTATCACACATTAAAGTACGACATTTGTGGGCAACACTGCTACAGTGACTGTATAAAAAAATGCTACATCAATAGAAACGAAATACGTATGAATCCATTTCAGTAAAAGGTTAACGTGGAAAAATCACATTTAATGTTTACAACAAACAATAGTTAACTGGAAGAAAGTTAAAATTCACTTTGGACAACTAGCCACTCGTCTCTAAATCCACACTAAGCACTTCCAAGTTTGATAACTGCAGCGATTCTAGTCATCATAGTATGCAATCTCCATATGAAAATTAAAAAAAAAGTAAAGTACAACAAAAATAAATATCAGTCTTCTCCTAAATCTCACTCAAATACGTTAACAGTAAATTCCTAGACAACAGTAATGCAACATATGCACCTAAAAGGTTCGATCATCTCGTCTTATCAAACGGATTTTTTTTTTTGTAATACTCTAAAGAAGTCCTTCATTAGATGGGCATCATATGGGTCATTTAATTAAAGTCAACCAATTTATGTACTGTTTATTTATATAGAAAGTAAATATATCTTTAATAATTATTTAAAAAATTAATTAAAAATAAAAAAAATAAAGAATAAGTCCAAGCTAATGCCAGGATATATATATATATATATATATATATATGATTTGACAAAAAAAAACGTGACATTAAAAAACAAATAAAGAAAAAAGCAGAGGAAGAAAGAAAACAAGGGAAAACCGTTAAAACCGTCATCAAAAATTATTTATACTTAGCGAGATATGGAAATGAAACAAGAAACAAGGTAAACTAGAGAAAATTAAAGACAAAGTAATTCAATTGAAAGAAGAACTAAAAACTAAAAACTAAAAAATACTGACGACAGACACATGATGACGGACATGGCAATGAAATTGAACACAGACAGAAGTAACATTAAGAACAGAATCAAAACAAGGGAGAAGAAAAGTGGAAATAAGGCAAAACTAAAAAAGGAAGAAATTTAGAAAATAGGTACGTGGAATATTCAGAGTCTATCGGGGAAAGAAAAGGAATTAGAGGAGGAATTCGAGAAAACAAGATTAGACATACTCGACATAGCTGAAACCAAGAAGAAGAAAAAGAAACTGGAAATGGAAGGAAGTCGCATGTTAATATGCAGCCGAATGGACAATAGGTGCCGAGCAAAGAAAGGAGTACAGTACATAATAAATAACCGAAAAATAAAATAGACAGGCATATCAGAAAGGATACTAAAAATAGTAATTAATCTGAAAAAGAACTTGAAAACATCAGTGGCATACGGGCCAAATAAACACGAGACAGCAGAAAAAAGATGAGTTCTAAAAATTAATATCAACAACCAGAGAAAATTGACAGAGAAAGAATAATAATATTAGGAAATTTAAACGCTAGAGTAAACAAAAAGAATGAAGAACCCGGAGAAGTAATCAGTCCGTACGGGAAAAATATTAAAAATAACAATGGAACTTGAACGATAGATTTTTGCATATTAAACAACCGAGTAGTAACTAACACCTTCTACACCTATAAAAATATTTGTAAATTTTTAGAGAAAGTGAGTAGTAAAAACCAAAAGTTTATATTAGATTATAAATTAGTAAATAAAAATTACAGAAAAGAAGTAAAGGGCACAAGAGTCAAAAGAGCGCCTAAAGTATATTCTGATCATTGCTTGGTATGTCTAAAATGAGGATACAGATAATACAACATAAGGAAATAGCTTCAACAAGAAATAAGAGAAATACTATGACATATGCAGGATAGAAAAAGAGATGAATAAAGGCAAGGAAACGGCAGCCAGATTAAACTTTGAGTAGCTAAATAAAGTAGCAAGAGACGTGTGCGCAGTTATGAAAATCAGTGAACTCAGATGATGAAACGGAAGAAATATAAGCAAAAATGTAAACCAAGAAACTTAGATAGAAGCGATATTGAGTGACAAAACAAAAGAAAAACACGGCAGATACACAAAATCAGCGAAGAAAGGTAAAAATGGTGGCTGAACAAGCTAAGGAAGAATCATGGGACGAATTTGGGGACAGAATGGAGAAAGCCTATGTTGGAAATCACACCTGTTTTATAGAGTATCAAAAAACCCTCAAATAAGGGCAAATTCCATAAAGCTAAACACTTGAAAAGCAAAGATAGAAGAATATTAGGAGAAGAAAATGGCATCATAAGGAGGTGGAAGAAGCATTTCAGAAGCTTTTATTGGTAGAAAGACCAAGTGACATAATAATTGAAGAAAAATATGACAGTAATAGATAATAGGAAGGAAGTCGAAAAGATTAAAAAGGGGCAAAGCTGCAGGACGCGAAGGGAATATCTACAGAGATAGTTAAGAATTTAGATCCAAAGGCCCTAGATATATGAGTCGAGCTGCTAAATAAAGTTTGAAAAGACAAACAACTACTACTAGACTGGAAGATAAAATTTCTGTTACCAATACACAAGGGAACAAAAGGATATTACTTTTTATGCACATTAACAAAAAAAAACTAGAAAAACTAGCAGAAGGGCAATTAGATGACGCACAATGTGGATTTAGAAAAAGAAGATGAGTACAAGACTCCATATTTTCGATAAAACAACTAATAAAGAAATTCATTAATGATAAAACATGGATGGCCTTTATAAACATCAAAAAAACTTTTGACAGTGTGCTCAAGAAGTCAATCTGGAGTAGGCTAAGAAGAAGATGGGAGAACGATAAATTAATAAACTGCATTAAGAGCCTATATCGCTACACAAGGAATTACGTTAGAACTAAAAATATAAAATTTGAAGAATTCGTAACCACAGAAGGGTTAAGATAAGAAAGGGTCCTTAGCCCAGCTTTTTTAACACAATGATGGACAATATAATGAAAAAAGTGGAGGGCCATAAAGAAATTAAAGATTGGAAATAAAACTTGGAAATAGTAACGATAACAGAACGCGTCTTCGCAGATGATCTGATAATCTACGCCAAAAATAAAATCTACCATACAATTTAGATATATGGGTAAAGAATTTAGGAGATAGAAAAATAATATAAAAAAGATGAAAGTGATGTGACAGAAAAAGAAAAAATAACAGTAAAACTGAATGATAAAGAAATTGAGATAGTGGGCGCGTTTAAATATCTAGGTGTGAAAATACAGGAATCAAATGGAAGAGAAATTAAACGACAAATTAGAAGCAGCAGCAAAGCTATACTACCCTATAAATGCATTTGTAAGGAAAAATAAAACTGTGAAAGATAACCAAGATCACAGTATATAAAACCATATTCAAACTTATATTACTTTACATTAACAAAAAGAATAAAAAGCAGAATACAAGCAATGAGAATGAGGTACTTATTACTAGATAACAAAGCAAAGCAAAATAAGAAATAGCAAATTAAGGGAGGAATGGGAAGTAGAACTATTAAGAAAGAACATTCGCCGATAATTAGTGGTCGGATATTTAGTACGAATAAGATGGGAAAAACAGTAAAAAATACGACAACAGAGAAGGCCAAGAGGTAGACAAAAAAACGTGGCAAAAGATATACGAACAGAGAAGGAAATGACATGAAACGAGAGGGAAAAATCGGCACGTAAAATAAGTGAATGGACCGAGAGAATTCAATTAAGGAGAATAGAATAGTAATTAAGTAACGCTTTAGTGTAGTACCTTGTAAATATGTGTTTTTCATATTTTGTACGTTAAACATTAATACAACAATAAATAAGACTATAACAATAAAAAAATAAATAAATCAGAAGGCAAATAAAGTGAAAGAAAAATCTAAATAACCTAAAAAAGTCACAAATAATCTGGTATCAATAATAAAAGATTACAGAGGAACCTAAAAGACAAAATTATTAATAAAGCATAATATTCTTTGGACAACAACCAAGCAAAAACAGCGTTGTAGTTATTAATTTTAATAAATCAACAAAGAAGATCAAGTAAATTAGAAATAGAGAAACTAGAAAAAATGTTTTGCACTTTTTATTTTCATTTTTTATTAACAACTGTGGACTATTACAGTCTACCAAAGACACTAAGTAAACATCATGTAAATGATGAAAGCATGAAAGTATAATTATACTGTAGGATAAAGATAAGTGAATAGGACATAGTGGTAACTTGCCCAACTGCAAGCTCCTTAAATTGTTGGTCTAATAGATCAACTATTATTTTTGCATGATAAGAATCAAGTTTCGTTTCTTTGAGAAAGGTCCAGCAGATAAAATTTTGTTTTTTCACTCTGGTAGTGAACAAGAGTTTTTTAGCTTGGGCATTAGGATGTATCTTTTAACGACCACAATATATCATGATAAAAACAGCTATTTCTTCCTTCACATAGAGAATTTCCAGATCTTGATGTAGGACTTGATTAGATATATACCGTGGAGCTCTGTATATTACATTCGATATTCTCCATTTGAAACATTAAAAATTTTGGGTGTTAATAATACTTATGGTTTTCCACATTTGGAATTCATAGGTCCAGATTGGTTGTTATGTAAGAGTTTGTCATCAAAGATAAGTCCAAATTTTGATCCATTAATCAACATATGGACTTTGGATTTATTCACTTTTTTTCTATAGGATAACTATTTGGTCCTGCAAAAAGCACGAGCACATAAGATACCAATTTTGCTTTCTATGTAGGTACATATTTCAAATTTGGTAGAATAAGATAGGACTTATTTGTAGCTTTATCATTTGCCTTGGTTTAGATGTCTCCTTGAGGTCATAGATTATCATTTCTTATGAGCATAGCTTCTGGAATGCCCAAGAGCATTCCCTGTTTTTTTCATGCAGCACCCATTGTAGAAGTTTTTTTTAGAAAAACTATAGTCATTATCACCTCATAATCTAAGAATAAGAAAATACAGGATGATAAGAAAATTGTGTCAACAAAAAATGTATCTTTTGATCTATTTTTATTGCATCAAATTTCTTTTTTCTTACAAATTACAAGTTAGATGTCCTCAACAGCTCTTAAGAGTCTTTTAATTCAAACACTTCAAAACAGAATCTTCCCACTTCCATGGCAGCACTCAGACCTTTTTCACAATCTGAACGACATCTTCGTCTGCCAAAATGTGATCTTGCCGACCTTCTGGGGTTGATGTTTCACCGAGGAACCCCACACAAGCGCGCTTAAAGATAAGTCATTAATTCTTCAATCTGCCCAGACTGTCTAGATCTTACTATTTAAATTCCTTGGCAATGCTTCGGTGAAGCTTATTGCAGAAGTCTTCTACTGTCGTGTGATCCGAATGCAGAACTATCGGCGAATTATAATCCGGCAACTGCCCCTTTGGCTTCGTGTAACTGCAATTTAAAAATCAGACGCAGTTAAGAGGTAAGCACAAATCTTACATTCGCACTAATTTAAGATAGTCCCACATTTTCTCCAACAGGTCATCAAAGTTCCACTTGTGATGAGCAGAGATGGGAACACAGTGAGGAATTTTGTAGATTACGTCCAGCTCTTCCAGGCTTATTTGATCTATTTGTGGCAAAAAAAATTTAAATGGAAGTAACAAAAGTGTGACAATTGTTACCGATTTTATTTAAAAGGTAAATGCAAGGCATATATATGCGGTTGCCCTCAACTACATCAATAAGGTCATCACTGGTAGCATCATACTTCAATGTTATGTCTGCATTGTGTATTTTGTATTCAGAAAGAATGGTCTTGACCGTGTCTGCATCCAATTCAGATTGAGGCACCTACAAGTAAGCACAAATTCAATTAGATCCAACACACAATTTAAAGTAAATAGTACCATTGCATTTAAATTAATTCCACCTTTGTCTTTCCGTCTGAAAGTAATGTTGGGTGGTTGTTTGTTCAGTCTCAATCCAAACCCTTCCAACTCATGTTCTATCAATTTTTTATGTTGCAATGGCTTGAGAACATCAAGCACAATGAAAATCAGGCTGCACGTCCTTGCCACAGCAATAACCTGTCGACCACGACCTTTCCCATCCTTAGCTCCCTCAATAATACCAGGCAAATCTAACAGCTACAATGACAACTTTAAAAAGCCACCCAACTCTGTGCATTACTGCATACTTGAATTTTAGCACCCTTGTATTTGATGCATCCCGGCACTGTCGTGAGCGTGGTGAACTCATAAGCGGCAACCTCAGAGTAAACTCCAGCCAAATTACTGAGCAAGGTAGACTTCCCCACGGATGGAAACCCGACAAAACCTATCCGAGCATCACCTGTTTTCGCAACGTCGAAGCCTTCGCCGGTCGCTCCTCCACCGCCTTTAGGGGTAATCAGTTCTCTCCGAAGTTTCGCTAGCCTCGCCTTCAATAGACCCAGATGTCCAGCGGTCGCTTTATTTTTTTGAGTCCTGGCCATCTGCGGGGCATGTAAGGTTAAGTCGGGTCGGCAACTTTATTTCCAGATTCTACCCACCTCGGCCTCGATAGCCGCGATTTTTTCCAGTATGGTACTCATTGTTAATTAATTTTCATTTACTGCGGCACAGGAATTGTTTAGGAAAATAAGTATTCAGGTAAGCCTAGTAAACAGCTGCTTTACACGCCGCACCGATCCACAGAGCGGTTTGTGTCTTGTCTAGAAATTACCAAAAACAGAATAGCCAAGCCCTAATTATTGACTCAAAACTCACAAAAACCCTATTTTAAATAAAATAGCAATATAGGGTAACTCGAAATAATTGTATTTTTGAACTAGCATACCTTAACATATTCTCCAGAGATATCAAGACATCAGACCTAAATTGTTTTCCCACGGGGCATATTTTCCTTCTTCTTCTTCTTAATCCTAGGCCTTTCTACCTTTAGGTGTAAGGCTGGCATATTTTCCAAAACATAATAATTCCGAATCAGCCGATAGACCGATCCACTCGTGGTAGTGGTCAACGTGGCAACACTGTCCGCATCTTCCAGGTCGCATTTAGTTTGCTTCGTTGATTGTAGTAGGAGTTTCATTTTTGTGTTTTTTTCATCGGCGAATAAATTTTTCAGGTAATTCTTTTTTAGTGGTAAAACTTATACCTATCAAGCTAGATGTTTCGTTGGTACATACGTTGAAAGAGAAACTATTTCTGCTTCTAGCGGTGTGTTTGTTTTTGTAAATATTATCTTCATTAGTTGATGTCATGACGAAGGTCAAATATGGCATCGGGCATGTTTTCCAAAAACACGCGGGGCAAGTATTCCTATGGGAAAATTTGCCCTGTGAAACTTGCGTAGAAAACCCATGTGTTTTTGGCAGTTTATTAGTTCGCAAATTAGGCTGCCATTTACATAGAACTATTAGTGTGAATAAATGATGTAAAATGTGTAAATTAAAATTTCGTGCTGAAACTCTTAACATTTTGCAAAAATTAAAAAGAACAAAATGTACCTATGACAATTATTACAAACTATTCTTTCTTTGCAGATTGATAATGGTTCGAAATTATAAAAGAAAGACCAACAGAGGCGATTACAGCCGTGGTAAAATAAATGAATCTCTTGAAGCAATTAGACAGGGAACCACTGTTAGCTGAGCATCCTTAGATTTGGGTATTAATCATCGAACTCTGAACAACTATTGGAATAATTCAGAAATTATGCTTGCAGCAGTTGTGCCTCCATCATTAGAGGCCTCTCGTGAAGTAGCTCAGCCTGCAACACCTCCATTGAACATAGCATGGATCTGTTATATAAAAAAAAATGAAAAGTAAGTATAGGTCAATAACATTTTTGAGCATATTGTAGGGCTAATTTAAAAGAATACTAATTAGGCCTATTTTGGTGATTTGTCTTTGTAGGTTTTTCAACCTGAAGCACCAGACATAGTTTGGGTTAACTCCCAGAGGTGTTAGGAGATTTGCATATACCTATGCTATGGCTTGCAACAGAACAGTTTCTCTTAATTGTAGAGAAAATGAAGTGGCAGGACCTGATTGGTTTACATCTTACCCAAGCGGTAATTGTTTGATACTCGTACCATGCCAATAAAAGAATTTTTAGTTCTTTTTTTTAATGGAAATGGTGAATATTGCTTATAAAAGCATAGATGCACCTGCAGAAAAGTGTCGCAGTCGGAAAAACGTAGAAAATTAAATAAAATGTTCAACAGCTTATTGTTTGTTTCAGAACTTACAAAAAGGCCCCCAGTGGTCCAAAATGCTAAGGCAGTCGCAGACTAGCAGTCTGTTTGGGCAACAAGAATCGGTCTCTGACTACTTGGCACCAGCCCCGGGGCCAGCATTCGAAATTCCTGCTGCTTGACCTTGACACACTGCAGCGGCGTTAATGGCAGATGGTCCAAGACCGGTTGTTGTTGCCCGAACGGTGGAATTGCAGGTTTAGTAACCTCACTTTTAGGGAATGTGGTGGCTCAGATGGTCCAACCAGTTGGCTCTGTCCTGTAGCTGGCACGCACGAGTTGGAGTCTTGCTCAACCAATGGGTGTGTGCGTGCGTGCGTTCGTGCGGTCGTGTGTTCGTGTGTGTGTGTGTGGTGTGTGGGTGTGTGCGTGCGTGCGCGCGTGCGCGCGTGTGTGTGTGTGTGTGTGTGTGTGTGTGTGTGTGTGTGTGTGTGTCCTAGCATTTAAATGCATGTTAGTGGGCAAAATAAGCCCTTGAGTCTACAGTGGCTATAAGTGTGCAAGAAAAACCTCACTTTTATCCGCATTGTTTCTGCACTTTTTTCCTATTTAGCCTTAATTTTTTTGTGTTCGCAAACAGACTGCCTCTCTGAGGCTGCTTTAGCATTTTGGAACGCTAGGGGCTTTCTTTTTGTAAGTTCTGCATCAATTAATAAGCTGTCGAATATTTTCTTTAGTTTTCCCCGTTTTCCGACTGCGACACTTTTCCGCAGGTGCATCTGCTTTTATAAGCGATATTCACCATTTCCATTAAAAAAATACAAACATTTTTACAGGCATGGCAAGAGTATGAAACAATTATCGCGCAGGATTTCTTAAGGACAGTGGCGTAACTTTGCTGTGTTTTCCACCACACTGTAGCCATAAGCTACAACCTTGGACCGAGGTGTATATGGTCCACTTAAAAAGCATATCAACCCTGCTTCTGATGCTTGGATTTGTCTTAATAAAAGGTATATGACAATCTATGATGTCCTATCTATTTTAGTTACAGCCACTCCCCAAGCAGTGAGTCCATTTAAATTTATATCTGGGTTTCGGATTTCTGCAATTTATCCCCTAAACCCAGAAATCTGTATAGACGTTTATTTTATGCCATTATATTTCACTGATAGACCCTCTTTAGTTGCAGTTGAATCCATTCCTAACCCGACTTCCGAACCAGAACAAATTAGTGGCCCTATAAGTTCTCCATTCCGCCAACCTAACTCAAGCGATGCCGAAGTAGCAGTCCCTCCCACATCAAAAGAACGTATCCCTACTCCCGAAGAAGTTTGTCCTTTTTAGAAAGCGGCATCAAGGAAGGAAACAAATCGTGGCAAGAGAAAGAGAAGATCTTTAATTTTGACAGACACATCAATAAAGAAGCTCTTAGGGAAAGAACAACAGATTTGTAAGAACAAGAAAATGTCTAAAAAACTGTTTCAGGATTCAAGGAAAAAAGGAAGAAAACATTTAAAGCCTGAACATCAGAAAGAAAGCAGTGATGATGAGGACGATGATGAAAACTGCTTTTGCATTTATTGTTTTAAACTTTGTGGGAATTTAAAGCCTAAAGAAAAGTGGGTTCAATGCACTATGTGCAATATGTGGCAGATGTGGCATGCACAAAAAGGGATTCAATTTTTCGTTTTTTGGGTTCATTGTGAAGACTTTTGTTAATTAAAGCACTAAATAGAAAATCTGTGTTTTTTTAATAAATCTAATTTTCAATTTCTAATTAATACTTTCACGTATTACTATAACAATACATGTAGTAAATTAAATATTGACGTTCTGAATTGAAAATTATGTTTATTACCTGTTATCCTCTTTAAAATAGTCGTTTTTATCGTTGGAAAACTCGCCCCGTGTACAGGGCAAGTTTTCCAACACGACCCAACTGCAGTTTTACGGGTTTTCTCATCATTCTAGTAGCTTAAGGTATAACAAGACAAATGATGCCTTAAACTCGATAGTGTGACGGAAAAAATTATAAAAAATAAATTAAAAAATGAGAAAACGTGCCTGGCCTCCCTTACACCTACCATTGATTTTTTTTATCGCTATTTGTGTTACCTGTTTGTTTGTGCGTTAACGTTAATGCGTGATGACCGGTAGCACACATTAATTGAATATTTTCTTTCTAAATAATGGTATTTTCTTGTTTTTTATGATATGCACCAATTTTTCCAAATCCTAATTTTTTGGTTTCTATTTTGATTTATTTATTTTTTCCCCGATTCTTATTTGTTGTCCTTAGTATATACAGTCTTCAACGTTTCGTTTTGTCTAGCTTCATTTTTATTGTGATATTTCGTATGTCTTCCAGTTCTTGTCGCATTTTCCTTATGTGATCTTGAGAGATCAGAACTACATCATCCACATATCTTAGATGTGAGAGTCTTTCACCATTGATATTAATTCCTACCTTGCTCAAATTTAGTTTTTTAAAAACGCCCTCCAGGGTTAGGGCGAATAAATTGTATCACTCTCTCGTATTCCTGTTTCAATATCTAGATTGTCGAGCCTTCCTGGAGTCTTATTGAGACTGTCGTTTTTTCATAGATGTTTTTTGTTAATTTGTATAATGTAGTCTATACGTGCTTTATCCAGTTCATTATGGATCCAAGACCTTTTTGTAATCCACAAAGGGCATTTACACCAGAAAGTTGTATTTTGTTGCTTTCTCTAGCAGAATTTTTATCGTCGAAAGATGACTAGATGTACTGTTGCCTGTTCAACATGTTGGTAGATATCTAATTTTTCTTCTAACCGGTTTGCTAGTAACCTTATAAACAGCTTATAGACTTAAAATGCTAAGCTTATTGGTCGATAATTTTTCAGACGTTTTATGTGTTCAGTATGTCTTATTGTTCTAAGCAGCTATTGAATAGTTATTTCAGCTGCAGTATTATTGACTCTTTCGCTTCTTTAATCATTTTGGCTAGAATTTCGTCTTCGCGTGGTGCCTTATTATTTTTAAGGTATTTTAGGGCGAAGAGAATTTCCTCACTATCTATATATAGTATATCCTCCGATCCCATGTTCATTACTGTAGCTTTTGTCTTTTGTAGTAGTCGATTTATTTGTGTGATGCAATATTTTTGTATTATATCTTTCCTATTTCTTATATAGGTGTATAAATAAGTTCTCAGCTTTAGATTTCACAGGACGCAAATCATCGTTTACATGTAACGTATTAGTCCGCCTTCTTGCGGTTTTAAAGCAATGACATTTGGTCTTTCGAAATGTCATGCGATTTGGCGTTTGATGCATATAACTTCAATAATCAGCTGTGTTCACGATGGAAATCACAAAAGAGAGCATATTCGATTTTCTATCCACTTTGCGTTTCATCTTAAGAAGAAGCCACCGAAATGATTTGTGCTGCATATGGTGAGAATGCTGTAAGTCATGCAATGTGCAAAAAGTTGTACCAAAGATTTCGCGGGGGAGAGTTTAGTCTTGAAGATCAACCATGCGCTGGACGCCCTCAAACATTTGACACAGATGAGTTGCAGACATTGCTGGATCAAAACAATGCGCAAACTGAAAAAGAGCTTGCAGAACAGCATGGCGTCACTCAGCCAGCCATTTACCTACGTTTGCATGCAATGGATAAGATACAAAAAGAAGGCAGATGGGTTCCGCATAAACTGTCCGAAGACAACAAAAATCGACAGCGTGACACCGCACTCCATTTGCTTTCAAGGAACCGAAAAAAGGATTTTCTGCATAAAATTATTACGGGCGATGAAAAATGGATCTTGTACGACAATCCCAAGCGCAAAAAATCATGGGTAGACCCTGGCAAACCTTCGACATCGACTCCAAAGTCCAATATCCACGCCAAAAAGAATTTGCTTTATATCTGGTGGGATTGAAAAGGTGTGCTGTACTATGAACTCTTGAAACCAGGTGAAACAGTTACGGCGGATCGCTACCAACAGCAACTCATCAATTTGAGCGACGCAATCGAAGAAAAGAGGCCATTTACTGGACAAGGAAGTCGCAAAGTCATCCTGCTCCATGATAATGCCCGACCACATGCGGCGTGTAGCCCAGACATGGCCCCTTCCGATTATCATTTATTCCGGTCGTTACAGCATCACTTGGCTGATACGCACTTCAAAACAGAAGAAAAAGTCCGAAAATGCATCGATAACTTTATCGTTTCGAAGTCGTTGAGCTTCTATCACCAGGGAATTCGCAAGCTACCCGAAAGATAGCAGAAGGTCATCGATGCCAACGGAGAATACTCTGATACTTAAGCTTTCTTTGTTTGTTTTTAAATAAAACTTTAATTTTGCAGAAAAAAGCTGAGTACTTATTTATACACCTATATAACGCAGTGATTTCGTTTCTTGTTTTTTTTCTTTCTATTACGGTTGTTACTATTTTTGTATAATGTTCCTCTAACTACTTCCCGATCATTGCTCGTGCCTCTTTTTTATAATCTTGTTAAGATTATAAAAATCTTTTTTGTTACATATGTGATTTCGTATACTTTCTTCATAGGCTTCCTTCTTGTTTTGGATTAGACTTGTACCTATAAAAGTCTTTTTGGATTTTATGTATCTTTTTCTAGTGTTTGTCTTCTTGGTATTTATCCCAGTTTTGACCAGCTACCCGTGTGGAAAGTATTCAAAGTTTTTTAAAGAATGATAGCTTGAAATCGTTTTGGTTTTCAGTTTTTCTATTGGGACTGATCCAAATTCGTTGTCTTTGAGGCTTTTTGTTATATAGGGTGTTTATCGCATATATGATCCCTCATAAAAGCTGGCCTTCATATCTTTCCTTATGTTTTTCTCACCTATGCCATATTTGCCTATGTATTCCTCATGGGTGTCTTGTTGGCGTTCCAGTATGGCATTGAAATCACTTCACGTTGTCCTGGATACATTTGTTTTTTTTTCGTGCTGTTTGTAGGTTCTTATATAGTATTTCCATCTTTTCATCATCGTGGATGGATGTTAGTACATATATTTGACTTACTTGGATCTTATGTTTCTCTGAGAATTTTATGGTTAGGTATGCAACCCTATGCAATATACCTTTAACACAATCAACAAGAGGTAGAAACATTTGGCTAATTATGAAGCCAACTCCTACCTTATAGAATAATGCATTACCTGACTTAAATATTTTAAGGTTCTTTTCTGTTTTTCTAACTTATGAGAGGTCAATTAGTTGACGATTGATTTTAGTTGTAAACTCTAGCGGGTTATCAGTTTTCGGTGTTCTTTAGTTGTAGGTGGTTATCATAAGTTTTGTGTGTTGTTTTGGCAATTTTTTGCTTCCCCCGGAATTCTTTAGGCAGATTGACATATTGTCAGTACGGGATTGTTGTCTTCTGATCACCCATTGGGATATTTTTGTTTGAATTTTAGAGCTTGACATTTTGAGGAGGAGGGTTTGGCAAGGTTTGTGAGAATGTAGGTAATATTGTATTTGGGGTAGGTAGGATTAAGGTTAAGACTTGGTTTCTTTCAGTGATAGGAGGTGTGAAAAAAGAACAATGCTGACGAAGGCAAGGTCGCTTCCCTGAAGTATTTGTCTACAGGATTTATCCAATAAGCAGATCGTTCTAATTACTGGATAATCCGTCTATTTTTATGATAGATTTGATTGTGTTCTTCTCGTTTAAGTTTCCACTTTTTTCATTTGTTGTCCGGTTTATTTGCGATCTTAACGCTACACCAACAGCTCATTCTTATGGTCAAACGCTGTCAAACCTTAATTTCTTAAAATTGAAAATCAAGTAGCTGATCTGAATATTATCCAGTTCCTAATTAAGATCCCGTCCGGCATTAACTGGTGTTTGGGCTTGTAGCCCAAGTATCAAGCGTTCGCACGCGAATCTTTATTTCACAGGACCATCTAATGTTATAGTCAAAGTACCATTGTAAAGACTGCCTCATGTTAATTTCTTTTTAAAGATAGACACGTACTTGTTGGGAGGGTAGTACACAATAGCAGACTGCTGCAGAGCACACTAAATTTATCAAATTTTTATAAAATTGATGTTAATTATGAAGATACTTCACCTGGATGTGAATTTGTGTTGTGTATGATTACTGTTGCTGTAATAGGGGGAATGTTGCTGTGATTCTTTTGGTTGTGACTTAATTCTGCATTATTTATAAATTTGGACTTTAACTACATCTATAGTTAAATTTAAAAATAAGAATTGATTCATTTTTTGAAACTAAAAAACTCGCGCATCAGTTGATGGTTCTGCTGAAGTACCCTACTTTTTTTTCATTTACGTACTAAGACACTGGAAATGACGGGACCATGTTTAATTGTTATAGTAGGCATAAAAGTAACTAGAAAACACATTTCGTTTTTAAATTCCCACGATCTAATGTTTATTCCCGGATTAGTACTTTTCTTTTTTCAGGTTTTTATTATTTTTCTATAATTATACCTTGAATTCTTTCATCTTTATCTTTACATAATCGTATTGCCAGGATATAAAAACAGAAGAATATTTAAGAAATATTAAAATGCACCCTACTACTGTATGCTATGCTTTCGAGAAATGCACGTCTACCTTTACTATCTTCTAAGCTCTAGGTATTACCATAATAATTTGTAGAGGATGTTCTACTCGATACAAAATCCGAAAGTTTCAAAATGATTTTAATATCATTGATGATATTACAATGAAATTTAAAGCAGATTTAGTTATGTGCTCCATGAGCTGTCGGTCCATCCTGTTGGAAATGTCTAATAAAGCGTTCCTCTCCATCTATATCAAATGTTAACATGATATGCATGCCAAATACTAATTTTCCCTGAATGAAGGAGGTCTTTATGTATCGTACGAGGATTTTCATTTATCCAAATATAAAGAATTTGAAAATTAACGAGTTCTGATAAGTAAAACCAGTCTAAAATTGTCGGATTTCCTTAAAAATAGTGTCTGTAATTATCGATGGTACTCTGCTCTTTTCACTTGGCCAGTCTCTTTTAATTTGTGAACTATTGAGGTAGTTTTTTACAGATCAATGCTTTTTAATTTCTTTGGAAATGCCAGTGGTTGGATCTTTACTATCTCTGTCGTTTTCTCGGGCACCAATGGACGACCTTTATTAAAGTATTCTGCTATAGGAGTTACATATCTCGCAGCTACTCGTTATTAGCTTATTAATGTATCAGAATTAACAATTAATAACAATAATCTGGTTGTGTATATTATCTTTTTACAGTAGACTGACCGTATGTAATTCCTATAACTTATAAACGGTTTCACTGATAGTGTCACTAAGTTTTAAATCTTCTAGAGAGATTCAAAATTGAAAGCTTGTAATCCTAAAACTAAGGCGAATTTGTAGCTTCAGTTTTTGTTAGTAAAACTTTATGGAACAGTTGAACTTCCTCCTCTTTTTAAGGAAAAAAGTTTAAAATTAAAATGTTTGACTGAATATTTAGTAAGTAAATTGCATACTTAACACAGATAATTTTTGAAATATAGTAGTTTAACTAACCGTTATATAGATAAATCTTTATTTCCGGTATGACACGAACAATTGATATACTTATATTATAAAGGAACAATTAACGTAATACTTATGTCTTTTTACAATAATGAAACATAACTTAGGTTCTTAAATTTTAGTAGATAAACTGAAATACTGTAACTCTTACAAACAGACCTAATTTACGTAGAATTCATCATTTTCATCTTCCAGCGTACAATTGTTATCGTTCACAAAAATAGTAAAGTTCATTTTATTGGAAGTTGGGTCTACATTTTCATCTTCGTGAAAACATTCATCCCTAACGGGATGCTGATAGCGCTGTCTTACAAGCGGTTCCTGTGCCCCTGTTACAAAATGGGAAGACTGCATTTGAAGATGCCCAATATTATGGCGGGGCAAATTAGAAACGCGTCCACAGTCGCAACATTTTTTAACATAGTCAAAACCAACATTTTCATCATTATAATTAATCTTCTTAGAAAATGGGAGGTGTCTACATAGCTTCTGACGTTTAGGTCCTGTGTGTAAACAATCGGCATTGGTGTAAGATTGTTGCGAATTATGACGAGTTTTGCAACACTGGCTTTTCATAGGTCCAGTCATTGCCACGGGTTCTTCTGTCCGGTGAAATAATTCCAGCTTATCTGCATCTTGATACCGTTGCGAAGGTCGCATTTTAGATCTGCTTTCCAAAGCGGGCCCACAAGATTGTTGAGTGCATCGAAAACAGCAACAGGAGCTTTGTGGCACCGAAGTTTTCCTAACAACATAATTTTGTGGCAATGACGAGCAGTTGTGTTGGTTAAATTGCTGCTGCGCTGAGCACTGTCGGTGCCTGAAGTTATTCTTTTGTGAATGCATAAATGTTGGTTCCTTTCCAAAAGGCTCATGTTCTACAGATGAGGTGTCGCTAAACGATTGTTTAAAACAATTTTCGTCCCTAAAGCCTCTCTTTGGGACTGCACTTATCTTCTGCGGTCCAAACATTTGCGGAATGAAGCTGGAGTTGGCATCAAAATCAAAGCTCACATCAAAAACGTCATCATCCTGTGAATTTCCGTCGTTCTGGTGCTTCAAAAAAGAAAACGAATTATTTTCGGCGTTATTATTTTGGACTAATGCTTCAACATGACTATTAGCTGCTTTCGGTGTGAACACAGGTGCATCACTATCAGATACAGAATCTGCAACTTTCTGCAAATAGTAGTCCGTAATGGTCGGAGTCTTCATTTTAATTTGATAACTCTTTGTGGGTTTTTTGCCATCACAGGTGTGCTTAAACGCTTGCGAGGCCTGCCGCTTTCTTGCAACGCCAAGATCTTTCAACAGAGTAGTCGAAATCAATTCGTCTTCACCGAGGCTATCTTCAGGTCCTGACAGGAGCGATACTGGGTTTGAAACCCTCGACAACTGGGAGCAGGCTTCGTCCGATAAAGGCAACTTGCTTATATCTTTGAACATATTTTGTCTAAGAGTAGGGCGAGTCCTTATTTCGAAACGCGAAGAAAAATTCTGTTGCGGCCCATTAACACTGTGAAAACTTAAAAATTTATGTTTTCGCTCAAAAAATATTAATATGGAGCAAATACCTAAACTCTGGTTGGGTGTTTGTATTATCCTCTCCGTGGAAAGAGAACCAAGACCCTTCCGACTGTTTCTTCAGTCCGGGAGAATATTTCACCGTGGGCGATGTTATAAGCGGCGAGTTCCAAGTGAGTACTTTTTCGCTTGATGTTTGGGTTGCCCTAGAAATTTTCCCAACAGGAAAATTGACGGGAGCGTAGTCCTCTTGGTCCTTCAAATTTGCTGTCTCTTGCTCCACCTCTTCAACATCCTCGTTGTTACCGAACAAATCTAGCTGTGTGGAAGACTGACGTTCAACGGTACTCAATTCGTGGGTGCATTTCTTCGCTGGCGTGTATTTGAACTTTTCGAATATGGATTCGTTGTGTCTTGGTTCCTTTTCCTGATGGAAAATCTTTGAATTAATGACTACTATTTAAAAAAGTGCGCATTGTTTTAGTAAAATTTCGATATTAATTTAAAATGTTGTATAACCCCCTATTCAAAATTCGCAATTCATAAGCAGATGTGTTCCAAATGATGAATATGAGAATAAAAAATGATAAATGCATAGATATAGACTTTTGTATGAATGGACTGATCGACAAGCGTCGGTATTGTAGACCTCTCACTTTTAGTGCAATTTTTTGTGTTAGTTTCTTGAATATTGCAGGGGAATTGTGTATGATGATGTAATGGTACGGCTCAGATGTGCAACAGTGTGGTCTCAGAAATCAAATGTGAATTTTACATGCCGACAGTAGTTTTTCGTATATATGCAGATCCAGCTGAACGCTTGCAGTGACCACCAAACAGCTTGCAACGGCTCAAACGTGAGAATAAATTGCTTTAAGTTTCTATTAGATTTAAAACTTTGGAGACTGTAATGTGTGATGTTTGAATACCTATCATACCTTACAAATCAAGCCGTCAAAGGCAAAAGTCTTATTCCAAAACTTGATTTTTACTGCCGTTTCTATTCCATGTTGCTAAATTTAATTGTCTGATCCTGTACAGTCCCCTAATGTAAAAACGCAGTATTTAGAGACTTTTGGCAAAACTCTAATACTTTGACATATTTATATACATTAAACTAAGATGTATAGCAAAGACTAAATTTTGTTCGATATTACTGTAAAAGGATTTTCTTTTATGTCTAAGTGGAATTCTAATTGTCATTACCTGGGAAGCACCACAAGAAACTCTCTCAAATGTTGCGTTCTGACTAAGGGTCTGCATTCGAAACGGCTTCCCACTCTTATCAGACCGCTCCTGCGGCTTCCGCCTGACGGTAGCAGAGTAATGATCCGAATGCACAAGCTGCACGTCGGTCTGCTTTTTAACAAACTGCGAAAAATCGACTGCTCGTTGACTTTGCGCTTCTTGGATCTCCTGCAACTTATTCGACCCATTATTCCGATATGCCGTGGTGGACTCGTCGATTAGCTGCTGTAGTTTAGTGGAAGTTACGGTTCCTTGATTTTCTATTCCATTTTCACTTTGTAAGGATCTGGGGAAATCACGCCCATGGTGGTATTCTGAGCTTTCTTTAGTTCGATTGGGAAATTCGGCTTTTTCCGTGGAGCTTTCCTCGCTGGTGTCTCTTGATTCATTTAGCAGGGGCGACGGCTGAGCAACACTTTTCTAAAAGGTAAAGTACATTATAATTGAAATTAATTTTTAATCGCCTTATTTATTAACCCGTTTCTGTTTCGTGGCTTTGAGTTTTGAGTTTCTGAAATACGTGTCCATGAACGTTTGAATGTGTGAGACTTTTTTATTTGGTTTAGTTTTCACTTCTGGCATTGTGGTCTTCTATAAACATATCAGTATTTAATTAGACGTCGTTTATATTAAATAAAAAGGCAATACCAAGGCACGTGGATGTTCTGAGTTGTTAACCGTGTTACTTTCCGCCTCACTAGATAGCATTGGAAGTAAAGAGGCGTTGCAGTCGATCCCAACTAAAAGAGAAATAGAAAGCTACTCAAAAATGCAAAAAGTATATTTGAACATACCCCAATCTTCGCTAATAAAATGCGCCCTTATTTCGTGGTGGTACTCGGATGGAAATTCAAAACTCTTTTGAACTTCCGGATTGTTAATCAGTTGATTATGCCTGCAATAGTATTCTTATTACATTTATTAACTCAATGCCTACATAATAGTACTTACGGATATTTTTGATATAGAAATAAGTTGTTATCCGCATCTCCCACCATTAAATACATTACGGAATTGCTGCTGATACTGCACTTTTCTCTAAGAGAAAATGCGTTTTTAAGGCAAATTTTAAGGTTCAGCAAGAAGCGCTCATCCCCTGCTACTTTTTCTAAAGTCAGCTCGTATTGCGGCAGATGGCTAATATAATCCTGAATTGTGTTGCCCAGGGGAGCTTTCCGGTTGATAATCTGAAATGTCGACCCTTTTAGCTGTGTCTTTGCCTGCTTAAACGTGATATACCCGCTCGATGTCTCTAGGGTTTGTTTCCAGCAGGCTATCAAACGTCGTTTTTCCTGCGTTCATCAGAGCTGCGGAGAACACGTTTCCAATCCCAGGAAGCTGCTTGCTCAAAAACGGCGAATTTTCCCAAAGGCGAACGTGGAAGCATTTAGCTAAGGTGATGGTGCTCAGCAAAGCTGCGTAGCAATCGCTTTTTGTCTCCAAGTACTCTGCTAGGCCTGTACAGCGTGTATACATTTTGTGATATATAGAGTAAATCGTTTGAGAGATATTTTGTTTTTTAATGTCGAATAGCATCATATATATATATATATATATATATGTTCAAAAAGTAATGAGATTGATTTTCTTGGCCCAAGCAAAGGTCGGCGGGCGAAAAAAAATAATCGGACTTATTGTCTCTTCACAAATAATTTAATTAAGAAAAAGTAACTTCTTCAATGATAAAGTCATAAAAAGAAAAGTTAAAAAGTTTGTAGAGAGAATAGCAGAAAATCGAACAATGTGCTAGTCTCTGCTCTCTCTGCCCGGTCACCGCGCACCATCTCTGATGCGGGGCAACACATCGCATTAACATGATAATAGAAGTGTCAACAACTAAAGCAAAATATATGGCCACCTCTAAAACTCCAAGGTAAGCAACCAAATAACAAAGCCGACAGGGCTGCAGTATATTTGAATGACTCAATATGACGATACAAGTATATTGGAAGCGAAACAAAATTCATAAGACTCCTCGGCCCTATACATCAACAACTCGAGAACTATTCGAAACAACAGAAACAAAAATAGTACGCGGGAAAGCTGGCAAAGCATAGAATAGGTAACAATAGAAACAAAAGAATAGGAAACCAACACAGATCGTATGATTAAGGATAAGAAGATACAAATCACCGATGAAACATAGAAACTTTGGAAGATCTAGAAAAGTGTGGAGTGGCCACAATGAATCAATACAAACGAAGGAGGAAAAGAATTTTTAGCGTATGAGTCAAATAACTTTTTTTATTTCTTATACAAGTTTAGCTTAGGATCATTTATAAATTTTTAACACACTGTACATATTTCGCTTTACTTATAATGCACCCCCACTAAAACAACAATACATTTAAATCTAGTGTATTAATTCTTCTATTTCAATCAAACCCATCCCTTCCTTTGTAAAAAACGGCTTTGCGTTAGATTAAATGGAGAAGACGCCGATAACGGACGTTCTCGAGAGATCCTTGCTCTTGCCGTTCTTCTTCGGCATCTATGTACGCCGACGACTGCCAAGTTGACGACATTTTCAAGACCCCAGTTAATCGCAAATCGGTCACAAAAAGAGATCAATTCAAATATTGATCCCGAACTTGAAAAATCGTGCTAACAAGACGAAGTCATAAGTCGAAGAAGACTTATAATAATATTCGACCAAGCAATACCGTAGAGAAACAAAGCAAAGTACCTCAAGATAATAGTGTACCAGGCAGACTCATCGAGAAGGAGGGAGGGGGTAGAATTTTTCATGCCCATGGGTTTTCGGTTTCTATTTTTTAAAGATTTGTCCTGGAGTTAGTAATTCGATTTTATACAAATTTAGAGAGTTGCTTGGTATCGATACTCAGTTTTACCCTTATTCCTTACATTTCTGCAGACATAAAACAGTCTGGAGTAACAGTCGATGTGAAATACACAGTCTTTTCTAGAAACATCGAGCCACAGAATACAAAATATAATTACAGTAACAATAATTTATATATCCAGTAGGAATACTATAAGATACGTAGCTTCACTTCTCTTCAAAAGCATCTTAACATTTCACATTTAGGAGACTCATTGGGACGATTGAACTTTTATTTCCAGATCATAACCATACATCCCCGTTTTATTTTTGATTATAACAGCATCTGAAACGTAGTTTTCGCCTCAGTTCACAGAATAGAGCGTGAAAAGTCCCCACATTGCTGCTCTATACGACACTATCAGAACTGCATAAAAGCCACTCATTTTTTATTATTTGTTCTTAACTTCTATCTAAATAAAATAGCCTTTTCATTAAGAAATCTTAAATTAAGAATAACAAGCCTAATTATTGTATACTACTGACAATTTTTCTTGTGTTGCTATGTCTCAACTTGTCTCTCAACCTCGTCTTGCAAATTTTCATCAAGAATTCCTCTTGAAGTTCTACTACTTTGTGATAATTACATCTTAGTAGTGTTAAAGATAAATTAACGATTCTAATTAGGGTTAAGTCATCTATTCTACTACTTTTCTATTTGCAGATCAGTAGATCTTTCAAGAAAATTAGTCGGGAAATCTGCTATACCTTTATCAGATTTTTTACGATTGTGCTTCCGTCACTTTGTTACATTGTAGCATGTTGTCAAGTTTATCTGTTTGATTATATAGTACATTAAAACAAATCTTCTTATCCTTTTTGCAAACATTCTACTTTTAACTACTAATTTTTCTTTCTTTAGTAACACTATAATAGTGATAGTTGTTGCCTGTAACGCGTTTTTCTAAAAACATTCAAGACACAAATGGAAAACACTTTCTGAAATTCGAAAAAGGTAAAATTTGGCTGATTTTTTTACTATTTGAATAGGTCATTTTTTAAACCATCATATGTTTCATGAATCGAGTCTGAAATGATTTTCTAGTCCCATACATGCATAAAATATATTTACATTTCGTTATCCTTTCCCCAATTCTCATAATCTTCTGGGATTCGGTCACCAGCGACTGGTCCAGGATCTGCAGACATCCAAAAACCGCCTGAATGATGCTGTAAACATTAACTTAAAAACTTGAAAAATGAGGGTTGCGAGAGACTGACCAGTTGATCTTCATGTCAACGGTTTTAATTTTCCCGTTGAAGGGAAAGCGAATGGTTTCCCTGTTGCGGCACTTGTTCAGCAAGTTTAGTGCCCGTTTGTCGTTCACACGAAGATATATGTCGGAGAACTCCTTGCATTTGGAGATTATGTTCAGTATCTGTTGCAATATTTCTTTACCAGTCACCTTAAACAACATATTCTTAGATTGTCTCAGTTGAAAATATAAGGTACCTACCTGCAAGAATAACTTCATTGTGTCTAAAGCAACACAATATTTCGCCATTAAAATTCCTGTGGTAGTAGGGGAGATGGTTACGGTGCTGTCGTCAATGGTTAACATATTAGCTCGAGCTAATTTGTTTATTTCTATTTTACACATTTCTATAATGAAAAACAACGAAACAAGTTATTACTTGTGAAACAATTTAAAATATTTATTATTGCTATTTAACAGGTCCTCAAGGTTGTATAATTTGGTATTGTAAAGAAAACAAATTTTTCTAAAATACGAATTCATAGATGAACAAGAAGAAATAAGAAACTCACCAAGCAATTTCTTGTCGATCTGATCAGAAGTAAGTTCTGCAGAGAGTCCATAGTGTTTTGGATGCTTTCGCGCTCGAATGTACAAGAAGGTAGAAGTTAACCACTGCATGGCCACCCCTAAATCAGTAATGGTGTGCAACACTACTTCAGCATTTAGATGCTCCGATAGCTGCTTGTGGAGATTGGATTCTACCGCCAATTCACCTCCAATCATGTTTTCGTACTTTTCCTTTAAACAATACAAAAAATACCCAACCATAACGTTAGTATTGTGATTTACGTAACATATTCTCAAGATGTAATCCCCGACAACAGTCAATGTTTTGTAACAGCACATTAACATCTGTCTAATTAGTAAATAAGTGTTTGTATACTGTCAGGAAATAATTGGCTAAATGAAATTAGTGCAGGACACCATATAATAATACTGGTAGCCTAGCATCTTCACATAATGCGAAAAAATACTGAGCAATGTCGCAGTGCGAAATAGCGTGGGAAAAGTAATTATTCATCCACCCATGAGATGTGCAACTGCGGCATAACGTAACGGCTGCATAGACAATTATGCATATTTCGTCTTCTAAAACGGCGTTGCTTAGTACAATACCGAACTGTGCACGGGTCCCGTGGGAAGTTCTCCGCGCTTTAGTGGAAACATTTTAATCACGACAGTCACAAAATGGACGTTTCAAATTTAAACATCGCAATTCAGCGAATAATTGTCGTTGCCAATTTTTTAAATTTATGTTAACTTTCAGAATTTCAGATTTTGTTATTTGCATACAAAGAGCTAGTGCCAGGAGAATGTATAAATAATCAACTCAAATCGCCATAAAATTCATAAAAGGTGCCAGATGGGTTGACACCATCTCGCTTAGAACCTAAGTGTTCTTCCAAAATTCATTTGCCTTTAATTTTACATTACTTTTTATTTTAAAAGCTAATCTTATTTTGGAAATGTGGTTTAGGACAATGGCATTGTTTTTATTCGGCAAAAATTACCTGTTAATGTTTATAATCTCTGGATTTATTATTGAAGATTCTAGTTCTCATTCTTCAAAATGTTGTTATTTTTTATTGAACAACAGCTGTAATTTTGTTATTAAAAAGTATAGCGGCTGATTAATTAAAAAAAAAACTAATCGTTAATTATAAATAATTCTTTTTTCGCAAGCTGGTTCTAGTAACAAAAGTGTCAATAAAAAATTATAGGTGAAATGTTTTTTGAAAAACAATTATTTATCTAAAGCAATTGTTTTTTGCCTTATACAAGGTGAGCGATATATAGCTGACTGATTTGAATTTCCCGCCATTTTTAATGTGCATATTGTTGGAAGTTGTGATTAGAGAAAATTAATCATGGAGCGTTTTACGATTCCACAGCTTGTGTGTATTACCAGAACATTTTACCAAAGTAAATTTATCGACTACCTTTGCTGGACCATATTAAACAAAAACTTACATTCAAAGTCAAACAAAGGATCATCAAAAGCGTTGTGACTATAGTAACGCATTTTTTAATTTACAATAAGCATTGAAGGCTATATTACTTATTCGGGCATCTTAAAAAGCAAAACTGCCCTATTGGTAACGAGAAAAACCGCGTGTTATCCACAAACGACCAACGACCATTACGTCAACGCGAGTAGCAATTTTTGTGTTTTTTTTTTTTGAAGATATAATTAGACCTTATTTTTTGACTATATAGCAGGAAATCTTGCTCTACTATGATCAAATTGAAGATCTTAACTTGTGGTTTTAACAATATGGCGTGACACGTCATACAGCCGGAGACAATGTGTAGGCCAAGAATAATGTTTCTAGGGCGGTTAATCTCTTGTTTTGGTAGTGTAACTCTTATTCTACCCCTACCCCCCCCCCCCCCCCCATTAAAGGTTTAACTAATATATACGATAAGCTATTCAAAGTATAACTTCAGGTGATAGAGAATGTAATATAGAGGGCCCAAGATAATAAAAATATTAATAATAATAGTTCCCCGTAATAGGCCTCGAAGGCCCTTTGGGGTCGTAACAGGATAGATCTGTTACAGTTGAGCCTACGGTACACAAGGGTAGTAACGTGGCCAGCGCTACGTACCGACCGCCTATTATTACCCCAGAGTTTGACCTCCAGGTACTCATTTATTGCAGCCTGAGTCGAGCTGGGCCGTAAAAATGCCAGCGATCGAATTGGCGAGAGCGGGATAAAAATATTAACGAGTTTTATTTTAGAAAAAATATTTTTATATATTGCCCACTCTGTACCTTCTCGTCAGACGATTCTCAATCATCCTAGAACATTTTGACTTTTTTGAACGACATGGATTTATTAACCTTTACGTTAGCGCTGCCAAACTGTTACTTCGTCCTTAAAAATTCTCTCCCTAAAACTTCATTAATGTTAACAACGTTGTTAACAAGGTTTTCCCGAAGTTTGATTACTCAGTCAGGTGTAAATTTTTTTATCCGCACCTCTTGCTTTCTTTGCAGTTTTATGGCCGATTCCGTTAGATTATTTTTATTCGAAGCATTAAAATTTTTGGCTCAAATTCGGGGAATTTGTTAAGCCTTACTAATAAAATATCTGTAATATGGGCTGATGTAATTCCTCTATTCTCCACTCTTATTATCATCATGCCCTGTATAGTCTGCACTATCTCAAACCTACTTTCTGAATTATATATTTTTCTTTTTTCTTAGTAATCATAACACAAAACTAATTAAAAGACGAAAATAAAATAATTAGATATTTCTACATATTTCCATGATAATAAAATGATTAACTCAAGATGGACACCTTTAGCTTCTACACAAGTCTTGACACGTTTGAGTCAATTCTTTATCCAACCATTGGAAAGATTTTTTAAGAGTCAATATAGAAAGTCTTTTTAAGTAATCGACACTCTCTAAAATTGCTCGTAATTTATAATCCAAAAGATTATAGTTTGTGTTACCAAAAGACAAATCGGCTACTTTTACAATATGAGACACGTTGTTACCTAGCCAAGTTTCAGTTGATCTTGATGATAGGGTGTTGCAGGATCTTGTTGAAAGATAGATCCTATCTCTTTGTTTACTGAAGGATTTCTTTACTATAAAAATTCTCCTAAAGCATCTGTCAGCAAATGCCTTTCCTAAGCAGCTACTCCTAGGTCGTGTATGATAATGCAAGGTCACAGTTTTGGAATTTCTTCTGCTTACGAATAGAATTTCTTTTAATTCAAATTCTTACGGCTTTGACTACCTGAACAGTGTTCCAAATGTTTCACGGCCACAATATTTTTTCATTCCGAAATGAATAAAAGATAAAAGGAAAATCTTAAAATATCTATATATGTAAATTATGCTGCATCACAGCCTTCTGTAACATTTTAAAATTCCATCCCACCGACTATACAAATGAGACCTTGAAATTTTTCCCGACTAATAAAATTATAGCTCTTCTTTTAAAATTGCTTTTTTATTTCTTACAAATTTGATATACTACACATTTTACACTTCCTTAAAAACCTCAATGCCCAATTGTTGTGAATTTTCAGGTATACAACAATTAGGCGTACTTTCCCCGCGCGCTCTTAGCATATTCATAAATTCAAATCAACTGCTACACCTTCATTGAGAGCTGAAGATGCTCGTCCTTGCCGAGTCCTACCCCAACGCGGTGGAGTATAAAAACGCACTCCCGGCTGGATGCAATTCAGTGAAGTTTGCTTTCTATTGAATTTCGGTTCGTCCAAGTGGTGGTGCTATACAACATCAAATTAAATTTAATTGGAGTGTTTACAACTTGAGGTGCCATTCTCACATACCAAATCAGCTATTGTCTTTCCGCCATGCATACCGCACTCTATTTATTGACAATTGTGCTGCCGATTCTCGCAAGGCCTCAACTATCCCAGCAAGAACAACCAAGACCGGTAATTTTTCGACAGCTTCGCTTTATTTAATCGTATACAACATTACAAGGCTTTTTAGTATGACTTCCAGTATAAAGTGGAAAATCCGCCAACCAACACGTACTTCGGCCAAAACGAAAGTGGAGACCAATTGGGCAAGGTTAGCGGCAGATACTATGTGTTGTTGGCAGATGGAAGACTCATGACAGTGGAATACATAGTTGATGGCAACTCCGGCTTTGTTCCCAGGATATCATATCAATCCAAAGCCAACCCCTTAAACGGTTAAACGATCATACGCGCCTCCTATATCGCATCTCATTAACGACAAGAAAGGACAAACGTATCTTAAATGTATTTATGATTTTTTATGACATAAATGTTTTACTGCCGAATTTGTCTTTACTTTTACATATTATTTGAACTTTACTATTTTTTATAAACTTCCATTTGCAATCTACCTAAAGATAATCAGCGAGTATTATAATATTTCGCGTTAGGCAACAAATTACCAGTTGCAGAGTATTTGGGTAAGAAAGTTTTCTTTTATGTAGTTCACTAAATTTATTTAACGTCAAAGCCAATATAAAGAATAAGAATTTATTGGTGTACCTAACGAACCAAAATGTAAAAAAATAATAATCAATGAATCTGTCTTTATCGGAGCTTTCGTTTCTTTTACATAAAAAATATAATTTTTAGGGCCATTTCGGTCTTAAAGACCTAAAATGTATATGAACCTAAGGCCCGTTATAAATAAGAGTATTTAGAATAATCTTAAAATCATTTTAACGTCTTTTGGCTGTTATCCAAGAAAGTAACAGGAAAGGGAATTAAGCTTCAGTACTTCAGATAGTAGTAGATATTTTGCGCTATCGCACTTTCTCTTGTTCCAGCACAAGCTTTTGAACTCGTGCTATAAAATTTGGTTTGCCACAATCCTAGGGGCATCAGTCATGATTCTCAGGGTATCGGACTGCAATCGTTAAAGATTTCAATAGTATGTACTGTAACTCCACATGGATTTAAAGATCATTTTGTAGTCGGTAGTTTACATTTTCTACCAACTGTCCAATCGAATTTGAAGAGTTTAAAACCAAGTTGCTATTTCTTAATAAAATTGTGTTGTTTCCAGTTTGGTCTTTGATCAGATGCATTTCAAGGTATTTTGCATAGTCAGCCTAGGGAAGTTCATGGTCATTGGTTCATGTCCAGACTCGAACATGAGTAAATGTGACGTGCTGAGAGTTTCAGCCATTTCTTGGACTACATTTACAATTTTCACTGTCCTGTGTACTCGTCTAGTTATTGCGTCTTTTGCGAAACCCACACTGATGTTCTGAAACTGTACTTAATTCGTTAAGCAATGGGTTAATTTTCTTTGGGAATAACCTTTCGAAAAGCTTTGACCACATCGGTAGACGTCTGATGGGCCTATATGATATTTCTTTTGTCAGTTTGCCAAGTTTTTGAATTAGAATGACTCAGACCAACTTTAAGTATTTCATTATAAATTCCTGTTAACATAATTAATGCTTGTTCCGGTAATTATTTCCCGATTTGCCCAGTTGTAAGGTCAAAGCAGGGACTTTTCTTTAAATTAAGATTTCTACTAATCTTAATTTATGGACAGGGCAGTACCATTTAGAATTAGATTACTTCTTTCTCTTCTTTTCATCGGAAATGATTGAAATGTATACAAAAGTTTTAAGCTTTATCTTTGTCTGTCCTCGCCTATTTTGTTTTTCAATTAACGGTATGCTATTTATTTCGTTGTCGCTTTCTACAAAAAGCAATCGACAGCTTTAGTGGCAGTCTTCAAGATAAGTTTAAATTACTGGGTTCGCTTTATTATTGAGTAATTCTTTGACCACTTGGATTGCTGCCCCTTCTTCCTTTCCACTTCAAGCATTGCGTTACCAGTGGCTTGTTGTGTTGCAGTTGTTGGACCTCCATGTCTATGTCTTTAAGTGTTTTTAACGAGATGCTTAAACAAAGACCAGGTATTTTTTCTAACTTTAAAAATGAAGTTTTGAGTGCACTATTGACGCCTCCTGTTTATATTTTGTCTGTCGAATAAACATACAGTTTTGTTATAAGTTTGATCTTCCCGGCTCTAACACCCCTCGTGGAAGCACGGCTTGCGAATTGAGAGGTTAAAGCTCTCTTATATTCGCCTTCTCTGTCCGGTCATCACGTACCATCTCTAATGCACGGAGATGTAGCAAGGGCAGCACTTTCGTATAATACAATGCAAGATATTCCTACGGCCAGTCCCAGGAAACAGGAATGACGTTATCCTAGAGTAATCTCAAAGTAAGATGTGAAGAATTTCTTCTTGGGTACTTCAAGGGGCAAAACTAGAATCAGAGTAAACCACTGCCGATATCACCTAGCCCGTTTTCCAAAAACGTGTAAAAGGCCGACAAGCGGCTTACTTTACCGCATTTTTAATCGGATATCCCATTTAAGCACTGCTAATGGCTATCCGTGAACGTCGCAAGTAAATATATTTATTCCAAAGGTAAATACGATAATGCAATTGTTAGTCAGTTTTCAAATTACTTTTTCTACTTCTCTTTTTTCTTTATAGTTTATCAGATATATATTATTTGTTTATTTTCTTTTACTCTCATTTACAAATCCATTTCTTCCACTCCAATCTGTTCCTCTTTTCTTCTCTATATTTGCTCTCATTTCTACCCATATCCTCTCTCGTCTTCTTTTCTCATTTTCTTTTCCCTAGTTTGTTATTTTATTATCATCGATCAGAGTAATAGCTGCCAACATATTTTTATATGGTACTTCTATATTGATTATTAATATTTTTGTTGGCAAATTTCAGGTACGTTGTCTAGTTAACAGTTCAGTTAGACCGAGGTGTGAAGTTCCGCATGTTGTGAAATAGTTCTAAAGGTGTACCCAGACGCCTATAGACAGCCGCCTTACAATAACCAAGCAAACACGCCCAACAAGCCAACTGAATTTTACTATGACACGGAAGAAGAAACTATGATCACCGACAGGTGGTAAAAGACAAGAAAACGAAAAAGAAGAATGTAACATAACACAACAAAAAATTCTCAACCTAAAATCACAAGCCAAATTTGTCAGTCAAAGCGTTTTTTCACCTAATTAAATTAAACTCGTGTAGACCTGTTCAAACTCCTAAAAAAGTTGGTATATAAACGAATAAACGAAAACGACTTACAAAGCAGCTGATTGTCTCAACATTAATTTTGTTTCAGGAAACAACGTGTTACCACACACCAGTGCCACAGGATAGTAAATAAAGATAATACGAAAAACTTAAAAGTTATGTTCTCCAACATTTCTCGATAAGGTCTGGCATAGAAGCCTCCCTTGTAATATCAAAGTAAACCTACTATACCATCGTTACTTTCAAATCAAGCATAAAGATGAAATATCACCATCTATCCTGTAATATCTGGGGTAATATAAGCAAGTATATTGGGACCCATGTTAGACTTTCTTTTCACTTTTAATCTTCCAAGTACCCAACAAACCCAAGCTTTTGCCAACGACACGGTAATTTTTTTAACCGCCTCTGCTCGGTAAAGAGATAACCTACTTGAGATAAAAATAACTCATTGTAATGCTTTGGATCTCACATGCCTTCAATTATCTCTTTGCATCTACCATATCTACCCAGCCTTAGCCGACAGCAATGGTCAGGTTACTAGAGACGAAGTTAATATCAACATTAATTAACATATATAGTAACTGCAGCTATAAATATCCAAGTCGGGGACGGGACATGATTATTAATGTTTATAAGTTTGGTCTTTCTAAATGTAAAATTTCAGCTGAGTTTCAAATATTCTATATAATAGACGACTATGAAATGGTACTTTAATTTAATTTCCAAATTGCATAGAGTGCCACTCGTTATTTGCAATCATGCAAAGTACGTTGTTCTTAAACTCCAGAACAATTAAAGAAATTTCTATGGGGCAGTAAATTACGCTACCAGTTGCGACGATCCGATAGACGTATGTAGGTTTAGTAAATGCCTACCAAGCCTTATTTACATGACTGTATTGTTCTCAGTGGAGAATTCGAAAAAGTAGAATAATATCCATAGACATATTTTTAATAGTTGTAGTTTTGATTCACCGATTGTGGTATGTGGATTCGTAAAGACCAAAATCTGTAAAGCAATTTGAAATAATTTAGCGCTGGTCACATAAAAACAGCTTGGAATTCGTCCATTCTAGCTCAAAGTTCTGACTTAATTCTTATTAAACCTTATAGGATAAATTAAATTGCATTTTTACATACACCTCCTCAACGAACGGCCATTTGTATTCTACTTGGGTACTTAAGTCACTGCCTCTGTAAGACATTCTTGAGAGGACCAAAGAAATGAAAGGGGCGAGTTACGTGGACATTAATCGTTACCAAGACTTTTTCCACAAAAAACATTGTTGTAGCTTTGATGGGTGCACATTCATCACTTTATACATGTTCATTTAAATTTGGAAGTGCAGTGATGGACCTAAGTCTAATCACATGCCAGTACCCAAAGCAGAATCCGACCTCCACCTCTTTATAATGAAGGTGGGGTCTTTGCATAATCCCAAGTTTATTTAGCATTAAGGAGGCGCTCTTATACGTATTTTGACAAGC
Organism: Sinelater perroti; assembly: GCA_036346155.1. Classification (NCBI taxonomy): domain Eukaryota; kingdom Metazoa; phylum Arthropoda; class Insecta; order Coleoptera; family Elateridae; genus Sinelater; species Sinelater perroti. The sequence continues at coordinate 2,995,087 of JARFIY010000201.1, forward strand.
GTTCGTCTCAATATTGCTGATGCAAGCGCGATTTACTTGCGTTGCATTTTCTACCTCCCTTCATCATATAGTGAACATTACATACTTTAACATCTGACTTTTTAATAACGTGTGTCTACCAAACAGATAGAGTATTAGTAGAGTGACCACGTCAATTGCACCTTAACAACCTCTATTCAATCAGCCTATTTAAATTTGACTCAACTTTAACAATTTAAACAAACTTATAACAACATGTTAATCTGGTGATGTTTAAAACATAACTGTTGGTGAATTAAGTAGTATACACTGTTATGAATGTGAAAATCATTCTGGAATCCAAATAAACATCAGTTCCATTTCCTAGTTTAGAACCAAAGAAGAAAAACTATGTTAATTTTAAGATCTTGAGGTATGTTATAGAGTTTAATTAAACACACAGAACTAAGTGAGCAATATGCTTCTAACAATCCCACTGTAGTAGCTGTAGAAATGTGGGCCTCCACAGTTGCTATATTTCTAAAGATCATCTAAGTTTATCCTAGTAAATTTCATCATAACTTATAATTAACTGATATAATTATGCATTTTATTTTAAACAAGTTAGATATACTTACCTTGTCATCAGCTGTGGTGAGAATAACAGCCGTAGCCGATGAATCGAACTGAGGCCTTCCAGCCCTCCCAATCATCTGGAGCAGCATACTGGCTGGGTAGTCCTGATACTCACCGTTGCAGTAATGCTTCGTCGACTTGATGATAACGAGGTGCGCAGGCAGGTTGACCCCCATCGCCAGCGTGCTGGTAGTGACAAGGATGGGCAAATTTGCATTGCGGAACAAGTCCTCCACTACTTTGCGGTCTTCCCTGGAAAGCCCAGCGTGGTGGTAGCACACTCCGTGCACTAGCACCTCTTTGACTTTGTTCTCGGTGACAGTGTCTCTCGCAGAGACCAGAACCTGCTTCTGCTGGGGGTTCATGTTGATGGTCAAAGCCTGTGTCAGCTGCTTGGCGGTCATTTCGACGCTTTTGCGTGTGCTGCAGAAGATCTGCAAAGGCGATTCGTGACTCAAGTGATTCAAGACTTGTGTGAAAGATTACCAGAGTTGGTTTGCCCTCTGCATATTGCAACATGACGGACTGCAGTTTATAACTCAGCATGAGGTCAAATTTGAATGGAGTGGAGCTCTTCAAGTTGTATGGGTAACCAATGACGACTTTATTTAACTGTACTGGCCTCATCTCGTTTCCAAATCTAAGAAATTTCGATTTTACACCTTCAATAGAAATTTTAAAGTTACATACTTAAAAAATTTTGCAGAAACTTGGGGTAAGTTTAACCATTCGGCTACATCTTCACCGTTGGGTATAGTAGCAGAGACTGCAACAAATCTTAGATTCATCGGTAGAGGTATGAAATCAGTAGTAGACAACAAATCTTGTATCGTCTTCATTCGACAAACCTAAATAAAACCATAAATGCCCTTTTGCAAAACTTTTTCCTTTAAACACTCAAGCTTACTATGGCTTCTAGGGTAGGCCCTCGCTGAGAGTCACCTAGCAAGTGTACCTCATCTATCATAAACAGCTTTACCAAGGCTGCCAGAGTCTTGTTGTCTTTCCAGTGACGCGTGAGCGAATCCCACTTTTCGGGAGTTGTGATGATCAAGTTATGCTGCAGTAGGGTTTGAAAGTCTATGTTATCACTATCACCTGTTATGCACAAGCAAGTCAGCCCGAGGCTTGCAAACTTGCTGTGCCAGTCAAGAGAACGTTCCTCGCATAGTGCTTTCACAGGTGCCACTGTAAATGGGTGTATTTATTAAACAATTTAAGAAAGTTTTCACTCACCATAAACTATTTTAAATGGAATTTGCTGACTGTATTTCTCCAGTAATGTTAAAAACCTTATAATGGCCAGCTCGAAAATAACAGTCTTTCCTGACCCCGTAGGGGCCGACACCACAATAGACTCATCTGAAATGTGGAGAATTGTAGATTGCGGCTTGGTTTGCTCATACACCACCTTACCTGAATATACAACATCATCAAAGATGCGAGACTGTATGATATTAAAATAAGGGTATCGAGCAAAGACCGATCGGTACTGCGGCTGCACTTCTTGAATGCTGCGCAACTCACTGAATGACTGAGAATTATCCGCACTGTTTAAATGGAGTTCAACAGTTAAATTTGCAGTGCAACAACACTTACACTTACTTGTTGCTAATGCTGACCTGTAGTGATTGTTGCGGGTCCTTCGAAAAATGGCCATTTTGAAAGTTCTCAAAAGAAGCTACAAAATCACTAGTATCCACTTGCATTATATCTCTTTGTTGTTACTTTAAACTGCAATCACCAACAATTAAAGAAGCAGCAGCTTCTGAGATCACATTTTTGTTTCGTGACGTAATTAATGTAAAATGTGAAGTTTGGCATAAAATTAATTTAAAGATTTAAATTTAGTATTTTTTATGTTTTTTATTATTAAATTTATTTATTTAAAATTATTTGTGATTAAATTTCAAAATTCAAATAAATAATTTTTTTAATTTTTAAGCGTGCGCAATAGGTTTATTAATGCAACATTGCCAAGATTTAAAATATAATCTACCTTTCAGGAGTATTTATAAAAAATTGTAATTTTATTGCATAACCATAAATAACAGAAATTACAAACCGCATTTACCTTATGATTATATAGATTAGAAAATAAAATTACTATTACTTTTGAATGGCATTGAACTGATTTGGCAACACTGAAAGAAGCCATCCTGTTAATATTTGTTGGCCGTTGGCGGTAAATTGCTAATTAGAGTAATTTGAGGCTTTCTCCTGTGCAGACGTGCTTACCTTATCAGTAAAATGAAAACCAACACCTCCAATAAGGTTGTCATCAAGGTAGCTTCCCAAGAGCAGCACGTAAGAAACATTGAACGCGTATGCGTGGTAGAGGTTATGTTCTGTTCGTATATTGCAGGAAAACGCAAAGAATTCCCGAAAAACCTTGAAAATCCTACAGGAAGTAGCCGGCGATAAGGAGAACCTGGTCGGGCGGTCGCGAACTGCCAAGGACACAAAGTTGGCGGGGTAAGTGGTCGCCCCTTGCTCCCAATAATCAAACTAATGTCAGGCGACTTGAACAGGGACAATGACAATCAGGACGCTAAGCGCAAGAAAACCGTGCATAAAGCGGTACAAACAGGCGAGGCGCTGGTGACAGCTGAGGACTTGACTAGCGAAGAACCCAGCGCGGACTACTGGCGTTTGTTAGCTGAGAAGCGGAGTGAGGCGCTCAACGAGAGCTTGCAGGAGAACGACCGTTTGCGCGACCAAATTGAGGCCTTGGAGGAAGAAAATAGAATCTGCAAAGAGATGCTGGACGAGTCCAGGCATCTTGTGGAAGTTCTCCAGGTGTGTTTCCGTTTTAAGTACTGGTGGCAAAATTGTTTATGTTGATATTGTAGGAGATGGTTGGAGAAGCCGATACCACCACCGAGTTAGCCGAAGAAGCAACGGAGGATGCTAATAATTAAATGATTATTTTTACAATTTTATTCGTTTGACTAGTCCCATAAGATTACTTTTAAGATTTGCTGCATCGTATGGTATTTGTACAAGAAGCATAACATTAATTGACTTACTTTAAAGAGATTAAATGTAGCTACTGATGAAATAAACTAAATTTTTTATTATATATAATTTAAAATTTTATTATTCCCGCCATTTAATTTGAATTGACTTGCATTTGTTTTAATAGATAGCCTAAAATTTAATTGCTAAACAGGTGGTTTTATGATCAAGTTTATCAAAATTTAGCATTGGGATAATGTAAGTACAAGATACGAAACTACACTTTTAAATTATTAGTATATTTCTAGGCAGCATCAAAATCGCTTTGAGTATAACAAGGTCTCTTGTCGCCCGAATCGTTATGCTTCGAGCCGCAGTACGGTTTACGATCAGGTATATGTTTGTATAATGGTTAAAATTAACTATATAATCTGTATTTTTTAAAAACACCAGAATCGAATTGTTGTTCGTCCAGGAAGCAGCACATTGTACCAGATTAGTCCGATGGCGTTAAATTTTTCAGTTCCAAGTACATCCACCACTTCAGCTACTTCAGTCATTGGGCAGGTATGTATATTGATATTTTACCCAAATTGCATACTGAGGATATTAAATTAGTTGCAGCCAAAGCGCCTGTCCTTGGGTCCCATCCAAAGAAACACAAATTTTGAAGATGTGCCGAACCAGAAATTGCCCAAGCTCTGCTTAACTCAGCCTTCCGGAAGTTTGACTATGCATAAGGATTCAGGAAACGCAAATAGAACTGATTTACCAGCAGGAGTGTTTATGAAATTCCAGCCGCTTAGCACTTTGCAAGACACTTCTGTTACACAGATTCAAACCGAAAAAGCAGCCACGCAGAATCAGATGCAGGTGAGTTTAATATTTTTTATCTTTCTTTTTAGAAAAGAAAATACTTAATTGCAGAAAAGTGGAAGCCGAAAGATCCGCATACTTACTGGAACTGCTGAGAAGATTCTTAACTGGCACAAGACCCTCTCTGAATTCTGCTACTACGAACTTATTGGTAAGTCACCCTAAACCACTGTATGCATTCACCAAAAGTTATTAATTTATAATCCAAAGCTTCCATGGTGTCAATCCAGCAAGGAACCATGCGCCTGCAGAGCATAATCCTCCTGCGCGACAGGAAGGGGCCTATCTTCCAGGTCGTTTACTACGTCAGGGATCACATCAACATTGAAAATTTCTGCGTGGGCCAGATGCTGAGGTGAGTTTCACACGCCATGGTTTAACAACTCAAGCAATCTTCTGCAGGTGTGTTGGGCGCATAGTTGGGCCGAACATAATGCACGCCTTCAGCATCCGCGAGGCTACTGCTGAAGAGATTGCCACACTCCGCCGGATGTGCTACATTAGCGAGCACGCCATTTCGAAGGCTCTTACCAAGTGAGGGAATCACTTGCAGGTTTTTTTCAGTATTAAAAGTAAAATACGATTGAATGTTAATGTTCATAACTAATTTAGATAATAATAAACTTATCATAATAATAATTGTTGTTATTTCTTAAATACAAATGTTATTAAATCTCAAAATGTGTGTGAAACTAGAGAAACCTTTAATTCTGACAAATCTGTATTTTTCCAGCGTTTTATAGCATAAAGGAGCTGAAAGAAGACACGACCTTTGTGGAAATGATAAGGAATTTTTCATTATCTTGATCATAATGCACCTGATCAAATGATGGCCTTCACGTAATGTATTTATACAAAAGGATACAAATTTTGATGAAAAAGGATGGGTAAGCAAATCATTGAGTGGTGGATACATTATGAGTCATTGAATAATAATAATAAATCTTATATATACAGCCAATCAGCAATTCATGCACATTTTGTAACCAAACAGATATTCTCAATTCTAAGCAGTATGTGAATATTTAAAAATACTTTGATTTTGACTGCAATTTTTGGAAGATAAGTGGAAACAATCGGGGATTATGGAATTGAAACTTAATAGACAAAACTTTAAACAGCTTTTGAAGAAGTAATGGGTATAAACAAACATAGCAATGTTAAAGTTTGCAATAGTAGGATTGTCAATTACTCTGTTGCAATATATAAATCATCTTCAAGACATGCTCAAGCAGCCAAAAGAAGATCTTGTAATAATAGATTACCATAGACTTTTAGAACAGTAGTGAGATGGATTGGGTGTCTTTGCAAAATCAGGAGACCCTACTATAGTTACCAAAACGATTAGTGACACAGACAGTTGGTTGAAACAACATGCTGACGATTGTACACCCATTGACATTCATCGACAAATGTGGATGATACTATTGTTAGGTGGTGCTTAATCAGGCTTGGTGTGGTTGACAGCAATGGATGAACAGCATCACGCACATGTAGGCAAACTGATTTATACTAATCGCCATGTGAGGCTGAAGGATATCACCAGAACTTTTGGAATTTCTCTTGACTGAGTCACTTCATCATTCATGCTTAGCTTAGCTATAGAAAAACGTGTGTAAGATGGGGAAGATGTAAAGGGAATTTGTGGAATCACAAGAAAGTGCTGTCTACTAGTGATGAGGCCTGGGTACACCATTATGACTCAAAGAACAAGCAAATTATTAATGGAATACTAGCATAAGAGCCCTCTTAATTCTCCAAAAATTCAAAGTATTTGCTTTAACAGAAAGTGTTCTGATAATGCTCTTTTGTGATTGAAACAGTAAAGCTCATTTTGTATTATGTCACCTCCGGCTAGTATGTGAACATTTTGTAAAAACTTCAAGCTTAATTGCTACAAGTTAAAACTGACACCTAAGCAATTCTTCAGCACAATGCTTGTTCTCACCATAGTCAACAAAAGCAGGAAACTATAACGTCTGTAATTTTGCAACGTTTTACCATGGCCGTTCTACAGCTTAGTTTTTTGTAATTTTTTCCTTTGAAGAGACAGCATTACACATGAGGAGATACAAGCTCTGGTGTCGGTAGCAGACAATTGTTTTTTTCTCTAATAACAGTAAGAGTAAACAGGGAGGAGATTTTAAAGAAAAATAATGACGCCTTTTGATAGAGAACATTCTAGGCTTATAGGAAACGTATAACTCGAAGGAGTAAAGCCTTTTCAAACGCTGTTATATATGTTGAGTTAATATTTAGGTATTCCCTTTATCACAATATATGTATTATAGTACTCCCCCCCCCCCCCCCCCCCCTTAAGCACAAGAATAATTTTTTTTAACAAAATGATTGGTTCTCTTAAAAAAAGTAAAGAATATGAGCTTAATAACAAAATTGTAAGGAAATGAGTCCCAGGACTGAGTTCAAGACATGTTTATTGTTATGATCTTGACTTTCCAATTATTCTTTTACTGGTGTGTAACTATGTATATCATTACAATAATGTTTTTCTGGTTTTATTATAGCTCCCTCTACCTTTTCTGTGTTTTGGAATAGAAATAAACAACTTGGAACATAACCCTAGATGACTTCGAAATTAAAACCTCTACCTGGCATATTTGAGATGGAGGTCTTTCTAAATCAGTTATTAAATTAAATATAAACTAGAATTTTTTACGATTTTGGAGTGTTGTAAGTAGGGCATCTGAAGGGGATTCTTCCCATAAGATATTTCATACTACTGCTGCTTTAATCAGTATAACAATGTCGAGGAAACGAACGATAAATTTGAAATTTTAAGAATATTTAAGGCACAATTTGGAGGCAACATCCTTAACAAAATTCAAATCCACGCGTGGTATAAATAATTTTTGGAAGGGCAAGAAAATAAGTGTTACCAATCCATTTTTGGATAAAGGCCCCTCTCATTGAAAGTCATTTTTGTCTATTTTACGTCTTCTGTGTCAAGTTGAAGCAGGTAGCAGGTAGACGCACTCCGTGATCCCGACGGAGTCAAGTCTACTTCAGGGATGCACCCCTGCCTTAAGCGAGCCATGATTAATCCCCATCTTTAAATACCGGGAGAAATCATGTCCTAACCTGCAATCCCAACAAACACAAATATGTCCCTCCCTCTCCTTTACCTTTCCTATCCAACACGCCTGGCAAGTGTGGTGTTTTAATGCCAAACACCCTCTAAGAGCTGGCCTATGTCCAGCAGTGGACAAGAGAGGCTGGGTGATGATGATCAAGTTGAAGTTGGCCACTCTTTTAAATGTCGTCTGACCATCTCATAAGGGGTCGTTCTCTAAGTCTCGTCCTTGTTTAGGTTTCCACTGCAGTACTTTTTTCGTTAAGTCTTCCAATCTCGCCACGTGGCTTGCCCATCGCCATTTTTGTTTTAATATGTTTTCCACCACGTCTTCCAATTGTGTTGCTGACCTCATCCACTCATTTGGTTTTCGATTTTTTTCTCGACTGCACTGAAATAAAAAAACTATCGCTCCATTAGACAGATTGTCTCTAAGTCAGGAAATTATGTAAAAAATAACTTTGTATGTTAGTATTTTTATGATTACCCACTAAATTAAAAAAAATCTCTTTTATATTAAATTGGCTCTTGTATGTTTTCTAGAGTAAATGCCTTAATATACACATCATCAGTTGTTAATGTTCTGCTAGTATGATAAGTCATTTAACCATACAAAAAGGCATTGTAATATTTTTTAAATTTTGTTGGCATGGGAAATGACATTGATATGTTATATCTTCTGATGACTGTCGATAACATTATTTTAGAAAAAAGGCTATGTAAAATGAACAGTAAATGTAAAAAAGGAGAAAAAGAACAGTAAATTAAAGTAAAAAAGTTTTTTTTGGGAGCTTGCGGTAGACAAAAGTTTTGCGTTAATGCTTTGTCATCATCTCTACAAATAAAAAAATACTTCTTTTATTAAACTTATAAAATACCAACATTTTTACGTCTTTTGAGGAAGGACCAAACGTAAGAAAAACTCATTTTCTACAAAAGTCTTAAAATCTGGTTTTCCCTTCTAGATCCAAAAACGCGCCTTTAGAATTTCAGATCTATTTGATGAAGAAATCCAAAAGGTTGTCAATTTTTTACACCAGCTATAAGTGAGTTTTGGCTTAGCCTTGTGCAAATTTAGATTGATTTGGGGATTTTTGGCTTTTCACCCTTAAGAACAAGACGTAGAAGTTGCAAGCACATGATTCCACCCCTGTGACAGTCGTCAGGTCGAAATATAACTGCACATGTTTTGTGAGGTTTTTGAGGTCTAGCAAAACTTTTCGATTCCTATTAAAACGCTTTTCAGAATTTCTAAAATTTTTGGGCTTTCATTTCTGGATGAACCGTAACTGAATTAGAAAGTTTTCCGTAAGAATCTCCATTAGCAAAACTAGTGGAATAGAGTGACTTTGGTATCTTTAAGATGAGTTTCATCCCATTTTCCTATAGTCGACAAAAAATTTTAGCCGAAGTTGGCAGAAATTAGTCATGTCCTATATTTGAAGGTCATTTTGTTTATTTAGCCGTTTGGTTGCTGTAGGTGTGACGACCCCTCATGGGACAAATCCAGTATTCTACTCTTTTATTCCCTTTCTCTTTTTGGAGTAAAAAAATGTTAACATTGACTGAAAATTAGCTAAGTCCGTACTAGTTTATTGGACATATGATTTTTTACCTCAAGGCAAGGTTCACTAAATATCTTTTTATTGGAATTTAATACCAATAATGTAATAGAATCGTAGACATTAAGACGTTAAGAAAATTAAAAGTTTACTAATGAGTAATTAATGCAGAGCTGTTTTCAATTTTATCAAATTAACTAGTCATACATACCAGGATTACTCATATTACGTTTATGGAATATGGCTGCATTAGTGAGTAATGGAAAGTTAATGATGAATCATTTTAAAAGTTGTAATGTGTAAATGATTACTCATCCAATTTTTTCACCTACACGGAAGATATTCAATAAAGACTAGTACTACTGCAGACAGTCTTTTGTCACCCCCATATAACACATAACCAAATGTATCTTTAGAGTCAACTTCTATATGTGTCACTGTCTAGATTTTATTCTTCTTAACCGCCGGATAAAACAAGAAATCTCCGAAAATCGACAAGGGTAAAAGACTACAAGTCTTTCAGGTTTGCAGGAGACGAGCAACTTCGATTTGAAACAAATGAAAGTTTATAAGTTAAAAATTCTGTTGGATTGATTATCCATGACAACTTTTTTACTTGAATTATGGGGTTTAACCAAAATAATTAACGATAAGCTTTAATTAAAACATCATTTTATATATATAATTTTTAAATTTTCCAGGTCAAAGTGTTATCTTTCTATTATTTTTATCTGTATCTGCATAATTAAAATACACTCAGTTAAGCAAGTGATTTGGTTTGGACAAATAAAATGTAAATTGTCAGCTTTTTTGTTTCTATTTTGAAGTGGCTTTAACTTTAGCTTTCTTACAGCTAACTTTCTTTTTCTTCTTGTCTCCTTTTTTTCTAATAGTTCTGTTTATTTATTTGTACTCTGTTGGTTTTACGTTTTTTTTTTGATTATTTGTAAGATTTAAGACGTCTTGCGTCATCTATTCTTATTTTTTATGTTACTTGATTCCAAAATTCTTTTCTTGGGTATCCATTATTTTGCTTTATAGCGGTACAGATAACCTAACTTTCTTTTTCTTCGTTCGTATCTGCGATTCTCTCGTCTATAGTTATTTTTCTATTTTGCAGCTTTTTTCTGTCCTTGTCAATATTTATGAGTTTGATCATTTTTTCTCTTGAAATTCGTTTAAATCTTGTTATTTTTTATTTTTGTTGATGTCAACTCCAGTTTCTATGGTTTTATGCGTTTTTGAATTTGAATTTTAACAAAATCAAACTATTTTGATTTCTAACCTTTCTCAGTTGTCTGGTGTCGCTTTTCAAGTTTGTAGTCCTTTTGGATGGTACTGGAAACAGATACTGGTGACACGAAATTTGTTTTTTATACAGCAACTTTTATAAGCTACTCTGACTCCTCTAGTGTTCTTTATACTAAGACCATACGTTTCAATGTTCCTTTACTTCCAGCTCCAATCTTTTCGTTGAAGTCTTCCATGGTTGTCCCAGTTTTTAGTAAAATTTTTATATTATTTATTGATCCAGATAAATGAGGCTGCTATTGATGTACATTTTAAAGTAGATGGTACGTCTATCGGCTTATTATTTTTCCATTGACTGTTGCTTTCCATTTCTATAACCATCCCGCAGAATATCTAGATTTTTAATACTTCGATAGAATCTTCATTTAGAGATAACATTAAATATAAAATTAGACCAAATTCTCCTAGAACACTCCAAGACTTTGCAATAATGAGATAGTTCGCTTTATTTTTTGATAATATTTGTCGAAAATAGAATTTTGTTATATCCACGACATTGATAAATGTTCCTCAAAAACAAAAATTGGTTGTCAAATATAAGAATTGTATTACTTTTCCATGGACAAATCAAATATAAATAAAAATTTCTTTCCGACGCATTTTGAGGTGAATGGAGGATAGGGATGTCTAGAGAGGATTTTCCCCGTCGGGTACCTTACTATATTGCTTCTTTAATCATTATCACGATGTCGGAGTAAGAGGTACCCTCGTTCGTTGACTGTCATCAAGTTTTTCATGCGGGTTATAAAGTAAACTTAAAGCACAGTTCGGATCAAAACACCCTTAAAAAGTTTTAAGTGTCTTGTGGCATAAACACTCTTTTGGAGGACGAGAAGTAGTTGAAAGAGAAGGTTACCGACATCTCTTGAGACTAAAAGCAATGTTCACTGTCTGCTCGAGGATAACTGTCGATTAACAATAGCTGAAATTGCTTTGGTTAACTATTGGGCGAAACAAAACTTGCATATCGTCAAAATAAACGCTAACTTTTAACCGAAAAGTTCATGAAAAGTTAAAACATTACACTGCGCTATTTTCTCTATGTCAGAACTTATCGCTTTACAATTCTTATTTTTTGGCCGACTGAAAAAAGCATTTGGAAGAGAAACTTAAAGGTAATTTTATAGACGAAGTGTTCGTGTGCGATTGTTATTAGCCATTTTCACTTTATGCTAGCGGGAAAAAAAGCTATCTATCCATTCGAAACATTGTTTCTAAGTCAGGAGATTATGCAGAAAAATAACTGTGTTTGTATTTTTATGAGTCTCCAATGAATTAAAAAATAAATAAAATTTGTATTTGATCCATCCACATATTTTGGGCGACTTGTTTCAGAATGCCAGTATATGGCTAGGGCTAGCAAAAATCTAACCCAAGCTAATAGTTAAAAAGCAGAGCTCTAACAGACGAAACAAGAAGGTTGGGGAACTCGTAAACATGCAAAAATGATTATTACATAAAGAAACCCCAAGAGGGTAGAATAAGTTGATAATGAACGACGACAATAATAATGATAAAAAAACGCAAATGTTTCTCAGGAAGCGATAATTATAATCAACAACCACGAAATTAACAGGAACCGGATAAAAAACTAACAGAAAAAAGGCAACAGGTTTAATGATGATGAAAATGGTACACAATAAAAAAGGTAAAATTAAAAAGAAAGATATTTTATAACATAATTTAAAAACAACAAAATATAGAATATATTAATTGGTTATTTAAGCATTAGGAAGGAAAATCGACAATATAAAAGGTAATCAATCTGTCATAGCGGAGCAGTGGGGGGGTTAATTTTCTAATAATAATAAATTTTGAATCAACTAATGAAAGCCCACTCTACTAAAACTAAAACCAATTGAAGAGAACGAGATTGAGGAAAAAAATTATGCAGTGCTATAGAAAGGAAGAGTCCTAATAAAAATTATTTTAAAGTGTTTTAATACGAAAATCTGGAGAGCGTACTATAAAACGGTAGAAAAATATAGTTTAAACAAAAAAGGCAATGATAATGAAAGAAAATTAAAAGAGGGATAGTAAAAAGTAGTACAAAATTCAGAAAATACATAAAAGAATTGCTATTACCTGACAATAAAACAAATAACAAAATTGATCATGTGTTGATAGACACAAGACATGGATAAGATATATTAAAAGAAAGAAATATTGAATATAAAGCATAATACTAAGGAATTTTATTAATTAATCTGAAAATACAAGAGTACGAAGCAATCATTAAAGAATTGCTAGATGCAAAAGTAAAAGAAAAGGGAAAAGTAGTTAGCAAACAATATACTATCAAAAGGAAAGCATTGAACTAAAAAGAGACAATATTAAGAAGAAAAATTAAAGCAACTTGACAACCTAGAACGAGGTAAGATCTAATGGTTTCCTCAAGAAGTGACTTTAGAAAGAGAATATTAGTCAAGAATAATGATTTGTAGAGGTGCGAGATAAACCTAATTAAAAGTAATCAAACAATTATGCAAAGATGGAAGAAGTACGTTATGGTTTTATTAAACAGATAAATCACTAAATAAACAGTGACAAAACATAAGGAGATGGCACTCAAGAATCAATATAAGAAGAAACTGATCTTAAAACGGCACCTAACTCATGAAAAATGGAGTAGACGACAAAAAAAAGTTTAAAGAACAAGACGAGATAACGATATAGCTGGTAAAATATGGGGATTAGACCACCACACTAATACTTTATAAATAATAAAATACTGAAGGTAACAAAATTGTGATATAAACCATCTTGCAGTTGAAGTTAAAGGCAAAGTTGAAGATAACATTGCTGTTAGGGCTAATTCCTAAATTAAAATCATTGACTTCTTATTATTAATGCAGTCATAGGCCATGAATGTATTGTGAGTATATCAGGTATGTGTGACTGACTGAAAACGCTTTTGCATCAATTACTTATTGATCAATATTGGGGTAGGGAACGCTAACAAAACACTATAGACTTAATTCATTTTTAATAAATTTTAACAACTGTTCTCCCACCCCAAAGAAGAAAAGAGTTTTAAGGTTATTCAGTTTTTCCACTGGTCGGTCGGTACGGTAGCAACAAAACGGTTAAAAGTAAACAAAAAACAAAATGTTGTCATCTATGGTAAAGGGATTGAAACTGATGCCAGAGACACTATAGTGACGCTAACTGACGTATTAATTTGAGTAATAAGTATATGCGTATGTATACTTGTTATCAGATGGGATCAAGCTATTCTCTCGAAGGGTATGTACTAATTTTTGTCAGTTAGGGAGCTAAATCTTGTAGTCATTTACACTTCAGTATTTTTGGAAGTGCTGGCTGGTTTGTTAGTTGCTCACTCGACCAGATCTGGCAAGCCTTTGAATTTCGATAGCTACATACGGTATCTTCAGGTCTCGTGCTTACATACCACGGCGCGTCGGTCATCATGCCAAGAGTCTTGAACTGAAACCTCTGGAGAATTTTAGAATAGGACCGGTATCCCGTAGGTCCGTATGGCCTTTAAGATTATTTTGTAGATGAATAGCTTGTTTGATAGTGATAATTGCGAGCGCCTTCCAATTAGTCTTTGTTTAGTTTTCAAATCTAGCTGCTTCCTCTTAGTTTTGATGTGTGAGCTAGGTAAGTTTTACATTAGATATTTTGCAGTAGATCGAAATAGTGTTTTAAATATTCTGCTGCTGCTTTAGGTGTTTTATTGGTTGATAGGATCGCCACATTGTCTGTGAACATAGCTATAGCTTGTTTTCCGTGTCGGAGAAATAAATCAGATATAGCAGTGGTCCCAAAATATTACCCTGCGTTACACCCAACTTGATTTGGTGGTAAACCAAAATTTCGTCGTTTATTGCAAGAAAGAACCTCTTAGGTAGGTAGGATTTTAGCCGCACATAAATCTGACTTAGGAAATGTAATTTGATCTTGAATAACAAGCCTTTCTGCCATACTTTGTCAAAAGCTCGTTTGGTATCGAGAAGTATTAGTTTTTGAAGAAGAAAAATTTACGAATTTTTTGGGAATTATGAACAATCGACATGACGGTTTTATTGCGATTTTAGATTTGGAACCTTTGATTGAAGGCTACTTTCCAGGAATCCTTTTGAAGCTTGAAAATGTGAAAGACATGCGTATCGCTAGGTGCCTTAAATGCTATAGAACATGGATTTATTTCTGGTGAGTTACTTTTTATATCTACACCTAACCAATTTTGTACTTTGTAAACTAAATTTCTCACAAATAATATTTTGAGTATTTTGCATCAAATATGAATGTACAAACAATGGGCTAGGGTTAATAGACATACTTTTGATATTTTATTCGTTTTTAATTGTTTAACAACTTTTATTTTAACCGTAAAGTGTATCTATTCTTTTTTGCAACAATTCTCATTTCTGGGCTTATTTTTATTTTATATTTAATTTGTCTAAGTGCTAAGTTTTATTTTTTTTTGATGATTATACTATCGCTTGATTGTCCTTCGTCAATGTTGTCTGCAGAGCTTTTGTGTCCTGGCATCGCCACATTCACTTTTGCACAAAATTAGGCGATTTGTGTTAACACATTGCCGCTGCAATACTCGTGTTTGGGATTTTAGAATGGTGACACAGGAGCACTGCTTCAACTCTCTTTGCAAAAACAGCACTCATGGTAAAACAGTATCGTTTGAATAGTTTTCAGCAGAACTACTTATTTCCAGGTTTTGTCGACTTCATTTTTGGGCTACGGAATTTTTATTAATTTTTGCTGTACCCCTCTGCAGTCTTTTGTAGCTTTATTAGTTAATGACTATAATATGTGGATGAATCAAATACAAACCGGAATTATTTTTCAATTCATTGAAGCCATAAGAATTCCATAAAGAAACATTAAATTCAGAAAAATAAACATAATTTAAAAAAATTCAGTGGTAGTGCTCTCACTATTATCTATTAGCAAAATATCTTGCAAGAGTCAATCGTCGTTTGTCTCGCAACAAGCAGTTTTAGCTGTGTCTTTTTGGGACCAGCTACCAATGCGCTGCTATTTCATATACTGGCGTTTATTTTTCGACGTTTTGTGCCAGAACCATGGTTGGTTCTCGGGTCATAAGGCCGTGGTCGGAGTTTGGAAACCCTTGACGTTTCGTCCACAACTGCGGCGGACATCTTCAGAAGAAAATTTTCTAAAAATTAAGTGACTGTCCCGTGCGTTCCTTTGAATACTCGTCGCAGTATGGTAAATGGTATTGCTTAGACGTCACCGGGATGGTAAATGACGTGATCTTAGCTGTCAATCGGGTCTTTGCAGGTAACATTTTGGCACTAAGTCACTGGCTCTAGCGTATCGCGGTCTGTTTTTGTCCTTGAGGCGATAAACCAATGCGCTAAAATTTGTTCCGTCGTCCCTGTTAAAATAATTTTGTATTTATAATTCACCATCTATAATGTCGGGTAATAGTTGCACGTATTTCAAACCGACCACTTATCGAACCACAACGATGCACCATAACACCGGCTGTGAAAGCCTTCGCATCTAATTTGACTCAAAAACGTATTTAAATCCACGCTGTAGAGCTGCGGAAACTATTGGCATACCTTCGCGTGATTCTGCTTCTGATGAGCGGTGAAGGTGTGAAGAACCCAATGTGCGCAGACATTTGTCATCTTCAAATCCTCATAGATTCACCAGTCTATCGAATGCAACTTGCCTATTCGCCATTATCATATCAGAAATAGGCTGAAAATGTATGGCTTGTTTTTATATACGTTTTGCAAAATACAATTATGTTACTCGGTGTTTCACTTAGTGCTTAATGTTATTTTTTTCTCCTCGGTCTTCCTTTTTTCTTCTTTTCGAATAGTCTTTTTAGCGTTTTCCCTTCCCCATCATCATTACGTGTCCGAACCATCTTGGTTTTGGTTCAGGATTTCTCTAAAAGTATTGTTTTTAATTTTTTTCTATTGTTTTCTTCTATTTTCCGTATAAATCTCATTTCTGTGTTTTGAACTTTGGTTTTCTAGTTTCCTGTTAGCGCCCATATCTCAGACCCGCAAGTAGCGATTGGAGTGGCGACTTTCTTAAAAAATACTGTTTTTACTTCCTTCGGTATTTATTTTATTGTCAGAAAGATGTTCTTTATTGTATTGAAGAGTTTTTCTGTCGCTCCCGTTTCTGCAACTATTTCTTTACCTATTCTTTTTGTGATATTGTTTTCCCTAAATGTTTAAACTAGTTGCGATGTTGTTTCCTCCAATCTTAGCTGGTGTGTTTTCTATTACCAATCATCGTTTTCGTTTTAAATTGATTTTAAGTTGTTATAAATATTTAAATTAATGTTTATTCTCCTTTTATCTTTTGGAATGATGACTATATATTTTTTTTTTCCATTCCCTGTACCCTATTCGAGTGTCGGGTTGATGACTATATCGTCTGCATATAATAATTCTAACTTCTAATGTCCTACTTTATATCGTTTTACTACTCCACATATCTGTACTATTTATTCTATCAAAGGCTCTCTCTAAGTTGGTAAAACAGAGGTGGATTTCTTCATCTTCCTAATTACCTTTTCAATTATTTGCTGTACTATGAAATTTGCGTTTGTAACTCCTTTATTATTTCTGAATCCATATTGTGAATCCTCTAAATTTCCTTTTACTTTATCTAGTAATCTCATTTCTAGGATTCTCGTATATATTTTTTTAACTGTGCTTAATAGATAATTTTCTTGCAATTATTACAGTCGTTTATATAGCCTATTTTATGAATTAGGTTTATTATTCTTGTGGTGCCTCTTCTGTGTTTTCTTGATTTTATTATGATAGCTGTGATTTCATCTTTTCATGAGGCTTTTGCCACCTTTATTTTTAATGGTTTTCTCTATTTCTTCTATAATTATATACTTTCTTGTAGTTGGCTTTTTGTATTTCCATTATTACTGTCCTTTCCTTTTTTGTTTTTCTCTATGTTATCCTCTCTGCGTGTTATATCTGATTCTTCTAATAGCTCTTAGAACTCCATGTTTTCTTCTTTTCTGTGAGTAACTTCTTTGTGTTTGATATTCGAAAGTACAAGTTTTTGTCTTCTTCTTTTATTAGTTTTTTAACGTTATTACCTTCATCTTTATATTTCTCATAGTATGTTTTTTCGAGTTTAAATATTTTTTTCAAACTTGTTTTTCCTCTTTGATTGCAGTTTTTATCTCCTTAGATCACCAATGCGTTCTTGAGTATATAAAATACTTGAGTATTTACAATGATTGTGATTATGCATATTTATTCTGCTACTGATGTGATATTTTCTTTGAATTTCGACCACATGTGTTCAATTGTTTCTTGCATATTTCTTTTTCATTTTTGTTCCAAGAGTTTTTGGCATCTATTTTTAAATTTTATCTCCCTTAATTTATATTATCTGATCTTTCTATTCACAATTTTTTATTTAATTACTTTTTCTTTTCTTTGTTTTTTGTTTTCCATTTCACCTCTAATAAGTAATGATCGCTCTTCTGACTTTTATGTTATAACCTTTTTCCAGATATTTTTACTTACCAAAAATAATCTATTATTGATCTCTCTTTTCTACTTTTTACATATCTTGTGATTTTATAAATTTCTTTACGCTGGAAATGTGTTTGCAATTTATTATCTACGCAGAAGTTTAATATCTTTTCTCTTCCTACTTTCCTAAGTAACATTCAATTCATTTATTGAAAGAGTACGTAACACCTACTCTTTCGTTAAGATCTCCCATTAGCATTAAATTGCATTTAGTATAGTCTATTTCCTGTTGTAGCGTTTAAAACAATTTATCTTTTTCCTATTTTTCGCATCCTTATTTGACCCGTAGGCACCAACATACATTTATTTTTTCCTCTTCCTTTTATGTTTACTGTGGAGCTAATGTTAATATAATAAAGTGCTTGCGTGGCCGCAATCTAATCTGACATTTATTGAGAGTAGACCGTAATATAAATTCATGTACGAAGAGGACTTGTCTGATAGTGTCAGTTGTGAGTTAGACGCCGATGAGTGAGCACATGTAGCGCCTAATCGTCGAATGACTAAGTGAGTAAAGCAGCGAATCTTTATAAAAAATGTGCAAAGCTGCAACATTTATCCGATTTAGACACCAATATCTACAGCTCGAATGAAAGCTTAGTACAAACGATTTAGAGATGATAGGGAATCCGTTGAAAGTGGTCCACGTTCTGGAAGACCAATCACGAGCAAAACGTTAGAAAATGTTCTAAAAAATCAGCTGTGAATTTCTACCAATAAACCAAATGTGGTTCTCAATGAAACTCTCCTCGTTGTTTGCGCCTAAGGAAGTGTGTACGATCCCAAGATGCTTATTTAAACGATGACTAAGGCTATGTACAATCTTTTTTATACTTTGTATTTTTTTAAGCTTTCAGGCTTATTGCGCCTAGTAACATGTACTTAACTAATGTAATACTAGGACGTCACATACACTCTTGGGTTTTTAGACTAAAACTCGCCCGCGTCGGCTTCTGGACAGAGAAACAGTGCTCGCGCCCCCTACATCAAAGCGGCAGTCTATTTTGTATTGTTACTAAACGTATGTTTTTGCTTGATACTTTCGGATAGATCATATATTTTGCGTATTTAGAAAGCAACCCGAGATTTGAATTTGCACAGACTTGAATTGTGGACCCATAGGGCATTTTTATATAACAATATATAATAACATATTAATATATCCTATCTTCTCCCTCCTTTTCTCTTGACGAATCTGCGAATAATTTGCTAGCTTTCTGTGCGTTTTACTAATGCCATCTGGTGGAATCACGTGGTCATATAGACATATTCACACCCACTAAGCGCAAATTTCAACTCTGTGACTCAATAGGGGCGTTGGAAGACGGACAATCGTTTTTGAACGCCCTAAGATAATTATGCATTTCTGTATATATTTTCAGAATTTTTATATTATAAAAAATGTATATTTAATTGGCAAAGTCCATACAAAAGTCAAATTTTGAATTTTTCCTCAATTTGATATATGTAATAAACACACCAAGGGACTTTTTTTATAAAAATCTTTGTAATGCATAATTTTGCAACTGTAAATCGAGCGAAGAACTTTAAAACATATTTTTATTTGACAAAATGCTTACGAGACTTTTGAATTAACTTTGTAAAGAATGGCTCAAAGGAAAGGAATTTAATTCTAGTGGGCGACAAAATCATAGATGGCTTTAAATTCCTTTTTGGGCTAGAATGTACCCAGCCCGCTGTTTTTGCTTTAAAAACTTAAATTGTCTTTTCGGACTAACTTCGAGCCAGGCGCAGCATATAAGTTTGAAACTCGTGTCATCGCTACAGAATTCAACCTTTGTCAAATTTCCAAGACGCTCTGCATTACAAATTGAGTAGATTAAGATAATACATTACATGCTTTATTAAATTATTTAGTAAGTTGAGACTGCTTTGTAGTTTGTTTTAAAGTTACTTTACAATGTTAGTACATTTACACAATTTTGAGTAATTTTTCGTGTCATAGAATACATTCTGAGTCTGCATTATATTACATTGAGATATAAAACCAGAAAATGTGTTTATTATACGATTAACCGGTTACCTTATAATATCCAGCTAGACAAACCAGCTAGTTGATTATCGGTCATGCATTTGTGTACTTTTCATAGAAACTAGTATTTTGCATTTATAAAAATGTATTTATTTAGTTGAATGTCAGCGTAGCCGTGTCGTTGGATCGACCCGGGTTAATTCCTGGAGCTACTTAGTCATTAGCTCATACTACAAATATCTCGTGACCGAGCAGAGAGCCTCAACCTCTCAGTTCGCAGGTTGTGCTCCACGTGAAGTGCTGAGCCACACCATTATTATTGATTTAATTTAGTTAAACCATTGCTGTTTAAAGGTGTTTATGACATGACTTTAATATCTGCTATTGCTTTGAGCTTGAATATATAGGTTGTTGAGAATTTAAGTCTACCGAAAATAAAATTATCAACTGAAAAATTAATTGTTGCAACAAAGACGTAGTAACAAATGCAATTTTGACTGGTATGCTTAGAATTTAAGAAAATTAATTTTTGTCTGTACAAAATCCTTTTTATTCGGGAATTAAATGATTAAGATAAGCTTGACTTCAACTTTAAGCTCGAGATAATCGCCACATAATTATCAGCGATCTTTACATACTTAAAATTTAAACCTATTGAGGCGAGATATGATAACTTTATATACAAGGCTATTTTTTTAAATACTCGTTTTTCTCGATACATGCTATTTTTGATGCCATTTGTGTTAAAAATCTGTGAGTTAGTGCATTTGCGCGTTTTTCTTGTTGTTTGCTTTAAAATAGCTGCTTTTTTAAAATAATCTAGAAGGGTTATAGCAAGCATCTAGGTACTCTAACCTGGCCTATTTCCATTATTTTTGATGTATTATCATTTCAAAGAGAATATTGACGATATGTTTTGGAATTATATGATTTATCCTCATTTTTAGAATAGGACTCTCTATGCTACTCATCAATGTTATATACTCTATACTAGCCCTTTATATAGAGAATTTTAGTCCATGTAGTCCTATTTTGACTTCTTCTCTAATCGCAACATGAAGAGAGGGAAGATTATAGCAGTGTATGTTGTTTTTATTTTTCCTGTTATGCTAAAATAGGCGTCTTTAAATCTTTCTTAATTTTAGTTTTGTGATCGCCTGCTTAACTTTGGATCACCATAACATCGGTGTATATATTAGGGCCGTTCTGACCTTCCTAGTGTACATTCAGTGTATCATACTTGGGATTAGGCTCCATGATTTGCCACCAGTTCGTCTAACTACTGTTAGATTAATTTCTGATTTTATTTATATCTTGGTTCCAGATCAGTTTATCCCATTTAACAAATTTATTTCTTTTTTGATAAATAGAACGGTTTAGTTCTTTGGTCAGTAAATTTTCTTTCGTTACGAAAATGTAACATAGCCGCGTAGCCCAGAGTGAGAATTCTTTATAGCTAAGAGTTCTTATTACCACATCTGTGACATAGGAGAGGTAAAATAATTTTTCCATAAAAATATCCTTATGCCATCCGTCAGTGTTTTGTTCAATAGCGATGTATGTAATTAATCCATCTGTAGTTAGAATCTTCCAGCCCTAGTCTTCTACTAGCTGAGGTAATAGTGTTGAAGGATTTATTGCCCAATGACTTTGTATATTTAAAAAGCACCTAAAAAAATCTATTATTTATTGTTTTATTTAACTTTTTTAGTTGAATGCTTACCAATTTCTCCTTCTCCATGTGTCCGCTAAGCAGTTTTGTCATTGTTTAAATTGTAAATGACTTAGAACTGACGGGTCAGTAGCCTTTTACTTTTCGATGTAAGCGTTGACTTAGTTAGCTTCCATATTCTAAGTAGTAGGCTGGAAGAATTTCGTCTCTCTCGGTAATTGAAATGGTCCAAATAAGTTCACTATCCATGTTATCTTAGAATTGCTTTCTGGCAGTTTGTGGAGGCTTTATTGCTAATTACTAAAGTACTTATTGAACACGTTGAATCATAGAAAATTAGCTTTTGGAGTCTGACATGCTGAAGAGTGGTGTTAATAGTCCCCGTATGAAGATGCTGCGTTGTATTGGGAGCTATCTAACATTGACCCAATTGATGGTACATAAACACAGTAAGTTATCTTTAGTTTAGGTGCAACCTTTGTAATCATTCGCCCCGCGTTGTTGATAGAGTTCGCAGTTGGTCTTCTGACCTACGGGTCCTCGATTACGTTTGGTCTTCGAATATTTTCGAGGCGTGATGTTGCATTTTAACCATACACATCAACAATTTAGCAACGAGTTTCATTTCGATTATAATTTGTTACTCACTAACTAACTAAGCTTAGAGCTTTTGTTTGGAGAGTGTAAAGATAACACTAGGGACAGTGTTGCTATCAAAAATAATTTTTTTTTACTTGGATGTAACTTACTTTCTAATTGTCTTTACACTAATGTTTCCCTCACGATCAAGACTGCATAATTTCGCTAGCGAATTTTTCTTTGTAGCAGTTGATTGATTCATATTTTACAAAAACGGCAGACTATATGTCGTATTACTTCAAGATAACATTCCTTGATCCCCGTCTTATCTTGCAGAGAAAATCTACGACAAACAACATAAAAAAGCTAAAACTATTGCTTCATTATTTAACTATAGTTGCGTAGTTTTGAGTTTAGCTGTAAAAGATTTTAATTCTTCGATTTAGCCCAAACTAAAATGTGGAAAAATTCGTACTTGAAAGTGAAGTTAAGTAGTTGTGTCGAGTGCAAGCTGCCTTATCTCCCGCTCTTTTATTATGTAAATATCGCAGTAGGTAGAATTAACAACGTATACATCAAGAAGCGCTGCGCTTCATAAAGCGCATTTGGCCTTCAAGAAATAAATATACGCTCGATGCGCTGTTATCTCTAAAAGTTCAGTGCCATACGCAGTGAAAATAAAGATCAATCTTATTTCTTCTCATCATCTAGTATTACCAACAATTTCGAACGTACATACAATTTGTCTATTTATTAAATGTAAAAGTTTCATGGGTGGTGTTTACTACAAAGTTAATCTAACGTCTAATTCAAAATGTAATCAAACAACAATGACATTCTCTTTTGTAATGCACCCAAATACAGAAGCAAACAACTATAACCACACAGATTCAGGTGTGTATGTGAGCATACTGATATGTCGCAAATAGCAAAAAGCAAACATAATAAAACCTCCAAGAGACTTACTCACCAGTAATGCACTTATGGAAGTGCCCAATGAAACATTTAAGAATATATCACAAGGCTGTTTCCTGACGATCACACTATTTGCAAAGCAATAAAAATATTCAAGAACTGAATGATAGCAATTCCATCAAATAGAAAACCAGAGGCTAGAACAGGTAAAGATAAAGCAGACGTATTTGAAAAACGTTTTACCAACCTCTTTACAACCCCAACTTCGTTAAGCTTTAGAGATGAGAATAAATTTTTTTTTGAGTGCCCCGCATTAGTTCTCTTTATCAATTTGGTCTTCTCATCAATTAAAGCTTGCTATCAAATTCTGATTGTAGGAGAAACTTTTTTATTATCTACTCAGCAAGAAAAATATATGCTATTACATATATAGGGGCTGAGGTACAAGTCATAAAAAACGTAAACCAAGAAAAAAGTTAAAAATAAGAACATCTGATATGTCAAATTTGTTTTTCGTTTATTTTATATGCTTAATTTACAACTAGTCCAAAGGCTAACGAGAAAATTTGATGTAATACTTAATTACTAAACTAAACTAAAATACTGACATATGGAGGGAGTGTCGCCCATTGACGAGTCCCTGAATACACTAATATAACGAGTACTAGTTAGTAAGGTCTAGCGTTTTAAGTATTTTGATCTACGAGTGGTATTATTAATGTCTAGTAAATTTAGCACTAACACATTGGGGTGAGTTCTTATTCGATTGACATAGGTGACTGTTCGTCTTTTAACCTCATCTCTGATCCATGGAACTTTTAAGTCGTCGTGAAGTGTTTTGTTGCTAATGAACCATTCAGCGTTGGTCATTACACGAAGAGTTTTGCTCTGGAATCTTTGCAGAATATCAATATTTGATGTTTTAGCACTGCCCCATAGATGTATGCCGTACGCCCAGACCGGAACTAAAACTGTCTTGTACACTAACACTTTATTTTCTATCGATAACTTGGATTTTTTCCCTAGAAGCCAATACATCTTTTTCACCATAGCATCCAGTTGCCTTCTCTTTTTTGTAATATGGGGTTTCCATGTTAATCGCCTGTCGAGGGTCAAACCAAGATATTTTATTTCCTGTTGGATAGGGATTTGTATACCATTAAGTGTAACCGGAAGAGCAGAGTTGTGTTCTGTCATAAACGTAATAGTTGTAGATTTGGTTTCATTAATTTGTATGCGCCACCTGTACAACCATTTTTGTATTATGTAGAGACTACTTTGTAGAATTGTCGAAGCTTGTAGCGATCTTGGTGAGAAACTAATAACGCCGTATCGTCCGCGTATGTGGCCATCATTGTGTTGTCATTGCATGCTAGATCAGCAGTAAATATCTGGTATAGGGTTGGTCCCAGAACACTGCCCTGAGGAACTCCTGCCATTATTGGGTAGAGTCCAGACTGGCTGTTGCCGTACTTTACTTGATAATACCTCTCACTTAAGTATGATTTAAAGAGAAGAAAGTATTGGTGTGGAAACAACCGTTTAATTTTGTATAGTAGGTCGCGATTCCAGATGCGGTCAAAGGCCTGGCTGACATCAAGGAATACCGCAACACAGTATCTTTGTTCTTCAAAGCCCTTTTCGATTACATCTACGACTCGTTGTATTGTTCGAATATATGTCAAAAATACAAAAAAATATTTTAAATAATTTATTGCAAATTTACAATCTACTCGATCAACAGAATAACAAGTTAATAGTGTGACAGAGTTGATATGTGTCATGAGTTGGGTTGACTCAACGAGGTCATCCTGCCAATGACTTTAGGCGTCTATTCGCGGGCTTAGAGGTCGGATATGAGTTAATTAGTGTGGTTTAAAGTGCGATTGTGGGTTTTTCTAGATGCATTTTTGATGAGAAGGATTTGGAGGTCATTATGTAGATGAACCATCGAAAATTAGCTAAAATGCGCAGCGTTTTCGATTGAAAGACCTGCAGGAGCTTGGGGTTTGAGGGTTCGCTACATCCCCAATTATTAAGATAACCTTATAAAGTAGCAGTTTGTTTTCTATAGTCAATTGCAATTTGCATCCAATTAACCAATACATATTTTTTGTTTTTAGGTTGAGTTGTTGTCGTTTGGCTTTTATGTGAGCTTTCCAGATTACTGTTTGAAACAGGTGGAGTTCTATGTATTTCACCTCGGTTTTTATTGGGATGGGTTGGTTAGAAATGGCAACGTGTAGACAGATAGTGCGTTTTGTAGTGAATATAATTTTCATGGATTTATCAGTATTTACTTTAATTTTTCAACGTTCTAGTCAGGTTTGTAAAAGGTTCAGATGTAGCTAAAGCTTTTCAAATGCACTATCGGGATTAGTACCTGAGGACATTATTGCAGCATCATCTGCGAAGGAAGCAATTAAGGTAGTGTTTGTAGTTGGAACGTTTACAGTATAGAGAAAGTATAGAAACGGTTTAAGGACACTGCTTTGCGGAACGCCAAAGTTAATAGGATGGTATTCTGATATTTAAATTTGGAAGTGTTAACAATTGGATAAAAATTTAGAAAAAGGTAGATTTGATGAGATCTTTCTTTTTATTTTATATGAGAGGTTCGTATAAAAAAAAAACAAATATGCAAGAGAAAGAAAAACCGGAATACAAAGCAATTAGTTATCAATAAAGAATGAAAAACATTAGAACATTATGGGACTAATCTAAGAGCTAAGAAAAATTAGAAAATAATCAAATTAACAGAACAAGGTTAATCGTTTAAATTGTGCAAATAACTTTGCATAGGAACATTTGAGGTTTACGCAACAAAATATTTGAAGTATTTTAATAGACTTAAAAATGAAATAAATGCGTTTTAATTTTGTATAATGTCGGTTTGGAAATGGCCTCCTTGATATTTTGCAACTAAAAAGAAATAAAAAAGTTGTTTGAATAGAGATGAAGCAAGTAAGGCGCTTTATAATAACCACTCAAGAAATTTTACAAAAGTTAGTTTCTACAGTTAGTTTGTCGCAGAGTGACTTTTGAAGATTATGATTGAAATGTAAGTCAAAATATTATTTAACTTAATATCTAACGTAATCTTGTATTGCTTTGTCATAAAGAGCTTTGTTGAATAGTTTCTTGAAGATAAATTAGTGTAATAATACACGCAATGCTTATATTTGCAAATCAAAGATCAATAGGATTAAGTGGATTAATGTTCACTGTCGCGAATAATATAAAAAAACTTGTAACTTATATGTTTTGTTTGTGTACAAAAAGGAAGGAAAAACTATTTTAAGAATAGCTCATTGGCAATTAATTAATTATCAAGAAACTATTTCATCTGTTTTTTAAATTATACAGTATTTTTTAATAATTCTATTTAGACGAATATTCTATGGTTATAAATTGTTCTGACAACTTTAACACAAACTTTTTGAGTAACAGTGTAAAATTAATAAAATTTGTGTGTGTAGTGTGATTCAAGTCTTTCTTTTCGAGAAAATAATGATTCCTGCATTTGGTGACTCATGTTCTTCCTATAGAATCGTTTGCTCTCGAGTAACAAGTTCAGATACGGAGGAACAAATATCAAAGATGCACTACGTCCTGAAAGGCCAAAAATACATGTCTTCGTTTAGTCGGATAGTGTCCTAGCCATTTCAGCTGATTTCACTCAATTATTTGATTACTGGTTCTGCCTCTAATTCTTTCCTTTTGTCTTAGTTCCTTATTTTGTCAGCTTGAATAACTCCCTTTACTCTTCTGAGGTATTTCATCTGTATAAATTGTATTCCGTTCTTTTTTCTTTTTTGTCAGAACTCCACAGAAGATTTGGTCTGCAGACCATTTTAAATACCTTTATTTTGGGAGTGCTATTATTTTCTTTTGGCCTATGAAACATTTGTTTAGTGCATAAAATAATTTTGCTATAGTTTCAATTCTCTCGTTTGGATTTCAGCGTACGTCCTAAATATTTGAATGAATTAACCTGCTTTACTCTTCTCCCATTGATGTGTATGTTTGTGGCTCTACGTTCATTTGATATTACCAGGATTTTACTTTTATGCGCATTTATATTCATGTTTTCTTTCTGTAGATAATTATTCTATATAATAAGTAGCTTTGTGGTTCTTCTTCTGAGCCGACAAAATTGTAAGGTCATCCGCGAAAGTATATTCCAAAGTGTTCACCCTATCTGGCTTCTTTTATGAGACTGTCAATTACTACTATAAACAAAATCGACCTTAATACGCTACCTTGTCTGAGTCCTTAATCGCTACTAAATTTTTTAAAATCCAAACCACTTGTTCTAACCTAGTTTTATGGCTAATTTGTTCTAATAAGTTCAAAAATGCGTTTCTTGGGATACGGTCAAAAGCTTCCTCTATATTTAAATGAGCAATATATGCCTCTCGGTTCTGTTCTAACATTTTATGTGTTATTTGTTTTATCGTGAAGACGTGATCTTATGTGCTGTATTTCTTTCTAAACCCACTCTGTGACGGTATCAGTTCCTATCTTATTTTCTTTTTCTTTATAATTTTCTTTTTTAAAGATTGGTATTATTATTTCTACTTTCCAATCTTTGGGGATTGATCCTGTATCTCATGCCTTTGTGAGTATTTTTATTTGGAGTTCAATTCTAATGTTTTCTATGACTTTTGTCATCTTGGGTTTTATATTGTCTTTAAAGCCAGCGCTTTTCCGTTTGTAATTTTTTTAACTGCTTTATTTCTCCGGTTCTTTTTGTTCTTGTGCTCTCACTGCTTCCTCTCGCATCCTCTTTTTTCTTTCTTTTTCTGTTTATTTGTTATGAGGTCTAGTAGTTCTTTAAAAAAACTCTTTCCACCTCTCTATTATCTCCGTATCCTCTGTTAACATTCGTCCGTTTTTATTATTTAGAAACATATAGTTTTCTTGTTTCTTTGTCGTTTTATAAAATAATTTTTTGTTTCCTTTGTTTTTCTTTTTTATCTGTTTGCCAAAGCTCTTTTGTATTCTTTATTCTGCTGTCATTACCATTTTTGCGAGTTTTTTTCTGTATCTTGTACGTTTTATATGCTTGCTTCGTCTTCTTACTTAAGTATTCTTTCTATTTTTTTTTTTAAATTCACACGTTCGTTGGTTTTCGGGTCCCACCATGGTTGTTTGTTTTTGTCATTTTACTCGGAAATTTGTACGTGCTGTGGTAATAACATTATTTTCAACCTTCTGCTTTATTCTACATTAAGCCGTTGTATATATATATATATATATATTTTACTTTTTCCAGCTTCCATTTAAATTTGATATCTATATTTTATCGTCTTTTCTTCGTTTTTAAGTTTGTAAGTTCTTATTGTTAAGTACTTATGTATTTTTTTTTAACTCTTTTACATTTTCCACCACTGAGTATAGGTTGCTATAGATCTCTACTCCTCTTTTGACTTTGACATTCAGTATTCTGCTTCGCTTTGCCTTTTCTGCTATTATATAGTCTATAATTAATTTTGTTTGTCTACTTTTAAACTCGCTTGTAAATTTATGAATGTCTTTATATGCGAAGAATTTACTACAAATTATCAATTGTTTTTCAGTGCAAAATTGTATTAAGTTATCACGGTTGTTGATGTTTATTTCTTCTCTCTATATTCCTACGACTCCTTGGGATAATCGGTTTCCTTTTCTATTTCCACTGTTAAAATCTCCTATCAGAACCACTTGTCCAGTACTTTTGTCTATTGATCTTGTTAGTTCGCCTCAGATTTTTTTTTAGTTCCATAGACTATAATGATCGTTATCTTCATTTCGTTCTCTGTCAGTTTTAGCTCCATCATTCTATCAATAATATGTATTGTATTTCTTAGTTTATCCAGCCATTTTTTGCTTAATAGGCATCCAACTACAGCTTCTGCTCTTTCTTCATTGAGAACTCCCCGATATTTGAGCAAATTTCCCCCTTCTAATTTTGTCTCTTCCCGCCCTTGTTTTTAGCTTCGGTTATTGCTAGTATGTCTAGGTTTGCTACTTTATATTGTTTATTTTTTTTCCACTCAAACCACTAAAATTTCAAATTGCCAACTTTCAATGGTCAGCGATTTTGTCCTTTTGCTTTTTTGTATTCCTATTTTTGTATTTATTGTTCTCCCCATCAGCGTGTTTTGCTTTATCCATTTTCACGTTTTTATTTATTGATGACTTCATCATCCATTTTGTCTTTTGGGTCTTTTCCTATTAAACTTTTTAGTATTGACGTTTTTTCTAGTAACCCTTTCTGGTTATTTCAGATCAATTACTTGTCTCCTATTCTCAACTTCTTGTATCCAATCCTTGCCTGCTTCCTTCATTCTTTGTTTCTTTTGTTTTTATTTTAATGTGCTTTCCAATTTCCCGCTCATGTTTTGTTAGATAATTGTTTATGAATATTCGTTTTAGAATTTATTTAAAATTTACTACATTTCCTCCTGTTACTTCAATATTACTGTTTTTCAAGGTGTTCTATTCGTATGTTTACTTCGTGTAGCTCCTTCCTTATATCATTTTCTTTCTTTATATCTTTAATTTTTCCGTTTATAACCTTGTTTTTTGTTTTATTTTCGTTAATTCCTTGTTTTGCTCTGCTTGGTCTTTTTTTTATTTGTGGTACTTTACCAGTTAGGTTTTGGAACATTGCAATATTTTATCCAGTTTATTTTCGTTTTTATCTGTCTCTTCTATTTTTTCTTCTTTCTCTTTATTGCCTTTACGTTTTTCTTTTCCCTCGTCAGTTGTATATGCTTGGCTATCTATCTGGCACACTTTTTGCTTTGTCCGGGGTACATTTCGTAAATGCTTTACCCCTTTCTTCCATACTCTCCTTACTGCTTTCCTTGTCTCTCCTTCTGTGTTAGACTTTCTCTAGTAGTACCGCAGTTTTGTTTATTTGAATCGTATTTTTATTTATTATTCCAGGTCGACCCCTCGAAGACCCCAAGTATGTATTTAGTAAAATATATAGGCAGAACTTATCCTATTCTTTCTGGGAAAGAGGCTTTTCACACTTTACTACCACACTTAATCTTGCGCTTTTATTAATTCGTCACTCTAGATTTGTGAGCGAGAAAGCTCGATATTGTCTAATTTTAGGTTAAAGTTTTTGACCATTTTATTATCATTTTTGATAACTGTCTGCTTGGTGACATTTTGTAATAAACACATTGTGGTTAGTTAATATAGAGAGCTATTTGAATGAAGAATGAGTGACTTGATAAGTTTTCGAAAGGAGAAGTGCACTGAATAAAACAACTGCGAAAAGAATAATAAACAAATTTGAACAAACAGGTCTGGTTGCAGACAACAAAAATCAGACCGACCTCATACCGGTCGTTTAGCTGAAAAGAACAGAATGCTGCTCTGAACGGTAGTGTGGCGGAGCGTTGAGAAATCTCGATGCGCCGTCGGTTACTACAACTGAACATTTCAAAAAGTACCATTCAGCAAATTCATCTGCACCAATTCAAGATTCAGTTAGTTCAGGAACTAAAGCCAGATTATCATTTGTAATGCCGGGTATTTAATGGGCACTTGATCTCCCAAAACAAGGAAGTCAACTGATCGCCGAGATCTTAAGACCTCGCATCGTACGATTTTTATTTTGTGAATTCGTGAAGACCAAAGTTTGTGCTACAAAAATAAGAAAGATTCCTGAATTAAAAACAAAAATTCAAAGAATTATGAGATAAAGTGGTCTGGAATTTTGTCAGAAGAATTCGAGAGTGCAGGGCATTTGTCAAATATCCTATTCGATATTTAATAGCAATGTTTACTTTTTAAAATAATGTCATACTTTGCCAACTAAGAAATAAATACAATATTTTTTAAATTAAATCCTGCGTTTCCTTTGAGACACCCGTTATTTTTTACAACTCACTTAAAATTTTTAAGGTCATTATCGTTTTCCACATGTTTGAGTTGTTGATTCTGATTATTATCGACTGATAATGTTTTTGATTGTACTTAACCGCGAAAGCTGTTACATAATTCAGGACTCCTTAAATTGGAATGATAAAGCACAATTTTGCTATTTTAAATGTTGTTATTAAAGACGCAGTTGTAGATTAAGAACACGAAAAGTTATTCAAAATGGCCGCCCTTTGCTTGCACACACTTTTAATCTACTGGTCGATCATCTATTGAGGCACACAAGATATTAGTGAACGTTTCAAGAACTCAATATTTGGATGCCTTTTGGAACAAGCCGTACCTTCCAAAACTGAGCATAACTTATAATCTAACCGATTAGGATCAGAATTTTCTGAAAGTCAGTTTTTGGCGCATATAAAAGCGGAAGTATATTCTTACACCCACTTTTGAGTAGTTTTGAATTTGTGATCTAACGCAAAATCTTGTTGAAGGCAAGGCTGTTTCTTAATATACTTGACTCCTTTTTTGCGAAAACAAGATTCCGTTACTCTGTCATAATAGACTCTCTTCAAATCACCTGTAACGCTTTTCGAGAAAATTTTCTCTGACGATGCGCTTGAGGGCGAAGGTCCATACGAGGTGCTGAAGAAAATAAACAATGTTGTGCGTCTACTCCACAAACTGCCAAGTGGCTAAGATGGTTCATTACAATGGATTATATTCTATTGCCATCTATTATCCTTAAAGTGTGGTCCACGTTTAGAAGACTTTAAGGGCTTAGTGAGTGGAATTTATTAAGGAAATATTACAAAAAAATATTTACAGTCAGCCGGTGCTCCGCCTTACGGCACTACACCGGCATTGCTTCTTTCTTTACATGCCTTTTGAACATTCTTCGCATTTATCATTGTCGTGGTATGTGCAAAAGACCTGCCCCGGCATTTGCCTTTGTGCAGGACTCGGGGAAAACCACGAAAAACCCGAGTCAGGGCAGGTGACTTCAAGCAGTCTACTGCTCTTTGTCTCCTTCGTTACAATTCTAAAGCCGCTTATTATTCTAACATATTTTATATTCTTGCGAGTGCGCGGTTATTAGTCTCTATCTCTTATGCCGTCTCAAGCAAGTCGTGAATTATTAGTCCAGGCTGTTATGCTAGCTGCCGCAATTTTGAGTCCCGGTTGTTGTGCCTTATTTTATGCAATTTTAAGTCCGAGCTTTTATGCATGCCAGCCGCAATTGTGAGTCCCGGCTCTAATGTGTTTACACTTTTCACTTACACCTCCCAAGCCCAATCGCGATCGCGTCCTACCCCGGGTTCAGTTTAGCTACGCGTGAGCAAAACTGATCCAGCGCGTTCCACCAGCAGGCTTCTGTTGAGAGCATCGTAACGTCTTCGGGCGTTCGTGGCCATCTCAGTCCTTCTTTTATTAGTACTCCTTCTAATCTTGCCCTGGCTTCGTTCTCCACAGTACATGAGGTCAGCACGTGAAGGGCGTTATCCACCTCTCCGCATTCGCATCTGTCCTGTCCCGGTTGCAGCTTCCCGAACCTTGTTAGGTAAGCGCGAAAGTTTCCGTGACCCGTAACGATCTGTACGGTGCGCCAGTTGAGATGCGCGGACGCAATGTTCACTGTCTCTAGGGTAGGCAAAACGTTCTTGCGTGTTTTCCCGTTGTTGCTGTTTGCCACCTATTTGTCCATAGATTCCTCGTTCTGTCCTTCAAACGCGTTTTGATAAGACTTCGCGGAATGGCAGTAAATTGCGCAGGTCCATCTTCGGCGGCTGCTTCCTTGGCCAGCTCGTCAGCACGTTCATTCTTTGCGGTGTCAACGTGCGCCTTTGTCCAGTGGAACGAGACTTCTGTTTCTTCTTTCAGTCTTTTTATAAGAGTCCAGACCTCCAACTGCAACTCAGAAGGTGATTTCATCGTGCTCAGAGCCTCTAATGCCGATCTGCTATACGAAACTATCGAGCATCTTGCGATTATGCGCCGATAGTGTATCAAAGATCGCAGACCTTCCCTGATAGCCACTAGTTCGCACTGAAAGACAGTGCTCCAGTCCGCTAATTTAATTTTCTGGCAGTGGATCTCTTCTTGTTCCTGATGAATCACGAACGCCGCTCCCGCTCTTCCGTCTTTTAGTCTAAGTGAGTGGAACTGGGCGAGTACGTTGTGCTGTCACAAGAGAAGCACAAGACTTATTCAATATACCGGCGAAATATGCACTGGCACAAACCGACTTATGGCGCATAATGAGAACACCAGAGCATAGAGTGAACATGACAATAAAAAATGTGTCCAGTATTGTAAAGAACTATTTAGAAAATAAAACAGTTTTCTGTCTTTTATCCAAACTCTCTTTAACGTGAGCTTTTGGTACCCTTCACAATATATAAGGAAACGAATTCTCGGCTAAATAATAGTAAGCTAACCAAAGATTAGGAACGGACACGGGGTTAGACATGACAGCATAATGCAATCATTGGAATGTTGATAGGTCGTTGAAGACTAAAGATCCTATCTTTAACCAAGTTTTGTGGTCTACGACGATATCTCTATTATCGGAAAAATAACAAGAAATATATATATAAATAATTTTATATTTTACTTTTACTTGAAAATTAGCTAAAATTTATCTTTTTCAACTTTCTCTGTTTTCGCAATCGTTATGTTCTGGATTATTTTTTTCTATTAAACGCTGGTTCTTCTCTTCTTCTTTTTTTTTGTTTCCCTAGTTGACAAATTTATAATTGCTTTGGGTTATTTTTTCTCCTCCATTTTCTGGATATGTACATACATCTTAGTATTCTACTTTTTAGTCTATTTGTAATTGATGTTTCTACTTCCACGTCCCTCTCTAAGTTGGCTTCATTTTTATTTTTGTATGTATACTGGTTTTATTTCATGCTTCTACAGTTTTTATTTTGTATTCTCAGCAAATTGATATTCTTCCAACAGTTGTGTTAAAGATTCTTTTTGTAAGATTTTGATTTCAAATTATTCGGTGGGCTGTTTGGTGACTCGTTTTCCTTTCATTATTTTACTTTTTACCTTAAATATTTTTATTTAAATATTCTTTCACATTGTCTGCGTCATTGTTCCAGTACATGCTCCATATACTAATGACAACGTTTATTCCTGTTTCAATCCTTTTGTTACTTTATTTGGGCTTCTGTTTTCTGGTGGAAAAAGTTTTATTACTTGAATGCACTTTTCTTTAAGTTTACACTGTGGCGTATTGTTATAAGAATTTTTTAAATCCCCAAAAGCAATATATATGTCAATATTTTTTACTTGACACAATGGATATTGTCAATACATGATTTTCCCGATCTGAAGCTTTATGATTCCCCCTAAAGCTCGTCATACTTGTTTCTATCTAATTTTTTATTACTTTTGCAAGTGTTTTGCTCACAGTGGATAATATACTGATTATCTCCTTCTTTTTTATTTATAATATGTAGGATTTTCTCCAGAAACATTTTCGTTATTATTTCTATCATCTTACCTCTGTATTTTACTAACTCTATTTGGATATTGCCTGATTCTACCGATGTGTTATTTTTACTTAATTTCAGTGCCTCTGAATATTTTTTTCTATTTCTATTTTCTATATAGTTTCTTAATTCTTATTTGCTTTATCTGGCTTTGTTATATATTGTAGTTTTTGTTCTTGTAAGTGTTTTGTAATGTCTATTTTATCAAACTAATTAATTTTGTTTTTTGTCTTTTAGCGTAAGTTTCTAGGTTTATTGAATCCTATTATGCTATTTCACTTGTTCTTTTACCTGTTTTTTATATTCCATATATTGTTCCCTATAATTTTATGTTTTATTTCTTAACTATATATTTCAGTTTTATTTTCTAGTCTATTTAGTGCAATTTTCCCTTATCTTAGAAGTTTAAAATTATGCTCTATTAGTTCTTCTTTTTGTTTTTAAACTTCTTTCTCCCGTGACAGATAATTGTTCCTATAATCAAGTGAAGGTCCGATTCGCATTCCGATTATCTGTAAACTTTAATACATTTTATTTTATCTTTCGGCCTCTTTTAACAGTTATGAAAAGTGCTCTCGTAGATATTTTTTTTTTTAAAAAGCATCGGCAGTCAACAATTTTTGTTCTCCGTACAGATATTATCATTCACCATCTTTTACTGCTACTTATTCTAACAGTAATAAGTTTACTCTTCCTGTTGTTCTTTTCTATTTTTTTCCTTCTTCATGTTTAGTTTCTTTTTCCTACAGTCTCGTGTGTGGTTTTGGTTGTAATTAAAGTTACGTTTACAAAATTAGGGATAGATATTCCTTTTACGGTTTTTTATCCTGACAAAGCATGTGAGAGGTTACTACAGCATAACGCCGCAACTCCCTTATGAAGGATCTTTCAGTTCAGTCGTCCATTATGGATCGGACGCTATTTGCAGCCGCCCACTATAGGTGAGTCATTTGAACCTGTAATTCATATTTGATACTTTGATTTAGTTATTCTTTTTATTCTCAGTTCAGCTGTGAAAACGATCGTTGCAGTCAGTTGTCGTAAAGACATGGAACCATTTTGCGCTCTTAGATTATTTAATAAAGGTGAAAAACGATTCTTTCAGTTGATTGTGTGAAAGAAAAAGAAAAGAAACTCCACTCTACTGATAGATTGCATCAGCTTGGAGCAGAGGAGGGAGAAACTTTTTTATAAATTATCTTTAGTTCCTAAAAACCTAAGGAAGATTACATGGGTGCAGATCTTTTATTTCTTTAGAGTCAAGACTGCCTAAATGATGAAGTAAATCAAGGCGGAAGAACGTAGTCTGGCAAGTTGTGCAAGATAAAATATTTTCTAAACTAATTATGCCCGGGCTATTTATAATATAAATATGCCAGCAGTTTACTAATAAACTCGTATCTGAGAATTGCAAAAATTGTAATTAAAACAATTCGACTCCAGCATGATGACGTACCGTGTGATTAAAAGACGTTTCAAGGCCATCGCTTCTCTCAATGAAGCAACTTCGAAAAGGCTACGTTTCAAGCATGTCACAGGTGTTACAAAATGTCTAAAAATTCATTATCGCATTATTTGCGCAACGTTGGAATTGCTTTAATCTTTACACTACATTGTTAAACAATCATCTATTGCGCATTATAACACGGCGTTATAAACCTAAGCTCATTTTACACATTAAAAGAACTGATTTAAAAGAATTTTATCCAGATTAGGTAGGGGCGCAAAAAATAATGACAATTTATTTCATTATCCTTGACTCTATCTATAAAACATTTGTTATGACTGGGTATTTCAATGTGTAGTGTTAGTTATTCAGTTGTACGTTCGAGCCGCTACGCTGTGAAAGGTTCAGCAGAACGTGGGCAGTTTTATCGAAAATTCCATTGCCGTGAATGAAACAGTGACGATTACTAATAGAAATTGCTGTATTAAGAACCAAGTTCCCAGTCTTTTTTCCTGCACCTCGGTTACATAATAAAGAATGAAATATGTGCGGTGAAATAAAGTTGTTTTAAATTGGCTAGGAGTGTTGCTGTTAACAATGTTTCTGACGTAAGTACCTGCACAGCATTTTTGCAGACGATAAATTAACTGTGGCGGCATTGACCATTACGCTTACGCAACAGACACAACGCGTTGTAAACATGTTTTATTAAGCCGCTTATTATTTACTTATTTCTGTGGTGAGAAAGGCAGAAAAGGGGCTCAAAACCGGCTCTTATTGCCACTTTGCCATCTTCTTCTCTCTGTAAATAATTTGGCCGTAATTTTTTGTCGATATACTTTTTTGCAGATCTCTGTATATTTTATTTCGTATCTTATCACGTTTGCTATTTCCTTTGAAAAACCTCATTTACACAGTGCAACGTTTATTTCGTTTTTCTTTAAACGTCGCGATGTACATGATCAGGTGAGTTTTAGCTCTTTGCCATTTTTATATTTCAACTCTCTAACTATGTAAGCTGTTTACTCGTTTTATGCTTCTATTACAAATTATTCTTGCTTTCTATTTTCGGATTGAATTACTGCATATTTAGACACAGTCGTTCTATGTTCTCCTGTCTAGCCGCTAACATAACATAGCGAGTAAAAGAAATGACATTATTTTTTCAATTTTTCAAATTCTAAAATTGCTTCTTTTGATAATTATAACAATGTATGTTGTTTTTTATTTTTGGCTTAACAGTTTCTTAAATTAGAAAAGTTAAATTAGAAAGTTAAAAATTAAGATAAACTACAATGCTAGAAGATGACAATATCAATAATTTTACTGAACGCAGTAAAGGAAAGTTAGTGGTTCATTCGTACAGTGTTGCAAGTACTGTTGTCGACAAAGTGGAAAGCTATAGTAGCAAAAAATCCTAAGCAGCGATGTTAATGCCTGCTTTGGACATCCATGTGAGATTAGAAGCTACATCTAGAAACGCAGAACTGGCTCGTTAGATATTAGAATCAAAGACTGTACTAAAAAGGCAAAAGCAGTTGACGTCCGGGAAAAGCGTGGAAGTCACATCTTATAGAGCAAGTGTCCGATTTGCTAATCCTACAGCTTTGTCTCTCAAATCCACAAGGACTTGAAGATAATAAAGGTGCTCTCAATCATCAGCAAAAGCGTGGAAAGGTATTCTAGAACTAATTAGCCATTTAAAAACACTTTATTTTGCGAACATTTTGGCACACAAATTATATTTAATCATCGAAATACAATCCACCAACTTTAATATTTGTTAACCAACGTTCAGTCAATTGTTCAACTCTTGGATGGCTTGCTTCTTCAAGCTCGATCATATCATGTCACACAGTCTAGTTGTCCTGCGGACAGCTCTACCTAACCCTCGAAATGACTTCCTAATGCACAACTCTCTCAAAGTTTTAGTAAAGAAAAAACACCACCTTCTTCTAAAAACAGCCTCCACAAACGACGAGAATTTCTTTTTGGCCTGATTGAATTGTCTGTTAGGTTCTGCAAAAGTTGAGTGTAAAGATCGAGTCGCATCTGAGTTTGTCAGAGTTTATAGTGCAGAATGGCTTGACCGTGCTTGCGCTCAAAGTCAAGTGCAGGTAAATGTCGCAAAATTCTTTACGTGAAAAACTAAGTTCACTGAACAATTTTGTGGCTATTTTAGACGCTTCTTGATCAAAAATTGGTGATCTTCATAACCGCGGTCACCATCATCAAGCTTGAATCATTTTTGAATTGTGCTGTAGAACATCGCAACTTCGTGCTGAACTCCATAAATTTCTTATAATAGTGAAAAAAATACATTAATTAAATATGTATAAAAAGCTATACCGATTTTTCTTACAAGCTATCGAAATGTCCTGTCAAGTAGCCATAGTCGGAATTGTTTATTTCAAACCAAATGGTGATTGTCTTCTGAGGTGTTACTGAAGCGTCTCCGTCGACGTATCTACCAAAGCTGCCACTGGAAATGAACATGACAGTTGTGATACCGTTGCTATCTTGAAATCTGTTTTACGCAATAAAGGAGGCAATGTGTAGTAAATAATTTTCCTCAACAACAAGCTCAGCGGTTGTTCATAAATCGTGCTCCAGTGCATCCAAAGAAGTGCATCCGGAGTGATGGTAAAAATCTATAAACATTGAAGAGGCGTGCTCTTAATAAAATGTGTACGCACTTCTTTCTAATAAAAGTTTATTGACAGAAAACAATTGTGGTGGTAGCCATTTTTGAACACTTCAAGTAAAAACTGCCCAAGTGGCATTTCGTTGCGTACAATTTTAATTGGGCACTCTTTGCCTTTGTCTCAAGTAGATCAATTATATGATTTACGATTAACATGACATTAATACTTGAAAAATCTATAAAATTAGACGCAAAAAAATAAAGAATGCGTGATCGTTTGCGCAACATAAATATAATATTCGTAGCAGTACGATAACCTACGTCAATTTTTAATTTTCGATAAATTATCTGTAATTCAGCTAGATAGCATGAACAAGTGGTTAATCAAATATTATTTGTGATAACCCACTTATTGTTGCTAAGTAAAATTGGAATACCCCCAGTTTCTATAATAATAATTTTTACTTTCCTTAACCTATAATAAGGAAAGTAATGTAATCGGCGGAAATTTGACCTACCCAGTTTTTCACATTTCTGCGCGAAATATAGCCTCAGGACACCAAAAAAGTTGGTTTGAGCCATTGGTTCGTGTGTGTGTGTGTCTATCGGTCTGTCAGTAAACAGGATATCTCGAAAACCGTAAGAGCTAGAGACTTGAAATTTGGTATGGAAGTTACTTGTGGGTAGAGGACGCAGTCGTTTGGTCGCAAGGTCGCAAAACCGGCCGCAAAGCGGTCGCGATTCTAAACGGTTGAAGATACAAAAAATTCATGAGAATAAAAATGATTTCTTATCGCGAAATAAACATAAATTGAAAGTAAACGCTGGTAAAATAGGAACTCGAAAAAACAAATTGAAGCCCAGGATTTTTGCCAGAATTACCCAAATAATAGAATAAGGAAAGTCGTGTGATGTTCACACCAGATTTTTTTAATATAATATACGTTTGTTTATGTTATTCCACGCCGATAAAGAGTCTTCGGCATTGGAAAACTTTGTTGACATAAATAATCCATAGGGTACTAGGAGACAAACTCTTTCCACTTGAAGGTCCTTGTGTAGAACGGTATAAACTGCCGATGCAGGAATTTCAAATACTTTTCTATCTGGTGGACTTAAACATCTTTTTTACAGCGGCTATGTTCTTCGTAACTAATGAGAATTTCTAGCTTGAAGGGTCTTTCGACTAAAATTTCCTTTTTGAAATTTCTTAAATGTGGTTGTACAATCAGACTATATACGGGAAATTTTCGGGGGTATAAATAAATAAACAATTAGGTTCATGGGTTGAACTACATTGATTATTAGAAAAAAATATGTTTCGGCATTTACTTTGTAAAAGATTTTGAAGTTGCCTTTTACTTGGTTTTAATTTTCCTACTACCTAAAAAGATCTATAAATCATAGAAGACAGGTTTTTGCCCGCTCTACTTCATAATTTATTCCATTAGAAGTGCAAGTTTGGGGAAAACATTCTTTGCCGTGAAACGCACTAGGTTGGGGATCATTTTGTTTCTTTGGAAAGGTTACATAACTGGCGACATAAAATAATTAAGGATTTTTAAATAAATAAACTTTCACTATCGTCTGGAGTATGGAGACCTTGAGGGCTTTCTTCTATTTCAATTTTTCCAGAATTCTGCTGGTAGAATAAAAAATGGTTTTCTTATTGTCTGATAAGTACTGAAGAATTATCGTTTTTCCATACGTCCAAAGAATGTTTATATATGCGGCTTCATATTTGCCTATTCGTTTGGCTTACGTATCTTTCTTTTCACATAGTTTTATAGTTTCAGAATCACCTAAGTTTACGGTATAACACTTTGTCTACTTAATCAGTTTTACTGCCTATGATAATGTTCTTTTCTCGCTCAGGGTATGTCTTCCTTAATGGATCCATGTTCACTGCAGCCTATGGCTTATTGTGATTAGCCTAATTAAATAAATTCACAACTAGTCTGTAATTGATGTCCCCTGAATCAACAGATACGGGGTTCTTTACAGGGTGTGTCTGGAAATCTTCCGGTTTCAGGATTGGTTGCCGATTATATATTGCCTTTTCCTGTACGGCGCATCGCACTTGCATAGGATGTGTAAGGCTGTTTCTGGTTCCTTGCTACAAAGTCTGCATGCAAGGTCAGTCACCATTGAATTTACCAATTTTCCAGAGGTGTTCTTTTACAGTCGCATGTCCTGTAATTTTTCCTTGTAATTTTGTGAATAACAGACTGCGTCAATAATCTAAAGTTAATTACAAAGCTCTAATCAAATATTTGTAGAACGCATTTTGTTATTTTAAACAAATTTTGATACAAATTGTTAAAGAATTTGAACGGAATACTAGGGACGCAAATTTTCAAGGAAAGCAGAGCTTTCTTCATAAATTATTTGATGCCACGCATATCTTTCTATTACAAAAACATAAAATAAAGCTTCTGTACATGATTTAATAGTCTTGGCGAAACATTTTCTTTGGTCTATTCTTCTTTGTAGTTAAAAGTGCCAATTTTCTTTAAAATTCACATTTTTTTAAAAATTTTTGTCACACTTAGCTGATATCTTTTTGTTTTATTGCCCAACTTTGTTAAATGAGCAAACACATTGTAGAGTCACCACAAAAGTTTCATCTGTTGAAGTATCTTTGGTGTGCATATGAAATTAATCTGGTAACTTATAAAATTGCGCGTCTTTAAAAACTACAGATGTAACTTATTTCATACGACATAGACTACAGTAGAACATAGAAAATCATTTGGAAAAGAATACATTCTTACTTAAAAAAAACTAGCCTAGACATTAGTTTAACTTCAATCACCGTACGATATTGACCAAATTTGGTATGTTGTAAACTAACAGCGATTACTTTAATTCTAAACGCATCTAGTAAACTGTAAAATTAGAGCATAACTTTAAAAGACTATATCTGTAGATATAGATATGACCAGAGGTCAAAGTGTTGCTAAAAAAAGTTATTTTATCTTGCAAAATCCAAAATATTTATGGAAGTGTATGAGTTGGTCATTAAAATCCTTTAAAAACGTTTCTAAAGGGTCTTTTTCATCCACTTGGATCGCAGCCACCAACTGATATGTATCTGAGGAAAGACAAATAATTAATAGTATTCTCTATTGATTTGCAAACCATCGTTGCTCTTATGACTCTTTTTCCTTCTTTTAACTAGAATATTTTTGGTTTCTCCGCACTATTCAGACTTGTCTCGCCATAATTGTAAGGTTAAAACTAGTCATCCTTAATAACTAGGTCCCTTCTAGTGCCTTTAAATGTAACTTTGAATTTCTCTGAATTCATTGATTGAATTTTTCTTTTAAATGTTGGGAATAGTTAACTGAAAAGCAAGACGACGTGCAGTTTTAAGTGCTAAGTTATATTGCTTACTAGTTTTACGGTTATACTTTTTTACATATATGGTCATATGCTGGCTCATTTTTGTCTTCTGTTTTTATGGATCGTCATAGAAGAGTTCTAGAATGGCTGTGCTTCATATTTGGGGAACGGTTGCTCAAATTTCTTTATAAGATGTCTTCTGGATCTTGTCCTATTATTACTTTTTAAAAAGTTTCTTGTTGTTTTTTTAAATTCTAACATGTTTTTTAATATATTTACATTGGGCGAAGGTTAATCGATAATTTAAATCCTCCAGCGAGAAATGGAGCAAATTGAGTTGAGTCTCTGAGCAAAATTGATTTAAATAAGGTTTTAAATCCCTCTGTACTCACTTCATTTCTACGAATCAGTTTTTTCAAATCACTATCGGTTCCTGAAATACAAATTCTTTTGGTTGGACAAAAATATTATGAAGGACTCACTCCTGTCAAGGAAATTAAAGGTATGTTGAAAATAAAATGCAAGTTATTCATACAAAAATTGTTTTATTAAAAAAAAATTTAAACTAACTCACAAAATTTATAGTGAAATTGCGGTACTTGTGCAGAAGACACAAAAATTACGATTTTAGGAGCAGATTGTTCTGATTAACCATTCAAATTAGAAACGAGTGAACTATAAGCGCTATTAGTATAGTCATGCAGCAATTTGATCCAAATAGAAGTGGCAAGAAGCTACATAAATTTTTCGCGAAATCAGAAAAATTGGCACAAAACGAATCAATACTACTCTTTTATGATTTTCTTATAAAAAGAAGACTTTTTTGAAACAATTCATAAAGAACGGCGATAAGAACATTTTTAGGGCAGGCAGTTTCCAAATCTAAACCAACTGCAAGTGCATTATCAAACGGTTTTCGTCACGCTGGTCCTTAACAACTTTTATTTTCAAATACCTCTCCTACCAGAAATTGTTTATGCCACTATACAATTGACTCCCTTTAAGAATATTGTTTTTAAACTATACATTAAGTCTTCCTTGCGGATGAGGGTATCTCTTGCTTTGACGTGACTAACTAAACGAGTGATAATGCGAGGTACCTTACGGGTAAAATCATCTACAACACCCAGAAACCACGCATCTCTCCTTTTACTTCACGGCGTGTAATAAGAAACCCTGGTTTGTATTTGATTCATCTTTGCATTTACTTCGTCCACAATGATGACCTTTAATATTCGTAAGGCTCTAACTCCCCGCGTGGAAGCACGACCTACCAATAGAGAAGTTAAGGCTGTCCGCCATTGTGCCCAGTCGTCGCGCATCATTTCTGATGCGGGGCGATGTGGCAAGCACCGCGCTTTAAACGACCCGGGTCTGTTCGCATCGCCCGCCCCTCAACGGTGGGACCGCGCTGGCTAACGATGACTATTGGATTGAAAATCTTCGCACGCACTTTTTGCATACCCTATAAATGAGACATTTTAAATATAAAAATATTAATTGGAATTTTCAACATTAAGCACGCCCACAAATCACTTTTGAATGCGTGTTTTAATAACTTTTTAATTGTTTTTAAATTACAATAAGTCAATAATGGTAAACGAAACACCTTTTAAAATCAACTTACTGCTTCCAGCAAAACAATTTTGCACGTTCTCAAGGTTTGTAAGCGACTTTGGCGGAGTAGCGCTCATTAAAGTTTTATGGTTTCTAGTCTATTAGTTTTTTTATTGTGGTTAGCGACAGTTATGTTTATTACTATTAGGAAATTATTGTTGCCTTGTGCAGTATAAAGTGTATCCTGAACAAAAACAGGCTGGTTGAAAGGTTGATTTGAACTTGGTGGCATTATGATTAAAGGGCAAATATGTGAGTATCAAAAATTATGGTGCAGATTAATTAAATTAGCAATTGGTCGGTTAATAAATATAAAATATTAAACAGAAAATTAGTTGTGATAATAACGACAAGCAATCTAAAGTGAAGATTTTTAGATCAAAGTATGTTTTTATTATATTAATCATTATCTCCTATTGTCTAGCCATAATTATCAATTCAGATAATGTAACAAAACATTTTTGTATTTTTTAATATTATTATTAAAAGGCTCTTATGTCGTGGCAAACATTTTTTTAAAGATTTAAGATGGCATTTCTTAAGTATTTTATGTTGGTGTACTTAATAGTGCAAAATCATTCTGTTTTTCTGTGAGATTACTGCATGCTTCTGCTTTTAAGTTTGGACTTTAAACAAAACAAAGCTAAATGGCAGCGATTTTATTTATTATTTTCGCCCGTTATTTTAGGAGAAAGCAGTTCGTGTTGTTTGGTGCTCTAGGACTAGTGATCGTGATAGTGTTATCATTAGGCTTGGGATTTTATTTTGGTCTAAGCGTCAAAGAAGAAGAATTTAACCCCGACACCGGCGGGGTAGTCGCAAACGGCCACGAATGCGCTGCAATCGGAAGGTAAAAATTTGATCTTATTCGGACGAATGTATTGAGGGCAACTTTTTCAGTTCTATACTGCAAAGGGCGGATCTGCCATCGATGCGGCCATTGCCACTTTGTTCTGCGAGGGAGTTGCGATGCCACAAAGTATGGGGCTGGGTGGTGGATTTCTGATGACCATCTACATACGTGAGAACAAAACCGCACAAGTTCTGGACGCTCGAGAAACAGCTCCCATAAAGGCCGAGCAGAACATGTTCGGTGGTAACGCCGGTTTAGCACTGAAAGGTATTTTTTGTCTGATTTGCTTCTTAATAATATCTGCGTTTTAACGAAAGGTTTAAATTAAAAATTATGTAAATTATAACTGCACCTTTTTTAAAACGATTTTATTTGACTGGAAATTTAAGAAAATATCTATAAACTCAAAAAATTAAATGAAACCAATTAACTTAATACAATTTAATTGTAAGTTTTAATTAAATTTAAATTAAATTGAAGATGCGATCAATTACGAGTGATTTTAAAATAACAGGTAAAATGTTAATGAAACGCTCAAAGTTCGTTACCAGGTCGAAAGCTGATTCAAGAATTTTTGATGCACATTGTGGTATTTTACGGT
Organism: Sinelater perroti; assembly: GCA_036346155.1. NCBI lineage: Eukaryota > Metazoa > Arthropoda > Insecta > Coleoptera > Elateridae > Sinelater > Sinelater perroti. Next base: position 3,040,073 of record JARFIY010000201.1, read on the forward strand.
GTGGATTGTAAAGACTCACTCGAAGGGTTTTAAATAACCCGTTTATTACGTCCAAGTTGTTATTTTAGCAGAGTTGTTAATTAACTCGAAGAAACCTCAGTAAGACCGATTCTACACAGTGTGCTATTTTTTTCATCAATCTCAACCCTTCCTTTTCATAACCGATTTCGAAACAAAGGTCTCCGCTTTCTTTCACCTTAAATCCACTTGTTGGATATGATATGTTGATGATGGCCTCATGGGCAAGATATGCTTCCCGAATTCCTTATTCTACCTAAACCACATCCACACCAACATCAAATGTACCATGAAAACAGATCAAAACAATTTTCTCCCTTTTTTAGACACTGCCCAAATTCATGCTGTGGCAAATTCCCATATCACCAGATACATCAGATTTTTCGATATTAAAAATCGACAAGTAAAACTCAGAACTGTTACAAAACGGGTATTTCAATGAATCATTATCTATATAATTAAAAATATCAACCAAAAGCATTCTTGCTTTACGTCAGCGGAATTACCAATAAAATAAACCACGTTTTAATGAAGCAAAATATGCATATGATCTTAGCTAACTTTATTTTATCTCTAAAACAACAAATTTTCCTTGATCCAGTTAAACAATATTTTCGCTAAATTTCCCTTCTAGCCTATCAGTAGCAAAACAGAATACAGTCTGCTTTAAAGATTCATCGCTCTCTTTGGGGCGTCGGCAGATTGAGATCCTAAGGAAAGAGCCGAACCGCCTTGAAAATGGCATCAAAGTAAATGTCGAACTAAACTCGCAAACTAAAATGAATCTAGAATCTAGTAGATAGGCAACTTTGTGACTCCATTTTCCTGAGAAGACGTGGATTTCTCTATTTGCGTACAAATTCCTTTATGTTGTTGTCTCTATCAAGCCATTGCATTTTTAAAACATCTTTGAGAAGCTCGTATATATGATAGTCTTAAGTTGGAACCGTTAGGGAGGATAGCCGCTTGCTGTTCAATGTATTTAGTACATTTTATTAAGTTACGGTCGAGTTGTAAAATACTTCTGATTTGGACATCATGGGTGTTACATGGTCCTCCGCAGACAGCTTTGTTGGTCTTGGTAGGTAGACGTTCGTCATTTTATACATACTCATGTAAGCTCAAGATGTAGAAAGAGAAGAATGAAGATAATGAGAGAGATCGTAGGAGACAGGGTGGCAGAGAGTAGAAGAGCGAGAGAAAGGGGGAGAGAGAGAAGGAGAGGAATGATAGATTTAAGTCTTGCCACATGTTAGTATTCGATTTAAAAATGTATCTCTCTAAGTGGTCTCAATTGGGGGGATTAATCTTTTAAACATTTTCAAAAATTCTGACCTATTTATGATAACAGGCTGAGTTCTATTATGAGTAATATCCAATTTAGCGCATATTTGGTCATTTACCTTTGATACGAACATGAACAGCTAATCATAGATCTCGTTTTACTCCATAGGAAACATCTTATTGTTAGTTTAACCTCCATATACATCCAATTGCAGATTCCCAATGCTGTAGGAGAATAAAAAGTTTCCTTTAAATTTTAATTATAAATTACTTATATACTTTTAATTAATTTTAATTAATAATCTGTCATTTTTACGTTTTCTAAAAATGTGTTAGGTATTGGTATTTTGGTCTGATGCTTAAAAATTCACACATTACTCCGAGCCATAACGGATGCGCGATGGTACGTCTCAAACCATACCTTACATACAGATCTCACAATCCCATATGTCAGTGAAGTAATCAGAGAAACAGTCACCAAACATCACACCAAACTCGAATTCCACCCAAATCCACTGCTACAACCCCTGCTTCATCTTACAGAAAATAGAATACTCAGAAAATGTTGGCCAATAGACATTAAAGAAAACTGAAGCGACATCACTGGATGTTGGCTTCTCCAAGTCATTATTATTGTACATTATTTATACCAATGTACTAGCCATCTAATTGGCTCATAGGTTGTATTTCATTTTGATTGCCAATAAATAATTAAAAAATAAATAAATTGAACATGCGACCTAAAATAATAAAAACAATAGGATAAAAATAAGTTTATCACAATTATCGGTTCTAATCAAAAAAGCCAATAGATTTTGAAATACGAAAGTCGCACATTTTGAAGTGAGGACGTTTTTGCTTTTATAACAATTTTTATGGACAACGTTTTTAACTAGAACACAAATTATTTCATGAAGAATTACCAGCTTGTCCCAAAACATTTGCAGCACGCAAAAAACTAGTTTTTATGAATGAACAACAAAGACTATTCTTTGAGGTAGAGGCCATCATTTTCTACCGATCTGCAAGTTTTTGGATATGATCAAAGCACCACTCGGACGACTTTGAATCGAAGAACTCTTCTTCAACTTCATTAAATGATTCGAACTGGCGATGCGTAACAAGTATTTCATTGAACGGAAGAGGCCATAATCAAACGGGGCTGTATCCGGCCTGTAAGCTGGATGCGGAAGAACTTCAACGACATCTAAATATTCATATTTCTCCTTGGTCTCTTAGCAGTGTGGAGTTTGGCGTTGGTTTGCTGAAGCAAAACGCGCTTTCGGTTGACCAAGGTCGGGTACTTCTCCTTCAACTTGTCGTAAACACGCTCCAACTGCTGGCAATAAAGTTCAAAATTTAAAACCCCAACGTTCTACCAAACGCAAATTATGACCTTGCCAAAACTTTAACGGCCGACTGGAACAAGAGTGATTTTTGAGACTCATGTCGCTTTTACCACCTGGAGACAGTAGAGTCTTGGCCTTCAGCAATAGCGCATCAGAACCCAGAGTTCAGTTTGTTCAAAACCATCTGAAATCCTAAGATGCAACGTGTTCGTATATTATAGACATAAAAAATCCATGAATATTGCACAAAAATAATTTTTCGTTTCTTGATCTTTATTGTAATAATAACTTTTACGAGGCTCAAATTATTGTTTTTTTTGTGATTAAAAAGAACAAGATAAAAGGCATTTCTTCACCAAATATGGTATTTTTCTGATTATGGTTCATATTTTTGTATTCTCAATATTTTTTTCGCAGGTGGATTAGCAGTCGCGGTGCCCGGCGAACTTCGCGGCTACGACTACGCCCACCAAAAATACGGGAAGCTGCCTTGGAAAGACCTTGTCCAACCCACCATTGAGCTTTGCGAGCGTGGTCACCTAGTAACCAAATTTTTTGCAGGTTTCCTTAAGCGACAAGAAGAAGTTCTTTTAAACAGTCCCACATTAAGGTTGGTAACTATATTTACATGGGTGCATTGAAACAGTGGGGATTTTTAGAGAAATATATATAGATCCAAGAACAAACAAGACGTACCAGGAAGGGCAGCATATAAAGCGAATGAAGCTGGCAGAGACGCTGAGAATAATCGCCGAAAACAAGTCAGATGCTCTCTACAACGGCAGACTGACCAAAGGATTTGTCGAGGACATCACAAAAATGGGGGGTATTATTACCGCTGACGATTTAGAGCTGTATCAGTGAGTTTGTTTATATTTACTTTCTTTGACAGCAGTTCGTACTTTACTTGTTTGTAGACCTCATTGGAAGAATCCAATTGTGTCTAATCTTCCTTTCAACGAAACCTTGTACACCAGCCCGCTTCCTGGGTCCGGACTAATTTTAACTTTTATTTTGAACGTGCTCAAAGGATTTCTAGATTATAATAACTTTAACACAGTTTCGAACTGGCAGAAGATTGTTGAAAGCTTTAAATATGCATACGCAAAACGCACCGAGCTTGGGGATCCAGATTTTTTGGGGTTGGAAATTCAAGAGGTAAAATAGTGTCGTAATGTAGTAATACGAATAAAAGTAAAGTTTTCAGCTTGAAAAAAATTTGACTTCCGAATCTTACGCGGCGTCGATAAGAAATAGAATTACTGTTAACCAAACGTTTAATGATCCAAGACATTATGGAGCAAATGTGACATTGAAAGAAGACCATGGGACGGCTCATATTTCTGTATTGGCTCCTAACGGTGATGCAGTTTCCGTTACTAGCACTATCAATCAGTAGTAAGTGCGATTAGCATGGATATCATAGAGAAATTTTTGTTTAAATAACTACTTTTAAGTTTCGGTGCAGGATTTGTATCGCCAAGCACGGGAATTATTCTCAACGACGAAATGGATGACTTTTCATCTCCCAATATCACAAACAACTTTGGAGTTCCTCCTTCTCCTGCTAACTACATTGTTCCCCACAAAAGACCCATGTCGTCTATGTGTCCTAGCATCGTAGTTAATCAACAGGGGGATGTTGTACTCGTAATTGGAGCCGCTGGTGGAACAAAAATTACCACTTCAACCGCATTAGTAAAATATTTGATATTTGCAGCTATCTTCTGTTGCTGATATAATTTAACTTTAGGTGATGATGAGAAACCTGTGGTTTAAAGAACCCATACTAAAAGCCAATTGGGCCAATCGACTTCATCATCAATTATTTCCCATGACGGTTCAATTCGAACACGATTTTGATAAGGTATAAATCATTAACAAGTAAATTTTATAATTTGTCTAAATTTAAATCTTAATTTAAGAACATCATAAAAGCACTGCATGAATTGGGCCATAATATATCTGTGTTAGCGTTGGATGATGGATTTGCTGCACTAACAGCTCTTTCTAGGTGGAATGGTCAAGTAGAAGGTACTACAGATCGCAGAAGAACGGGTCAAGTAGTATTAATTAGATGATTTTTAATGTAATATATAGCTAAGAAGTTGACTATTTATGTTGATTCCGATCTAATGTACTTATTGCAAGTATTAGTTGTTTTATATGCTTGATTTAGATTGAATGTTATAGGCTATTGTATATATTATTAAGTATGCGAACACTTCTAGTAATTCTAGTAGTTTGAAAATAATGAATGTTCCGAAAGAACGTGTTCATATGTTTATATTTAAAATATATCTTTAAATATATAATAATGTCAAGCAATTTAAAAGCCTATTAAAGGAAATATCTAGCAAAATGTGCTTAGAAACACTGAACCCAAATATCTGTCTAAAGGAATGTTTTTTAATGCACCCCCAACAAAGCTCAACTCAAGCGATCGTAGTAATTAACACTGTTAGTCAGTCTAACATATTTTTAATTTTATCTAATAAGCTTAACCAACCCACTGTAACTGTTATAGCAGAAAACTTCCCAATCTTAATTTAGAGGGTTTTTGACTATCCAAAAATGATAAAATGTATACACTGTTCTAAATACTAATTTTATATTGTAAGTTAATTTCAATGAGTATAAGGTCTCAGGAGTTGGAATATTAATAAACAAAAAGAGACTATCAAAGCTGACATAACATCGTCCTTATATATGAGAAAAGTTTTGAACGCTTTTAGAAAATATAGGGTTTTCTAAAAATGACTTTAGGATTTTAAATGGTTACAAATAAACTGTGTATTTTTTTAGGTGAAATTTTATATACACTAAGTTGAGTTATATACAAATTTAACTATGGTCCCGATTTAGCAAAAACAGCGTTTTGAAATTATAAAAGCTTATGGAAATCAATCCGCATAATTCGTGACCTTTTCGGAGCTTTCGATCGTCCTTCCGCATTCAAGAAAACCAAAAACTACACTTTCTGCTGAAAATATTATCCCTGTATGGGACGGTATCCCAAATGACCTATCAACATCAATTTCGCGCATTGCTTATACCAGTTTATGAAGAATTTTACAGAAGGACTTGCGTTTACATGCATACATGATTCAACTAACTTAAGAGTTAAAGAAGGCAGGACATCGGCAGCGCAGAAATTTTGTCGCTTGAATAAAGAACAACAGATTCACATTTTGTGCATAAAATCATCTTTAACGATGAGGCTCATTTTAAACAGTACAGTAAATAGTAGGTTGTTCCAAAAGTCCTGATTCAGCTGTGAAAAGTTTAGTTAATTCAAAAACTATAACAATTATTCTTCAATATATAGGCTATCAACATCCACCACTTTCTGCCATCAGCCTGCAAGCTTCTGGATCTGGTCAAGGTACCATTCTTTTGGCTCTAAATCAGAAAATTCTTGACATGCTTCTTCAACTTCTTCAAATCATTCAAAACTGCGTCCATTCAGAAAGTGTTGCATTGAACAAAGAAGAACGTAATCTGATGGAGCGACGTCCGTATTGTAGGCTGGATGCGGAAGAATCTCAACGCCGTCTAACACCTCAAACTTTTCCTTGGTCTTTTTAGCTGTGTGCGGCTTGGCGTTGACAGTGCGCGCTTTCTTCGAACAAGAGTTGGGTACTTTTCCACCAGTTTTCCGTAGACACGTTCCACCTGCTGACAGTAGAGCTCGGTATTGATGGCGCGACCATTCGGAACCAACTCGAAATAAATCACGCCCTCAAAGTTCCACCACATGCAAATCATCTTGCCGAAACGATCTTTATGCGGAACTAACGGAGGATTTTGGCCTTTTGGAACCCACTTCTTCTCTTGATTGTGATTGGCCAATAAGACTTCTTATCTTGTCACAATTCTCTTCTAAAATAGATCGTTCAATGGATTGTTGAGCAGTTGGCGGCAAATCTCGACTCTTTTGGCGGCTTGTGCTTTAGTAAGTTTGTGCGGATCTTGGCGGGGCTTCTTGTGGACGAGATCAAGTTACTGAAGGTGCCGATGAATCGTTGATTTTCCAACTCCAAGTTCAGCGTTCAGATCTTGAGTGCTTGATGAAGGTTCGGTGTCCAAAGCAGCTTGCAAGTCCAAGTCACCATCATCTAACTTTAATGGCCGGCCGGAACGAGGCAAATATTTAAGGCTGAACTCATCGGATTCAAAGCGCCTGTAGCATCATGAAACTTTTGACTGACTTACAGTTCCTTCACCTTCAGCATTACAAATCTCTTTTATGGCATCTTTTCTTGAAAGTTTCCGTTTTCACCAAGTGCGGATAAAAACTCCAAACCCATTTTCTTGCAAACTCATCTATAATACAAGGTAAAGGTTGATACAGCACTAAGCACGAAGATTTAAAAAAATGTATAAAAATTAAATTTTTTCAGCTAAGTGAGGACATTTGGGACAACCTAATAAACAAAACTATTGCACAAAAAACCCTCGAATGATTCACAAATGACCACTTTATGCACAAAATGTACCATGTGGTGCGGTTTATGGTTCGAAGAAATCATCAGCCCATTTTCCTAACTAAATGGAGTTGACACTGTTGATGTTTATTTCCAACAAGATGGTGCTATAAGACGCACAATACGAGAAAACATCGCGTTATTGCGCACGAGGTTCCCTGCACGTGTTATCTCCCGGTATGGTGATGTGAATTGGCCGCCAAGACCTTGAGAGCTAACACCTTTATACTTTTATCTATGGGATTACTTAAAAAGTAAAATTTATGCTAATAATAATAAAAGAATGGAAAATATCCTGCACGTTCAATTGTAATGGATGCTACTTTAATTTAAAATAAAGAAACCCAAAATATTCCGTACAGTTTAGTTTTTATAGAAAAACAACATCCTAAAGTCATTTTTGGAAAAGCCTTTAGAAGAAATTTTGAACGTAAGCTAAGGTCGTAATTCATATTGGATTTGATTGACGTTAAATAGCGAAATTTGAGGTTCTTGGGTTTAGCCTTTAATTTTATCTTTTTACCGCCTCAAAAATGAATCAAGTAATCAGGGGGTTTGTGACAGGCGCCTCTGTTAGCCCCGTAGTTGCAAAGGCAACGGACAGTGGAATTGCCAATTATGCTGTTCTGAAGTTCTTGGATTCTGGAAATATAGGCATCTCAATGGAAATCGCGGTTCTTAATGTATCACGGGTTGTCAAAGGGGGATCTTAGAGCCCGATTATAAACGATCTGGAGTTTATTGAGGTGAAAAAGCAGCCGCATACGTCAAGATAAGGCGGATAATTATTTTACAGATGATAGGATTTGGATGACATTTTGTACAGACAAAGGCCGCAAGGAAACTACAAATGTTTTAGAATTTTTCGTAATTTTCATAGTTCTCTCCAGATTTAGGTTAAATTTGCCACGTATATATTTTTTAAGAGATTGAGAAGATATGGTTATAGAAATTTTTGGTTCTTACACTTGAATTGCATTAAATTAAAATCTACCACAAAATATTTCTGTATGTGCTTCCTAATTATTCCATGTAACATAAAATACCTTTTCGTTTCTAAATTTTATTGCTTAATAGCTTTTTGTAATCAATGTTGGTTGTAACGGCAGTTCACACATGCAAGCAAAAAATTCTCTTATCTGAAGGTCTATCGCAAAACATATTAACTTTTAAAAAGTAACTCAGCGTGCCACTTGCCTTTCAATTTCGAATGTATTTTAAGGAAAATTCAATGAAGTGGAAAAGATTTGTTACTATTGAATGCAGGTTCGTTGTCGAACACAATCTATCGTCGAAAACGCTTCAAGTTAACTGAGAAAACATGGCTCAATACTGAAGTGGAGAGTAATTATTATTACTATAAACTCAGACCTAGACAATTAATAAGTAAATACATTTTAATGTGAAATTAAAAATGTTATTTATTACATTTTTTAAAGAAATTTTATAACTATTATAATTGTTAAAAAAGTATACAAAAAGTGTTTTTTATAATCGTACCAAGAAAATGGAATAAATATTTTACTAAGCTCTTACTAGTACGTCTAATACACCGGCTATCAGAAAAGTTTTGCAAAAATATTTTTCAAAATAATTTCCACCACTATGCACTTGAAAATTCCTTGATATCAGTTGTGTCGAGAATCTGGGTACACCTGTTATCCGATGCTTAAAAGGCCTTTGTCATTAGAAGCCTTTAGTAGCAAAACTTTTAATATTTGTTGCGATGCTGTTGATCTAACAAGATGTGCCATTTTCAAACTCAAATAATATAAGAAACATGCCATGCCACCTGTTCGTCGATTAAGGCAAAAATAAGAACAAACATTCCTTAGTTGACGCTGGTCGCGCAGGATATTTAAATAGTCTTCTATAAGAACATAAGCAGCGTTATTTTCTTCCATGACAAACTAGGATGGACGTCCTGATTCTGAAGGGTCTTCAAACTAAAATTTCTTCTCCGAAACTTTTGATATCATCTAAAGATAGTTGTGCGACGAGGACAATTACCTCCCGGCACAAAACGGATTACCAACGTTTAACAGTTGCTGAAATTAGCTGTAAAACGGCAATGCTGAAACAATCATTAGTAACGAGTTGGGTTTAGAAAAATTTGTGCCCCGTACAACTGCACAAACGCCAAAAATTTGTTCTGGACTACTAAAATATGCTTCTTACAATGTACGAGTCATTGTTCTATTTTCGTTATCATGCCATGTAAAGTGCCTTACAGTTGTACCGCTTCATTTTATTTTTGTAAGAAATAAACGAAAATTTCCACCGAAGTGTATCGAGCTCTACGCTGCAGTCTCTGATTACGCCTTTACCAGGTCTGTACCGGAAAGTCTTTACCTGTTTTTTCCAATGGGTGTGGCTAGGCTTAATATACAATATTATGCTTTGACACGTGTTCATTTTATTCTACAGACATCAAGCTTCAACGTCGTAGGTTATATTTTGTGGAAGTATCACCGTCATATATTTATAGATCTTCAAAAATGTCAAGTTATGTGCCTGAAAACGTGCATTTGCGTCATGCACTACTTTTTTTATTTAATCAAAAGAAAAAATTCGCTGAAAGTCATCGTTGGCTAGTTGACACATACGGTGAGCATGCTCTAACCATAAAAACATGTGAGGCGTGGTTTCGACAATTCAAAAGTGGTGTTTTCGATGTGCAAGACAAAGGACGTTCTGGCAGACCGAAAAAGTTTGAAGATGCGAAACTGCAGGAGTTATTGGATGAAGACCCAACATAAACTCAAAAACAATTGGCAGAAGCGTTAAATGTGGCCCAAGAAACTATTAGCGACCAGAATGGGCCCGAAAACACGGTAAAGTGATTTTACAGCACGATAACGCGCCGCCTCATACAGCAAAACCGGTCAAGGAAGCATTGAAAGCGCTTGGGTAGGAAATATTATTGCTCTCCAGTACTCTCCTTTTCGCATCAGTGGGCTCTGCATTAGCAGAGCAGCACTTCGCCAATTTCGAAAAAGTTAAAAAATGGATCGATGAATGGTTTCGCTCAAAGGAAAAACAATTTTTGTGGAATGGGATTCATAAATTGCCCGAAAGATGGGTAAGATGTGCAGAATTAAATGGTCAATATTTTGAATAAATAAATTTTTCCATTATATCAAATATTAAGCATTTTTTTCCACAAAAACAGGTAAAGACTTTCCGGTACACCTGGTATATAACGTTGGAGATTTCAGCGGGTTTACAAGATGAATATCAGTGATCTTTAGTAGCATAAATTTAAATGTTTTAAACTACAAGGTATATATAGTACGTAAAGACGTGTTGCAAGTGGAGAAATTCCAATATTAAAAAAAAAACGTCGTTTGGTGAAGGCAGCCACAGATTTCCCATTAGAATCTTTACATTGCGTAATTGACTCCAAGTTTTTTATTCCTTTTTTATCTCATTTCTTCTATTTATTTTATTGTCGATATGCTTAGCGATGATCACCCGTAGTGTATCCAGAGAAATTTAAATCTACAGTACAGGTGGTAGGGCGATGTGTAGGCGTTAGTTGTTCCTGAGCTTTAGTATAGTCACCCGAGTTTCAACCGTAGTGGAAAACGTTTTGAGGTCAGCACGTTTATCCTCGTCTGTAATGGAAGAACATCACCGTAATCAAAAATTGGTGATTTTTCACCAGATGGATGAGCATTTTGACATTTCTACACTGGCAATTTGTACCATTTTATACAACTTTAAAATGAGAAAAGTTTATTTTCTTTAGTTACCTCAAATCACTAGTACAAATAAATTAACATCGTAACGGGTTTCTAACAACTAATGGCGTGGAACGACGAATATGCCTAGATACCTGAAGTAACGTGAAAAATTAGTCCAAAGACTGATTTTGAAAGTATCTAGAAAGTGGTAGAAAATATTTTGTAAGATTATGGAAAATAAAAGTTTATTGCAAAAATATCTCAAGAAAAGTCTACTGCCCACTTTTGGACTTCGCTGGATCCGTATGCGTTTGATTAATTCCATATTAGAATATTAAATGCCTTAGCCTTGAAACATTAAAACCATGCGTGTTTGAAGAAGGTAATTTGTTGAATGTTGTTAAGCTTTGAAACGAAATGCAATTATGTTGCTAATTTAGATATCGTTTTACAATAAAGAACTTTTATAGGTTTAGATATATATTTAACGTCAGTTACTTAAATAAACTAACACATTAAGCACTGTTATTAATTTTTTTCTTACTAATAATTTAATCAACAATTGTGGTACCAAAAATAACTAATAATAGTAATATCAGCACTTGAGAAACACACAAAAGTATTAACAATTAAGAAACTACAGCTAACATCTTTAAGACTAGTCAAAAAGTATCCTGATATTGTCACAGTCTAAATTGCAGCAGTTGTTCTTTTTATAATCTAAATTCTGTAACACAACTAATTATGAGCCACGTTGCAGATATTAGTTGCAAGCTTTTATTCCTACTGGTGTTTTTATATCTTGTAAAATTCGACAAAGTTACAAAGCATTTCATTTAGAAACATTGTTTTTCAATTTCCTCTTTCAGTTCATCGATTTCTGTTGGTTCCGTGCAGCAAATTGTATCTTTGAAGTATCTTCATAATGAAAAGAATTTTACTGGCGTAATTGTACTCCTTCGCTATTTCCAATTATTGGATAAAGTTGCATATAAGTGGTTCTTCCATCTTGATAGTAATGGGAAGGTGCTCCATCTTGCTAAAAAATTATATCATCATCAAATAACTCTTCGACTAGTAGACCCATAAATTCTTGCGACATGTTTAGGTAATATCACCAGCCCTAGCATAACCAATGCTATTGTAATCCCTCGTAATTTCAAATGGTAGTAATATTTAATGTAATAGGTGCAATTGTGTCTATTAATTAAAGGTAGTTTTATTGCTCCAGACAATTTGGCTAGAAATGCTACGTTTTTTGTTTATAATTTCTCACTCGGAACAAATGAATTGAATTATGGTTCTTCAAATTATTATCTAAAAAGCGCTTAAAGTGCTTTTGAGATTGCGACGGCCAATTCAAATCAAGATAAAGTTTTGCACTTTTTATTTGCTGCAACGCTTACTTAATGTGTTTCGGATTACTATTTTTTGCAAGGTCCAATAGTCGTTATCTTTACCTGCCTATTTTTTAACAAATAATATGTTTTTAAGAGTTGAGAGTATATGTGAAAACGCATAAAATGCTTCAAATTCATGTTTAAAAACAGATTCGAAACTAAACACCACATTATTCTAATCGTTGACTATATTCTTCGTAACCCATATCATCATGTATGACGCTTTTTCTGAGAGAAGAACTTTTATCATGGTTTGAGAACAAATTCGTTAAGCAGACCATTTTTTTCAAAATTTTAAACTTGTACATAGATATTTTGCACACACTACATCTTTAAGGCCCATTTTAATACGTAAATTTTTAAGTAGCAGTTATTATTAGCAGCATAAGAATTTATCAGTGATCTATTATTAATAAATTTTATAAAGCGCGATAATGTCAAAATGTTTGCTACTTTAAGTGATGACTTAATAACTTTTCCTTTAATACGGTGCATGCCAACGTGTTCATTGTAAAAGAGATAAAAGATATTGTTGCACTTACATACTACTTCCATAATACACATATGTGTATTTTCAAGCTTATTATAAACTGAGATTATAAAATATATATGTATAGACACCTCATTGTACCGACGCACCTGATTTGCATTTTTATGCCTAATTAAAAAGCACAAGCGTATTTGCCGTGCTATCCAAACTTATCAATCGTTGAAGTACGAAAGTAATCTTGAGATATCTTACTTTATATTTCATTATAGTCGGTTCGATTGAACAATAAAGAATAGAACGTATGTAGTGAGATAGTTCTTTTGAGCAGATTAAAAACAATTCTTTTACAATGTCTTTAACGTGAGTACATAACAAGTACAATTAACTATACTGGGTTATATAAAAATTTAAAACTATTAATTACAGTAATTATTGTAAAAATTCAAAGGCAAGCATAGTTTAAAACTATATTTCTCTTTCTTATTCGTTGTCTTTACTTTTTCTGGTGCGTCTTAATTATTTCATTCCTTTTTATAGTACGTATACCAACTATCTATGTAATATATAATTAATCTGTTCTGTTCTTGCATTTTATATTTAAAAACTTGAAGACTAATTCGCACTAACTAGCACCGAGAGAAGTATTTTTCATTTTAACCTCTTTCGGTAACATCTTCAATAAATGTAAACCAGTATTTTCTGTGATTTTGTGCTTTGTTCTTCTTAGTTCATTTTTCATCGCCTATTATCCTTCGCCTACAAAAAGGGTTCTTTCTTATGACGTCTAAGCAAGGATGGCCATTAAGGTGCTGTCCAACTTATCGTTGTAGGTCAAAAATCACGGCACTCATATGTCGAGATTGGAAGCATTTTCTTAGCTTGTTATCGTTTGTGTAGATCAAAACAGCCATTTGGAAGTCTGTCATACAAACCTGTTACTATTTTAGGGACAGAAGCACGGTCAAAATAAACGCCCCAAATATTTTGTAATGCAATTCCAACACTCACTCCCTTCGAAAGCTCATATAACTTGTAATAGTACACATGTAACTTGTAGTTCTCCATTAAAAAAAAAATCTTACGCGCAAATGTATTTATTGCAATTGTATCTAACGCTACACTAATTTATAATGTTACCTCTTGCCCTTAGGTATACAGCAGGGCCATAAAAAAATACCAGCACAGCCATTCAGCAATGTTTTGGCTACCTATGGAAATTAGGCACAAACTTCTGCAAATATTCAATAGAATACAATTACTTTTGGAGATTTTTAAAACTTTAATCGTTTCATTTTGTTGAATAGTGTAACGAATACAATTTTTTAATCACATTCATTTCTTAATAATATCTAAATAAACCCGTTATTTATTCTCACAGCATTTGTTCTATACTCCTATATGAAAAAAAAAATGTTTTGTCCATTGTCTGAAATTGTGGCAGTATTTATAACAAAATATGTGAAATTGTTTTTTTTTTACTGTTTTTATACATAGTCGCTTGCTTTTAAATTTATGTTTTTACATTTTGACATGTTTTGATAACGTTTTTTTCTTCTTCCTATATTTGGGTAACACAAATGACATTTTTTACCATGTAAAACCACTTTAACATTTTGTTTCTTTTCTTGTATATCCACATCACAATTTGAATATTATAGTTCTGCTATTTTTAATCAGACGTCACTAAATTTTCGTAACTATAAACAACTGCTTTTGTATATTATTACAGAATAAAGCAATCCGTACTGTTTGGAGCTCTAGGATTCATTATTATGATAGTGCTGTCGATCGGTTTGGGATTATATATTAGTATAGAACTTACAAACAAGGAATTTAAATCTTACACTGGCGGGGTGGCCACAAATGGCCACGAGTGTGCGGCAATTGGAAGGTAAAGACCTATCTATTTAATAATAAATGTTATATGTACAGCTTGTCCAGAAATAATGCACTTACTTATTAATTGACAATGCGATGTATATTTTGCTCGAAAATGCATTGAATTCAAAATTGCACCTACTGAATTCTTCAAAATTCGCATATTACTATACAGCATCATTTGAACTTACCAAAAGTTACAGTTACGACATCAGCATTAGGCATCGTAAAAGCAATATTTCTTGACAAAAATGTCACTGATGATGTTTGTCTAATCTTGCTTCAGTAATCCGTCGGTTTATGCGTCGAAAAGCTGTTTGATAACGGAGAGATTTACATTCATCAAGTTGAAGTACTTATTTACCACGTACATAAGGATCTGTCACTATCCAATTTTTCTGAGAAAGGAAAGACAAAGGGAAAGTTGAATTTCCTATGCGTTCCTCAAACCCTACTCCAATAGAATTTACTTACAAAAAACCCACTAAACGATTGTTCTTTGATCAATAAACATTGCATTTATGATCATTTAAAGAATGCGTACTTTATTTTTGGAAAATTTTAGAAACCCATATAAGTAATAGAATAAAAGCACTAATAATATTTTTTTCAGCTCGATACTTGAAAAAGGAGGTTCTGCAGTAGATGCAGCCATTGCTGCTCTGTTCTGCGAGGGAGTTGCAATGCCCCAAAGCATGGGTTTGGGGGGCGGCTTTCTCATGAACATATACATACGAGAAAACAGAACGGCGGAAATTCTGGATGCCCGTGAAACTGCTCCTATAAAGGCGACAGGAGATATGTTTAGCGACAACGCCAGTTTAGCACTAACAGGTAATTTCTGTTATATTCAAAAAAATATAATTTACTACAAATGTTTTTATCAATTCTTATTTTCTCCTCACTTTAGGCTAACCAAGCAAAAAAAAAACATTTTAACTAAAAATTTTAGACTTAGAATACCACGCTTAAGCGAATGGATATATCCTCTAGGAACATGGAACTTTTAAATCACCTCTAATATGCGCAAACTAATAGTATGATTGAAAACGTACCCGAGATAAAAAAAGAACAATATTACAATATGATTTTGGTATATAGTAGACACACATAGAAAACTAATAAAACAGCACTAACCTAAAACATAACAAATGAACTAGAAGAAGAAGGCCATAAAGTTCCGTATTCTTCGTCAATTTAGAGCTGAATGCTAATAATAAAAATATATAAACTTAATTTTTGTATAAAAGTCCAAACAAGAAAAAGATATCATACAGTTTACGAGATATCAAACATATGACTACTCTAATTCCTGCAACAAACCTTATAAATATACAAAAAGAGTCAAAAGCTCTATTTTCATGAACACTGCTAACTCAGCTAAAAAATGCATTTATGAGGGAGTGTCCCAAGGTAATACTTTTGGAACAACATTATTTTATAGTTACACATTTGATATGCTTAATCTTCCGTTAAGCTAAGTTATGTTATCCGTGCAGGGCACAGCCGTTTTCAACCTACACAAATATCTTCAAGCATCGCTAAATACTCTGAGTAAATGGTTTAACACGTGGTTAACCCAACCAAGGGTTCAGCAAAAAAATTATTAAACTTCTCTTAAATCCCACAATATACATGTCGATGGTACACCGATTATTTGGAGTTCTAAAAGCTAACTGCTTAGATACGAGATTAACTAAGAATCATCACATTAATAAAGAACTCATCCTAGGCTATAATAGGCTGCGACTGCTAGACTCATTTATCCACAGGAGATCCCTCTATAGTTAGATTGTAATATTTTACTTTATAAAATTCTTAACTTATGTCTACCCCGTTTAGAGTACAACCTTAAAAAATACAAATGTACAATTCGCACTCAAAAAATTTTACTCTGAAAAATAAATAAAAAACTAGCATATCAAAAGAAGCGATAGAATTCTACACGACCAAGAAGATTTTATATATTTAGTAGAAATACTTAAGGTCATCTATTAAAAATGTAGTCATTTTATTAGAATTAATAATAGTAAGTCTAACTACCAAGGGTGTTAGGCAAAAAATCACCCTAAACTTTCTTTTGTTTATTGTCCTGCTGCAACACTTAGCCTGAAAATTAGGGAAGGACATTAAAATTAGAGACAGGAAGGATAAGAAAACTATTATATGCGGATGACAGACAGAACATGAAAATTATTCACAAAAACTTTTAATGCAATTTTCCACTCTTAAGAAATGGTTTAAAAATAAATAAAATAAAGGCGAAAGTACTGATCTGTGGGTTATTAGTTGATTAAATGTTGGTTTGTTGGTAATTTATTGGTATTTTTGATGTTCTTTAGTTGAATTTTCATATAATCGCTAGACTTTGCGACCGCACTATTCAGGCATTTTTCTCTCATTTAATTAAAGTTAAAAATTAGTGTTTATTAATTGATAGGTTTATAATTTTTGGAACTCTTAAAACATAGTAAATAAATGCTACATTATAAACTGTTCAAGCAATTTAAAGTTTAAGACATTCACTAATTATCTATATAAATTTGATTTCCAGTCTTCAGATTAATACTTCATCCCCTTTTAGGAAGCTCTAACTGAGATATTACCAATGGCAGAGACTATCTAAATGAAAAAATACCAACCAATTAACTGAACTGAATTTACCAATTTGTGTTAGTGGTAAAGTTTAATAGGAGGTTTAAAAAATATTTCAGTTTCCACTACTTAAAGACTTATAACTCATAACCCCACTTAAAGTTTTCAAATTTAGATTTATTACAGACAGGTACAATATTAATGTCAATCTATTAAGTGTGCAAACATTATAATGTATAAGGCATAGCTCATTAGCATAAATCACAACGCGTTTGTTAATATTTCAAGTTTAATTAAGAAGCAGTATATCCGTATTCTGTCTCCAGAGATCTGTTATTGTGTAACTCAGTTTGTACTGCACTGAATTTAAATTGATCATATAAACGAAACCTGGCCGCTACTTAAGTAAAGATATGTTTTTTGTTTTTATCTTCAAATAAATTGATGGCTCCTTCAGTATATTCTCCTATTGATATAGAAATTTTTTATTGCTGAAATTATTGCAAGTCATTATATGAAAGCCTCTTCACTAGCGCCGCCGCTTTCTCTTTTATCTCGCCTATAGTTTAAAAATAGATAGCTTTTTTGATGCAGTTATCTTACGAGCCAGAAACTACTTTACGAATAAAACTTTCCCGTAATGGAAAATCAATTTCTTAATACATAATATGAGATTGATAAATTGCTGACTTCTTTATTTTTGGTGACGTGGAATGTCATATGTACCAAAGTTTTTGGGGATTATTCTATGCAAGCTTTGCGCATGTTTTTTATTATTATCTAAATTTCTTTGATTGGTATCATTACCTAGACAACTTAACCATTTTGTGGCTATATAAATGTTCTCTTACTATTAAATCCGGGATAATAATTCAAATATTGAAACTTTGGTTTGTGCCAATGAATCAAACGTTATACCACTTGTATTTTATCATTTATACATTTACGAACTCGAATTTACAATATTAGCGATTTAACAAGCAATTGAGATTAAACAACTTTTAAATTTAATATTAAGCATGATTCTTTCAATTGTTGTTCATGGACTATAAGTACTATTATAATAGATCTAGTAAAAAGAAATCCATTATTTTTTCAATAGATGGTTTAATAAATTGAATCTCCCTCTCTAAAAGTCCGATCGGTTTACACTAGATGGCGTTAGAAAGCTGACATTTCGTACTAAAATAACTTATGTTACAGTTTTGTGAATAGTTGACTCAGTTTTGTTTGAGCTCACGTGAAAGATGGACACCAGTAAAGAGAAACTACGCTATATTTTACAGTTTTTCTTCGATAAAGGTGAAAACGCGAGTCAGGCGACTGAAATTGTAAATAGTGTTTATGGTTCTGATAATGTAACAACCAATCAACCGCAGTTTTGGTTTCGTCGATTCTGTTCCGGTAATTTCGATGTCAAAGATGTACCACGCTCTGAAAGGCTAATTGTCGAAAATGTGGATTAAATCATGGAAATGGTCGAGTCCGACTGTCATATAACCACTGTTTCTATTGCCCAAGAGCTAAACGTTGCACAAAAAGTCGTTTGGAATCATTTGGAAAAGGCGGGATACAAACGAGTTAACGCAAAAAAACCTCATCGATCGAATCTCCATCTACGAATCGCTGCTGAATCGCAACAATGTCGATCCATTTCTGAAGCGAATGGTGACTGGCGATGAAAAGTGGATCATTTACGACAACGTCAAGCAAAAACGGTGGTGGTCGAAGCGCGGTGAGCTGGCGCAAACGGTGACCAAGCCAGGATTGACGGCTAGCAAGGTTTTGTTGTGCGTTTGGTGGGATTGGCAAGAAATCATATACTATGAGCTACTCTCCTACGGCCAAACTCTTAATTCGAACCTGTACTGTGAACAATTGGACCGTCTGAAGGAAGTAATCTCCCAGAAGCGGCCAACTTTGGCTACTAGGACAGGAATTGTGTTTTATGAAGACAACGCCAGGACTCACATATCGATAGCGACTCGCCAGAAGCTCCGGGAGCTTGGTTGGGAAGTTCTTATACATCCATCTTATAGTCCGGTCCTGGCACTAGGTGATTACCATCTGTTCCTATCCATGGCAAATTAGTTTTCTGGTGAAAAATTCGCCTCAAGAGACGCTTGTGAAAATCGACTGTCTTAGTTTTTTGCCAATAGGAAGAAGGGCTTCTATGAGAGAGACATAATGGAATTACCTTCAAAATGGCAAAAAGTTATCGAACAAAACGGCGCATATTTGACCTAAATCAGTTCATTTTAAGTATGTTAAATAAATCCTTCAATTTCATGCAAAAATAATGGATTTCTTTTTACTAGACCTATTATAAGTATAAGTAATATTGAAGTTCGCATTATGTAATCCCCTTTCGGAGTATATGTAGATCTAGCTTCATCCAGAAGCATGATAAACCTTTTGCCGATTGCGAGTAGGTTTATGATCCAGAAGTGCCCAAAAAATGTCACCAATGGCTACACCAAGAACCCAACTACAAGTATAGTCTTTTTAAACGTAGCTAAGGCCTTCAACAGCTTTACGGTCCTTCCTGTTTGGAAGGAGGTTCCGCGTCGAATTCGGTGTCTCCCAATAACCTGCTTTAATTTCAAAGCTATATAACCTCTACATCTGGGACATGCCGACGACGCCTTCCATTATACTGCCGCAGTTTGCGTTCCACGGGACGGTGCTCTCAAACCACCCTTCGCAACCAGACGACTTCACGAAAAATTGAACTTCCTTGAAGATTAGTGCGGAAAATGGAGAATAAACAACAACTTGGAGAAGAACCTGGTGGTCCTGTGCAAAATCTACTACAACTATTCGAGGATGAACAATCGTACACAATGACTTCCAGATTTTCAGAGTTAAGAAAAATAAGACAAAATAAGTAATCAGGCCATACGTTAGTGACTATGCAGAAAAACTTGTAAATCAATTAATTAGCAAATAATCATGTATTAATCAGTAGTAAAATGTGTAGCAGAAGGTATTCAAATGCAATAAATAAAACTGAACTTGGTATTTAATAACACTTTATTTTACATTTCTTTGTTGCTGCAGGTGGACTAGCAGTTGCAGTTCCTGGCGAACTTCGCGGTTACGAGTACGCCCATCGAAAATACGGGAAACTGCCCTGGAAGGACCTCGTCCAACCTACCATTGAGCTCTGCGAGCGCGGGCACTTAGTAACCAAATTCCTAGCGAAATTTTTTAAGAGCCAAGAAAGCGCCCTTTTAAGCAATCCTACATTAAAGTGAGCATTAAAACTTACAGGTCTCATCAAAGGGAATTTTAGGGAAATATTTATAGACGAAAAAACCAATGAGCCTTACAAAGAAGGGCAGTACATAAAACGAAAAAAGCTGGCAGAAACTTTGAGGATAATCGCCGACGATAAATCAAAGGCTCTCTACAACGGCAGACTAACCGAAGGATTTATCGATGACATTACGAAAATGGGCGGTATTATTACTACCGATGATTTAAATATGTACCAGTAAGTTCAAGATTGTCGAACAAGTAAAATACAAGGTTTGTATGAAAAGTATCGGGAACAATTTTTCTCTGGTGTGACTGTACGTCGGAGCGCGCTCGCACCGCGCATGCTCAGTGGTGGGGAATGTGATCTTCAAGACGCGCCAAGCGACAGTCACCTGCGAGCGTATGTTTGGGCTAGATTGTGTTTTTAGTGGATCCCTGTCGAGTAACTCGGTGCAAGCGCAAAATGCAGCGAACGATTGAACAGCGGTATGCCATTAAATTTTGTGTTCAAGGATAAAAGCATGTCACAAACTGCAGTTTTTAAGTGGTACAAGCTCTTCAAAGATGTCCGAGAGAGTGTGGAGGACCAGCTCCACTCTGGACGGCCGTCGACCTCAAAAACAGACGACAACGTGCAACGTGTGCGTAAAGTGCTCAGTTCAGGCCGTCAGTTAAGTGCACATGATCGCAAATGAAATTGGCATTAATAAGATGACAGTGCATAGTATTATAACTGAAAATTTGGCGATACAAAAGATCTGCGCTAAACTCGTCTCGCAGATCTTGACGGACAACCAAAAGCAGAAGTGTGTCTCTGCTTGCGAAGACCTTCTGCAACGCGTTGAAGAAGACCCCGGCTTGTTGGACAATTTCCCAACCCCCTTACAGTCCCGACTTCGCACCAGCAAACTATTTGCTATTCTCAAAAGTGAAATCTTCTCTCAAAGGACACCACTATGGGACTCTAAGTGCCGGTAAAGAAGCTTGCACGCGTACCCTTAAGGAGCGGAAAAGCTGCTGGCAAAAGTTTATCGACGCTCGAGTTGTACTTTGAAGACTTTTGAGGTAATGTCGCAATATCTCAAATAAAAATATTTTTCCGAAACTTTTCCCGATATTTTTTATACAAACCCTGTATTTAATAAAAATAAATAATAAGGAATTTGCTAATTTCAGACCTAAATGGAGAAAACCCATAGTAGCTGAACTCCCTTTTAATGAAACTCTGTACACCTGCCCGCTTCCTGGTTCTGGGATAATTTTAACGTTTATATTAAATGTCCTCAAGGAATTTTTAGATTATAGTAACTTCAACGCGGTTTTCAACTGGCAAAGGATTATCGAAAGCTTTAAGCATGCTCACGCAAAGCGACACCAATTTGGCGATCCGGATTTTTTGGACTATGGTGTTAAAAAAGTAATATTCTATTATAAAATGGTAAATTACTTTATTGTAATGTTTTTAGTTTATAGAAACTTTTACTTCTGACTCTTACGCTGCGTTAATTAGAGAGAAAATCACTAACGATAGAACTTTTAACAATTCAACACATTATGGCGGACATACATTTTTCAAAGAAGATCATGGAACGGCGCATATTTCAGTGGTGGCTCCAAACGGTGATGCAGTTTCTGTTACCAGCTCTATTAATCAGTAGTAAACATAGTCACCATATATATTCAAAGGAGATATTAAGAACTATTATAGTTTTGGGGCTTCATTCCGCTCGACAAGCACGGGAATTATTCTTAACGATCAAATGGGCGACTTCTCATTACCAAATAAAACCAACAACTTTAACATTCCTCCCTCTATTGCTAATTATATTGCTCCTCATAAAAGACCGATGTCATCTATGAGTCCTAGTATCGTAATTAATAAGCATGGAGATGCCATACTCGTGATTGGAGCAGCTGGCGGGCCAAAAATTACTACAGCAATTGCATTAGTAGACAAGTATTATCAATCACTATCTGTAATTAATAATTATCTCAATTGTAGATAACAATAAAATACCTCTGGTTTAGGGAATCTTTATCTCGAGCTTTGTCAGCCAGTCGGGTTCACCATCAGCTGCTTCCTATGGTGATTGAATTAGAACCGCACTTTGATAAAGTATAAGTTCCATTAATGTGTTAATGTTTAATTCTATAAATTGAACTTAATTTTAAGAACATCATGGCAGAACTACAAAGGTTAGGTCATAATATATCCATCGTAGACAAACATTCTATGTTTGGAGCATTAACAGTCCTCGGAAGACGAAATGGTCAGCTAGAAGGTAATGTCGATTGGAGAAGGGGAGGACAAGTGGTGTTAATTAAATAAAAGTTTGATGCAAAATTTGAAAATAATAACATACTCAAATATAATCAAATGTAGACTGTAGTAAAAATTAAATGTTGATTTATCTTATACGTTTATTTGGTAGTACTTACATTGGTGTTAGGATATACAACGTGGGCGAAGAGAAGTAACTAGGCATTAAAAATTGCTAATAAAGTCTACATTTTTCTCAAAGGGTCGGGAATGTAATGAATAGTTTTCTTGAAAAAGCCATTTGAGATATTGCCAAGAACCTTTTAGATCTGTGTACTTCAGTGCGCAAAGCTCTACACCTCCTACTTTGAGTAGCATCACAGGTAAAAATATCGTAGAGTGAAGAGGTCATCCCAGCTAACGTTTAGGAAATGCGGTCTAACTAGGCACGCATAGTCGGAACAAAATGAGATGGTGCAGCATCTTGTATAAAATAAAATCAGCTTCTCAGAGGTAGTTATGACGAACGACAAACCCCCTGATATGGAATACGACCTTGGCAGTCTAGAGCATATTTTCAAAAATTCACCATTTTATATTATAGGCAGTTACTTTTTATCAATCCTTTAGCTTTAAATAATGTAATATAATATTGTAAATACTAGGTAATTTACATTAAAAGAAAAATGTAAATAATAAAGTTTCTGCTAAGATTGATGTTTTCAGTAGAATAACAGTGGTATCGCCGCAGTTTTCGATGCATTTTAAAGCTTTCCTGATTTTTATATTGTTAATTGTCATAGTAGTAATGTAAATTAAGAACATGTAAGAAACTTAAGCGTGTCGAAGCAGTGCTGTACCCGGTAAGATGACTTGTGGGTGCCTGTCGCGCCTGAAAAAAGCTTTAATGTCATCTGCATCAAGATTTTGCACCATAACTTTTAAGAAAATGGCTTCTGTCCTGAGACATAATTGTCTTTAAACAACCGTATTTAGGTGATGTCAGTAATTTCAGAGAAAAAATTGTAACCCGAAAGTTCTAGGCCTCAACGCCCATCTTAGCCTGTCACAAAGGAGAACATCGCTGTCAGGAAGATGTTCAAGTCCGATAAGCATGTGAACTATCATTAGATAGAAGAGTTTTGGGATATTCCTGCATTTTTAAATGAAGAAATTCGTTTTTCTTGGTACTCTGTGCCTAAACCAAGAAGCAGATGTTCAATCACATCGAAATGAATTGTCATTAGCATTGTAACAGAAGGCAAAAATAACTTTTTTATGATTAAAAACCAAAATAAAGTTTTCCGTCTACAATAATCTTTTATTTGCGCGGGCCAACCAATACGTTTATTTTCCGAAAAAACATGGAATAGATGTAAAAAGCAATATCATGTGGTAAAAATCAGTCGGTAACGAAAAATTTTAATTTGGAAGACAAAGATTGACGATCGATCAAATCTTTACGATTAGACAAATCCAAATAAAATTTTACACAATGAAGACTTACACCACCTATTCGTCAATAATAAAATCAATCAACAATAAGAAACTAATTATACAAAACTACAATAAATGGAAATGAAGTTAAGAACCTTTAGAAGCAGTTATAAATGGGAAGGGGTTTTACTAACAGTATCTTGAGACCCTGTAAAAGAGGAATTGGAGATAAAGAGTCATTATTGTTGAACTACAGAACTTGTACAGTCAACGAAAGCAAGGCGAAAAGAATATATGAGTGGGATGAACGCGTAACCTGTTTTGAAAATTTCGAGTTATATTATACAAACAATTACAATTGCAATAACAAAAAAATCTGTATATCTATGACGAGGATTATTTTAACAGCTAGTAGGTTGGCAACGGTGCGGCAACTCGTAATATCTCTTACTGATCATAATCTTACGATGGGGTAACCAATCCATCAGCACAATCTCCTATTGATCGGAAAATATAGTCGCCATTTGTTTTGCAATAAACAATCTCGGCCGTAGTTCCTTGAGATGAAAGCTTTCAATATGCTGCCATTTTACAGACTGGCGTTTCTATAAATAGTTGTAGCCGGAAACTCAAAGAACATCTCCAAATTCTTGCTATGCATTTGGATCAACTGTTGACTTATTTTTACACATTTTTACTGCATCTACTATACCTTTGAACAGAAAGTAAACAAAGACAGCTGATATGAAACTCTGAGTGTATGTTTGGTTGCCCATCATTAAGA
Organism: Sinelater perroti; assembly: GCA_036346155.1. Classification (NCBI taxonomy): domain Eukaryota; kingdom Metazoa; phylum Arthropoda; class Insecta; order Coleoptera; family Elateridae; genus Sinelater; species Sinelater perroti. Next base: position 3,065,002 of record JARFIY010000201.1, read on the forward strand.
TCGTTTTGCATATCTTACTTTCGTAAGGTTACCACTATTATCATTTGTTAATAAATTGTTCTACGTTCCCTGCTTGCAAAAATTTGAGAGAAGGCGGGTGAAAAATTGTCAGCCTAAGACGCCAAAAATATCTTTTTGCGGGCAACCCCTCGTTGTGTACAAACCTTTATCATCTTCAGCGATGGCATGCAACGTTTTGCGAAACAAACTTGTTACATCCGCCAACGCATTGATTAAGATTTGCCTGCCACTTGACGCACGCGAATTTACTGGTTGCATGTGGCACCATAGTCTATTTTTACACACTTAACTGCGATACTATCAGCAACATTTGCAATACCAGTACTTTTAGTAATCAGTAGTAGAAATAAGAAAAATTCCAAGAATTGTGTAATGTTTATATCTATAAATGTCTGTATAATCTTAATTGTTACTCAAGGATTTTTCCAGATTTATAAATATAAGTACTCAAAATGATAAGGCTTAATATTTATTTCAATCGTTCAGCCCAAGGCAAAGATTTCTGGATATTGAATAAAGGTATTACAAAATAAAATACTTTGTTTTTAAGTAATACGTGGGTGAATCAAATATGAACGGGAATTTACTTTTAACGCGCTGTAAAGTAGGACGCGGCTAAAGGAGATTCTCGCACTACCATTTCTTTATTCAGTATTACGATTCCAGGCTAAGAGATACTATCAAGTTTCAAATTTGATAGAACCTAAAACACAGTTATGTACACGTAGCATAAACAATTCTTTGTTGATAATAAAAATCACCATCGTCGCCCGCGAACCAACGTGACTGAGGAGAATATTTACTTTGTTCCCCAGGATGAGTGTCGAAGTAAACTGCAACAAGCTCAGTCAGTCGTTGCGATCTTAGGTTTCAAAAAGTACACCCTCTTCCAACTAAATACAGCTGCCCAAACTCAACAAAAACTCAGAAGTTGTCCTGGACTATACTGGAATACTATACAGTTTGAACTTACCACTTCGCGATTATCATTTTTTGGACCATCAAAATTTTAACGACGACATTGCTGTCAGTGTAGTTACAAAAATTAAACAATATTAATATTTTTTTAAATCGTTTTCAAATATTAGAAATTTGTATTGGATTAAAATTTTCTAACTTTATTATTTCGATCTTTGTAGAAGGAGTTAATTATTTATTTTCTTTATCTGTTATGTCACGATACCATAATTATTTAGAAATATAAGATATATATTACTCTGATTTGTACTTCATTGCGTCCACGTTAATTGCATGATAAAGAGAAAAATGTGTACAATTGCATTGTTAAATAAAATAATAAAAATGTGTCTAACGTAAGTGCAAGCTTGTTTAGCAATTATTTATAATTATCTTCTTGCATTCATGTGAACAGCTTATTATACCAACAGATTTCCGAAAAGTAGTGGGTGACTTATAAGTAGAGCAATTTAAAAATGTAATTTTTTAAATTTAAAGTAAATATCAAAGACGCATTTAAAAGTCGAATAATTATATATGTATATATATATATATATATATATATATATATATATATATATATATATATATATGGTTGTTGTTTTAGGAAACAGCGATACCTAATAATTAGCAGCCTTATACTACTAATCCTACCAATAGGCTTGCACTTTATTTTGGTTTAAGAGTTGTAGAAGATAATACGCTTTACACCGGTGATGTCGTTGCAAATGGCCACGAATGTGCGCAAATCGGAAGGTATGAACTCAATATGCTATGAGGTGGATGAGTTTGTTAACAACAAATTTCCAGTTCTATATTAAAAAAAGGCGGCTCTGCTGTAGATGCAGCTATTGCCGCTTTGTTCTGCGAAGGAGTTGCAATGCCACAAAGTCTGGGTTTAGGAGGCGGTTTTACCATGGTTATCTACATACGAGAAAATAAGACCGTAGGTGTTTTGGATACTAGGGAAACTGCTCCAGTAAAGACTGAAAAAGACATGTTTAAGGACAACGTTACTTTGTCAATAGAAGGTAATTTTGATTTTACTTGTAAAAGTATTGTGTGTTCTTAAACTTAAAACGAAACTACTTAGTCCGCGGTATACTATAGAATGGTCCAAATTGAACTTTCTGTGAATGTTAAAAGTTTGCTTTTTTATTACAAATTGCTAGAAGGAATTGGTTTATCCCCCCTTTTACATAATGAACACCTTTGTAGACATTTTTGAGGGAAGAGAGGAGATTGGTTCTCAACTGACGCTCATATTGGGGTTAAAGTTAGAGAAGCCTGTTCATATTTTACTGCTAATTTACGGTTATGCCAATTAAAACTGTTTTTACCGTCTCCGTAGCTGAAAATGAATCAAAATTAGTATATAGTCTCATCATACGTAAATTCAGATACCAAAATTAGCTAAGGATCATATAATTGTAACAGTTTCACGGAACTTTGCGTTGAACTCTTCACATACGTACATATTGCGTCTCCAAAGTCAAAAAACCGATTTGTCACTTTAAAGCCTGCTCATTTATGGCTCTGGAGTTTAATAGCGATATATTTTATGCTACTGTATACCATGACCTTAGATTTAAGGGCGGTAGTCCTACCATTGCATGCAAGTAAAATACTAAACCCTCCCGTCTAATCTAATGTAACTTACATCATGCGTTGTCCTGACGCAGCTGCGAAAAACTCAATTTTTATGCACTTTATTTGTTTCTTTCTACTTTTAGTGTTGTTACAACCTTCATCTTTGTACTCCAGATGAGTTTGCTATAAACAAATAAAACAGGAGATACAAGCAAATCACTTTTACAGGCCTGCAAAATAATCGCCATTTGAGACAAGCTTCTGAAGGCTGCCAATAAAGTTCTTTTTTGGCATCGATCGCAGAACCTCTGCTTACAAGCCATGTTTGCAAAATGTGTTCCGTTGATGACACTCTGCGGACAAAGAAAAAAAAAGAACATGTATTATTAAATCATGGGAGAAAGTATGCTAGTCATACATGATAAAGAAGCAAGTCGCACCGCGTCCTTACTAAAGTCGTCGATCTCTTGCCGGTATTTATCGCATTTATCCGAACGTTTGGGTTTTTTATCGCCAGCCAACCCAAGCGTAGCCCAGCCTTAATCGTAAATACATCATCTGCTCAGTCATTCCGTCTCGTACATTTCATGCATCTCGTCATCGTTTTTCTGGTTTATTAGTAGAACTTGATATTTACTAGCTACTTTATTGCGCTGTAACCTTAACGGTTACACTGATTACTTTCGACTACCTTGTCTACTATGTGTACTCCACGTTAGATGGCGTTTCTCTTTGCACAACCACGTGCATGCACAACCTCTTGAACCATGTCACCTTAAGATATTGAACTATTTACTAAACACATAGCGATGTATTCTTGGGGTAATTTTAAAGTCAAAACATGGCCACGGTAAAGAATGATGAATGAACACTTGTGTCAACGATATTTTGTCAAATTCAGATTTGGATCACCATCGTCATTATCGTATAGTCTCTGTAGTTGTACACTGTTCAACATTTTTCATTTATTCCGGTCTTGGTCATCTTCATCCGGTTTCCTGTAATACGTCCCCTACTATACGTTTTGGCCGACATTTTATTATTCACTTAGTCCATTGGTTGTCCATCATTCTTGCAATATACCCCAGTTCCATTTTAGAGAAGTGATTCTTTCTATTGCATTAGTAATTTTAGTCGTCCGACGTATTTCGTTATTTGTGACTCTATCCCACATAGATCGTTCCGTAGCGTGTTGCGCAACTCTTATTTTGTTAACCGACTTGTTTGTTACAATCAGGGTTTCAGGCCCATATAGGAGCAATGGGAACACACAAGTCAATCTTGCTAGTTTGCTTGTCTTTCATGGGCTAAATATCTGTAAGGTGTAACTTGATTTATTTCTTGATTTTCTACTACTATGTTATTAGGTACAAGGTTTGTCATGAACTGCGTCTTTCAGAAGTGGATTGGAAGCCCAACATGATGTGTGGCTGATGTTAATTTTGTGATCATCTAGTTGGTCTGAAACGAGCATTATTTCGACGGCGAAAATTAAATAATTTAGGTTTTTACCATTAATATTAATGTCCATTTCGCCTATCTCTATGGTTTTAAACATATACTCTAAAAGGGTAGTAAATCGTTACTTTGTTTCAAAGCAAAATGTTTATCCCTGCGAAGTTTTGTTATGGGTGGTAAGATATAGGCTACAATTTATTTTAGTTAAACGACTATAAAATCATTAACCAGAATAATTGAATTGTCATGGTTCAAACATGACGTGTTGCTCTATCCCTATCTTAGACAATATGTCCCTGTGCAATCACTACAAAAATGAAGAGACTTTGACTAAAAAATAATGACACACCTTGTTTATCGCCATGACATTGCAATTTTCCATTATCATCTGCCTATATAAAATTAGGTAGTAGAAGAACCATCGATTTTCGCAAAGATGTAGATAAGGCACACTGACAATTGCTCAATTTCAAATTCAAAAGCATTTGTTCGCAACTCAATTCACAATTTAGCATCTAGGTGAAGAAATGTTGTACAGAACTATGGATGAATTATCTTATTAATTATTTATTCAAGGGGAAACTTGTTTTATTGTTTTATCTTTGTATTATTGCAAGCCACATTATTTGTAAAAAAAGCATTTTATAAAAACTTAAGAATATGATGTTATTTTTTATATTCACTTCCTGTCCAGGTGGATTGGAGGTAGCTGTTCCTGGTGAACTGCGTGGTTACGAATACGCTCACAGAAGATATGGCAAGTTGCCATGGAAGGATCTTGTCCAACCCACCATTGAGCTTTGGGAACGTGGACATTTAGTAACCAAATACCTTGAGAGCTTCTTCTTACGCCAAGAAGAAACTATTAAAACAAATACTACCTTAAAGTAAGCAGCAAAAATTGTATCAAACGCTATAAAACTTTAAAAGTTTTTAGATAAATATTCATAGATAAACAAACTTACAGGACTTACAGACAAGGACAGTACATAAAACGAAAAAAGCTAGCAGCAACTTTCAGGGTAATTGCTGAAAATAAGTCAGACGCACTTTATGATGGTGTATTGACCAAAGCATTCGTTGAAGACATTCAACAAATGGGAGCTTTTATAACTGCTAAATATTTAAAATTATATGTGAGTTTAACATTTAGGCAAATATTTTTCTGGTAAATCAATAATGTACACATTTTTAGATCTAAATGGAGGAAACCAATAGTTTTCAAAATTTATTTTAATCAAACCGTGTACACGAGTCAGTCCTCTTCCTAGTTCTGGAATAATTTTGAATCTTATCCTGAACACTCTTAATGGATTTCTAGATTATAGTAACATAAACACGGTTCGCAATTGGCAAAGGATTATCGAAAGCTTTAAATATGCTTATGCAACGCGTTCTAAGTTTGGGGATTCAGATTTTTTGGACTACGATATTGAAAAAGTAATATACTATGCAATAAAAATTATTTGATTGGAAAAATTTTAGCTTATAGAAACTTTAACGTCTGAATCTTATGCTGCATCAATTAGAGATAAAATCACCGACGACAGAACTTTTAACGATCCAGCGCACTATAGCGGAAATGCATTTTTCAAGGAAGACCACGGCAGTAAGCGTAAAATACTATATTACTCAAATGCAATAGTATTCAATTTGTTATAGTTTTGGTGCAGGATTTATATCAGTAAGCACGGGAATCATTCTTAATAATCGAATGGAAGACTTCTCATGTCCAAATGTCAACCACAATTTTAATATTCCTTCGTTCACTGCAAACTGCATTGCTCCCCGCAAAAAACCCTCATCTTCAATGTGTCCTTCTATCGTAGTTGACGCAAATGGCGTTGTCGTACTTGTGATTGGAGCCGCTGGTGCAACAAAAATTCCTACCGGAGTCGCATTATTAAAAAGGATTTTTTATAGTTACGTCCTTTATTTATAGTTTTATGTCACTTTAGGTGATAATCAGAACGCTATTGTTCAAGGAACCTTTAAAACAAGCTATGTCAGCTAGTCGGCTTCACAAGCAACTGAGTCCTATGATATTACAATTCGAAAACGATTTTGATAAGGTATAAATTGCACCGGAGTATCAATGCTTAATTTTATAAATTTGACTTAATTTTAAGAACATCTTAGACGCGCTACAAGGATTGGGACACAATCTGTCTATGGTAGAGACTAATACTGTGTTTTCTACACTAACTGGTATCTCTAGAAAAAATGGTCATCTAGAAGGTAGCGCCGACAAACGAAGAACAGGACAAGTAGTATTAATCAAATAATCGCATGCAGAAGAACTTAAGGAATATTAGTATAATAAAATCAATTAAAATACAAGCTTGGTTTTCAGGTTTGTTTAACATTTGGGACAATCCTGTGCATTGTGCGCTGCTCGGAAAATTAAACACTATAAGGAAACGTACAGTTTGCAACTTATTTTTCACCGGTGTTCAACGAATTGTGTTGAAATATCAGATCTACTAAGCATGTCCCAAACATAAATTCCATCAACAACCGGTCGTGGGCGATTAAGGCAAAAAATCACGAAAAACACTGACGAGTTTTCAAACAAATACACAAGTAGACTTTGGAAGTTCATTACGGTATATACGCAAGTGCTCGTAAATCCGCTTGCATTGGATGTATATATAATAATCACAGGGGCGTTCATTGTAAGAGCGTGAATAAAACTTTACCCTTAGAAAGATATGGATGTTTTGGTGACAAACAGTTTCACACTATTCACGCTTTGAAAAATGTAGGATGGAGCTTATTAAGCTGATGTAGCCTCAAGAGTTCTCTCTGATCGCGTTTTCAAAAGCAGCGGAAAGCCTTTTTTATGCAGATAACATACTCAACATTTAGTCCGTCTTCATTAATAACTTCCACTAGAAAATTAGATGATTTTTAATAACGTAAATGAAGTTTATCAGCTGCATATTGCATGGTTTAAAGAGCTGCCCTCCGATACAACATATTCTACTATTAAAAAATTGGCATCGAACCTAAACTTTTACAGGTACTCAGGAATTTTCGGTCTGTTTGACGCTTGAGCGGCTCAGGAACGGAAGTCCAACGAACGAACTGCAGTTTGGTCTGGAGTACAAGCACCTCTAGGTGGTCACCTAATGGTAAAGTCGGCCCTGCGGTGACCATTCTTCTAGGGGTTCTAGATGATCCTGCAGTCAGCGCACAAGCACACGAGGACGCAATGAGCTGGCCAGCACCAGCGTATCGTTTGTGTTTTGGACCATTACGTTGAGGGCACTGACAGAAGTTAAAGTGACATCAGCATCTCCGAAGTCCTGTAAACCAACGCACTATTTTAACAACTGTCAACAGTTGTGACAAAGTTTCAAAGGTTCCCTTCAGTTAAAAGCATCGGCGCAATAGTTGTTCAAATTAAAATTTTACTAATTAAAAATTTTATTGTCATATTCTTATGTTTACGAATTTCATATTTTTAATAAATTTTTTCATTTCTTAAATCATAAGTTCTTAGCGGCAAATTTTAAAGCAGGGTAAGGCAAACTATTATTGTTTAAACGGCTAAGGAATTTCAAATTTGTTTGTTATTTTTTAAATTTCATTTTTCTTACAACAAACGTCATTAAAAGCAACAATAAGTTAATTGCGACTACCTTAGTTACTTAATAAAAGTTGTGATTTTATATACCTCAAGAAACACCCCTTTGTATTTAGAAAATCAAATGCGCTTTTCATAAATATTATCAGTAGATGAATGAAATAAAAACCGGAAATAGGATGCTTAAGGGAGATTCTCTCCGTATAGCATTTCAAACGAACATTTCTTTAGTCAGTATTACAAAGTCAGAGCAAGAGGTTTGCAAAGAATTATTACAGAGTTTCTCATGAGAAAGGGTGTTAAACTGGCGAATATGTTGAGAAAACTTACAGTACAATTCAAAGACAATACCTTCAAGAAGACACTAGACATTTTTTTGAAACAAAGATCACAGCAGTTGCCCAAGAACCAGTGTGACTGATGAGGATATCGGCGTTGCTCGCGGCCTTCTCGAGAATGATTGCCGATTAATTGTTGCTGAAACTGCTCGCGAGGCCGGAATAAGCTACGATAATACTCAGGCAATCAATTAAAACGAGACGTTATCCTACTTGCGATATCGCCCGGCCCCATACAGCCGAGGGTTTGTTCTGGAGCATACTGGAACTTTCTTTCTACTGGCTGTACTTATTGCCCTGTGATTATCATTTGTTTGGATGGCTAAAGGAACTACTTGGAAGATAGAGATCTGACTAAGATTTTACAATAGCAGGATCAAAAAGCTGCGTTAGGAAAATGTTTTTAAATCAGGAGATTATGCAGAAAAATATTTTTGTATCATTATGTGGTATTCATTTTGTTTAAAAAATTGATGGTTTATACTTACAGTACAACTAGAAAAAATTGAATAAGATCAGTAAATTTATTACATAACTTGTTTGGGATATAACAGGTGTGTCCTAGCTGAGCTTGCATTACAACAGTTAAACAAGTTACAAATAAATAAAACGTACCTACATGTTTTAAGAGTAATAATTAAAATACTTGTTTTAAATATTTTTTTTATAAAGCACTATATTGATGGGATGATATGGACGTACGCCGTCGTCAGCAAACAATGCACACAAATAAAAAAACATTAAAATAAATTTATTATTGTAATTGCTTCATAATTTATGGCAGTGCTTTAAGTACTTAAGCTAATGAATTTTAAAATTAGACGTTTTTATAACACACTCGGCGGCGTAACATAGTTCATCGACAATTGGCAATAAATATAATTAATCAGCCGGTACGGTTTGGCTCGATCCAATTACTTCTTTAGTTTAAAAAGGAAAGCTGTAGCAGAAGAACAACTTACTTTGTTATAGTGGCCGTTTCCTTCCTTAATAAGATGTATAATTTGCAACATTTCGTTTTTACTACTTTATGCTTATCGCTGCTTCTGAGCTCCTTCATATTCTAAATACAACGCAATTCTGGTTCATTAAATTATCTCTTATTTAGCCATTTAACTAATTTGATGATAACTGTGGCGTATATGCAGTAACCGTTCAATAAAAATTAATTATTTACATATTGCATTTTGAATAAGAGAGCAGCATTTTTACAATAAAAATATTATTTAGGATGAAAACAGGTACATATAAATAATATAACTGCAATGCAATGCTCACTGTTAAAATATTACAGCACATCAAGGAATTAAATACAATTAAATACAGTTTATACAGTGCAACATACATTGTAATGTTAGTGATAAAAGTGGCATCCTAGTATATTTACAGTTTTTGCAATATACAATTTTATAAATTATTCAAGATTTAAAAACGCAAGCTCAGTACTCTTTACAGTATATACAATCATAAGTTTTTTTTTATTATTTAACAATTACTCCTATATGAAATATTTTTAAACATTGCTTTACTTAGTGAGCATTGAATTTAAATGTGCACGTATGTATGTTGTAAATTAACAAAAGTACCTTTGATTCTACCTACGATATTCCGTTTTTTCCTATAATTAAATTAAAAAAATAAACGCGGTTTATTTTTGCTTAAAATTTTTTGTATCTGTCCTCTCTAAATTTAGCGGTTAGAATTAATTGTACAGATATTAAATTGTCCAGAAAAGGAGACAGCGGTATGCTTTTGTTCTTAAAAAGACACAGTCTGGCTGAGCTCGTAATACCATATACAGCGAAAATACAAATTATCGGTTTGTCGGAGGCGCCTGTGTGTGCTGCATACACCCTTCTACGTTTTCTGGCCAGTCGCAAACGTTTTGGTCGGGGTTGAATACCAGGTTTACGGGACACGGCATGTGGTGCTTTCTTTCACCCTCGCACATGTAATAATGTGTGCAATCGCTTTTATCTGGGTGGTAACTGATGTGCCCGTCTTCTTCTTCGCACACGACTTCGTTGGCTACAAAATCATCGAAATTAGCCATCATTTGCTACAACTAACTTTCCATATACTAACGGTTCTTGGTGGTATATTGCCCATTAGGATTTGAACTTTCAAAAGGTCCTTCAAAGGTTAGCTTCACTTTGTATCCGTGTAACTCTTGTTTCATGGCATTTATTAATGGATATTTTCCTCCCCCGCAGTGACCTCTAAAGTCGTCCATGTCTATAGACCAAATCATAATACCGCCAAAACCTTCTTCTTTCAACCAAGCCATCTGTAATAACAACGTGCTATTAATGTTTTAAGAGTTGCTACAAGAAACTTACTTTGGTTTTTAAACTCCTCTCATCGTCGAAACCCACCCACTGATTATCGCGATATGCAAACGGCACTTGCTGTTCGTTATCCCAAACCAGGGTAGTGTTGTCAACCTGCAAGAAGTCGCAAATCTCGTAGTAGCTCATAAAACCCGCTTCAGATGTGTATTTTCCAGCTTTTCCCCCGCCGGAAGCCGGAGCGCCGATGTCGAATTGTGAAGAGTTAACCAATTCAAAACTTCTCCCATAAGTTGGCATGCCGATCATCAACTTTTGTTTGGGAGCTCCTTGTTTTACCCATTCTCTCGCCGAGTAGTCCTGTTGCAAGCATAATTAGCACGTGACGCTTAATTTATAAATCGCTATACACATACCACAGTGAGTTTTTTCTGGTAGCTGGTAGCACTCTCAAGAGGAAACAGCGGAGAGTTATGACCTACCGTTCTTTCCCATTGCCCGTGGAAATCGTACGTCATTACATTTATGTAATCCAGATATTTGCATATTTCTGGAACATCATATCCGGCCGCGATAGCTTCGAACGAAGCAGGAACAGCAGCAGTTAGCAGGAGTCTCGGTTGGCTGCTGCTCTTCGCTTCACCTTCAAACGCCAACCGAAGTTCCTTAACAAATTTACATAGGCCTCCCGATCATCCGTGCCTCTTGGATATTCCCAATCTACATCCAAACCGTTAAATTTGTAGTCCCTCAGCAATTCTATAGCGTCATAGACAAATTGGTTCATTCTAAACACATTACTCGTCAATTCTTTAAAAGGTGTTGATCCAAAGGCCCATCCACCAATAGCTAATAGAATCTGAAAAGAAAGGTAATAATATTTTTTAATGTTGTGATCAGCGCTTCACCTTTAAGTCAGGGTTTTTCTCCCTTAAAGCGATCACCCTGTCGTATCTATCAACATCCTTCTCGCTCGCTTCGGCAAGCTTATGGTCTCGTAAGGTTGCAAATGCATATACGATGTGAGTGCACAACTTAGGATCAATATTCTCCGGCGCGAATTTACCTACACCTGGACGTTTTTGAGACCAACTTGTCATGTAACAAAATATTTGTGGAGGACGACCTACAATTTGCAATCAAACATTTTTGTAATGCCCCCCAAAGTAAATACTTACTGTTTCTGTCGCTGTGGCCGGAGCTTTTTGTTACAAACTTCTTGTTGGGTTTCCTAACTCGATTCAAAATTTCGTTTACTGGCACCTTGACAGGTGCTGGTTTCTCTATCACCTCTTCTTCTTCCTCCTCGACCGCTCCGGCGATTTTCTGCCAGTCTACGTCTTTGGCATTTTTGCCGCGCGAAATGCCGCGCAACTCCTCTCTAAAGCAGCAGTCCTTTAAACTATAGCAGCACTCGCAATCTCAGGCTACGCACCTCATAGCACCTATTAAAGGATATTTGATTTCGCCTCCACAAATTGTTCCTGAGAAGTCGTCCATGTCCACCGTCCAGATCATGGCGCCGCCAAATCCGTTCTCTTTGATCCACTTCATCTTGTGCCGGATCGACCGCTCGTCGTCAAAGCCAACCCACTGGTCGCCTTGCACCGCGTATGGCACCTTCATTTCGTCGTCCCAAACATATGCTGCTCCGTTTTGCAGCATTTCACACACCTACAATGGAATTAAAATTACTATAATTTGTTCTACTCATTAGATCATAAAATATGGTTTAGAAATCCGATACGAATTATAACAATGAAAGTGTTACTGAAAAATATTTATTCCTATAGCCTGCAGCACAAATTGTAGATTATATTTAGAATCTAAGTATTTGTTTTTCACTGGAGCATTTCAACAATTCTAAACATTTTAAAAGCTTTAATGGGTGTCCTTAATTAAAAACTTGGCGATTGTCTTCGCAGCACTCCCTTTCCGTTTTGCACCTGACATTTTTAATAAGTGAGTAATATACATGTAAATAATCACAGCTAAAATGATTCATACATGATCATTGTGCAACATTTACATCTTATTATATGTAAACTTTATTGGGTGTGCCTTGTCGTTCTAAAATTTACAATTATTTTCTTCTTGTTAGTTGAATTATACTGTGCTCGTAAACATCTTAGGTTTAGCAGCGAAAAACGTATCCAGGTGCATCGTTATGGTCTGTTCATTCTTAATGTTTTTCCATTTCATAGATTGCTGCAACGAACGTAATAGATGGATAATCAGACGAATCCAAATCTGATCAGATCAGGGAATGAAGGAGTCAAGGTCCAATCATTTTCTAGTACTCGATGCAGTACCCCTCCTATAATTACACGTTACATCATAGGCGACCCATCGCTAGCCCGCTCCAAGAATGAATTGTCGCAAATGACCAAAACGAGAAACGAGAAACATATCGAAGCTAACGCAAATGGTTTTCTACGCTTGTATGAGATAGGTCTGGATACTGTAGCAATTTGCCAATAGACTAACGACCATAGTTCTGACCTGTTAGTTCTATGGATGTAATTTCCGTACACGGCATATTTATTATTTGCTTCCGACCTTTGACTTTTTTGACGTGCTTAGATAAATCAAATATAAACCGAAATTCCCTTTTTACACACTGTGAGGTGAACAAAGAGAAGCATGGCTCCTGAGCTTTGTAGGTATGGATATCTGAAATCAATTGACCTCGTAGGATACTTTCAGTATCACGATATCAGCAGAACATGTTCTCGTCCGTTGCAAAATGGATTATTATTAAGTTTTTCTCGACAGAGAGCATAAAATTTTCCGAAATTCTGAGTAAATTTAAGGTGTAGTTCGGAAACAACTCTCTTAAAATACTAAAGTGTATTTTTAACATAAAAATTTATAGCTTAAACCTTGTTTGTACTGCTAAGATATTTTCTGAAAAGTTTACGCAAAACTTAAAATACGGCAAAATATAAGATCTGTTTCAAAAATATCAGTTTGCCACTACGTAACCTGGTAGTTGATGAGAGTGGAATACAGTGCTAGCACTAGTGAGGACAACTTTACTGATATAGTCAGTTGAGAGTTAAATGCCGATTTGTAAGCCAGAACATTGGCCTTCTGATACCATTTGGATTATTCAGAAAGCTTTCGGAAACGACACAATGAGTACCCGATTCAAAGATGACTAAAAAAAAAAATGATTTATGTTCTAGAAAACCGGCAATAAGTTAAGCACAAGAAAATTGTTGAATGTGCAGAGGTTACAATCAACAAGAATCGGTGAAAATAAGCTGGGATTATTAAATTTAAAATGTGTTCCGCGTCTACCGTTGCTAAAGGCTTGTTTTAGACTGCTATTAATGAACCAGATCTTCGTTAAAAGGTCATGACCAAGAGATGAAACGTCGCAATGAAAGTCTTCTGGTTCTCCACGTCCAAATGAAGCACGTAATAGTCACAGCAAAGTTGAGACCATATTAACGGTTTGTTTTTTTTTGATTGAGAAGCCGTTGTTCACCATGAGTACGCTCCTCTAGACTAAAAAAGACTATCTCGATTTAAAAATGGTCGCAGCTCTAAACAACTGATGACTAATACCTTCATCACCTAGATCAATCAAACAAGAGAGCAAAGCAGAGTTTAAAACCTGCCTCGTGACTTTGTAGTTCCAAATCGATATAACTTTAATGAAAACAGCAAGCCATCGATTACAAAGGAATTGGGAGCTGCATCTACCCACAACTCAAAAATTTCAATGTCCGCAATAACATTAAACATTAAACTAAGGCCGATTTTAAAAAATATGAGAGTTGTACGGCGCTGTTGTTTACCAGCAACTACGTATACACTTCACTACCAGAAAGCATATTCAAAGATATATTTATACAATTTCAGTTCTCAGATGGCAAAATAAAAACATACTAATGTATTATTCATGAAAGACCGCCACTTCACAAAGACTGACCTTTACAAATGTTTGTTCTAGAAAGATATCTGCCGCGATCTTCTTAACACACAAGTTATTGTTACGACTAAAATGTGGGCATTTGACTTATAAAAAAGAAGATGCGTGGTTTTAACAAAGGTTGCCACTTTATAATTGCATTGCATAGACCCATAGAAATTTGAGCACTGAAGTTTTGGAAAGAGGTACGTTGCCTACTGTGTAGCTTTTAAATAAATTGTTTGAGCTTTACCCACACATGTGTTCTCCAGATCAGTTTCTTGCAAGATCCGATGATCCTTAAACATAAGCAGTAGACGTGTACCTCTCCTTTTGTTAATATAAATGTTAGTTGCTCTGATTGCTTCCATTTATTTTAATAAACCACTTCTTACGTCATTGCATGTATTTTATGTAGATGAGCTTGCAAACCTTGGAATACTAAGTTAAGGGCGGTATATAATGTGAGAATAGCCGTGTTATCGGTGAAAGTAGCAACTATATTTCCTGTTGTTGACAGGGCATTCGTCGTGAATAATAGATAATAGGTACAGAAATGAGCCCGGTGCTCTGCCCTGGGAAACACCGCGTTCATGGAATATCCAGATGCTACTTTGATGCTATATTTAACGAAAAAATTTTAGTATTTTAAAATAATTCGCAAGTAGGGTTTAGTGATCATGTTCAAAACTATATCAACTTGTTCAATTGTTGCATGCTTTTTCTGAAAAGTGAATTGGTGGCGGTAACAAGCTTTATGATGTTATTACGGCAGTTTTTCACTGTTCAGGAAACTGTCAACGGTTCAGATTTCTACTTAATAAGTCGGTTTTGAATTGGTAACCTTTTCTGGTAGATTTGTGAGTTTTTAAGCTCATATTAACAATTGAGTGATTTGACGATTTTTTTGTCATTTTGAGTGTCTTGTTACACATCAGATCCTTCTTAGTAGACATTTTCCCACTCATTTTTGTTTAAATGTAGTAATAGTGCATGATATGTTGTATATGTTACGATGTGGCTTGGTCTATGCTTCTTGAGCTACCTGATTGAAGTCTAGATTCTTAGTTGATTTTTGTGGAAGATCCGTTTACAAAGATTCCTCGGGCGGCCTTTGAAAGTTATTCCAGTTTGTGCGTTTTTTGATGAGATGTCGCCTTTTCCTTGATTATTACAGTTCTGCCCAATCACTAGTACCGAAAAATACTCCTTAAAGAGATCAAGGCGAGAGTTAAGTAATAGGAAGTTTATTTTATCCATTTTAGATTGGCTTGTAAGCAAGGAATGTAGATTCATATCGTTTACAACGTTTAGGATTTATATGCCTCAGTGAGTATATTTAAAATGAACCCCCTCCTTTTCCAAAGATAAATCTATTACCCTGTGTAGAAGTATGTTCTTATTTATTGCTATGTCATAATGGGCGAAAATGCTGATATTGTAAGCGGACCTTGTCAATCTTTGTTTACTATCAATGCGGCTTGTAATTGCGACTGACCATATTTCTGAAGTTCGGAATGCTTGTTAATTATAACGGTATCAGTATGAACAGTACCGTCTGGCCGATGTATTACGTAAACTGACTCTCTTGGAATTCTGAAGTAGTTAATTAATGCGACGTCAATGCAGAGGATGGTAATGAAATAATGAATTCCTCTTTCAGACTATTGGGTCATTATGTGCACATTCTACACTTCACACATGAATAGATTCTGTTGCAAATATTTTATGTATGTTCGTATTTATGTGATCCGAGAGGTTCAAATTTGATCATTAGATGCACAAGTTATTAAACAATTCTAGGTCTACGCCAAAAAAGGGCAACTCTAGTTTTGTGACATCTTGCTTAACGTTCCATAGATTAATTGCTGTGAGTTTCAATGTTTGCAGTTTTTTCTTTATTTTATTAATGCTCTTGGATGAGGGGAAGTTTCTGAAGAACACTTTAGTGCTGCATCTGATCGGTTTGATATCATAATTTGATATAACCTTTCATGAACATGCATCAACAAATATGGGTAGAGGTTTTAGGTCGTTTTTTTGGAAGAACTCAACTAGCTCTTGTAAATTCTAATCGACTAACATACTGAAACGGTTTTTGGGCTTAATTTAGTAACTAGTAATTTTAGATGGTTGTTGAGATTTATTGGATTATTAATCTTACCTCACTGGCTTGTTATTCTGTATTGTGGGATATTGGAAAAGCTTGGTTTTGCTGGTAGACAAATTAAGGTCGATAAGAGACGAAATTTGAAAATGTGACGGATTATGAACGTATTGATAGATTCGTTGAGCAATCTGCATCGGTTGGGCCTGTGCCAGTTCTTAGGCAGTTGGAATTTGAGGTTTAATTTGGGTAATAACAAACTACGCTGTCGTACGATTATAATTTTCCGCTAAAGCGATACTTATTTTGTCGCCTGATCGATCACAACCTTATACTTTGAAAGTGAAGCAATAACTGTCTAATATTAAAGAAAAGATAAATTGGAAGTCCAAAAATTTTAATTTACGAACGCCCAGTGGATAACATTTTTAACGACTTTTATTAACTTTTAGTGCGCCTGTTACAAGAAAAAGGTACCCTTAAAAGCTGTAGGACAACTATGATATATGGTAATAATGATCCAGGAAGTAACTATTTGACGTCTCAAGAACTGAAAGGATTAATGCAGGTGCGAAATGCACACATTCGTGTATTGACAGCTAGAAGCTGGGTTAGCATTGTAGAGTGGCCCTGTTACTCCCACGTCTGCAAAAACTTGATCAGCTTCAGCTCACCACGTGTGAATCGGACTACTCATAAAAGCACAATGGGCAACCGTTTCATTTTCTAATAACACACAGGTTTGCCCACATAAACCTGACACTTGAGTTCATTCATAAAAAACAGCAGGTGAAAGGCATGCACCTTGCACAACAGTGAAAACGGCGCTTATGGAGAGTTAATTATAGGACAGAACAGAGTTGTTTTCGTGATTAGGTCAAATTAATGTCCATTAGCTTTGAGAGAAAATCAGAAAATCTAATTTATATAAGAGCTTTTTTAACGAAATTACATTTTTATGTAAGTCTAAGTAATAGCAGAGACGTATGTGACAATTAAGCTAATCAGATTTTAAGATTTTTTATGTTACCTAAATGTTATCTAACTTTTGCAAATTACTTTGCACTACTTTTTTGGGCAAAGCTGCTTGTTACATAAAATCTACATACCGCAATTAAACGCTTTATATATACTTTAAGTGCTAAAATCTTACCTCGTAATACGCCAAAAATCCTGCTTCTTTAGTGTAGGTGCCCTCTTTTCCTCCTCCGCTAGCCGGAGAATTTACTTTGTAACGATTATTGCTGGCCAGCGTAAAAGTCCTGCCATATGTCGGCATTCCTATCACCAATTTTTCGCGGGGCGCTCCTAATTTGACCCAGAGGTGCGACGCGTGGTCAACGGACAGCTGTTTTCGCCACTCGCTGTCGGAGCTGGGGGCATACAAAGGCGCGTTGTGGCCCGTTTCTCGCTCCCATTTTCCGTGGAAATCGTAGGCCATCAAGTTGATGAAGTCCAGATACGAAGCTACGGCGGGCACATCGTAGCCCGACTTTATGTTGTCCGGGCCAACAGGAACGGCTGCCGTCAATAGCAGTCGCGGCTTCTTCACTTCCTGAGCTTCGGCTTCAAAGGCCTCTCGCAGTTCTGGCGAAAGAAAGTTCATACGGTTGGAAGAAGTAAGCAAACAGTTAGCCGTGTTCAGCTACCGCCAGGCAACAGCAAATATGTCGAGAACGGGGACAAAGAAAGTAGATCAATTTAGCGAACGCGCATGCAAAGCAAACACGCCATTTTTTACATCGAGATTACAGCAAATGCCAATTTCACAAGAATAATTCAAAATCCTGACAAATAGACAAATCGAACCTTTTAGAAAGTGTACATAGTTCTTCTTATCGTCAGATCCTTTAGGGTACTCCCAATCGATATCCAAGCCATCGAAGTTTCTATCTCGCAAGAAAGGAATGGCGCTGTATATAAACGTTTGCCGAGCATAACGAGTCGAAGTCATGTCTTTGAATTTTTGTGTTCCAAAAGACCACCCACCTAGAAATAGCGTCTCATTATCGAGAGAAAGCACATACCTTCGGGTTGCTTAAGCGGCACTTACCGATGGCCAGTAGGGTTTTGAGTTTTGGATTGGCCTTCTTGAGAATCTGGATTCTTTCGTACAAACCGGTCTTCCCGTCCTTCGTCTCATCGTTGCTCTCAAACGAAGATAGTTTTCCCTTCTTCAGCCAGCCGAAGGCAAAGATGACGTGTGTGCACAGATCTGGAGTGATGTCTTCTGGTAGGAACTTGCCGATTTTTGGCCTGTACTGGGACCAGTTGGTGTAGTAACACACTATCTGCCAAAACATGTAGAATTAGTTAAGTAAAGACTCTAACTCTTATTTAATGGGCAACCCACTTTGTATCCATCGCTATCCAATTTACTGCCTTTGCTATTTGAGGAAGAAGCAGAATTATCTGACGACTTCCGCAGGTTAGGCCTCGATCTGACTCTGAATCTGTTAACACTTGCAGATACGTCTTGATCTGTAGAAGTAGATGTTTTTGATGATGCCGTCGTCGGTCTTCTTAGTCTTCTTCTAGATGCTGCACAGTACAACATTAATTAATACTTTATTATAAGAGCCACGTATTATACTCACTTTTTTCACTTATAGTTGTTTGCACTAAAAGCAAAAGCACTAGGTATAATATGATCCATCTACAACATTTTCGCAATTTGGGGGGTGTCTGAAAAAAAATTGTAAAACTATAGCTATTATTCAATTATTGTTTGAAGCTCATTGCATACAGCAAGGTACCGTTCTAGACCTGCATTTAAAGTTATTTCGTGTGCGTGTGTGCGTGCTTTCATGACTCGGCTGCGGTTCATGCAAAAATTTTGTGTGAAAGACCTTCTTAGTAATCGCTCGTGTGCTGCTTTCTGATTTTTGCGCCGCTGGTATTTCATTTTCACTCAGTACAGGCGGTTAATGCATAAAATTGTGCTTTTAATTAATTGTTTCTAGCACAAATTCTAATAATGAACTGTACGTTAGATATTGTTTGAATATTGGACTCGGTACGTTCACTTTCACTCAGTTTATAATAGCACATGCGAAACCACGAACTGTATAAGTGGGTTAGAGTTTTGCGGCAGTGGCTTGGGTGAATTCTATTTTCCTTTGTCTTGTTCACGTCGTTCTTCCGTTAGTTTGTTAAACGTGTGGCGATAAATGATTTCTTGCAGAAAAAACTATTGTATAAAGAAGCATAACATAAGTTTACAAAGAAACGTTTTAATATTTATTTGTTGAATTTTGAGGCGTTAGAGGTGCTTGGCACTTCCGTTGTGTCGCAGATTACAATGCGTGTGTGAGGATAGATTATAATGCCACCAGATGACGTTGGGAAGCATAGAAAAAAGGTAATGAATTATTCGTGCAGTGCAATTGTGTACAAAACGGATAATCATAGACAGTGTGCTTTCTTTGGAAGGAAGTTTTATGGCCTTTCGAGATTAGAAAGGGATTTTTTGGATTGTACTCCTAGTAATTACTGAAGCAACTACGCTGACTACTCTATTTGATGCAAAAGACACCCCCGAAAAATAGTTTCAATTTCGGGCCATGGCCAAATTGCATAAACATAAACGAAGGATGTTTCTAATAAAAGATTAATGCCACGTACAAACAATATCTCTTTGTAATATAAAAGTTACAATAAAAGCAAATCATTTATAAACATTCCTAATGTACGATTTAATTATCAGTTATACAAATTATACCTCATTAGCATTTGCAAACAAAGTAATTTAACAAATTAAATTTTTGGACGTAGTAAAAGTATCTCGATTGTATATTCAGCAAGCATTAAAAATGTTTAGATAAAAATTAGAGTAAAAAACGTTGTCGTCAATTTATCACTATCTGTTAATTACGTAACAGTCAATCTGGTACTTGAGATAACTAACGATAAAATAAAGATAAGTAGAATAAATTAATAAAGCTGAGTAGATCTCAAACTTGTTATTACGTCAGTACAGTTTGAAAGATGGTCAAGTAAAGTTCCACCTCAGGTAGATATGTAAATTTTAGTAGAGTACAAATTAAGTTTTGAGGTAAAAAGTGCCAACTGATGTTATTAAATAAATAAACATACAGCCGGACTATCTAAATTTTTGAATCCTTATTAAAATGGAACTCGTCGAAAATTTTAGGATTCTATTTGATAAATTTGGTTCATCAGATTTATCTTTCTGAAAAAAATCTTTAAAGAAGCATTGTGCCATTAATATAACAATTCGTTCAAAGTGATTACCGCAAAAACTGAATTTAATTTAAATACAAATTTTGGCATAATTAAGTACAGTGAGTAAGGGGATAAAACAAGTTACATTAACGAGAATGTACATTGTGAAAATAAAAGGAGGAGTAGCATACAAAGTAAGCTTTCTTCTTAATATTTAGAAAATCAGAAGCATCTTTCTTTCTTCTGAACTCTAGTATCATTATATTTGGTGCTTGCTCCAGCATCTAGCAAAAATCTCTGTTGGCCACTATTAGGTAATAAGTACACCTTAATCCAAGTTTTTGATATTAACATTATTATATTGTAAATACTACCCTGTTGATCTTCTCACCATATTATGCGGACAAATTATGCCTCTCAATACCGCCACCAACTCCTTAAGAACTCTGATTTCTATAAAGAAAGAATTGACTACCCTACGACACACTGAATAGCATCTATTTACCTCCAGTGAATCTGGATGTTGTGTCATTTCAAATGAACCTGCCCGATAATACAAATAAAAACAAAGAATTATTACATTAATCAATTAGTTTTATAAATGTTCATTTTATATTAAGTTAAATCAATTCCAAATGCTTGCAGATAAAGCGTAAGTTAATTAATTTTACATGAACCTTATAAAAAGTGTATTGAAGCTACAATGTGTTAAAGTTGCAGCAACGAAAACACGTACGAGTTGGTTAATTACATATTCATTATATTTGCTGTAAGTAGAAAGCTGTTTGAAGCGTGCAGACATAATTCTTCATTGTACAATGAAAATATGCATCTAATGAGAAGTACGTGAAACTTTTCATCGGCCCTCTTTCATTACCACGAACTCGTTGAGTATAAATCACAGCAAATTTCCAAGTATTAGTATTTAAGTTACTGGTTTAGTAGTGGTTTAATTGTCTGGAAGCGCGCCTGTTCTTAATTGAACAAGTTTCCTGAAGTAAACTTGGATTTGGTTTTATTGGGTCAACTTTCAGCGATATCAAGGAACCGTAACATTTATATTAGGCTGATGGCAAAATAACAGCACACCTACTAACGCAGGACTTACGTAAAACGATTATGCTGAAATACATTTTCTTTAATTGAAAATGTATTACATAAACATCCAAAAGATATTTACTGCATGCGCGCAGTTCAAAGAAATGTTCCTTTTCGTAGTAAATATCTCCCTTAATTAGAGTTATCAGTTGTGCAACGCATTACTGAAATATTTAAAAATTGAAATTAGACAGAAAATATGCGGCAAATTTGCATAACCCTTAGATTCCAAATAGATATTTTGGAAGAATAAAATGAAGAAGCTATTTTAGCATGATACTCTAGTTTTCTTGAAATCTTGCACGATAGTCACACAAGATCGCACGCTAGCATCCGAGAACATACAAAGAAGTGTAAGAAGGCAAAAGTATGGCTAGATGATATGAAGAAGACAGCAGGTAAAGACTGATTTCGAAAAGCAACAGGCAGAAAGGCATGGAAGAAATTGAGAAAAGTCTACATCCAGAAGTGGATGAATACAGGCTGATAAAGAAGAAGCCTAATCATAAGAAATTATTTACACCAAAATTTTATTAAATAAAGTTGAAATAAGTAGCAGAATTAAATTCACTTAATTGTATCAAAAAGTACTTTGTATTCTCTGCTATACGATTGTAATTTAAAAGATTGGCTTGATAATTAGAGCAAATTAAACCAACATAGAGGCAAAACTGCAGAAATTAGTAGAAAATGGAAATACACGAGTCCTTTATATTTCAAAAAGTAGAAGACTACCCAAATTATATATAGAATGGACCGTCATTGAGGACTATCTCTGAATGAGTGAACTGAAACGTAGATTAAATACGCTCCGCTCGCCCAATTGGCCGCTACAAGAGATACGGTTGAGAAAGGTCAGGGTATCGTTATAGGAGACTCGAGAGACTGCTGACATCGTCGCAAGAAGACCATGTGCACAATGTCTTCATAGAAATGATACATTAAGAAACTTCCAATTTGTTACAGTAGATGAAACATATATTTACCATTACATAAATAAATAGTAAACAACGAGAGGTCAAAGCTCGACGAGAACGGCAAAAAGTTTCTTAGAATTTCCAAGACGTCATCTCAAAGAAGAATAACAAAATATCTTTCAAAAAAAAAACGAACTTTGCATTAAATGATGTTCGTCTACTAAAACAAGTTCATCATCTACTATTAAAATTAAACCCTAGACTCTTCTTTCTATTTTCACATTTTGGTAGTGGATATTTTTCAGCTTTCAGAGGAAATACTTTCCCAATGACTTAAATACATTTATAATCGGTTGGGGCAAGTATGCAGCACTCACTGGAGGTTATGTTAGAAAAAATATCCTCCAAATAAATGGTATTTAACTTATTCTTTTACCATAATTATCAAACAACTCTTGTATTTATATGTTATTTTCAAACTTTGAGCATTTTCAAATATCTATTCGTCTCACTAAAATATATTTATTTAAATCGTGTTTAATTTATCCTAGTCTAGTTGTTTCAGCCCAACATTTTTATTATGCGAATTTCAATGAAATTAAATACGCAGCATTTCTATATTTGTTCCACATACCCTTACTATTTTACATTTTCCTCGTGATTTTAAAATGTTGGCGTAAGCAAATTTGAATAACTTCAGTGGCTTCAAACGTGTTTTGAATAAAATAGCGACTTTTTGGAGCTTATAAACATTCAATTTTGTCCTATGATAAACACTATCCTAGCACGGTAAGTTGCTTGTTGCAGTTCTTCTCTAAAACTTCTCGTAATTGAAATGGGACTTTATTGACTTTATTTATTCTGCATTGATACTGCGTTTAAAAAATGCTCTACGGCTTGTTTCGATATCTCCTTCAATACTGCAGTTACAGTAGCCTCAGTCTTGGAAATGTCTATGTAACGTGCCCCTTCGATGGTCAAGAGTAACGCCTTTTGAGGCACAAATTGACGCACGACGGTAGCCTCGGGTGAGGCGCATTATTGTACAGTAGCGGTCAGCTTTCCTTGGGGCCATATCCTGGCCATTTGGGTCGAAACAGACATGCGATGACTTTGCGAGGAAAATTTGGTTTCTAAGAAAATCGAATTGCAGAGAGCCGTTCAGATGCTATTCCTGCCATATCGAGTCTTGCCTGATCTGGAGCAAGTGCGGAACTGCGACAAGAAACCTTCCACTTATGCAAATGCTTGCGAAAGTCCTTGGACGCTTTTAACTCCTTTTCCAACATTCTACAGCTGACATTTGGATCTTCGCTCAATATTTTATGCACTTTTCCAATGACCGATCGTCTTCAATTGCCTTCCTAACCTCCTTGAATCAACTTGTGCACGGGATAGACAGACATCCCCATACACTACGTTCAGTGATTTAAACGTTCCGGAATAATTCACACAAAACTTAATATTAACGCGTTGCTCTGTTATATTTCATGCCACACAACAGACTTAATCCGATTTAAATGCTATTGTGCATGGCCCATATATTGAATTTCGGTTTCTTTTTAGACAACTTCTGTATGATGATGTGTGATCTTTTTGTACCCTACATTTGACCCTTTGATGAATTTTTGATCTGGAAGATAGAAAACTTTGACACAATTTTATAAAACGGGGTGGGGGGGGGTATCATGGAATTTGGAAACTAATTTATCTACTTCATTGTTGCTTCGAAAAAGTCGGCCTCCTAAACCAATTTTAAACATACACAAGGACTCAAGTTGCTCTAAATTGGCTAAATTGCATGATTTCTTTTATTATTATGACTTGTGTATTGTAATTCCGAACAATTGCAAGGTACGTTTATCTTTCGTTTGCTACTTCATATAATGAACCAGGTCAGTATTTCTTTTTACTTAGAGATCTCAAGTTGCGTAGCATTTTGTACAGCGGACATCTTTTGAAATTTTAACAAATTATTTGACGCATATTTTGTCAATTTCCAACTGCTGATAGCGGTCAATATGCTCACATATTCGAGAAGTGCTCGTCTGTGTATTTTTGGTGCGAGCGCAACGCACTCACGCAACATTTTCGACCTTATTCCATCCCAAGCAAACATCTCACGTCATTTGAACACCTAGCTTTGCAATAACGTGTCTGACAAAACGAGCCCACCAGAGCGTTCCAGTCTTACCATACCAGCACTGAGACAATCTTATTTAAATTTTATCAATTTTTGCTATTATACTCCTAGTAGTAGAATCATTAAACTTCATATTTTTAAAAATGTAGATGAACCACAATTAAATTTTATAGCATCTTCTGAGGGAATCATTGTTATTATCGGTCATGTGAGTATCCTTTTCTGATGAGTAAAGTTCTATAGAATGATCCAAGAAACGCATTTGGATTGGAAATTGCTTGAGGTACCTTAAAACTAAATTCCAAACTCATAACTCATTATTCTGCTATTTCGATTAATTAATTAAGTGCAGGAATTAAAACAAAACAACATCTGCTATCAAAAAATCAGAAAATTCTTGTGTCGAAACCTTTTTGCAGGTTTGCACGAGCTCGCGGCGTGCAAAACCGAAAACGCGATAAAGCCAAGAAGGGGTACGCGAGAAGGTAAGCAAGTGTCGTACAAATTGCCGAAGTGGGTGTGTTCGAGCTTAATGCCGCTTCGATTGTACGAACCGGAGCACTACCTGCCGCTGGCTCGAAGCAGGAAATCTAAGTGCAATGTATAATAACGAGGCCAACTTGTTAACTCGGCTTGCCCTAGAATAAAGAACGCTCGTTATTCGCCTGCTGCTTTCGCAAGGCACAGGATAAGCGCTAATTCTGCAGAAGGCACGCCGCCGCCGTCGAGCGTTCACCTGCACGCCGTCTCCTTTTTATGCCGGATAAGATGCTGCGGCGGTTTGAGAAAATTTCGGCTTCAGTTGCGGCCCGAATAGAGAAATAATTTTCGTGCACAAGTTTCGCGCAAAAAATATTTTTCCGTAACCTTTAAGTCGTTGCGCTACCGAACCGATTTATTGCCGATAGAAAAATGTAAAATTTAAAGGTTAGAAAGAACTGGTTTGAGCAGAGGCAAATTAAAGCGTTGGTATTTGCAACACGGCATGCATGCTGCCTTTTACTCGACAAAGTTTAATGCAGTCAAATTAAAATGCATTATTAGCCTGATATCGAAATTAAGACACGATATCATGGGACAAACGCGAGGCTGGTGGTTGCACAACAAATTTATAGATGGGTTTTCCTTAAATACATAATTTATTTTGAAGTATTGTTTATTATTCATTTGTATATTTTAATCGAATCTATAAACAAAATAAATTACCTTTATTGATATTTGGGTACTAACCACTAGTGATTTACGCCTGTTTGAGGGGGGGGGGGCTGTCAAATTTCACTTTACAAATGAGAGAATAGTTTGAAGTTGACAAACTCGAGCAAATTTTTCTCGGCTTCTTCAAGAGAAGTGAAGTGGATATCAAGCAGATGGTGTTACAGGGATCTGATCTGAAGAGGTGAGAATCTGAAGGAAACCTGACGAATATAACAACCCTGAAGATTATTGTTAGTGATATATAATGACGTGCTACTCCTAACTCCTTTGCGATTGTGTGCAACAATTGTTTATCTTCAATTTTTCGCATGTCAAAAACTACTCTAAACCTCCGCAGATCATTTTACTGGCGCTTTTTAAAAGATAGAAAGCTGGTTGCTTTTATCACTGATTTTTAGATTGTTTTTATGGACTAGACTTCTTGCAGAGCCATGTAAAGCTACACTATAATTAAATTGAGCACCCGACAGATCAATTCCATTTCAGACTTTAAAAACGCTGTAGTTCCCAAAAGTCTTTGCATCCATTAATTGCAAAAATGAATGAAATAAATACAAATGGACAAACTTGAGACATAACAGGATTTTGAAAACAAATAACACGCTAAAGGCATGTCAAAAAGAAATAATAGATTTGTTTTATGTGGGTCGGCATTATTTAAATGCGCAACATTCCAAATGAGTGCAAAATACTTGAGTGAACCATTCAAAAGGAAGAAGCTGAAAGGTTCCAGTTTCAAAGATTCGAATGAATTTTTATTCGCACGTTGAACATCCGAAAAATAATTTAACTAACAATTACCACAAGCAGAAATTCCAATTAATATCAGAGTAATAGAACAAACGTAAGATGGAGAAACACAACTGAGTAATGCAGATTTGAATCAAGAAATATAATTTTTAGCAAAATGCGGCATTTTCAAAATATGTTTTAATATACTAAAGGAAAAAATATATTCAATAAATAAAATACAACTTCATTTGCTTTATTTGAATTATTAAATGTTGTTATTACGCCAGGCGATTAAGGCGCTTAGCTTCGATGAGGACATACTCGACGGGAGATTCAATTTGAGCAAAGGGTCTTTTAAAGCGCAGGGCATAACTGGGGCAACATATAAAAGTCTACTAATATCTTAATGCTAAAATTGAGCTTCTAGAAATAAAATCTCCAAGCTTTCAAATCTGTTTTTCTCATAATATGGCGGCTTTTCCTGCGTCTACTAGAAAAGTAGAAAGGCGCAGTGACTCTAGCCATTTATGTTTGCATTAATAAAAATATAAGCGTACACTTATGTAGATGGCTTCATTTAATTCAGCGGAATAGCAACACAATAATAATGGCATCATTGTAATTGCTACAGCAAGAAATTCCATTTCAAGTCAAAATGCATATTTTAAAAAAGCAATTAGTATACAACGGTTACCTTCAGCGATAAAATTTGCAATTCGAAGCAATCACACTCAATTATCTTTGTAATAATTGTAAAAAGCTCCTAACCCTACTTCAAATAATTGCCTGCAATTAACAGTTTTGTTAACAGTGCCTAATTGGTAATACCAGATGCTCGTTAACAATACCATTTCTCACATTTTAAGAGCTAATTAAGTTTTCGATTTGTAGTGACTCGCGGCAATGGATGCACCACTTTGCATAAATCTGTTAAGAATAATGTAGTGAGCATTATATTTCTACTGCTTCATGTCTGGAGTTAGTGAGCCTCAAGGCGCCTTCTTAATAATGAAGATCGGCTTGAAAACCTCGCAAATACCGTTGACCGTTTTAAGGCCAAATCTAAGATTAGATGCTTAGAAAACTTGAAAAACTTGAATATTCATAATTGAATTCGGTTTTATGGAAATGCCGCTGTCGCCAATTTAATTTAAAAGCACCACTCAATCGGCAGAAAATGTAATGAAGAGCTGCATTTTCTTCGGAGCATATTTCGGCCACTCTTTGTTGGGAAGGAGCCAACAGAGAAAGTGGCCGTTTTCAAAAGAAAAATCTAGGAACTACTTTTAAAAATGCTGATGTCATAGCGGTTTTGGGTGGAATGAAAGTGCAGCTAATGATTTTTTCCAGAGAACTAAAAGACGTTGGGCAGCCCGAACAAAAGCGTTGTTAATTGGCCTGTAATTAAGCAAGTTATTACTTAAAACCAACAAAAATCTTGTAATGGTTATGCATCAACAATCACTGGAACTAATCGAAGGTTTTTAAGGTTTGAGAGACTTAAAAATTACAGTGGGTTTTTTTAGTATCTCCAATTATTATACAATCTGCCCATATAATTGGGCAAGTACTTTATAGGAACTAAAGTGTAAATTCTGTATCATTGCTGATAACAATTAGGCATGTGAGGTAGAGTTCCAGTGAACCCTCTCCAAACGTAGGTTAGAGATTGATTTAAAATATTTTGCAACTGAGAATGCTAAAAAATTATAAGTACTACTACAAATATGTGAAACCTAAAAGATAAAAAAAAAACAAAAATATTTATTTTTTATGCAGTTGCTATTTTTTTATTTCTTTCTTTACAGAGTTTATTTGCTTACTATGTTCTATTTTTACCATTTTCTATTTAGTACAAGTTGTTATTTGATTTTTATTTTTTGATAATCTAGGTTTTCCTCTTTCTATTCTTTATCAAATATTATTTCCTCATTGTATATCGTTTTGTTTCTCTACCAAACTGTGTTTGAAATTATATCTAGTTTTAAAAGCTCTAAGCACCTTTTGATAAGTCTCATATGTCAACACCAAAAAACAACGTTTTGTTTTGCATAAAAGTTGCGTTTTTATCAGATTCTACTTCATTATTTCATTTCAAGGTAAACAAGTTGTCGCTTTTATATCTCACTCAACAAAATCCCAGAAAGGCGTAGCACTGCAATAACAGTTACAAGAGTTATTTCTGGCTTCATGCATATTTGCGCCAATCACGTCATACTTCTGTTTTATTTTGTGCACAAATAACTGCTCTGAAATTTAATCCTGTCTCTTAATAGATGAATTAATCAGATCCGTAATTTTTAAATTAGCGCAATAGGTCATTGTTTGTGTAAAGAACAGTAAAGATATTTGTTTAAACTGTTAAAAATTTTAACGAATAATTAATAAAACAAATTTTATAATAATATTTGTGTAACAGAACTGTTGAACAGTTACATCTAACAAGCCAAATTATGAACTGTGCCAGAACACCGTCACGCATAAACCAGTCTAATATAGCTACGTTACTATTTTGGTTACAACAATTTTTTTATACATATATTTTGCAATAGCTAAACGAAGTAGTCCAACAGATAATTTTTTATTTTGCAATTTTACAAATGTGTTTTTGGTTCCTTTTGTTTGGTTTGTTCACGTCCATTAATATTATTCTGCGTGCGCTTGAAATTGTAGAACCGTTAACAAATTTATTTAATAATTCCCGCAAACCCGGCCCAGCTCGCCTTAATGAGCCGCTGCTTGGCAACAATTTGTAATATTAATCAGCTAATAATGAACGTTCGTGTCCGTGTATCTTTGTAGGCATCTACCAAAATCTGATACGGCCGCCGCCGTGGTTTCTAAAGAGGCTCATTATGTGTTAATAGGCCAACACGACACTTGCACGGATTTCAATTAACGGCGCAATTAAAACCCACATAATTGTATTCGCGGCCCGATTGTGCTTTTCTAGCCAGTTCCCGTGTTTTAAATATTTTGTAACGGGAACGAAACGCGAAACAAGGACGTTCGCTCTTGTGCATGCAACTTGAGGCTATTAGAAAGGACTCCGGCTCTACTTTGGCGAGTTTCGTAAGATTGGCGAGCCTAAGGAGCAAAAGTCGCGAGTATTTGTTCGAAATGAGAATGGAATAAATTCGAATGCAGCTTTCCTGCGAAAGGATAAATCAAGCTAGCGAATTTTGCGGCATTCGGAAAAGTGCGCTAAATTTCTTTTCTGTTTTTTTAAATTCGCAGGCGAGAGAAGTGATACGAAAGTGAAAGACACGCACACGCGCATTTACGCGCCTAACAAACATAGTTCATAGTAACTGTTCGGAATGTGGGCAAAAATTGTATACAACAGCTGTTTTAAGAAAACAACCCTTTAGTTTATTCAACATTTAAATAAACAAGAACATTTTGAAAACGCCACTAATAAAATTCCTTGTGAAAGTGTGTTCCAATTACATCTAATGAAAGCATTTAACTGGTAGAGAAAATAATTTTTTAATACCTTATCGTATTCTGATACCATGTAAATTTACTGGCGGGTTAATTGGAGCTTCACTTCTGCGCGAACTTACCATTGCGGGTTCCGTCTACAACGGATGATCACAGGAGAAAAGGCGGAAGGGTTTTAACGCAGCCCCTATAGTTTCGTCGCTTAAAATTATGTATTGCATTAAAGTTACAATACAGTCTCACACACAGCACATTTGACCGATTTCGTAATGGCGCGATATTCGAAACCAAAAGTCTGCGTCAAACTGCCGAGCGCCAGTGTACAAAACGTAAAATTTTCCCCACGAACCCCCAGAAGGCGTCCTTACAGCATTTTCTCTCTTCGTTCTACTTGCGCCGCTCTAGAGTCCGTGTCTGTTTTTACTATAACATAAACCACAACAATTCGAAAGTTGCTTCTGACTTTCTCTTTCTGTGTAACGGTAAAGTGCAGTCCGTTTCATTCTAGTTGAAGGCCTACATATTCGAAGCACTACGTTACCTTTCTTTTCCTAGTTTTAAGAAGTAAGGTCGACGGTAGCTAATAGTGTCTTTTATACCAAGCAATGGACAGCATATTTTACAACTGACATATTATCAGTTGACAAATTATT
Source organism: Sinelater perroti (assembly GCA_036346155.1). Lineage (NCBI taxonomy): Eukaryota > Metazoa > Arthropoda > Insecta > Coleoptera > Elateridae > Sinelater > Sinelater perroti. The sequence goes on from JARFIY010000201.1 coordinate 3,095,656, forward strand.
TATGGACCGATCCTTATTTTATATGATTGAATCATTGAGAAGTATCTTATTAAGAAAATTTAAAAAAAATCATTTTGCTTCCAAACTTTGAGTTTTTGTTCTTCAACGTCGCGTTTCAGTTAGCCACACGTTCGATATGTAGGTAGAGGCGACTGCAAGCAGATCAAGTGATTGAAATGATCCGAACCAAGCTTGACATTCTGAAACAGTTCCTGTTACTTTCGCACAATTTGGAAACAAGTTTACCTATTAGCCAGCCAATGTTGCCACGACGTCGCCGAAACATTAACTAAAAGTTATTTCTGTAACGTAGTAGTTCGCCTTGTGCAGCCATAGCTCAGTTCGTTTCCAATTTGAAGCATGCCGCGCTCGCTGCTAAAGTCGTTTTCGAATTGGTCATAGCAGGCATTCCTCGGCCACAGCTCATGCAAAACTAAAATCAAAGCGTAATGCTAATTACCACAGGCAAAAAGCGTTGTCGTGTACCGCGCATTAACAAATAATGCCTGGTTGCGATAAGCTCGCAGTTGCTGAATCAGAATACCTACTCTCTACTTTTCAAAGCAATCCTTTGTAACTCAATTAGTCGATTTGCGATAAATATTTATAGATAAGACTCCAAACCCGCAGCAAGTACTTCTGGATTGGTTTACATTTCCTTTCACCAAAAAAATTTGCGGCGATTTAGTTTCCTCTGTTATGTAAACCGTACTTATGCATTTGTAACAATTACTTTAATACACTCCCTTTCAACAGACGCTTGTTTTGAAAGCTGAAAATTACAAGTGGAATTTTTATCTTTATCAAGCTCATTTCTGCCCATTTATTCCCTTATTCATAACAAATATCAATTCTATATATAAATTAGTTAACTAAAATAAAATCAGAAAGAAGAAAAAATAAATCTACGAATACTAAGTTGGTATTAAGTAAATTGTATTATAATGGGCGCGTGGGTCCAAATAAATATACCGCTATAACAGAAAAGTCAATCCGCAATAACACCCAGTTAAATGTCAGAGTTCGGCCAAATTAAAACGCCGAAATGCAAAAATCGGCCATGAACATCTAGCAGCGAGCGCACAAGCACTGAAAATAGAGTAAACAAAGATAAAATCACCACTAGATTCATGAAAATAAAATATGCCAGAATGCGCGGTGTGCTAATTAACGCTCCTTATGATAAGCTGACGCAACGTATCTTTGGGATGGTATCGCGGAACTTATGTAAGGATTTGGGCTCTACCGACGAGCAGGTTTCAGCTTCTTTGCGAGGGTGTTGCACTCTCCATATTCGGCATATATCCTCCTGTGTCCAACACTATTGACGAACAGGGGGAGCAGGGTGAAGCTGTCACCGACGCAAACCGGTAGGTATGCCCAGACTAAACAGCAGTGTAAAAACTTGCCCAACTCAAAGAAGGCCGTTTGCAACACGTAAGAATTCCGGGCACGTCCAAAATGGGCTACGGATATGAATACAAATGAAATGCCTGCTGTGTGCTCAATTAGGGCGGAGAAATGTCAAAACTGACGTGTCGCAAAGTGCTGAGCTTGACGAAAGTAAAATTGAAAATAACGCAAAACGAAACGAAACAGCAAAATCACATTTTAATGGTGTCACTAGAGCAGGAAGCGGGCAATTAATTACCAAATCTCGTGAAAATTCCACTGGTTTTATCTGTGGCGGCATAAAATGCACATTAATGGTGCCTTAATTGTGTTATCAACATAATTAGGCAAGAAAAATAAAATAGCAATTTTGTCTATGTAAGCAATTGCGAATAGGTGAGGAGATATGGTTATCGAAACAACCTATTCGTAGAAATATTGGCTTATCTACCTTATTCAAATTAATTCTATGGTTATCAATGCTGTTAAACAAACCCAGATGCTCTATGAAATGTTATTGAAACTAACAGTGCAATAAAGCAAAAGCTAGCTTCAGATTATATCTTTTTGATATTCATACAAACAGGAAAAATAGTGTGGATTAACAAAACGAACGGTGGTTGCACAAATTAATAATAAAACTTTATTTTTAGAACTAAATATCCCAAATCAATACTCACAACAACATTTAAAATTATCACCGAAACTGCATTACCATACCAATGTCGATTCGAGTTCCGCCATTGCAAATAGAAGACTGCGAGATTATTTTACCGCAACAGATTGAGCGGAATTCTGCAAAGGCTATGTCACGCCTAACCGCTTAGGTCAGAGCATTTATTGAGAAAGCAATCGATTGCCCGCGAGAAAGCTTTCAGCACGGCTAAACTGAGCCATAAATAAATCCAAATTGATTTCAAACAAAAGTAATCAATTCATAACAAATAAAACTGCCCTTGTTGATACACCAAACAAAAATAGAGCAGTAGAAAGTAATCGAAGTTTACTGATGAGGTTGTTATTTATCACATCAGTCACACTGTTCTGAGCTTGGAAATCTCCTTAATAACTAGTGGAAAAGCGATAACACAGTAGCACAAATTGCGCGATATATGCTATGCAAGTTATCGTTTTTATGTCTATTGCTTCAGATTCCACTCAAAAGAAGTGTTGTGCAGAATTGTACCGCCAGACACCTTTTCCAGCATCAGTAATGAGTCATCTCACGCTCACTATTTCCGTGAAAAATTCCATTTGCTGACATCGTCCGTTTTTATGAATTTGCGTTTGTAGTACTGCGCGAACACCGACTTGTCTGAGTTACTGGTTGCCTCAATGATACTATTCTAGTAGTTTGAATCAAAGAACTGACGACACCCTTCTTCCACTTCCTAAAAATTCATAAAGTGGTGACTGGCGAAAAATAGATAAATAGATGAAAATTTAGTGCTGCCAAATTAGTTCGATTTTTTCCAATCCCTGCCAAGCTCTTTGGGCCGTTATTCATTTGCTATAACACCCATTTTCGATTAGCCTCTGGAATATAGTTCAAATAAAACTCAAAGTAAATCATACCTTTGCAATTTTACCAGACGCATAACGTTGATCCCAAAATTCTTACGTTCTGCAGCAGATTCTACCTAATCACGGATTTGATCTGTTTAGATCAATCAAAAACAAAAATACTTTTGCATCACCCTGCATGCCACTAAGTATCCGGTCTGGCTGCTATCCTAAACATATTTTATTTACTAAATTTGAAAATATCGGCAGCTGAACGTTTAATTACAACTATTTTGTAAATACATGCATTTATGGAGGCTAGCTCAACGAGACGCTTGGTAAGTACCAATAATTGCTACACTAAGCAATACAAACATTTTATTTCGAGTTGATTGTACAGTGTGAGGATGCAAATTATTTATATGAAAACAGTTTGTGGTCCCATGCAACAGAAATCCCTGCTATTGCTTATTCAAACTGCCACCACTAGGTGTTTGCGGTATGTTTCATGGTAACACTTTTCCACGGATAACGAAGTACCAAGAATGAAACTTTAAGTCAGTAGCGAGGACAGGGATTTTGCATAAAACGTAACTGTCGTATCTGCAATTTCTGACTCCAACATTGAACATAAAGACCAAATAAGGAAGGCGATGCGAAATTAACTGGCACAAAAAAGGGTAGCTATAATTTTCTGATCGCACTCTACTACAACGTTTATTCGCTTACGAAAATAAACATTGAGAATTGTTTCGGAGTAGTCTACAATCCTGTTGGGTTCTACTATTTATTTGTAAAAAAGATCAGCCTGTCAGTATTCTAAGGCGAGGCAGAATTCAATCTGCGACTGTCAGCCTTAAGAAAAGCCTTGTTCCACAATTTCACTTTGTTTAACAAAATTCAGATCGGTTTAAAACTGTTACTTTGTATTAAAATCTATGTTTTCAGCACGCCTTGGTGGAAATTCATTTAAATTGTTATGACAATTATAAACATTTGTGCCAGAAGAAAAGTTTGATTACCAAAAAATTTAGGGTTGAAAGAGTTAAAAAATAAATGGGAAAGGTTGGATAAATTCGGCAAAAAATTTCGTTGAGTTAGAGAAGTGAGATGTTATTTTGCACATTTTATTCGATTGTAAATGGTTTGAGCTCTTTCAGATTACTCGGCTTTTGAGTTCCCCTGCTTTAGGCTTCCTGCAGTTCCTTATATATTCCGCAATAGCTGTCGACATATTAAATTTTGGGGATGTTAGCAAACCTAACAGTTCAATTTTCAAGTTTTACAAATTGCGAAATTCAAGTGTGAGCCAGATACAAGGTTGCCAAAGTCAAAAGTCAACGTTCAAATTTTGCAAGTCATAGTCCGCAGTCTAATTAATAGATGAAACGCTTTTAGAATCCGACGATCTTCAGTTGCTAAACACTTTCGATCCGATGTATAATAAATCGGTTGAACGGCTGCCGCGTGCTGAGCGTGAGCCTACGTTATAGCATTTGGTAAAGCTCCTACGCTAACACGACACCCCGTTCAATGAAGCATTCGACATTTAGGATCGTCGGCTTTAAGTTTCCCATGCGGATTTAGCAAGAACCTGAAAGCTAACAAGTAAGGGAAGCGTTTATATGTGCAGAAGACTCAACAGACGCTAGAAAAAGCCAAAATATTAAAAATTTTACATTTTTAAATTTTGATTTTAAATTATTGGCAGTATAGATAAAATTAGAAAAAAAGAACAAATACTTAGCAATAAAAAATTCATAAAAAGAGAAGATAAACAACAATCAAATCTTATATACATACCTCTATGTTAAAAAGTTAGCATATCAACTTTTAAACACTTTATAGGAAGCAGCCTAAGTATTCTGGCAAAAATAGTTCAACAGCATTTATTATAATTGCACCACCAAGAAAAAATGCAAATTAGCAAATGAAATTTGGTAGATTTATTCAATACTGTAACATAAATATACAAAATATGTCTATAAGCATTTAAAAATATTCACTAATGTGTAACGAATTGCTACCGAATGAGAAGTTGCTTTCTATTCATTATTGACACGTTCGAATTATTATGGACACCGCTGTACTTTTCACGCACTGGTATCCTAGATGTTTTCAGAATTAGGTTGATATCAGCAACACTCTACAAATTAAAAAGTATTAATAAACAAAGAAAGATCTCAAAAACAAAAAAGATAAGTGTCTACAACAAATGCATACTACTAGTCCTCTCATATGCAACCCAAATTATATACAACTCAAAAAATTATATAACGTTAGATGGTGAACATACAGAATAATAAAGACTACATAAGAGAGAAAATTGAGTTAATAGACGTCAAGAAATACATATCAAGTTTAAAACGGAGTTGGATAGAGCGTATAATGAGACAAGCTGACTATAGATAAAGAAGAAGATACGAAAATGCATACACCGGCTGGCCGGAAAATCAAGAACAAAGAAGACATAAAACAGAACCTAATTTGGAAAAACAAAAAATCGGGATCAATAAAAAAAACAAGCGGAGACCCGTACTCTGTGGGTTAAAAAAGTTTAATAAGAAAATTAAATATTGCAACAAAACATTTTTACTTTTAAAATACTTTTTGTTTAGCTGGTTCGTTTGGAACTGCGAGACGCCGAATCTGCAGAGGTTCTAGAAATCTGAAGAAAATTGTTTTCAAGTACCGTAGAGATGTGAATCAGCGCATTGGACATTTCCGTCCTACTTTATAATAAATTATTTGATTATAATGATTCGGTCAAAGAAGCAGACTTATTAAACCGGCTATGTAACTGTAACTTCCTACTGAACTAGCTAATTGACATTGAGTTTGCTTAATTTATTCATAAATAAAAAGTTTTGATATATGAGGATGAATCAAATAAAGCCGCGATTATTCTTCCAATATATTGTAGTACCATGTGGACACAAGCATACGAAATGAATTTTTTACATAGCTTCTTGACATTTTTCCCAACGGATAGGTAGCAATCCCTGTCCTTCAAATAGTTGCTTTTAGTGGTCCAAACAAATGGTAATCGCATTACTATTGCAATGTAGTCCAAAACAACAGCTACCCAAAGTCGGCTGTATGTGACGGGCGTTGCCGTGAAGCGGGATAACGAACCAGTTTGTTTGCACACTGCCGTATCTTATTCCGATCTCAAAGGCAATTGAGGGTCATCTTCAAGAAAGTGGCAAACACTGCGGATATTCTCCTTAGTCACGCTAGTCCTGGGACGTTATCGATATTATTCCCATTTGCTTGTATTTCTCGCTACGTGTACAGTTGAGTCTTCTTAAGAGTGTTATTGTCTCAAAACTGTTTTGAGATACTTTATAATAATTCATTGCGCAAGAAATGACAAGAAGGAGTAGTGCAGGGTACCCTATGGCGGGGATCTTCTTTGGGTACCCCCACCTACAAGTCTTAGAAGACGGTTCTCTATTATGGTTTGTATTTTATATCATGAGTTGTCGATTTCGAGATATCGATAAAATAATAATCTAGGGAAAATTAACAATAGATTTTATTTAACTTTATTGATTTATCATGGTATAAACGGTTCTATCAGCATATATCGTTCTTTGGAAGCATTTTATACTTATATATAATTAACAAAAACTGCCACAAATCAGAAATGTCTATCAATAGAGAGATTTGAGGAAAAATGTAAATGTGTATTTTAATTTTACTTGAAATATTTATTAATATCCCAATTTATGTGCAAATTTTGAGCAAAATTTTATACAGCAATATTAAAACTAAGACTAAAGCTAAGTTAGCATAACATCAGAATTTAGAATGTACCCTAAAACGAACACTATAATTCGAAGCATTTGTCTTTTTGGTGGCCACATTTTGCACGAACCAGGACGTGTTCACTATCATTAGCAATATTTTAGATTGGAGCCGTTTCAAAATATTTATACTGGGTCTGGTTGCCTTGCCCCATAATTAAATGTATGGGCATCCCAATTGGTTTGATTTCGGCTTTATATACTGGTAGTTTATTTTCTATAAATAATTTAGATTTACGATAAGGAAGCCAGCATAATTTGGAGAGAATTAGTTTTATTTCTTTCAAGTGAAAAGGTGCACTTGCCAGAGAAGCAGAAGATTAATCCCCTCCCCCAAATAACCCCACAAGACAAACATAACAAACTAGACATACAACTAGACATACAAAAAAAAAACGAAATGCAATGTCGGACGAAAAATTATTTAAATTAGAACAGACACTGACAAAAATTAACTCTTAGGTGTATAAATAAGTTCTCAGCTTTAGATTTCACAGGACGCAAATCACCGTTTACATGTAACGTATTAGTCCGCCCTCTTGCGGTTTTAAAGCAATGACATTTGGTCTTTCGAAACATCATGCTATTTGGCGTTTGATGCACATAACCTCAATAATCAGCTGTGTTCACGATGGCAATCACAAAAGAGCATATTCGATTTTCTATCCACTTCGCGTCTCATCTTAAGAAAAACGCTGCTGAAGCCACCGAAATGATTTGTGCTGCATATGGTGAGAATGCTGTAAGTCATGCAACGTGCAAAAAGTGGTACCAAAGATTTCGCGGTGGAGAGTTTAGTCTTGAAGATCAACCACGCGCTGGACGCCCTCAAACATTTGACACGGATGAGCTGCAGACATTGCTGGATCAAAACAATGCGCAAACTGAAAAAGAGCTTGCAGAACAGCTTAGCGTCACTCAGCCAACAATTTCCATACATTTGCATGCAATGGGTAAGAGACAAAAGGAAGGCAGATGGGTTCCGCATAAACTGTCCGAAGACGACAAAAATCGACGGCGTGACACCGCACTCCATTTGCTTTCAATGAACCGAAAAAAGGATTTTCTGCATAAAATTATTACGGGCGATGAAAAATGGATCTTGTACGACAATCCCAAGCGCAAAAAATCATGGGTAGACTCTGGCAAACCCAATATCCACGCCAAAAAGAATTTGCTCTGTATCTGGTGGGATTGGAAAGGTGTGCTGTACTATGAACTCTTGAAACCAGGTGAAACAGTTACGGCGGATCGCTACCAACAGCAACTCATCAATTTGAGAGACCCAATCGAAGAAAAGAGGGCATTTACTGGGCAAGGAAGTCGCAAAGTCATCCTGCTCCATGATAATGCCCGACCACATGTTGCGAAGGCCACGCAAGAACACATGTGGCGTATAGCCCAGACATGGCCTCTTCCGATTATCATTTATTCCGATCGTTACAGCATCACTTGGCTGATACGCACTTCAAAACAGAAGAAGTGCGAAAATGCATCGATAACTTTATCGTCTCGAAGCCGGTGAGCTTCTATCACCAGGAAATTCGCAAGCTACCCGAAAGATGGCAAAAGGTCATCGATGCCAACGGAGAATACTTTGATACTTAAGCTTTCTTTGTTTGTTTTTAAATAAAACTTTAATTTTGCAGAAAGAAGCTGAGAACTTATTTATACACCTATATGAATTGCAGAAACCTACGAAAACATTGTAGAAAGAAAATCTAACGGGATTTGGTACTATAAAGAAGAAAAAAGAAAGAATAGGATTTTATATAAATAGAAAAATAGTACAGTAGGATATAGAAGAAAAAAGGATATTTGAACAAAAAAACCAGTATTACATCTTCTTCTTCTTCTTTTCCTTCTCCCTTATGTCCTAAAGCGTCGGGTCCTCTAACCACTTCCGGAAGCTGTCTCGGTTGGTTGCCATTCTTTTTACTTCTCTTAGGTGTTTTCCTCTCTGTTCTACCCTCTTTTCTAAGCTCTGTTCCCATGTTTCTCGTGGCCTTCCTCTGCTTCTTGTTCCCTCTGGTTTTGCTTCTAGAATTCTTCTGGGGTCTCTATTTCTTGACATCCTCACTATGTGCCCATACCACTGTAATTGTCTCTTCTCTACCTCTTGTATTAGCGGTTGCTGACCTACTTCTTCTCTGGTTATTGTATTTCGTATGCGATCTCTTTTGTTCTACCTACTAGTCTTCTTAGATATTTCATTTCACTCGCCGTAATTTTGCTTCTGGTTTTATCTTGTATTGTCCAGCTCTCCGCCCCATACGTTAATACTGGTGTGTATATGCTTTTGTATACCCTAAGCTTTGTTTGCATGCTTACTTTTTTCGCTATTATTGATTTGTTAATCGCATAATATACTTTGCTTGCTTTATCTCTTCTATTCAGAATCTCCTGTTCTATCGTGCCAGTTTTACTTATTATCGTTCCTAAATATTCATAGTTATTGACCCATTCTAGTTCTTCCCATTGCATATTATTCTTGTGTTTTCGTTTGTATCATTTTTCTCGATTTTCATAATTTTAGTCTTGTTTGTGTTTATTTTCATACCTCTTCTTTCTATCGCTCTATTCCATTTGTTTATTGCTAGTTGTAATTTTCTAGTTGAGTCTGCTAGAAGCACGATGTCGTCTGCATATACGAGGCATTGTATATATGGGCTCTAAATTCCAATTTCCTACCTTCACATTGAATCTTGGTTCTTTTGCTTCCTGAATAATCTGATTCATTACTATTAGGAACAGTAGGGGCTCAGTGAGTCTCCTTGTTTGATCCCTTTTCCATTTCAAAGCTTTGAGATTCTTTCCTTTAATTCGCACTCTTCCTTTTGCATTAACGTATACTCTTTTTATGGCCTGTTGTAGTGGGTATGATACATTTAATTCTGCTAGTGCATTCCATATTGTTTGTTTGGGTACTGTGTCAAATGCTGATTTTATATCTATGAATGCTAGATACAAAGGGTTTCCTTTCTAATCTCTTTTCTGTAACTGTTCTTAGTACAAAGATATGATCTTGTGTTTGCCTCTGTGGCCTGTAAGCGGCTTGTTCTTCACATAGTTTTTCAACTTCTTCTCGTAATCTTCTTTCTAGTATTCTTGAATATATCTTCTGTACTATTGAAGAAAGGCATATTGCCCTGTAGTTGCCGCAATCGTTTGTATCTCCTTCTTGTGTATAGGTACCACTATGTTTTCTTCCCAGTCATCTGGTATTTTTCCCTTTCCAGGCTAGTTGACATATCTCTTTATCCACTTTAATATTCTATCTCCCCATTCTTTATCATTTCTGGAGTTATGCCATCTCTACCTCCTGCTTTTCCTTGTTTAATATGTTTTACGGCTTCTATCACCTCTTCTATTTCTATGTCTATTTCTTCTTCTTCTTCCTGAACTGTTCCTCTTCTCTCTCTGCCCCGGATATTATCATCTTTTTTAAATATGTTGTTGTAATACTCTCTCCATGCCTCCAAGATTCTTCCTTCTTCTGTTTCTACTATGCCTTTGTTGTTCCTTATACTCCATACTTTCTTTCCATATTTCCTCTTAGCCCTCTGATTACTTTCCAAAACTGTCTTCCGTTATCTTCGTTGAATTTCGTCTCTAGTTCTTTTCCGAATTCCTCCCAAGTTTCTTGTTTTGCTCTATGTACCGCTTCTTTGGCTTCATTTCTTTTATTTATATAGTGTTGTTTATCGCAATCTTTCTTACTTTGTATATACCTTTTCCAAGCTTTCTTTTTGATCTTTACTTTATCTTTTACTTCTTCGATCCACCACCGGGTTCTTTTTGATCTCCCTTTACTGTTACCTTTCCGCAGGTCTTTACTGCCTGTTCCACTATTTCTGTTTTTAGTATTGTCCACTTCTTTTCCATGGGCCATTGGTTTCCTTCTTCTGCTTCTTTCGCTTCCCATCCTTCTAAGGTATCTTCTAATCTCTTTTGAATTCTTTTGCTTTTCTGGTTTTCTTAATACTGATATTTTTATTTTCTGATATTCTCTTTGTTTCCTGGGTTCCTGCTATAAAATTTGGTGTCTGTTATTAGCAGTCTATGGTCTGTATGCAGTTCGCCCCCCCTTATTACTTTTACATCTGTTATGGCATATTTCGCTTCTCTGTTGTATGTTATATAGTCGTTCATGCTTTTCGCTTCTCTTCCTGCTGCCTCAAAAGTAATTTTGTGTATTATCTTATGGTTAAAGTGGCTGTTTCCGATTAACATTTGATTGGTAACACAAAAGTCTATCATTCTTCTTCCGTTATTATTTATGGTAGATTCTCCTCCATATTTACCTATCGTGCCATATCCTACATCTTGTCTATTTCCTATTCTGGCATTCCAGTCTCCATTTATTAATATGTGTCTGCTTCTTTCTCTCCCTTTATCTATTTTTACTTGGAGTTCTTCGTAGAATGTCTCTTTCTCTTCTTCTGTGGAGTTTTGTGTGGGTGCGTAGATCTGTATTATGGTTATTTCTTCTTGCAGTTTTAGGTCTACATATAATATCCTTGCATTTACCGCTTCCCATTGTTTTACTTGTTGGGCCATCTGTGTAGTTAGGATTATTCCTACGCCCTCTTTAGCTCGTCCTGCTGATCCTGAGTATATAAGCTGGTAACCTTGATCTAATAGTTGTCTTCCGTTTCCTTTCTTCTTTATTTCACTTATACCTAGCATCTCCATATTATATTTGGCCATTTCTTCTATTATTTCTACTTCCTTTCCGTTTATACCGTTTACATTCCACGTTCCAATTCTTATCCGTGATTCGCGCCGAGTCCGTTTCCCAGTTTTCCGTCCATTTCCGCGGCGATTGTTTGTTCTCTGAATCTGTTTACCTTGTGCGGGTGATTAGCCCAGCCACAAGGGCCCCGTTACCTCGGGACAACTGGTATCAGGTTATACCCCCCGATCCTGGGTCGCCAGAGCCTCGTCTGTTATCTAACAGGGGGTACCACGTGTAGGTGAGGTTGGCATTTGGGTGTCTAGATGTTGGCGCCACCCCTTACCCCCCAAAGTATTACATCTAAGCTTCAATAAAAATCAAAAGCTAGCAATGTTTGAAGTATAAGCACCCACAGAAACAGGTTCAGAAGAGAAACTGAAAAACATTTACTATAAATTAGATCAAACAATGGAAAAGGCAATGATCCAAAACAAAAAGCACTAAAAGAACAAATAATCTAAAATTGGTAAGAATTATAGAAAACATCTATGAACATAATAAAACCGAAGTGAGTTTATAGAGTGAAGGTAACTATTTCCTTTCAAAAAGGGTATTAAGCAAGGAGATCCATTTTCAAATATATTTAATAGAAATTTAATTGGAAGAAACACGAGACAAAATCAGGATAAATAGACTAACAAACCTACGTTTTGCAGACGACGTATTATTGCTACCAAAAATGTTGGTCGATTTAATAAGAGAAAGCAGGATTAAAAATAAACTTAGAAAAAGCAAAACTACTAACAAAAATAGACAACAAGATATAATAATAAATGGGGAAAAACTGGAAATAACAAAAAAAGTGGTAGACCTAGGACAGATCGCGACATTTGAAAACAGAATGGAATGAGAAATGAAACGAAAAAAAATCTTAAAGAGTGAAGCAAGTATCGCGATAAATAAAAGTGTATTTAATTCCTTATACTCACTTTCACTTATGGGGTAGAAACATGAATTATGTCCAAAAAGCTATAACAGAAATTAAGACTAACATAATAAAAAATGAAAAATTAAACTGGGTGAAATTAAGAGAAAAGCACAGGAAGAATATGTAATTATAAGAAGCAAAAAATTAAACTGTACTGGGCAGGACGATTTATGCGACTACCTAGACAAAGATGGGCATGGTGCTTACGCCATGTAAGTTGTCTATTAAGATATTATATTATTATAACTATTTAATGCAAATTTACAAGCTGCTCCAAGGAGCTATAAGTAAATGGGCTAAATGCTAGACTTTGAGAACAGACGCTGTCTAACGACAGGACTCCAGTGAATAATAATACAGATTATTGTAATTTGCTATTTAATTAACGTTGGTTGGCCATCTGCGTTTTAGTCATCTTCTGAATTTATTGAACTTATTGCACAATAAGAATTAACTTCATTGGTAGGTTTGCCTGGTTTTAAAAATAATATAACGATCTTATAGTAATGGGTTTTCTAAAAATGATTAGGATGTTTTTGTATAAAAATAAAACTGTACGGAATATTTAGGGTTTCTTTATTTTAAAATAAAGTAGCATCGATTGCAATTAAACGTGAAAGATTATATCGTTTATATGCCCACCACGGATACGTTGGCAGGCGTCGATGCGAGCATTAAAATTTCGTAGGGTATTTTCAAGCACAAGAGCTCCAATCTCCTTTAAGGAGGCTCAGATGTTATCTTTTAGGGGTAGAAAGTTTGCTGGCTTATTAGTCTAAAATTACTTTTCAAATAACCCCACAGACAAGAGTCTAAATGTTTTCTCTTGTTGTGTGGCATGTAGGACCATCTTGTTGGAAGTGAACATCATCAGTGCCGACTCCATTGAGTTGAGGTTATAAAAAATCTGTTAGCGTCGCATTGTATCACTCTGCATTCACCGTAACAGCATTACTGTAGTTGTCTTAAAAACAAATGGGCCGATGATTTTTCCGGACTGTAAAACGCACCAAACATTTTTGCGCATAAAGTAGTCATTTGTGAATTATTCGAGGGTTTCCTTTCCCCAAAATGCGACATTTTTTTTATTAACGTAAAATTAACCACATCACCAAAGATGATTCTATGCGCAAAATATGAATCTGTTGCTTTTTGTTCTAACATTCAAGCAACAAAATTTCTGCATTGCCCACGGCCCGCCTTCTTCAACTCTTGAGTCAGTTGAATTTTGATTGAAAGTCCTTATGTAAAATTCTTGTTCTGAAGACTTGTAGACTGACAAATTATTTTAAATTATTATTTGTTTTCTTCATTGTAAAGATCTTGAGTTAATCTCAGGCCTCTTTGAAAAGAAAGAGAGAGAGACTTGTTCATAATTGTTTTTTGTGGAAACTTTGCTCGTAAAAACGTTTATTTTTGGCATTCTTGGAATACTTAGCTTGCTGCGTTTGTGGAACAGAGAACTCCGGAACTGCCACAACCGTGCCTGATCCTTCATTGTCAAACTTTGATGTACTGACTGTTAACGACTTTGGAAGTTATCTTCTGAGCTTATCGAAGACGTTAGTACAAAGTTGGTCTTTCAAGCCGGATTCAGGGGCCTTGACAATCAAGCTCCAGGATTTGCAAGACTGCATAGGGTTATAGTAGAACAATATGTCCTCTCAGGCCAAATCCTTGATCTTCCTAGCATTTTACGAAGGCCAAGCCAAAATGGATTCCCCACCAGAGGAAGATGTATAGGAACAGCAAGTTGTTCGTCGTAGCAGCCGGGTGACAAAAAGAATCCGCCAACCAGGTACGGAAACTCGGTAGAAACTCTTTCAGCCGGTCTGGTAGCGAACACTCCAATTATCCCTCCCTCCAACAAAATTCAAACTACCGTGGTACCAAGAAGTTTGACGACAAGAGAGCCCTTGGACGACCTTTAGTAAATCAAGGCCGTCTAACCGAAAATCTTTAACCACTAACAAAAGACCGAGAATAGAAATTCTAGAGAGGAGCGTTATGGAGAAAGCAGAGCTGCTATCCATGATGAAGACCCTCCATCAGACCATAGAGGAAGAAGAACGGGGTTCTCAAGTATTACCTGAAGGCGACGACTTGAGTCGTGGTCTCCATGTTGGTCACATTCTGAGCTAAGATGTCAGCCAACGAGACCTTGATCTCTTTGATGGCCAAGACATCGAGCGGCCAAAAGTTGAACGGGGACTGTCTATGAGCAGTTTTAGGGTCTGGAGTTTTCCAAGTGGCTAAATTAAAGCAAGAAAGCTGCTGCTGCTCACGAGCCAAAACGTAAACATGCAGCAAGCCTCTTCCCAGACAACTAAAGCTTATCCGACCACAAATCGTATGACGATGAGGAGAAAAACGATACTCTTAGCGTTGTTCTCAATGTGGAGAAGACACATTACCGTCCGACGCTAAAGCCAAAATTGCGAAAACTAGCAAAGTCTCATCAGATTCCTCGTGAGACATTAGGAAAAGTTGACCTTCCTCCTATAGAGCCAAGGTTTCGAATACCGGAAATGTCAAACCACTTGTGGAAAAAGAATGTGGACCAGCCGCCTCAGTTCAGGCCGTGGGTGCTTTTCAAGAAAACCGTAGCTGCATATCAACTGAGTGTACTGAAAACACCGCTAACCTGCAATTCATAGACAGTGATATTGACTGGAATGGATGCCATTGCCAACGCTCTTGTTCAAGTCATGCAATTCCAAAACAAGAGCATTGAAAAATTCATTGCAAGGCAGGGCAAAAGTAATAACCTTTCAACAGTCGACTCTCGATTGTCGATATTCGCAAGCCCATAATATGATCCGAAATGAACTAAGACAGTGCTTCAGAGTTCCCCGACTGAGGACTCAATTGAGAAGTGTTATTTGCGACTGCCAGGTTTGTAAGCTTAAGAAGGTGAAGGAAAAAACTCAGAGATGGGTGCGCTGCTGAACTTCGGGACCGATCCTCAACTTAAGGCGTTTACGACGTGTGGCATAAACTACTTTGGCCCTATGGAGGTGACGATAGGGAGGCGGAGAAGAAAAGATATAAAGTTCGGTTCATATGTCTAACTATCCGAGCTATCAATTTAGAACTCGCTGTATCATGTCCATTAGGATGATTGGACGAAGGCTCCAGCCGTCACAAATTGGTAGTGACAATGAGACAAACCTACAGAGTGCTGACAAGGAACTGAGGAAGTCGCTCTAGGAGCTAAATCAGAACAAGCTCGAGGATGAAATGTTCCATTAAAGGCATTCAATAGCAGTTCATACCTCCCTCTGCACTACATATAGTAGGAATCAAGTTGGGCATGATGATCATCCTAATGTCTAGAGTCTCTAAAGAAGAAATTCTGCTCAGTGTTTTTGCCGAGGTAGAGGTTATGGTAACAGCAGACTGCTGACAGAGGTACTAGTAGATGAGGATTTCAAGAAACCTTGACTCTATTCCATTTTCTAATTTGACGCTCAAGCAATACGCAGCCACCAGGGAACTTTTGTCAGGTTGACCTACATTTATGAAAGTTATGGAAGAAGTCTCAGGCTTTGGCGCACATGTTCTGGAGGCATTGGCTCAAGGACTTTTTTCCTACTTTGTAACGATGTACAAAATGGCACCGAATCAAACCGTCAGTAGACACGGGGGATATGGAGGCCGTTCTTGACGAAAGTTTGAGAAGGGGGACGTTTTCGTTGGGGTATGTGACTGAGTGTTTTCGGGAAAGGATGGTACTGTGCACGCGTCTTATAGGAGACCAGTATTTTTTTTTATTTCCATTTGTAAAGAACAAGTTAGTCTCAGGCCTCTCTGAAAAATAGTCTTGTTAACAATTGATTTTTTGCTTGTTATGTTTTTATAATATTGTAACTTTCCTGCAAACTTTGCTCGTGCTTTATTTTCTGTCGCGTTTGTGGGATAGGAACTCCAAACCTGCCACAGCTGTGGCTGGTCCTTCACTGTCATATCATTATACACGCACTATTAACGGCTTTAAAAGTTATCCTTTGAGCTTATCGAAAGCGTGAGTATATGCATAATTCTTGAGATCGTCGTGGAATTGATGTTGATGGGTCATTTGCGATATTTTCCCTACAAGGATAATATTTCAGCAAAACATGAATTTTTCGATGGGTTGCTTTTATATACTGACCATTTTTATAATAAATTTTTATGATTTTAATACATTCTTCTTACGAAAGCTGGGTCATCGTTGGATTTATATTTGACTCACCTTAGTGTATATGAAGAAAGTTTTTTCTGAAACATAAACATTATGTCATAATAATTTAGAATCCTAAAGAAACTTTTGAAAAACCCTGTACATGAACATTTTGAATGTTTATTAATGTTTCGTATAAGCAACCCAAATTACAGCAGTGTTTAAACTGTTAATATTATATAATTTATATTTACGACAAAAATTAATCGGCAATTTATAAGAAATGATAACAGACGACAAC
Source organism: Sinelater perroti (assembly GCA_036346155.1). Taxonomy (NCBI): domain Eukaryota; kingdom Metazoa; phylum Arthropoda; class Insecta; order Coleoptera; family Elateridae; genus Sinelater; species Sinelater perroti. Next base: position 3,112,489 of record JARFIY010000201.1, read on the forward strand.
ATATCTGTGTCTAATAAATTGTAGCCTATTTAACGAAAAGGGAATAAGCTATATTTCTAAATATTTCAGGCACAATAAATTTTTTTATTGATTGACATATAGCACCGTTTATTTGGAAAAGCTACCACGACTAGAAGCTGTACAAGTTATTCCTGTACTAAATGAAATTACAATGCCTGTGGACCCGATTAGGTTTCTGAAAACAAGTATTGATAATTGCCACTAACTGGAGCCATTTCCTGTGCAAACAACGCATTACAGCAGGCTGATATTTTCGCTGAAAAAATCAGGGCGAATATCAGGTCTCATTGTCTCTTGAAAAAATTCCGCAGTTTTGCGTTCGATTGGCCGCAAAATTTTCTGCATATCAATAATTGACTTCGCCGCCGATAGCTTAAGTTTCAGAATATAAAGGTATCGCAATACTCAATCAATCAGTTGCGGAGGTAAACAAAGTCATTAGAATTGCGTTACTTCAGAATTCGTATTTGTTCGCTTCCACAGTTTTCAAGAAAATTTAAAAACTCGTTAGGACAATTACAGGTAAGACTTAAGCGTAGATAAAGCGTTGGTTATTGTTGTATTAATTACGTATGCTAGACAGTTTTATCGATTTTACTAATTGAATATAAAGTGTGACTATGCAGAAGGTGATTTTAATTGTCTTCTGCAGGAAAAAACTAAAAAATTTGAAGATATAAATGTCCTTAATTATAATCTCAAAAAACCCACCTTTTTTATATGATATTTATAATGTTCCTTCATTATTAATAACTTTTACGTTATTCTCTATTTATGTGATAGAATTAATTATTATTATTTACAGCAATTCAAGGGTTTTTAAAGTTATAAATTCATCCAAAAAATCGCTTTTACTGAAATGACGTATATTTTACAGTGCAAATACTTGCTGTTGGTATTTGGAACAACCCCAACACCAAAAATTACGATAAATCCTTGCTGTCGTTTGAAAAGCCCATTCTAAAAATTTATTAGCACTTTTATTTCCAAGAAAGTCCTAAATCTGGGAGCATGAGAGAGAAAATCAATTTTGCTCACGTAAGCAATTATGCAATAAATAAATTAGGATAATTATTATTTGCATCAAATTGATTAAAATGTAGCATTGACTGCGCATATTTGCGCGCTTTATTTTTGTTAATTTATAATTTAGAGTTAAATTGTGTAAGGAAATTAGATGAAAGTACAGCTGAAGCATTTCGTTGCAACAAGATGTTCTCTCTAGTTAAGGGACTACAGCCTCGCACTTATTTTCGGCAAGCAACGTCGTATATTTTGCTGGAACGGACGAGTGATTTGTGATAAACCTCAAGTGCGGCCGCAAGGCCATTTTGTTATCAGGTCGGCACAGCTGTTTTTTTTTCAGAGCCCTAGCATTCCCATAAAATAATGTGCAATCTCCCCCTTCTCGGCTTACTTACAAAACGATTATTTATTAAAAATTTGGTGTAAAATTGCTACCACAACAGCACCCCCATTTTTTAAAATTAAATTAAATTTGTTTCTTTTCTCGCCATATAATGAAAACGATTCCCAGTAACAACTTTCTTTAAAAGTAAAACTAGAATCCATACTCCTTGGAAACTCGCTACAAACAAATTTTAATCAAACCGTGCAAGAAGCCGCTTGATATGTGTCTTCAAGGAAAACCAAAGATAACGCATAAATGTCTGCCCAATATTAATTCAAAGTAAAATTGCAAAAAAAAGAATAAATAAATTTTAATCGACTAACTGCCAATTTTAAATTTTCTTAAACGACTAAAATTCACTTAATTCAACGCTGCTTAACGTTTTCTACTTGTGAAGCTACCGAATAGTTTTTCTGAAAAGCCACAATAAAGCTGAAACAACCAATCCAACACAAAGAAGACGGAACCAGGGCAAGAAGTATTGCTGGAAGAGCGACGGTATTTAGAAGAATTGTATTCGGGCCTGGTCCTTTAGAAGCTACTCCCAAAAAGGCGAGAGCCGTTCCGTAGTTTTAAATTGCACCTTTTCAGTTAAGCTTACCAAGCAGAGTTAAAGAAACAAAATTCGAAGCCTAAAGGAACAATCATCAGGAAAGTACTTAAGAAATTGTTAAAAAAAGCAAAAAAATAAATGTTTTAGAAACTATCAGATACTGTTCTGCAGTTGGCTTTGACAAGGTTTGGCACGAAGGCTTACTGTGCAAAATTTAAATGTTTTGCCCTTCAAATAATCAAGTTGTATTTAACTAACAAAACTTTTTAATTAAAATGCGAAACGAACCCATCCAAAGTTAATTCCAGACTGCTGCAAGAGAGCGTCCTTGGACCACTTCTGGTAGATCTGCTTACAACAAGACCATTGCAACGTACGCTGATGATAGAGCCATCTTGTCGTCCTATTGTAATAAGTAAATAATCAGTAAGGTGCACAACTGGCCAAGAAAATGCGCATTAAAGACAACAAAATAAAATCTACAGACGTGACATTTACATTGGGGCGAGAAACTTTGCCCCCAACAGTTCCCAGTGATCAACAACTTTTTCAAGAAGTTACAGTTAAATATTTGGGAGATCGTTGTCTCACTTGAAAACAGCATGCCTGGACCAAATGAAAACAAACTAGGACTTAAATATAAGTTGCTAGGTAGAAGTTGATAGTAGTCAATAGCCAATACAATTCTTGTTTTTGAATTTTTGGGCGAAAGATCTGAACTCATCGAGCTCAACAGCTAACTACACCACAGATAATAATAAATCAACTTATTTATTTATATTTCTTATATAGTCAGAAGGCCTATTTATTTTAGGATATCTTAAAGGGAAATTGCTAATTACGCAATAGTCCACAAATATTGTGATCATATATTATTATATGGCAGACTGTAAGCAATCTGAATTTCCAATTGAGTTTGGCACGTTGAACACAGTACCTGTTTGCTGTAATTGTTTCGCCGTATGGAGAAAACTTGAATGAAATTGTTTCTCTGAAACCCTATCAAACAAGCCAGCAATTTCATCATATATAAGCCAGCTTCTTCCATGCACTTTTACCTTAATTTCTTTACATTCCATAAAAAGCTCTTAGAAATCTATTAAGCTTTTGTATAATGATTCTTGCCCTTGCTGCAACAGCAGAGGTATAATCCCATCACAATTATAAATAATAACTTTGAAAATTTTTCCAACCTTAGAATTTGTTGAGTCAGGCAATTGTTTTATTTGTGTAAAGTCGTTTGGTTTTTATTTAAATATTTTTAGAAATTTTTCGAATAGTTAATAGTTGTGAATTTAATTTAGTTAATTTTAAAAGTAAATACACTAAAGGTAAACGAAAAACAAAGGTCAATTAAATTATATTTAAATATTAAAAGAAAAGAACGTTTTTTTATTTTGTCGTGAAAGTGTATGCGAAATAATCCGATACGCGAGAGAAATGTGTCTGTGTTTGTTTAATGCGAGATCGAATCAGTGACAAAGAGACGCGAGACCTTTAGCTGATAAGTAACGATGTCGCGGCGTAAGTTCAAAAGCGGATTTACTACCGGTGATGGCCCGTTATCGCCAGACGACATCGGTGTTACCGCTTCGTATGAGAAGTAACCTTCAGACCCTCAGACCGCTCTCCGCCGCTAAGCACTCCTCGCTATATATTCGCAAGGCCTCGATCGAATACCGCAGCTACCATGCCGCCTTCTTGTGATGCCACTGACCTACTGGTGAAGTGCCTTGAGATTACGGTAAATACAGACTTTTTTGAGAGTTTCGACGTTTTTAATGACCAGTTTAAAGATATTTAATGAATATAAATTTGTAATCATTAGATTTTTTCTTTTTTTTTTTAATTACTTAAATAATTTTTTTAATTTATTTAATTAAATTCTTTCTGTTTAATGTTCTCGATCTGTATTGCAAATTATTTGGGGCAATCGATGGTAATTGATTTGAATATTTTTGTAGAGATTTTTTCAATCAATTGTAGTAGAACTTGTTAATAGAATGGTATAAGTGGTAGTTGCACCACATGTTGTGAATAAAGTATAAAATGAAGAGCATTCTTTTCTCCTATTTGTGTTAATATAATGTCTAAGTTTAATAGATAGTTGAGTAGTATGCGTAAAGGTATGTCGCAATAGCAAACCTGAGCGGACCGGACTGACAGCACTTGTAACAAAGCTAAACAAATAAATGATAACAAAGCATTTCACCACGCAATCCGTCCCCCAAGGCCTCGTGCTGTCCCTGACGCTATACAATATCTACGCTCGGCACGTACCAACGACTTCCTCCACCACACTGGCCCAGTACGCAGACGACACGGCGGTGCTGTCCAGCTTGTTGAGGAAACCATTCGTAACTAGAAGACTCCAAAAGGAACGATGATGCGACAAGTGGAGAATAGGCATCAACGCAGAGAAGAGTTCAGCGCTCCTATCCTTCACCAGAAGACCTGCAAATCTTAGAATCTTTAGAAATATCCTGGAAGGAAGAAACATTCTATCTCGAGGTAATTTTGGACAGAAAACTGACCTAGAGATCACACATAGACCAGCCGGTCTCAAGAGCGAAAGCAGCAAGGTTAGCTGCTTTTGTATAAGATTGTCATACGACCAATTACGACATACGTATAAGGCTCCACTTCGGGACAAAGAGGCACTTCAACAAGCTCCAGGTCATCTAGAATCGGGCCCCGTGGTTTGTAAGAAACTACGATCTACGTCGAAATTCTAACATTTCCACAATCTAGACGTTTGTCTTCTAGACCGCTCAAGATCTGCACTCTAGCATTCAGGGCCACGAAAACTTCACCGTTCGTAGCCTATATAATTATGAGGTTGAAAGATCCTGATCCCTCCGTGATACGGCAACATCCAGGTTAGGGACTGGACTAGAAACCTCTAATTTCGTCAGTGACGTCAACGTCACCATACAAACATTTAGCTTTCCTGCCTGATGGCATCGAATCAGAACTATAGGCACAGAGTTGCAATCCAACTTATTGTTCTTCATCCACGTATTTATACTTTATCCCACGGTGCAACAAGCTGTAAACGCCTTGAACCTCCCTTTTTGGGATTTTCTTGACTTTCCGTTTTGTGATACTTGTGAACTTCCCGTTCGTGATAGTCACTCGCGTTCTAAGGACTTATCCTGTATTAGGGAATCGTTTTCTCTCCATATTTATAGTTCGTGCTGAGCACTCGTATTCTTGCTATTTTCTTCTTACTCCTTCTGTAGAGACTTGGCTTCTTCTATTTTTTTTTATTTCTTGTAGGTTTTTACTTTCTTTTTCCATTTTGTGAAGTCCAATCTTTTCAAGTTGTCCCGCACTTCCTCCATCCATCTAAGCCTTGATCGTTATTTGCTTCTTTTATCTTCTGGATTTAAATTAAGGTTTTTGTTAACTCCTCTAAAAGGCTCCATTCGTTAGACGTTGTTGGTTTGTTTAACGGAAATACTTGTTTCTCTATATCTTGTTTTTAGTTCTCCATTTGTTTATGTACGCCAAGCTCCGGCCCGTAGATTTTTTTAAAAATTTTTCTTTCCCACGTATTTAACTTCCTGTCTCTTTTTTTGTCAAGCATCAGTTTTCGCTGCGTAAATTACTACTGGTTTTATTATTATCTTATACACTCCCACTTTATTCTTCACTGATAGCATATTGAACTTCATAACACTTTTTAACCCACTACTATTTGCATGTTTACCTCCTTTCCTATTACATGAAGTTGCTGATTCTTTCGTACCTTTTTTAATTTATCCAAATGTATCTCTTGTGGTTACCATATATTTTCTCTTTTTGTTATTAATTTGCGATCCTCGCGTCACTGCCGCTTCTTATATATATATATATATATATATATATATATATATATATTATATATATATATATATATATATGATAACTCTTTCAGACCTCGTAGTGACCTGTTTATGATATCTATGTCATCTGCGGACACCAATATTATACTTTCTCTGTTGTACAGCGTGCCACCAGGGCTTATATGTAATCTTCTTATCACTCTTTCTAAGCCAGAATTAAATAGTGTGATTGCCTTAATCCGCAGTAGATCCCAAAGTCTTATGTTAGGTTTGAAAATTAATACAATTTTATTTAAATGGCGAAATGCAGACGCATTATCGTTATTCAGACTCTCATTAATCGCACAGCGACATTATCAATGCCAAAAAGCCGACCAAAGCAGGATCGATCGAGCAACCATTTAGAAATCTGCCAAATCGTTGATCTTCTTTATTTTTGACTATCTAGAGAGAAGGATTATGGTCAAAATAAAGGTCCCAAATATATTTGCCGCGATCCCAGCTTCTTGAAAAATGTATTTTACACACAAATCGACTGCATCTACGAGCAGCCCCGCTGAAATCGGGCACGAACTTTTGCAAGCGACTAGTAGGATGTGGAAGCCAACTCCGCGCGGTCTTATCGCAAACAATTAACGTTGCAGTTTAAATATTCCTGGGTTAATTTATGCGTTGCACGAGGTGGAAATTAGCAACGCTATTAATAGGCTTACCTTACACTTATTCATATATAGCGTCTAACGGAGCACAAACACGCAAATCCCTATTTTTAGTTAACAATCTACCAAGCATTTTCCACGACTTTGTTTTTATAATCAATTTTTTAGGCAACTGTTAAATGAAAATATTTAGCTCTCGCAATTTTGCCTCCAAAACTTGTATGCATTACCATACACTTGGTCCTAAAGCCCTCTGGTTTCCTTAGAGGTTAGGTAATTTAATGGGATCTGCGTAACTACATAATTATGCATATTTAGACCAACTCAAAAAAATAGACAAATTAAATATGACTATAAAAGGGAGAACATTGGACTGGGCATTAATATTAAGGTAGTTATGGGAATCGGATTATTAAGCGATGGCTGATACTTGGCTATTTCAGGCGGAGATTGTAATACCGACGCCATCTCCAGGTTGCGCCGAGACGCTGCCCGACGCTTGCGTAATCGTTAACGTTAGCAACCGCGCCCGATGGACGCCAGTACAATAGCGAACATGGACAAGGACGCTTTGAAGAAGCAGATAGAAAACATGAAGTACCAGGCGTCTATGGAGCGTTGGCCTTTGTCGAAAAGCATCGCCGCGTAAGTGATTCCTTTCGCTTTTTTCGTAGTTTTGCCCAATAATCGGCTCGGAAGCTTGCGAATTTATTTTTGCCGGTCGCGAAACGCAGAGGTTAAACTGCAGCACAGCAGGGCGTTATTGACGCTTTTGACGCTCACCGACGCTGCCGTCTCTTGGTGCGTGCGTCCGACTTATTGCTTCTGCTCTTCTGCCCACGCTTCTATGCGACATTTACAAAAATGTCTAAAATTATTTATGAAGGCGACAAATTTATTAGTGTTTATATCAAACGAATCTTACAAATTGGAGAGTGAAAAAATTTCTGAAGATGTTTTTTTTAACTACATCTAATAGTGGGCTATTTGCTATTTATAATCCGAGCCGAGTATTTCAGTGGCAGCTTTAAATTAAAAGTCGGCTGAATTATCGATTTGCCGGCTTACTTTATGTATGTAGTTAGTCTATTAGCATACAAAGCCTTCGCCGTGTTGTATATCGCACCTCCTAATTTAATCAATTAATTTAATAAACAAGGCTATCCTCGTTTGCTCCTGCAGCGGAGCCGCAAATTCTATGCCCATTTTATTGATCTTTTAACGTCGTAAATGTAGCTGCAGCTTCTTTATCACGCTATACTGTGGAATGTAAAGTGGCGTACGTATAGAAAAGCGAATAAAGCTTTTCTAACATCAGCATAAAGTTCATCGTATTCGTTTTATCCTCGCGCCGCCGATTGCTTAATTAATTTTAATTGGTTGTAATGGCGTGTTCGATAAGTCGTCCAGATTATTAGGACGTAATATAAGCGATTTGTGTCTTATTTCTATCTTCTGATTTCCCCTAAGAATCAAAAAAGATTTAATTGGTTAAAATATAGGCATATAAGACGCTTTTCGGTTTTAAATCTAAAATTGAGAAAAGGAGAATAAATTAGGTTTTGATGCTCTGATGCAATTATCCACTGTTTCGATAAAATATATTTATAAAATAAAAATTCCATTTTATTCCAGTAGTCATGGTTTAAATTTTATTTTATACAAACTTTACAAGGTATTTCACAGTGAGAAAGAACAAGGTTATTGAAAAGGATAAAAACGTTAGCAAACATCTTTTACATAATCTTTAGACTTAGAAACATAGTTTTCTCAATGAAGAGGTGCTTTTTGATCTCACTAACTTTATCTTCCAACTACTTCTTTTGTGATACAAACAAATGACAGGTAGTCTGGATAATTCCGAACTTTAGGAAGGACATTCCAGCTAAGTCCAGAACTAATTCCCAATTTTCTGTCAAGTTTGAACGGATGTATGGGACCAGATATTGTGAATACTTCCAATTTTCTACTATACGAATATTCCTCTTAGTACAGACACGATGACCTTTATCATCAAGCGCTTCTCATACCCCCAAATACAGTTTATACCACGCGTTCACTTGATGCTTCTTAAGGTGTTGTCCTCCAACAGTTTTCTTAAAACGTCGAGTAGTTTTTCTTCTTTGTCGTAAGCAACCTGATAATAATCGGTTATGATCTAACATTGTGAGTCTGACTGTAGAAACGGCAGTGCGTGGCACTCTACGGAAAAATTCCCATCGACATCCTTATCCGCAACACTTCGTTCATCTTACAACGTGCAATAAAGAAATTCCAAGTTATGTTTGTTTCGTCTTTGTAACAAAATTTAGCGATCGAAGGAGCCAAATGAGCGTAACGTAATTTCATTTGCTGATTTCGGGGGGATCGCAAGTGTTACATTAAAATTGCTGCAGCTTGACGGCGCCGAATAGATGATCGTTACCGTGGCATTCGGAATGACACAATTAATTAGAGCCCCACGCAGTGAGGGCTCAGGAATTCCGGTTCGACGATATAGATTTCTGCACTCACCCACGCTGGCGACCGGATGATGCTATCGGCAATCACGGGCGAATTCGACGCTGGAATCAGATGCTGCTTGAGACGTCAAAGAAATTACGGAACGGGCGGGAGCGCTTTTTTATGTTTCCTGGCAGCCGAACTAAAGAGAAATCATAGAAACATCTACGAGGGGGGTTGGGGCGGTTTCGACAAAAATATCTGCAGTTGTCGGGAATGCAGGAATATATTTAATTTCGCATGTTTCTCTTTGGATTCCATTCTTCCTCTTTAGTCATTAGTCCGTGAATTTGTTTGTTGCAGACTTATATTCATTTCTGCTGGACGTTTCAATTTTGCTTAATGGCTGCAGCTGATCTTAATTATTTTCTTCTTCTAACATTGCGGCCTGGTATTCTCTCTTCTATAATAATATTTCTTCGTGACGTAGGAGCCCTTCTCTTATGTTTCACCCTCAAGACTTCTCTGTTTATTAGTCTAACTAATTTTCGTCTTTCATCTTCCGGTTTACAACAATCCATTATCTTCTCTTTTTTTAAGTTATTTAAGATTCTTTGTATAGTACTTAGCGTTCCTTCCAACTCTTCCTCGCTCTGCGCTAATACCTTAATATTTTAAATCTCTTCCATGGTATATTTATGTTCATGTCTACTATTTTTATTATTTGCATTGAATTATAACTATTTAGTTTACATATGGATTTAGTATTACTCATCTATGTCTGTGTTTTATTTTTTAGTAATGTAAATAACAATTTACAAAGTCTAATACCTTTTGCATATCTGTAAAGTTGTTTTTATGTTCTCTTAGCCTCATTTTTATTATCAATTTCAGGCCCAATGTTATTTCACTCCTCCATAAACTGAAATTTATCCTTAGTTAGGTTTTTCTGTCTTCCTCATTATTCTTCTGTATATAATTCGTACGAGTTGACTTTCCCGGAGTCTGTGAAGTCTTCTAGGAGTTCTCCTGTCTCATAAATTGTATAGGCTGGTATTTGATGTACCCATAGAATTTATTTTCTTTTAGATTTTATACTCCTTTATCAAATTTTGCTTTTAAAGATTTAGTTTCCTTTTTATCTTTTTTGTTTATATTTTTCTTCACCTACGTCGAGCTCGTTTTTGTACTTATTCATATCTATTATTTCTTTTGTAATCTATAGTTTTTAATTCTGCTCTTTATTAGCTGTCTTTGTAATATTTTATTTTATTCCGTTCCACGTTCTTCTAGTCATTCTTCTTCTTATATTATCTTTTATTTCATTAATATTCCATCTTAAAGTCTCTCTCTCTTTGTAAGTTGTTTGAATCTTAGTTTAGTGTCGGCAAGGCTAAGACCTTTTTCTTACTTTATATTAAAACAGTGTGTTGGCTATTACTAGTTTATTTCACACGTGATTCCAATAATCAATTATTTATATCTTTGTAATCTCTTATTTGTTTTCCATATTTTTGTCTGTAGTGTGTTCTTGATTCTTTGTACATTTAAGTTTTTGTACTTATCTTTTCATATATTTCCCACTTCTTCTTATATGTAGAGGTTGCGTAAATTCTGATTTTAGTACTGTGTCTATTGATTTTGTCTCTAATTAGGCCACAGGAAATATTTCATTGTAATAAAGGCATTTCTTTGCCTTTTGTCTGGATTTTTTATTTAGTGCTATGGATGTAAATGGATGTTCCACATATTATTCTATAATTATCGATTCAGCAGTCATCTGAGTGTGTCTATTGGTGTTATATTTATATTTAAACTATAAATTTTTATTCTTTTTATCTCCAATTTTAAATTTGCTAGTATTCCCACTTTCAGTAACGTTCTTGCAGCTTATATTATCATAGTTATGATATTTTTATTTCTTCTTTTTACTGATGAATCGTCTCTTGTTATTTTCAAATACATAATTGTTTTACATTCAAAATTTTAATTTGGTAAGACTTTGTCATTTGTTGATTTTTCTTGGAAATATTTCCTATTCGTTGACTCTCTCTTGACTCTTTATCTTTCGAATATTCTATTACTTGTACGTAAAATGTACATACAATAAAACCTCACATACGAATATTTATAATCTGCTTTTATTAGTAAAAACTGGAGAATATTAATATAAAAATTAATATAAAAGTATAAGTTGTATAGGTATTTAATTATCATAATAGTATAGCTTTAATTTAATAATATTTTTACTTAAGATTTTGTCAATTTTTATAGCTTTACTATTTTTTATTTTTCAATTACTTTGTGATCCTGTTAAATTAGTCTAGAAAAAGTCAATGTTCTAAACAGAAACTAGTATTACAATTTGCCTAATTTGCAAATAATCGGGCTGTAAATCATTTACAAGAAAAAACAGGAAAACACGTATATATAAATTAAATTAAAGTAAAATTAGCGAATGGTTTCTGAATGTAAGCAAATAACTTAAAACGTAATTCCCTTCAAAATAAACAGTCAAATTTATTGTCGGCAAAAAATGATTGATATTACTTTTTAAAACTAATTTATAGGAAAAAACTCCCCGTCGACCCGCGTAATTGGAGTACTTAAAAGTTTGAGATAGTATACTTAGCTCTTATCAAACTAAATTTGCCCCCAAAACTTTGAAATTGGCGGAAAGCCTCATTTTGAAACAAAACACCATTTTTCTTCGAAACCATTTGCAGGTTTCTCACGACTTGTCAAATTTAGCGAAAATGCAGGGGCGAATGGGGCCGAAGCTGTTTTTATGGATTCCTATTTATTTGGTTTAAATAAAAAGCGGTTTGTTGTTGAAAGTTGCAATTAAAATATATAACATCTTGCGGTATTCCCATTATCAGAATTTACTTGTTTTTAATTTAAAAACGTTCTAAATTTTGAAATATACAGCAAAACCTTTGATCCAAGAATGAAGGATGGAAAAGTGGAAACGGAAATTATCTTGCCTGGCTGTTCCGTCATCCACTGTTTTCTGTTTCTCTTCTTTGGAGATCGGAGAAAAAGTTTATTAAACAATTTATTGCCTAAAATTACTTATTTCTCAGTGAGTGTTTATTTTATGCGATAAATTTGAAATATAAAAGTGCTAATTACTTAAAGTTATTGAACATTTTTCCATATTCCTTTACCACAATTGCAAAAAAGGAGTGACAATTAAAACAATTACTTAATTTTTTATCATCTAAGAAGTTACCATCGTAAATTCACTTACATAGTATTTTGCAAGTCTGATTTAACACTCTTTGAGGAGCTACATATAATTGTCTCCATATGTTTTGTAAATATTGTTTTTTATTTTTTATGGTGTAAAAACGGTTTTGTGTAGTAATTTTTATTGTATCCCGAACAAATCTCTGCCAAAACCTGAAGTCAATACTTTTCAATAATTCAATAATTTTCAAATTTTACATTTTGTGATTTGTTCTAGAAAGAACAAACTTCCGTAGTTTGATGGTAATCATAAAATACACATCAAACCAGTTCAAAAAGCTGTGATGAATAGATCCACAGCTTTAGAAAAGAATTTAATTTATTGAATCATCATAAAATACAAATACACCAACTTGTTTTTTACGTAATCTCCTGATTTAGTAGAAACACATTTTTCTCAATCGAAAATTGAGGTGAAAGTGATACCAAACAATCCACTGCAATATTGTTGCCAAATCTTTGTTCTTCAAATGCTGCTTTAGTGGCCCAAACACAATGACAATCGCTGGGCGATGAGAGCCATAGAGAGGGTATTCTAGTGTGGCCTAAAATAATCATCAATTTTTGTCGAATAACTTGATAGAGGCGGGGGTTTTCGTCAAGCGTTGATTGCTTAAGCAATAGAAATAACTTATTACGACTTAGAAACAATTCAATAATTGTTAATCGGCCACGAATAATACTAATATTTTCTTCGGTTTTGCTGTCCTCAGACAAGGTTAGTGATATTTATTTTGAATTGTTTTTTGTCCCTATACTAATTGTTTATGCTATGTATATGCGTGAACTTTCTTAAAGATACTGTTCCGACATTGTGGCTTAGATCCTCTTGTACTCTTTTACGTCATCTATAATCAGAATCTTAGTAATAATATAATGGGGAAAATCTTTACTTATAACGCTCACTCATCTATCTCCGTTTATATTATGATTTTTTTGAGTTTTTTCAATATATTAAAACACATATGCTGTGAAAATTTTACAAAATTTTTCTTCAATAACAAAGTTAAATATGGTAATAGCCATTTACGTTATTATCGTAAATGCACTTATGACGAAAAGAAGCTACCACTCAAAAATAATTAAATACCACATTACAAGAAATCAAAATTGTTTTGGCATCACATCTAAACATTTCTTAAAGATAACTAAAGTAACGGTTAGTGAATTCGCATAACAATAATTAAACAATTTTCAGTACCAGAAATACGAGTGCTGAAGGAATTTGCCAAAAACCTCTTCTGCTTAAAATTGCTGTTTAAGAAATTTAGGAAAAACTTTAGCCACACTAACAGCTGGAAAATCCGAATTTGGTTTATTAGATTTAAACTTCAACTTCAGGTCATGCTCATTACCACATTTTGACCTGTGTAAGGAGGTATCAAAAAATGCTAATAACTTCTACATAAAATATGTAGCACATTGTGATGCATCTTACCATTTTATCCAATTAGACACCAACTAATCCGAAGCAGCGCTAACTAATTTAATCTATCATTTAGTGTGCAGCAAATGCTTGTATAACATAAATAATGTAGCAACCAGGTCTGTATGTTCAGTAGACTGAGAAAACCACCCTATACCCGCTACAGTATTGCTTTTTTTCAAATTTCATTTGATTTTGTCGTAAGTCACGTGTTTAGGTGTAAACTTCTGCAGGCAAAAGCCTAGTTTTGTCCTTCAAAATCAAATAGTATTTCAAACTTCCAATAACTCTAGACTTTAATATAGCATATTCTATATAGGAGTCATTCTTTTTATATCCCATTTAGACATACATGAATAAAATGCAAATTAATCTAGAATCTACACAAAAACGTCACAAAAATTTGACTCAAGAATCGAATATAAACCAGACTCGAATTGGTCAACCATATAGTTAAAAGTGGTGATTTGAGGCGCCCTGCAGGGGTGGAGAAGTGGATAATCTTTCAGATTTATGTGATTTTAGTGGACACTAAGGAACTCACATTTAAAAGGCTACAAAACAATGCCAATTGATATAAAGAAAAACAGAATCAATTAAATGTAAGGTTGTCGATCTTTTACATATTCGCATTACAGGTGCCATTAAAAATTCCAAAATGGCGATTTAATAATATTAGGAGGTTATCGGGAAATAGAAGTATCATACCTATCGTGCTGTGCTCTTTAAAATTAGAAAAACTTTAGTAGTAGGGCGACATGTGAACGACGCGGCTATTATAATACAAGTAGCGAGATTGACGTGCGCCCCCCCAGCAAACGTAAACAGAGTCTATTTAACTTTGATCATTCAATTACCTGTTATGCGAGTTTCCACTCACATACTCTTTTATCGCAGAATTACCAGCAAATTCGGTTTTTTAAAATTTCAAAAGCATTGTTGCATCTGAGCTAAATGTGATTGGGGTTTTTACCCTATTAGTGTGCTTTTCCCTTGAAAATAATGAACAAAAAATAAACTTTGCTTTACATAAATTCTGTTGAAAACACTGCAATTAAATATTAAGTTGAGCTAAAATTTAGATAGATTCATTAATTATAGGAATAGACTTTAAGAGATAATTCCTAATTAGAAAAAATCAAAAAGTTCATTTGAACATGTTCGGAAATGCACACTAGATTATTATATTTTATGATAATATGCTACTTTTTTGACCTTATAGTAGTTTTTAAAGTAGCCCCCCCTCCCTCAAATAATAAATGCAAGCGCAAACAAGAATCTTTTGGGTTGTCTCCGAATAGCGTCACGGACTGCAAAAATACCCTATTAAAAGGTTTTGAACATCAAGGACTGACGATTTTCATGTAGTTTTGCAAGTAGAAATTGAGGGAGGTTACATTCAGTGATATTACCACCTCGTCAGGTTCTTCTGCTGAGAAATATTAACACTGAAGTCAAGTCAACATAACTTATTCTACTGCCAATGATAAAGTGTCCTTCAGAAATTTGGAGACTAATGAAGCTTTACAGAAGAACAACTGATCCAACTAGGGGGTCACCCGGCACATATATTGATATTATACTTAAACTTAAACCTAGCACAGTCCGCATGTAATTTTTATGCAAATTAATGATGTTATCCCTACAAAAGGCTGCTTTATTTGAAAAGAGGATTGGCGACAGAAATTCTACAATAATAGCGGCCCATTGCAAAAACTGATAAGACTTTTTACTTGGAAGAAAATTCGCCATCAATAGCTCCTCTAGAATACTCGATACATTTCCTTAGAATACACCATACTTGGTGTTTGACCGGACTTATCCTCTATCATTTGTACTTGATGGAGTCAAATTCTCTTTTTCCGTGGAATGAATCGACTGGAAATGTTATTTAAATGTGTTTTAAAGAAAATATCAGCTAAGTAGATGCATTTGAAGTCAAATCTAAAGTTTATTATTCTTCCCAACATGTGTTTTTTTCAATGTATTGCATTTCGTGAGGTTCTCAGATTTAAGAGATCCTTATAGGAAAAAATTATACGGGATAAGATTCAGTGAGCAGGCAGGACAAGCCACGTTATCACGTTGATAGACAAAAAACTTCTCAAGCAATACTTAGAACAAAGTTTCTGTTGCGTGGGTTGTGGCTCCATTCTGTTAGAACCGAACTTTTCTGGTTGTTAGTAACCTAACCTCCTTAAAAAAATAGGGACCAATGACTCCAACTTCGCTCACCGCACACAAACCAGGAACTCATTCAGTGTAGGCTTTTTATAGATGTCTTGTGGGTTGTAGTCATTTTCATAACGATAGTTTTGTTTATTAACGCATTCCGACAAGTGGAAGTGCGCTTCGTCAGCAATGAAAACAACTACAGCGTGTAGTTTATTTTTTAATATGTCAATCACGTTCGGAAAGTTACTATACAACAATAATCTTGTATGAATTACAACGAAGCTCTTGGTGGAAAGTTTGCCGTGCAATACAACTAGATAAGTGAAAAATAACAGTTTATTAGATCGCTATAAAATAGAACGTCTTCTTGCATCGGTCTTTTATGAGTTTGCATATTCCGAGGTCTTCTCTTTTGTCTTCTCATTGCAGAACCAGTTAAAAGCGCACCCGAAAAGTCACTGTTCTAAATGTAGGTTTTAGCAGCAAAGCTTTATGTTTGTTTGTTGACACTAAGTTGGTTACTAAGGGCCTCTCTGGGCAAAACTTTCTAACTACCTGAGTTTTATAAAAGCACTTCCCACATCCTTGGCCCAATATTTACTTCATAACATTCCTTCGAAATTAGGGAGGGAGTTTCTAACGACCTGTAAAACATGTTCTTGCGACTTAGCTCTAGGAACATGGCGCATCAAAACATGCCATCTCGCAGTGCTGCAAATTTTTGTAATTCGGTTGCTGTGTCTTGGTAAATCCGCCCTCTCGACCATTTGCTTGTTCATATCTAACAAAGACAATTGACAATACGTCATTTAGAAGCAAATCTGCAAGTAAAAAGTAAAATATAAATGCACCACTACTAAAACGAATATTCTTACGGCGGCCTAATATGCATTTTTAGAAATGTTTATATGAACTTGTTTATTGTTCTATCAGAAATCTGCCCTAAAGTTTGCATCTATAGTTAGCATTTGTTCTCTAGACAATAATTCATAACAACCGCAGAATGCTAGAAAGCCGATTGATGTCGCAAACTTATTGTGCTAAAGTTGATTTCAATCTTTTTCAGAATGCGAGAGTACGTGGAGGAAAACGAGAAGAACGATCCCCTGATTCACGCCCCAGACAAGAAAAACAATCCTTGGGCGGAAAAAGGAAAATGTACAATTATGTAGAAGTGCAATTCGACACAGCCTCGTTCGTTCGTTGCAGGTTTCTTTTTGCTCTGGTCATTTGTGTTGATTATGTACTTTAAGTTGAATACACACGCTAAGTAGCTGTAGCACATAACATATTTTTAAATAAAATGCGAAACTGGCTTGAGTGTTAAATTGTTGGAAAATACTCTTCCGTTGCGTTTGATGTGTGTCACAGCCGTTGAATGTGCTCCGCTTGTGACCTGAATCAGTGGAAAATTGGCGAAAAATATTATCCTATTTGTTAATGTAGCTTTTATATGTGTATCAGTGATCGGTCATACACATAAACCAGGCAATCACGCGTTGTCCAAGTTTTATTTGATTATGTTTTAATATTAGATGTACCATCCCGCTCATTGTACATACACAACAGGATTTCGGCAAATAATCATTTCTGCGATCGACGAGTGCAGTGAATATTTGGCGAAATCGGTAGATATCCATGAATTCAAAGTTTTTATATTGTCATCGTGTTACCAGTTATCAATGTTCTTACAGTTACATTTATTAACACCTAGCGTAACGATATATGATTAGTAGGCCTTTTTAAGATTATTAAGATAGTGACACACAACCAGAGAAAAAATATACGCAGTGACCATTGTACAGTGCATTGCTCTTGCCTTGTCTAAACGGTAAGAAAGAACGTATGCATCTAAGGTGAGACTTTTGATACAAACAAATGAATCGTTTGGGGATTTTGCCTGTTGGATATTCGTTAGATACTTTGATAAGTATAAGTACCGTGGGATACCATATTTGATATTTAGACACAACTTCGATAACCAACCTACAAGTTGTTTGTTTCATTATAGAATGCCTAGTTTTGCAATAATGCCACGTAAAATGTTATTGTTAACACAAATAAACCGATTGGTATTAACCTACTCTCAAAAATAATAATAAAAATACTTGTCGATAAACAGAGCTGTACAAATACTAACAAAAGTTAGGATGCCTAAAAGCCTTCCTCGAAAAGTAATTTTCACGGTCCTTTAAAGCTGAAGTGACGTTATTGCAGAACCACCACAGAAACTGCAGTTTGCGATATTAGAATGTGTTGATAAGACGTTGCTTCCCACTTTTAATAACTGCAAATTTGGCGGAAACGCGCCGGCGACACCGGGCACTCCGAAATACAAAACTGAGCAACTTCCGATGAACATCCTTCGACGAGTTTCGGGTGTTTGGTGGCGAGCCGCTGGCTTTCGCCAACTTTGCGTTTTATCGCAATCCTGACAGTTTTAAACTTGAAATATTTAAATGTAGGTTTAAATATTTGCTAAACCGACGGCACCGACCGTTTAAAATGGACTGGCCACCTTTCCTCAACCGAGTCGCAGCGAAGTTGGGCGAATTAAAATGTTTCCCGATAAATGACAACTTTTAAACATTAAGAGAGATAGATGACTGTCAGTTTTAAAGATAAATACTTGTAACTAACCAAATGTTGACGTAACTTCCGACGCTGATTGTCCAATGATGAACCTAATTTTTAATTACTTCAAAGTTTTACGTTGCCTGCTCTATAAGTTTGTGAGCACGAATGAGTTTAAAGCAAGATGATTACAGCTAAATTAACAAAACGGAAACCACATTTTCCTGCATGCTGAGAACTAAATTGGCGACTTCGATAGTCACTTAGATATAAACTTTTAAACTAAATAAATATAACATATAAACAATAACAAATGTTATTACTTAATTTTAACGTAGCAGAGTGTGTTATTAATGAAATAGGCCACAACGTTGTGGGTAGCTTAGTTACCGTGTTCAGCAATTTATTACAGAATATACTGTTGCTGCATTTTAGACTAGATGTTATTCATAAAAGAATTACCTAAATAAGATGCATGCGAACATTAGCATAACTTTAAGCAAAGGGTAGCAAACTAAATAAAGCAAGTGGCAGTTATCACTTATAATAGAGTCAAATAAAAAATCAGCACACCTCGGTGTGCTCTTTAATTTTAACTATATTTTATCCACATTACATCATTATCGCAAACTGCAAATCCGCATCTTCATTATTATCCAAATAACAATTAGAATAAGTTGTTATGTTACCATAAACTGTATTTATATAAAACGATAACAATTGAAATTAGCAATCTGTAGATAAAATTGTACTCAACTTAATTAAATCAGATTTAAATAAAAGAAAATACAAACGACCCTTTGTCTCATTATCTTGGTTACTTCATCACATAATAGAAACAACTAGTTAACTATAATTATTCTTTTATATTGGAAATGTCGCAACAAATAAAAATTTAAATTTTGTGTACACATATAGCGCCGTATAATTATATTAAAGTAACAAATAAAAAAATGGTCGTGATAAGGCAAATTAAACTGAACGAGTAAGGGCATTGCTAATTAAGTTGCATAACCTCATGTATATTGGTAAAATAAGTTCTTAAAACAGTTGCTTTACAAATATATAAACGGGCGAATCAACTGTAGCCCGGAATTATTTTTTTTTATTTATTGAAGCATAATGAGAACACAAACATTTCAAGTTATTTATTTATCTCCTGACTTAGAAACACATTTTCCCAACAGGTAAATAGCTTTTTGACCCCATTCTCGCAAAATAAAGGTGGTTGCGACATCTCTATTTTCTAAGTGCTTACAAATAAACAAGTCCAAATTATAGAACGGATGTTCCAGTGTAATCCAGAACAAGTCCTGAATTTTTTGGCAGCTGTACAGGTCCGAGCGTTATCATGAAACAGGATAACATTAATCTTCGGCTAGCTTCGAGAAGGTAGCGAACAACGCAATCCTCAGCCACGCTGGTCCTCGGGCGACGTCAGTGATCTTTATTTTCAATTACATCTTGCCCTTACAAAAATGGTTTAGGCCACGAGTACACTTTAGTCTTTTTAAAGGTATTGTCCTCGAATTGCACTTGAAGACCTCTCAAAATCGGTGACCGTTTTGCTTCCTCTGTTGCAAGAACTTGTTATTAATACGTTGCACAACGGACAAGAGTACGTACCTCGGACCCTCGGACATACTGTACTACCTAAAGAAGGGGTAATATAAAATATAAATTACTTATAACGCATAAAAGTAAGTTTCGGTTTATATTTAACTCACGTACTTTGTTTTTTGCCTTTAGTATTAATTGCTAATTAAATATTATATAATTAACTTTAGAGGGCTTTATAACATTTATAATTATGTGCTTTTGATAATCACTAGCACTGCAATCTCGAATATTAATTTATTTAAGAAACATTTTGCACTCCTTGTCACGCTATATGGCTTTCCCCTTATATTCTTCCTAATTGTAGCCTCTCAAGAACTGCCCCTTTCCAAAATAATGTGCAAGATTGTTTCATCCTCTTCATTATACAGTCTATAAATTGGTTCTCGCCCGTAAACACCTATTATGTGTTATTATCACCCAGTTGGTAGTTTATCTTGCTTTTTAATTGCAGTGTGTAAAATGTAGAACACTAAACATTTCTTTACTGTGCTTTAGCCATTCCAATCAGTGACAGTAGTTTTGGTGGGGTTTACATCAATCATTTAGCTGGTTTAGGTCCAATAAAAGTAGTTTTTAATTTATTTTTGTTAATTTATCAAAGTTTTCCGCTACTTCTCACACCTTTGTGCCATAGCACCCACATAATAGTAAGTTTCTTATGGTTTTCAAGCGATGTAATGCTTTGCAAACATTTCCAGACCGGGTAACTAGCTGGGGATATCTGCTGACACAAGAATGTTTTTATCTTAATAATTCCGACTTAATTTTAACGCAAACACACTATATAGCATGAACCTTCGCTTGGAATACTAGTACAGATTTTTTTAGATATACATATGCATTAATTTGGGGAAGTTTTGCCTTTTTGCCTAGTTGGCGTAGTGTGATTGCTTATTTCTAGTAATGAGTTTGTGACAATTTTCATATATGTCTAGCAAGTAGGCTTACTAATTTCTACTACTTTGAATCTACCTATAAAAACCATTTTGCCTCACTAAAATATTTGAGAGAGACAAACTTAAACGACTTCTGTAGGCTCTTTTCATTGCATCTGTAATACACAGGCAGACAAGTCTCTGAAACTTGGTCAGATCTAATTTTTTTAGATGATTAATAGGTGACCATATGTTTCACTACAGCAGCATATAATCAGTACACCAGCTGCAGTCTCCATGTGCTCGCTTTGTAGCCATTAATGTTAGTTTTTACTTGTTTTGAACATTTATGAAATAATATGGTGATTATAACTTACCTAAAACATTTCTTTTTATGAGTAATACCAGCGCTTTGTGGCTAACGTTTTATCACCAAATCTTTTTTTCCTGGTGAAAGAAGATTTCATACGACTTTTCTGATTTACCTGCATGTTGATGTGGATGTAATAAACTCCCATTTAAAATATTTTTCTAATACATCAATCAGTTTTTCCATCACCTTTATTATAAAGAATGATAAATTGATAGGTTTGTATGAGTTAACGCAATAGTCTCTTCCAGATTTAGAAATAAAGAGCATTCTATAATGTTCCCAACCAGAAGGAATATATCTTGGTATTAGGCATACATACAAAGCTTTGCCATAATGATAATTATCTCTTTCTGTATAGCACAAATATAATATCAGGTTCCTTGTGTGATTTAAAGAAAACTATGGCTCATTTGGAATTCTTATATATTTATAACCTTATAATAAAGTGTATGAGATTAAGCTAATACTTATATTGTAATGAATTTCTAAACCCTACCCGCAACACAAACGTGTTATTCGTAATATTCTAAAAGTTTCGAGTGCGGTGCCTCTGAGGGTTCGCGACTGTTCTGGAATGTCGCCGAATAGGAAATAAACATCGCTCATCTAGACGACCGCAGCATTCCTAGCGAGCGAATCCAAGTGCGGGGGTTGTGCTGGCATAAATAGTGTGCCGTTTTACGCGAATAGTTGTATGTATTGTGTATATAAATAACGTTGAAAATTTTCATAATCTGCAAGTACAATAAATAAGTAGTTTTAAGTAAATTTGCACATCTTACTTACCATTGCCAAGAGCAGAACAGTCACAATTTATAAAAGGAGATAAATATAAAACCAGAAGATGTACTTAAAGTAGGTTTTCTTGTTTAAATTTGTTTACTTCTCGCCTATTTGTATTATATTAACCCTTAGCCAAAAACTTTTAGGGTTGTGCTACTTTGGAAATATTTTCAGCATCTTGACTTTCTTCAAGAATTTCCTTTAGTTAAAAAAATATTTATATTCATTCCACTTATTTGTTTTTTCGTCGTATTAAGCAACGATAATAATAAGCAACATAGTTCCCCGTAACAGGCCACGAAGGCCTATGGGGTCGTAACAGGATAGGTCTGCTACAATCTAGAGCCTACGGTACACGAGGGCAGTAACGTGGCTAGCGCTACGTACCGATTGCCTACTATTACCCCAGAGTTTGACCTCCAGGTACTCATTTATTGCAGCCTGAGTCGAGCTGGGCCATAAAAATGCCAGCGATTGAATTGGCGAGAGCGGGGTTTGAACCCGCAACTCTTGGTTTCGTAGTCTAGCGACCTATCCCCTAGGCTACCACGGCGCTAATAAGCAACATAATCCATCAATTAAAATTTTTCCTGACTGATTTACTTCTGACCTGACGATTGTTATAGTATAAATTTAAAATTTACTATTAGTATTGTCGGATTGTAAATTCCGGTCTTAGAATTTGATATTCCAAAATTGGCTTATCATTATTTTTTCATTTATATGTATTCATAATTGAAGAGTAATAGTTCTTTGGACATTTCTCTAGAAGTTATTTAAAATGTTATACAAAAATTTGTCACAGTTATTTGTACTAAAAGTTAAAATAAACAATAATAAATAAAATTAGTTCCTTCTGCTATTGCTGCTTCTCCATGTTGAATGCTAGAGTAAATTCCAGCTATGAGGTGCAGAGTTGTAAACCTGCGGTTCTCTGTCATCCGACGGACGTAGATTGGGTAAGCCAGTGGAAGGTACACTGGGGCGAGTATAATTTCCTTCACCTTTTTTCATTTGCCTTTTAATTTTAATTGCAGCTTGGTCTCTACAAAGAAATCATCATTTGAAAGCATAAAGTTATTCCCTGATAATAATGCAGGATCTAACAAAATTTCTGTTGACAATTTGAAAACCAAATGGTTTTCCCTTGAATACACGAGATTTTTAAATCACGCTCACTTCGATGTTTGTGAAGCCCAACTATTTACACAAGGCAGCGGTTGGTGCCTTACCACGCTGAAGGTTTACTGAACAATTTTTAGATGAAATTTTTTTATTGATGAACATATTGTGCTTACTATAAGGTTAGATTGCCTCCAGGATGAGTTTACAGGGTTGTGGTTACCTTCATACTAATTGACTAAATAACTGGTATGCTATTGTAATAGATTTAGTTATAAAACCATCTATTCTAAATTTTTCCAATCCGTGTGAAGCGGATCTGCTTCTTTTTCCAAAGTTCACTTGGTTTCATTTAAATAACGTCTGATTAGATTAGCGTTTCTACTACCGAAGAAGCCTCAGCTTCCACCGGAGTGGTAACAATCTTGTTTTATTCTGTTGTGTTTCTTCGTTCATTGTTGTTTCCACGCGTAAGTAACTAGTTTTTAAAATGAATAGCTCCACATAATTAAATGCTTCCAGTATTCCAAAGGAATAGCCAGCAGAAACAGATCTTCTAGACAGTCACATATCTGTTAACCAGATCTTTTGGGATTTAAGTATTGTATTTCACGCGACTCCTCTTAGAATACACAAAAAAGCATACACAACCTTCTGTCCGAGAGAAATAAAAATAAAACCAAATATTTCTTTATACCACTAAAATAAACAAAATGTGTTGGAAGACAAGGTGAAGTAATATAATTTTATACTAAACATAAACAAAAACCTGGCGCTTCCAGCCAATATTTTTTTTCAGATTAAAAATAATACTTGACAAGTAATTTTTATTATTCAAAAATTTATTAGTTATAAAAATGTAGTTAAAAATAAATTTTATATATCAAAAAAGTCAAAGAAAACTAATAAAAATCAAAAACAATTAAGTTAACAAGAGGAGAGAGATGAGCAACAGCCCATACCATTTTTATGTAAATAAAAACAGAAAAATAACATTTAAATTTTAAATACAAAGAACAAACTCGACATAAGAACAGAAAGTAAGAACAAATTTACATTAAAAGTAATAAACAAACAAAAATGTGATATGAATTTTAGAATAAAATGCCAAACAGACTATAATATTATTCGGTTTACACTAAAAGACAAATTTAAGATGTGAATACAAATTATCGAACAAAAACAACGTTACTCTTTTAAAAGGTCCTAAAAAGCGACAACCTTAGGTCAAAAGATATGCATAGTTTCAGTGGGTTGTACTTGTTAATAAGCGTTTAAGTATTTATTGGTGTTACTTGTTAAATACATAAAACATAGATTTTAAAATTAATTCTTTAAATAAAAGATATTTGATATTGATTGTCTAAAAAAAGAACAGGAAGAGAAAAAGATCAAGGTGACACACTTGAAAAAGACAAAACAACATGGATATAAAGCGTTTCTTGCATACGATAAGCTAATCGCGCATGGTATTGCATACAAGTTGAAAACTTTGAGGAAATGAAAACCAGAAGACAAGAAAATAAAGAATTTACCCAGCAACAAAAAAATTAATAATAAATATTAGAATTAAAAAGTGATAAAAATGAGAAATTATGAATTGAAATACTAGCAAATAAGACGAAAAGAGAAAGGCACACAAGCAAAAATGTACTTTGTTTTGTAGAGATGAAAATCTTCAGGGTAGTAATGCAACAGGATTTATGGTAAGTAGGAAATTACAAACACGTATATTAGAATTGAATAAAATCAATAGAAGAATTTCCTGACTCAGAATAAAAGACGACATAGCCAATATTAAATTAGTAAACATGTATACATCAACTAAAAAGAAAAAAGAAATGATGACTCACACAGAGATTTTGCAAAATTTGTGAAACAATTTCAAAACATGACACTTCTATAGTTCTTCGAGATTTGAATGTTAAACTGGAAAGGGAAGGTCATGTGAGACTAATAGCAGAAAAGAATAATACACGATGTTAGATTTAGAAAACGCAGTGGTAGGGACACATTTAAGTCTAAAACAGTGAAAGGGTGGAAGAGATTACAATGTCGAAACCAAAGCCTGGCAGACCAAAAGAAAGGCCAAAGAGTAGATGGGAGAATCGGATGATAAAAAATAAATATAAGAAATATGGGATATGCATAGCCAACATCTTCCAAAATACAGTAAAACAAATATCAACAGTTTTATTTAATTTTTTCTATTGTCTTTACGGGTTGCGACAAAATGGAGATGTTAACCAAAATGGTGGCTGAATTTAAAATCTAGAAGACGCGGTAAATAGTATATCAAGTGACAGCATCTACTCCTTTCCGTCAAAAATGTCTTAGGGCAGTAAAGGAATTATAACTTGGAAGTTACAAAATAAAGAAATTAATAGCAAAGTTTTGAAATATTCTATATAAAAATACGATGAATTCATTTTTAAGCAACTTTAATAAAAACAAATTAAAATTGAATATTAGCTTGCCTACAAGGGTCAAACACAAAACATTGATTAGTACTCTGACAATATTCTATGATTTTTAATTTCTATCAAAGCGGATCTGTTGATCATGCTTCATATACACGTCTAAATAGGCACTTCGCCGAGTTTTTAATAGCTCAGTTTCCTAGGGTTGATTATCAAACTACCCTCATTTTAAAGCCCTTGAAAATTGACAACAAATCGTCGTTTTGGCGTTGGTATTTTAGAATAACTGTCGCAGCTCGTTCAGGAAGTCAAACTTCTCAATGCAGTTACTATTTCGCACGCAAGATCCTGAATGACACAACATATCACTGATGCATAAGTCTTGCTATACTTCATACATCTTCAAACCTTATTGGCCTTTAAGAGCTTCAAATCTTTTGTTCAGTTGTTTCAGCATAAGATGCAAGCCCTTTAATGTTTAATGTCTAAAATTGCTCGCCAACTCCCCAGTGAGTAATGTTTCAACGACCGTGGATGCTTTTCAACTCGATATCTTGTATGATTTAGTCCATAGTAACAAAAAATATTTGTTATCTTAGAAGACGAGTTAGCAATGTCAGCTGCCACTCTTTTAATTAGATGACATAATATTTTCTACAATCTAACCAACAATTTAATTCAATGCACTTTTTAGAAGATCATTTTTCAGTCTCAAGGAATCCAATAAACATTTATCATTAGGTTTGGAGCGTTAATTTTATTCATGGCGGTTTTTTCTTTCTTGGCACTTCTAATCGAACAGCACATTTCATTTTGGGTCAAGATTCTGCTTCTGGGGCACTCCATGCGGCAAATACCAGTCTTAGTACAATGTAGTTTTTTACACTGCACTCTACTAAAATCTCAAAGATCCTTATCATTTCTCTCTTACATTTTCAGTATCTACCTTTAATTCTTCTTTAAAACTGCTTCGACCTTTCTTTATTACATTTTAAACTGTTGGACCTCTCTTTATATTTATATTTAATTCTTCTTTTAAATACTAAAGTATTTTTAAAAACTTGTCAGCGGTATTTTAGTAAACGGTGCTTTAAATAAATAGATTCTCAGCTTTGTCGATTAAAAGAGAGTTTATTGTAAGAAAATTAATAAAATAAATCATAATCATAAATCACATTTTATTACTAAGTGTTTTTAAAAGGGGTGAACGTTAATTTACCTTAATTTGTATTCATACATTTTGATACCTCAATTTAATAAAAAAATCCAATAAAACTGCTATTATCTCAAAAATATTTTTATTCGTTCCTAAAGTAAATAAACAGTGATCGGTTGTTTACTAAAATGTACAAATTTTTTTTTTTAGCTGGCAATTATTGAATACCCTTAATAAAAACATGATAACCCTTTATTCAGATTCAAATTCTTTATTTTTATTTTGTTTGCAAGATAAATAATTTAATCTTCCGTCGGGCACTTTATCAGCACACTGTATGTAGTGACGCGCGAGCTGGGAATGCGCGCGTGCGCGCATCATCGAGTTTGATATAAAAAAAGAAGCGTAAAAAGAAAGACCTAAGAATGACCTAGTAACAAGATCCGCTGTCCTGGTTTTATTAGCCACGTCGTTTTCTCGGACTTTAATCGTTAGAAGCCGCGTTGCAAATTTGTTTTAAATATCAGGCTACCTTACGTTAAATGCGGAGCCCGTATGTGTAACGCTCGAGATTCACAAATAGGTGATTGGAAATGACACGGTTTAGCAAAGTATTGTGTTTTGGGAGAAAGCCTAAACAATTAAAGAAAGTTTTCTGGAAGCCTTCATTACGTACTTTCTATCGGGCTCACTGTTAAAGTAGCAATTACCCATACCAGATTTAAAAAATATTCTGCGAGGTTGAATATTTTAATTTTTTGTTATTTTTTAATCATATTCATCTGTTTTTCGTTTATTTTTAGTTTTACACTTTCAGGTGTCCCAAAGAATTCTCTCAGCATTTTTTAGATTTATAAAATTTTTATAATTCTAGTCTAATATATTTCTCTGATATTATTGACTTTCGAAATTGGAGAATTGATTTCTGCACGTCGACATTATTTATTTATTTTTTAAAACTCAAATTTAATTAACATCTACTATATCTTATAACGTCCAAATTATTTCAGTAAATTTTGTTACAAAATCAGATCTGCATCGCGTTACGCAGCATTTAGATGCTGAATGTTAAAGCTGAAAGCTGTATTTTGAATTTAATAAAATATTTTTGTTGTTTAACATACGTGTGGAATGGAAACTACACAATTATTTAATGAAGCTGTGGATGTGAAGGATCGTCAAAGATTTGAAAGCTACTTTTAGCTCGGACTGAATTTTCTTCATGAGCAACAAACTATGTATTGGATCAATCAAATTTCTAAAACTTTGATGTCTAACATTATCAAGCAAGACTTAGGTATAGCAGCTTACTAAAGACATATTAGCCGAAGGTGGGAGAGAACAGTCAAAGATTTTCCAAAGAAGTATCTGAGTCAATACCAAGCCTGTAAGTCACACCCTTGTCTAAGGTATATCTTCCATAAAAACACCCCACTTCAACTTCTTTAAAGGTAGATGATTTTAGATTATAAAAATCCGGACACTTTTGGTTTTCTCAAAACTGGACCTCCATATCGGTTCTCTGAAACAAGACGCCATAGACGATTTGCCCAACTATCTCACGGCTTGTGTACAAGCCAAAGATGGCCATTTGAATAAATATTACATTTATAACTACTATATCATATAAACCACAAAATACGTAGGTGAATCAAATAGAAACCGGAATTTTCTTTTTACGTGCCGTAATGTGCGTAGGTTGCAAGAGAGAGGGGTAGTAAGTAAGAATGCCTAAGGAGAGTTTTACCGTAGGATAGTACGCGCTTCTTTAGTCAGAATCAGGTACTTTTATCAAATTTCTCACGACAGAATCATCAGATATTAAAAAAACGTTTTGGGGACAACACGTAAGTAGACTAAAGTATACGCAAACATCTATTTTTCGATGGGCAAAAGTGTATAAAAGTAAACATCACCGACGTCACCTAAGGACCAATATGACTAAGGAGAATATTCGCATTGTCCGCCACCTTCTCGAGAGTAACTGAAATTGCTTCTGAAGTCAGAATAAGCTATGGCACAATCACAGACGTTATCCTGTTCCACGGCAACTTGACAAAAAATGAGAATTGTTGTAAACCATATTGGAACATTCTCTATGTTTATCATTATGCTATTATCATTTGTTTAGACCGCTAAAACAAGCACTTTGAAGGCGATATTGCTGTCGTTGTCAAACCGCCCTCATTTAAGATAGCAGGAACAAGAAACTACCTATCCAATAAAAAATGCTTTTTTAAGATTATGTAGGAAAATAATTTTGCATTTTTAGAATTATGATAATTATGATTTAGTCTAGTATTTGTACTTCACAACAATTTATTTCTATTTTGGTAAATCCCCTTCAAGAAAAAGAAATGTTGATATAATATCAAACAAATCTGGCTTTAACACAGCATTATGTGATAAAAAAATAGATAAATAAATTTTGAGAATACCAAAAATTTCAAATACAAACTTGTTTTTCCAGAAGTGGAAGATATATCTTAGTTAACGCTTTGTTGAAACCAACAACGAAAGTGTTTGATGGAATAATTTTATAATTGAACATTTTCTTTTAAATTCAACTTCTAAAGTAAAAGTTTCGGCAATTCTAAAACCTTTGGCAAACAGGTAAACTTTGCGCTTCTCGGATGCATAATTAACAACGTAACAGTGGAACAGAGATTGCGCGGCTATTTGCATAGCAAATTGTTTTTCGTTGTTTGCGGCTCAATATTTCAGAACAGGCAGCAGGAGCATTAAATCTGGAGGATCTCGGAATATGTGGAGCAAGCAAGAAGCGCTTTCTCCCCAAGTACTTTTGGTTAAAGCTAACTACCACATCCAATGAAAGTTCACCAATATATTGTCACACTTTCGTTCGCTTGATTGCTGCCAGAACTGGGTTAGGGGGTTAATGGGGTTCGCAGATTTGGACTGTTTTAGAAAATAGCTTTTCCGCCGTTTTCAACTGTAGTAAATAAACTCTAAGTTTGTCAGTACGCCCACAGGAAACGCCTTTTTTGTTTGAAATGGATCTTCGCGATTTTACCTTGAGTGGGCGCCCAGCCCGAATCAAGCACGAATCCGGTAAATGCTACCTGCAGCAGATGTAAAACTCGAAACAGTTTTAAAATTTGTACGCTTCGCCAACCTTTCACCTAATCCCCTCTATAGATGGAGAGAGTGCACTAAGTAAAGTTGCATTGCGGCTCACCTACTTTATTAAGTCAGTCAGTCAGTGTGTCGATGGAGCATTAGTTCTCAGTTAACATTTAGGCACCTTTCTGAAATTTAAATTGCTAGATGTAAACAAATTCACTTCGGCGTTTTAGTTATTTATAAAAGCTCGTCGGCGCAATGGTTAACGTAATTTGGCGCTGAGTAAGTACCCGTTTATTTAATAAATATCACGCTGTTGTATAGATAGAAGAGTAATAAGAACTTTTTGCTTTTTGTTTAGATAAAAATAGTAATTGCAGTATTATTTTTTACAAATGTTAATATGTCACAGCGATCCACCGGTTAATTTTAACAAATTGTTAAATTGCTTATACAATCTAAATCGCTTGTAAGCCCACTTTTTAATAATAAAAGTTTCGTTGCAGTCGCTAGTAGATATGGTAGTTAAGAGAAGAAACAGCTTTGCGTAAAGTTTTCAATAGTAACAAGCAGTTTTCAGAGAGAAAGTTGAATCGGCTGTAATTTGCATGTAGGTTGGTTGCCTCAGCAATATCAAATATGCGGCAATAAAAAATTTCCTGTATGGAAGCGATAAAAGTTAATTCCATTAAATTGTTTGTGTCGGAAGCGAACCAGCATTCGCTAGGGTATTACAATATTTAATTAACTATTGGCCGCCTGTTCGTCAATGTTCACCCTTCGTGTGTGGAAAATCAGAAAACTTGGGAACAACATTTGTGTATGCACAAAATTGTGCTTTTATTTTAGTCGTGACTGCAGCCGATCTCTTAATCGTTTTCAATTTTCAAGCTGAATAATTGTGGCTTGGGGAACGTTTTCCTCTTTTAAATGTTTGTGGGGAAAGTGAGCCAGATGACAGTCAGTTGGTAATCGGAAAAATAAAAGAACAGCTTTGTTTTGATCTTTTTCTTTTCACGCTGTTTAAATATCGTGATGAGTAGTTGATTTATTTTAACAAAGCTGTCTTTTTTATCTTTCAAAATTATATTTATTGTGTCTTTTATTATTTAACCATTTTGTTGGTTTACTGATTTTTGCTCATTGCTGACATTTTTCAAGAATAGGAACCTTGTATTTGTCGAGACACTACATTTAGGTAATTAAGATGATAATCTCATCCAAATAGTCGGTAGATTACCTTTAGCTTTGGTGGTTTATGCCGACAATATTTAAGAATTTGTCCTGTAGTTCCAACACTGGTTATAATAGTAGTTAATCGCTCTATGCATAATAGAAGCGCTACTTTCACTAATTGCCCTTTAACGAGGCTTCTCTCATCGACTGCTTAGTCGTAGTTTAATAGCAGACAATTCCGTGTTCGTGCTTAATTCGACTGCAAATGATACTAACCACACTTGTGCCAATCGTTCGTCTGCAGAAAATTGGAAACCGACACCTCCGAAATGTCCGAACGGTGCAAGTCGTACACTCTGAGAGACGCCAACAACAACACGTATTCCAGTTCCCTGCAAACTTCAGTCGGCGACAAGGGCAAGCCGCCCGGTGGGAAAAGCGTGCAAGTCACGGCGAAGGTGCTCTTTGGATCCGTCCACGCCATCGCCAGGCTCAAGCACGAGGAGAGGGTAGCTCGAGAGAACAAACGCATTTAACAGGTAACACTAGCAAGTCCTTATATCGAATTTTACTTGGGTTGCTGAAGCAAAGAGTTTCTCTTTCATAAAACGTTACACGACATATGAAAACGAATACTCTCCGTTAAACTTAGTGCAAATAATTAAATACACATATTATTTCTATATTTATTTTGATTTAAGTGAAAAAACACAAAGAACTCTGAAATCTTGAAAATGTTTCTTTTTTACATTACATGTGGTAACAGAATATTTATAGGCTACCAGTTTAGTGAAACTCAGGCCAAGATTCTTCTAAAACACCTTTTCTACCAGATCCTTTAAGTTCGGAAGCTGCAGTCAGATTTCTTCGACATTCCAATGCAGTTTATATGAACCACAAATTAAACGTAGCATTTTCAATGGCGTTCTCCAAAGATATTAGCAGTTTCTTTACCTTTTACCCTTAGGTTACAGCATTTTCTGTTTGCTTAGATGTACATATCGTTAGATTAAAGACGTATTTTAAGTCTAACAGCCCTTTATCTGTCATTAATGAGGTAAAAGAACGATCTTGCTGGCGCTTTTAGAAACTTGTTGTTTTTGATCATTTTTTGGACGTTACATTAACTAATACCCACTATGGCGCACATTTCATAAGTTACCAGCTACCGGTTGCGCTCTATAAACTTGTAAATTTGAGTAGTGTTTGTTTTGGCACTGGTGAGAATGTGATGCGCACGTGCCTTACATTTTCGACCTCATTTGGCGGTAGCTAATATTTTACTGCACTTAAACACATTTTGTGTTATTTGTAAAAATAGTGCATTATTTCTGTTAAACTAATTTCCAAGCGTTACAGCAAATACCATTCTATAATAAAAACGATTACCTCAGTATGTTAAATATTCTTCTACCACTGAGGTGTATGTACTTTATTATATGGTGATAATTCAGCTATATATTAAGCCATTTTGGTAGCACTGAGTTTGAAGAGAGGTGGTAGACGCAGTTTATTATTAGTAGCTGAAACGTTTCTGGATTATATATATTTGTTCAAAATTTACTGAAATATATAGTTTTATATTACATATATTTTGTTGCTACTATTTAAAATATAATAAGCAGCCAATTTGTTCATAAAAATGTATGATCAAGTGAGTAATTTCTTTTCTGTCAGTCAATTTCGATCCCAGATATTTTATTTTATTTTACTGGCAAGTGGCAGTAAACGTGATAGTCTATAGTTTAATAAAACACGACTATACCTCAAGTATAGGTTATTCCTTTTGCAAAGAAATGTGTAGCATTTCAAAATGTTGCATTGTTTACTATTAAAATGATAAAAAAATGAATATGTAAATCCAATACACAATACCAAAAGATATAAAATAATGCAAATTAAGAAAACTAAAGGAGAAAAGATTATTCTTACACAGCTAAGTGAAAAAAATAATAAAGTTTTCACAAAGACATAAAATAAAAATAGGACACCAACAGCTTATAATAAATAACGAAAAGCAGATATGGTGTAATCAAGAAGATGAGCGTTTGGGGTAACAAGGATAAAGAAGGAACTCAAAAACCAAATAAGACAAAGCAGAACAACACTAAAACGACCAAAGTAATTGTAACTGATTTGAACAACAAGAGCAAATTGGTGAAATGAAATAATTAGAAAAGTAAAAAATAAACGGTGGTATCAGATTCGTAGGAAATGAGGACAGCAAGAAGTAAATAAAAGAAGTGGGGAAAAATAAAATAAGAATAGTTGCTCTAACAGAAACTAAGAAGAAAGGAAACTTTTACAAACAGAGAACTCGAGCAAGACTTGGATGTTTTATATAAAAAATGTAAGGTGTAAATTGTAAGTTACCAACTGAATTAGAAAACAAAATACATTTCTGAAAATAATTACACTAAAAATGCAATAACTTTTTCAGTCAAAAATACCAGAATAAGCAATATAATAGGTAAATAGGAAGTAACTGTTGATAAATAAGGTGAAGGGCAGAGAAAGACAAACAGAAAAATACCACTATAATTTTGTGGCAACGACACAAAAACAATTTTTTAGTTGCGGTTACTTTAAAAACAAACGTGACGCATAAAAAAGACAAAATATATTGAGGTATCTTAGAAGAGCTTCGTATGTCACCAAAATAATCGAGGAAGTATGATAAACCATTAACCAAAGCGAAACCAAACCACAAGTAATATAGCAGAATAAACAATTTAAAATAAAATGAAAATGAGTACTAGAAATTAAAGATAAAGCTGGTAGAAATTTGGTAAAACTTAAGAAAACAAAAAATATATATAAAAAACCCTCCACACAAAAATGGAATGACTCTATTACACATCAAAGAGAAGAAAGAAGATATTATGAACATTGAAAAAAATACTTTGAAGAATTATTAGGCACAACAGATAAAGAAAATAAAACAGACACAAATTATATGCAGATACAAGAAGTTACAATTCTAGGCTATAGTAATAGAAAGAGTGACCATTAAGATCGTATACAGAAACAAAAGAAAAAGTATGAAATGAATTGAAAAAGTTAAAGTAAGGAAGTACACAATGTAATGACTCTTTCTAGAAATATTAAATTATACCAATGAAATCAAGAGTTTCAGTATCATCTAAAACATGCAAATAATAATAATAGTTCCCCGTAACAGGCCTCGAAGGCCCTTTGGGGTCGTAACAGGATAGGTCTGCTACAATCTAGAGCCTACGGTACACAAGGGTAGTAACGTGGCTAGCGCTACGTACCGACCGCCTATTATTACCCCAGAGTTTGACCTCCAGGTACTCATTTATTGCAGCCTGAGTCAAGCTGGGCCGTAAGAATGCCAGCCATCGAATTGGAGAGAGTGGGATTTGAACCCGCAACTCTTGGTTTCGTAGTCTAGCCACCTATCCACTAAACCATCACGGCTCCTAAAACATGCAAATAAATAATATAATACGCACAACCGCCTGTTCTGCATTAATGGTTTATAAGTCAATATCAGAAAAATAGTGCAAGATATAATTTAACCCCAACTAAGACTAACAAAATTAATTTTGGAAAGAAATAGCAAATGTTTATACATTAAAACAGATAGCACGTTGAAAAGTGCAAACAAGAAGAAGTCAAAAATTATTTCAAAACTTGGAAGCCGAACAAAAATATTTTATCAAAATCTTTCCATACAAGAGAGGATGTAAAGCACGGAAGAGTTGTACGTCCATGTTGTATGCGTAAAGTTACAAAGTTTTAAAATATTTTGCATTGTTTGTACTTGGTAGAAGTAGTTTAGAAGAAAATGTAAGATTATGGAATAAAGGTACTTTATAGGATGATATAGAAATAAACATTAAAGAGTCAATAGCAATACTAATAACATCGCAAAGAGAAGTATCAAACCTCTAAATAGTTGAGAAAACTCTTAGATAGGATAACTGTTTTATATATTAAAGAATGTTCACGCGAATCTCAAAATTATATTTATTTTTGAAGTTTTAAATTAGGGCCGGCTATATTTTTTGATTCCCTCTTATATATATGTGAAATTTGTTTTATCGGCCCAATTGTCCAAGCACGCGTTGCGATATGGCCGGCGGTCTGGGCCGCGGACCGCGCAATTGCCTTTGTGCACTTGGCATTTCGACTTCGTTTAGTTCGCGCGACTTTACGCTTTTGCTTTTATTCTTTTAAACTTGCATTTCGCATTTCGCTCGCGGCATTACGCTTTTGCCTTTGTTGCGTTTTGCATTTGGCCTTTTCTGGCTGTGTTCTCGCGGGCAAATTATCCGTAAGTCGGGAACATTTTTCTTTTTAACCGAGAGTTCGCTAGCGGCTTTACTCGGTCCATTTTCTTTCATCTGGCTCGACGAGGGAACCTTTTACACCAGGAAGACGCTACCGTTTCGGCTTCTGCTGTGAAGATGGAGTAACTTATCCTATTTTTTTATCCATATCCTTATCCTTAGCCCTAGGACCAACAGCAGGGAACCGATGTCTGCGGGAAAGCGCCGTTTCCACAGATTAGTATTTTAACTTTAGATTTGTTTCAAGTCTTTATTCAAAATTCAAAATTACCTATACAGTCCACTTATTCCGGCCGCACCAAAGAGAAGTGCTAATATTTTAAAATATGGCTGTAAAATTTGAATATTAATCAAAGAACAAGAAAACCAATTACAAGCAATTGAG
The DNA here is from genome assembly GCA_036346155.1 of Sinelater perroti. Lineage (NCBI taxonomy): Eukaryota > Metazoa > Arthropoda > Insecta > Coleoptera > Elateridae > Sinelater > Sinelater perroti. Next base: position 3,148,139 of record JARFIY010000201.1, read on the forward strand.
ATGATGTATTTACAAAGAGCACGTGGGGTCAATAGAACAGAAAGTACAGAACTGAAGAAAATGGCCAATGAACACCGGTTGCACAAGAGAACTGATCTGAAATTTTAATGTTCTCGCCGATTATGGAAATTACAATTGCTATTTTTGTCGAATTTGTAAAAAAGACGATGATGCATGCTGGTTTTACAGCCAAAACGGAGTTATGGGGAACCATAGAACAACTCGTCACCAAATAAAGTAGTGAGGGTAATGTTTTAAAGTACAGACTCGTGGAGCAAGGGTAAGGCCTTTATCATTTACAGACTTAAAAAAGAACATATAAATAAAATAAATAAAAAAAATTGATTAAGGCACGAAATGGAAATTTAGAGGTTGTGGAGTAACAAGTGGAACAGGTGAAGTTGGCTCTTTCCTTTTTAAATCACTAGGGGGTTGGTAAAAAAAGATATTTTTGGCAGCCACTGGTACGAAGAAGACTGAATTATGTAATATAATCTTCACTTATCTTACTATAGTTTTCAATATTATATTAAGAAAAACTTTTTGGGACATTTGTTTTATAAACGAATTTTTATCTTTTTATTGCAAAGAAAACTTCTTAAGCTATGTTTTTTTGTGTGTTACAATTAATTGATTTTATTTGTTTACTTAATTTTATTAAGTATTGTAACTCTTCAGCTTAGCCTTTAATTTCTTTTTATTCACTTGATCTGCAGATAGTTTTCTTTGAATTTTTGCTATATTTATCTTTTAATAATTTTAGTGTTTACTTGTCTCATAAAATATACATGGTTTTCTGGATGTTTGTTTTACTCTTTTCCCATTGATATAATGTACAACTCGCCCCATATTCTTTTCGTAATTTTTTTAATATGAATCGAAAATATTCCTGCTTTGTTTTTTATTACTTTTATTGCCTCTAGCGTTATATAGGCTTGTTATCCGGTCTTTCTTCTGTATTAATATCAAATATTATTAGTCTTTTTCTCTCTTGTGTTTTTTTTAAGCTTTAACGTTCTTTTAGTCTTGTTATTTGTATATACTGTTATATATATATATAAATTCTTCTTTGGAAACTCCCATAACCTGCAGTTTTTGATTAAAATTTATTTAATTCTTATTCTTACTCTTATATTATATATTTACCCTTAACGGGGAAACCTGGTAGATAAGCGATACAGTCAAGTTTTTTGTACTTTGTTATTATTTATTGTTACATATTTTTAATGGGATTTCTAAACTTTAAACTTAAAACCTTAAACTTAAAAAACTTTAAATTTAAAAAGTCCTTAGTAAAAAAAATTGTTTTCAAAATTTTAGTATTCCATTTTGTAAAAATAATCTTCTTAAATTTATTGGTAAGTTCAACAGTTCAAGATAGGGCATTTGTAATTAATTATTTAAATTGTTCGCATTAATTTCAAACGGAGTACACGAAGAAAATAATATAAATTACAGGTCTAATAGCCACATCTACATCGGCTAGAATCGCCCCATTACCTCGGCCAATCTAGAGATGAAGTTGTCTTTTTATCGGGGCCTCGGGGCTAGTTTTAATAGGACAAAAAGGCAATTGGCGTTTGCAAAAACGCCGAGCCAACGGTCGCCTCAGATAAAATCACGCAAATAACTGTTCCTCTAAAAAAGTCATTTCGTCCAGAGACGTCCGGGTTAGTCGTGCAGGCTCTTTCGGCAGGTCTACACGTCAGGTTTCTCTCGAAACATTGCCGAGGCAACGGACGTGGTGAGAGCGCCGCAATTCATTATGTTTCATGCAAGGTATGATTAAAAATCTGTGTTCTGTGCTAAAGGCTACGTAAATTGCATGTTGTGTAACACGTAATCAATTTTTTTAGAATGTTCCAAATTGTGTTTTATTAATTTATTAATTCGGGGTTCTGAAATTAAGGAACTTTAATTTTGTTATAAAAATTTTATCGTCAAATTTTAGATAAGTTGTAGAATACGTTCCTTATATTAATATCAACAACATCAACGCCTTTTTCCCACCGTTCTGTAAGTTATCAAATCTGTCCACAGTACCAACCTGCTGATATCACAGAGAATAATTCTTGCCATGCTTCTTCATCAAACGATTCAAAACGGCGACTACGCAAAAAAGTACATCATAGATCAAAACAGGCCGTAATCAGAAAGGGTTGTTAGTTGGATAAGACAAGACCTCAGTTCTATCCATTTCCGCAGAATGCCTACAGTTTTTCTGGCACGGTGAGCGGGCGTGTTCTCTTATTAAAGAATAGCTCGTTCGAGGTTGATCAACGCCGGATACTTCCTAATCACGTCCTAGTTGCTCGCTCCAATTCGAGGTACATAATAAAGTCAACATTCACAATACCGAAATTATGACTCGCGTGCCAAAATGACGCCCTTGAACAGTGAACAAGATAAACCTATTTTTCATCATAACTGGTCATCCAGAGAATTTTAAGCTTGTGTTTTAATCACTGCATAAGGATTTTGTCTTGGTTTCCTGTGCACAAAGTCGAGTTGACGCAAATAATTCCAGATAATCACGTACAAGATGATAAGTTTAGCCAATCAACCGCGAGCGCTCCTTCATCCAAAACAGATGGTCGGCAGGGATCTTCAAGGCTAAAGGAATTGAACCGTTTTGCTCTCAATCTTCTGACCTTCGGCATTAAAAATCTCATTTGAGCCATCTCTCGGTAGCAATTCCCGTTTTCGGCAATAAAAAATCAAAACTGAAAGTTTAGTTTTATCAATTGACATTCGGATTCCAAAGATAAATATTGTCACTGCACAATAAACACCAAAATCAAACTTTTCTCGCAGAAACTTTTTTATATCCTGCTACTTTTTTTCATTTCAGATATCAACATTGTCCATCCGGAATCATTGCAACGCTACTCGTTCTTGTATTTCCTCTTCATCAACATGCTCAAAATTTGGACGATCAAAATAGAAATAACAAACCCGCTCACTATGCAGCATCACACGCTAATTCAAAGCAAAAAACGAACAACGCAGATAAAGAAAGCTATCAAGCAAACATTTTTTTAACAAGAAATTCGCCTGTATTATTGAATAAGTTGTCCGAAAAAATCAAAAGCCGCCAGATAAACAATTACTTTAAAGATGTCGACCAAGAAACTCTAACAAGCCACAGCACTTCTCTTGGCAACGAAAATGGAAACTCTAACCGAACAAATTTGCAAAACAGAAGACAAAGGGGGCTTCAGCGGGAAGAAATTGACCACGCAGTTGAGTACGGCTTGAAAGAGATGCGCAACCTCTATACAGTTAAGGAACCCGAGCTATATAAATTAGGTGGGTAATAAGACCTCTTATCAAAGTTGTCTCTAATTGTGCTTTTGATTTAGGCGTATTTTTAAAAGCAGACCATCCCGCTTACTCATTGGCGTACTTCAGGTCACCAAACGAAAAAGCGCTGAATTATGCACGTTATGGCTATGCAGCCGTTCAAGCAAGAAAAAAACTTGCCGAAATGTTGGTAACTAAAATAACGTTTAATAGTAATATTATACAGTAACAACCCAAGACAATATCTATTTATTTGTCTCCTTGGCTGAGTGATTTTTTCGCACTCATACTACGAATAATAATCAGACACTTTATTTTTGTTAATACTTAGAAAGTTGTTTTGCTGTTGCTACACGTTTCTTGACAAACACAGATTGTCTTATACTTAAAAAATGTTTCTATATTTTTTATTGAAGGTTTATTGATAGCCGAGAGTTTTCAACATCATCATCCACCTTTCGTTCTGAATTATTTTTGGAAGAGTGTCCATTGCAAGGCTCTCCGACATGTTTTCGGGGATTTAAAAGGTATCGAACAGCTGATGGGACGTGCAACAATTTGAAAAACCGTTGGAGGGGAGCTTCCATGCTGCCAATGCAACGATTTTTGGCTCCCCATTATGAAGATGGTAAGCCTTAGCTCAAAAGTTGCAATTTGCCATCTCGCTTTGCGTTTATCACCAGGCATTCAGGCAATTCGGCGCTCCGCGTCGGGTGCAAGTCTTCCTTCGGCCAGAGACATCAGTTCAACGGTTCACCGCGACAGTTACCGAGAAACGCCCATGATCACCATGATGTTTATGCAATGGGGGCAATTTTTAGACCACGACATTATCTCGTCCGCCCAGTCGAGAATGTTCAATCGGTCAGTACCGCAATGTTGCGCGGACGGAGGCAGAGGGCCGCTGCCACCGGACCTGACAGTACGACTATCTGTGCCGGCGGCTTTGACCCGGTTGTAATAAATTTTTAAATTCAGCACCCCGAATGCTTGCCCATACCCGTCTCCGACAATGACTGGTTTTTGAGTCGGTTTGGGATACGATGCATCGAATTCGTGCGAAGCGCGCCAACGTCTAGGATCGATTGCGACTTGGGCTGGAGAGAGCAAATTAACCAGGCGACCGCTTACATCGACGCCTCCACTTTGTACGGGAGCGACCCCGAAACGGCGGACTCTTTAAGAGTTTTCCGGAAAGGTAATAGCGGTTTAAGCGAATCGTAAAACGAAACGCCGAAGTTAAATTTGTTAGGGCAACTTATATACGGGCGATCCAGAGGCCGAGGTCCTTTGCAACCCCCGGATCCCCCCGAGGGCGAGCTGTGCCGCTTAGGAGCCGTAACCACGGACTGCTTCAGAGGGGGAGATTTCAGGGTGGGCGATCAACCTGGCCTGACTGCGGTGCACACAATCTGGTTAAGATACCACAATAGGGTGGCGAACGCGCTGGCAAACATAAATCCGCACTGGAAAGACGAAAAACTGTTTCAGGAGGCTCGCCGAATTATCGGAGCTTTAGTTCAACATATTACTTACAAAGAGTTTTTGCCGGTAGTTTTAGGTAAGTATAGACAGTTTCATTTTCATTTTCATCCTTTAGTTTAACTTTAAGAACATTTTAGGTCGTGATGTAATAACACTTTTCGAACTGAAACTTGAACGGGACGGGTATTACACCGGCTACAACCACAAAGTTAATCCCGCCCCGGCGAACGCATTCGGTACAGCCGCTTTTAGATTTGGCCACAGTTTGGTACAGAGCTCCCTTATAAGAACAGACAGCAAACACCGAATTATACGAAACAGTAAGATTAAAATCCGTTTTCCTCTTCACAAATAGGTTTATTATTTTTCGTAGATGTCACTTTACACAATGAGCAACAGAACGCCGAAAACATATGGAGTTTTGGTTCGGTGGATAGGCTGCTACTGGGACTTTGCAATCAGCCCATACAGAAAAGAGACGAATTCATTAGCGACGAGCTCACAAACCATTTGTTCCAAACGCCCAATTTTCCGTTCGGAATGGACCTTGCGGCCATGAACATCCAGCGCGGCAGAGACCACGGAATCCCCAGCTACACTGCCTGGAGAGAGCCGTGCGGGCTGAAGCCCCTCCGGAACTGGACAGACCTCGAAAAAGTTATGTCCCCAGAAACCGTGCGGCGGTTTCGTCTACTGTACGAACACTTCGACGACATAGACCTCTTCTCCGGGGGGTTGGCGGAAAAGCCTGTGCGGGGCGGTATAGTAGGGCCTACGTTCGCCTGCATAATCGCCCAACAGTTTTCAAACCTGAGGAAAGGGGACAGGTTTTGGTACGAAAACGGCAACTTCAGGTCCTCCTTCACGCCCGCACAGCTGCAGCAAATAAGAAAAGTGACGTTCGCGCACGTGCTATGTAAAACGACGAGTGAGGTCGAGACGCTTCAGCCCTTCGTTTTTCTCTCCCCAGATAATTCTAGGAACCAGCGCGTGACTTGCGACGACCCTATGATTAATTCTTTTGACTTGGACGTCTGGAAGGAGGACCCTGTGGAAAACTCAAATTTTAATCTCTTCTCTCTGAAAGCTAGTAGCGACCAGACCGACGACTTCATAAGTTATGACGACGATGATGACAGTACTTTTACTGACGATTATAACGATCACTTGGACACGACAAACCAAAGACACGCAGGAAGTAGAGACTATAAAATTAATACGCACCCCCAAAAACACTTTACTGACAATAAAACCAGACTGACGATAATACCAAACTCGTATATAAATATTGGTACGACAGACAACACTTACAAACTATACAACTTGAATTTAACTGACGGTGCAGAAGCCAAACCCGGACAAGCTGGACTAACGAATAATACATTTTTGACTACAGCAAACATTTTAACTGATACCCACTGTGACACAACTACGAAAAAAATAATCTCTACAACCGAACATTTTCAAAAGTTTTCAACTTTAAACGTAAACAACTTCATCTCTTCAAAATTTACAAAAAATCCTTACAGAGTTTACAACGACAAAAACTTTTTTACAAACGTAGAACGACTTGACAAACGGGGAAATTTTTACAATGACAGACAATATACAGACTCTACCAATAAGAAAAGACTGGGAATTATTACAACATACAACAACCAAAACAATTATGACTATACTAAACAACCTGGTGACAAACAAGAACCGCTTACAATTCCAACAATTAAACAACCAACTACTTATGAAACAAAGTTTGCGACAACTAAAAAACTGAACCTTAACAAACTAAATAACTTTTACAACATTTTGACAAGACCTACAATAACGCCCACTTACATAAACTCAAACACAGACGATCAAGATGACCTCGACAAGAATCTCTATGGACTTACTATACCAACAACCGACTCTTACATGACTAAAGACGTAGGGAATTCAGAAAAAACAACTTCATCGCTCTCCAAAACTAAACAGACAGAATATTCAAAAGCTGCTACGTTAAGGCAAGAAATGATTGCGCATTCAAAAAGTGATACAAGTAAACTGAAGGAAGTCAAAGAAAAATCTAACTCATTGCTTTACAACTTGAACAGGACGTCAAAAGGATTTAGGTAAACTCAGTGGAATATGCTTTCAGCTCCACCAACCTCACTGTTTGTTATTTACAGGACACGCCAAATTGAAGATGTTTCCAACCCGTTTATCATTTTTGACGTAATGAATTTTCAAAACGAGGAGTTTAGCACCAATGAGTTGCCAAAACCAATGACTTTCAATACCGGCAATACAACAGGCGTCCCCTGAAAACAACGCAAAGTGTTGTTGCTGCACTTTCAAACTGTGATGCGTTTAGAAAATGGATGTATGGCAAAATAACTTTATTTATTCTTAACTAAAATTACAACATATCAAATACAAAGCATATCTATCATTTTATATATCCAAATCCATAGACTTAATTATGACTTTTATGTTTCACCAAGCAAATAATCTGTAATTTCTCTTTTATAAAATAATATATAATTTATTTATAAAACGTTGTTTTCAAAAAAGTAAAAATAACTTAGCATTTCATTAAAACGCCGTGCCAGTTAAATTATGTACGAGAATGAAACAAATATAAACCGAAATTATTTTTAATTTATTGCAGCATCTTAAAAATACACGTATAAAAAAATTATTTTTCTATATGATCTCCCGACTTTCGAACAGACAGCTAGCATTTTAATTTTAATTTTGTAAAATAACGATAGTTGTGAAACCAGACAATTGCACACGATCGCTTTGGCAGTAACATCATCATTAAATTATATATATAAAAAAAATTATGAGTGCTGCTGTCACACACTTGTTCGTGCCTTTCCGTGCCGACCCGAACGCCTCCGAATGACAAATTCTGGATTGGCGGCAGGCGCGGCCGAGGTATTATATTTCCGGAACCGCAAGCGATAGAAAATTTTCGTTTGAGAGCGGGTAATAAAGCACTCGTCTAAATAAAATTCGTAAGATACTTGATAATCCGTTCTAATATCGTCATATTAAAAAATCCGAACATCCTATGGAGGAACTCCATACCCACAACACTCAGAAACCACATCTCTTTCCGTTCATTTCATGGCATAATACGTCAGAAATTCAGGTTTATATTTGATTCATCATCCTATTCTAGTCATATATTCTAGTTGATTTTAGAGCGTATAATAAACCAGAAATATTTGTGAATATTTGTTAAGCAACAATATACTTAGATGAGACAAATTCAAATTCGATATGGTAATACTAGAGCCAATATGCTGCTTAAGCTACGTTCAAATTTAGGTAGAAGCACGTTATTGTGAATTCAGATATTCATACGCCATATGATGTTTGGCATGAGACAACGCGAGGTCGAAAATACAACGCACATGCATCGCGTTCGCTTTATAAACACCTCTATCTTATTGAGGAAATATGTTTTAAAGTCGCGATAGTGCCTTAGCGATTATTGACTAATCAAAGCAAGAAGGGCCGACAGTCTCCTTAACGCTCAACTAAAAGCTACACGATTTGCAATCTTAGAAGTTCCTTGCTCGCTAGAAATATAAACACGAGATGAGGCTTAAATTCGTCATTACATTTCCAAATTCTTGCGATAATTGTGTCTACAGGCTTTTTATCGTGAAAGTAACAATCAAATAGGGAAATTCGCGCACAAATAACTTTAAGACCAACCCCCATTTTTTTAAAGAAATGACAAAAGAGTTTAAGGGTAGAACAGTAGTATTGTATGTCCCATTGTCATATTTCGCTTCAAAAAGTATTATAATAGGATTATGGTTTATTTATGTAAGGGTAAGTAAAGTAAAGAGATAGCAAATGCAGCAATTTATTTTACAATCGACAACCAAAAGCATTTTGTAAAACCACAAAGGTGCCTAATGTAGTTTTTCCTTCCTTATAATAAAGTCCTATTGGTACAACAAGAAATGGGGTTGAAAATTGGTAAGCGATTTTTATACGTCTTGGCTTTTACTGTGTAAACCAAGACATATAAAATTCTATGCATCGAAGTACTCTTAGTAACAATAATACATGTGAGAGATATTTTTGATATAAACCACTAATAGTGTTCTAAACAAATATAGCTTTGATACCAAGCACAGCTGATGTTAAACAATGCATTACATTTCTAGCTCTTGACATCTTTTTGGTAATTTTTAAGGCATATCAGTGACAAGAGTTATAAATCAGAGAGGTTTCTCTAAAATACATTCTATCTTAAAGAATATTTAGTCATATTTACAAAATATTGTTCTTGAAAGTCACCCAGTAGAGCTTTCTTCCTTACAAATTACTTGAAGAGGTCCAAAGGTTGAATTAATCCGGTTGTCTTTGAAGTAATCGCTTCCTAAACAATTTGGCCTTGATAGATTCCATCATTTTGTTACCTTTGAACAAGTTTGTTGAATCACAAATGACCAGAAAGTTGTGTGGTGTACTTGAAAAAAGGAAATTGCGAAAATTCTGCATGGTTCCTGCTTTGTTTGGGAGAAACATTGTTTATTCTACTTAAAGACCAAATATGTCTTGCGATGTCTTTTCTTCAAAGAAATTTACAAAAGAGACGGAAGTTGACTAGCTACAGTTATTTCAGACATAAAAGTAAATGAATATTAGATGACATTTGGAGTTTTTGATGACTGCCTTTTCCCGATTTCTAGATTAAAGCCCGTTTGATCAATGTTGATTACTCAGTGACGAAGAAAGTTATTTAGAATAAATGGCCGGGCTTTCAAGATAAATTTAGTTACTTTTTAAGATCCAATATGGTTCTGTTACTTATAGTTGTAAATAAAAAATTTGAGATACAGAAAATTGCGATGAACAAATTGCTTGAGGAACAACTTATTAACAATATGTCAATCGTGGAATATTATAATTGTAATAATTAGATCTTAGTCTTGTAAAGTTTTTCATTTCAAGATCTTCAGTTTTTCTTCTACGGTAAAAAAATTGGGTTATAAATCACATTTGATAGTTAATGGTGATTATCTCATAACTTAGGTCTTCAGTAAAATATCGTTTTTATGATTGTCTATTAGAATGCTGTTGGATATCTCTCTGAGTATTTGAGAAGACCTTCTAACGCAGCAGAGTATAATCCTCGTTTCTTCTATGGAATAAATAATAAAGGTTCCCCACTTGCTTCGTCTTCTTCATCCTCATACCTTTAAAGGTATGATTAGTTAATTATTTGGAAATAATTATTATTTTATTTTATTACTCACCAGCCAAGATTGATATCGATTTCACTGAAAAGTTTCGCAGCAATCTTCTTCGTCGAAGGACACATATATTGAAGTCGATAGGGTTGATAATCGTAACTAGAGTAGGATAACACGTAACGTTATGAGTGGATGATCCTTCTTTGCTTATTTGCATAAAACTGGTTGGGTAAATTTAAATCAGTTTCTATTTCAGTCAAAAAATGAACTGAATACACCAAGTCGTCTTGAAACCTAGAATTTATCGGCCACACATAAGAGAAAAATTGTATTTTAATTCCCTCTTACCACGCATTGCCTTCAACCTTTGAATATAGCATTTGTCAGTCCATTAAATGTATATTAAAGACAAAAGATTTGAAAATAGTCCATTGTTTAACACGCAAAATCATAAACCGTTGCTGAAGTTCAACCATTTCATGGAGATTCTGCCTAGCTCACAGGTGAAAGATTAATTTATTTGCGAATAAGAGTGATGATATAAATCCCAAATAGTGTTAATAGTAGCGGTGCTCATGTGAAATACTCAACACAATCACTTGCTAAGCCATTTAACTTGGGCTATCCTCAATGTCCTGTAGACATTCTCTCAATTAGATAAATGAACATAGCGCATCCATCTTTCTTGTTCAGCTCCACTTTTAAACGACCCCGTCCCACACAAACGAAACATAAGTTTTATGATTCAGTGGGGGAGTGATATGAATAGCAAACTATTTTAATATCACTTTAAAACACATGCCCACTTAAGAGCAGAACTGCAGGCGAGAAAAACGTAAAACACACTAACTGAGACAGGTGTTCTTACAAAGGACTAATATCACGAAGGACGGTATTGTCATCTACCATGAAGTACATATTTTTATAACAATTTCTTTGTTAATCCCTATCACGATCCTGAAGTGTATCTTTATGACATTGACTGTATATAGGCAGTAGTAATTTTCTACATATAAGTGTACAACAAATCCCTGTTGTATCACTTATGCTACACTTTATTAATCTATAAATTAAAGATTCGTGAGATCTTCTTTATTTTAATTTGTCTACACTATAGATTTAATTTTTTCTATACTACTTTTACTTGTAACACAATTTTTGTTTAATTGATCTAAGGTGTTGTAAGTTATATAAAAGAGTGATATATATTCTTTGTTATACACTTTCAAATCTTATTTCTTAGTAGCTTACAACTAAAAATCGTCATCGCTGTTACTGTGCACCTTGCTGCTAGTTTTCCTACCAGACGGCCCGGTTCGTTCCAGGACAGACAATTCCATGCCCAGAGAATCATCATCAGAATGAAGGGGCAGCTCGGGTTCTTCGCCGTCGAACAGGATATCGTCGGTGTCCGTGTCGGTGCTCATGTCTCCCTCCGACCCGCTGAACGAATCCAGGGGGTTCAACTCCCCGATAGGCTTAGATTTGCGCGCCGTTTGAGATCGGCCTTAAAAAATACTTTAGGTTTCCCTCCAATTAAGCCCACAAAGATCTTACTCCCAGTTCTGGCTCTCGGTCGCTCCTGCTTTGCTTCTTGTTGGATAGACTTGGGAGCGTGTTCATCGAAACTTAGCAAGTCCGCCAGGTTGCCCCGGTCTGCGGGATAACTTTCGGCGACCCTTTGAAAATTAGCAAGCTGCTGCAGCCCTAAGGGGGTTTTCTCGGCGTCGCTGGCCAAACTTTCCAAGTGATTTAATACGCGGACACGGAATGTGTACTGCGTGAACAACTTTTCGAGTTCGCCCTCCAACTCCATGAACTCCTCCAAGAACGCCGGCCTGCAAAGTTCATCGGGTATTAAAATGTTCATTAAAAAATCCTTAAGGCAATAAAGAATTCATTTAAATTTAGTTTCTAAGGCCTGATTAAATAAATTAACTTCATGAGCAATTATCGCATGGCAAGAAGCCTTTTGATTTTTAAAAAAAATTAAATGCTTCCCCGAGCATAGAGATGGGGGTAAGAATAATGACGATGTACTCAAAACTAAATGCGACAATAAAGGTATAAATATCACAACCTAATTTCAGATCCATTCAGAGACAAGGAAACGGAGGGTAAAAGAGTAAAACTTTTAAGTATAATTTTCTTATTTGAAATCACTTTAAAAATTTTTCTGCATAAGTAATGCACATAATTATTTCATTTAGTTTATTTTCAATGCTATTAGCAGCTCCCAGCTTCTTGATGTTCTTGTCCCATCTCTTCAGAAGCTTCGCTACTCTAGAAAAGGTATCGCTTTTATTCAGTTCACGTAAAGCTCGATTAATCGCTCCAGAAACGAGTAACCCAGCGAAAAACTGTACTACAATCTACAACACACTAGCCACAAAGTTCAAACAAAGCACCATGAATTTCTGCGGAGTTGTTGCCACGTAAAGTTTCAATCGCGGTAAAATCCCTGAGGCGCTTGCTTTCTAACGCTCGTCTATTCAAACCGACATATTGTTATACTCACGAGGTAATGAAAATACGCGCTGCTTTCCTGAATCCTCACTTTGCAACTAAAGTTATCGTTTATAAAATTTCATTGAAATATAATATAAAATGTTATCGTAAGGCGCAAGTATATAAGCACACTAAGATGCAATCGTTTTAAGGGTCAATATCTAGTTACGTTTCTTCCTGTTTTTATTTTTTTATTTGTTACACTTGCATCTGTCATCCTTCTTTTAATAGGTACAATTCTTCTTCTGGGTCTATTACTTTATCTAGCTTTATAAATCTTACAACTCTGCCTCCAATGCGATAAACAATTTATTTCACTGATGGTCACATATTGTGACACGCTCGAGCAGCTAACAAGGCAACCTCTAGGTTTCAGTTGCTTCTTAAGTATAGAAACAAAAAAAAAACTTATTGTCTTGGTCTTGATCAAAAATGGAATATAAAGCAATTTTGTATTACAAATTTTCACGCAATTTGTGTTGATTAGTGTTTCGAAGACATGACTCCTGTTGTATCATCGTACGATCATATTCAAGTAGTATAAGAAATTTCAATAAGAGATGGAATAGTATTTGCACCAGCAATGTTCAGTAACTTTAAAAATAAAACTTATCTTTAGATTAATTGCATCGTAACAAATTGGTTTGGTGTCTGTTTTTCAATGATATATTATATTATACGTAAAGTATGGTGGAAGATTACAACTTGTTATAAATTTATTCACAACAAAAATGTTTATTATTACTAACAAATTTTATGTCTGGATCTATTCCCTAATTTTTGAGATTTTAGGTGACTTATTACAAGACGCAATTATCTAATTTTTTAATTTATTTATAATTAGAAAATTAGTGATAGTTTAACGCAATATCCAGCTTGTATATGAGATTTATTGCAATAGTAATTCTCTGAAAGTTTTGATGTTACACATTGATATAGCTAAACTCTCATGGAGAAGTACAACCGTCACATAAATATGTGAAAATGATTTTTATTACATAACTTTATCCGTGGCCAAATTTCATCAACTTTTCCTATACCTAAAAAGACCAATGACATATCCAGTGGTTGTGGCGCGGGCTGCCGTGCGGACGGATCCGGAGTTCTCTGATCCCTGGCGGGTGGCCTACTCAGTCACTAAAAATAATGGAGTACCTGTATTCGCTCAAGCAAGGGGTAATAATGGTGGTCGTTTAAGGCGCGGTACTTGCCACATTGCCCCATATCAGAAATAGTGCGCGACGTACGGGCAGAGAGAGTAATCATATGAGAACCTTAACATATTAGTTCTCAGGCTGTGTTCCCACGTAAGGCGTGAGAGCCTTACCATTATTATTTTACTATTCTGTTTTATTAAAAATCATCTCTGTTTAAAATCATATGATCGTCATTTCTTCTAGTCACCCAAAGGCATCGAACTCTCCTTTTATAAACTAAAGTTTTTGAGTTACATCATGTTCTGCAGTTGCCTCGGCAACACAGCAAAATTATTAGTGCAGCAAAACTAACGGTAGAGCGCTGCATATTGGGCTAGCATTTATAAAAAGTGATATTAACATATCCTGGATAAAAAGGTTTAAAAAAGTCAAACGCTGGCCGAACCTTCGAAAACTTGGTCAAAACTCCTCATCAAACAAGAACAAGCAGATAAGATAAGTTATTAGTTCTTTCCAGTTTATACTTAAATTTCATTTGTTAATGCTTGCTAGAGCCGTGGTGGTTTAGTGAATAGGTCGCTAGACTACGAAACCAAGAGTTGCGGGTTCGAATCCCGCTCTCACCAATTCGATCGCTGGCATTTTTACGGCCCAGCTCGACTCAGGCTGCGATAAATGAGTACCTGGAGGTCAAACTCTGGGGTAGTAATAGGCGGTCGGTACATAGCGCTAGCCACGTTACTACCCTTGTGTACCGTAGGCTCTAGATTGTAGCAGACCTATACTGTTACGACCCCAAAGGGCATTCAAGGCCTATTACGAGGAACTAATATTATTATAATGCTTGCTAACATGGCAACTTGTAAATTATTTCAATGATAGAAGACCAACTTCGATGTGATTAAGTTCATTCTAGAAGACGCGTAAAAGGATAATCGCCTTTATAGAAGCTTAAAACTTAAAAAAATATAACATATAATCTAAATGCAATTTATGAAGCACACAATGATATAACCTTGGGTACTATGCTACAAATTTTAAATTACTAAAATAAACTTCAAATCTTTTAGTTTGTCAACAACCTGCTTTTGAGCAATCGGTTACATTTACTATTTATATTTTGAGCTACAATGGATGTTTTTCAATAACTTTACATGGACCAAAGAATATGACTTCGCGTCATCAAATTGAAACAAAAAATCAATTTCTACAGAATTACTTTGTGGATAAAGCAAAAGAAAAATGCACTAAAAGTGTTAAACATCCATAACAAATAAGAATTTATCCATAAATCACAAAAGATGCACGTCAACAAGATAAAAAAACCCAAAACCAAAGGAAATGTCTTTAAGCTTCAATACAAAAAGCCTGCTCACTTCCATATAAATTGTTTTAATGCACCAACAAAAAACAGAATATCTAATTGTAAGGGTGCTATCATCCTTCCCCTAGGGACCTTACCAAAGGCTATAACATATGTATGTTCACCACTACAACTATCTTATTAGATGCGCTGCTTTGTGGACAAAAGTCTCGTTAGCGCTACCAAAGTATAGCAAAGATTTTTCATTTTAATATAAAGAAGACTATGGTTCACTTAAACAAGGTCAGTTTGTTTGGGAAGTACAATAACTCATATCTTCTATAAATTATAAAAAACAAAGTCTAACTTAAGCTAAAATAGTATTGACCATATATGACTTAGTAGTGCACTTTACAAAAGTTAATTTTGGATTTAAAAGAATGAGGTCAACAAGATCGAAAACATCTTGGCAAGCATAAACAGGTTGGTACATCTGATATTAAATAACAATGGTTTATAGAGAAATAAACAGGTCGCTGTTATCATCAAGAATATTTTTCTTCTTGGACTAAAATCTAATCTTTAATCACTTCTGTACGAAAAGAACCCCATACACTTTTTCAAAGCAAATAAGTGGACCCCAGCACAAGGTTTTAAATCACTTAGCAAAACCCTTGAAAATATTAAAGACAACGATGGTATTACAAAAGGGATTAATTGCGTTGCTAATAGAACTTTTAGAGTGATGCCTAAAAAACTTCAGCTGGTGAGATATAGAAGTATATTAAAACCTTGTAGATGTGAACGTTTGCTAAAGAGATATTTCCTCCGAACAATTCTCTAAACTCTTGCTCAGCATAGAGACCGAAAACTAAAAAGAAAGTAAAATTTTCTTCACCTCAAGATAATCCTAACGTACTTTACAGACAGTATATACCCCAATATTATCGACATAAAAAAAATCCTATAGTGTGACTACAAGAATATCATTTTGATCCGAAAAAACATTACTAACATTAACAAAGGCAATAGAGATCTGTACAACACGAATTGGTAACGCGATTGATTATTCCATGAACTTTCTTAATACATTCCATATCTCGATTCTTTAGACAAGTTTTAAATATATTGCTGCCAATCCCTACTCAAACTTTCGAGTAGTTTCAGGTGGCAAGTAAAAAACTATATAACTTTCAGATATTATAGTTCTTTTTCCCGTGAGGGGTTGCTAGTCCTCCATCGGGCGCCTCCCCAGGTGGCGGATAGGGGAAAGCTCACAAGAGTATACTGGGTACCGGGGAAATAAAATACCCGGGGCGGACCAAAACTAGCACAGGGCATGACGGTTCTCCAAGTTAGGGGCGATACTCCTACAGACAAGACATGGTAAAAGGAAGCAGTTTTATCATAACCAGGTTTTGGCGCGCGAAAAATGATTTCAAAACGGCAAAATACCGGATACTAGAGAGCGAAGCTATAATAGCAGAAAGGTATGTACACTGCGGTACAAAAAAGAACTCTTATTATACTATTTTTCCAAAGAATCCAAATGGCAGAAACAATGACTAAAACGGTCCTCAGTCCGGGGCACCTCTTAGATGAGGAGAGGGTGCTAAGAATTCCCCCGTCAGATGATACTAAAGACGTTAAAATCTATAAATGAATAGTAAGAATATGTAAGAAGCCTAGCTGCTCTTGCTGAAGAAATGAAAAGACTAAACATTGATATCTTGGGTATCAGTGAAACGAGATAACAGGGCACAGGAGTGCAACCAACAAATAACGGTTACATATACTATTCAGGAAGTTCAGAACATGATCATGAACATAGATATGGTACGGCCATAATACTTACAAATATTATTGCAAAATCGGTCAGAGATTTTATTCCCGTAAATGATCGTGTCATGCTAGTTAAGCTCGAAACAACACATAGAGCAATGAATGAATATCATTCAAATATACGCACCTACAAGTGAAAGACCAGACACAGAACTGGAAGAATTTGACAGTCATGTAAATGAAGCCTTGCGCGAAAAAAGCGAAAATAATTGTAATACTTGGTGATTTAAATGTCATCAGGTGCTGATGGAGAATTAATTGGAGGTTTTGTCCTGGAAACAAAAAATGCTCTAAGCTCAATTTTGTGTAAAGAACAACTTCTTAATAACCAACACATTCTTCAAACTACATCCAAGAAGACTGTACACGTGAATTTCGCCCCAACACACGCCGGCAAAAACTGTTCGGAATGAAATCGACTTTATCATGATCGCGTCACAATTTAAGAAATATATAAAATCAGGACTTACCCGGACTTACCCGGGCGCGGATATTGATAGTGACCACAACCCAGTCGTGATGAACTTCAGGATGAGACGTCTTAAAAACATAAAAGACCAAAACCCAGAAAGATTATTGATCTGGATAAATTCAAAAATAATGAGATAAGAAAAGATATAGAAATCAAGCTGGAGAACAAGCTAAAAGACGTGGTCACCTTGAATCCGATACAAGTAGAACGAACCTGGATGTTAAATCAGCTATCACAGAAATACAGGAACAAGAAATCGGATATGGAGAAAGCGAGAAAAAGAAAGAATGGATGACCTCAGAAATACTGAGACTTATGACTGAAAAAAGAACGAACAAAACAATACCCGTGAAATATAAAGAACTGAATAGAACCATTCGCAAAAAATGTAAGGAAGCAAAGGAAGCGTAGCACGATCTATTCAATGGACACAAAAAAGTCAAAGAAATGACAAACCAATGACGGAAACCTGCTGTAACAATCCTGAAAGAATAACAATGAAATAATCATAGGGATAATAGAGAAACTCAATAGAAGGAAGCAATATATAGAACAACTTTTCTGTGACAACAGACCAGAGAACCCGCAGATACAAATAGCAAGCTAAATGAAAAAGGACCAGAAATCACTAAAAGTGAGGTAATTAACACGATCAAAGCACAAAAGAACAAAAAAAGCGACTGGTCCAGATAACATTCACGATGAGGTAATTAAATTAATAGCTGCACATACTAACTTTGTTATTTAATACTATTCGTACAACAAGTATTATACCTTCCAACTGGCTAAAATCAACATTTGTAACTATGCCGAAGAAGGCAAATGCGTCAACCTGCGACGAACACAGAACGATTAGTCTGATGTCACTGGTCCTCAAGATCTTTCTGAGAATTATACACACACGCATTTATAAAAAATGCGACGCACAAGTTGATAGAACACAATTTGGGTTCAGGAATGGTTATGGTACTCGCGAAGCACTCTTCTCTCTAAACGTGCTGACACAGAGATGCAGAGATATAAACATAAACGTATACGCTTGTTTTATCGGTTATCGAAAAGCATTCGAGTGTGTAAAACACGACAAACTTATAGAAATTCTTAACAAAACTGGTATCGATGAAGAGGAAATCAAAATTATATCACAACTCTACTGGCATCACAGAGCAGAAGTCAGAATTGAAAATGAAACATCAGAAACTATAGTGATCAAAAAACGAGTTAGACAAGGTTGCATTTTGCCGCCACTATTATTTAACATCTACTCTGAAGCTATTTTCAAAGAAGTTCTAGATGACAGTCTGGAAGGTATAAAGGTAAACGGTACTATAATAAACAACATTAGATATGCAGATGACACTGTAATAATAACAGATAACATAGGCAAATTGCAATTACTGATGGACCGCATAGTAGAACACAGTGAAGACCATGGTCTCCATATGAACATACCTTAAACTAAGTTGCTCGTCTTTGCAAAAGAGAACATAGATGCTAATCTAACAATAAATAGCAATACTATAGAACAAGTGAAAACGATTAAATATCTGGAACAAGTATTAACAACCAGTGCGACCCAAGAAGGGAAATCAGGTTTCGAATTGAGCAAGTAAGGAAAGCATTTATAAATATGAACCAGTTCTTTACAACGCACGAAGTCAGCTTAGAGCTCAGAGTGCGCATGATCAGGTGCTACATATTTTCTGTTTTGCTCTATGGGTGTGAAGGATGGACTCTGGATCCAATAACCTAGAAAAAACTGGAGGCATTTAAAATCTACCTGTACAGACGCCTACTAAAAATATCCTGGGTTCAAAGAATAACAAGTGAGGAGGTTCTTACTAGAATGCGGAAATCCCTTAAACTCCTAATCACGATTAAAGAGAGAAAATGAGATATATGGGACATATAATGCGAGGGGAGAAGTATGAATTACTCAGACTAATAATAGAAGGAAAAATACAAGGCAGAAGATCAGTTGGAAAACCACAAAACTCCTGGTTAAAGGACTTACCAAGATCGTTTGGCTGTACTTTGACAGAAATTTTCAAAGTAACGGTATCTAGAACGATGATTGCCAGTTGGATCGCCAACCTTCGACAGGAGAAGGCGAATTAAGAAGAAGAAGAAGTTCTTCTTAAAATATACTACTCTACAAATTTGGAAAAACAACTATAGAAACGTATGAAATGGTGGTTTTAAAGTACAGAACGGAAGCCGTAAAAAGAAATTTTGCTTCCGACTAGTAAATATTTTTCATGGCCGAAAGGAAATGAGGGAGGATAAGCCACATTCGGTTCGGTCATTTATATGATATAAGGAGTGAGACAAATGATGGCACGAAATCAATTATTGACTTTACATACGATTGATGGCGAAGTAATTGAGCATTAGCAAGAATGCGCACCATCGTCCACGAAGAAAAATAGATGGGAATCTCAAAAGATCTCAATGCTATGTATGGCCAAAATGTGCTTTTTCTGAAAACAATCTTATCAGTTCGATCTGTAAATAAAGAAGTAATGGAGGTCATTGTCTTTCTAGCAACCCAAAAAGAATCTCCTCTAAAATCTAAGCTCAAGACATTCTTGATCACCTTCTTCGAGAATGATGGCATCACCGTAAATGGCGTATTTTGTGAGCGAATTTTGAAACAAGATTTGCTACAACACATGTCCCATGTTCGGCTAGAATTGCACAGGACTGAAGAGTGGCTGTCACTGTTGATAACACGCTTGCGCATTTTGTTATCCATTTGTGTTAATTGTTGGCTTAACACGACACACCAATTCTCAATTAATTACTCTACGGTCCTGAATTAATTCATGTGAATTGAGCGACCTAAAAAAACTAAGTTTTTCAGTCATGGTAGCAATCTAAGGATGGTTCTGCAGTTGATGAGAACTTAGCTAATAACTTCTAGTAGCTTTATGGACGTTTCCAAAGTGTGCGAAAAATATTGAAGGCCAATAAACGTTAAAATATTTATAAAGACCTAGAACTAAAATAAAAATAAAGCACTAATGCATGCACAAAGCTCTAAATTGCTCTGAAAAAAGTTGAAAATCACTTTCACCAACCTCACTTTTTTTAAAGTCTGAAGACGTTTCTCGTAACGATCTATTTCTAGCTTTCTCCGTTCTATTTTTGAATCCAAGCTACTCTCTGTAGCAGACACATTGTCAATTAATTGTTTTGTTTCTGCTATTTCCTTTTTGATTTCTTCGATGACGTCTTTCACACCTATTTCAACTTCGTTGGCTTCATATTGTCGATTGGTGCTCATATGTCTCAAAGACTAGAAACAAAACGTTGAGTCACCCTCATGCTCAGAACAAACCACAGTCGTACCCTGATATCAGCCTCTTTTCCTAGCAAGTCGTATAGCCTTGCTCCAGTGAAGGTTATTTCGCTTGCTAACCGTTTAGACTGTTTTAGCTCGTTGATCTAAAAAATATCACCCAGTCAAGTTAAAGCTGCTGCTTTTACCTTCTCATACCTTGTCAGACACGTTCAAATTGCATACGTCGTTTGTTTCATCTTCGCCGTTGCTTGGCTTGAAGTTCTCTTGCAGTGCATCATACAGCAGGGTAGTTATTTTTAATAATTCTTTAACGCAGTATCCATCCGCCTGATACAGTCTCTTGGTATTAAGTTTGATATTAGCTTTTATGACCTAAAACAAAATGAATTCCAGTAAACATAGTGACTACGAGGCAGTTGCCGACGAGTTGAGAAATATAAGTAGACCGTAGTAGTGCAGGTGATTTCAGTTTTCGAACGCTTTAGAGGTGCGATAGTAATTAAGATGGAGGTGGACGTTAACCACTAAATTACCGTCGCATTAACTATCGTGAAATGCAGCGTAATTACATATTGAGTTTTCCAATGAGACTTTACAGATTGCTGCGGTCTTATGATTTATTTCATTTCTGACATATTTCCTAATTTCTGTTTGTTTTGCTACGCATTACTACACCAATTTTAATTGTTTCTTAGTAATATCGTTATTTTTGTCCAAATTTAATTCTTACTCTTGATTTCTTTTACAGCCCCAAACATTTATAAATCGTTTACTTGATCACCTGCCTAGCTAGGTTATATTTTATGCAAAAATGTAATGTTTAAAAAAAATTTAAAAAAAGTTTTACAAAATAACACCAATTAAAAATGAGTACAAAATAGCTGAGCACATCATTATTCGCAAAATTAAATACATAACATACTTATTACCTAATTTAAAATGTTATACTCTTTTCATCTTTGGCACTACATCTTGATCATTTTTTAAAATAGCCAATTAAAATGACGCGCATGTAGAATTTCGTTCTTGAGGCAGCCAACTATTTGCGGATTTCAGATAACCCCACAAAGTCGCGCGATGTTAAATCATAAGAACTTGGCGAATCGATATCAGTATTTCATATAATTACACAATTAGAAAATTGTTGGGACAGCAAATAAACCGTTGCTTAAGATGTATAGTAGGTAGTGCCACCCTGGTCAAACCACATTTGTTCCAAATTCACTGTTAAAACAAAGATTGCTGGCAAGTCGAAACGGGAGGCAGGACTGCGACGCGACAAATAACGAGTGCCACTAGGGTTCGTACTCCAAGCCGGTATACTAGAATGCGAAAGTATATTCAGAGTTCAGCTACTGCAAGGCTGCAGAACCGTGGAATTCTATGGATAGCTCTGATGACACAATTTAAAATGCCGAAGTCGCGCAGCAAGCAACAAAGCGCTTACAATGTAGACGAAAACTTTCCTATCGGATAATAACATTTTCGCAGAAAAAGGGCAATGTTTTTTATCTAATAGTGCAGTCGGCGATATTGTATATAGCCAAGATATAGACGAGAGAGTGTAGAGTCAGAAAAACGTAAGACTTTTTAAACGTACAAAAGATACTCGCAGTTGAGGCGTTACTATTGAGTTAGTTACCGTCTTTGCATTTTATTTTGCAGATACCAATAGATAGGTGTTGTCTGACAACGGGACCAGAGTAACAACTTGGGGGCAGCCAAGACTGCGGCTAAGCGAGATCGAGCAAAAGCGCCCCATGTAGGAGACTGATCACCAGGTTGAGTGAGATGGTACCCCATTTAGCGAGGAGTAATCTAAGGCGCAGACGACGAATGGCCACAGCTTAGTTTAAGAGATATATCATGGATGAGCCACGTTGTTGGCCTAGATCGAGATTGGACCAAAGCACACGTTGGGATTTCGAGAAACAAACGTGCGGGCCAGCTTACTAAAGTAGCAACAACATAAGCAAGCCCGCCGATTTTTGAAACAGTTGCAAAAGATCTCGTAAAGAACCGGTTACGAGCTAGAATGATGCAACACTACCAGTGGCGAAGTACCTTAACTGGCACACCGTCTAGCTTATGATTGGATACGGCTATTCTCCACATTTCAATAAAATTTACTTTGTTCCTATCGTCAGTCCCGTATGTTGCTATTAGACATATTAGTGCTGTAACTGGTCTCTTCTTTGTTTCGTTCGATACGTTACGATCTTTTCAAACCTTACTGAGTTTAACCATTTCTGTTCTCTTCTATTTATATTTGAACGTAAATAAATAACGTCATTGACGATCTGTATCTTTTGTCTATTGTTTACTTTGTTGTTATTTGATCTATAATCATTGATTTGGTTTTTTGGTGGTTTAATTTTAATCCAATGTTTATACTTTCATTTTCGAAGTTATCAAGTAATTCAGTTGTATGGTGTCGTCGGCAAACCGCTTTATTCTCTTTCCGTCTACAGTAATTCCGCCTTTCCGGTTCCGTATAATATACTATGAGAGAGATTGATGAACCTTGATGTACACCATTCTGCATCTTGAAATTTTTGAAGAATTTACCACCAAGTCTTATTGTTGCGCAATCTCTTTCGTACAGTTGTTTTGAAGAGATGTGTTTCCATATCGCTTAGTACTGTCCACCGTGTTGATCAATTCATACAGCTAAAACCCTTGCTATAATATAAAAAGCATATGTATGTGTGCATTGGCTCCAAACGCTTATTTTTTATATTATTTGTCGGGCAATAAAAATTTGTTTTCTTTTGCCCTTTTCATTTTTAAATCTCGCTTGTTCCCGAGATATTTGCCAATCTAAAAAATTGTAGCAAAATTATAAGCATTGCTTTCCTAGCTTGCGAAATTAGGGTGACTGTTCTATAATTATTGCAATGTTGGGTGGAACCTTTTTTGCAAATTGGCACACATACAGGTCTTATTCAGTCTTTAGGCCATTGTCCAGTCTCCTTTATATTATTGCAAATTTTGTCTTCTCCCATCGATTTGTTCTTTTTCACATTTTGTATGGCTTATATAATTTCCTATTTCAGTATGTCTGATTGTTTTTCTAAAGCTTGAATCAGGAAATGGAGCACCAGAAAATAAAATAAAAGTTTCAAAAGGATGAACTAGATGTCCTCACCGCAGCTTCATTATTAAGACTGATCAAAACTGCAAATTTATATACAAAAATATGGAGATGCCTGCACTATTACCTATCCTTAGCACTTAAAGCAACAGAAGTCTACAGATAAAAGTAAACCAAACCTTATCTCTAGACCTTCAAAATCAGCAAGAATATAGGAAGCAAGATTACTATCGCAAAACATTACAACGTCCTTGTTACAGGCTCTTTATAAAAAATGACCAGAAACCTACAAAACGCTACTGTATAATAGAATAACCGTTGTTTACACTACCATCGATAAAGGTAATCTAGATGCGTGTTTCTAAACTCTGAAATTGTTACTAGGATATCATCTAGAAACTTCTCTATGAAAACTCCTCGAAAACCTGAGAAAGCATTCCGCCCTAAATTAATCCATCTATACAAAAACAATGGTGCCTACTAAGCCCAAAAACGAGCTTAAATACATATAAAGGTGCAGTGCATTGCAATGGAGCATGAATAGGCAAACTAGAAAAAAACTAAAAAAGCAGAAAGAGAGAAAGCAGTCCTTTTATGCAAAGGAAGATGGCATTATTTATGTTACCAACAATAAGTTTGCTCTAATTATTCTATTTCTAGACCTTGTGAATACAGAAGAATCGCTTTTGAAGTACAGGTGTCTACAGGCAAATGTCTGCAGCAAAACAATACAATATTAACTAGAAATTTAAAATTTCAAAAATGTTTTTCCTATAAACACTGAAAAGTTAAGCTCAAATCGACATGAAAATAAATCAGTACACCAGACTATTGTCTTGAAGAACAACGTTCTGAAGGACAATAAAGAGTAATACACTAATTGGTAGTAGAGAAAGGCAAAGGTAAGCGACAACATCAGCAATTGCCTAACTAGGAAAATTTCCAAGTGCTCACTCTGCCTAGTAATTGGGTTGCCTATGTGAAGATGCTTGTAATAAATATATAAATGGTATTCTTTTAAAACGATTAGTTTAAAACGTTATACTTCTTCTAGCGCTAATTAACAACTTTTCATGAAAACAAGTTCTTCGTGTACATAAGTTCTGACGACTCAAAATATTTTGCAAATTTCTAAACGATCGTATGCAAAAAGTCAAACAAAGAGCGTCAAGCTGACACATGCGACGACATGTAAACATATTAATAGCTAATAATGCATTGCTTTAAGGCTTTATGCCTCCAATTAAAAAGAAAATCAGGACTCCGTGTTTTTCATAGAAGCAAGTCTGCATCTAAGAGAACTACTTTCGAATCAGTTAAGTGAGGTAATAACTAACGGAAAGTAACCTGCAGCAGTGCTTTCGTCGGCAAAAAACGGTAACGTTGCGGTAGATAATGCAAGAAAGGTACACACTGTACAGGTGAGAACCTTACGAAACTGTTAATTTTATCATTTATTAGTATGTTTTTAAAGTAACTTCATGCAGGCCTTTTCGTTTTTTACTTTCATCTGCGATAAACAAATTTATTAGCTCTGGCATTAAAAAATCTTATACAAGTCCCATTATTATCACATATCTATAAATCCATTATTACGTAGTTAGGACTGATTCTCAGATAAAGTTCTATTTTCGAGAATCTTTTATAGGTTTTTAATGGCTCTTTTATGGCTTAGTTTGCTGTGGTTTTTAGTAATATATATTTTACTTGTACTTTTTCATATATTACATTAATTAAGATATCGAATAAAATATTCTGAAAATCTCAGAATTATATTTATTATAATAAGCATCGACATAATGAACAACGTTTCGGCAACTTGCTAACTTTTTAATTCTCTGTTCAAGACTGTGTGTCACATGATCAACTAAAAAGACGTGTGTTAGTGTGGTATCAGCGTGTCGTACATAAATATTTCAATTAGACAACACTTTATTGTGGCATTTAAATAATTTAAGCTTAAATAATTAAAGTTAATGTTTAATTGTTATATTAATGACACCAAATAAAATTTAAAAGATTATGATGATTGCTATTTCCCAAGTAAATTAAATTAACACTTCCCACACTGAGCCAGTTTTCGTTATTTAACACGAAGAAGGACTTCCTGAGTCTTTTCCCTGTGTCCTCCTTTTCTCTGTCAGCACCACCGTATTTCACTTATTTTGCATGGTATTTTCTCTAAAGAATCTCAATCGAATATCTTTCTCCACTCGTTGTTAGACCGTCACTTGGTTTTTGACGATTTTTCGTTGCACCACGATTGGACAGTTCCTTTCCTTTCTTTATAACACATAACAGAAATAAGAGACAAAAATCTTCTTCCACCACTTCAAAGTCTTTCAGCAGAATGGTTAATGACTTGAAAACGGGTTCGCTCTGCCTATATCAGACTTGTTTCTGTTGTAGTCATTTAATTTTCAAATTCCTCTCTGGTTCTTATGTTGACAATAGTTTAATAATCTTAATGCCTCGTAGAGATACAGTAGACATCTTTGATAGACTTCCATTTGACGGCCAGTACTGTGTTTTACGTTTTTAACTTGTTTAAAAATCTGATCTATTCTCTATTCAGTTCCTACGTTTAAGGTTTTATTTTCCTAACGGACGCTGGTATAGAATTGGTAATGTAAATTCAGTTACCCTTACCAGAATACACAACCTTCCAAACAAAGACATGATACTATTATCTACATCGATTGCTTTGCCTATATATTTATATATTTCACAATTCCACAGTGAAAAAAATCATATAAAAAATTCAAAAAAGTCTAAAATCTAATTGTATTGCTTGGTGTCGTTCAATCAGTTGTGACTATTGGCATTTATCTCCCATATTCTCCTTCTCTTTTATAACAATGATTACGTTTTAATGATTCTGAAACGTGATTTTATCTTCATATACATTTTTTGAGGTCTTTTATTACTAATTGTTTCCTAAGACTCTAATCTGATGGCTTCATCTGTACTTTCTTCCTTAAATCTAAAAGAGTCAGAAAACTTATCCATATCCTCCCACAATGACTACGTTTGACTGCAACTAACGTGTACTCCGCGTTAAGTAGAACTTTTTGAAGTGTCTGGATAGCTAAATGCATGCGGACGCGCCTAGCTTTATTATGCCTTACAAGGAAACGAAAAGAAGAAAATCTTAAGAGTATATGAACCCAGAAGAACGAGAGCCTAATTTGACTTAAAGTAAATTATAAACAACACAAAGAATGAGTGGGGAAAATAATAAAATTTTCAGCAGCTCTGCGTATAAAAAATTAAGTTACTTATTGAAAGCAATAAAACTATAACAAGAATATTAGATTGGAAGTCTGGTGTAAGAAGAAATCTAGGAGAAGTGAAGGTTGAAGTTTTTGGCCAAAAATTACTGCAATAATAATATTAATATTTAAGTAAAATAAGGATGAATCTACTTTAATAAAAGGATTTATATAAAACGGCTATATTTAGAACTGAAACGCTTGCATATAAGGCTAATAGCTCCATAATTTTTGTCACTTTAAAAAAAGTAATATAACAGGATTTCCCAATTTCCTGATGGGGTACAAATTTACTTTAAGGGCATGGCAACCCTGTCCACGCAGGTTCTTAAATTGCTTGCTTTATCTCTTATGAAAAATCAAATCTTAACTTTAATCCCACCCAACTAATAAAATTTCGTTTATTTGGTCCATCCATGCACCAAGTATACTGACCAAGGTGCCTTAGACCAAAATCCAATATCACAAAAGGGCTCTCGGACTCCAGCTGTTTTCAAGCTACTATCTAAGACGGGAGGAAAATTAGTAAAAAAAAAAAGGAGGTGCTAAAAGTTCTCTGTCGCAAAGAAAAAGCCTATAGCAGATGATTTAAGCTTTGTCGTAAATTAGGACAATCTTGTTCTCTCATCTATAACATATTTACAACAGTAATGAATTTATAAAGATCTACAAATGCTAGACATGAGTTGAGATCATATTTAGTTACTTTTTCTAAGAGTACAGTCATTGCTAACATATGTTTACCTGCGCTATGGTCTTTTCTAAGTCTGGCCTGTCCAATATGTTGATTGTCCAATTTCTTAGGTAACTGAAGAAATGATTTTTGTAGACAATTTTTAACTTGGGAGACTAAACTACGCTTCCCATAATTTGTTTTCTCGTTTTTCTTAAACACTAATACTACGATGGCGTTGTGCCAGTTATCTGTGCAAAGAAAATCCTAATATAATAGTAGACACCACCTAATTAGAGATTGTAATGGTTACATATACCTTGGTCATAAATTAATTTTAAGACGATCAAACCAAACACGCGAAAATATTTGCCTGGATAGTTTTGAGACTTTTTTACCAATGCATCCTTCCTGTTTTAACATATAGTGCTCAAGCCTGTATTCTCACACGGTATTTAAATAAACTAAGGGCAACACAACATGCTATGGAGCGACATAT
Organism: Sinelater perroti; assembly: GCA_036346155.1. Taxonomy (NCBI): domain Eukaryota; kingdom Metazoa; phylum Arthropoda; class Insecta; order Coleoptera; family Elateridae; genus Sinelater; species Sinelater perroti. The sequence goes on from JARFIY010000201.1 coordinate 3,176,255, forward strand.
GGGCAGCATAACTTTAAAAGATAAAAAGTTAAATGAATTTGTGTCGAACACGTCACCAATGTGTTGAATCAAGCAAAGGGAATATCAAGATTCGCATGGATAAGAGAGGCGAGAGAAGGCGGGAGAAAAAGAAAGAAATAGAGAAAGACATTTAACGCAAACACTAAGAAAATAATATAGGCGCTCATAGTAAAACAAAATAAGAGGCATGTCACAAACAACACAAAAACATTGTTGAAGTAGAGAGAGAAATTGGAAAAATGTAAGGTTCTTACAGAAATTACAAAAAATATAAAAATACAAATAATCAAAAATTACAAAATTAACTTTTAATTTGTTTGCAAACACTGCATCGACAAGATATCCAACACTGCAGCCAGAATTATCATTAATTTAACACGTCAAGCTCTTAAACCGTTTCAGAAAAAAATACCAAATACAGGGTGAGCCAAAAGTCTTGGTGCAAATTATTTCTTTACCCCCTCCTTTGGCGATTGTTCTTCTTCTCTATCAAACCATTGATTTTTAATAGTTTAAACTGTTTTTTTTGTATATTAATAATGAGAAATGGAAAAGATCTTTGTACAATGTTCCGGAATCCATCGAAACAACATGAGTTGTGCAATCGAGCGATTTGAAGAAGCAAACAGCGACTGACAAAACTTATTAGCAGACCATAACCAATGCGATCGCTCTGAATTATATGACAGTTTATAATTAAATCTTTCATCAAGTTGAAAATTTGAATTTATTCAAAAAGAAAAAAACGATTACCTAAAGAGGGAGATGAAGGAAAAATCTACCATCAAAACTTTTAATCCATCCTGTATTAAATAGAGCGACTTATATAATCTATTATGTCGTTAATTCGTTATAACAGGAAACAAAAAATATGTAAAATATAATTGTGTAGGCAGTAGCTCCATTTTGTTCCAACCAGCATTATTTTGCCCCATTTGTTTTATTTTTACATCCGCAGTGATTTTAATTATCTCGTAATGATAATTATAGCAGAATTATATCAAACGTGTGTTTAATGAACCTTCTACAAGCATCATTTTTTGTTTTTAGTATATTTTTCAGATTTTAGATTTTCTTGTAAAACCAAGAATAAATATTTATATCATTTTTTAGCCCCCTTACCATGAAATGCGCAATGCCCCGAATAAAGTTAACCCTCTCCTCTTCGGTCTTGATCGCCTGCGATATGTACGTGTCCGGATCGAACCTCTGTGCTAACCACATCAGCAGATCGGCAAGAAGGTTAAAATTGGGGGTCCTAAAGCTCTCCATCGATATTATGTTCGTGTACCCCAGCGCTCGCAGCATTTCGGTAACGTCTAGATTCGGTATTGGATGTCACTTAGCTACTTCGTTTGCACTTGTGATACTTACTGCGGACATCTCTGTAAGACATCGTCGGTCGCTGTTAAACAACACTATATTTCATCGTGACAGAAAGAAAACGCCCAGTAGATGTCAATTACGGTTGTGATCAGCGACCGTTGCCTAGTAACGAGCGTATGACCTACAAATTACGGAAGGGGAAGCAAATCGACCATTCGATACAATTATGCTAGTGTTAGTTGTTACGCGCTGCAAGCAACGCTTCTTGGTGTTAAGGCATGGCTTAAAGAACTCCATCAACATTAAATCTAATTTACATCATTATTTCAGTTTCTATTGAAACAGTATATCTAATAAAATATTTTTATTTATTATATCTGCAGGCTGTGGACATTAAAAAACAAGACACACTTTTATATAAACTAAGAGAAAAATGTTGAATTTAAACTATCATAATAAAAAATTGAAAATGCAAAGATAATCTGTAAGAATAAACATTTTAAAAATATTAAACAATATAAACAAGCAAAAAAAATAATAAATTAAATCACTGAAAGCAAATTTTGCTCAGTACACTGAATCTGTCAAACTGAAATTAAGTTTTGCAATTTAATAACAGCACCGTGTGTAATTCCAAAAACAGCATGGCATTTTGAGTTAAACTGTATCCATTACCTAGAATAATAGCACGCTTTGTGCAAAAATTAATATTGCAAAAAATAAATTGGAAAAATTAGCCGGCACACAGCTGTCTGCGGAGAAATGTGAACGTGAGAATCTCATTAAGCGAGTGTTGTATAATAATAGCAGGTTTCTAAACGCTGAAAATTGCTGGCTTTTATTACTTTTTGTTAGTGCAGTCGTGCCATTTTTCTGTTTATAGTAGGATACGCAATCGTTTTAATTTATGGCTCGCTTTTTGTTTGTGTGACCTTCAAAAGGTCGTTAAAGTTGTTATGAGAATCCGTGTGTGCTTGACTACTCTCGCGGTATTGAATTCTTTTTTTAAGCCAACCGAACAGCAGGAACAGGGCGTTTCTGAACCCCAACTCGGCCCAACTGTATACATCATAAAACTTGACATTACAATAACCGCTACACAAATTGTGTAACAAAGCGTTTAAAGAAAACAATTTTCATTTTATAGATTAAGGAAAAATTGACGCTGTTACATAAACGGCTGGATCCGGCTGATTAATGTCTGCATAAGTATGCGAAGGATAAATTTCAAACCATTTAAATAAGTGAAAATGTTAATTGAAAACCCTCGCTGTACGTAGGCTCCGCCCATTTGGGGATAACCACACAGCGTTGGCTCCTCCCACTCTGTGCTGAAATGCTGTAAAAAATTATTCCGGGTAATTTTCTTGCTGTTTGAGTCTTTTTATTTATTTAAATTAGAAGTTTCGTTACTAGCACGAGATTATTAACAAGTCTCACATTAAACAAACAACATTTTTGGCCAGGACTTTCCTTTTTTGCTTATTTTCCTAATTTTACACGTTTACCACGTAGCTTCGATGTAAATTTTCTATTCTTTATTTTCAGAATTTCAGGAGCACATTGTGCGAGTACTGTCTGCTCTTTTAGAGCATAATTAATTAGCTTATCTTATAGGGGAAGGTTAGAAAAACTATGGCAATTAATTTTTCTTAAATAATATTTTTGCCGAGAGTCAAGAGGAGTAACTAAAGAGATCTTATTATTTATTTTCTTTGAAAGTTGTTATCAACGTTCGGTATAATAATTGGTTTATCTTTTGGAAATATCTTTTACTACTGTCAGAGATAGCAGCCCTCCAGCATTTAAATATCTCGATTGCTAAATAATCCGAATGGTTGTGTTTCCAATTGTTTACAACTTTTCATATCTAGAATTAAAATATTGCAACAAAAGCCGGGATTCTTTGATAAGTTTACAAGCTAGTGCAGCAAAAAGCTGTCAAATGTTTGCTACGATTTCCGTGAATTCGGCGCGGGCGTAAAAAAGGTTTCGGTAATCTGCTAGATGCACCAAGGTTGACCCGCGAACATTCTAGAATCACATGTGTGGGTATTTAAGTGTACAGTAGTAACGGTTAAAGGGAAAATGTGGTTAGACACTTTGTTTGGTAATCTAAGTGCGTTGGAGAACAGATCGATCTGTAAAAATAATTAATTAGGGATAGTATGAACGGGTTACTTAATTTACTGCTAACCCTAGAAAGATCAATAATGCCAGTACATTATTAAATAATTGTTAGTGGAAATAAATAATCAAACCCATATACCAATTTTGTTACGACATTTATCTATTCACACAAAATCCGTATGGTGCCTTTCGATCATCTCTGGTTTTATGTATTATTTTCCGTATTAATCTTTAAGTTCTAAAAACTAGTATTTTATTATTACTATATCATTTCGAAAATACTTGTACCATTAAGATATTTTAATTTACTTTCACATTTACTTGAAATTTGAGGCTAGACTAAAATAATTCATTCTTAAAATTAAATCTATTATGTGGACCTGAAGCCTACCATTATAAGACCAGATATGTATCTGGAAAGATGGGGATATGGACCAAGCGAACAACAGAATGAAGACCCTAGACTAGAAGATGGAGTACTGAGGGACCGAATACATGATGGTGTGATGGCATTTATAAGATATCTAAAAGGAACTAGACGTTAACGGCAAAGAATAGAGAGGCCTAGAGAAATATAAATTTAAAAATATGTATATAAATTAGATAACATTTTTCATTGTCTGTGGGGTAGCTCGGGAGATTTAAGCACTGCTTTCGAAGCTGTACCCCGGGTTTGAACCTCGATCAGCCTCGCCAGATCCTAGCAAAATCTGAGAGTATTGTAAATTGCCTAAAATGCAACACGGGCCTGGTAAAGGTACTACTACGTACCTTTCCTTGTCTCTTTTACCACATTAGAAAAGCCTTTCTCCTATAACTGAGTGCTTTGCAATAATTCGCGAATGTCCACCTAAACAGCAAGATAATTGCTTGAATGTTATTTACCGGATTTTCCAATGCTGATAACGATCAGGATTTCTAGAGCTTTTACCTTGGCGGCCTTTGTGTTTAATTAAATATCAGTGTGCCCCGTTGAGGTTAACAATAATTAATTGCGCTTTTTGTTGTGGTTCGATTGCCGCATTGTTGCTGACGAAAGTAACACGGCTAATTCGTGCACTGACATATTTGGTTGCAACGTTTGTGTTTCAAAGCGCGCAGGCCATTTCCGCTAAACAACGCGTGTGTGCAGTGGCAAGCGTTTATGATTTTCGAATTAAAAACAGGCCGCGAACGTCCATCTCTCACACTTTGCTTGGGCACTAAGCTGACAATGGCATTTCTCTTGAATCCCTCGTACAGCAATTTGACACACATGAAGGTGCGCAGTAAAAGATACAAATGACCAATTTACTAACTGAGATAAACCAGTGTAAATTAAATAACAAAAGACAATTAGAAACGCTTGATTAAGTTCCCAAAAATATTTTCTAGGCTAAAACTCTAAATTTTGATTATTGTTGAAATTTAACTACTGCACTTTTAATGAAGAACCTTGGACTTAAGAGCAACTATTTAAGGATATCTAAAAACTTCGGGTATTTTCCATCATGTGAAGTTCCCAAAAGATAAAACAATACATTTACAGACGAGGAAGCACTTGTAATTATGCAAACAGCCTCAATTATCATATAATATTTTAATGGCAAATTATGATTTATATGAGCTGTCGGAGTACAAGAATAAATTTAAAGACACACAGGAATTTAAAGCGCTCGGTTTTTAAAACGCAGCGCCATAAACATGAGCTGTGGTACTAAAACGATTTACGAGCATTTTGCTACTGTTTCAATTGAACGGGCAATCATTCATATCCAATGCACTACAATTCTAGTCAGTGGTGTAGCTGAGAGCATATGTACTTACGAGAAAATCGCAAAAAACATAAAGAGACTAAGATAAACTTTATTTAGAACACTGAAGGCTTTTCAAACTCTACGTGTACTAATCGAAGTTATCTTCTTATCGATGTGTATAAAAGCGGATGATCGTTACAGTTACTGCATATATATACCAAACGAGAATTGAGGCACCCATTTTTTCGTGAGAATACGAGCCAGATGGAAAATTTAAAATACACAAAATGAAGTAACAAAGGATGGACGAAATATACGGGCCTTTAAGGATACGTCTACTTGTGCTCCTCGTGTTTATTAAGATAGTTAACATAATATTACAGGTTTCGTGTTATAGAATCATCCTGCTCGTTGCCGATCGCTGGTTGCTTCGCGTCCTCGCTGAAACTGCTGCCCACCTTATGACTGCTCGGTATGAAAGAGGATTATTCCTGGCAGCTTCTATCAACTCTCTATGAGAGAACGACTATTTTGATATACGAACGCTGTTCTATTCCAATCTGCACGGCGATTGACTGACAACTGATTTAATATTGCTTTCTGTACAATTACAGAACATCACAAAGCCATCTTGTGTTATGGACACGCGTTATAAAACAACTTTTTGTGGTACCATCCCTTACCTTTAAAAAATTAGTATGCCTCAAGTTTCGTGTATATAAAAGAGCCTGTTAATTGTAGGGGAGTACGTTTTCTTCATCATCTGCTTAATTTTATTTGTAAAATTTATCACTTCAATTACTTTCGCTATCCTTCTTCGTTAATTGCGTGATAATATTTGGTTTGGCATAAAATTGAAGATGTCGCATGCCCCTAGAATCTGCAAAAGTATTTGTTCATACAGCACAAGCTATTTACAAATAATTTAGAAGATTAATGAAATTATGCGGATCGATGCATTGCAAGGAAAAAATTTTCGCTTTCCGTTAGCACACTCAACAGTGACGCGATTTTTTGGTATCTATAATAGTTTTTACTTCCAACATATTTACAGACAACCCGAACGTTCTAGCGGATCAACGCGTTAAATTCGCAATCAGCCATAAGCATGTCATGATCCCTCCAGAGTTCTTGAAATTCGAATAATCAAGGAGAATTGCTTTCAGAATGTTGACATCATTATTTATACCTTTAAGCAAAAAACAATAAATTACATCTAGAATGTGGCCGTCGGTGCATAGTATAGAAACGACAAGAGATTTTCTGCACGGTCACGACAATCATCCACCTTGATGTGCTACTGCGCCCTAAAACAGGTCTCTAGTCATATGTTCGATCGAAACCACATAATCTGATCAGTGAAAGATGATGTCTTGGAGCAAAGGATTCATTTTGAGTAAAGTAAAAAGAACATAATCTTTATTCTACTAGACAGTGTTCGGTTAACTTTTGTTGAAAGGTGAACTGGACAAAGCCGAAGTGAATCTTATAGTTCCGTTAACTGTTAGAAAAAAAACAACAAAATCAAAAAGAATTCAAATTTTATTAAATCATTATCAAAGTTATTACGTAAAGGATCATGAAGACGTTAAAGTGAAATTGCAAACGAGCACAATACAATACCAACGTATTAAATAATAATTAAAGTCGATATTAGCACTGAAGTAGAGTGCGGAGAATTAACTGGATTAATAAACAACACCAATTTAGTATGACATAAGAGCGAGAATAAAACCAACAGACCTGCTCCGGTCATGATCTGAAATTTACACCCATCCTGAGATGTGAAGGAGATTGATAAAGAAGTTGAAGGCGGAGGCACCAAAACTCAAGAACGCAAAAAATTAGGGAATTGGCTGAAGAAAAAGAAGAGCTAGAAAGGGTGGCCACAGTTAAGAGACTAGCTGACAAAACCATCCTAAATAATAAGATTAAAGAAAAATCTATGGCTTTGTACTTGCAAGATCTAGCAGCAAATGAAAGTAAGAAAAGATTATGGTTTCTTTGCGAGGGGCAATAAACAAAAAGTTGGGATTTTCGCTGATTGTCTAGCAGATGCCTTTCAGCCTTGTTGGATATGAGTCCAGACCGCACTTAGAAAATCATAGTAGCAAAAAACATCGAGTTCAATTCCCAAAAAGCTCCGAGGCTTGATTTTGACGTAACCGCTCATCATATTTGCGACATTTAAATTGAAGCATGTCGTCTCCATCTAATAGTGGAGGAAGGAGCAGTGCTGCTAAAATCAACAAAATATCTTTATGATGTAATATCTTATAAATATATATTAATGCCTTCCATCACCTTCGAACTTGTTTCTCACAAAGATGAAAATTATAATAGAGGATAAAAATTTGATTCCAGATTTGATTCAGTTTGAATTTAGGCAAAAACATACTACCATTGATCAGGACGTATTAGAATAAAAAAATACTCTATTGGCTTTCTCAACGCAACTCAAACTTGACATCTTATATTTCTGGTAAATTATTTTGTATTAAAAAGAAAATGTATATTTCAACCTCAAAGAAGTTTATGTCAGCGTGCTTCAGGAAAATGTTCTTGGGCCAGTCCTATACATATTTTACAACAATGGCATTCCAGAGATGTAAGAAATCCTTGCTTGTAATAGGTCAGCAAATTACACAGAAAACTTGCAAAGATTTGGAAAAAATTTGTTGAGCGGACTAATAAATGAAAAATTAAATTAAATGACCTTAAATCCCGCCAGATCAATTTAACAAACAAAAAAGTGTCTGATTTACCTTCCCTCAGTGTCATTGGCACTAATGTCTTATTTGAGAACTTAAGCTTAAAATCTTAGATGCGAAGTTGAGATAGAAATTGGTATTGGCTTATGGGTATAAACTCTAGGATGCAATGCAAAATTCTTGTCTTTTACCAGATCTTAAAGCCCATTTAGCTATATAGTATACAACTCTAGAGTTACAGATCTAAAGTACTACGTGACATGGCAAATGCAAGGGTATCTACGTAATAAGAGTATTTATCGTGATTCTGCAGCAAGAATTGCATAGAAGCGTAAATCTAGACTTTATCAAAATGTAAATGTAAAAGCTCACTAAAAATGAATTGAGCATCTGCATTTACCTCGATCGGGGGATAATAATGCGGTTGTCTAAGGCGAAGTGCTTGTTGAAACTGCTACAGATAATTTTCTACCGGGATATTTAGTATACAACAGCAGTTACGCCCCTGATCTTAATTATGACGTTTTGTGATAAGGCATGAATGCTGCAGTTGCACACTTGTGACTTAAATCAAATTTTTTGGTTAACAAACATTAATTATAGGTTTTATAGTTACAAAACGCACGTAGTTAAAAGCTTATACGTTATAACTAATTATTTTTTGAATTAATTAAAATTTAATATTTAGTTTTTTATCCCACCTAATTATTTTAGCTTGGCCAAATCATAGTTTTATCAAGGCTCTTATGATATAACAGATATATGTACAATTTTTTCAACTATTTGCATATAAAATTTGACGATATTAGAAAATCGACTCCAGGAAGCCGAGTATCTCTGAAAGGAGTGCATGTCACGTGGGCTAGAAGTTCTAGAAAAACGCCATGTATTTGTAGTAATAGTGGAGTTGTAATCTTCGCGAGGCACTCGTCGAGTGTAGACGCGTCGTACGCTCAGTTCTGCCACGTCAAGGGACATCTTCCAGCCGGTACTTGTACCGGCTGACAAAAAGTTTGCATAAAGTGCAAAAATTGTGCGCGGAAACGACAAATAACATGAATTACTGTTGATTTCAATGCGATTTTTGAGCCGAACGAAGGTAATGGTCCGGATGTGTGGCTGGAAGTATTTTCGGCACCATTCATGGTGGCAGACATTATAGAAGAAATATCTAGAAGAGGGATATAGCAATGCTTTTGAGAATTTTGTAGAGTGGAGAAGTACGCGGGACTTTAAACTTGTCCGTAAGCCTTCTGTTCGTAAGGTCATACACGAGAAAAAGATCTGCTTTATCAAGGCCAATATGTGGCGAATGGGATCTCTTAAACTCGATGATTGTCGGTGCTTGACTCGTTCCTCAGATGAAGCAAAGATCGAGAACCACTATCACCTACTCGAAGCCGACAAGTCGTTGCGATTAATGATGCGAGGTATCCCGGAATACGTTACCGAGGAGGAACTGAAGTAGGAGCTGCAGGACAATGAGATCCGTATCCTTGCGGTGCGAATGACGAGGAAAGCAACGCACCGCCGTCCAATAAAGCTCTTGTTCCTCGATTTAGTGCGAAATCAAAGCAATCTTTATCGTAATAAGCATCTTCGATGTGGTTGTTACAGTAGAACAGAAGAAGAATAAAATGGTTGTCCAGTGCCATCGTTTTGGACACGCTCCTCGGCCGCAGATAGCTCCACGGCGCGCGCCACAGAATATTCAGCCACAGCTAGGCCATTTCGAGACTCTTTCAGAACATGGACCTCTCTACATTTCTGGAGGCATTCGCCAACATTGTGGCGGCCACCCAGAACTGGCTGATGTTTTACAAGGACGACCTCAAAGCCATCCTTGGCATATTCAGGATTCCCTGAACACATGGTTTATCGAAGCTTCCTCCTCTCTGAAAGAGCCTGAAATGGCACAGCAAATTTCAAAAGCTTCCTAGAAAAGAAAGGAGATTTAGACCTAGCCATCTTAAATACCAGGGATTTCAACGATCAACGGCATATATTTAAGCGTATACCAAGCACCATCTAAAAATAGTTGCGGTTAGACACGATTTCGGCTGTTGTACCGATTAACTTTATCAAATATTGGATTTGATATTTAGAATTCTGAGACTTAATTGTAGTATAAGATTTACTCAAACTGATGTCAAGAATGTATAAAAACATGTTAACCTCTCTATTGGCCCACTCTATATTTTATTTTTTTATGTTAACCCCACAAGTGTACACTTACTATGCTACCTAAGAACTGACAAGTGGTTGCCTAGACTCCAAAAAAATAATAAAAATTTGTTGGAAAAAACCAATCTAATGAGACGCATAAGAAATAACTTTATAATCTTGGAGTGATGTCTCGACATACGTCTTTTGACCAAATATGACTTTTTTGTCTGTAAATTCTTATGCACTATGTCCAATTTTCTGCTATGATTATTTCATCAAGTTAAAAGAAGAAATTGTGCCTTTTATAGACTACTATGGAGTCGTGTGATTGGTTCTCTGGTTATAAGGCCTTGGTCAGAGTTCAGAAATTCTTGACGTTTCGTCGGCGAACATCTTCCGAAGAACAAGCAAACACAAGTTTTATCCAATTGTAGAAGATCCAATTGTGGAGATTTATAAATATAAAAATCTTTAACAGAGACTACGGATTCAATCTATCTAAATCTTGGTTTGTCGCTATCAAGGAGCAAAAAACCGCGATACGGTAAAAGAGCGAGTGACGTCATAAAATGCCGAAATATTACCTGCAACTACCCGATCGGCGTCAGCAGCTAGCCCGATCACATCATCTACCATCCCGGTGACGTCAACAACGGCCCCCCAACACCATGCCTACCATACTTGCACGAGTATAAAAGCGAAAACGCACGAACAGTCACTTAATTTTTAGAAGATTTTCTTCTGAAGATGTCCGCCGCAGTTGTGGACGAAACGTCAAGTGTTTCTAAACTCCGACCACGGCCTTATCAACCGAGAACGAACCACACGATGCACCATAACACCGTCCGTGAAAGCTTTCGCATCTACTATGAAGTCAGCATGACCTTTAAGAAATGAAACATCGGTCTATTACCTGAAACCTTCTTCGCGATCAATTTCTCACAGAATCCACTTTTTGTCTCAAGATTTCTTGTTATATGTGAGCAATAAAGAAAAGGTCACCTGTAATCTGTGTCCTATGGACTTTGTAATTTGTTGTCTACAGTGATTCTACAAAGAGTGGGTCGCTATTTCTTTATTCTTTTTGGGATTAAATTTTGTTTTCTTGAAATTTTTACACCATCGTAATACCGTTTGCTCGTCGCGAATATCCTCGATCGACATTTGATTAATTTCTCTTGTCCTCGCTGATTAAATAGTAGTTTTTTTAATTAAAAAAAAGAGAAAAGAAGAACTATATAGGTACTACAGATAGCTGAAAAAAATAACAGTCTCAAACACGACTTTTATTTATATTTTAATACCAACATTAAAAATAATGGCTACCCCTATTACTCTTTTTGTTCTTTTACTCATGCTGTTAAGTCACCTACTACTCAGACCAGTTTTTTCATTCTCAGTACATGACATTTCTTTTATTATATTTAAAAAAACAATAAATACCAATAAAACTCTCAGACAATCAATCAAGTCTCATTATTTTGTTGCGACTATTCTTCGTTGAAATCATTAGAACATCCTGTAGAGGATCCTTTTCTGATTCTATATATGGTTTTAAACTTAGGCAACTTCAAAAAAAGCAATATTTTCCTGGAAAATTAAAATGATTTTTTTTATATTAATCAAAAGGAAATTATTAAGATTGATCAAATGCCACTTAAATGAGGACAAGTACTTATTCTACCAATTAAGGATCAAAACAATACATGGGTTAAAAGAGATAAAGAGAAGCGACTCATTTCGCAAAAGTATTTGAACCATACAACATACCCACCTTAGAACATGAGAGCAAATTTCTTACATTACCATATCAAATAGATCCCCCAAAAGACATATCAGCCTCACAAAAGTCAAAGATAAAATCTTGCAACAAATAAATTCAAAAAAGCACCAGAGTTCGGTTTGATCACCGGGAAAATCTTGGAAGAACTTTCAGAAAAAGGATATAAAGCCATATAACAAATATTTGATGCACTTTTGAAAATTTGCTATTGCCATAGTCAATGAAAAGTAGCCCCAATTATTATTGTACTAAAATCTGGAAAGAATTCAAATAAAACTTTATCATATCGCCCAATAAGCCTGCTACTTATTATATTAAAAGTATTTTAAAAAATCTTTGACAAGATCTAATAACAAGCTCAAAGCTTACCATATAATTTTATAATAGTCATCAAGTCCTACCTTTCAGGAAGACACTGCTTTGTAAAATGCCAGGAAGAACATACGGAACATAGAGAAGCATATTAGCACCTATCCTCTACACATACAATGCGAATCTTTCCATACTCAACAGAACTGCAGTTTCCACTTGCGCGCACGATACCGCGGTACTTTCTGCACATGCCAAACGAGTAATAGCATCACAGTATCTTCAGGAAAATTTAAATGAATTATAATCTAGCTGGACAAATGGAAAAATAAGCACATTAAACAAAGACACGTCCTCCAGTCATACTTAACGGTCAACAACTGACTTAAGCAGATGACAGCAAAGACCTTGGTGCACCTGACCTTGAGGAAGTATATTTTTAGCAAAAGGAAACAACTCGGCCTAAAAGTACGACACGTATTGCCTGATTGGAAGGCCATCTCTAACATTGGAAAATATAAGGCTGCCATCAAGTCCGTGCGGACCTACGGGATCCAACTATGGGGAAAGGCAAGCAACTCAAACCTGGAAAGTGCTACGACAAATAATTAATGCCCCATGGTATGTTCCTAACAATCAAAAACTTGCAAGTGCCATCGATTAAAGACATATTTAAGCGGTATAATGAACGTTATAGTGTTAGAACTCAAATTGATCCTAACATACTTGCGAGAAATTTGTTTGGACAGATAGGTGAAGTGCCACGATTAAAAACTTTCAAGCCAGAAACCCTAATGCAAAGATCTGACCAGGATTAGCGTGTGTATGTATCTATAGTAAGCGTAATATATGTTACCAAAACATATATTGTAAAGGGTAGCTTCAATTGAAGCATCTGCTACAAGTCATTTTTCTGTTATATAAATTACTTATAGTACAATGGACAGATTGCAAGCTTACCACAACCCAATACGAGCAAAATTGCAATAAAGCAATCTGATCCTTTTTCTCAGCTCGCCGAGTCCTTGCATTTGCACGATTTGTGCTAGCTAAAATTAAACTTAACGAATTGTTAATTATTTGCCTATTAGTTGCTTCTTTAAGGCAACCTCTTACGGTCTTCTGATTGTCTTTATTTTTAACTCAAACAATTTGAAATTTAAATTGTACGGCGCCCCACGGCCAGACGGACTCAAAGGATGTCTAGAATCGTTCAAATATTCCCGCAGCCTTCGCCCACATTCACGTCGAACCGCAGGGTTGAACAATTCCACGTTTTTGGGACTATTTGGCAGAAAGTTCAGAGAAATGAATACACGTCATAGCTGAAATGCTATTCTAACTACCAGTGCCTCATAAATGATCTCTAGAATAGCTCCTCGTGATGTTCCCTTGAGCCTGTTTTCTAATTACTTATTACCATTATCTTTTTTATGATTGCCGCTAACGAGTGATAAGTGAGCACCGAACATTGTGTTGCAAGAGGCGTTTTGCCAGGATATCTGAATGGCAGCTTTTTTCTATACTTGTATATTTTTGTTTATTTAATTTTTTTGACTTCTTGATGTATTTTATTAATTGTATGTTTATGTGAGATGATGTATATCACAAAATGTACTTTAACAAGTTCATAGCCTACTCTTGCGTTGAAGTCGCGTGTAGCACTTCTTTTGGGAAACTACAAAATGGAAACTAAACTTCGGTTCCTTCGCCTAGATATTTTTGAAGAAAACCGATCCTTTGGCTGTTATCAATGCATGGAGCTGCGAGTGCAACGGCGTCTCGGTTTGATACTCGCCGGCGGCGCTGGGCGCCAAGTGAAGCGGAAAAGGTGCAATTCGCCCCAAAAAAATGGTAAAGAAAGAACATTAGCGATTTTTCACGCCACGGTCCGCTTGCCCCAGCCACTCCACGGCGATGCCATTTGGCATGTAAGACGACCGAGGGTATAAAGCAAAATGCGGCGCCCGGCGCGACATTTCGCACCGGGAAGCGCTTCGCAGTGATGTGACGGTGATAAGTGAGCGCCGACTAACTCACTGCGAACGCGCCGGTGGCAGTCAGTCAAACAGGTGAACTGGTCGCCGGCGGGCAGCTTTCGAAATTGACCAGTCGCCACTCAATCGGCATTACGGCGAGTACTCGCGGATCGCGACTGTGTATTGAAATTCGCGAGATTTCTTCGCTATCCTAGTTAGTGCCGTGCGCCTCGTACGCTGCTTGCACCCAGTTAGATCCGGTTCGCTTCGACAGACCGATATTGGCTCATGTGATCGGTTTCGCAAGTTTTGGCGATCCGCTTACCACCCCTTACGCTAAATGGGTAAGAGAAAAGTTGGCGCTTCTTTCTAATGGCGATTAATGACTCGCTCTTTGGTAGAAATACTCGATATTTATTGCTTCTTGCAAATTGACTGAAAAGCACTCTTTTCAATTAATAAATTTTGATTGAATGCGGAGAAGGAGGGGGGGGGGCATTTTTGTTATAAGTATCTAGCACACATTCTAATTCAAACTTAGCCAATATAAACTAAAACAATACTTTGACTACAGAAATCGTTTTTTTTTTGAAATCCTGCATAAAATTAGTCGACAGAAATTTATTACACCTGAATTTTATGTTTACACCACGAAACAGCAGCACATCAGAAGCCGACCTGCTAGTTTTTGTTGGTAAATTTTACAAATTGATTCTTGATGCTAATATTATTAGTCTTCACTGTTTTATATAACACAACCCATATAGTGCGTTTGTGTGCGACGTACATGCACTATATACCATTTCGCTGACCGCATTCTTGCACTTTTTATGAAGGTTGGGGCAATTCGCATATTAAACGCGCCGGACAAAATTAAGTTAATTAACGGGACGGCTAAAAAATACCATTAGCTGCTTGGGTGTTCCTAAGCAAAGATTGAATGCAAACTGACTCTTAATTAGGAAGCTGATAAGAAACGTATTTTATTCTCTTAGATGCCACAGAACGGCGAGTAAATGAAAATTGCGAACTTCCCGATATTTCATCGCCGCTCATAAAGCTCCTGAAAACGTAGGCTTGCCCTCGTGGTCGCTCCGAAGCAGTTATGGCAGAAACATAAATACCTGCAAAGGTTTTCGACTAGGCCGTTTGTAAATATACCACTATCGGAGTCGACTCACCTTGGTAGCGACTCGCCGAGACTTTCCAGGCCGAATTAGTCTCCGGCTGCGCTGCAATGGCGGGCCTTTAATTTGCGAAGCTCGGCTGAAAGCCGAGCTCCCTCGTTCCGGCGGCTGAATTCGATTAAGTTCAGAGATAAATTATTCGGCCCGCGACCGATTAGAGGTTAGGGTAAGGCCGGAAAGCGCCGCATCGAGACGGATCGCCTTGACTCCGCATATGGAAATTCGCGAAAACTGCCGGCTGCCGCGAGTGATGATCTAACGCAGGCGATTAAGCGCATAGCTGGTGCTCACCGATCGAAAAATCGCCGCCGTCGCTGAAAAGCGCGGTCCATCGCAGCCGGAAGCTGAAAAAAACGGAAGTGCTCTCGAACGCACTTGTAGAAACGGCCTTTCGAGGCGGTTTTTAATAATCAAGTCGTGTGCTGTTCCCATACGTCGAGAAGTCCTAGAACTGACGTTAACACAAAACAAGGACTAAGCTCGAAGTTTCTAATGGAGAAATTATAAAAAAACGCGGCGCGCGCCTTTCTTGGTGATATCTTAGCACCTTAAACAGAACTGGTCAAAAAGCTTTCGTTGCAGAGTGTCATAAATGACACATTTTTTTCATCCTTCATACATAGATTCTTTAACAGTTAAGTGAGTTCTGTAATATTTTTTAATTGACAAACCGTTTTATGCCTTACGTCAAACCCTGTCGCTCCAGTTGTAGTGTCGCAATTATTACAATCTTTTCAAAATGGCAGAATAGCTTCAGCCTTGATAAATCGCTAAATCTAAACGCCTGGTGGGACACCACGTGACGTAAATCCTTTTGCCTTTGTTCTGCTTTGTTAACAGGAGATAAGGAAGTGCCTTACCGAGTGATTTATTGAATTTATCATATTTTTCTGGGGCGAAGGGGGCGTCCAGTTTTCACGCCCCTTATTTAATTCCAAAAGCTCTACCTTCTACAAGTGCGAACATCACCGCGCCATCTCTTTCCTGAACTTTGGGAAATTGGGACGATTAGATTAGCGAAACCCCGCAGGCTTGCGTCACCCAAGGTCCCAAAAGCTGCTTTTTCGATCTGGAACAAGAGTACGGCCGCAAGCGCACCCACATCCAGCATTGTGCATTATATAAGAGCTACCTGCAAGCAACAGATAGTTTCGGCTTGGGCTCTCAAAGCCGGAAATTCCCTCGGAATAACACGCCATTAATCTCAGCAATTAAAAGCATGGTCTGTAGTAACATTGGACAATACTTTACAGTGTTTTACACTGTGGGTTTCCTTTTTTGCGCAATCTTGCATCGAGAAGCTTTCGTTGATTTATAAAGTTGCATAGGACTAGGTCAAGGCTGTGCGGCAGATGCGTTTACTGAACTTTAACCGTTTGAGTTTAATAGCAAAATCTCGTTCTTTAGGTAGCCTTGTATGGAACATTTAAATATCATAGTCGGCATTAATTAGAATAATGCAGTAAAACTCCCGATTTCTGATCTTGTGATTGTGCTACATTGCTGCGCTGCAAATTTTAAGCCGCTTTGCGCTTATTCTTCTTAATTCTGCAGATTATGGGCTGACTCTACCAAATTTGTATTGGGTATTATCTCTATAATGGATGGTTTTGCATGTTATTTACAAATTATGTCCGTGGGAGATCTACATGGCTAAATAAAGAAATTGCTACTGTCCTAGTAAATAATGCGAAAATTACTGTAATTACACACGTTGCCCAGGTTCTCGCAAATGGCTCCTGTATTACAAATTGTATACGACTAAGTACAATGGTGCAACCGGCTAATTTCGATAGAATTGCGATGGCATCTAAATGGTAATCCGGCAAATTGTATATTGCCTCATCCGGTGATTCGGAGTCAGGTAGTTTTGACTACACGTGTAAGTGAGTTGATTAAACGATGGACAATTAAAAAAGTGGGTATAAATACGCCAGCACGCTTTAATCCGTCCATAATTAAGTATTTCGCGATTATGGACGGTCGAAATTACTTCCGCTTGCATCAAGTGGGCCTGGTGCTGTTATTTAAAATCGCCGATTTACGTAAATAGAGTTAAGCAGCAGCCCTGAAACGCTGAAAACTAGTTATTGTCTGTGTTTTTAATTATCTGTCCACCGGGCGATTATTTCCTATGCTACAATCTCCGTCCTCCGTCAATTTCACTAACGGTTTAGGCGGCGATAAGCAAAACAGGCGCTTATCACCGCAGAAAATACAGAATTTAAGAATCCTTCCAACTTTAAACTTAAACCCCTACTTTAGGCTTTAACGGCCCTAAAAGAAACAATTATGGCTCATTGTAATTAGTTCTGATTTATTTCATTAAATAGCTTAAAATTGCCGCGCAAGGACAATGAATCACCTGCAATTCCAACAACGGTTATTTAGCATTGACAGGCATTTCTGCTATTAGTTTCCAGAAATCCATTAAAAATTAGAACCGAAAGGTGAAATGCGCTGTGCCCGAAACCTGTTTCAGATATCGTGTGCGACACGAACTTGAACTATTACTGCCTTCCTGATATTTTCGAAAAGCTGCGAAGGCTGCCCGATTAATCATGTATTTGTTACAGGAATGGTGTCTGAAAGCTGAGCACGCCGTGGGATCAAGATTAAAAGTTAGCGCAAATTTACTCGTTACGTTTGTTTGGCAAAAAGTCCCTATGCAGCGAACTGTTCTGACCGACAAGTGCATGAATGGACTGGAATGATAAGGCGGCAATCAGCAGGGTGAAATTACAGTCGCGTTGCTTGTTTTTCTGAATCCGCTAGAAATGACGAAATACAAGCTGAACAAAGACGGAATACGTCCCTCCGAAATAATCTTGACCTCCTACTGGACCGGACAGAACCATGGCGACCTGCCGAACACGGAAAGTAGGAAAAATTGCGCGAACAAGGCGGAAAAACGGTGTGATAGCGGCGACGCCAACGGAATCTTCCAAAAGGCTCTTTTTCCCCTATCCGCGGGGTGCACATGTTTGGAAAAGGGTAAGTGGGGCTTTTGACTACACTTATTTGGACATTATTTCTTTGAGTGTCTCAAACGAAATTACTTTTACTTAAAATTATTGATGACTTTCTACTTGACGTGCTGCATGCTAATTAAATGTTCCATGTATTCTATTTCTGAGAACACCATCAACTAGCTTGTACGGATGTTTACATTAGGTAACGCATTCGACACTTCAGAAATTTCCTAGACCTTCTAAATGAACGTTGCAAGTTGCATTGCTTTTTTGCATCAGTGTGTTTTCAGCCACAAACGGGAGCACCATGGTACCGGTGCATGAGGAAAAGTCAGCACACCACCGCGCGGTCAAGCCCACAGTCAAAGAATGGATAAAGCAGAAGACGAAAAACAGCTACACGAAGAAGATGCTACACAAGCGGATTCCGATCCTGTCCTGGCTACCTCAGTACAGCATCAGTAAGGCCATGGCGGACTTCCTCGCGGGGGTTACCGTCGGCCTCACCGTCATTCCCCAGGCGATTGCCTATTCCAACGTGGCAGGACTTCCGCCTCAGGTCGGCCTCTACTCGTCCTTCATGGCCTGCTTCGTGTACACTGTTTTTGGCAGCTGTAAGGATTCTGCCGTGGGCCCGACGGCCATATCGGCTCTTCTTTCGAGGGAGAACAGCCACGGCTTTGGCATAGACGGCGCTGTTCTCCTGTGCTTCCTCACCGGCTGTGTCGAATTTTTCATGGGCGTTTTGCAGTTAGGTGAGTATCTGGATGTTGGGCATCCTGCATTTTGCTCATGATTTCTAAAACTGAAGTTTCAAATTCTAAAACGTCATACAGAGTGGTACAAATATGACCGGGACTGATTTTTTTACGACAAAACCAATTTCCAAACACTTACTTGCACAAATCTTTCTTCGACGTACTCAACATTTTTTCCAATGCTCTGGAGGCATCCTGGTGCCCTTTTCAAAAAAGGCTTTTGATTGGTGGCGTATCCACTCCCGAACAGTCTGAAGACAGCGTCGTTGTCTGCAAACCGCATGCCTTGCAAGTCTAATTTGAGCTTTCCGAACCGGTAGATGTCACGTGGTGCCATTTCAATTTTTGTTTTCATTGTTGTTTTGGCCGTATGGGGCGTGCATTGTTTTGAAGGAAGGCTTTTCGCTTTCCACCGGTCTTCAAGTCTGTTACCAGGAGGCCTGAGAAATAAGCTGCATTAACTGTTCTAGTATCTGTTAGAAAGTCTACGTGGATAATCCCCTGTCAGTCCCAGAAGAACGTTGCCATCACTTTTTCTGCCGAACGACTTCTCCGCGCTCTCTTTGGTAGAAGTAGCATGCCGCCACTTGCATGACGACTGTATAAAAATAAAATGTGCACCCACGTTTCATCGGTGAATCACTATCAATTTTAAAAATGCATCAACTTTGTCTTCAAATTGCTATATGAGGCGACCAGCAGCCTGCATGCGCACCATTTTGTTCACGTTCGTCAAAGCGCGTGGTATCCATGAGATAATACAAGTGTTTTTTACAATGTCTTCTACATTATCAACACTGATTGACATCATTGCTCCAAGTTCCTTGATAATGCTTATTCGTAAGAATAGGCGCATCTACACGATCAATGTTTGACTCCGCACTCTTGAAGCACCACTCAAATATACGGGTCCGTGAGAGACACTTTCCTTACTGTTGTTGAAGTTTGCGGTAAATTTCAGCGGACGGGACGTTTTCTCCAACGAGGAATTTGATCACAATGCTTTGTTCCACAGGTTCTAACCCTAGCAGGAGGGAGGGTGGAGGTTGTGGTTCCACTCTCTCAAGGTTGCACAGATGCTGCGCAGTGCGGCTTGTTTACACACAAATCAGTTCCGGTCATATTTAAACCACTTTGTATATACCAGTTTTGCTAGACTTGTACTTGGATTATTTAGATTTTATACTAAAATTTTTCTTTCTCTTCTCTGCTTTAAAATAATTTTGATAATTCTGTAATTTAACCTGGGCTTTCTGTGTTTAGCAGTTTGTTTTTATCGAACTATGCACTTATCCTTTTGCATGTAATTCAGTTCGTACACCCAAGCGAGCAGACGTGTTTACGAACTGTAGCATTACCGCGGCAGCGGCCGCAGCCTTGCTTAAGGTCAGCTGAATTTATTAATTTCAGTTTTATTTTCACCTATAAATTTTATTTGCATTCTAATTTAAATAACAAATATTAATTTGAAAATGTTTTGCGTGGGAGCACCATGAATATAAAGTACCAGAATGGCATATTATAATCAAACTACGCCGCTATAAAATGCCCCGCAGATGTAATACGATCAAAATGAACCCTAAAGTCGACTGACAAGTTGTAGAAAACGTATAGGCATCTTCGAGAAACCCAACAACAATCCAAACAAAATAAACGACTCAAGCAAAACAGAAAATAATCTCTTTCTTCTCTCTAATCCTTTGTCTTTTCATGCGTTGAATATTGGTGGGGTCCTGCAGTCAGTTTTTTTCTCATTTTTTCCTATCCCTCGCTAATAGTTTTATTTCCTCTCCTGTTTCTCAAATTTGGTTTCTTCTTAGTCTTCCTCATCATTTTTAGGTTGATTCTCCAACCTCCAATACTTTTCTTGTGATTTATTTAATTCCATTCTATCTATGTGCGTGCCAGTTTAATTGCTTCTTTCTTATTTTTTCCATCATTGGTTCTTGTTTTACTATTTCTTTAATTTGGTTTTCTCTGCAATGCATTTTAATTTTATCTTTGTTTAGTGTCCAGTTTTCACACGCATATGTTATAGTTGGTATTGTTATCACATTGTGGATTTTCTTCTTTACCCCTTTATCTATATCCTTATGGTCTAGTATTTTTTTATTTATGGTGTAATATATTTTTATTGATTTCTTTGCTGTTTTTTGCTTCTATTTTTCCACTTTTGTGTTAATATACCTTCCAGGAATTCACTTATGATTACTCTTTCCAGAGTTGTGCTTTTGCATTTAATTTATTTGTTTTAGTTGTCTTTTGGAACAGAAACTAATAAAAATTAAAATAACAATAATAATAGTAGCAACGCTGCCCTCCGACTGCATATCAATAATGAAAATATTAGTGGATAATTGCAAAAGTTTGTGCTCGATTTGAAAATATTAAAAACACACACAGTAGCTATTGTCATCATTCTCTACAGTTATCACCAAACGCTTGATAAACTTGTGGTTTTTTTCAAAAAGCCAGGTAGGTCCATTCAAACTGTTATGCAGAGACCTGAACCCATGAAATCCGAAGAAGCAAGATCTAGATGATTTCTGTTTAACTTCTTCAGATTTCGCAAAGTCCGTTGAGCGACAAACATGGCGCTTTTTCGATTAGTCAAATCCATTTTTTTGGGTTTGAAAATATTGTACCACCAAGTGGGGGGAGCTCGAAGAAAATTATTTTCTTGCAATTCCTCTAAACGGGTAGCAACAGCTTCGTTGAATGTAAATCAGCTTTTGCTACGGGCTCTGCACTTTCATCTACTTTTTCAGTTTATTTTCTGTTGTGCCTTGATATAGAGAATCGATTTTCGTTACCTGAGGCGACTCGACCCAAAACAGGCTCTTTTCCACGGCGGCCAAGCAGAGAAATGTTTCTAAAATGCAGTCCAGCCTATTGTTGTCCAGCAAGGAATGCAGCTCCCTTGCAATGAACTTAAAAATGGATCCAGGTTTATTTAAATGGCGTTATTATATTAAAACTCATGGCAATTTCTTCAGTTATAATCCACAACGTACTGATCAACACTGGAAAGACGTCCAGAGTAAGATCAAGGCTGGAAAGTTGTCCAAGGTAGGATCAATCGTCCAGGGTAAAGTCGCCATTTCTAAATCTGCCGAATTACTATCTCACTGTTCTGGAAACAGAAGCACGGTCGAGATGTATATCCCAAATGTTTTTTGTTGCAGTTGCAACACTCGCTCCTTTCGGAAATTTGTATTATTTGCAATTGCGCAAATATAACTTTTTGTTTTCTATATTACAAAATTTCTCACACAACAATCGCCTTACCGCATCGGCTTCTGACGCTACATTGGTTTATGATACTACCACCCGTGGTAGCTCACCCGACAAGCAACACGGCCATAACTCAAATACCGGCGCTACTATGCAGCAATATTTCTGCCATTCATATAAGTCAGATATGAACTTTTGCAATCATATGTTCGAATTACATAATTACGTAACGGATTTATTAAAATTAATTGCAAGAAACGAACACATTAAAATGTTAAACAATAATAAATGTTGGAGTTTTACCAAAAACTTTAAAGATATGTACTTTTATAGTCTCTTACCAAAAGTTGAACTTTAAAGTAGCTTTTAGAAATATTCAGCTATTCACCAATTTGGACAAATTGAAAGAAGCGTGGACATATGACCGATATTTTAAAATGTTAGAGGAGAAGGTCCAAATTTGGGATATTTCGCTCTGTTCATTTTAGAGAGGAATTATTGCACTAAAAAACTAAGATAAAGTCTATTAAATTTATTTATTCTTAGCTCCAGCATACTTGTGTGTCTAATCTTCCACCATAACACATATTGCCCGCAGTTTTCTCTGTTGTCTGCAAAAAATTTGAAAAGCGTGATCGTCTTCCGGTTTAGTTAGAGCTCCACGTGATTTTAAATGACTTAATTCGTTAACTCTTAAGTATAAGACGCCAAGTGTGTCTGAAGCCAACTTAATAAACTTTTTAAATGTTATACTTTTTGTGGCGGACTCTTCTTTAGGTTTGGACCATTTGGCAGCGACTATCATTTCTCTAAATATGATTAATGCATTTTCAAATAAAGTAGCAATTATAACACGTGATCCTGTTCCCTTGTACCCTCTATTGCCTTTCTTTCTTTTGGTCATAGAAAGCCAAGAAAGTTTTTGTAGACTAAAATTTTTTTAAACACTCAGAGAAGCTTCTTAAAGTGTTGGTTGTCAGTTGTAGTTATCGTTTTGCTTTGAATGAAAGCTGAAAGACTTTGCCGATTCGCTCCGCGATGCTGTATAATAAACATCTGTAAAAATGTTTTCGTGGCCTTGTTTGCTTCTTCATATAGGCTTGCTAAAAAGCTCCATCATTTCATAAAGGACTACAAGTCCTTGTGACTTGCCTCATTTTTAGCTGTAATATGTCTTTAAGGAGACTAAGAACTGGAGTTTTCGAAAACGATGACAGAATAGAGACAATTTTCTCTCCCGACATCAACAACGTCAAGATTACGAAGACGGCTGAAATGTCTGTTTAAGATAAGAGGTACTGACGAATGCTATGGGGGGTTTTGAAGAAATGAACTGAATCTCATGAGCGAGTACTTCATATTCTTAGCAGAATGAACTTCTCTAAACACATAATAATGTAGCAATTTGTCGCTTTCCCTTCCTATCAATAATACTAAACTCCGTTTTATTTACATTGTAGATAGTTTCAACAAGAAACCCAGGTTCAAAAATGTAAAAACATATATCAGTGTTGTCTTTATTAATTCTCAAGCACGGGGAAAAGATATTCTCTATAGCTTATGCAAGAACAAAGTATTTTTAAGACCTTGCAGAAAAATATCTATCCAAGCTCTATATTCTCTCCATTTTTGAATGGATAGATTTTAATAGCTAGCTCATATATCATTCGACATAGAATAATCCATAAAATGTCTCCTCCATACTAAACAACTAGATTTTCTAATTCATAACAGGGTTAGGCTTTTCCTCAATTTTTCTCTGTATTATTTTTGAAAGAGGAACGGTGGTTCTTTTGCTTAGTGTCGTACAAAGTAGGATAGATGTTTTCTACCGACGGCTTAAATTGTTTTCACCATATACCCACTTCATTCAATATTTTGACTTCCTCCTATTACTGTTATAAATGTATTTTGCCTTATTTCTTGACATATGGTCTAAAATTGGACTACTAATACAAAAACGAATCATTAAATAATATAGAAATGTATTTTGCATCATTCAACCTGCATACAACTGCGCATGAATGGAAATCTAGCCTTGAACTCTGTTTGGAATTTTCCACAAATAGACATTACCTACCTAAACTAATTAAAGCTTTGCTAGCCTAAATTTAGACTTTAGCTTATTTTTGAAGCATCATCTCTAAGCAAAGAGGTATACCAATAATTTTACTACTGTTCTTTGTTAAACTAAAGACGATTGCAAATAATAAAGAAATCTACTCGCCAAGAACGAAACACCAAATCGCCAGTTTACTAGGCGGTTAATTAATTATGCTCAAGTAAACAATTCGCTTGCAACAAACCACAAAGCTATTACAGCACACCTCCAAATAGGTAAAATGAGTTTTACAAACTTGAGGACAAGCCTAAAAGGTAAATAGATAATGTGCTAATTTGTTAAAATGACCTCCGTCGTTTCAAAACTAAATTAGAGATCGTTACCTGAAATAGCTATTTGGAATGCTAATAGATTAGCTCAACTTTAAATAAACTTCAAACTTTGGGAAAAAGCTTTATATCTAGAGACGCTGCATACAGCAATGAGGTTTATTAGAGAAGTTAAATGTTAACTCTAGGGACAAATTTTGAGAAGCGATTTCAACAGAAAAAATCTCTCCTAACAAAACCCCAAGAAGAAGGTAAATTTCGTAATGCAGCGATTTGATAATGTATTACGCGTAAAAATTAAAAAAATTATAGTCGGGTCTTCCCGTTTCCTTATCCGATGCCCTCCAAATTTGTTCTAAATCTGACGCAAAAAAACATTTTTAAACTCGTGCCATGATGGCACGGTTTATATCTGAAAACACTCGTGACAACTTTAGAGTATGTGTGCGAAGTACTGCCCACGGGCGTTCAAATCTTTTGGACTATATTCAAATAGCGTCACAAATTGCAATGACACGTTTTTTGTGTCATAACCCTCTTACTCTTCCATCATCGGACGAGGTACAAAACAAGCCCAGTTCCTCTGTTGAGAAAACGCTATCATACATCAGTCAGATAACCTGGCCTACTGTCGATCCTTTAGGAATTGCCTATATATACACCAAGCCATAGGAGCGTTGTGAAAGAACAACTGGTCCATCTAAGTGGTCGCCAGTAATCTAAACATTGATGCTAAACCCAAAAAAACCCAACACCATTCCATGAGGACTACGCCTAGCCTGCAAATCACTCATGTGTAGGTGGATGATGCAAGTTCTACTAAATGCATTGATGACAGAAATCCCATAATGGCAATGACTTGTCGAAAAAGAAGAAAATTTGTCTTTTTCCAACTCCAACATGGCGCTCCTGTTTTCAAAATATAGTTTTAGCATCAAATGACCCCCTCTCATACAAACCATAAAATATTTATACTTCCATTCCTCTCTGTGAGGATAGGTAAATTCGCGTAGCCTTCCGATTATTTCCGTTCGCGTGTATATCGTCTCTGCTTATTCCCGATATAAATAACGGGCCATTTTACAGCATTCCACAACATGTTCATTTAGGAACAGATATCCAAATGGCAAAAAACGTATAACCACACCGTAACTTCGATGAGAGTCTTGGTAAGGATGGTTCTAACGTTATAATTTTTTATCATGAAAGACATACATTTTTGAAGATACGTTTGTGTGAGCTATTAACCATCAAACATTATAAAGATACCTAACTTAACTAGCTTTTGTATTATAAAAAGAATATACACTTATTATCTCAAAACCATATTTTGATCTTTCAGTAATGGGTTATACCTTGAAGTACCTTGCAATAGTGGACAATGCCTTTCAAACAGAAAATAGGGCCAGGCCGGAAATATATCTCCAGTATGATTCCAATTATCAGGAGTTTTCACAAATTTTAGAGCAAAGGAATGTTGAAGACGATTAGGTGGAGAAAATTGACGACTTCGAAAGCAGTGACCTAACAAAAACCATCTAAAGGTTCTTCTGGACTGACGGCATATAGTTCAGCATTTCAAACTATGAACGAAGTTTTCTAATTATTTCTATCTGATGCTAAACGTTTTCGTGCGATACTAAAAAATCAAAGCTTAAACGGTCTACTTATTTCAAAGAGGGCATGACAAGTAAAATAGAACCTGTTGAGATATGGAATTCTGAACTTTCATATTGTCGGTCATTTTTTGCAGCAGTAATTCAAATAAATGGAATGGAAAAAATTCGGAAGCCTATCTTGCGCTTAATGAGCAACTGTGGGTCTAGTGATGTATTAAGTCATTGTAAATGCAATATTTGTTATCTTTCATTGATTATACATTTCTAAAATTTTCTGATTAGTCTTTCTCTCGTTTCTCCTTTTTTTTATTAATTCGAATAAGTGTTATCTACATCCATAATTAAACCAATATGACCTTCAATTCAACGGTGGGGAGCAGAAAACTCAAATATTGACATTTACGCGCTTCCAGTTATTATAAGAAGTTAAAATTAATGGTTTATTCTTCCGGATTTATTGCGTAAACAAAGGAAGACTTTAGCAGAAACCTCACAAAAAACAACAATAATCAACCATGGCTTAAGGGGTTTAAGCCCATCTACTAGATCGTTTCAAGTGACAATGTGGTATACAAATGTTAGTTCGTTTTATATACATAGTGAATGCAAATTTTTAGACACTAGCTATTTAGTTAACCGGTCATTTAGAATAAAACTCATATTTATTGTCTTGTACCGAGTGATCCAAATTAAACAAATTTTCAATTTAAATATGAGTTAAATTTGAGTTGATTTTGGTTGAGTATGAAGAATTTTGATCTTCGAAGCGGGAAAAATACCGCGCTAAATGAGGAAAAAGTTTTCATCGGTGGATTAGTAGTCATTGAGTTAGGAAAAACGATTTAAAATAAAAATCTTATCTAACTTACCTATTGGGCTACCCTGTATGTTTAGCTAGTTTCTGTAAAACCTGTTTGATAATTTTTGCCTTCTGTATGGTCACATCGTAGACATAAAGCAAATTGAGACAAATAATCGTTTGCCTAGACATGTGCTAAGTTCCATGGTAAACAGCAAAGCGAGTTATAACAAATACGATTTTGCTGTTTGCTGTTTGCTGGACCATTTCATGTTTGTCGATATATACGTCAATCGTTTGGTAAATGACGAAAATGTATTAAACAGATGATAAAGTGGCTTTAAGATAAATTTGAATTTAGTAGTAGCTTCCCAATTAATATTTGCCCAGCTGATAACAAATCAGATAAAAGATTTCTTTGGTTTCTGCAATTAATTCCGGGCTTTGTGTGACCGCTATTTTATTTCAACGTGGGAGCCAAAATAGGGGAGATTTTCCAAGGTTCCCATGGGTAAAGAACTAAAATAACGTTTTCCTTTTTATAAATTGATTATGTCGTTTGCCAAATACAGACGTTGAAAACCAACTGTTATATTATTTGTTTGTTTTTTTCCTAGCAGAACAGGATTAAGAAATGTAAAAATCGCCTTGTCAAGGTAAAATATGCCGTTTTTCATTTGTCTCTTCAAATTTGACAACGAAAAAAGTTAGTTTGATTTCTGAGTTTGTGCGACCGTCCTTTGGTTTAAAGATGGTAGCCTAATCGAGTCTCTAGGAGTAGAGAAACATATTAGTATTTTCTGTTTTTAAATCAATACTATACAAAGTTTTACCATTACATCAATCAAATATACGTTGTATTATTTTATTTTTTAAGTGAGGGACGGGATTCTTACTTGTGCAACATCGGATTTTAAATGTACATATAAATTGCAAGAAGAAATAGTAGATGATCACCATGACCTCTATTTGCAGTTGCACCCTTATTCACTTTGTATATATTTATCATATAGACGCTACGTTTTACAATGGATCACAAGTTAATCAAAAAAAAATGTTTTGTTATGCCTGGACACCAGGAAAAAACCTCTAGTCTCTGCATTTTGTTATGTTCTATCAATTGATATGGAATCCATCTCCGAGCTTCTTTAACTTTTCCAATATCATAAAGGAAACGACTTATAGTCGCTTTGGATGCGATAAAACTCTTCGGGAGGCACTGAACAATAGTTGGAACCTTCGTTTAACTTCTGCCTGTAGTTCTTTTTTATTAATGCAAGAAATCGATCGTCCATGGACTTACTTTCTAGCTTAAAATTTTTTTCTTAAACTTTCGATAGCAATGTTGTACCGTTCGTTTATTACTCCAATACATGAATAATTTCTCTTGGTGCTACCGATGCATTTAATCTTTTTTGAATTGTAAAAGAGAAAGTGGTCAAATACTCTGTGTTGGGGGCATTTATAACAGAAAAATCTGGGGGTTAGGGAAAATATGTTTGAAACATTCAGCTATTCTTTTTCATTTTGAACCATTGTAGTATGCAAGGTGTCTATAAAGTTGGTGAATGCTGTCGGAAAACAAAACAAAAAATACAAGTTAATTGGCTTTATTGACCTTTAAAATGATCAACAATTCTTCACAACGTACTTTCGGAAATGTTCATAAAGCATCTGGGAATTGCCAGCAAAGATCTCTAGACATCGATCGCGGGGAGGACTGAACGCCATTCTATTAGTAAAACTGGTAGCACCAGGTCTCATCCCTATGGCAATAGTTCACATAAAAGATTTTTTCTTTTTCTCCTTTATTTTCTTTTTCTGTCTTTAATCATGGGATTATTAACTAATCAACTTTATTTGAAAATAATTGTCCTTTTCTTTTTTATTTTTTGCATCATACCTATTCTATTTTGATTGCTTTCTTAAAAGATATTCTTTAGTTCTCTAGAGGTTTCTATTTTAATTATAACTCTCAATCTCCCTACTTCACGTCAAAGTAGTATTGAGGACGACTTGTCCATTTGTTTGTTTTATATTGTTCTGTAATTTTCCTCCCGTTGTTTTCTTCATTCAGCCAACCATCTTCTTGACAGTCATCCTCTATTGTATGAGCCGTCTGTGGTCCTGTAATTTCTTAGTCCACGCCTTAGTCTGTGCTTGTTAGCTTTATTTTTGTTGTTGCGGTAAAGCTCCTACCGCTCTAGCCTGTCTTAATTAATTTATTATTGGCAAGCAAATTTCTATTCGTAAATACACAAATGTATTATTTTTTATTTAATCCCTATTAAGGAGCTCTATTAACTCGTTTCCTTTTTTGGCTATAAGGAGGTATCGTCAATCAGAAACTTTTAATTACTTTGCCATCTATGGTGGATTTGCCTTGTCACCCTTTAATAAATGATCTGACAGTATATTCGCTTTATATACTAAACAACGCTACCGAGACGATACATCTCTGCCTTATCCTTTGTCTGATATGCAAGATTTGAAATAGAAAATGAGTCTGTGCACAAAATGACAATGCATCTGCTTCCCCTTCATCTGCAATTAAAATGACTCATTTCGTAGATTCAGTACAACTTTTGAACTTGTCGCTATTGTTGAAGTGAAATGGACTGGCAAAAGTTTGAGCAACATTATGCTATCAAATTTCATGTAAATATTGGCGAAACGCTGTAGTACCTTTCTAGGGAAGAAGTTATCAAATAGCACAATACCTTTTTAGAGCACCCAGAAGAAATGGACATCGAACTATGTACGAGAAGACCTTCAACCTAGAAAATGAACGACAATATAGAAAAAGTGACAACTCTGAAGACGTTGAGCCATCATTTGACGTTGAAGATAATCAGTAGTGAGTTGTATTCGAACCGATTTTAATAGGGACATAAAAATGTGTGTGAAGAGGTTTTTGATAGAAAAAAGCATTCTTATTGTTTCTCCGTGATTTTTTATCCTCAGCTGAAAAACCATTGGAAAGGGCACCATTTTAGTACTTTGAATGACATCCAGAAGAGCATAATCGACCATTTGACAGGTATTCAAGCAGAAGCCTTCTTGGGCTACTACAAATAATGGGAAGAAGCGCCCCTATTGGAACGTAACTACCCAAGTAAACTATTTCGAAGTGAATATCCTTGATTTGTAAAAAGATTAATAGTTATGGTTAAAAAAATTAGTCTGTTGTCTATTTTTACTGGTGCCACACTACTTATCTATAGCTTACAAAATAAAAAGTCACATTATGCTATTTACTCTTTTCTAATAGCAAACCTGCATATAAGATTTATTGCTTCCCCATTTTTTTCTCTTAAGATATTGGGCTTTGCTCAAAGTTGAGTTCTTTTTTGTTATTATATATAGCATATTTATTGCAATTCTTGCTTCTGAAAAAGAAATTCTCTATTATTTTGAATAATATTCTCTATAATAGAAAGTCATAATTTTAGTTTGTTCATAAAACAACGGGGAAAGTTCCTAGTTGCCATGATAATCTTTCGGTTTACCCATCTCTTTATTATGTTTAAATTTAAATTTTGCTAACAATTGATCGCGCTCATCTTTTATACACCTTTAGTTTTCCCAAGCGTTTTTTTTTTACCTTAGCAGTTGCAAGTTGTTGGTCTTCTTTTTTTTATATTTGTAATTAATGATTTTCAACTAATATGTGGATAATCTAGTTTTATATTATTTATCTATAAGTGCCTAGAAGTATTAAGATCTTCTCAGTACAGAAGTGGATAAATTTCTCTCCAGATTCACTTTGTTTGTTGGTCCTATTTTTACGCTCGCATCATATAGTGTTTTTCCAATTTTTCTAATATTTTAAGCTACGCAGAATTGCATTAGAAAATATTTTTAGATTTTTCTTGAACATTGGCTATAAGTTATGTTAGAAGTTGGAGGTTCCTGTTGCTTTGTCACGTATGGTTTAACGAAAAAAGGGAAGGATGGGAAGAACAAAGTCAACTGAGATTTGGGGTTAGGGCATAATTTTTTCTGTAAGGGAATCGACTTTCATTTGGGCAAGATTACTTCTCTGAAATAGACTTACTTTTCGTCAGGTTTGCGCCCACTACTTCAACTAGATAAAAATTATAATTTAGCTTCTTCAACTTCTTTCATGTATGATATCAACAAAAATCTTTACACTAATTTTAATTCTCTGAAACGTTATACGACCAGCCTTTCGTTTCTCTTTATTTTTAGTTTGGTTAGTCAAATTTCTCACTTTCGGCTATTTTAAGTTGTTGATTAATTGTCTTTCTATCTACTGCAATATTCTTTTTGCTGTTCTTGTTTCTGTTGTTCTTCAAATGTGTCCTAGCCGTCTGTTTATTTGTCTCTTTGTCTGACCATATTTCCCATACTTTCTCCGCGTTTAGTGGTTCATAAAAAGTCTCCAATCGCTTAGTTCAGTATCATGAATAAGTTCCAAAAATGTATTTCTCTTTATTCAAATCTACCTGGCGTATGTAATTAAGATTTGGCTGTTTTTGAAAACTTTTTTAAATTCTCCGTGATCATGGCTTGGTTCCTTAATGATTAATCTCTAAGCCTGACCAATTGACTTTCTTTTGTTGTAGGATTATTCCACATCTTTCTTTCTTCTTCTCAATAAGCACAAATCGTCTGCAAGTCCTGGCACTTGGCACTTTCTAGGGCTGGCTTTAATCTATTTTCTATTATCTAATTCTAGATTAGTTTTTAATATTATATAATATCTGGAGGGAGAGTTTACCACAACGAAGCATAAACTATACCTGCCTTGAAAACAGGTAGCGGCAGCGGACATACTGGCAGTGATTTTTCTAAATACGGCGCACCGTGTTCAATCTTGTACGGACCTAAATAGTGACTACTTCCAGCACAGGTTATTTTTCACTAAATTAAGTGTTCCGCTTCAAATGCTATTGCAATATCTTCATTGATATAGAAATCATTAAATAAATGCCTAGTTTAAAGTGATTGGGACCTAAAAACTTTGAGTGTGACATTTAGTAGATAAATATGTCCGTTTCTGTTAAACTCTGATTAGGGTTTTTTAAACACAATGCAAATGAGACCAGATTTTAGTAAATAGTTTTCTGTCAACCCATCTGTTTCTGAAACTCTCATACCTTTTTATAGGTTGGTAAATCTACCTCTTGGTATAGTTGACCCTTCCCTAATGACCTTTTCCTTCTTGTGCTTCCTTCACTTAATTTCTCTTTATATTTCTTTGAAATATTAAGCCCATCTTTATGTCTTTCTCTCATATTGTTGTTATTTTTACTTACATCAGAAATATTTACTTCTTCCTTCTCAATATTTTCCCTGTTTCTCTGTTCTCTGTATTTAGTTACAGTACCTTAAAGTACCTCTTTTTTCCCTTTTTTTCTATGTCCCATTTGAGTTTTATATGCTTTTTTACTGCTTTTATTATCGTGTATCCCACTATGCAGTAATGTTGAGTTCTCTTCTGGACTTACACACTTATTCATCGCCGAGAAAGAATTTGCATTACAACCATTTGCTCCTTGACTATATTCTGTCTATGAAAACATGATTACGTTGTAGATTTCTTTTTAATTTGTATAGGTTGTCTGTGTGAGAAATCGGTGAATTAGCCTTTATTTTGGTTAAGAACAAAAATCTAATCTAAATTGTTATAAACTAAGATGCGGATTTTTATCTTTGGGGTATATCTAGCCTGGGTTATTATATGTATAATATTGATATAAACTCCAGAGCTCAGTTGTTAAATTCTATTTCTATTTTTTCTTTTTATGATATAAAATTATCATCCCCACCCAAACCTCCTCTTGTATCCGGGCTTGAGACCTACAGACTGTCGTTGAAAACTGTCGCGTCCCAGCAGAATTTAACAATTAGTTAGTGCAAAGTTTGAAACATTTTAAAATCAATACTGGCACTAATGCAAATTTACGTCGAATGTTCTAGAGATTATAAACTGATAATCGATAAACAATGTTTTTGAAAATTATCTCTATAATAAGCTATAGTTAGTCACAGTGGTGCACTCAGATGGTATAACTGTTATTTACTCTTCTGTTTACCTACTTCTGCAAGTATGTTGTTTGTAGCGTTATTTTAAAAAAATTGCAACGTAACCAAATCATGAAAAAAGCGTCGCTTTTTCTAGATTAGAAGCTACGACTTGTTAATGTATACCTGCCGCTTTGTGCACTACGCTACTCAGTTTGAACATCTTCGCATTTTCGTTAACATTAATTGCGTGCTTTCAGGATTTATAATAGACTTTATTTCCGGACCAGTGTCAGTGGGGTTCACGTCAGCAGCGGCCATAATCATCGCCACGACTCAAGTGAAGGACATTCTGGGCCTGAGCTACCCCGGGGGCAAGTTCCTGCAGGTGTGGAAGCAAATCTTCGAGCACATTTACGAAACGCGGCTGTGGGACTGCATTCTGGGGGTGTGTTGCATGGCAGTGCTGCTGTTCCTAAGGGTGAGTGGCACGAACAGCTGGCGCGGCAAAGCAGTGCACCGATTGTTTTTTAGAAGGTTAAAGATTTCCAAGTCGGGCCCGACGACATCAAGCAGCGGAAAACGTCTCACATCGTTTGCGGGAAACTAATCTGGCTGATCTCTACGTCCAGGAACATCATCGTCGTAGTATTCTGTGCCGTACTGGCATACGTATTTGAAATCCACGGCTCCCGGCCGTTTGTTCTAACAGGTTAGTGTTTAGGGGTTTATGGTTTGTAGTTATGTAATTGTGTAATTTAATAGGGTATGTAAAACCTGGCTTGCCTACGTTTTCTGTGCCGCCATTTAGCACGCAAGTTGGAAACACTACGTACAACTTTATCGGTATGGCTTCTACTTTAGGAACGGCCATATTTGTTGTTCCTCTGTTTGGTATATTGGAAAATATTGCTTTAGCTAAAGCGTTCTGTAAGTTCATCTGTTGATGTGCTTTGCCTCTACTGTAACATAATCTATATGTACATAGCTGATGGCAAAACAATAGATGCGACTCAAGAGATGTTAGCTTTGGGCGTGTGCAACATAGCTTCCTCCTTCATCAGTTCCATGCCCGTATCGGGGGCGATATCAAGAGGAGCGGTAAATAATGCGAGCGGGGTTAAAACAACTTTCGGTGGCATCTACACGGGAATCATTGTTATATTGGCGCTACATTTGTTTACGCCCTATTTTTTTTATATACCGAAAGCATCTCTTGCCGCCGTCATAATCGCTGCCGTTGTATTTATGGTAGAGTTCCACGTCGTCAAGCCTATTTGGAGGACAAAAAGTGAGTTTTCTGTTTTCAGTGTAATTAAATCTAGAAGCCGATTTTCAGAAACGGATCTCATTCCTGCCTGCGCCACTTTCCTCTCCTGCTTGTTCTTCCGCTTGGAGTTAGGCATCGTCATTGGAATTGGAATAAATGTCATATCACTCCTGTATGCCTCAGCCAGACCATCTGTTAATGTTGAGAAAGTTACGGTAAGTCTTACTATTCCATCCTCACTCTCTTAGTTTCTAATTGATTGTCAAAACCTCAGAGCGTATCCGGTTGCGAGTACCTCTTGATAACCCCAGACAGAAGCTTGGTGTTTCCGTCGGTGGAATACGTGAGGTCGGTGGTACTGAAGGCTGGGGTGAAGCAGGGCTCCAGCTCCATCCCGGTGGTGATCGATGCGCGTCACATACAGGGAGCCGACTTCACTGCGGCTAAAGTATCTAACCTGTCGCGCGTGTGTCATTTGACTACAGCACTTTTATTCTAGGGGATGAAATCGTTGATAGAAGATTTCGGTAAAAGGAAGCAGCCCATCTTGTTCTACAACTTGAAGCCCAGCGTCATTTCCATCTTTCAGGGCGTGCAACCCAAAGACTTCGTTTATTGCCAGACGTACAACGAACTCAACGAGCTCTTAAAGAAATATGCTAACGAGTCGGCAGGCGCGAGGGTTAGCAATAGTGCAATTAACTAACCCACAGTAGTGATTGTTGTACAGTGATCATATCTAACACGTTGGCAGCAGCATTTAGATCTTTTATAAATAACTGTAATTAGTGCAACTTCTTTGTACACATATTTATTGTAGATTAATATATTGAAAATAAGTATAACTGATGTGTAAATTAATATTATCTAAAGGTTTTTTGCTACATCCATTAAACCTATCCTTAGGGAGGGGGTAAAAATAGTTTTTCCGACGCAATCTCCAGGTGAGTGGATACACCTCTTCGATTCTTTAACTATGTCTATGTTATCAAAGCTTGTGTTATCCTAGGTAAAAAAAAATCGCACGATTTGAGATCAAGAGAGTAAAAAGGGTGATATTCACCTAGTGTGTTATCTTTTGTCAAATTTGTTAACAAATCCTACAACTAATTCTCCTCTTCTGAAATGTGATGAGTGAGCCTTTGTGAGCCGATTACTTGGTTAACTTCAACAACATTTTTGTTCACCAGATCGTTGGCTTCGACTGACATATGGCCAGTTAATCAAGACTAACTCTCCTCTACTTTCTTGTAATGCTCCTGGGGAAAACTGTTGCGCACACACGTGAGCTATCCCAATAGTATCGAGCCATATAATATAAAAATATAAATCTTAGACACCTATTTCAGCATCGTTTCCAATGTTCAAAACATCCTGCAAAGTCCTGTGTTGGAAACCAACTCATCGTATTGGTCTAGACTCTCTTCTTATTCAAAATCTGATGTATTGGTAGCAGTTTAATGCATCATTAACAAATGTATAACGTTATTCCTTCACACACATTAGGCAACACCGGACTTTCCGCTGACATCCACGCTTTTCCATCATCCTCCACCAATTTTATATTAGAGCAAAGTCCATCTCAAAACAATGCGCCGTAAGAAGATCGCCTTGTCGCCCGTCTTCGTCTAAATATTAGCGCCTTCTCTTCATAAATGAATGAGCTCAGATAGGAGTTGTTTGATAAGGTCTTGAATAAATCTTCTGCGTTAGAGGCTTTCAGCTTGCTCCCTTAGACTCTCATTATAGCGGTTTTGACTTTAATAGCTATTGTTCGAGCTAGTACTCTTTCGATCTTTAATATAATCTTCCAAGCGATAATCACAAGCGCTCCTAACGCATTGCGAGTCAGTATGGCAGAGGTAACATTGTCTGGCAGTCTTTTTGTTATGACAGCATGTAGAAAGTGGAACGTTTTTAAATTTTTTCACTGTCATTAACTAAGTTATCAGTACTTTGCATGTAACTTCTGTAAGGGTTGTAGATAAATATGGTGGAAAACACTACCAGTTCCTAACTGCAAAATTAACCCCTCAGATAAAGTCTATAAGATGTCAGATTTTGTGAAGTTAAGATATCATTCTCTGAATTTTATGGGAAATTTGTTGCATCTGACTGGTCGTTCATTTGCAGCTTTGTTCTTTCATAACTATAAGTATTTATGCAACTGTACCCAAACAGTCCATTTCAACATTTTTACCTGTCTGGAAACTTGGACTTTCTGGGTAAAAATAATTTTTGGTAATACCAGTGACGATCTTATTTTAAATATCAAAAACGACATTGTCCTTTGAGGAAATCGTTTATATATTTTGGCAACAACTTGAACTGTCTCTAGACCAGTAAGTAAGGGTAAATAAGGGTAAAAATTATAAAATTTAGCACTCAATACTTTTGTTGTTCTATTGGGACAAAATCAATTTACATCTGTCCCGTAAAATTACCGTAATATTAATCTCTACTCGCAGTAAGTGATGTACTTAAAATGCTTTAGAACACCAGATTTGATGAGTAATAGAAATCACTACCAAAGACTTTATCAAAAAGATCTAAGAAGAAAATACTGACCGCAGTCTTTTTCGGTAATGATAATTACCAATCTTTTGATACCTTTCTCTAAAAACCTTAACTTTGAGAAATTCGTTTATAGTATTCTTTCTCTTGGATGTGTCTATTTCTTGCATTAACTGCATTCTTCTTTTTCGTGGTTCAGAGAAAAATCTTTAACAAGACACATGACCCCGGTGCGTTAGATAATGTCGAATTTCCGACAAATAAAAGCTCCACGCTTTTACTACTAGCATCATTCGAGCACCCTTTGCGCATTTCTTCGAAATGATGTTCGTCCTTAGCATAGCCCACTTTCTCGTCGCTTTCCTTGAGTTGTAGTATTCTTGTTACAGAGTCTTATATGTCCTTCGACTTTTTTCGATTCCGATTATAATACAGACCTAAATCATCTGTTGATCTCTCGCATCAGAGCATCCTGCGTTTCATCGTGTCTCACTTTGATAGTAGGTGCACTTATGTATTTCTTTGATTTTAAACTCAAACACTAAAATGTTGCCTCAACTTTTTACCATTTACGTCACACTTCCTCTACAACATCGTCCATAGTGCATTATATCCAGTAGTTGAATTTTTGCTAGGACCTATACTTCAGCAAACCCGAACGGTACTACATGCAAATATTTTTTTTGTTTTGTCAGTTATAGTGCTTTGCCCTGCAAAATAACGCTACATATATTAGAACAAAGGGTACAGCATACTTCATTTGCTCGCTTCTGACCCCTTGCTACCGTTTGCCCAAATATTTGAGATGTTTCTAGTGTTGCCTGCTACGATATCCAACATTTCCATCGATTCTACCACCGCCTGCTCTTTTGGTACTAAAGCCACATCACCTGTAACCCCGGTTAGCGTTATTTCTTCCGAATAGATTATGAAAATTAACAATTAACACTTCTCCCTGAATAAATACTTCCATCTGCAGGCTCTGCGATGAAGAATGTTCTCTTGTTTTACCTGCATATTTATTCCGGCAGGTTTTATGGTAACTTCTTTTTACAAATTGCCCCGAAAATCTCACCTTAACTCTTAAAGAATCCACAATTACTAGCTCACCTTTTGAACTACTTATTGTTTATTATAATACATCTTTTGTCGTTATTTGTCTCAGAAACAACGGTAAAATCTAGTTCTATTCTTAATGCACTTGTGCTTAATTTGTTTTTCCTTTCTATTATTTACGTATTAGTTATGGTATTCCTTCTATTTTAATTATCAATGAATTCTTTCCTAATGATTTAATGTTAGCCGTTTATATTTGGTTTCTTTTGAATTATAATAATTTCAGTTTAGATTGTATTCCCTGTTACCCTGCTTGTTGCGTACGACATATCCTTTCTCTCATTATTTCTATTTTTGACAATATTACGCTTATCCGTTTGCGCCACCGCCGCTGACAATTATTTCTTCTTAATTTTTGGGCGTATGCTTTCTTCCTGTTGTAGAGCATCTGTAAGCTTTAGTTCCCATACTTTCTATTACCATATCCGTTCTACCTTCTTTCTATTCTGTTTCTTTAAGTCATATTTTTTTCTTTTTCTCACCTCTTAGTTTTCGAGTTGCATTATTACCTCTATTATGCTTTTCGTTCTTCTTGTTTTTTCTTTAAATATATTTTGAAAACCAGTACAAACATACGATCGCACAGATCGATGATTATTTTAAAAATGATGTTTAGATGCAACGTATGGGCGGAAGGAGAAAATATTTATAAATAGGAACGTTTAATAGTGCAGAACAACAAGAATCATTATGCCAAAACTACATTCCTTTAGATCTTACCTTGGTTGCGCTAACGAACGAAGAATAAAATGATATAAAATAGAAAATTAATCCAAGGAGAAGAAAAACCAAAATTCATTAAATATCCCATAATTTATCAATGGAAAAGCAAGAGTTCAATAAATAATTAATTACCGAGTAGAAATAATGACCAAAGAAATAAAAAACTATATAATCTATTATTCTTTATCTAATTATAAAGTTTCTAATAATTTTCTGAACTTTTCTCGAGAACTAGCCATCTTCTCCTGTATTGTGTCTCATTTTATTGCAAGTCTTGAAATGACGTGCCAAAATACGTTTAAATAATTTTATTAGTAATAAACTTAGCGTTTCATACCTTTTATATTTTTCTATTGTTGCGACGAAAAAAATTAAAATATTATTTGCGTAGCTATTGTTTATTAATATTAATATATTAGTAGCGCTATCTGGTATTCAGTAGCTTCTGCTGATCGCTTAAGATAACTATAATTTTACAGTTGCAACTGTTGATTCAAAAATCCGCTAAATGTGTGCACGATCTCTTCACGCTTATGTGGTCCCGATAGCAAATCTCGAATTTCTGCCAAGATGCTGGTGTTGCGGAATCCATACTTTTTTCCTTTATCACGGTAATTTTTAATTTGTCATCGCAACTGTGGAAAAATATAAAAGGTATAAAAAATTTTATTAACTAATGAAATTATTTAAATGTATTTTAGAGATTAAAGAAAACATTTTGGCAAATGTTATTTATTCTAAGAGTTTCAACTGAAATAAACACAATAAACAATAAGATATAAATAAAATGATGGCTGGATCCTAGAGAGAAGTTCAGAAAATTATTAGAACTTTATAAGATGAAGGATAATGATTTATATATTTTTTTATTAATTTGGTGTATATTTCTTCTCGGTAATTATATAACTACGCACTCTCCGTTTCAATGATAAACCATAGAAGATTTAGTGCATTTCGTTTTCTATCTCCTTGTACTCATCTTCTGTTTTTATCGAATGTTTATATTATTTTATTCTAAGATCTAAAGTAGTATGGTTTTGACACAATGAGGGTTGTTGTCTTGCACCATTAAATGCTAATCGTATCTAAACATCATCTCTAAAATAATCATCGATCTGTGCGATCGTGTGTTTGTACTGGGTTTCAAAACACATTTAAAGAAAAAGCAAGAACGAAAAGCATAATAGAAATGTAGAGCGAAGGAGATAGCACAACTCGCAAACCAAGAGGTGAGACAGAGCAAAAACATGATTTAAATAAACAGGATAGGAAGAACGTAAAACGGATATGGTAATAGAAAGTACGGGAACTAAACCTTACAGATGCTCTGCAACAAGAGAAAAGCAAACGCCCCAAAATTAAGAAGAAAGAGTTGTCAGCAGTGATGCAAACAGATATGTAACGTATAAATAATATTGTCGAAAGTAGAAATAAAAAGAGAAGAAGAATGACGTGCACAACAATTGAGCCACGAGTGTGGTGGGTAACATAAATTTACAATTGGAAGACATAAATATAAAAAATTCCCATAAGAGACTGAAAACGGGCGTAGGAAAGAAAAGAAGTGACGAAGAACATAAAGAAGCCTTTAAAAGAAGCCAGAAAGAATAAACAAAATCAAGGTAAATTAGACAAAACAGTAGATGTGACGGAAATGTTAACAGTGGATGTGATTCGAATTAAAGTGCATCAGGAAGAGTACAAACACGAAAATGAAAAAATAAAGGAGAAAACGTGAAAATAAAAAATAAAATTAGAGAGTTCAACGACAGATTGGAACTGTGGGGAGATAAAATAGAAGAAATAATGTAGTAGTGCAGGGATTAACGGTAGAAAAGACAGAAGGAGAAAACGAGCAACTTTTTGGAGATAAATCTGAGAATAGAGGTGAAAATCACGAACGCCAAGAAATTTGAGGAAGAAGCGTGGAATTGAGTAATGCAAACAAAAAAAAACTTTACTTACTTAATCTTAAAGCGTCTCTACCCTTTCGAGTGTAAGACTAGTTTTTGTGGAATTCATTCTGTTAGTCTCTTCCATGCCTTTCTCCATCCTTTTCTGTCTCGCACTAATGCTCTGAATCCTTTCCATTTTGTTCCTCTCTTTCCTACAGCTTTCAGAATTTCTTCGTTACATATTTTTCTAGGCCTGCCTTTGAATTTCTTTTTCTGAGTTCTTGCTTCACTGTTCTTTCTTCACTCGCATATATATATATATATATATCTATTCAATTGTTCCAACTATTCTTCTTCCAATCGTATTGTGGTTTTATTTCTTCTTTATTTATAACCATTGTTTTTGTTTTTATACTGTTGATTTCCATATTAATATTTCTGAGTTGCCTTTATAATATGTCTAGATTTTTATTCAAGCTTTTTTCGTTCGTGGC
Organism: Sinelater perroti; assembly: GCA_036346155.1. NCBI lineage: Eukaryota > Metazoa > Arthropoda > Insecta > Coleoptera > Elateridae > Sinelater > Sinelater perroti. Next base: position 3,217,379 of record JARFIY010000201.1, read on the forward strand.
TATGGCCTTCAATAATTTTATGTTCTCCATTTTCCAGTTTCCCACTTGGTATCTGGTTCCCTCTTTTCTTATCTCATTTGTAACTTCGTCAATGGTTAAAGAGAATAGTATTGGCTTTAATATGCTACCTTTCCTCAATGCTGTAGTTGTTTTGAACATTCTCGATTATTCATGCCATGCTCTTACATAATTTTTTGTATCACGGTATAGGCATTGTACACTTCTGACTATATTTCGTTGTAGTCCTCTTTCTATTACTACTTTTCAAATGTCTTCCCTGATGACTCTGTCAAAAGCATTCTCCGGGTCTATGAAGCACATATGTGGGTTACCTGCGTCTCTAATTGTTTTTTTACTTAGTTGTCTTATTAGATGGCGTTCTGAAATTATTATCCCTATTCGCCAATCTTCTCGTGTTTGTCCTGTTCTCATTACTCTTCTTCTGATGTTGCTGTTATCATCTCTGCTTTATATATTTGGTCACGTCGCGACGCTTTTCCTACTTTTATCTTTCTGGTTTTGTTACTGTTTATCCTCACATTTTCTTTTTCTTACAATAGCTTCTTAAAGTATGCTCTCTATTGTTTTGTTTTCTTTTATCATTATATCTCCATTTTTGTCGTTGATGTTAGTTAGTTTTTGATGTTAGTTGTATCGTGCCGTAAACAATTTTTGATTTTCTATAGATGCCTTCGTCATTTTATCCCCAAATTCTATCCAAGATTTACGTTTTTCCTCCCTTATAATCCTTTTTACTTCTCTTTTTCCGCCCTGTATTCTTCATAGTCATTTTGTTTCTCTATACTTAAGAATTTTTCTATTTTTCTTTTCTGTCGCTTTTACTCTGTCCACCAATTTGTTCTTTTTGTTTTTATATTCGCTATTTTTGTAACTGCGCAACTTTCCTCGGCCGCTTGTAATATTGGCTTCAAGAAATTTTTCCATATTTATTTTGCTTGCCCTTTATCTATTATTCTTCTCTTTTCTTCTATTTTCATTAAAAATTTTATTTTATTTCCTTTTCTTTCAGTCTGTGGCTTTTTAATTTTTTGTTTATTAGTTTTCTTTATTGTTCCTGTATCTCTTTAGCTCTCCTATTTCTTGGTGTTATCTCTACCATATAGTGGTCGCTTCCTAGTTCCGGTCCTCTTTTTACTTTAATAATTTTAATGGTTTTCTTTATTTGTTTATTAAATATAAAATGGTACAGTATAGACTTTTTATTTCTGATTTTCGTTTCCCTGCGCTACTCCTACTCCTCACTCATCTGCGGAATCTCTGAAGCCATCCCTTCTAAAGACCTGGGACAAACTCTCTGTGGAGTACCTGCGGGCCGCCGTCGATGCCGTTCCCAAGAGACTTTGCTCTCTTATCCGTGCAAAGAAAGATCGATTCGAGAACTAGTTGCCTTATCTTAAGACCGATTATGTATTACTGCTACAGTTCGGTTACTATTGCTTTTGAAATAAGAGAATGCCGGTGCAAAACCTTTGTCCGGATAATGATCTCTCAGTTTCATCATTCCTAAATTAATCTCTCGTTTTCATTTTTCTGGCTGTCTTCATGGCTCTTGCTGCTTTTTCACCACCTCCACGTTAATTTTTCCTGTTGGTGCTTTTCTCTGCATTTCTTCTTTGCGTTATTATCATCTATACTACTTTTATCTTTTAAACTGATTTTTGTTAGGTCTCTTCTTTCTTTCTTTTATTCTCTCTCAAGGTTCTCGTTGTGTCGTAGAATGTTTATAGTTTTTTACCCGTTTATTTGCTTTTGTCCTTTGCAATCTTTTTTAATATTCTTTCTCTATGCCTTACAGGCTATTTTTACTTTTGCCACTCCGCTATTTAATTTTTCTTTTCTACAACTCTTTGCTGCTTTTTCTCTGGCCACCGTACAATACTGAATTTGATGTTTTTAAAATTCTCTAGTTTAAACAATCTCTGAATCAACGAAGAGAATAAATAAAAAGGACAGACGTGACCGTACCACGTGTATAGGTAGAAGGGTGTAATTTACAATTTTCTATGCAGGTGCAATAACATAAACTGCTGTAATGTCAAATTCATTTATATGTCGGTTGCATAACACGCATAACTGCAGCCTACAATGTAAATAGAGAAGTAACTGTTTTACTTGCAAGGAGCTGCACACGTGAATGTAAAGTCACATGTAGCCGCTCAAGGCAAACGGCATTTTCGTAGTAAGACATCAGCAGGTTAACGCTTTGCATTAGTGAGCAACAAATTTTATTTTATTATCTAAGAATCCGTCGAATCGGTTATCGTTCAGGTCGTCAAGCCGTCCCGTTTGTTTATTGTGCAAACAATGCATTCGTACTGTCCAATTGTTTAATTGTGACCAATTCGTTATCGCAGACAACGGCGCGTTTCGGCGTTTGAGCCAGAAATTGTTTTCTCCAGCATAATCGCACAGCACGCTCCGCAAATTCATCCGTGCACGCTTTCACTTTCTAAGTGCAAAGATCTTAGATGGGAATGATTCCATTTCTTTTAGATTATCAGTCGAACAATTTACAATTAATAATGAATCAGCGAATGAAAGCCCTAATATATACGCACATATTGAAAGTTACACTTAGTGGAGACTGATGCATTAGAAAAGTTGCTTCTTGGTGAGCATTAAGGAAGAACCTTTCGAAAGATGTTACCATTTTGAACCACTCCAGAGCAACTGACAAATTCTGCACGAATTTTTCCCAACTGAAATCCAATTTTTGACACAATGCGTGTGTTTGAGCTTCAAAGTTACTAACTTGATGACAAGACATAGAAAAAGTAATTGCGCAACTGCTGATAGATGGACACACGTCTGAACATGTAGATAACTTCATTTTCAACAGAAATTTCATTAAGCAACTTGACAGCTGACAGTTAGAGCTTATTAATTGTTTCTTTGGCGACGATTTTGCTGCATCACTTTTTCGATAAGTTTCGGTCTGGAGATTTTGACATTAAAGATGCACCAAGCTCCGGAAGGCCAGTCGAATTTGATAACGATAGAATAGAGAGAATCCAATTTAACACAACGTTGAACACCATTTAGAACTTAGTAAGCTTGATTGAGAAATTTATCTCACCAGGTGTGTTGATATTTTTTAAAGCTCATGATAAAAGACAATGAAAAACGGTTGGTCTATGACAATGTCGAGCGAAAACGATTGGAAAAAGCATTTTGAATCTGCTCAAAGCATTTCAAAAGTAGATATTCACCAAATGATTATGCTCAGTTTGATGGTATTATGTTTTTTGCCTATATAGTTGTAATCTGGTATTAAATAGTAACCTTCTCCTAGTTGTAAGCAGGCCTAGGCTATCCTGGTTTAGACATCTAAGAGAGTGGTTTTGATGCAGCAGTGCAGAATTGTTTAGAACGGTGGTCGAAAAGTCCAAATAGACATGATGGCTTCCAACAGAAGCTTTCAGAATTGGTAAATCGATAGAACTGATAAAACATGTTTTGTTGCTCATCAAAACTTACAGCTTGGGTGAGAAGTGTTGCCACACCCACCACATTTACTAGGCCTGGAGTGGTAAGGCTACCACCTGTTTTGTTCTTTGCAAAATTCCTTTAATGGTAAAACCTTAATTTCTGATAAGAATATCAGTTTGTTTTTATGTTTTGGCAAAAAGATAAGATCAATCTACCAAAATGTACCATAGATTAACGTTATCAAAAAGGTAGGGTATAGACCACACGTTAGCCCCCAAAGCTTTTTGGGGAATCTTTAAACGTTAGTACTAAGATAAACCATGAGTTCGTAAACCATCAATTCGTGCGTTTTTTTTTTATCGAAACCTAATAGTATTACGCCAAATTCTCTCAACATCCCTTAAATTCTTAAAATTACATCCTGGCCAAAAATACACAATTAAAAAATTTCCCTAACTTACTGCATTTATATTGTCATTTGTACCACAGATTAGAAAGGTCGAAATTTGAGGCTATAGACGGCACGTTAGCCACCGAAGCTTTTTTGCGACTATTTCAATCTCAGTGCTAGAGTAAACCATCAGTTCGTGGGTTTCCTTTAATTTAAGCCTAACGGTATTACTCTTAATTCTACCAACGTTTTTCAAATTTTCAAAATTGTACCCTGACAAAAAATACCATAAAAGAAATTTCCCAGCCTACTGCATTTATGTTGTTACCTCTATCATAGACTAAAAACATCAAACTGGTGGACTATAGATCGCACGTTAGCCACTGAAGTTTTTTGCGGCTGTTTAAACGTCGGTAGCTGGATAAACCGTAAGTTCGTGAACCATCAGTTCGGTCAAAATACACTAAATGTATCTTGTCACCTGTACCATATATTAATAATGTCAAACTGATGGGCTATAGACCACATGTCTGGGATTCTTTAAATATTGGAATCTAGGTAAACCATAAGTTTATGAACCATCAGTTTGTATGTTTTCTTTGATCGAAACCCATTAAATTTATGTTGTCTTCTGTATCATAGATTAGGAATGTCAAGCTGGTGGGCTATAGACCGGATGTTAGTTACCAAAGTTTTCTTACTAGAGTAAACTTTTTACAATTCTCGATAAAAACGCATCATTGATAAAAAATAAACGGCAAATAGTGCTTAGTCTAGGCTGTATGCATCGAATGTATCCTCCGTCTCCCTTTGGTATGCAAAGAAATATTGTCTCACCGCGGAATATATTTATTCCTATTAATCAATTGATTTCAATCCAAATCGAAATACATTCAATCTATGGCTCACTTAACTATTTGGGACAAAATACGAAAACGTTGTTTTATTTGAGTGTAACTTCTACCACTTGTTTAAAATACAATTATTAATTTTCTTGCCGGATTAGTAAAATAAATAAACTTTTATCAAAGGGTATAATTCGACGAGAATTTCAGAGCAGTATTTGACATATGTCTTTGCGTCGTTGAATTGGGTAGCTGTCCATTAACATGGCATCTCATGGCTGCGCCTTGGTAAACACATAAATCAAACAAATAGTTAATTTGCAGTATAAAGTAATAACCATCTATAGGTATTAATGTAAATATAAACGCAATCGATGTGCAAAACGCATATTTTAATGTGCGCGATACTGTGACAGGCAAGCCAAAAATAGCTAGAGACAAACTGAAGCAAGCAGACGTGCACCTGGCTACAGTTCGTCGCTATCTACCCTGGAGCAGGCAGGTATGCGCATTGCAACGGGTGAATGCTAACTGCCTTATTTTTGTCGTTTGTAAATCGGTCGAAGGTAAGGGTCGAAACTTGACCATCTCGGGGACAATGAAGGAAAATATTTCCTTTAATTTTGGCAGGAATAAATGCGGTTTGTGCAGACTGGCCGTTATAGAAAATATTTTTTTGAGTATTCGCTGTGCTAACCATATTTATCCTATAAAGTTAAAAAATAAGAAAGTGAGAAGGATGTTGTCAGAATGACATGTTATGGATATAAAGGGCAGTTTTTTGACTAGCAATGGTAGTTTATGATTCTCTGCTGAAACATACAAAATTTAAATCCGTTTTCTCTTTTGAGTGTACTTTTTGTTTTCCTAGCATGCTCTTTTCTTTTTCCATTTTCTTTTGCGCTGCCACCAAGGGGCCAAAAATGACAGAGTACAATTTTCAGTGCAGACTTTTAAGTTAGATCAAAAGTGGAAAAGTAATTACAATATTTAGGTCCTAATAATCTTTATGTTCCATTGGTCTCAAGGTCACTAATCCTGTTTAGAAACGCTTTTTCTTAAATATTTCGTTTGTCTGTCCCGAAAACTACATAAAATCTTCAATTTTAGCAATATCGATTTCCGCTCGTCTCTTGGTCTACCCCTGCGCACTAAATCTTGAAAATTAATGAAATTGTGACTGAAACGTAGCGTGAATGTTAGTTCTAGTGAAGACTGATCATGATAAGCTTAGCAGTTTGGTAGCTTAGATAAAATTAGTCATTTGTGCGCTTCGTTTTTATCAACATTTATGATCACGCAATGCCAACGCCATAAAGGAATTACATCTGCCCGTGACATGCTTTTGAGCTGCAATTCATCCTTATTTGACCTACGCACGTTCCCGAGCAACGCCACGGCAGGAAATCCTCGGACTGCCTCAGAATCGGAAAAGTTATTCGCGAGGCATTACGATGCCCCCAATACTCTATTTCTTCGTTAGCTTTCACCGACTCTCAGATACCAGCTATCCGAAGGTGGATACTCTGCCGATGCAGTTACGTGCGAACTTTCAGACAGATCAGCTGCAGGACAATGCGCGGCTTCGGCGCGTTCTCGAGCGACTAGTGAGCGAGCTCGGGAGATGAACAATTAGTGCTGTTACAGCATTTCATAACACTCGCGGGAGTTTGTACGATGTGGGAACTCGCCGATTGTTAGGCCGGCTCAGCATCAATTAGCTTTATATAACAAAACCGCGCGATGGCCCAAGAAGAAGCGGCGCCCGCAGGAGCTCGAGAAGACGTGAAATCGGCGGCGAACGAGGAGAAACCCGACACTAGCCTGATGATCTGCACGAAACTTTCGACCGAGGAGCTGATCTACAAGACGCCCCAGGAATCGCTGAAGCTGGACAGGGTTGGGAAAAGCGCCTGCTTCGGGAGGAAAACCGTTCTTGGCCGCTTGCTATGCGTGGGAATCCTGCAGATGCTGTTCGGCATGTTGATGACAGTGTTCGGCGTGCTTGTCCTTGTTTATAACGCCCGATTAGCTCAGGTACGCCGATGTGTGTTTTACACAGCTTTAAGCTCTAGAAATCTATAAAGTCTAATTCTTATCCATTCAAGTTTATCGTATTATCGTACGTACGGATAGACAATTAATTAATATTATCCAAATTTCAAAGTTCACATCAATTAATTATTGTGCAATTATTTAGTAATACAAACAACTACAAATCTCTGCTCCAATTTCTCCTGGAAAAAGAGTTCTACTTATGTAAGCGCAAGCTCTCACAGAAGTCTCTCTCGTATCCTTCTTTCTCCATTCTCAACATCTATAAGTAGTGCCTATAACTTAACATTTCTTATTTGCACTTTCCAGCTAGGAGCCGGCCTGTGGGGTGGATTTCTGGCAATAGCTAGCGGCATGGCCGGAGTGTTGGCCACAGCTGAGAACTGTTGTCCACTAAAGAGCAACCCCCACAGAATAGTTCACACTCTGTTTCTAGCGTTAAGTCTAATCAACGTCGCCACCTCGCAACTGGTGCTGGTCTTAACTGCCACTGGGCTCGCCAGGGACCTTAGCTACCAAAATGTAACAGAAGCCGAAAAGGTAACCCCGAAACGATTACCTTAAAATAGAGCGCGGTGTGACACTTTCAAGAAAGGGGATGAACGTTGCAATAATCTTTGTCTTTCTCCAGGAGACCATTACTGCAGAATCAAACCTGCCGGCGAATTATTTAGCCATTCTCTCAAACATAGGGCTGATTGTAGCTTCCACCATAGAGTGCGTGTGTACCGCAATTGCCTCCTATCAGTCTGCCAAGATGCTGTGTCCCTGTTTCAAGAGGCACGGCGACATATTTGAAATCCCCGCACACAGCAACTACAAAGAGGCTCTTGTTAATTCGTGGCTCGGGAAGCACAGCCTTTCGCCCCCGCTGTACGTTGTGGCTGCTTCTGCAAGCCTGGAGAGACCCACCAAGGTAAGCTCACGGTTTTCTTAAATCTATCCTCCTGCAACTCTACTAACAAACAACCGATATTCGAATTGTAAAAGTTATTCGCAACCTGAAAAACCTGAAGAATGCTCCGCTCTCCAACAATTTAATATCGCCAATTAGACTAGTCAGGAAACCAGATGGCCGGTAGTTGCGAGCTGCAACTGGCCAGATTAAAAATGGGAAAGCTGCAAAGCTCCGAGCGACGCCGGAGCTTGCGGGTTTAATTGCGGCGCAAATTCGAAATTTCACGGCTACTGGTGCCTTTCAAAGTTTATTTGAGCGTGTCATCGGCAATGGCTGAAAGCCCGGAATTGAGTCGCACGAAACCAGCAGAACTCATGCCTGTCGTGCTCAAGCGCCGAATAATTTAAACGCAAATCGCTTTCGTTCGAGGAATGCGCCGATCTAGGCTTGTTTCGGTTCAGCCTTGATGGACCGTTCGTTACTGTCGTATCTCTTAAAAAAGTGTCTGATAATGGCCAAGAGATTGAAATTCGTGGGGTGTGTGCAACTAAATCGAATTTGCTGTTATTGAAGTCATCGTTGTCCAAGCATACCTAAACCGCTTTAGAGTTTTAAAATCTATTGACATTAAAACTCTTTTTAATTAAAATTAAATTTTTTGTCCATTTAGATTCATAGCTTTGAGGTAACCGCTTAGTCTTCTAGGCGCTAGAACATGACAATGGGGATATCATCCATCTACAAATTTGAAAAAGCGAACAAGTGAAATACTAATCGCTTCCAAAAACTATTAGCCCGGCATCGTCTAAGAACAATCCAAACAGATTTACAATCCCAATACGCAGCTGAACATCAATATTCTCGTCACGTAATTATCGAAAAAGGCTGTGCTAGGCTCTGTCAGCTGTAAATCTCGCCAAAACATTCACGGGTATCGTGTGAGTTGTGGCAACTTCGGTCTTTACCACACGGAGAAACTGTGCGTACGATTATAGCCTCTTGAACACAACCATAACACACAATGCTTAATACAGCGCTTAGCTTTAAATTCAGCATAGACCAAAGGTCTCGGACCATTTTCACCACAAACCAGTCTAACCGGCGATAACTCTTTTGATAGTTGTCTGTACATAAATACATAAATAAGTTACGTAAAGTTGTTTGACACCCTGGACCCTTCTATAAATGTGTTACTTTTCGAGGTGGGGGGGGGGTGCCTTCCTATCTAGCCTTACTCTGACGACCTTATTCTGGCTAGTCGCTCCATTGAAGGAACCACGCGACTACTTAAAGTTGGTTTCTATAAAGGGCTAGGGCTAGTACCCGCCAAGAAATAGTTGTACTCCCTCTATTTTGTGGAGGGAAAACCCAAACCACAATCAGGGACGGAGTACTACAAGTACAATCACGTCGGGCATGTTCCACCCGTTTTGAATCTAAAAGACCAACTGCCCAGAATTTGCACGGCCCCTCTTAAACCCCACCAAAAATGTGCCCTTCTACCCCAATTCCTCATTTCAAAGTGGCTCGCCGCCCTTCGGAACCTCAAAATAACGAAACGAATTATGAATGGCGCTGATCGGTTTGGGTCGGTTCAACTTTTCAGCTCGTTGATTAGGTTGAACAGGTCTTTGCCCTCCCTCTCTCTTAAAAGGGTTACGGGGTTATTTTATCCTGAAACTTTTACTGCTGACTATGTCAACAAAAACTTTAGTTAGCAGCTCCACATCTCGCACTCTGGAAACGGGCTCTACCAATGTGTAGAAATTTGCTCCTGACCACAAGAACCCTTTTAACTCTCCACATCTATATCGTTGCCGGACGGGCTACCAGAAAACCAACTTCTTGTCTCACGTATTATGGGGTTGCTATGAGATCCATCAACAGAGGATCAGACGCCACGATCAATTGAGTGGACCGTTTCCGTCATTATGTTATTCTTTCCTTATCTACATTGACAGAAACCAAGGGCCTTACTCAAAAAAGCCTCATATTCTAATGTCCTTCCAGGTACTAGCTCTTGTCATGAGAGCCAGGGGCATCTGATACGGAAATACCGGCGAGCTAATGAAGGCAATGGGGCTGCCGCTTTTCGGCACATGCCTTCTTCAGCAGAGCTGTATTCTCTAAGTGATGAGCTCGGACTCCACAAATTGTAACAAATTTCTATACTATTACCATTTAGAAAAAGTAAAATTAAAAATTTCACATACTTGCAACACTGAAAATATTTAGACTTACAATTTTTAAAAGAGAAAAAAATCAGATAGACAGATTATTACGTAGCATTCTACCAAGGGAAACAAGACTGCAAAGAACGAAATAAAGAAAACGTCAAACTCAGGCTGAAAAATTATATTAAAAAGAGAGTGCAAATTGACGAATTTACTAAGATCAAGTCTAACCCAACCTCTCGCAGAAAAGGGTGTGAAATCAAAGAAACTGAAGAGGCATTTTAAGAGCAGGACTCGTCCCAAGAAAAAACCTCAAAACCCCAAATTTCATTTATATGCGGGTAATAGAGAAAACAACAAAAATAGATGATGTGAAAGAACGTACCAGATAATATAAAGAAACGTAAAACAGATTAAAAACAGACAAGGGCAACACTCTTGATTTAGTGTTAAAGTGAACGGGGGGTAGTATTGATCATCAATTCCTGGATATGATCATGGTTATCGACGTCTTATATTCTCAGAAAATTGTTCGGAGCTGACCTGGAGGTATCCTTTTGAATATTCTGGTAATGGCAGACATTAATCTCGCATATGTAGACTTCTAACTCTAGAGCTCGTAATGAGGCACAAGGCCAAGGTGAATTTCTCAATATACTCAATATACTCTCAAAGCACACATTCTTTATTTTTGCTTTTCCTTAGTTTTTTTTACATATTTATCTGTTGCTTGCGTTAATATGTGTTAATTTGTGACTGGCGATATTTAATGTGGTCCGATTGGTTTCTTCTTCATTTCTCTTTTATTAATTAATTTAATTATTAATCTTGTTTCATCACCATAAATCTCATAATTTGATATCGTTCAATATGCCAGAACATTCTTCAGAACTGGCCGAGGATAGATCTACACAGAATAACAAAAATCTCATTTGACGGGGCGATTGTGAAGAAACTTCCTTTAGGGAAGAATGTAAATAACACCAGACTTCGACCTTCGAAGATAATTTGTAGAACGGTAGTATTCCAAACTGACCCAAACTATGCTCAAATTGAATGAGGTAAAACATCTATCAAAAAAGTTGTTCCTCGAACTTGAAAACAAAAACAAAGGTGACGGTGGCAAGTTATTTGTTACATGAGAAACATTTCAAAAATCAGTCCAATTATGGATCTAAAAGTTCTATGAACAATTGGAGATAATTGGGAAGGTCAGTAAATAATATTTTGACAAATGAACTTCTAACGTTGTGCAACTGACATTCTTAATCATGTATTATTATATTAATCATAGATGGTGCTGAACTTATTATATATTATATATATATATAAATATATATAAATATATATATAAAATATTAGATTGGCTTCCTCTTTGATTCTTTTGACAGTATACATCCCTCCATCACCAGCCAATGAAGAGTACTTCTCATACACTGAAGCTACGAGGCTTTTAATAAAAAAGTTTTCTACTGCGAAATCTCTTTTTATCGGTGGTTTTGACCCGAGTAAACTTATCTGACTTAACCAAGCCTTTACTCAACTTTACCTTATCGGTTCAGTTATTGAAAGCTATTTTGGTGATTTTTTTAAAGTTCAACAGTGTAACAACATCCCCATTGTATTAAGTCATAGCATTGACTTGATAGTTAGCCTTGCTTTAAAAATGGAAGTTGATCTTATAAGGATTGATTTGCATCACCCTTTCCTGATGCTTACTTTTGATACAACTTGATGTGGTTTCTTTTGAATTGTAATTGTGAACTCGTCAGTAGCTCACTAGTTAATAAAAATTTGTCAGATTGCCTCTTAGCTGTGACCTTTTAGTAAGTCTTTTTACAGCAATGCCTAAATTTGTGTTCCTAAAAACGTAGTTTCCTCCAAATGGCATACTCGATGAAAAAAATGAGTTCATTTAAATACAAAACAAACGGCTTGCCCAAAAATTACTCATAAAAAATGCGATTCCCTTCTGTCGTGGTTCAGATAGTCAGGGATAACTTCATGTGCTCGCATTTTTTACTCCTTGTAAGGTATTCTTCAAGGGTCTCACCTTGAACTTCTGCTATATGCCGTAGGCTATACCTTCTAAAATGAACGTTCGTTTCTTTTTCCTTGTCGATGACGCTAAACTCTAAATTTATTTCATGCATCAGCAATTTTCCCACTGTACATTTTTTTGACAAATGGTCTATGAATTTTTTAAAATGCGGGTCATTACCTTCCACCATAATTTCCTTCCATGGGAATATGACTACTTAATAAATTGCATCTTAATTAATAGGGACCTGTGTGTTATCTTTCATTGTAGTCTTAACTCTTTGAGCACGTTAACATCCGCCCCAGGTCTCTTGTTCCGAAATTTTTAAAATCCTATATTTCGTTTTAGTTCAGCTTTTCCTTCAGTGTAACTCCATATTTTAATCTACATTTTATACCGTCTACATAAAAACAATTGGAAAAGATACAGAACAACTTAATTGAAAGTCTTGCGTTGATCAAACATCCAAAGGTTCTAAGAGTTTACTTTTCTTTTTGTTTTATTCTTCCACTTCACTCTTAAACATTTCCTCTATTAAAATTATACGTTCTTGAAGATTAAGATAATTTGTATCGTTTTTAATTTACTTATAGTTCTCACGTCTTTTCTTCTTTTCGTGTTTGTTTTCTTTTTGTTCTAAAATATTTTCTCCAAGCAGTCCTTTATTTCTTTCTTGGTTATGTCTGATATGCTCTACTTTATATTAAAGAACATGCTACGCTTATATCTTTCTCGATTTTAAATGGCGCTTTCGAAAGCGCACTCGACCATTTCTACCTCACAAAGCAAGGAGTGCGCCGTAAAAATTTGCAGGCGGCCGTACAGCTTCCTCCGCTAACGTATAATTTACGGACATGTCAAACTAATCAAAAATGCACCCAAGGCTTTCTCCGCGCTACTTCGGATAGATACGGCGATGAGCGATTTGCTCCCGTGCCCAGCCACTTTCTCTCAAATTAATCATCTGTTATTATTCCGATCGATCGCGTTGCTGCCGGTCAAATGGTTTTTGGTTAAGACCCCAAACCGCTCCGTGTGGCTCGAAATGCACAAAGACGGCCACTTCGAAGGAGACGGAGAAGGACCGTAAGCTCACTTTTCCCTTCATTGGTATTCTTGTGTGCACCAGAAAGGCGCGCCTCGCTAACGGGCAAATAACGACCACTTTCAATTTGACATACTTTACGCGCAGGTGTAAAAGACCTTTACTGAAATCAAGTGAGCAGCAATGCAAATATTTAGTAACTTTTTAAATGGGAATCAACAAGCAGTTGTACTAAAGACAAAGCAACATGACTTTTATTTGATGGGAGGAGACTCCAAACAAAGCTAACCTTATACAGTTAGCTTTATAGTCAGCAAAAATTTCAATGCTCTTATCGAATCAGCAATAATTCTCTTAAGCAAACTGACTGCCAGTTTTCTTATCAATCACCCCCTGTTTTAAACGGCTTTTTCAAATTAATTAAAAAGGAACTATCGAAGAGGTGCAAAGAAGGTCAGTGCACGTGATTATTCGCCTGCATTAAAATCGTTAAAACGCAAAGTGCAACGAAAATTAATTGCAGTAAGTAGTAAATAGTGAAGTGGAACAGATAATCTCATCAAGGGTATAGCAAAAGGTCATTAAAGTTCCGTTAACTAATAAAATATGAGAAATTAAGTCAAGAATGATGCCAGTGATGAGTAAGAAAAAAAGTTGAAGGATGTGGAAAGGATCTTTAATAGACGGAAACGAAGTCGAAGACAGATAAAGTGAAAAACCAAGAGGACAATATAAAATAAATAATAGACATGCTGCAAAGTGAATAGAAAAAATGAAAGAATTCGAGGAAGAATACAGAAGAGAAATAAGAGAACTACAAGAGGGAGATAGCAAAATAAAATTAGAGAATATAGTCCTGAAACAAAAAATAGAGAAAATAAAAAGAGAAAAACAATTTGATAATTCAGGGTTTAGACTAAAAGATACGTTGGAAAATTTCATAGAAAATACCTTACAAGTGATAAGAGAATTAAAAACAGATAATATGCTGACAAGAAAAATTTAATAAAAAAACAAATGAGCTAAAAAATTAAAGAAAACGAAAGCATTCATAAATGAAGATACGAGCAAAGAATAAAAGACAATACAAGGAAAGATAAGAATCAAAGCAGCGGAAAAAAGAGTGAAGATAGAGTTTCAAAAACTACGAGTTAACGAGGAGGAGTGGAGATGGGATAGAAATTAAAATCGTCTCGAAAAACAAGACCCAAAAAACTAGGAAAGAAAAACTGCGCAACTGAATTCCCCCGCTTTCTAGGCGTTTGCGTAGAGATGCAGAATTCCACTTTGGAAAAAAATATTTTAGAACTGAACCAGACGATTCTCAACATATTTGAGGTCAACCATGTGAGGTGATAATCCGAGAAGAGCGAAGCCCGACAAATACGTCAAATGTGATGAAATCTCTAACTCAAGTCACCGATTTGGGTTTAATTTATTTTTCTTTAAATTTCTCCGATTATCCAGGATTTCGGCATCATGCAGGTCTAAAACCGTTATAGACATTGTAGCATTTTTTAATAAATTATTTTTAGGTTATGTTGGCAGAAGATTCTCCCCTTGCAGTACATTATAACAGATACTATCATAAATTAAAGTTGAGGGCTGAGAATTAAGTTACGCACCTATAAATATTATTTTCTAAAAAGCGATCAGTTTTCAGCCATTAAAATATTAGCGGGGGCCAAGTTAATGCCACGAAGGGAGTTCAAATAAAGTTGGGGCTTTTGTGCATGCTAAATAAAAGAACAAATTTCTAGGGGTAATAGTGCAACTTATTTTTTGATATAATATACCTTACTACATTGACCAGTAGGATACTCTGCTTCATTTCATGATTATTGCTGAAATTTTGACTTTCCAAAGACTTCTTTGTCAAGTGTAACTTGTTCGGAACGAGGCCTGGGGAATAAACAGATATAGACGATGAAAATTTTAATTCCAAATTTTTTCAGAGTCCTAAAAAAGATCGGGTCTTTTTCTTCATTAAAATTCTAAAAATAATTATGAAATGTCTTCAGAGGTCATTCAAACGACCTCTTCTGATACACCAAAAGTTTCTGATGATGTTCTATTTATTATCACATTTTTTTATACAACCATAGTTTTTAGAGAGAGCTTTTCATTATGTTAGTAGATCAAAATGTTTCCATTTTTTAGAGATTTCACAGTTCATCAAAAAAATTTAAAATGGTTCTTACAGCGAAAGTTGTCCATCGTTGCTGACCATTCCTTTCCAGATGGTACGTCAATTTGGACAACTTTAAACTCGTAAATCTTAAAAATCTAGTATTTAGATTTATTCTAATGATTTTTCCAAGGACCAGGAACCAAGCACTTTGTATTAGTAATTAATGATACTCAGTTTTGCTCCATGGGTGCAGTATGGATACTCATATGAATACATGTAAAAAAATCAAAAGTCGCAATGTTCGGAAATTCATACACAAAACTTAATTTGTTTTAACATTTTCTCTTTGTAACAATCTTTGATAGCGCAACCCTCCAAATACAATACAGGGTGGCCTAGTCAGTCACTAAAATCATTGAGTACCTGCGTTCGTTCGAACAAGGGATAATAATGGCGGTCGTCTGAGGCGCACATCGCTCCATTACAGAGATGATGCGTGAGGCGTTAACCTTTTTTGAAAGGCTATGCCCCCGTGCAGAGAGTTAGAGCCTCACCATTATTATTATAAGTATTTTAGAAAGAAACGCCTCACTACTATGTGGATTATCTAAAATAAATGCGCAAAAAGTGCAATAGCGCACATTGTTTCTTTACTTTATCGGCATAAAAGTTTTAATCTTTGTAGCGCAGTTTACAGATAGAATCTCATCTCATCTACTAAGTGCTCCTATAAAAGATCAAACAATTGAAAATTGTCGGAGGACTAACTAAATGAGAAAAATTAGCCATCTGTACATTATCGTGCAACAATCAGATTTTCTTTGGGGAAATAGCAATATACCTTCCCCATTATAAGATTTCAATAGATTTGGCCTAGGCACAAAGAAAAATAACAACCATTTCTGGATCTTCAAAAACCCATTGAAATGAACCACGTTGAATGGTACTTGGATTAAGATGAAGTTTGTAAAAACTTTAAAGAACTATGGTGACTATGGCAGTAGAAAAGTATAATCAGAAAGATTAGCACATGTAGCAAAACCGTAACACCACCGATCAACATCAAATAGTAGTAGTAGTAGAAATAGTAACCAAGGGTAATCCAATAACCTAGCAAGTGGACTCCTTCCTCAGAGAATCTTTGCGTCTTTGTAACATAGGTTAAGATGTTCGACAAATTGAATCTTTTTTTTAAGTATCTTGTTGCTAAAAATTATAAATCTGAAGTATACAGAAATGGACGGACGTCTCTTCACTCTTCCTACAACTCAAACAGATAGAAGTATCTTGAACACTTGTTAGAGTTAGATAGCTTTTAAATCCATAGTAGCCCATCAAGAAAACCCGGAGGAAC
Organism: Sinelater perroti; assembly: GCA_036346155.1. NCBI lineage: Eukaryota > Metazoa > Arthropoda > Insecta > Coleoptera > Elateridae > Sinelater > Sinelater perroti. The sequence goes on from JARFIY010000201.1 coordinate 3,233,763, forward strand.
CTCAGTAATCGGTTAAGGGTTATTTTATTTTTTCAATGATCATAAAAACTCTTCTAAGAATTAAGTCATCATAATGATAACTGTTTTATTGGCATTATATAGGGTTCGACAGAATTATCTCCCCTTTTCGAAACAGCAATAAAAAGCACGGCATAGACTCCGCTCAATTTTTTTATTATACTGTCACACAGAACAGTCATCAACCAATTTTGAAGATGATATCGCGAGTAGCATCCTCTAATCCCTCTATAATCCGCGGCCTGCCATGCAAGACTTCAGACTTAAGGTGTCCCCACAGAGACGAATTGCAAGGGGACAGGTCTGGTGACCTAGCCGGCCATGGAATATCACCATGTAATGAGATGAGGCTTAGAAACATTTGAAATTCTCGCTGTGTGTGCGATGGTGCCATCTTTATGGAACCGCAATGGTGCATTTCCATTTTAGTTGTGTCTATGATGCCAAATTCCGTAATAGCCCACCAAACAGTTACACGCTGACTGTGGAGAGGTTGTTCATGGAGTTGTTGAGGATTTTGTGAGGCCCCACAATGTTTACGAAATAATTGTGTCACAATCACAGAATCATAATTTTTAAAATAAGTCTCCAACAGAATCGCACGGTGTTCACCACTACACGTCGTGTAAATACGAAAGGATGTATGACTCGTTCCCCATATATCAATACATTTCTTAATCTTAATACTTGCTCCTGCCTCAAAAAAAAAAAATAAAGCTGATCATCCAGATCTCTTTATGTAAAGTATGAGCAATCCTATTTTTTCGCCAGTTGAAATCTTACAATCAATATTTGTGTTAATACAAAGTTTTCTCTTTGAACCATCCTTGTCTTTTTTCCCAATTTCTGAAATGTATGAGAAAAATTAGAATTAGCGTTTTTCCCATTCTATTCACCGTCTTCTAGATTCTTAAGGATGGAGCATCAGTATTCTGCTCTGCTTCGACCTTTTTTTTCAAAAATGAGTAAGATATTATAATACACTCTTGAAAAAAACTGGATTTATATTAGATTAAAAACGCTAAAGATCAGGATTAAACTAAAGATCTTAGCAATGTGAAAACTCTCCTTATCGTTGTTTTGCCATGTTATAATAATTCCAATAATTTACTTTCAGTTTCCAAATGCTTTAACCATAGCTCCAGTGATGCCCTTGCCCCCTCCAATGCTGTCGCCGCCGCCCTCGATAATAGGCTACCCTCTAATTCCCGCGCCGCTGGGCCCGGTGCCTTCGCCGATAATCCACCCAGACGTCAAGGGAATGGTAAGTTTGGGACCTTGCAGCCGACAAATAGTGCGCCGAATCTTTCCAGCTGCACCGCAAGCACCGGCGGCACCACTCGATGGAGCCATACGTTCAGAACATGGTTACGCCCCGCCTGCAGCCGAAGCGGTCCAGGTCCAAGCCAAGGGAGAGGCCCGTGACCACCGAGGACGTCGTTCGCACCTACACGGGCCTGGACAGGGCCATAGCGGAGGAGTTCATAGATATATGCGATTCGCGAAACAACAGCATAAGCAACGAGTCGTCGTGCCAGAGCGGCTGCTCGAGCAGCGGCTACACGAGCTTCTGCAACAACGGCTGCGATTTGTCACTGCAAGCTGAGAAATGCTGAAATGTGAAGCGATGTACATAATTGATCTGTTGGTGTTTATATTTGAGTGGTTATTGAATGAGATAATCGCCTTTGTTGATACTGTATAATAAATAAAAAGTTAAATATCAAAATAAATAATTGCGAACATTTGTGACAGACATTATAAGAAGAATTAGGTCGTTGTTGACATTAATAGATGTTAACATCCTTGATGGACAAAGCCTGTGAAGATAAGCCCCCACTTTCTCTTCTCGAAGAAAAATATGTTACAATTCTTCTTAGCAGAAGAAAACATAAAAGTCTCTTAAAGCTTTCAATAATGTCCCGGATGTCATCGACAGAAGACAATCGATCTATTCTGAGATATTAACTACTGAGTTGATTGCCATTAAAATCCTTTAGGAGGAAGCGTCCTCGTTCTGAATCCATCCAACAGTTGTAGTGCAAACTTGGTAAATTGAGTGAGATAGTTGTGATCCAGCTTTACTTTGAATTGTTAACTAAGACGAAGTTATGGAGTTTAGGAACATTTAGGCTACAACTTGATGGGCAGTTCCAGTTTTTAACGTAGTGTTCGACTTTTTATTTTCAAATAAACGATGTGACTCATACTTCTCATTGCTTATGTTCTGGTAGCGGCAAAAGTCTTTCAAGGCAAAAAGCTGCTTATTCGATTCAGCTCCTGACCTCAATCTTCTTGATGTAATCTGGTATATATGATAGTGGGCCGTATATACAGTCTTGGTGTTGGCTCATGGAGCTTCTGACGGCGTCAGAATTATAGAAGTCATGAATAAATGCTGCTCAGAAGGTCTTAAGCACTTTGGAAGAGCTCGGAAAAGATTTACCGTGCTCGTCACAGATACTAACATTGAACCTTGACTTCGTCGAAGTTATTGCAGATTCTTGAGTCCAGCTCCTAGTCCCTAACGTCTGAGGTAACCTGGCTTAAGGAGTAATAGATCGATGTTAAACCATCCTCGGTATTTCTATCAATATCATAATTGTGCAAATGGAGAGACCCCAAACACAGCAGTAAAACTGTTCAATAGACTGGACATCTAAACGTGGGATTTTACGGCATGACCTATACACCAGTGCCACATATGATGGACCATAAAATGGTCTTATACATTGTAATTTTGTTTTGGAGTGGCAGCAAGCTCCATGAGTAGAACGTGGAGCTCGAAACTTGCCGAACTACCTTTGCTTTACTCTCCACGCAGGCTTTTCAGATTCATTTTTTGTTTATGGTCACTCAGAAGTCGTTTGTCTCTTCTTTCTTAGGTTGTCACGCTAATAAAGTTGCATCTTATTGTTAGTAGACAATAAAATTCTCGTGCTTTTTTCCACGTTGATTCTTATTCCCCACCAATGACATCAATTGTCAAGGGTGCCTAGGTGTTCCTGCAGCCGCTGTACCACTACATGTGAGTGTAGTGAGCTGGACAGCACCGCCGTGTCGTTTATATACTGGACTGTTATAGTGGAGGACGTTGTCACCTTGACCGGGGCGCAAATATTGAATAACTCAGAAACACTTCTTCAATAACTAGATGTCGTTAGACTTAATCCGAAACTTGCAGTCGGACATGAAGGATCTCTAAGTCATCTTAAAGATAAGCTCATTATGCCATACCCTATCAAAGGTCTTGGCGACGCCAAGAAAGTTTATACTGGAAGACTACTGCCTCAGGCGCTAACAAATGATATGGGGAGCGTAATTGGCTGATAGTCCTAGAGGAATGTACCGGACTTCTCGGGCTTGTGGAGTATGCTCACGTCTAGCACATTCCAAGAAGACAGATAGTGGCAAAGGTGAGACGGACTTTTTTATGGGAGAGACTTGAGGATGTCATCCAATCTCAGGACCTTGTGCGACTATAGTTCTGGGTGGTTATGGGGCTGTTCTTCTCAAGGTTGGCGTAATCAAGGCCTCATCGACCCCCAAACAGTTAAAGAGAGTCTCAGCTTTATTGGTAGTGGTGTGGACGATTCCGTTTTCCTTGTGGATGTATGGATCTGGAAAATTTGGTTCTACAGATAATAATATTAACGTTTAGTTTTTCACTTAAGGGTAAAAGTAGTTGTCGACGCTAACATTAATGTTGGTACTTATGGCGTTCAAGGTTCTCTTAAAAAACCCGTTAGTATTCCAAGAGGCACCTTTTTATAACAGCATATTTGAGAACTCCTGAACATACCAAAGATGGTAAAGATGTCGTCAGCGTATGTCGACAGACCGACCACCATGTCAATCTTATTATTGGTGATTTAATAGTTTCTATAATCCTTTAAACAGCCAAGAATATGAAGGCATTTATATTCTTCAAACTAGTTGGGGTATCGCATTGACACTTCTGGTCGAGGAGCTAATTTAGGCGGGATAAGGTTGCGTGTGGTGCATGCTAAAGCTTTACCACGGGTTACTGAAGCATAGATAAAACTAGAGAAATGTTATTTTCAAGAAAGATTTGACATAATGCAAATTTTCTTTTCTCTGGGGATAAGATTAAAAACAGGTTCAATATTAGGGGGGTAAACAAGAAATTTGGGACTACTTTTTGATGGTATCATCATTTCATTATCCTTCTCTAGGAACTAAGAACGTCAAAGAAGTTAGTAGACACTACTGTATTTGGCGCAGTATCGAACCTATCGGCTTAAATTTATCTTGCTTAATGGGGTGTTGTGATTTGAGTCACTCTCTAGGAGAGAAAGTAAAGGCGATGTCAGCTTCATTTCTTGGTAACGATAGAAACTTCTGAAAACCAACAAAAAGAAGACTTCTCTAAGATAGAGGGAAGAAAATTTTAACTATGCCAAACTTTTCTGCAAAACAACGTTCAGTTGTTTAAAACAACAAAAATAGCGAATAGAATAACATTCTTAGTAAACATCCAAAGCAGACGTTAGATAAATTTAACCAACTAAATATTCATTGACAATTATATAATAGAAGGAATGAATAGAAAGTCAAAATAGTAAAAAATCGATATTCATTCCAGAAAAGAAAAATAGAGCAAACAAATTTCCCCACATAGAAGTATATGAAAAACATAAACTACTAATACAAGACTGTTCTTTTATCGTCAATTACCTTAAAAATTCATTTTGGTTTATTTTCCTTGGGTTTCTAATATTTAATCTTCTTTATTGTATAGTACAATGCCAAAAGCATCAACTTTGGTTTTAGCAATTGAATTAAAATTAATTATATTTATTTGAAACAGTGAACTTTTACAAAATTATGTAAATATATATATGATTATAAGCTAATGCTAACAGTGCCATTAGTCGATAATAAATATAATTTCTTGTAATTAATGTGCACCCTTGTATGATAAATTTACCATAAATGTTTGTATTAGAGATGTGCTCATTGTATGTGTACGATATACTATCAAACTAAATAAATCTAATTACTAATAATCCACTTATACATACTAAGTAAACAAATTTGTTGGAAAGCTCATAATTTAAATTTAGTTCGGCTAAAGTGAAATTAAAACACAGCGATTTCTCTCATCTCTAATGTTATCTTTCGAGTGTGGTGTCACAACTACAATGGCCAGCCGGCGACGGTTAATATTTTCGCACAAAACACATAACCTGCTAGCTTAAGTATCATATTGTGATGTGAACTGTTCGTCCGCTCTAGCTTTATAACGCCGCAGAATGTGCTCAAGCTCGTACGACTCGAAGAAGTCGGATTCCACCGAAGACTCCAACAACAGGGAATCCACTTCTTCCAGCCTCGCTGGAGGAAGGTTTGTGTTTCCCCGCACACCGAGGTTGTGCAAGAGCATCTCGAATTCACCCTGCAGCCTTAGTTGCAGATCCGACAGCTCCATCAGCGACGGCAAGTTGGTGCGGGTGAGAAAGAGGGGCCGGCGAAGAAACAGAACGAGGATGTTGCCCCCAATCGGAGTATTTTGGGACATAGAAAACTGCCAGGTCCCGCGTAACAAAAGCGCGACCTCCATCGTGCAGAGGATCAGAGAGCTATTTTACACAGACTACAGGGAGGCAGAGTTTTTGGTGGTGTGCGATGTGAAGAAAGAGAGTGCCCACATTATACAGGACCTCAATGACGCACAAGTGAGTTGCGTGTAGGTCTGATGAAAATCGCTACAATTGTTTATTTCTAGGTTAACTTGATACATGTATCATCTACAAGCAAAAATGCAGCAGATGAAAAGCTAAGGCAGTCCTTGCGCGGTTTGCCGAACTGTATAGAAGCCCAGCCGCTGTGGCTTTGATAACGAGCGACGTCAATTTCGCTGCTGACCTATCTGATCTCAGATACCGCAAAAAAATACATGTGATCCTCGTGCACAACAGCAATGTTGCAGATGCTTTAATTTTATGTGCAAGCGAAACCTACAACTTCATGAGTATTACTGAATCCATCCCATCCACGCCGAAGCAAAAGCGGGAGACTAGGGTATGTGTTCTTGTTGCTTTGAATAGTTCTGCACCAACTAAAGAGTAGCATACATTTCAGATTGTTGGAGTGCAAACTGTAGATTTGTGCATCTATAATTTGCCAGTGAATGTGGTGGGTGAAAAAGCGCTGAAGCAAAGATTAAAATTGTTGTCCGACAATTGTGGAGGCAGAGTCACGGCAATTGACAGAGACTTTGGGACGGCAGTCCTGAAGTTCACTTCATTTGATTTTGCCAAAAGGTTGGTTTATTATGTACTAGTTTGTGAGATGTTTACAAATTATAGAACTGGAGTGATTGAATTGTCAAATTAATTTTATACTGCGATTTTTAAGAAGGGAACACATAAAATAAGTGACATTGAACACAGCTTGTAGTGTTGCTGAATATTTACATCTATGCACAAGATTAATGTATGTTAATAATGCTACTTGTTTAGGTTTATTTCTTATTTGCTAATGTAAACATTTAGTTCTTTATATTTACATAGTAGCAGATATAAAGTAGTTATATTTATATATTTTTTGCACTTGTCTATCTAATCACCGAGTAACCTTGTAGTTAAGGCATGTGACTGCGCTGCAGATGAACCCAAGTTTATTCCTGAAGCTCTCTGATGACAGACGGGTGGCTTATTCAGTCACTAAAAATAATTGAATACCTGCATTTATTTCAAACAAGGGATAATAATGGCGGTTGTCTAAGACACGGTGCTTGTCACATCGCCCTGCATCATAAATGATGCGTGACCACCGGGCAGAGAAGGCGAATATACCCCATGTGTGGTGTTAGAGCCATGCCATTAGTATGTTGGTCTAATATGCACCATTCATCTTGGTAGCGTAATAAATATTTCTAAATTTACCAAATACTGCAAGGTAAAATAATCAAAATGTTAGAAATATAAAGACCAATAATAAAATTTATTCAACCATGCTTAATCTACAATAACGACAAGTAATGACCTGAACAACTCAAAAATAAAATGACATTATTTGTTACAAAGACAATGAATAAAATTGGATATATTCATTACTTAGTAGAATAATTGGAAGCATCAGGTGCTTTTTATCCATTATCCCTTCAACTTAATGAAGGAACCCAATGCTGTCTGTTAAAACATCCCCTTGTATCAATTTACCCCATATTTCTTAGCAATTGGTACTTAACGCTTAGTCTTTTATCTGCATTATTTCATCTGTTCCAAAGAGCATAACATTTAACTTGTCTGACTAGAGAACTTTATTTCAATTATCTATATTCCAGTGAGCATGGACATGAGCCAAAGTCAGTGGGGCAAATCGGTTCTTCTCAGAAATTGTCGGCGTCTTCAAAGAACTTCTAAGTGTAAACCAAGGGGTGGGACATAGCATTTGAGGTTTACCGCAACTGAATTTCTTAACTTGCCATTGATAGTTACACCAAATAGAATTCTCAAAATGGTTCACTGATAAACCCTGAACTGCTTTTCCTGCATTCTCTCCCACTGATGTCCTTTGACAATAGCAGATAATCAGCAGATAACTATGGAATTCTATGAACCAGTGCCGTTACTGTAACGAAGTAAAATTTGTAGAAAATATGTAAAACGGTTTAGTACTGTGAAAGAAAAATTAAAATCCAAAGGGGAGCAGGATGTTCTGCACAGACAAAAATTTTTGAGAGTGGCTGATCGGGCCTCATTACTTGTGTATCACATGCCAAATAAGACAGTTGCAGTTTGAAAATTATTAGTTGAATCTCCGTTGAGATGAATTTGAAAAACATGAAGGAATATGACTACTTTGTATCCGATACTGTATAAAAAATAATTCTTTTCAAGTAAAAATTAAGATTTAAACACATTTAAAATTCTTCAGTTATAGTGAAATCTTTTACTAGGAATGAGAGTTGATTTATGGTTCATACATAAAATAAACTTGTGGTTTGCAATTTTAAAAGATTCTTATATTACACTTTTGTCATTTTTATTAACATTGTGCAGATGCAACAGGTTTGAATTAAATTATTTTGAATGTTGCGAGTTGATTTCATTACAGGCAGGGATATAAAGTTGATCTTGGAAATCAGTAGGTCGGGTCCTTTATGTCCCAGTTCCGGTACTTCTATTGAGTTTGAATATTTTATGCCAAATTGTTTTTCTCCCTACATTGCACAACCCTTTCTTTCTTATCTCGTCACAATCTTTTTCAAGTTTTGCTTTCTCTTGGAGGATCTGCTCCTCTCCTCACATGAAGACAAACATGGCTCTCGCTTTTTCATGATCTGAAGCAGTACAGTTGTCGTGCCTCAGCCTTCTTCATATTGAATGGAATCCCATTTTGTTTAGTTGGGTACCCGGTCTCCTTCGTAGGTTGTATCCACTTCACCTCTTCAGCCACAGTCTCACTTCCTCTTGAAATTGTTGTTCTAGCCCAATTATCAGCCACTTCCAGTTTATTGTTGCTAGCAAAATAAAGTGTCCAATCCACAACTCGTAACATGTAACACCTCCCTGCCGGACCTCGTAGATCACACCTTTATTATTATTTTTATAATAGCTGTATAGTATTATTGTTGAAACTTGAATGCGAATTTTTTAATGTCACTTCATCTTTTATTTATTAACTTTCAGAGCTCAGAAACGCTTGGACGGCGAAGACGTTTATGGAAACAAAATCTGCGTTGGCAACCCCAGGCAGTCGCCTTCAAAAAATCATACAAGTGAGCGGTACAGCAGTGAATTATGAGTCCAACTTCAAAGAATTTTTGCTAGGTCGACGAGTCCGTAATACAAATGGGTTGTACCAAGTACCTCTGGTACCGATCCCCCAACCAGGACTAAACACCTGTGCATATTCAGGAAATTCCGCCTTTGCAGAAAACTCACGGGATTCGTATCAGGTTGGTCTTTGCCAGGAAATTTTCACTACCTTCAGAACAAAAGGAATGTAAATGATGACAAACACAGGCCGAGGCTGAATTAATAAAAGGTTGAGATGCTACACTCGTGTTGTTTTCTCCCATTATTAATTATGATCATATCATAGCAGCGAACTCTCTGATATCAGCTTATACTTTGTATCAATAATTTGTTAAAATAGCATAAATAATTCTGTTGTTGTTTTAGGAAACGTTCAACTCCCAACAGCAGCCTACATTTACACAGTCTTCATTCCGTCCTATTGGAGGTGCTAGATATGCAAATGTTGCCTTTAATGATCAGTCTGTAAACAGAACTGAAACTTTACTCGCTACCCCAACCGCACAATTTGGCAGCTTAGGAGTAGACTCGAAGGTATAATTTCAGGTGGTGTATGAATGCATTTTCTTTATTTTATATTTGAAACAGACTAAAAACTTGAATGGAGCTGTTGAGCTGATTGTGTCCAACCTGGATTCAACTATTAACAACAAAGATTTGTACAAAATTTTGCTAAACATGTTGAAGCAGTATGCTATGGTATAATTTTATTTTATACATTTTATCGTAATTTTAATTATTTTATATGTAGGTGTTAAATTTGACAATAATAGCACAACCGGATGGATCACCTACAGCAAGCGTCAAGGTAGGGACACAGCAAGAGGCTCAGTGCATTATTTCTCAGTTACACCACCAATGGCTGGGTTGTAAATGCATATCAATCTCGTATGCTCAAACTAATCCCAATTCTGACCAGTTGCACTTTATAATCATTTCATTACTACAGGTAAAGTAAAGTAATATGTATGCATCATTATAATTTTTTACTGTAAAACAAGGTGATGAAATTTTCTTAGGCCGATTTGAGGTCGTTTGAATGTAGTTCCTTGATTACTCTATAATCAAGTAGAGCAATTCATACAAACTGTGATACATTGGAACAGCGATAAATTAAGTCTGATTTTTCAAAAGCATTTATTTAAACTATTGTATAATGGCGGAGATAGTACAAACCACCTGTTAATTTACAGGAGGTTCCTGGTAATCGCATGCCACTTTTCAAATTTTTTGAGTTGGCTCATTCACGATATCACTGCAAAATATCACTATCAGAAGTGAATAAACTAAAGGACGTTTGTAAGGTCTCGGAAGGAAATGGCGGACGCATGATTGTTCTGAATCCTGATGTTAACATATCGTCAACCAACATGAGCAATGTAAGAATAATAGAATTGATCCATAAAGAATGGTGTACCATGGTGTTGCAGTTTTTTGTTCAGTACTGCACGGTGCATTGCCCAGATGGTTTGGAAAATCAGGGATGGGGTGAATCTGAAGAAATTACTCTGCCTAACATTAGAATTTCTTTAAAAATGTTTAACACCAAGGTCAATAAGCTGTTAATATCTCACTTGGGTTGCATTCCACTCTTAAGGTAGACTCTCAGCTGATTATACAGTAGTAATATTTATCATCTAATTTTGGTTTTAGCTTTCCCATATGCTACAGGAGTGAATTCAAGGAGTGTCTGCCTATCGATGAAACTGGGGTACCACTTGAACATTTGATTACTTGCATTCCCAATGTAGAACTGCTTTGCAGAGGACAAAATAAAAGCATTAAGTTTTTAAAGATGAAAAATCAACAAGATAAACTGGTAGTACCTGACTTGGTGTTGAGGTCTATGTCACCATCATTGTTAACAAACGTTAATATGCTGTGCCGTGAAATGGTTGACTTGCTTAAAACAACTGATCGATGCCAACTTTTATTAAGTCGTTTCATTCCTGCTTATCACCATCACTTTGGACGCCAGTGTCGTGTGGCTGATTATGGTTTCACTCGTTTGATGGACCTGTTTGAGGCAATATCTCATGTCATTCAAGTACATTCCAGTATATTCTGTTTATATATATATATATATACCAATTTATTTATTTGTAGATAATAGGATCAGGCATGACACGTACAATAACTCTCACGCACTCCACACAGATGCGACGGTTCACTTCTGATCTCTTGCATGTTGTCAAAGCACAAGTGGAATCCCAGGTTGCCGTTGCAGATTTCTCCAGTGCTTATGAAAAAGTGCTCCATAAACAGTTTAATCCTGTGGAATACGGTTTGTGCAGTCTTCATGATCTCCTAGATGAGATTCCCGAAAACACCATCGTTGTTTTCAATGTTAATAATGTCCTGACCATTGGAATTAAGAAGAAAGTCCAGACTCCTGAGCAGATGCAACTTACTAGGCAGTTTGCATTTGAGGTAAGCATGTGAATACATTTTTGATTTAGTAAAAGTTGTAATATAACCAAGTGATATTTTAATAGTCATAAAAACAATAAATTGAATGAAATAAATTCTAAAGGCATACTTTTACAATAACATAGAAGAGCTAAAAAGAAAATTGAATTTTAGCCTTAGTTTTAAGAACTTTAAGGAAGGGATTATTTCTCTGGAGTTGGCCATGCTCTTTCTTATATATCAAAATTTAATCTAAAGAAATTAATCAGATGATCAATACTCCTCCATTTCTTTGTAATTTAGATTTCCCTTTACTATCATTAGAAACAAAAAAAAAATTAGATATCTGCTTAGCTTTTTTCTGTTTTACAGAATTTCATTTACTTTCCTCTCGTACTTCTTCACCATCATCAGCTTTCTTTTCTTTTTCACTGCTGACGGCTGTTTGTTCCCAACTCAAACCTGAAATGGCCAATTTGGCAGACTTTGGGTCTGCCATTTTAGCCACTGCTTACATCTTGATGGAAAATTTCATCTGAATTCGCTCTTGGTTTTATTAAGATCAGGCTTCGAAACTCTGAATTTATTTTCATGATCTTGCTGGAGATTATGATTTTTTCTGTGGTATTCTTTTTTTGGAGGTGTAATAGGAAAAAGACACCTTTAAATTTGAAGTAGGAGTATCCTCTAGTATAATTCCAATGATAATGATGGAAAGCGGTAAAAAACACTAATTTCAACTGACCAATATGATTGCCATTTAGTAACAAAAAACCACTTGAAAATTTGAATATTACTCGTTTATATTCATACATTGTACTATTAGAAAGATCTTTATTTCTAATTATTTATTATAAACTTTGAGATGTAATTTTTAGAACGACTTGTAAGCCAATACATACAAAGCTAGTTAAAAAATTATCAATGCCCTACAAAGCTTGTTTTTGTATCTTTTAAAATTTTTATTTTTGAGAGCTGTCGTATACAGTGAATGCATGTGCATTATAGAGCTTCATTATAAAATGTTTTGTATGAACTACACACGTAGCCTTCTAGTAAGCAGTATTGTATATCATATGACAGGTCCAAATAAACTGAGGACAATTTTTATTTGTCGTCGTGCTTCATCCCACACATGTGCAGATACAAAGCAGTTGAACCTCATTGCAATACATGAATGAACTGTCAGTCATGCAGGATAAGTAGTTAGTGACTTGCTTAAATACCTCACATATCAACAACAAGAATTCAACCTACAAGAGCAATCAGATTGGATACTGGTATCTAATAAGATGGGGCTGAAAAATCCAAGGGAAGTAAATACCATAAAGCAAATAAAAATTAGATTGCACATAGAATGCACAGGTAAACACAAAACAAAAGAATACGTAATGATAAAGTAACTACTAGTGACTACTAACTTGCCAGCTATTTAAAGCTATTTGGTGCACAAATAACTCCGACAGCAGCTATAAACCACACTATAAGAAACAACATTTGCCTGCTTAATAATCATAATTTTTTTTTCATTATAAAAAGGATTGACATAAAAAATATAAGATAGAATATTGTTCTGGCTTATTGTCCGAGCATTCTCCATTTATTCACAAATTTTGAAAAATGTAGACCAAAAGCAAATAATTTAAGAACGTCAATTTGGATTCAGCAACAAACGAAGAATGATAAAACAAATTGACAAGTTGGTTGTAAATGCCAAAAGATACGGCTCAGCTATCTTCCTTGATATATTTCAAGCTTTCAATAAAATATGACAGCATATTGCAGATTAAACTAGAAAAGTTTTCATTTCTTCGTTTTCTCGAGTAATTTCTATGGTGCTCAGCTCTTTGTACCCGTTCCATACCAAAGAATGCTTATTTGCAAAAAAGAGAAAAAATCTAAAACAATAGGATGAATAATTCAATTTTAATTTAAGTTTTTAAAATTGCGGTGTGCTTTAAAGATATGACGATCGTTCGTGTATTTGTGGATGGAAGAGTGGGTGCGTGCATGCGTGTGTGTGTGTATGTATGTGTGTATTTACGCACGTTGTGTCAGGCTCACCAGGTTGCCGAGTGTTGACGCAACCAGACTGATCAGATGAAAAGACCAGATCTTGGCATTTTTCTTGCCAAGAGCAATACCGACTAAAAACAATCTCTCTACATGCAGCCATATCCCCCATGGCACGGCCGTCAGGCATTACTTCATGAGGGGTTGTTAGCTGTTAAGCTCTTCCTTCTATGCTGAGCCTCCCTACATCTCTGCTTTTACCATGATGTTGATATTGTCAGGATTCGGTGAGCTCCTTCCTTTTTGCTCTTCTTGTTATACCCTCTTGTAATAGGAGAAAATCAGGAGCATCAGAAATTTTCATCGTTAATTTCCTGTTGCGTCTTCTTAAGCTCGGCCCTCTTACGCTCTTTGCGTCGTAGGTCCTTGAGCACTTTAGTCGTAAAAATGGTTGTTTCTTCCCATGCTTCTTCAGAAGATAGCATCGCCCCAACCAACGTCTCGGGCGTAATGCTTTGCTCCAGTGTTACCTCCAAATCACGACGGTATACTTCGTACCTAGGGCAGACGAAAAATATATGTTCCGCATTTTCCTCTAATCTGCTGCAAGCTGGACACTCCGGAGAATTCTCGTACCTCTTTTGAGACCGTTCGGAACGCGCTTGCCACTCGAAGTGCGCTCAGTTGCTAGACTGATGTCAAGTTTTTGCGAGTTTGTGTGTGTGCGCGCGCGCGCGCGTATATGACAGTGAGTGAGTGAGAGTGTATATGTTAGTGAATTTTTTAATATTTCATATATTTTTAAGATTTCCATTACTAATGCTAACTAAATAGTATGATCATTTAATAAAAAGAGCATAGTGTAAATAGATTTTTATTTGACCTCAGTATTTAAAAAGACATATTGGAATAGCGGTCAGCTATTAGTTGATTCATATAACATCATATACAGAATTCACTTAAATGAATGCTGAGACGTCACATTTTACATTTCTTTGTTTTAGGTTGTGGAATTACTAAGTCACTCCGCTAACTGCACCATGCTGTTTAACAAGTTTGTCCCTGCTTACCATCATCACTTTAGCCGCCAATGTAAAGTGTCTGATTATGGGTTTGCTAAGCTGACAGAATTATTTGAAGCCATTCCCGAAACAGTTGAAGTAACTAACATAGAAATTAATATCCAGATATCACCTAAATGTACTTCGTTTCAGTTGGAAGGCACATATGACATTGATCGCAAAGTCAAGCTGAAATTGCCCCTCGCTTTAAAGGTCTTGGGTTCCCAAATTCAGAAACTGGTCAGAAGTTCTCTGTCACTGCCATTCTATCTAGATGTGTTGCTGGCAGCATACAAACAAGCATACGGGTATACACTTCAGCCAGAAGCATATTCCTGCAAAGGCTTGAAAGAGCTCGTTGATAAATTGGGAGATTTTGTCCAGGTAACTTTTAGTTGCATTTTTGGGAATGTCATATAACATAAGTTGTGTCGTAGATTGTAAAGGATAATAACGGTTTTTTGCTTGTGTTAGCCAATGTGGACAATTTTACTTTGGAAATTAGAGTATGGTCCCTCCTTATGAATCCACCCCATTCTTGCACCATCAAGAAATTCATTCATGACTACCGCATTCGTTTCCATACTACTCTACCCATTACCAAACTTGAACAGTTGGAAAACGTTGTGATGGTAAGTGAGTTCTGTAAGTAATTTATCATTTTGTAAAGAGAAAATATGACGTTGCTGAAATGTTTTATATACTACAATTGAAATTCAAACCCAATAGATGGATACTTAATAGAAAGCAAGTCATTACTAATTACACATTTTTATAGGCCAGACCTCTACTTTGTACATAGAGTTATTCGAAATTTATAGGACAAATTTTAAGTGGAAGCGATTAGATGCTAATGAAGGAATTAAATACAATGATTACTTCATTTTATAATAAATGCACAAAGGACTGATCACCAATAGCACTATATGACTGACAGCATTGACGCAATTATTGGCATAAACTATTGAAGATGCCTGCTCATTCTTAAACAGTTTGAGTGACAACAGAATTTCTAGCAATTATATCCTCACTGAAGTTGGTGGGAGCCTTATTACTAAGGCCTTTCGAAAGTTTCACTACAAAGAAATCAAAACACAATTATAATGACCAAGTAACAGGTTCACTTCGACCACTTCCTCTTTCCACCAAAATAGTATCCGTGTAGTTATACACATCAATGTTGAAATGTACTGGTGCTTCATATGATTTTTAACAATTCCAGCAAGACCTCTCAGAAAAATATTGTAACAGTCACCCCAGGAGGGTCAGCTCTCCTTAGAAGGGTTGTGTGTAAGCACGATACATGTTCTGCAATAGATCAAAAGAAAGTTTCAGCAAAGGGATGTGAGATTTGGCTGAGCACCAATATCCATAGTTTTAATAAGTTTAAAGGTATACATACAATTGGGTATTTTGGTAACCCAGACCATAGTCCATTGGATTATAAATTAGGGACACAGTTTGCTCAAGACAACTCATTATCGATTGTTTAAAATGAGCATTTAACAGAGCACTCAACATATTTCTGTAGGATGTAGTGCGATGTAGTACCATAGATGATTGGCCCAAATGTCTTGAGGCTAAAGGTAATCTTTTGAATAAATAAATCATATAATAAAATCTGAAAATGCAAAAACACCTAATCTTTTATTTTGGCCTTCTAATTAGGTATGTGTTTGTTTGGGGAGAGGGGGTATGGGGTACATGTGTATAATTTAACGTTCGTATTTATTTCTGTTGTAGCTTTCTAATGATGGTAATGAAGCAGTAATATCACTTACCGATTTCTATATATTGGCAGCTCAAATTTACCACTTGTTGTATGTATGTGGAGGTACAATTCCCTATACTGACATGGACAGTATCTATCTGCGAAAGTTTGGCAAGCCCTTGTATGCTAGCGATTGGAGAACAAATTTGTTAGACGTGCTTAGAAGGATGAGCTTTTTGCTAACCATAAAAGGGAACAAAATGCAATTATCACTTTAAACAAACAACTTGCAGGTTTGCAAAAATCGGTTTCACAATGTAACGTTATTACGTTGTTGCATCGCAGATTACAACATTCCTCTGGCTTTTCGAAGTGATGTACAGGACACTAAGGTAGAACAGTATGCTTGGCCTCCAGTTTCCACACAAAGCTTGGCACCTAATGTATGTCAAATTGCGCCACCGAAGCCTGATACTCCCCCAGCAGAAGTAATTTATTCAAATCTTAAAATAACTTATTTTGTAATCTACGATTTGTTTATAGAACTGTAGCAACTCCACTTTCTGGAATTCGCCGGCAAAGGAAAATTCTCCTTTGGTATGTATACAGGTTTCCTAAGTGCAATGGTTTTCAAGTTACTTAAAACTCTATTACTATTTTGATCATTATTTTACAAACACAATAATAATGTTGGTGTTAGATGTTCGTAAGACACATCTATTTTGTTGCAGAACTTGTCAATTCTATCACCAGTCTTCGATGCCTCTAAAGTGATGATGGATACAAAAGATTTAATATCTCCAACTCCCAGCTTGTGTGCACATTCGCATCCCCTCAATGTTATACCAAAAATAACTGCTCCGGATCCAATGGTGCTACCTTTGCCAGACAAACTTATTATTAAAGGTAACACACTTATTGCTGGTTGCATAAAGCCTGGTTACGAGGAATTTGGGTTCAACCAAATTCAAGCGGTAGTTAATTTTAGATTAGCACAAACCTCCGATTTTGGCAGTTGAACTTCATAATATTATTCATAACATTTTTTCAAATTTAGAATTTCTTCATAAAATATGAATTATCTTAACAAAAATGTTTTTTATTTTTTATTTGATTCTTTTTATAAATGGTTAACTTTAATTATATATATAAAAAAAATTATGAGTGCTGCTGCTGCTGCTGTCCAGAGGTCAAAGTCAAATCGTTCGTGCCTTTCCGTGCCGACCCGAGCGCCTCCGAAGGACAAATTTCGATCCGGCAGGCGCGACGAGGTAAATATTCCGAACAAGCGATGGAAAATTTTCGTTTGAGAGCGGGTAATAAAGCACTTATACATAAAAAATTATGAGTGCTGTCACACAGGTCAAAGGTCAAAGGTCAAAGTTCAATTCTAACTGGGTATACGTAAATGCGTTGTCATGGCAACGGCATACGTCAATTATATCAAACAGAGCTTTTTAATCGTGTTTTTATTTTTAAAAACTACTACTATGCGAAGGGGCTCAAGCATGTCGGAGTTGGACAAGCTCTCCGGGGGGCCGCTGCCAGACCTCGTTTGATATAAAATTTATTAGATAATTAATATTAAATAATTTTGAATATGAATATAATTAAATTATTATTTAAAAATAGTAAAAAGGCCCATCCCAAGAACGGGCAACCCAAGCTAAATATTTGGTTGAGTTTCATTGACAATTTAAAAAAAGAGCCAAAAATCTTTTATCAGCTCTATCTAAGGAGGATGACATTGTATATGTATATTTAGTTTAACATAAATCAAAGTTGTGCTGCATACACCTATTAACGGCATGTAGTACATGAATAACCGATAGGTGGCGCAAATTGTCTAATTACTTAATGATAATTTATGTTTTGTTCTACAACAGGTCACAAATCTAAAATTTTATGCGAAGTTTGGCAACAAACCGGTTGGAATGAGGTATTGACCGCTGAAATTGGTTCATAACTGTAGAAGGAGTTGCAATATTATTCATAAACAAACAATAGTTACATATTTGCAGTTTTATAAAGTAGATAATTTTTTTGTTCATTGTAAAATAAGTAACGTCGTTATTATTGCTTTTTTTAAAGCAAACATTTCTTTGAATAAGTATTTTTGTGTTCACTAATTAAGTACATAATTTTATTTCTTGCCAAATGACATCTTTTGCAGGGTTTATTTTTTTATAAGATTAATGACTCAATAGATTGAAGTAATATATGATTTTGTTCTTTATACAGGTACTTTTGCAATGGTTTAACAAACCATACACAGATCTTTTTTGCAACAAATAACCATATTTAAACTAGGTTTAGCAGAACATACTTACCTTTATGCAATCGGCTCTTATTTGTTTGCTTGTTGACAGAAATATTTCTCCTTTTGTGTAGATGAACTAAGTGACTCTGGAGTTAGCACCACCAGAATTGAATACATGTTGTCAGATAACGAGGGCATTGGAGAACCTTTTGAAGCCGTGGGTAAGTTGAGGATAATCGCCATCTGCGTAATGTAATTATATTGGAAAAACACCGATTTTTCTTCTTATTCTGTGGTTGGTCCACATCTCTTGAGGTATTTCTTGCTGTGCTTTTTTTTTTAAATCCAAGGAAAGAGCATCCATATTTAGTCCTTTAAATATAAAACCTTTACAATAGTATCATGATGAAGTGTTAGAAGATTGAACCATTCTTAAAATGATAGATTTACTAAAGACTACGTGCTGATCAAGTTTTTAGCATAGATTTGATAAGATTTAGGGTATTTCATTAAAATAAACTTATCCTCAAACCATGTCTGAATGCTTTGGGCACAATGCTTAAGTTATCTTGCTGTAACTGCCATCCATGGTACATATTTTTGTTTATAAACATGGAACAATATAATGTTTGCTGATTTATGATGCCCCACTGATTCCTTTAATACCTAGCTATCGTCATGCTTTCACCAAACATTAAGACATCAACTGTTGATCTTCTTTTTATGGTAGGATTATTCGTGTTTGTCAACTATTTTCTGCCTATTGTTCAGATGGTCTTCCCGCAAGTCGTCTTCCATCTTAACTATTCGACAATGTTTTGTATCGATCTGAGGATCTTCATTTCCGCACTTCACATTTTCCATTTCGCTTTTGTTTAATCTCAGCTCAAGTTTCTATTGCGTAGGTTAGTACTGCTTAAATGACAGTCTTATACGTGTATTAGACTTCACATTATTTTCATAACTGTTGTTGCCTGTTTTTATTTATTGCTATTAATATTTTATTTTTACGGCAAGGATTTTCAGATCATCTGCATAACAGATTATATTTATATTATTATTCCCCATTTGGTATCTTTTCATCAGTTTTATTATTAGTTGTCCAATAATAATAGGTGAAACCAGCAAAATTGGAGCACCGAAGTTCAGACAGTTTACACAAAATATTTGGAAATATATTTATTAGACCTATATAAATATATTACTAAATTTTAAACTACAAAATACTTCTTCCTGCAAAAAAATTGCTGCGTTGTGACATACTGGTGCCATCAATTTTTGCATGAACTCTGAATTTTCCGTGATGCCCAGAGCCACTTAGATCGGAACTCTTCTATGGTTGATACATAATACACACCATTAGCAGTGTACTACTCTTTCACTGCCTTAGAGTAGTGGCACGTTACAAAATCTAGCCAAGTTTAACATAATGTTGCTGCAGGAATAGTAAAAGACGCAAACACTCTTTTCAATAGATGTCCGAGTTGATATATCTAATATCGAACAGCAACTGCATATGGCTTGTCAGGCAAGGGATTTCTTTGGGAATTTTGCTTTCCGCTTTCTTTTGCAATCCTCTGGAACATCTTTCCGACTGCAAGTAGGATAGTGATCTTTCCAAGCAATATCTCTCATCATCCATCACCACGCACTAATATCGTGTCAATAGATTTTCGTACAATTTACAGGTCTCGTTCCTCTTTTGCATCTCGATCAGGGGCTGTTTGAGCCCTAAAACTTTTCAGACCGGCTTTAACTTTTCCTTTTTGACTTTCTTAGCCACCCTTCGCACAGAAGTCTTCAGATTGTCTTTAAAACGTTGCAACACTATCTGTTCCTCTTTCCTGGTTTTCTTTCCACCGTAAGTCGTTTCTTAAACTGTTTTAGCATACGAGCAACAGTGGTTTCATTCAACGACATAGTGGCAACCGACTCGTCAAGACAAGTTTGCCTTTATCAAGTGATATTTTGGCGTAGATTTGGTAGTCTGTTGAAATGGGTAGCTCATAAATTGCCGTACAATTTGGCTGTGTTCACACTTCATTAAAGAAAAATGCACCAAACCCTCTCTTTAACTTCTTGAAGAAGTACTATTTCTTTTTAAATGGTACTTTTAAATTTTAGTTTAGTTTTATTGCTGGTGTTTATATCTTTTATGCAATAAAGTCTCTTTAACCACTCTTATATTTGATTGATTAAATCATGTAATATATCGGCGACATTTTTTAGGTGCAGCTCCCCATTCCAAAAGCTTTCAAGCGTTGTGAATGTTCAGCATGTGATGAAAAAAGTACAACATAGTTCCCCAATATTTTTATACCATTTGTAAGATAATATTGTAGTTTTTTTAAACATTTCAACATATCGTTTTATATGAAATACTGTATAATTAGTTTGTTGTGTTGATTAACTTATGGTTCCTACTGTTGTAGTATGCTGTAGCATTAAGTGTTGTATAATTAGTGGATGGGTTTTTAATTTGCGCAACATAAATGTTCCAACAATACTTCGTGCTGCATACCTTATAACAGTAAGCCGACAGATGTTGTACATTCCCTTGTATGTTTTCCTCTTGCGTACTGCTTACAGTATTACGCATTTTATGTAAGTTCTTAAATGTAGTATCAGTCTTATTGTGATTACCCAGTTTAAGCAAACAGTTTGAAGCAGCCAGTATTCCATTATAGTACAATTAGGAAATATTTTGTGTGCTGTGATTGACTGTACGGATATCTCATTTCTTGTTGCTGCTGTCTAACAATGTACTGAGACTTTTAGAATCATTCGTTTAGAATAATTAAGATGAGGCATCCGCAAGCTTTTTGTTACACTTTTGTTTCGATGAGAGCGATATGTACATCAATTTTATTAGATGCAGAAGTTGGCGTTTTACATAATTGACGCAATACTTTTGTTATATGTGAGGGTTATTTCGCATATTGGTTATTGTGTTATTATTATAATGAATTGCGTAAAGTTTTGCAGTTTTGCTCAATTTTGTATTTTGAATAAAGTTTTTTTTCTAATCCTGCATTTATATCACTGTAGAGAAAATATAGCTAGCCATAAACTAAATAGTATGTCTTTTGGATGATGGTATGATTTGTGTTCCAGTTTCACGTGCCTTTCTTTAAGCTTTCTTCAATTGGCTGCTGCTTTATTGACCAAATTTTGGCACACATTTGAACCTTTCATACTGGACATTGAGCTCACCAAAATTACTTTTTCTTATCAAAGGTTTAATCCTTCCCAATTCGAATTTGATGCCGATCCATTGATGAAACTATCCAACTGAACTATGAAACATGGAAAGTGAAAAATTGTTTACAATTACACTTTTTATTTTAACAGAATTACTACATTTTCTACACTTCTATAAAACAACTCGTGTTGTTCCAAACATTGTATTTTAAATTCGGACATTATGCGGTCCCGTTTGCTTCAGAAGCATCCCGCATGCCAGAGCCCACGGGGCCATGCCTTCGCTCCCAGATCATGCGGTGCTTCTGCTTCATAAAGGCAGTTTTCACATTGTGATAAGCACCAAGATCCCCATCTGCAACAATGTACAGACTTACATAAAGCTGACTTCGAAAAAGAACTTACATTTAGTAAACCAATTGGCTGTAGCTTCTTCGTACTGTTGCAACAAAGGGGCGCACTTTTCACGATAATCCGGTGCCTCGTACACGACACAGTCCTCGAATCGCTGCCGAAGAATGCTTAAAATTTCGCTGTCCACCAGCCTGCAAGCAGCCGTTACATAACCACTCCAACGCTTAATTATTGCTGTTAGCCTACCTATCCCTTTTATACTGCACGTTTGCTTCTTGGTAACAGATCGGGTCGTCTGTGTAGCACTCATCGATGGTTGGGACGCGGCGGAACTTCTGGTGGTACCACGGGTAAGTCTTTTGGTTAGGTTCGACTACTTTTTCTATAATGCGAAGAATCAAACTTTAAAACACCTAATAACGCAACTACAGAAACGAATACTTTATGAAAAGCAAAACTTCAGGAATGTTGGATTGCAGGCCATTTCTGAAACTTACCTCTAACCCACACAACAGGTGCCTCCAAAAATCCATATACAGAGGCAGCAATTTTTTCAACGATGTTCCGTGGGGCCTGCTCTGGCATTTTAATACGTGATGGTTATTTAACACCAAAATAGACGTTCTGGCCTGAAAGATGTCAAAGTAAAAAAAAATATTAAACATGGCAGTGGCTAATCAACCGTTAAAGTCAAAATCTTAACGCTAATATAATTTTTAAACAATATTCTACTAAAAATTAAATAGTTGCATTATAATATAAATTATTATAATATAAAATAATAAGAGATGTATTTGTTTACTAACATTAAAAAATGCTTTTCCTCTAACTAATTAAGATAAACGTTATACGCCTCATAAGTGAAGAAAAGAAACCAATAATAATATAAGGATAATTATGTTATTACATCACTAATTTAAATTATAAATTTGAATAACTCAAATAATATTTAATTTTTTGTTGTTTGATTTGTACCAATTCAATTAGTTTATTTATATTTAAGGACTCTCGTCTACAAAATTTATACATTTATTTTATTTTAACTTTCAATAAATCCCAAAGCTAAAAATAAATTACGATATAAGAATCACTACCTGTTAAGTTTATTTC
Source organism: Sinelater perroti (assembly GCA_036346155.1). Classification (NCBI taxonomy): domain Eukaryota; kingdom Metazoa; phylum Arthropoda; class Insecta; order Coleoptera; family Elateridae; genus Sinelater; species Sinelater perroti. The sequence goes on from JARFIY010000201.1 coordinate 3,256,689, forward strand.
TAACCTTGTTTTTAAATGTACACAACAGTTGATTTAAAATTTTTCTGATATTAAACACATTAAATGGGTGTTTTAACGGCGCTAACTATAAGTTTAAGATTTTTCAGTAAAAGTAGTCATCCTAGGATCATGAAGTATCTTAATGTAGCAGAGAAAAACGATGCGGCGAAGAATATCGCCCACCTTTTGTCCAAGGGTGCATTAACGAGGGTACAATTTACACGTTTTCTCTAGCTAGAAACTGATACCTTTGATTTCAGCGAGAGGGCTTCTCTAATTACAACAAAATCTATGAGTTTGATTCAACGGTATTGGGGCAACCAGTTCGCATGACTATGACTTCAGTCTCGGGACACTTGCTGAATTACGAGTTTGTTTCGACGTTCAGGGGCTGGCAATCGTGCAGCCCTTTGGCGCTTTTTGACGCCCCCATTGTGAAGAGCTGCCCACAAGACTATCAGAACATCAAGGTATTGTGGGTGTGTTAGTGTAATGCTGGGCAGAAATTATTACAGCAGTTGTAGAGAACACTGGAAAGAGAAATACGTTCCTGTCAAGGTTTGATCATATGGACCGATTGTGATAGGGAAGGGGAAAACATTGGGTTCGAAATCATCAAAGTGTGTACAGACATTAAGCCAAACATACCCGTCTATAGAGCAAAGTTCTCAGAAATCACTAGAGCATCTGTGTTTAGGGCCATCAACAACCTAGGTCAGCCGAACAAGAATGTTAGTGATGCCGTGGATGTACGGCAAGAATTGGATCTTAGGACAGGTACATGTAACTGAAATTTATTGTCACACTTTTTAAATTAAAAAAAATTCTTTTGTGCGCCTAAAAATTGGATCAAATTACAAACGACTGACTTATAAAAGCTGTTGTTTTCTCTTTTATATTATACTTTCTTTCAGTCGGGGAACTGTGGGTCAACTTCAGACTCGACGCAATGGCCAAGTTATTTTATTATTTTAAGACTAACTGAGACATTCGAATTTGATTAAAGTTTGCATTCCTTACTTCTTAAAGGCCTTGCTTTTTGCTTGTAGTTTAGTATCAAATGACCCCCTGTTATCAAAAATATTTTGCTTATTAAAGTGAAATGGTTGCATTCATTGAGACCTTAACAAGCAAACCTATTCCTGCTGCGGTGTAGAGCAACGGCTAATATAGACAAAAAAAAAACACTCAAAAAGAGGCATGGACTAAGAATGATTTACTCGGAAATCAAGCAGGGAGTGACTGACATTCAAAAAAAGCTACAACTAGCCTGTTATAAACTATTCTTTAACTGTCCAAGAGATTGATGAAATGGGAGAGTGGAATCTTTTTGAAAACAAACCACAAAAATGCTTTTGAGATAAATTTTACTAGGAGGAATTGAACATTCAATAATGTAAATAAGCAAATTTTGACTCGGTCCATATTCTAAAATTGTACATCATTATTATTGCCAAGATGAAGATTGAAAATACGTAATTTTCTTCCAAAAAACATTTGCAATATTTAATAATCATCACAGAATGAAATGATTCATTCTATTATGCAAATACACAAACTGTGCGGGTTGGTGGAATCTGAAAATTTGTCCTCTTTTGAATCCTCTAAGAGTGGATTGTTGATTTGTTACCACTCATTTTGTTGAATTTTCAGTCTAATTAATATCAAAATAATTACAAAGTTGTTTTGTAGGTGCTGCATTTACGAGATTTCAGACCCTGCGGCTGCAGAAAGTATTTCCTCAAAAGCTGGCAGACAAATTAATAAGTTACGGCTCGTGCCAGTTTCCTACCCTTGGGTTTGTTGTTGAAAGGTATCAAGCAATCGAGAACTTCATTCCAGAGCAATTTTGGAAAATAAAAAGTGAGACTAGCTCTTGTTTTTCCAACTGGATATTTGTATGAGGGATTTTAGTGAGCCACGCGATCAAGACTCTCACCGTGGACTTCAATTGGAAACGAGAGCGTCTATTTAACAAAAACGCGTGCGAGGCGATTTTGGATGTGTGTCAGGAACGACCGACAGCCACAGTAGAGCTTGTGGAGAGCAAGCCAAAGAGCAAATGGCGGCCTTTTCCCTTAGATACTGTGGTACTTGTTTTTTCACTTACAATTTTTTATTATTATAAGCTTTACATCATTAAAAGGAACTTGAGAAAACCGTCTCACGAAAGCTGCGGATCAACGCAAAAGACACTATGAAAATTGCAGAAAAGCTGTACACCCAGGGGTTTATCAGTTATCCTCGAACGGAAACCAACATTTTCCCAAATGAGCTCAATTTGGTGCCTTTGGTTACACAGCAGTGTGAGGATAATCAATGGGGGCTGTTTGCACAGAGAATTATTGCGGAGGGCGGTCCTAATCCCCGACAAGGTCGCAAGTCTGACCAGGTAAAAACTGTAGTGTAATATTCTCAGGTTTAATTCGGGGTTGTTCTAGGCCCATCCTCCGATACACCCCATCAAATACACGAACACTTTAACTGGAAACGAAAAGAGAATTTATGAATATATCGTGCGCCACTTTCTAGCCTGCGTGAGCAAAGATGCCTTAGGACATGAAACAGCTGTGCACGTAGATATAGCTGATGAGAAGTTCCTAGCCAAAGGTCTAATTATTTTAGAACGGAATTATCTGGATGTCTACATATATGATAAGTGGAACGCCAAGGAAATACATGAATATCAGAATGGGGAAACTTTTATACCTACTGAACTTAATATGGTAAAGATTTTTAGTTAAATGGCAAATGCGTTATTTTTTTCCTTAGGCAGAAGGAACAACATCACCTCCAAAATTGTTAACAGAAGCAGATTTGATAGCTCTAATGGAGAAACATGGTATTGGTACGGATGCAACCCATGCGGAACATATCGACACTATTAAATCACGGGAATATGTGGGATTGCACGAAAACATGTATTTTGTTCCAGGGACTCTTGGTATGGGACTTGTTGAAGGGTTAGTGCTTTTTAAAATAATTGCGTTATTTACATCACAATGCATTGTAGGTATAACAACATAGGTTTAGAGGTGTCACTTGCAAAGCCAACTCTTCGGGCCGACTTTGAAAACGATCTCAAACTAATTTGTGAGGGGCGCAAGGATGCAGAAACCGTCAAAAGAGAACAAATAGAGAAATATAAAAATGTGTTCAAAACCGTGACCGAAAAGATAACGGAAATAGATCGTACGCTCAGCCACAGGTTGGAAGATCAACCGCAGCAGATAGACAACGAAGTAATTGTTAATCAGCAGGAATTTAAACCAGTGTTGAAATGTCCAAAATGCGGCAATGATATGGTTGTCCGTTCTCATAAGAATAAATCTGGGAAGTACCTCTCTTGCATTGGATTTCCAGAATGCAAAAACGCGATTTGGTTACCGGCTTCTATAGACAGTATAGAAGTGCTGAACGAAAGCTGCAGAACTGTAAGGATATGTAATTGTCACGATCGAGATGATACGCTGTTCTTGCTTTTAGTGTGGCCCTAATGTTAAGAAATTGCGGATAAAATTTAAACAGAATCCCTTTCCTGGAGAACCAAACCCAAACGTCTTGTGCATTGGTGGATGTGACAACGTGGTCTTGGAAACGCTAGATATTAAATCAGCCAATGTTCGACGATGTAAGGTTATTTATTTATTATTTCTTATAATTCTCATAAGTAATAATAACTAAATCAAACGAAGCAAATTTTGAAGTTTTTTTTAAGATCTCTTTTCACTTAATAAAATCTGACAGGCATAAAGGCAATTCATGAAATAGGTATTCAACATTAAAATCTGACAGATTTGTATGAATGTTGCTTTGTGAATCCCTGTGAATGGTCGTTAAGGTCTTAAGTTGCATTTTCCTTCTATAGTTCATTGTGTTTTCTGTGTCACATTTTTTCTTGAATTTCATTTGTCGATTGATTCGTCGTTAATTATTCCTTCTTGTCTTGTGTGCTGATTTTTTTGTTCGAATTTTTACTCATTTCTTTAATCAGAATAAAAAAATACAAATTTTACCAGCGAGTAATGGCTGCAACAGTAATTATCATTGTAATTTAAGTTTCCCTCCCAAATCCAACTTGTTTATGCTTTTTATGACTTGCCTTTGTCTGCATTTTTATGATCTGTCTCATTCACTAGAAAACCTGATTTAGTTGAGACAATGTAACTGCTATATTTCTTGTAGTTATTATGCCTTGATTCCATGTTATCCTTTAGGAACAACAGCTTATCTACTCTGATTTTGTATAGACGTGATTATAATAATAATACGACTTTGCAAGTCTCAGTTGGTATTCAAATTTAAGTCAGCTGCAGAAATAGAAGTCGAGTTGAAACTAAGCCCATGAAGTCTTACAATTCAATACAACACCAACAACCAACATCGTCAGGTCATGTCTCTATGCATTAAGGCAAAGTATTGTACTAACTCTATCATTTCCATCATCATAACCATATCATTCAGCAAAGTGGTGATTGACAAAGCATCTGCAACTGTAGTATTTTCAACTAGATAGGAAACCACGTTAGACTAGATCTCCTTATAGATAGTTGTAGCATTTAATATCATGGTTTTGAAACATCGAGCCATATAATACAAAAAAATTATATTAATATATTTTTGGGACAAATCATAGTATCTTATTTATGCGAACTAATGAGATTTGGCAATGTCACTCAACCGCAAAGTGTTACATTAATGCGCCTAACTATGTATATTATCATTAGATACATACAACTGTTACTCATCCAAACTATCAGCTATTTTTATTACCTCGGGAGCAGTGTGTCTTTGGTGTCATCCCAGAGAGCATCTACTCTTCTGTTGTCTTTAAGGTGACCTTTACAGATTACAGCTTTTGGTAGTATGTATATTGAGAATGCCTCGAAAAATCTTAATTGCCACCTCTGCTGGTACAGAAATTAATTTTGCATCGATGAGCTGCGATGTTGCAGCTAAGAGACACTTCTATGACTTTCTGGTGTTTGTTTCATTAGCAGTTAACTTGTTGACAATGTTGACTTTTTCTTTTGTTTTGTATAATATGCCGTGTTGCCAGCCTTATTCCTATTTACATGTTACAAGATGAACAGATTTTGCCAAAGTTTGCTTGTAAAGGATTCCACTGACAACCAAAGCCACTGGTTTGCATCTCCAGTTTGTGACATTACATCGGGTTAGTTCATGTTCTTAAAGTCTACGCATATCCTTTCTATTTAGCAATGGTGGATGGATGACGATTGTGAGCACAGATGAGATATTTCTAATGACTTGTTGAGTTCAATTTTGAAAATGTTCCCCAAACTCCTTTGACTTCGATTGCACTTGTTGACACTCGCGTCCTAGAAAATCTAACTTTCATGCATTGCACTTGATCAGATTATATATCATTCCAATCAGCATGATTTAGTTACGGGTGGTTTTATTGGTACAGCAACTTTTCACTAGGTAGCCATCAATTCAGAGAACTGTTAAACTTTAACTTAAACATCTGACTGAAAATTTACCAGAGTATTAATGTCATTTAATTAATTGTGATGACATTTCATGTTTTACTAAACTTTATCTGTTTGTCTCACTTTTTTATATAATGATAACGATATTAAAAGCTGAGTTGCAAGCAATTTCGATGTCAAGCCTAACATAATAAATATGTGATTGCAGTGTTGTAATCTTAATGCCCTATTTGTTATACAAAGAACCTTAGTCTTTTTGCTGAAGTCTCCATTTTCATAAATGCAGTAGTTAGATTTGATGTGACACCCCTTTGGCCCTTAGATGTGCCTAAGTAAAACAAAACTTTTCTAAATCAACACTCAATGTTCTTTAAGGATTCAATGTTGACTGTAGAATATCTGTAGGTGATGTAACATCCAGACCCAAGAAACTAAGACGGTGCCTGGAAAAGCTTTCTAAAATTCTTTTGCAGATGCAAGTACACTTATAGTGAGAATATAAACATAGAGGCTGTAAGCTGCTTGATTTTCGGATCTTGACCCTTAATGTTTTAGTATTTTACTCTCTAGTATTCACAAATGTTTATAGATGTAAACAGATTCTATCTCAATTCAAACACAAACAGCAGATAACAATTAAAAAATATATATGTACCAAAGTAATCCAGAGGATTCTTAAAGAACTTTAGATATGAGTTGTGCAAGAATTATTTCAGATACTGGTAGAGCACTGAATTTTAGCCTAGTAAAACTTATTTTACTAGACTTATATAATTAATACTCTTTTATTTTTTAGCTGATGTTTCTCAATCGAGCAACTCGACCAACCAACAGACATACAGCAACCGACCAACTGCTACAGTGAACGGTAACAATTCAAATGTGCAACCAAGCGTCGCTAATAACGCTAATTTGAACCGACCTGGGAATGGAAATTGGAACCGGCATTTCAGCACCCAAAATAGTAACCAGCGAGGCAGAATAGACAGTCAAACAAATTCTATTCAAAGTAACCTTCAAAGGCCCCCAAACGTGAATGGTAGACAGTTGACGTTTATGCCACAGAGAAACTTTCACCCCACCAACTCGGCCAACGTCAGCAGCAATGGCTGGAATAACACTTCTAATAATAGCGGAAGTGGTGGCGATACGGTCTGCAATTGTGGGAATGAGGCCATTTTGCTGACGGTCAAGAAGGATGGCCCAAATAAGGGTAAGTTTACACTACTGCCTAGCCTTTTTTGGCATAAACCAAAATTTTGCAAATAAGTTTAAGAAGTTTTTTACATGAGAGCTATAGATTTACTGAATTGCGAACTGAAGAAAGCATTTATCTATTTTAAATTATTGCCTCTGCACTGTTTCATTTATATAATTTGTTAACATTGCTTATAAGTGAGAATTGTAGGAAGTAACTTATGTTTTTTTATTCTTAGAGAAAATTTCTTCTTTAGGGTGATCTAAATTTTACTTCATGATGTTTTTCTTGAACAAAATATTTTATTATCAGTGTAAAGTATAGACTTAGCAGTTATATATGAAATATGATATTGGCTGCTGACATGCAACTATTTTTTAGCGAAATTTTCCATAATGCTTTCCTATAAATGATGTCCTCTTTTAGTCCTGGAATAATAGCAGGTTTATTCTTCAAATAGCCTGGAGGAAAAACCCTAATGGGGTTAGATTTTAAGATTGCAGTAGCCAACCAATATATGTGCGATATAATGTGAACAGGAAATTTGGTTTGAAGTAAAGTGATTGTTCAATGTGCTACGTGATGTGTGGGTCCATCTTCTTATTGGTTTTATTTAAAAAGAGTTATTTAATATCTCCCAATGATGCACAGTGTTGCCAGCTTTCTTTATGTTTCATAAGGCGGAAGAAGAAACTGAGGTTTACACGAACAAAAAGCATTCTGAGAGGTCATGAACTACCTGGATTTGAAAAGACATAAATATAATAACAACAAACAAATGAAGTGAGGTCCTTAGTTTTACAGAAATAAATAGAAGTACTGTAAAAAGTTTGTTGAATAAACCGCCACTTCAGATAGTAAACCTATGGAGAAGACCTCTACGATTGGTCTACTAAGCAATGAAAATCCATCTTGTGGACTGATGAAGTCAAATTTGAGACAACACAGGATACAAAAGGAAGTAGTCTAGTTATTTTGGAGACAAACAAAGAAAGATTTTATGAAATACCTTATTCTACTTTACGGTGTGGAGATGATAATGACAAAATAACTAATAATTGCACACTTGATGTAGTGCAGACTAGAAATTTTAAATCATACTAATCATAATAGAAAAGACTTGACTAATTTATAACATTAGAAAAAAATATGCAAGTACCATAAGCTAATAGAGCACCCCTCCAGCTACAGTACCATCATAGACAATGTTCTCTTACGTTGGTTTATAAATTGTTTTTATAATGAACACAACTTTTTCGGTTATAAGTTAATTACATTAATATTTTGCCATTGCAGGAAGAAAATTCTATAAATGCCAAATCGGCAGCACAAACGGTGGGTGCGATTTCTTCCTGTGGGCTCCAAATGATGGCAACAACACCACAATAAATGTGAATGCAACGCGGATCTCTGCTGGTGAACTCAAGTGCAACTGCAACTTGCCGGCAGCCAAGAGGAGAGTGACGAAGGTGGGCCCAAACACCGGAAGAGAGTTCTATTGTTGTCCAAAACCGCCAGGCGAAGGCTGCAGCTTTTTTAAATGGTCGGATGAGGTAAGGCAGCATTTGTGCTTAAGCAGAAGCATTGAGTAGTACTGAAGAAGGTGTGAAATCTTGCAGGAGGATGAAGGGAATGCTAATAATAATGACGATGACGACGACCACGGTTGGGGAGGAGGAGGGTACGGCCAAAATCGCGATTTAGGCAATACCTCCAGGTGGAGAGGCGGATCCAGTAGTGGTTGGAAAAAAAAGGGCGTGAAGAAGAGCAAGACCAAAACTATGCCGTTCAAAAAACAACATAGTAAAGCAACCAGAACGACTACGAGGCGGTGTGGCATTTGCGGAGCAGAAGGTTAGAATATTACATTGTGTAAAAGTGCCTATTCATTCTTTTAAAATAACAAATATTCTGAATGCATCTACTTAAAATATGCTTTGCGGAAGTGAACAGAATTTGAATCGTTTTTATTCCTTGCAGGTCACATACGGACAAAGTGCCCCAACAAGTAATGGATAGTTAAATTAAGTTATAAATATTGTACATAATTTATATTTTTTATACTAACATTTATGGTTTAAAAAATAAATTTGTTAATTTTATTGATAGTAAATTTGTTTGTTGCGGAAGCATGGATTACTTTTGTTTCTAAATCAACTTTACGCCTTCTCAGCCTTACAAATATTATAAATTATTACATAGTTGTGTTTGCACCAAATAAAGAAATATAGACAAATTAATATTTATTGACACAATTAAATAATAATCAAATGTTAAAACAATATATTTTAATATCTGCGTGGAAATGCCTGGAAGTGAATATTAAATTTGAAATATTGCAGTACCTTTCCAAAAGTAGTGTCAATAAGACATGTTGCAACAATAAGCAGATGAAGATCAAAATTCAGTTACAATACAAATTTTACTATTAGGCTCATACAAACAGGAAGAGATCATATTGATCTAGAATCACTGTAATCAATAATATGGATTTAAACATGACGTCACAGTTTTATTGCGAAGAGTAAATATATAGAAATGAGTAGCACCCCACTTTTAACAAATTTTTTTCTGAACCGCATCGGCACGGATCGATAGTTCGGACACATGCAAGAAAAAAACCTCTATGGGTCGGCTCGCTATCCCAACTTCTTCATGGTCAGAATGGCTATTGAAAATCGAAAAACTTTTTGGGATCTCAGAAACGGCGAGAACTAACGAGATGCGGTCTTCGTCATTCGGTAACCTGAAGTGTTGCTAGAAAAACTCCGTTACGGCCTACGGATGCTCCAGAAACGACTTTGAACAACACTCTAAATTTCATTCGCTCGGCTACCCCCCTTCTGGGCGGGTATCCTCACGGATTTTTGATATTTTGTTGGTATCTCGAGGGGGTTCTTCTTGCAAAGTTTAATTAAAAAAATATGACTGAGCGGCTCAATCAGGGGTGGAATGCGAAACATATTTTTGCACATATCAATTTCCGCTTGAGGCGAAAATGTAGATCCATGTATTTAGAGTAAAAGAAGCTTAATAACTTATGCATTTATTCCACCTCTTATTGGGAGGAAATGGCCTTGAATGGTAAAAAAGTGCCATAAAGAATGACAGTAGTGTGAACAACAATGCGAGTCCCGATACAAAATCCAACAATTTGGATTGGGAACGAATAAAGGTGTAAGATGTAATGTCTATCATTAGTTCGTTGCGGTGATATATACAAATATAGAATTAGACAGTACGGATGTATAAAAAGAGTGAACTTCTACATAGATCTAGATTATAGTTATGAACAAAGGATAGCATGACATGTTTATAAAATATCTAGAGAATAAGATATTAAAATAAACTTAAGCCAAAATTTAATGTAAAATAAGGTATTGATATCTTCGATTTTTTTGTCTTCGAAGCTCAACACCTTGTTCGGATTCTAAAAAATAAGTTCTAAAATAAGCTTCTGTATGTGACTACATTATTTAGTTAATTTCATCTTTCTCCCACCAATCATTTGTGCCATAACGTCATTAAGTGACTTGGATGCTTGCTTGGAGAAATGAAGTACTTTTAGGAACTTTTTCAAAAAAAATCTTCAATGATACTCAATTCATGTATGTAAACTTGTATTATATGTATAGAAAATTGATTACGATCTCTAGTGATGTACTTAATAAAGAATTATCCTTTTATATTTTATGGTTAGTTTTTGTGTATAAATAATTATAGTGTAAATGAAAGAATTACCAAATAAAATGCTGTTTGTAACTGCTGCTGTTTTTTTTTCTAGTATAAAATAAAAAATTCTATTGTTACCTCAAAAAAATTAAGATAGAACAGATATGAATAAATCATTAAATGAAAAACATTAAAATAACTTTAATTATTGCTATATAAATGGCACATATAATTTTATATAAATATTTCTGTAACTTCACACTGTTCATACAGGCAGTACTTTAGCTCACTGTCATAAGCGCTTGCTTGCCATCGCGCAAGGCGAGGGTTCTATTCTGCATTCAACACATTTTTTTTAAAAATCATCTAAAATTAAATAGTAAAATAACAAAAATAATAAATAAATAAATTATACAATACAGAAATATTAGCAAAAATTCTTAATTAAAGAAAATAATTTAAATAATGGTTTACAAGATGTGCAAAAGGTGGCGCCGCAACTTAAATTCTCTAAATTTGCAAATTTATAAATTACAACAAAGGCATAAAAATTATTAATAGCGTATTCATTTATTTATACATGTATTTATATACTACATAATTAGAAAAAATAAATTATTCGTATTTCAACAATTTGAATTTTAATTTTTATCATAAAATGCAGATCCCTGTAATAATGCTATAATGCCATCTTCTCACTCTTCTGCGATCCTGATACAAATCTTCACCTTTGCTCGAAAATCGCCCTTATGTACAACTAAAATTTGCTAGCGAATCGGACCGAGATTTCTACCAGGATCACAGAAGCGCGAGGAGATCGTTATGCGGAGCGGAGCAAAATTAAAAATCAATACATGAGCGCTCGGATTTTCTGCAGCGACTGATAAACGATCTCCTTGCGCTTCTGCGATCCTGGTAGAAATCCGGGTCGAATTCGCTAGCAAATTTTGGCTGTACATAAGAGCGATTTTCGGGCAAAAATAAAGATTTTTTATCAGGACCGCAGCAGCATGCGGAGATGGCGTTTTAGCGAGCGAATTTTCTGCGAAAATCGCCCTTATATACACCCAAAATTTGCTATCGCATTAGAACGAGATTTCTATCAGGATCACAGGAGCGCGAGGAGACCGTTATACATGCGTAGCAGAGCAAAATTAAAAATCAATACATGAGCGCTCGGATTTTCTGCAGCGGCTTATAAACGATCTCCTTGCGCTTCTGCGATCCTGGTAGAAATCCGGGTCTAATTCGCTAGCAAATTTTGGCTGTACATAAGGGCGATTTTCGTGCAAAAATGAAGATTTTTTTATCGGGATCGCAGCAGCATGATGAGATGGCGTTATAGCGAGCGCATTTTACGCGAAAATCGCCCTTACATACACCAAAAATTTGCTAGCGCGTCAGAACGAGATTTCTATCAGGATCACAGGAGCGCGAGGAGATCGTTATACATGCGTAGCGGAGCAAAATTAAAAATCAATACATGAGCGCTCGGATTTTCTGCAGCGGCTTATAAACGATCTCCTTGCGCTTCTGCGATCCTGGTAGAAATCCGGGTCTAATTCACTAGCAAATTTTGGCTGTACATAAGGGCGATTTTCGTGCAAAAATGAAGATTTTTTATCGGGATCGCAGCAGCATGATGAGATGGCGTTATAGCGAGCGCATTTTGCGCGAAAATCGCCCTTATATACACCCAAAATTTGCTAGCGCGTCAGAACGAGATTTCTATCAGGATCACAGGAGCGCGAGGAGATCGTTATACATGCGTAGCGGAGCAAAATTAAAAATCAATACATGAGCGCTCGGATTTTCTGCAGCGACTGATAAACGATCTCTTCGAGCTCCTGCGATCCTGGTAGAAATCCGGGTCGAATTCGCTAGCAAATTTTGGGCGTACATAAGGGCGATTTTCGGGCAAAAATGAAGATTTTTTATCGGGATCGCAGCAGCATGATGAGATGGCGTTATAGCGAGCGCATTTTGCGCGAAAATCGCCCTTATATACACCCAAAATTTGCTAGCGCGTCAGAACGAGATTTCTATCAGGATCACAGGAGCGCGAGGAGATCGTTATACATGCGTAGCGGAGCAAAATTAAAAATCAATACATGAGCGCTCGGATTTTCTGCAGCGACTGATAAACGATCTCTTCGAGCTCCTGCGATCCTGGTAGAAATCCGGTCGAATTCGCTAGCAAATTTTGGCGTACATAAGGGCGATTTTCGGCAAAATGAAGATTTTTATCGGGATCGCAGCAGCATGATGAGATGACGTTATAGCGAGCGCATTTTGCGCGAAAATCGCCCTTATGTACACCAAAATTTGCTAGCGATTCAGACCGAGATTTCTATCAGGATCACAGGAGCGCGAGGAGATCGTTATACATGCGTAGCGGAGCAAAATTAAAAATCAATACATGAGCGCTCGGATTTTCTGCAGCGACTGATAAACGATCTCTTCGGGCTCCTGTGATCCTGGTAGAAATCCGGTCTAATTCGCTAGCAAATTTTGGCGTACATAAGGGCGATTTTCGGCAAAATGAAGATTTTTATCGATCGCAGCAGCATGATGAGATGGCGTTATAGCGAGCGCATTTTGCGCGAAAATCGCCCTTATATACACCCAAAATTTGCTAGCGCGTCAGAACGAGATTTCTATCAGGATCACAGGAGCGCGAGGAGATCGTTATACATGCGTAGCGGAGCAAAATTAAAATCAATACATGAGCGCTCGGATTTTCTGCAGCGACTGATAAACGATCTTCGAGCTCCTGCGATCCTGGTAGAAATCCGGTCGAATTCCTAGCAAATTTTGGGCGTACATAAGGGCGATTTTCGGGCAAAATGAAGATTTTTATCGGGATCAGCAGCATGATGAGATGGCGTTATAGCTAGCGCATTTTCCGCGAAAATCGCCCTTATGTACAGCCAAAATTTGCTAGGAATCGGACCGGATTTCTACCAGGATCACAGAAGCGCAGGAGATCGTTTGGGAGCAGCGCATAATTCAAAATTTATAGATGAGAGCTCAAAACTGCGTTAGGGCAGGATTTGTATCAGGATCACAGAAGCGCGAGGAGGTTCTCCGTTTCGAATTTGGCGGGAATTTCAAATATTTGAGTCGCTTTTCCTATTTTGCCCCAGCTTGTCCTAATTTTAACAGTCCTTTTATATGGGGTAGGGGATCTTCTAAGCCTTCTGTGCCCCTGATAGCTAAGCTACGATCGACATCAAACATAAAAATTAATTTTTATTTTTTTTTACAACCTGAAGATTAATCTGAAATTAAATAAATATTATTTATTTAATATTGAAATATTGCTTTTATACGAGGAAAAATATTGATCGGACGGGGAATTGAACGCTAGAAATCTAATTACTAAGCAACAGACGTAACCACAACACTAAGCTGTCACATATATTGTACTTTCATATGATTAATATATTCGTCAAATTATTATAAAAATAAAAATTTTTTTTATAGTTAATTTACTAACTTATTAACAATTTTAACATTTTATAAATAATAATAAACATTATTATACTGCAAATTAAATATGTTAGCTATTTTAATACATACACCCTATTTTAAATTATCAAACTTACCTTAAGAATTACTAAAATTATACTTAGATTTTAGTTCTTTTAAATTCATAGAAATATGCAAAATATGTTTATTATTAAAGTATTATCTGGAATACTTATTAATTATTTTTAATGTCCACCTTGTGGTGCTATGCAGGTCTATATTAATTAAATATATTTAATATCCTCTTTTAAATAAATTTATAATTGTAATAAATTATTATTTAATAATTTAGACGATATGTTTATATTTAAACATTAATTAGAATTACAGAAATCTATCAGCTTTATTCTATTATTTATGAAGAGTTTGTGTTTGAAATATCTGTAGTACAACTTACTTTCAGACCTTCATATTAACAAAATTGCAAAGTTTATTCTGTAATTAACATAAACAACACGTTAGTAATTTTATAACTGTATAAGGATTTTTAAATATTCTAATAATTTATTTTCCTTACCGTAGTCGTGCTGCTGTAATACAGATGGCGCAGTAACAATAATTTTATTTTATTTATAAATATTATTATATTCAAATTTCAATACGTTTAAGTTAATGATAATATAAAACACATACTTATTACACAAATATAATTTAGCTTATTGTTTTTGTAATTTTAAGAGCTTTTTTGTGCTGTCATATATAAAAGTTTTAATTAAATACTTATTTTTAATGATACAGATTTATTATTACGATAAGTTAATAATTTTTTCTGACATTAATAATATAATTATTTAAACCAAATAAGTTATGTTTAAAAACATTTGTTTAAATCTATATAGTGTTTTAAATAAATTTAATACAGTTATTTGGAGATTGCTGAAATAAAACAAAATTGAAAAATAACGCACTTTATTTTACAATTGTCGTTAACAATTTGTTGGTAAGTTTTTGGCTGTATAGTATTTTAAAATATAAAAAAATTAAACTAAAAATTTTACATTGCAGCTATTGTAGTACAAATGGCGCTATAACAATTTTCTTGTGCTAAATGTAAATATAATTATATTAAATTTTTGACAAGCTTAAGTCAGGAAAAGATAAAAAATATATTTATTGCAAAAGTACAATTAATGCTATTGTTTTTATAAACAAATTACAAGGTCAGCTTTGTGTTGTCAGCTATTTGAGTCTTAATAAAATAAATACATTTGCAGTCTAAAAAACGGTTTAATATAAATAATTTTGTAGCTGTAATTTTCTATATCTTAAAAACTTATTATAATTTGTCGCTGCCATCTATGAACAGTTTGTTTAACTTTCTAGTGTTTTAGATACCTGTAATATGGCTTATTTACAGTTGTTACAGATATCTCTATTTTATCCACAAAATATGTAATTTATTAATAAAATATAATTAACATTGGTTTTAAAAATATCAGATACATTTATTAAATACAATAAACATTAATAATGATACATAAACAAATTGTTTTTATTCCCTCGTGTAATTAAAATTCAAAAAACTTATAATCGAAATCGGAGTATTTCGTTACATGAAATTATCTTACATTACCCTCTTCTCCTGGGTATATCGATTTTTGTATATAGTGTGGATCTGAAAACATCCATAGCATGACTCACATCACAACTGGTAACAAAAATAAAGTAGCGAAATTTCTGTAATTCAAAAGTCCAGGAGCACTGTGTACCAATTCTCAGTACACATCCTGCAACTACTACAAGCAATTGCTAGATTTACTGATTTATACTTAAACTAAGATGTACGTCTGATATCAGTACATTTGTGGCGAAGAAGTCCTAGAAAGTGGCATCGATAGAACAATGTATTTGTTGTCATCCACATAAATGTACTTTTTACAAAAATTGACCTAAATGAAAAATATGGTTAAAGTTCTCAAGCAACATTTTCAATGAGCACTAATGATTTTAACAAGACTTGTTTCTTGTTTAATATAGAAATTAGAAATATAATGAAAACTATACTAATCAGAATGTGTAAATAATTTTTTATTAACCTAATAACCATACGATTGTAAAATAATTAACTGTTCTTTCTAAGCTTCTGTTCTACTAGGCTTTATAATTAATATAACATAATTTTGTGATTATTAATAATTTTGTTCTGTAAATAATTTTATGTTTGAAAAATTGTGGTGTCACATTTGCAGTTGGGCCCATTCATATAAGTCAATATCTTCGCTTTCTTGCAATTCGGATAGAAAATCTCGTAGAGTAAATAAAAGTAGTCTTCACCATTTTCACTTGTAACTGATGCCACAATAAATAATTTGACAGCATTTATTGTTAAAAATCTTCGAGAACACGATGTATACAAGAATACTTTATTTGTATGGTATTACACAGTAAAACTACCAGCAGCTGCGAACTTTTCCTCCTGTAATTATAATTCTAATCAAAACTGAACTGTATTAGATGCTCAATTATGAGTTAGTTCATGCAGTGACTGCTAGGTTTACTGCTTTCAAGTTGATGCACCTTAAAATAAAATTAAAACTATAAATACTCCAGCGCTAATACCGCTATAACAAAACATAATACAAAATGTTTCATTATTTGACTAATTCTGTGTTGGCAAGTGGGAGTTATCTTAAACATTTAAGATACAACAATGTTAGGGAACATTACAATTGCATACCCACATTTGTACACATAGATAATAGCAATAAACATTTAGTAAGGTATAAAAATTGTATAATAATCTTACAAAACGGGCCACGCACATACTCCCGATTTTCACTCAAAGTTCCTTTGACAACACTGTGATACTGGTGCAATTAAAATGCAAACACCTAAAATAGCAAAGTCTCCCCGACAGCCCTACAATTTTGACTTGACCAAATTCCCACATGCAAACACGTTATTGGGATCTAGCTCGCGTTTCGCAGCACCGTACAGCTGCACGCCCACTTCCGAAACAGTGCTTCGGTACCATTTCTCCCTAACTTTGCCGACGCCATGGTGATGAGATATGCTGCCACCGCTCGCTATTATCTCCTCACGGGCCTTAGTTTCGATGCTCTCATACACAGACACGGGATCTGGTATATTATTATAATTGAATCCAAAATAAAAGTATACGACGCATCCGGCATCATACGTTTGGGTCACGCGAGCAGACAGTAAAAAATATTCAATGTTGTGAGCCTTGCATTCTTCGCAATGCAATACTTGACGTTCCGGCATAACGACACGGCTCGATCCCATGGCACTGACGTCTCGAAGGATTCTGCAACTACATTACAGTTCAAGGCCAAATCCTGAAATAAAGATTGTAAGATTGTATCTAGTGGTGGTTATAAGGTAATATCAGCATATCATCTCAAAGTAGAAAACAGTCTACTGAAAATTATAGGTCTAATTTAAAATGAATCTAAATCTCCTTACCCTTATATAAGCAATTACAAAGGTTAACATGTAGCCTCTTTCTCCGTTAGTTTGTCCGGCAACAATGCCCCCATATGTTGCTGCGATTTCATTAATTTTCTTCTCGTGCAACTCAACATCTTTAGTATCTCCTTCAAACAGCAAAGTCATGACGCACAAGGAATTCATATCAAAGCCCTTTATTTTCGTGAGGTAAAGCTTCTTAAGTTCATCTACAATTTGCCCAAGGTATCCCGACGCTGGTTTCAACGTCTGCCCAAACTTGAACTGCTCATTATCCATCAGCCGTACCGACGCAGGCTGACATCTCTGTTTGGCAATGCTACGAACACACTTCAACCCTGACTCAAAATCTGGAAAGATAATCGAGCCGTACTTCCTGTGCTGTGGTAATGGTCTAATTTTTATCATAACTTCCGTTATCACCCCCAAAGACCCTCCGAACCCAGTATCATATGGTTAAAGTCAGGTCCGCAGCTCATTCGTGGCACCTGACAATTTTTTTGCAACACCCCTTTTGTAGTTACCATCTTCACATGCACTATCAAATCTTCAATGTTGCCATATGTGTTTTTCTTCATTCCGGACGCTCTGGTTGCTACCCAACCCCCTAATGAAGAGAACTCATAACTGTCGGGTTCGTGCCCTGACGTGTAGCCCAAGTTATTCAGCTCCCGTTCCAAATCCTGACCGATGATGCCGCTTTCGCAACAAGCCATCAAGTTCTCGTAGTCCAACCACAGAATGCGGTTCATCTGGGACGTGTCCAGGCTGATTATCGTCCTGGATTCGCTCTTGGGGCACTCCACGGCTCCCGAAACAGACGTCCCGCCTCCGAAGGGTATTATCACCAGGTCGTTTTCGTCCGCTAAGTTGACTATTTTCACCACGTCGTCGTGGCATCTTGGCCACAAAACGATGTCGGGGATTCTCCCGAAACGCGAATTCCTTATAGTGTAAATGTCGTGTAAGGTGTGACCGTGCGCTCTCATCAGCCGGTCCATAACCTTCGTCGAACTCGGAACTCCCAAGCCAACGAGCAGGCTTAGATGATCTGGCGTGATGTTTAGTTCAGGATATTGCTCTTCTATAGACACGTTCATAGGTTTTTGATAGTTCCTGACGTCTATGTTTAGGGTATCTTTTGCCCATTGGGAGAAATTGGGCAGCGCTGACTGGCCAATCGGATATCTGCAAATATGTAAGACAACCATGTATAAAAAGGTATTATTATGGAAACTAATTATTAAGGCAAAATTTATTTTATAGTTATAAAATTTTTGAACTTCTTGAATACCTTTTAAGCATAAAAGCTCTATCGACCACAATAAGTGATAATCTGAAGACGTATGGTCCGGAGATTAAGCTGAAGAAGAAGAAAGTTCCAAACTCAATTCTTTGTTTGGCTTATAGTCCAGGAGCCTTATATTTTATCATCAAATAATTGTTCAATTCGGTTTTTGTTGATGATAAATAAGAAAAAAATACGTACTTTCGAACGAACAAAAAAGTAACCACGGATTTTGGTCGCGTATATTTTAAAAATGAGTGAATAGGTGGGAAAACACGGTTATTCGCATTTATCTCGATAATCACGGTTTGTACAACCGTATGACCTGAATATTAAATGTAGTTAATAAAAAAAGGAATGTGTTGGTCCTTACCCGATGTCAATCTGTGCAGTGATTAATTTTTTACAATTAATATTCGATCAAGCCAGAGTAGCGGACGCGAGAGAGCGGAATGGCGCCTGCTCAGTGACTCGCTGTTGCCAACTGCGCGCGTGAATTCAAAAGTGCTAAGCGTGCGACGTTCGACTGCTCTGTATGATTTAGTTTTGATACTTTGTTTATTACAATTTATGAACTTATTCTCTTAAGTATAATGTTTTACTGTACGTGCGTACGCTTAATGCAGTGGATTATTTATGGTCAGATGGATTGTATAGTGTTAATTACCGTCACTTTATGTGACATATATTGTGTATTACTTACAATTTCGTGCATTGTTTGTTATAAAGGAAGAGGTATAATGGATAAGTATTGGAAATAATTTATTAAAAATTTTGTTACAAAGTATTTTTCACATTATAAAAAAGTAAAATAGTTTTAAACATATTTACCAAACAACTAAATAGCATGAACTGAAACAAACTGCAAAATCTATATAAAACTGTTTTCACAAGAAAAAAAGTTTTCACGCAAGACGCAAATTTTTACTGCCGGCTCTTCTCCACCACTTCTATCATCGTTGTCATCATCAATATTATCATCATCATCGTCATTATATAAACAAGTAATGTCAATATTACTTTCGCTATAACAGTCTTCGAAATCTTGTGGCAAGTATTGAAGAAGACAATCGTTGGATGATTCGTTAATATCTAGCACGTCCATATCATTATTATTTGCGGTATTTTCAATTGGTTCGCCATTCAAACAAGTTTGCCCTTGACATCTAGTGCACAAACGGGTACAATATAAGCCGTTCTTTCTACATGTGCACGCCTTTATTATTATTTTTTATTATTATTATAGATTAGCTGGATCTGCAAACAAAATATAATACACGGCTTTGGTACAAGGACAACTTGTAACTAGGAGTACATTAATTTTTGAGAGATGATTAAGTGAGCGTATTCACACCTCTGACTTACAACATTTGGTTTATAATATTACTTAGGATTACTTAATCTACAGTAGGTCTTGTGGTAGCTTACGCTTAATCCTTGAGTGTATGTTCTTTTGACCAAGGTTTAATTTAGTTGCACTTGAGCACATCACTAATTTTTTAAAAAAGTTACTAGTTAGTTTGTGAATGTAGTCTGTAATTAGTGGAACGCTTAACTCTAGGTGTATTTGGCTGCTGCGTATGAACCAAGGGCAGTTAATTGCAAGGCGTAGCACTTTGTTCTGCATGGTTCGAAGTTTCTTCAATGAGGATTTGGTTGCGTTACTCCAAAATGGGCGTGCATAAGTTAATATAGGCCGGAGAATCGCCTTATAAATTAATAATGAGCATTCAGATCTAAGATGCGATTTTCGGTTGATCAAAGGGTACAATAGAATGAGTCTTGTGTGGCACTCATTAATGTTTTTATTTATGTGATATCCCCAGTTGAGTTTTGTATGTAAGTGGACTCCTAGGAACGTTACTGCAGCATCTTTTGGGCTCCATGGTACATCATCGTTGTTTAGTCTGATTGCTGGGAGATGGGGGTAACGTTTTAGTGTAAACATCTTTGCTTGCGATTTGGTAGGATTGATTTTTACTTTCCACTTTCGATACCAGTCACACGTTACGCCTTATTTTTGCATCCGGACTCACAGCCACACGCGAATGTATTTAGTAACTGGTCTGGTATTAACTTTCCAGACGTTAGAATTGGTTTCAGTCCGTACTGGGACATTGTCCAACCCCATTGTAACGCGTCCATACTGTTGCCAAGCCACTTTTGTAACTGTAAAAATACTCGAAAGCAGTGTTGCTCAGCAGCATCCTCGGTTGGTGGAAAAACTTCCAGCTTAAATTTAGCACGATTGGTGCATCTTTCAAACATTTGAAAACGCAGTTCGTTTAAACTACCGTTCTTGTTTTTGAGATTAAGGCAATGTAGCCTTTAACAAAGTTGTACCTGCCTTTGCTAATTTTTTTCTGCTTGCATTAATATCATAAAAAATTAAGGTCAGATTGTGCAAGCTCCTATCATTGTTGAGAATTTTCAATAACTTACGTTTCCCAATGTTGTAGAAGGCCGAGGTCGTATCTGAGCCAGAGAAAAGGTGTACAAACGCTATCATCGATTTTAATGTTGGGTATTTCAAACTATTGCAATTAAAAACGCATTCGTGGACTTTTCCTCTACTTGGGTTGATAAAATAAATATTAGCGTTGCTCGGTGCGAGTTGACACAATAAAACGAGAAGATCAACATCCTCTTCGACGATGGCTACAGTATTACATTGATCGTTCAAAGATATTGCCGTTTTTACGATGATATCGTCAGCATCATTACTCGCCACAATAGTGCGAAAACCGGACGTTTGGAACTTCGTACAAAGTAATTCAATTAAGTTTTTCTTATTTTTATCGTTAGCTACAAAGGTCTCCTGATTAAAAGTAATTGATGTTGTTGCGTCGAAATTTACTTCTCTGCTCAAATATTTGCCTTTTCTTTTTTTACGCTCTGAAGATTTTATACAAGTACCATCATTGGCATCTGGATAACCGTCAAAGACTATAAAAGAATTTTGTGAAAAGTGTGGAGAAAGATACGAAGTACACACAAATAATATGTAATCTATGGTGTCATTTGCGTGTCATACTTTATGTAGCAGGTAGCCTCCATCGATTATGTATGCCATATTCGAACGAGGAACAGAATCGCTAACAGTATTGAAATCTCAATAAAATGTGAGATTTATTAGATTTTCTTAATCCAGCTTCGTCGAAAAGTGAGCACGGGTATGGCGAGAGTTCAAACTTTAACAGATCACGCATATCATTTTTATACTTAATGAGCAAACAAGCTCTTGAGAACATTGTTGTTGCATCTACTGTTACGGTTTCATTATTTACTGTTATTGAGAGATGGTACTTTTGTTTTCGTTTGAATTTGACGTTTCCAAATTTTTTTCCGATGATTGAATCCATGATATTGTTTCCTACTTCTAACGCTTTATGGCAGTTTATTTTTTCATCCCCGATTATGCCTGATGTAATACTCAAAATTTTGTCAGTTTTGGGAAACGGGTTATGCGGTTCGAAAAAAGCGACGAGTTTACGCAAATCCAGACAGTCTCTCGAGATACGGCTTTCGGATTCATCAACATGCTGCTCAGAAGATATATACTGCGTGTTACAAAACTGTTCGACTGCGTCCGAGACGTCTAACATCACGATCGACGACAATATCCACTTAGCTAACACACTGTCCGTTATCCCTCGTCCGCGAGTTAGTCCTCCCGCACACTTCATGGAACGCTTAAGTGATTGTTCGATTACTTGATGGGAGAAATTTCCAGCACGGCGTTTTAATTTGCGTTTGATAGTAAAGTATCCTTGATTAGTGAACATGTCAAACTCAAAGGGAGCCATAATCTTTTCAAGTTCACTCATTTCTTGAAAATATAACTGCGCTGACCTCTCATAATTAATGCGACCGATAGAGTGAAAATACGGCAACATGTGTTGTATGCAAAGTAGATGAGATTTCCAATCACCCGTTTTTGAAATCCTTAACAATTTGAACCATAGAAAAGTATTGAATCCAAAGTTGACTGGTTGGCTCGTTTTGTTTTAGCACTTCTAGAAAATTCGCAACTTATTTTTAATCGTTATTCGCGTCAAATTTTCCGATAGCCACATCATCTAAAATTGATTTTAATAAGCCTTTGTCATTCTCCGATAAATTTAGTAAAGAGAAAACATGATGTGCCAAAGCGCATTGTACAAGAAGGTGACCCCTCAGAGCCTTTGCAAACGCATGTCCTGTCACAGCTTTCTCATCGGAATTAGCGGCAAAAAGGATTAAGAACGCACATTTCCCATTGCACCGAAAAAACTTAATGAAGTATGAAAACCTCCCAATCGAATTATTACGCAATTTAATTCTTTCTCGTACATTGTATCTTTTGAGCACGCAATGATTTCCCTGGCTTTTTGGTATAGCGGTTGGTCAAAGGTGACGAATGTATGCTTTTGACCATTGGCTATGCACTTTTGACCAGCCTCAACGAGCACAGTTAATATCGTGTTGTATTTGCTAGGAGGATTATTAATAAAAGGCAAAGGTATAATTTTCGTTGTGATGCAAGTATTTACGCCAGTGCAATTTTCTGAGAACCCATTCCAACCCGATACCTTATCACATCTCTCGCATTTGCCGAGTAACCATGAGATATCGGAGGAAGATAATTCCAGTTCACACGCTTTTTGTTTTACATTGATAACATTAATATCATTGTGCACACAATTTGAGCGCAAACATACCATCTTCACTAGTCTAGAATTTTACACCAAGACTTTTGTTTTCATCCATACGAGATGGTTGTTGTATAGGAACTTTACGAACGCGATTGGCAACATCGCGTAGAAATTTCATCTTGGAAGGCGTGTCATATGATGCATTTGTTTTTCCCATCTAAATGTGAAAATAATTCTACAATTTTTCCCATCGAACCTCGTTGGGGTTTAACCAGAAAACGTTTGGTTCCAACTGGATAGAAGCAGTGAGATATTTCTCAACAACAATTTTTGACAAAAATATCAATGCTAATGAAAAACAAAAAGTAGAAATAATAATCAGTAGAAAAAATGTAGGAAAATGAATTAAAAATAAACAATCATAATATCATACACAAGCAGAGTAGATGGTTCAGGCTAAAAACACCACTTTGAAATACGCCATATTACGCAGCCCAAATAAATGTTGCCAATGTTTCATGTTATGGTTTCACTAGTCATACAGTTGAGAAACTCGGTATGTATCATAAAATAAACACTAACGCCAATCGGCAATGTTCGCGTCACTTATAAAAAATTGAGCATCCATTTTTAAACTGTTCAATTATGAACTTATACCAATTTTATTAAGCAGAATTACGTTTTATCATCTTCATCTGTATGTGGGTATTGGCCCTATGTTCTATTTAATGATTTTGTGAAATGGTCTTTCCGTATCTTCCATGTCCCACACTCTTTTCCAACCAATTCTCCATTTTGACATTTTTTTGTTGTATTTTATTCTTTATTTTTTTTCTTGCATTGCCATGTTACTTATACGCATTATTTTATAGTTCTGTTATTATATCCGTATGTTCCTTTTTTTCAGTTAATTACGTAAAATATGTCACACCTTTCAACCCCATGCCACCATTCCTTCATCCCAGGAGGAGAGTTGAGAAATGGAAATTCGAGCAAATGTTCGGTTTTCGACGTCTCCCTAAATCAAAGGCAACAGAATGACCGGACCTGTGATGGTTTGCAGCTGCTATGTAGAGCGTTATTTTTCTAAAGGGTAGATAGAGCGACCTTATATAGTCATGGTAAAAAGATTAGATCAGCATTCCTATCATACGCCAGTTTATCCAAATGCAGAAACCTGAATACAGAAAATATTACGTTATGAAATCATTATCAACTGATCTTGCCACCTTTCATTCTGATCGATGTGATTACGTAGATGTTATCCTGCTCTAGAATATTTTAGTATAATATAAAATTAATATAAAAGTTTACAGTGAAGCACTTGTAAGCGATGACCCACAGTCGTTTCGTTACCTGTAACCCGGTTTTACTAATTCACAATTCATTTCATTAGTAACGATGAGGGTTCCAAAAGTTTCTTCATATTCGCTACGGTTCACTAAGATTTAGGTATATGCAGTGGCCGTAAAAGAACCAACTGATTCATCTCGTTAATCCTCTCTTCATAATTTGAAGCTCCTGTACATCAGTTAACCTGTAACGCAATTTTACTACGCTCACAATCCACCGCATCATCCAAAGGCTTTTTTAAAAAAAAGTTCTCTCATATTCCCCCTTTATACCTTTATCAATTACCACTCACGGTAGTTTATTTATATATATAATTTGAGTGCACAAATGATCGCCTAGAACAAGAACAAGAACAAAAACCGACCTAATGGTCTCATTAATCCTCTCTGTGCATCAAGTCCGATTATAATTCTCCTTTTTCTCGATTGTTTTTATAAAAATTTCTTTCGTGTATGGTTGCCGTTTATCCAATTTTCAATTGATAGAGTCCGCCCATCTCACCAGAAAGTAGATTTGGGCCATATTTTTTCCCATGTATTCCATATATCCGTATCACGTTAACCTTGTGTAGCTTTTAAATTTTGTTACACTGCAAGTACTACTAGTGTAAAGGGTTTGTGTTGTTTTTACATTTGTTTCTGTTTATAGGTATTATGTGGCTGCAAAAATAAATTTTCGGTTCAGTGAGTTTATGTAAAACCTCTTCAGGGAGGTTCTTCACGCCTCCCTCCCCCAAACCATGATAGTTAAATTCGCAGACCACAAAACTAGTTGAGCAGTAATTATAAGTAAACCAGTAGGATAGGGACGTCTGATGGATCCTATCTCCACTGTTTTATAGTCAAAAAGATGGTTGAACATTGAAAAAATCGTGCGAGATTATCCTTTACATCTTCTTCTTCGTTCCCTTATCCCATGTCAAGTGGGGTCGGGTCTCCCCAAACGTCTGCGCCAGGGCGCTCTATCCTGGGTTGTCCCCTTTGGTTCTTGGGATTCCTCTAGGTCTGTAGTGATTTTTGACCACCAAGTCAAAGATGGGGTTTTCTAATTCTTCTCAAGTATGTATAGGGCAACTCAAACTACGTAGTCAATTTTTCGACAATGGAGACTACTTTGAAAGTGCCTCTAATATGGTCGTTACGGATTTTATCCATTCTCGCCATGCCTCCCGCCCATCTTAGCATCCTCATTTTGTTAGTATGTAACTGCTGTCCGTGAGATTTCTTAACTGCCCAGCACTCGCTACCATACAGCATTGCAGGTCTAACTGCCGTTTTATATACTTTCCCCTTTAATTTTATAGGCATCCGTCGGTCACACAAGACACCAGGCGACATTTTCAACTAAGTTAACATCTTGAGTCAACATGGAGCTTAGGTATTCGAACATAGGGACTTTTAGCACATGTATTTGGTCTATAGAAAATACATTGATTATAGGGGACGTGATCCCGCTATAACAGCAGAGATTATCCTTTACATATCTCGGAATATATCTAATAAAGTTGGGCGTAACAGGTTTGATTGGCAAATAATATAGAGCGTGCCATTTTTTTAATCATTCGAAACTATTTATACTCAGTTACCCCGTTGCTGTTTTGTAGATATTTCGGAGTTTCTCCTTGCACAGTTTAATTAAAAATCTTTCTCTGCATTTGTATCTACGACTAAAGTGTAGATTTGACAAAGGGGGTTAAAAGTGGCCTGTCGTGATGCACTAATTCCCGGATTGGAGAGCTAATCTAGCAAACTTTCGTTTTTTCAATGATAATTCCGAACCGAAAAGGGCAGCTTGGTCGAACTTACATCTTCAAAAAACCTGGCTATATAGAAACGCGTGCATGGTATAGAAAGTAGGAAAAAAGGCTCTTGATCGATTTCTGGCGTCGTTGCCTTCTCTAGCACTTCAAATATCTGAGAAAAAATCAATCCTCCCCCCTTTTTGAAATTATCTGCCGCAGCTATAGACGAAACGTCAGAAATTTCAAAACTCCTAAAATGGTATCTTGTAAATTGTGATACTTAAAGAAGTTTTCATTCCAAAAACGAAAAGAAAGCACAAAAATCTTCAGAAACAGTTGATGTATGTGATTGGAATATAATAACGACGAAATCTTAAAAGTTCAAAAGGAATAGAAAGGAATCCCCACTCCAAGGCAAAATAAAGTCAAAAAACTTGGAGGTATGCTACCACCTTGACGTAATTGATTCAGTTGTATTGTGGAAATGGTTGCAGTACGAAAATGTTTATAATCATTCAATCGACGCATTTCACCTCTCAGCTCATCGGGAAGCAACTGTGCATGGGCAAAAAATATAAGACAATCCGCTGGACTCAGAACAATAGGGGAACTAATCAAAATGGCAAGAGATAAAGAAAAATTCAGAAATGTGGTCGCCAACATCCAATAGAGTGGATAGACGAAAAAGAAGAAGAAAAGAAGCTCACCTGAAACCCCTCCATATCTCCCAACAACAAGTGCGACTTCTTTGGGTGTTTTGTGTACTTGAGAGTTTTTTTTATAACGAATCTACTGACAGGTATCCGCGCGCACCACAGCCGCCTACCAGAATGTCGTCCGTCAAAATACGGTGTAAAATAATCGGATTTAAAGAGTATAAACAATTACAAACTCGGAAGCTGATCTAAACATCGTGCTACTAGTTGTTCACAAAACTGAATATGTTGATGGTGTAACGCATTGTTACACCTAAGATGTCCTCTTTTAGTCCTGGAATCATAGCATATTTATAGACATCAACCCTTTTCTTCAAATAACCCCAGAAGAAAAAGTCTAATGGGTTAGACTGAAAAACCAATTGGTCAATTGATGTCATCCCCATGCGAGATAACACGACTGGGAAATGTGGCTCCATTTTGTTGAAACTACATGTCATTCAAGTTCAAATCGTTGATTTCATAGAAAACAAAGCTATCTCCCGATAGCTTACACCACTGACAATAAGAAAAAAGTACAAACTAATGATTCCTCCAGCCCATAATCCATTTAATGAAAAATGAGCTTCATCGCTCAACATCAGTTCTTTTCAAAAAATCAGCATCAATTTCTATGTTCTCCAAAACCCAACTCACAAATGTATGGTATTTCTGGTAGTCGTTAGTGGACTTTTCCACGTATTTAGATACCAACTGTACAAATGCAAACTTCGAACGTTTACAGAACGCACAATTCAAATCCTGAAATTCAGTTTGGATCACCCTACATATGGTTCCGTTACTTGCGCCTTTAATTCTCCATTCTGTATTCTGGTTATTATATGCTTATTACGTCTTTTGTTCTTACGACTAAATCATTTAATTTTCTATTTGTATCCCCTAGTATCTCCTTTTTTGCGTTTTTTCTTTGTTTCTATTACCTTCGTATATCTGATCTCGCTTTCAGATGAATCCTTCGCATATAAGCTTATAAAAAACATTTTATTTCACACCAAAAAGTATTTAAAATGTTAAATAATCGGCCAATGTCACCTGCCATCTGTAAGTTTCACAATATTCTACTTATATATTTCTCTCTTATATAATAAAACAATTTTTTGAATTTTACTTTATTAAATTACCGTGCAGAAATAAACCAAATGAGTAAAATATGGATGTAATTATGCCAAAAGCATAAAAGTCGTTGCATGTTTGCAAACGTCCATAGTCAATAAATAAGAGCATGGCAATAATAAAAATTCAACCGCTAGCTAGGCCACAGTTTACTACTGAAGTTGCGCTATCACTTATGTAATATTACTACAACTCTATATCGGAATAAACAACTGGTTTAGAAACTCATGTTAAGGTCACAGTCTATCTTGGTTACTTAGTCAGAATTTTAAAGTTCACACTTTCTAAACCATTAATTGTCTAATCTATAGGTAAAAAAATGAAGGTTGGTCTGCAAAATCATACAAACGTAATTGTCGCATAAAAATAACATTAAGTGACTATGAATTATTTATTTGTAGGGTAAACGCCAGTGGCTAAAGTCCTATAAAATTGTAAAAAATAATCTTTATAATCTTCGAGTCCAATTATCTATTGAAAATCATTCACTCCCCTGGAGAATTTGGGATTAACAAAGATTATTAAATATTGTATGCAAAAATCTCACTTTAGAAATGTTATAGAACAATAAAAAAAGGACTGTCTGATGTTAAATGAGCCCCTCTATTAAAAACTATTTTACAGCATCAACTCCACTACTACGCATGCGCACAAATATTGGCAGTATTTGCATCTCAATCGCTTCCTTAGATGTTCATGAGAATAGGAGTCTTGAAACTTGCGTTCTGCGAACTTGACGGTATTCTACACGTGCGCTAAGTTTCCCAGGCTTTATCACCATTACCTACGTTGTCTTTCCGCAATTTTCTAACTCCCAAAGGCCCTTCCACGCAAAGCGTTTTTTTACTTTGTCGCCATCACTTACATTTTCTTCCTCCTCTGCAGCTGAAGCGTTAGGAAGGTCACGAATTCGAACCAGGAATGTATGGTACAATTCAGAACAGGTTCCTTTCGACCCTGGGGGATCTCGCGGACCCACAAGCGTCTGAGTTCTATGAACTGCTCCGGAAAAACCGTGAATTTCGCTAATAACACAGCAGATCGATGAGTCTTAGCGAAATCCACAATTCTTGATGATTTCAACGTCCATTCCATTGTAAAGGACCCTGTTCGGCTGGAAATTATGCATCAAGCTCATCTTGCCCCAGGAAGTATTCGACACCTGCGCCCGGGACATGCCCTCAATGCCATACAACTATGGCGCAATTCACAAGCGTTGCTATATAGTCCAGGTCAGATAGCAAAAAAGTATGCATTTTTTTGAAAAAGTTCTCAGTCCATTTTCTCAACAGGATAATTAGGAGAAAAATAGTAGAAATGAAATGTATATGTTTTGGAAAGCAAATTTTATGTGCAACTTGGTGAAAAAAATTCATGAAAGTGTCGAAAACGGGTTTTTTCGATTTTTAAGTGTCAAAATTTTTTTTTTTTCAAGAAAACAAAAATAATAAAAAAATAGTGCTAAAAAAGACGAAAAAATAAGCCTCGGATCATTAAAAACGGTCAATAACCTACGTTCTCTGATAGATGGCAATGCTGTTCTTCGTGTCGTAAGTCCCCCATAAAGACTAATCTCGATTATGGTGTGTTTGCGTTTCCTTTCACTCGCAGATCTGTTCCTAAGTGGACGTGTGTTGCAAATTATAAAATAATTTGTTGTTCATATCGCAAATAAGTATGAAAGTATGGATTTACTAAGAAGTCTATCCTCACGTAGAGCAACCGGATCATAAAACTTTTGCAGCAGTGCTTCACTGTTTTTATGATAGCAGTAAGCACGAAGGACTAAGTGTTTTATAAGGGTAACCCCAATATAAGGTACAGGCAAGTTGTCTATAAGAGTCGCTACCATCTCTATCACTTATTACATGTGAAGGAACTATCCCAATCGGATTTCCTTCCAATATAAAGGTTTTTGCAACAGACTACCACCATTATGAAATCGTCGTCAATTCATCTACAGAACAGTCATTTGTAAGCTAGGCAGAATCTCCCGTGAATGATTGAAGTTCATCATCAGCAATGGTTTAGCATCTATGGTAATATTGGTGGCCATCTAGTTCAACCAGCCCTACACCGTCTCAATGGTCCAGTATATCTGAAATTCTCGAGGAAGACTCTGGCTTTATTGCTTGAAGATGTGCTATTGGCAGCACGACATGTCAGTGGCTGATGCATGATGAAACTCGAGCTCATTTTAGTAGTGACGTTCATCAAACTGTCAGACTTAGATATGCATTTTCAGGCACATGCTCATATGGAATATTTTGTTCTTTTTCTGTCAGGAATGATTATATAAATAGTATTCGACGAAGAGAGGGGAGTCGATCAGCAACTCTGACAAGGTGTGTTTACATTTGCTCCAGTATTGAAGTCTAAAATTAGGCCATATTGAGTGAGTGTAGGCATAGAAATGTCGAATAGGAGATATAACAGTATCCAAAAACAACAAAGAAAAGGAAGCAGTAACCAGTGAGTTAATTAAAATTTAGTAGAAAAGATTGAGGTTAATTTACCACGATAGTGGTAAGAGAAATAAACACACCACACATAGCACGAGTGTGGTAAGTAACATAAATATACAAATGGAAAACAAAAATTAAAATAATTCCTATAAGCAATTGTAAACGAAAACTCAAAATGAATTATGAGAAATATTCCACAAACGAAGGAAAGAAGAGCGATGAAGAATATGAGGAAGCCTCTAAAAACGAAAAAAAGAAAAACAAAATCAAGCTAAATTAGACAAAGTAGTGGGCATGATGCAAATTTTTACAGTGGATGTTAAACAAATTAAACTGAATTAGGAAGAGTACAAAGAACACTCAATAAAACTCGAGCTGAAGAAAACGCGAAACTCAAAAATGAAGACAAATAGAGAAAGAAAATGGGAAACATAATGAAGTAGTACAGGGATTAACGATAGAAAACAGAGGAGATGAGAAACTTCTTGGAGAAAAACCTGGGAAGAGAAGTGAAAATCAAGAATGCCAAGATATTAGGAGAACAAATGTGTCTACTTAAGACGTTTACATAGAACGCAGATAATGGAACATTAGAGAAAACTTCAACAAAAAATCAATAAACAAGATAGCTACGTTAAGAAGACAATGAGAGGAATAACAGAAGTAAAAAGAAAATATGGGCATAGGGAACATGGAATATTAGAAGCTTACAAGGACAAGAAGAAGAATTAGAGAAGGAATTTGAAGAAAATAGTTTGGATATACTAATCATAACAGAAACAAAGAAAAAAGAACAAGAGGTAAGAAAGACAGAAAAAAAACATGTATTGATATATAACGGAATAAAAAGCAACGAACGTGCAACAGCCAGGGTTGGCTATATTATACACAAAAAAACGGAAGAACGAATCTATAATTGAAAAGGTTGGTCGGAACGA
This sequence comes from Sinelater perroti, assembly GCA_036346155.1. Taxonomy (NCBI): domain Eukaryota; kingdom Metazoa; phylum Arthropoda; class Insecta; order Coleoptera; family Elateridae; genus Sinelater; species Sinelater perroti. The sequence continues at coordinate 3,288,223 of JARFIY010000201.1, forward strand.
ATAAAAAACAATCATAGGAGTGCACGGACCAAATAAGGAGAATATCATAGCAGGAGACCTCAATGATAGAGTGGGTAACCAGGACGAATTACATAACACAAAGATTGGAATAGATGGAGAAACCGTGAGAAACAACAATGCAAAGAGACGATACAAAACCTAACAGTAACTAATACCTTTTTGAACATAAAGGCATAAATAAATACACAAAGGAAGTGAGAAATATAGGGAAAGATCAATAATGCCGATCAAGCGATAATAAACACGAAAGTAACAAGAGGACCTGAAATTGGTAGCGACCATTATCTAGTAATAAGCAATATTAAACATAGAGAAGAAAACAAGGAAAATGACAGAGTAATAAAACAAAAGAGAATAGCGCATATAAATTAAAAAATAAAGAAATATCAAAAAAATATATAAAGAATTACTGGAAGAAATATTAAAACGGGGACATAGGGAAAATATAGATAACAGTAATGTCGAGCAGATATGGAATTATTTTAAAAATACGTCAATTGAAACAGCAAAAAATGTGTGTGAAGTAACTTGGCGGACAGATGAAATCAACAAACAAGTAAACAATAAGTAAGAGGAACGGAAAAATTGTAGCTAATAGAACAGTAGAAAATCATGAAATTTTAAAAAGGAAGGAAATAGTTGGTTACAGAGTTGGTCAAAGAAGAATTCGGGGAAAATGGAAAACAGTAGAAAAGGAAATCGGAAGCATTAATTACATTAAAAATAAAAACTGGAAAATATTAATAGTCGGAGAAAAGATAACGACTAGGTAGAAGGAATATTTTGAAGAGCCACTAGGTATTTATAGAAGCAAGGCAAGAAAAAAATAAAATCAGAAAACAAGAAAATAACGAAGATTTAATAACCACAGAGGAGCTACAAGAAATAATAAAAAAACTAAAAATAGAAAATATCTAGGGGAAGACAAAGCAACGACAGAAATGATAAAAAATACTAATAAAAAATAAAGGAATATCAATATTACTAAAAATATATAAGAAGGTATGGAACGAAAAGCAGATACCAAAGGATTGTCAGACAGCGTTAATAGTCTCCATACACAATAACAAAATTTGCAATAACCATAGAGCAATAACGTTATTGAGTACGGACATGAAGATATTTGAAAACACCAGAGGCAGAGCAGCTAGACTAGTACTGAAAATAGAGGAAATAAAAGAAGCACACAATATATTTATGTTAAAGCAAATATCCCAAAAGTGTTACATTGCAGAGTTCTATCAGCCTCCATTGACCTAGAAAAGGCATTTGATAAAGTCCCGACAGAAAAACTATGAAAAATTTTAAAGGAAAGAGGACAATAAAATTATACATATAATACATCAAATATACAAAAATAACGTTAACAAAATTATCTACAATTACATGAAATCAGAAACATTCATTACGAGAAATCGCTTAAGGAATGCTCAACACAAATAAAACAAGCAAACATAGGTTCCAATAATTTACAGAGAATAGACATTTCAGCTTTTGCGGACGGTATAGTAATAATGGAGTGAAGAAGTGAGAAGGAATTGTAAAAGAACTTAGAAATTTGGGGAAAAATTTTGGAAAAAAATGGGATGAAACTAAATGACAGTGATTATAGTGGGAGAAGAGCAAGAAGAGTTAAACATAACGATAGATGAAGTCAAAATAGAACAAGTAAAATTTTTCTGATACCTAAAAGCAGAATAAGGAGTATATAAATAAGAGGGAAATTTGAAGGATGTGTTAAAAGCCTTATATAGACCAGTATTAACTTTTGGGTGCGAATTCTGCGTACTTATTTAAAAAACTGGATTTTATTGAAAGAAAACAATTGAGTTGATGAAGCCATTTGTAAATATTACAAGGAACAAGACTGGTTAGGCAGGGTATGGGAAAAAATTCAAAAAATAGAAGACCCAAACAAACTTGTAACAAGATGATGGAAATCATACTAGGGAAAGTGTTTCATATAAGTTAATACGTAATTTGTATTGTATTTTTAATTATATTTTAGTTTGCTTTACACCCTACACCGTTATGCAATAAAAGGATTACAATTTGGATAAACTGTAACTAAAATAGATATTTTTTTAATGTCGAAATCAATTAGTACGAAATGATATCAAAACTTCCTACTTAATAAAGTTTACTTAATTATAAAATAATGACAAGACAATTATTTTTATACCAGCTGGGACCTCGCAGGCTTCGTCGACGAAGCCTGATCTAGACGCCAGGTAGTCGCGTAGAACATTTCACATGTTTCTGCGACAATAATCAAAATATTTAAATAATTCAAAAACGGTTAAAGTTAGAAGGCTGATTTTTTGCGCCCAATTAGCAAATATAGTTGTGAATGTGGTGTCCAAGTTTCAAGGAAATCGGTTGAAGCGTCTAGGAGTAGATAGAATTATAAGTTTAGTTAGGGAGATAAGGCAAATATATATTAGATGACACTATAAAATTAATGTTATTTACACATATAACTATCGCTTATGCGTAATTCTCTTGTTTATATAAGTGTATAAATAAGTTCTCAGCTTTTTTTTGCAAAATTAAAGTTTTATTTAAAAACAAATAAAAAAAGCTTAAGTATCAAAGTATTCTCCGTTGGCATCGATGACCTTTTGCCATCTTTCGGGTAGCTTGCGAATTCCCTGGTGATAGAAGCTCACCGGCTTCGAGACGATAAAGTTATCGATGCATTTTCGGACTTCTTCTTCTGTTTTGAAGTGCGTATCAGCCAAGTGATGCTGTAACGACCGGAATAAATGATAATCGGAAGGGGCCACAAGGGAGAAGTTCCCAGCCTAAAGCGAAGATGTGTTCTTGCGTCGCCTTCGCAACATGTTGTCGGGCATTATCATGGAGCAGGATGACTTGGCCTCTTTTCTTCGATTGCGTCGCTCAAATTGATGAGTTGCTGTTGGTAGCGATCCGCCGTAACTGTTTCACCTGGTTTCAAGAGTTCATAGTACAGCAAACCTTTCCAATCTCACCAGATACAGAGCAAATTCTTTTTGGCGTGGATATTGGGCTTTGGAGTCGATGTCGAAGGTTTGCCAGGGTCTATCCATGATTTCTTGCGCTTGGGATTGTCGTACAAGATCCATTTTTCATCGCCCGTAATAATTTTATGCAGAAAATCCTTTTTTCGGTTCCTTGAAAGCAAATGGAGTGCGGTGTCACGCCGATTTTTGTTGTCTTCGGACAGTTTATGCGGAACCCATCTGCCTTCCTTTTGTATCTTACCCATTGGATGTAAACGTATGGAAATGGCTGGCTGAGTGACGATAAGCTGTTCTACAAGTTCTTTTTCAGTTTGCGCATTGTTTTGATCCAGCAATATCTGCAGCTCATCCGTGTCAAATGTTTGAGGGCGTCCAGCGCGTGGTTGATCTTCAAGACTAAACTCTCCCCGCGAAATCTTTGATACCACTTTTTGCACGTTGCATGACTTACAGCATTCTCACCATATGCAGCACAAATCATTTCGGTGGCTTCAGCAGCGTTTTTCTTAAGATGAAACACGAAGTGGATAGAAAATCGAATATGCTCTTTTGTGATTGCCATCGTGAACACAGCTGATTATTGAGGTTATGTGCATCAAACGCCAAATCGCATGATGTTTCGAAAGGCCAAATGTCATTGCTTTAAAACCGCAAGAGGGCGGACTCATACGTTACATGTAAACGGTGATTTGGGTCCTGTGAAATCTAAAGCTGAGAACTTATTTACACACCTAAGAGTTACTTTTTGTCGGTGTCTGTTCTAATTTAAATAATTTTTCGTCCGACATTGCATTTCGTTTTTTTTGTATGTCTAGTTGTATGTCTAGTTTGTTATGTTTGTCTTGTGGGGTTATTTGGGGGAGGGGATTAATCTTCTGCTTCCCTGGCAAGTGCACCTTTTCACTTGAAAGAAATAAAACTAATTCTCTCCAAATTATGCTGGCTTCCTTATCGTAAATCTAAATTATTTATAGAAAATAAACTACCAGTATATAAAGCCGAAATCAAACCAATTGGGATGCCCATACATTTAATTATGGGGCAAGGCAACCAGACCCAGTATAAATATTTTGGAACGGCTCCAATCTAAAATATTGCTAATGATAGTGAACACGTCCTGGTTCGTGCAAAATGTGGCCACCAAAAAGACAAATGCTTCGAATTATAGTGTTGGTTTTAGGGTACATTCTAAATTCTGATGTTACGCTAACTTAGCTTTAGTCTTAGTTTTAATATTGCTTTATAAAATTTTGCTCAAAAGCCACAAACAGATTGCATACCTAATTGTTATGGAAGTACACTGTATAAATCAATTTAATCAACGTATCATTTGCTACATATATGCACTGCACATAAATTGGGATATTAATAAATATTTCAAGTAAAATTAAAATACACCTTTACATTTTTCCTCAAATCTCTCTATTGATAGACATTTCTGATTTGTGAGCAGCTTTTGTTAATTATATATAAGTATAAAATGCTTCCAACGAACGATATATGCTGGTAGAACCGTTTATACAATGAAAAATCAATAAATTTAAATAAAATCAATTGTTAATTTTTCCTAGATTATTATTTTATCGATATCTCAAGATCGACAACTCATGATATAAAATACAAAACCAAAATAGTCTTCTAATCCATCTGCCTTCCTTTTGTATCTTACCCATTGCATGCAAACGTATGGAAATGGCTGTCTGAGTGACGCCAAGTTGTTCTGCAAGCAATGTCTGCAGCTCATCCGTGTCAAATGTTTGAGGGCGTCCAGCGCGTAGTTGATCTTCAAGACTAAACTCTCCCCCGCGAAATCTTTAATACCACTTTTTGCACGTTGCATGACTTACAGCATTCTCACCATATGCAGCATAAATCATTTCGGTGGCTTCAGCAGCGTTTTTCTTAAGATGAAACACGAAGCGGATAGAAAATCGAATATGCTCTTTTGTGATTGCCATCGTGAACACAGCTGATTATTGAGGTTATGTGCATCAAACGCCAAATCGCATGATGTTTCGAAAGACCAAATGTCATTGCTTTAAAACCGCAAGAGGGCGGACTAAGACGTTACATGTAAACGGTGATTTGCGTCCTGTGAAATCTAAAGCTGAGAACTTATTTATATACCTACTATAAACTTTGAATTCGTTCTTGTGTACATTTTAAATTATAATATTATAAAAAACAAACGAAAAGAAACCACAAATTTTGTTTATGACACCTAATTTGGATATTTGTATTTTTTTGTGTGTGACAATAATTTTAAAATATGCAGTCTTTATAATACAAAATCTTTAAGAGCAATTTAAAGGTTTTAGTTACTGGATCGGTAATAACAATTAAACTCCTAATAATAAGATATCTACAAGGTTTGCGTAATAAAACATAAACTTTATGATTAAACAGCATTAAAACAGTAAAGTTTTTCTACTTCTGCATTCATTCACAATTGTTCGCTTACCTCGTACCAGTGAAGTGGATAATGCCATCTTTCAGTATAAATTGGGAATCCTTATAGCCCCAGCCGTTCCACTTTAAGACTTCTTCCCTAAAACAATTATAATTAGCATTAGGCGCGCAGAACGAAAATCGTTACGTTTGCGAACAATTATTATTAACGAAGAATCGAATTTGTTGGTTGCTATCTACAGAAGTTTTATGTTATCGCAGCAAGAAAACTCCACCCATGGTATAGTGTAACGCCCTAGTATTAAGTTAAAATTAAGAGCATACTAGTGCTGATAAGTGCGCCTCAATAACAATTAATTAAAGTTAAAAATATTCCTCTGATTAGAAAAGATCATATAAACCGGCTGGCTTGCTCACAAGAACGCCAAAAGATCCCAAAAAGCTATTAATAGGAAGACTTCGACAATCTTAATTAGACAGTCATCAACAATTTATAAATTTAGTTTATAATTGTGCAAATTTAGTAGATTAAATTCCAGTTCTCAAAATCGCCGCATCTTTGTAAAACACTAAGCAGTCCGTATAAGCATCTCAGTCTAATCATGGAATTAGACTTGTTCTTATATTCCGCACGTGATTGCAGCGATATGGTACTGCTGTCCTATAAAAGATTCAAACATTAAATAACCATGAACTGGAAAAACAAAATAATAATAGCAAATCTACTATCAATTAAAATGAAAGAAAATAACTGGAACGCATATTTTATTATGATACCACTGGGATATCATTACGATCTCACATTTCTGATACAGGGTGAGACAAAACTTCCTCCCTAACTTCAGAGGAACATTGCAAAGTCCCCCCCCCCCAAGGGCGGGGGAAGTAATTTTACTAGTCGGAGGTAGTCAGAAAGTTTTGTTTAGTGGAGCCCTTAATAGCCAAACATAATTCAGAACAATGATTTTCCTCTTTCTTCTTCAAAGCTGTTCTTCCTTACTATTATTTTCTTTCTATACTTGGCTAGGATTAGAAAAAGACTGTAATCGTAATCGCTCCCCTCCCGTGTCCTGATTTTTTATTTAACCTGTCTGGAGAGATCCCGATCTCTTTATGAACGCTTTTATGTTTAAATCTCCTGCTGTAACTACTTTACTACATCTAGAATTCCAGCTCCATTATCTATACCTTCCAATTAGTTTGATATTTTTCTTTCCCCACCTTTGCATTCAAATTTTAATTGATATTTTATATAAACACAAAAATAATCTCTGTTCTTAATGTTGCTAAATGTTTAATTGCATATAATTGAAAAGCACATTACGATGCAAATCCCCTTAGCTTTAATGCGGCGCGTTACATAAGCTTTTCTTTTATAAATCGAGCAGTGGCAATCGAAAGGCGACCCAATCTACACATCGCTGATTAAACATTAGTTTCACACGTCGATAAACTAATATTTGTACTCAAACACTTCGAGAGCCTTCCGATCAAGCCAAACAGTCAAGTTAACCTTAAACTCTATTCCGATGGTTTCGGCATTTTTACATTTAATAAACAAATGAGATTTTGGATCTACAAGAACTCGGATTTTACCAAGAAGTGCCGATGGCAGTTTTATTTGTTCATTATCATCTTTTAGATTCGTATGACTGGGAATTCAGGTGCAGAAATTAATTTGCCTCAACGAGTATCTTCGGTATATCAAATTTGCAACACAAAAACCTTTCGGTGCAAGCTTTCACCACGACCCTTCTAAATTTTCAATTCCAATTTTTTTCAGAGTTGAAAAGCATCGGAAATATGGGCTAAACGAAGGGATAGCAGGAGAAAGATACTTTAAGATCGAGTCCCCAGTTAAGATTGAGATTTCACTTACAGTCCTCTATGAGAGGATGCCACTAGTAGCGCAAAGAAAGATCTAAAACTATCTCAAGACAGGTTAAGTTAATCGGAATGTATTTGATTTTTTCACCCTAAAAATGGTACCACTCGAGTCCATTTTTCCAGGATTTTCAGAAAAGGTATAACTCATTTAACTTCATGGTTATTAAATGTAATTAAATGTTTACTAAATGCTCTCTTTGTTAACTTCAAATTCCAACTTTAGTTGGATTGCGGGATGGTCAGAGAAATGGAAGCCTAGAAGTATCACTTCAGTAGTGAGAAGGGGAGGAGGAAGAAAAACCTCGATGCATTAAAACCCATTTTGCAATTTCCAAAGCAATTTGCGCGCAACCATGCCGTCTTCACATGTCTAGTCGTACTATTCGGCGAATTTTGCACCAAGACCTTCGTTTTCATCCACACAAGATGGTTGTTGTATAGGAACTTTTCGAACGACGAGCAAAATTTCCTGGAAACGTGTGGAAACGAAAGCGTGGCACGTGACGTAGTTATTTTCCTTCCCGACCAAGAGCAAACTTTGCTTATTGAGTAAGAGGAACCCATGAGATATTTCTTCACTGTCTGGTGGGTGGTGACTAAAATTGTGATTATAGGCCTTCGATATGTGGAAGTGATTCGACAATTTTCGTACCGGTTTTTAATGTACTCCAACTGGAAAGCATTGGATGCTAACAAGATCGAACTAGAGCCCGCTCTAGCCTTTCAACATGGTGACGTCGTTCACCAGTTTAACTTTTTCCTATGGGAATTTGAAAATATCACCCTAGGATTCTCTAAGACCTTCAAAATGCAACACGTCGAGAAATCAGGCGTATTCCTCGCCGCATGTGGAAAAGAGTAATGAAGAACTTCAGAATACGACTTAACAGATATCCCTTTAAGACGCACTAAAATAAAGTGACAGTTCTGCAGATTTACCCTTTCTGTATTCAACCTGAGTAGGTTTTTCCTCACCCAAGACAAACAATAAATCACAGAACCATGCAACGACCGTGAGCTTAGAGTGTTACATTGTCAAAACTACAAAATCAAAAATCAGCAAGCAGAAACTAGTCGAGTACATTTAAAAGTCCCTTTTATTCCCGCAAAGCTCATGCACTAGTAGAATGAGTGGTGTGTAACCAATAATAACAACGAAAGAAATTTTTATTGGGAATAGAAAATGTGCCCCTCATCTTTCAATAACTGAAGCTAAGCTTCTAAACTTGGTCTGATTTTGGATGTGAAGTAAGTACAGCATACTCTTAGTTCATCAATATTTGAAGAGATTGAAACAAAAGACGACTAGTTTGTCCACCAAAACGTTTACACCGACAGATGTCGCTTTCTGCAGACGTGAGAAGAGCGGGGGTTGCACCTCAACATCTTTCCCTCTTGCACAAAATTGAGGAATGTAAAGCAAGCGAGGGAAGCTACTCCTTCTGCGCCTGCAGATTATTTACTTGATAGCTTATCAGTTAATTGAACACGTACTGGAGCTAAATGTGCCCAATTTATTTTACGACCCCACAACGAAATTGCTTAATGAGGAACAAAACCAAGAAACGTGCAAATTGCCAAGGTTGTTGATTATCAACCGCACAAGTTTCGTTTTCACCACGTTCATTGCTCATTATTCTGAGCAATTCGGAAATTTGTTCAAATGTCTGCAACGTCCAAAATATTTTGATGTTGCTAAAAGAAAAATTCGGAGTACAATTAAACTGCTTACCTATTTTTAGGGATTGCACTTTTCACAATAATCGGCTCTTGGCGCCTGGCTGCACTGTCGGCATTCGCAGCCGGCGTTTTACTCGACTTGCCTTCTGTTGACATTTCAAATGCAGATATTCCTGAACTTTAACTCGTATACTGTACAGTACATAACACAATACTGAGCGTTTTCGATAGAACACACGGAATATATACTGAAGATAGGATCTTTTGACGTTTGACATGCACATCGATCTTCCTCGGATGTGGCTAAAGTACGTGTGCCGTAATATTAGCATAATGAGCTCTAAAATGGTTGGTGCAATCGTTAAAAAGCACAAACGCAAAAGTAACGACATAAATAATCAATCCGACCTTCGCAGAAACCTTTGCATCTAGGTGTACAATTATAAGTATAACTATACACATTAGTTAAATTACAGATCCATATAATAATAGCTAAAGGTTACTACGCAATATCGTATTGTATTAAAATCTTAAATGTAAGCATAACAATTTTTTATAAATATAAAGCACTTTATCTGTTGTTTACGCAATGAGCAGTTCAAATAAATTGCAAATTTTTGTTTAACCATTTTATGGATTTACCAATCCATAATACTTTATCTAATTCCATCAGGGCATGATAGTTGTATTGCGGCATCCTGCTGGTCCTAAGCCCTGATAAAGGAGGAGGTTTAGTATGTTGGCCAACGACTACACACCGTAAAAAAGGTAGTGTTACGAAAACTGAACAACAGCCTCGGAAAGATGGACGGTCCAATCGGAGACGGCTTTTGCAACGGAAGAAGAATTTGAATATTGGATCTTGGAACGTGCTAAGCCTCTATAGACCTGGTGCTCTCTTTGACGTAAGATAGTGGAAACACAGGCGGTAGACATGAATGTGGAACGGGTTTCTTTGTGGATAAAGTGATTGCTAGAAATGTTTTCACTGGGAACTCAGAAGAAGGAAGACCTCGTTTAAGATGGCGGAACAATGTACCAACCGATCTAAAAAAACTAAGGGTGCAAAATTGGACCAACTTAGCACAAGATCGACGAAGCTAGAAGGCAGTTGCTAAAGAATACTTCATCTATGCTCTATCAGGAAGGCGTTTAACTTGGTTGATGATTACGAACGTTTCAAAAATTAAAAATTAATATGAAAATTTCTCTTCAGCTAAAATATAAAATTTGTCTTTTTATCATTTAAATTATGGGAAAACTCATGCATGTTTAATAGTCTTCCACTAGTGGGTCTTAAGCAAAGGCTAACTTTAACCCTCTTTCATAACGGTGGCGTCCGTCAACCACGAGTGACGGTAGGAAACATCAGATGGGGCTTATTCATCGCTCATTTTACTCAGAAGTTTCAGAAGTACTTTATTCTCTATGCTGCCTCAATACTGCATTGAATTAATTTTGCCGCGATGGAATCAAAATTTTCACTCTTAAGTTTGTTCCAGATCCACTTACTTTGTAAACATTAACTCGGTTAATTATACCAAAACCGGACTTTGTTATGGTTTAACTATAAATGGCTTTTATCGATTTAAAAGCGGAATTCGACACGGTAGACCTACAAGTAATATGGAGCAGCCTAGCAGAATTAGAAGTGCCCAGATAACTCATTTAAAAACAAAAAGCACGTTCAAAATAGTAAAAGGAAAAGTACAAATTGCTGGACAACGTTCAGAAGAGTTCGAAACAGGAAGAGAAAACAAGGTGAGAGTTTAAGCCCACTGTTATTCGTGATAATAATGAACATAATTAACAAAACAAATTAAGACTAAATTAAAACTTAATACTGCAGTTGGATATATCAATTTAAAACCCATATCAATAAACATCCTACTACATGCAAATGATGTGGTGCTGGCAGCAGACACAAAAAAATCCAAAACCTAATAAATACTTGGTCAAGGGAAATAGACAAAATGAGGATGGAAATAAAACAAAGGTGATGATAATCAATGAAAAACAGTGGAAAGGAAACAACAAAGTGATAAAATGGAAGAACACAATTTTAGAAAAGGTAACGACTTGAGCACTATACTAACAAATGATAGGCACATAAACGCAGAAATTACAAACAGATCTCTATTATACAATAAACCACACAATACTAGATCACAAAGAAACAAAAGATTAAAAAGAAATTACACAATAGAATAACCATACCAATAATTAATTTGCAGCAGAAAACTAGACATAGCTGAAAAAGCATGATGGAAAAGAAGCATCTCAGGAAGATCATGGATACTACAAAATATGATCACTTTAGGAACAAAACAATTAAAGAGGAGTTAAAACAAACACCAATCTTAAAAAGAATGAAAGAAAAAGGCTACTCTGGTATGGACACGTGGTTAGAATGACCAAAAAAAGATTAGCAAAAAGAGTAATGGAAAAGAAAAAAAGTCAGACCAGATGGAAGTTTGGAAAAATAAAAGGAAAACAACGGAAGAAATGAGAATATTCGCAAGGGACAGGAAAGCCTGGAAGAAATGAGTAAAAGAGGACCGGGACACACACCAACGTCTGAACGGGCATGTGCAACCTGAGAAAGAAAGAAACACACAAATGTCTGCTTACAGTGCAGCTATAAATTAACGATAACCCCTTATGGATTCTTCATCATCATATGGTTTTTAATTAGTGCAACTGTAACAATTAGACTAAAAAACTAAAAATTCTTGTTAACGTGAGGTTTCCAATTCATCCAATCAAAGTAATTGTAATGCTTAATTAGACCAAATAACTCACATAGTCACAATAAACTTTGTTATGAGTGCATGTCAGTATGTTAAATAACAAATTTCCCTTCAAGGTACGGTTGCTTATTGATCTTTTCGGTTATTATTTTTCAGTAGCAATTTTTCTTATAGAGCGAATTGTGGATTTGTAATATTATAAATATCAATTATTAATCGCATTTGACCAAATCGCTTTCGCATTTCAAAAATATTCGCGCTTTTAAGGTAAAAAATTGCTCAACGATGCCATTTTTTATTTGGACGGACAAGAAATAAATAAGTCTTACAAAATAGAAAAATGTGAATATATTCAAATTTGGCTCATTATTTCAGTTGTATTAATAATAAATGGTCAACAAAACCCGCTATGAAATTACACGATAATTAAGCAACAGACATAAAAGGCGCAATTGGATAATCTTTATTATGTTAGCAAATTAGTAGCAGCCCAATGTACTACTGATTATAGCACGTCGTGCCCACCAAACATACATATACATGTGAACAGAGATTTTTAATTATCTGCTTTATTTGCTGTTTTCAGTAGGTGTTATGGCAAAAGAAAATATTTATTCATTCATAATTAAAAAGAGACATTGCACCTATTACTCAAATTATACTCCAAGGTTGAGGAATCGATTAACAAATCCGAATTTCAAATTCTTCGTTGTCCCTGGGCTATGAGGGGAACATTTGGGCAGAGTGAGAGGGATCCCGTAAATAAAGCTTTGGTTCAATAATAACTTTTCGTTACAACTGTCTTTGTTTATTCTATAATAATTGTAGGAGGCTTCAATGCCCCGCGTGGGAGCACGGCTTGCGAACTGAGAGCTTAAAGCTGTCTTATGTTCGCCACTATCCCTGATACGAATGTGCCAAGCACCGCGTCTTAGACGACCGCCATTATTACCCCTTGTTCGAGTGAACGCAGGTACTCAATTATTTATTTATAGTGACTGAGTAGGCCCCACCCGCCAGGCATTAGAGAGCTCCGGGAATGGAACTAGGGTCCGCCCGCACTGCAACTCTGCCTCAACCACTGGACCACGCTGGCGATTTGTTTGCTCTATAATTTTCTTCTCTATTATTTAGATGCAGTCTTTGGATATCTTTTTTACATATCTTAACCATCTATTCTTTGATCTTCCTTTAGTTCTTGGGGTATTGAGTTTTTATTCCGTTATTTTTATAAAGGAACTATTCTCTATTTTAAGTGGCCTTGCAACATTTTCGTTTCCCATGTTTCTATTTTGTAATTCATTAAGCTTCTAACACTATCTTTTTCGCGTACTGGTCTATATATTCGCCTACTTTAGTAGTCAGCAACTCTTTCATATGCGTTTTCTAATAACGCAATTAAATGCTTGTTTAGAGCCAATAAGGGTGCAGTAAATTTTAGTCTTGCATTCTTGTGCCTTCTTAAATACTTGTATATCTGTCTACGCGCGTGATTGGGAGCAATTGTGGATTTCTAAAACTAAAAACCACTTTGGTAGACAGAGCATATACTTCATATGTAATATATATGTATTCAATTGGTCTTCTATAACACTTCCTTTTCCGTATTGTATTAAGTTGATGTAATATATTCAAGAGGCTTGGCCTCCGTATTTATATTATTAAAGCGACAAGGAAAAACACGCTGTGAATCGAAAAAGCAACCGATTTTAATGGTCGAGGGCTTTTTAGAATTGTCTTGAAGAGACGAGTGCGATTTATAGTTTTGAATGCGATTTGAATTAATCATGGTCAAATCAAAATGACGCCAAGCGCTTAACATTCAATAATTTAATATATATTAATTTTTTAATTATCTATGTAGATCATTAAAGCGCCAAGGAAAACCATACGCATATATAATAAATTCTTTGACTTTCAATAGGACGCAATTTGCGTCATACCGTGTTCCTTGTTTAATTAATAATCACCTGTTCCACCCTTTTTTAGTTTTTGAATGTTATTTATTTCTTTAGGCCCTGACACTTCTACTTCTTGTTCATGGTTAGCTTGAAAACGTGCTTTTTTCCCTCCATCTGTTCCTTCGTCGTTTTTTTATATATATAATCATACATAATCAATACTTTTGTTTGGCATGTTCCACATCACTGTGTTCTTTAGGATGACACATTGTATTAATGATTAGTAAGTTGTTTAATATTTTAATATAGTGCAAAAGCTTGTTTTTTCATCTTTATGTTGTCAAACGCTCTTACTTCTCAAACAAGTCTATTCCTATTTTCCATCACTTTTAGGAGTAACAGAAATTTCAAATCTTCTTAGATGTTTACAATTGCAATTAACTTTTAGATTAGCCGTTTTTTCATTATTGTGTTGTGGTGCTTTTCTGGCAATCCATTTTACGATTTGAAATGGGTTTACAACAAACCTTACAAAAGGGTTTGTACTTTGCTCGTAGACATGTTCAAAAATTTAAATGGCACAGGTAATTGTGACAATTCGTTGGTTTGGTTTTGTGAAGAAACCACCTTTTCCATTCTTCAACCTTATCAATGGAAACCTTCATTTTCTTCTAGTCTTCTCTATCTTGAGATACTTGCAAGCACAACACACAACTAACAATTATAAGGGTATAAAATCACAAAATTGTTTTTATTTGTATTAAATGATCTTTTCAATAGCCAAAAATAACATAGATGGTTGATTCTTGCTTACAATAAAACTGTCGTTACAACTAGAACATAGTAGTAGCATTAAATAGCAGGGAAATTTTCTTGAACTAAGAGAATTGGTTGTTATAGAAAAGCACCGTTTAGTACTGCAATGTCCAAATGTCGGTCAGGCGTAACAGAGCAAACATGAATGCAGCTCATATAAAATAAATGTAATAAAGATAATTAGAAACTACAAAAAATAAAATTGCTGCTTAAATAAAATATTTACAGTAATTCAATAAGAATTACATTACATCCATACTATTAAATCTTGATATACATGAATGACAGCAATATCATTGCAAGTCTTTGCTATCACTTTGTATGTAGTACAAACAAACATATACATTTTAATGAAGACACAAACGAACCTTTATGTACAACCTCAAGTAGCGTAGCATGAGTTAGTTGTTAGCGACGTTCACAAATTCGACCGCAATAAAACGTTAAAGCCAAGGATCTGTAATTATGATATATTGAGCAACACATAGGAAAACCTCAAAAATGTTTGCTAGCAATTTATGAAATACTAATGTCTTAAATGTACACAAAGAAGCGCATAGAAACATTCAACAAATTGTGCACGAATAACAGTGGAAATCAAAACGCTTGGCCGCTTCCCGAGGGGGCTTTAGTAATCTAAAGCCCACTCGTTTTCCTGCAAAAACGAGTCTACCACTTCCTTCATAGCGAAATTCGGGATAAGCTGATCTTGCGTGAGCTTCACTCGAGTCACCGGATCAAAATGGCCAACTCTCTGAAACAAATGAATTATTTGTACCAGAGGCAGTTGAAAATATATAAAGTTTCTTATTGATTATTCTCAACTTGCCCAAAAAACATTTTAAAGGTTTTACTGTGAGGGTAGAGCTGTAGAAAAAGTCATCATAATAGCCACTTGGTTTTACTAGAATGTAACATTGTATGACTGTAACATAACCGAGAATTATTATGATGATCATTCTCTTACTGCTGCATTCTTTGTCAAAAGGAAATTATCGCTAAGTTGATTCTGATTGCTTCAATTTCCATGATCACTTCTATTTTAAATTAAATTATTGATGTTTACAAACACATAACTGTTTTGAGTATCAAATACTAAACATTTTAATAGTCTTGCTGAAAGTAAAAATATAAAAAAATATTATGAAACCCTTGTTGCAAGAGATAATATATACAATAATTTGCATGTGTAATCTGCAGGTGTCAAAAGGCATTGCTTCGCTACTCTCGGTACTCTCTAGTAGCGTAATCTGCCCACAATGCTTAGAAATAATTATAATGATATGAGTATCAGGCACAACTTGCAAACTGGAATTTCATATGCATTTCATCTACTGATGCAGTTAAGTAAGAGTTATTGGTGGTGTTGATGACAGAGGTGGGCAAATATTATTCAGTTGAAATAGTGTATTTCCCTGTTACAGCAGAAATACATCCTGTACAAACTAGAGGCAAAACAAATATTGTTAACTACAGTTTCTCCATATCATATAGAATGTTCGACGCAACTCAAACGCAAACTAATCATCAGCTTCGAGGCAAAATGTTTCAATTATTGAACATAACAGTTTGTCAGTTGTTCCTCTAGTCTATCTAGTGGTATCCTTGGCTGTTATCATCATCAGTAGCTCACTTTATTCATCGTCAGATGTAAGCCTCCCTTGTTGCACTCCAGCTTTAAATAACTGGTACTTAATGGGTAATATATTCTTTAGTTGCTATTCAGTCTATTGTGGCCAATATTTTGGCATAAAACTTAATGTCTTGTAATCCAAAATCAAGTCTATGAGTATGAATATTTTTCTTTAACCGATATTTTACTTCCTTGTACTATAGACACCTTTCATTGAATATATATAATCTTGGACTGCTTGTCTTGTGATCACCCCACAACTTTTCTCTCTTCCTTTCCTCTTCTTCATTATAGGTAAAATGAAACTATTATTGTCTTTAGATGGCTCAATCTATTCATACATTTATTGTTTGGATTTGGAACTTCCTTAGCTTCAGCAGATCCAATATTATTGCTTTGATCAATTTGAATACAAAGGTTTTTTTATTTTTGTAAATTAATTGGATAGCTGTTGAGCCAGTTTCTTTCCTCAAGTATTGACACTTAGTCCTCTTTTCCTTAGTTGCACACTGAACAATTAGCTGAGTTGATTCTTGTTGAATCTAGTACCTCGTGAAAACAGCACAGAGGTGGTTTTGTAGTAAATACTATCAACGCAACTTTTTGTGTTGATTTCTTAAAGAACTCACCAACTTCCTTGTCATTGTGCAATGCTGACAGCATGAGCATAAACTGTAGTGGCTTTTCTTTGTGGAAAGCAAACTGCAAAAACACCGCCTTTTTTATGGGTTAAAATAATACAGAAATTTAACCCGGTCCAGAAGCAATGTTTTACAGGAAATGGAGAAACACCTTTGCATTTGAATTGATGATAAAATTGAACGCAATATGTCACCAAGTCAGACAATAGTCAATACAAAAGACCACATGTATTTTTTACCACGTTCAAAATCAAAGAGGAGGTACGAGTGAAAACTTTGTAGCTGGCAGAAGCAACCTCAACAACATTTAAATCACTAGAGAAGCAGCTGTTCCAGCTTTTCTAGCAACTTTAAAACCATAATTAAAGGAGAGAATTTTCCCAAGATCTAGTTTTTAATGTTGGCAAAACGGAACGGAAGGGAATGCCGAAGTGCACATTTATATCTTATAAACAAAAACTAGCAAATGCAATGCTGCAAAAGACCTTCTTCTAGCTGGGAACGCAAATGATAATTTTAAATTAAAACTAAATACCTGTCCAACTTGTATTTCAGTTGAAATAATTTTCCTACCACCCAACACTACGTCGTTAATTCAGCCAATGGATCAGGAAATCATCAAATTTTAAGGCATATTATCTTCGTTGTACATTCCAACAACTTAGTGATAAAACAGATAACAAAAATAAAAAATTAATCATGCAATTTTGGAAAAGAAATAACATCATGGATGCTATAGGCAATATTGACCTCACTTGGCAAGAATTAACTAATAAATACATGAACGGAATGTGGAAGAAGGTATGGACAGAGGTATAGATTCCCAAGAAGAGCCTATTGTTGGTTGGCCAAATTGTCAACCTAGTTGATATAGCAGGACTAGGAGATGTAGACGAGCAGGATATTAAGGAGCTTTCTGATGAGAGCCTTACCAACAACGACCTTCAAGAACAAGCAGAACAAAAAATTCATATAGAACTTGAAACAGTGATTCTGAAAAACTCAAAGAACTTGTTACAGATTTTCTTAATAACAGTTCGAAGATGATATGAGAGTTGAAGCATTCGTGTGTTCAGACACAATCTGCTAATTTTACAAAAATGGGACATTCACACTTATATGCTGTAATTAAGCATTGGATTAATAATAGACGCAATTTTCATTAATTAAATTGAAAATTAAAAAGAAATTTTCCGCCCTCTTTCAAATCTTTATATCCATATGTACATGGACTTCAAAACTCTGCAGCAAGACTTTTTTATTACCTTTACTATGTAACTTAGTACTGGTAACAAATAAAGGTGTCATTATTTTATTAGTTCCCTAGTTATGCACACAACTTATTTTAAACAAGCATTTCAATTGTTTAATTACAATAATAGTAGTGTTCTAAGGTTGTTCAATAAAACAAAAGAAAAAAATAGATAGAGTGAGAAAGATAGGAAGAATTTGGAAAGGAAGAAAGTAAAGGAGGAATAAGCTAATTAAAATTAGTCGTGTTAATTTTTATTGCAGAGTTAATTCAGGTAACTTATTTAAAGACTAGGTAATTGCATACAACTTGAAACAAATGATATACTGTCGTACAGTAAAGTGTTTTTAATTCTGACCAGAACAACTGTGAAACGACGCATTTTAATTATATCACTCAATAATTACGCTACTGACAATACCATTTACAAGATCAAAAACTGAAGTATCCGTTAGTGTCAGTTACAAGGAAGGGTTATAGGTAATTAAACTATTGTTAACAATAAGGCAGTAAAACATATAATTTGAACTCGCTAAAAAATTGAATGATTCTACCAAATAAGTAAAATGAAAATATACCTGCAGATGCTCCTCAATATCTTTCTTTTCGTAGGTAATTCCGCTTGGTGTAATAACGGGTTCTTGAAGGATTTCAAAACTAATCTTGCCGCACAAATAATCGGGGACTTCTCTTTTCTAAAAACAAATATCTATGTTTAGCTGAAACGATTTTGCATAAAAATTCACTTACTCTTCTTCTGTCATCAACTTTAGCAAATATTGCGTTTAGTTCATTGGTATATGCTTCCTGTACATAAATACAATCACAACAGAAACGCCTTTGTAAATGACAAAGTATGCTTACACATTTCTCTTCAATTTCCCTGGCCGTCTCTTGCGTGCTTTCACTACTGCTTTCTTCTTCCAGCAGCTGCCTTTCTTTGTCTTCTCTGATCAACTTATTTAAGTATGACTGGAGCTCTATCTCTTGTGCTATCCTCTTTTCTTCCAATACTGAAAACCGCTTTTTCCTGGCAGCTCGCAACGCAGAAGCTATGTCATCTCCAAAGTTAAGTTTCTGCTCCTTTGCCAAATCTAAAGCTACACAGAACAGTCAATTACAATTTATAAGTGCTTGGTAGCTCTACAACATACCTCTTTGCAGGTGCTTAATTGCTTCGTCGTAATTATCCGTCTCAACCAGTGCCTCGCCTAGAAAGAAGTGGCCCTTTATGGAGCTCGTGTCCATATCGAGCGCCCGCCGGCAGTCCGTGCATGCCTGATCCCATCGCATTAGCTTCAGGTAACACAACGCACGGTTTGTGAAATACTGAGCCACATCTGGGTTCTTTATCTGAAAACAAAAACGTATTATAGAGTTACGTGGACAAATTTGAATTAGAACAAAAGCTCCATAATTTTGATTTAACTTGTAATAATAACGTAACTTGTAATATAAACGTGGCATAGAATGTCAGTGAAGAGTAATTGATTCTCTAAAAATTGAATATCCAAATCTACACAGGAAATATTCAATCCCCCCCCCCCCCACCCCGCTATAAAGTTGCACAAGATTCCTTGATTTTTTCTATTCTACTTTTTCACGTTTTCAATTTTAAAAGATCAAGTAAAATTAAATAAATGCATGTATACTCAAGTGCATCAAGCTCGACAGGATGCTTTTACATTTTTTTTTCAGTTAGGCATATTTCTTCTTATTTTTTCTGCAATACTTCAATAGATGTTAAGTTACCTAACATCATCAAAGTTAGTTATTCGTAATGTTCCAACAATTTTAAAGAATATATAAAGTTTTTTTTACAAAACAATTATTAAGATGCACCCTACAAATAACACCATATGGTTTGTTCAGTTGAAATACTTCAATATGTTTTATGGTATCAGATGTTTATCGGTTGTAGCTATTGCGATTGATGCAAGTCTTTATTTGGAACCACCAAAGATAGGAAAAACGTCATGATAATGACTTTTGCTACTGTCCTCTCTCCTTCAATCTTTTGAAACCGGATGTCTAAACAATAATGTTAAAGGCTAAAAGTTAAACCATTGAAACTTATGTTAGTCCAATCAGGATCATCAAATTGACAACTAAGAGTTATAACACAATCATCAGGTATCTGCACCAAACCAACTATCACGGCAGAGTTGCCAGGTAGAAACCATTTATTCAACTAATGTTGCAAAAAGAAAACAATAAGGAACTGAAATAGTCAGACGTTCTTTAAGCTTTTGGTATGTCATTTTTTCTTCGCTCGGTTTTTTTTGTAGCAAATGGATTTTTGGTTGTGACATGGGGAGCCACTTGGAATTAATTAGAGCTTGTGAAATAGTTCGTCATAATAGATTGCCATATAGCCAAGAAGACCAAGAGTGGTAAGCAAACAGCGTATAAAAACTTCTATGGGCCAGCTGCTGATTGTGTAGTAAGGTGCTTCTTGTTATTTCATTGCTGTCTCCAGCAGAGGTTGGCTATCATTATAGCTACTTTGAGTTTATTTGCTACAGCATCCAAATAGAGCCACAAGCTAAAATAACTGAATTCATCAATACTATGCCTGATTGGTTCTTCTTATCCTTTGAAGACGTTAGTTATCATAGTAGCCCATTTTATTTTATCAGTTGCAGATCTAAATAGTGTGACTGTTGAAATTCTCGACCATCATTGTAAATTGTTCAGTTAGAACAAACGGTATCTATCTTCCTGGGTTTCTTTTACCCTGATTTTGTCCTCTATCATCAGTTTTATGAACTTATATTTTGGACACCTGACTGTAAACCCAAAGTAGTTTCATTTTCTCGTCCCTACTATTAAGAGCAGCCTCGTTCCATATCTCTCATATTTCTTCTTGTCGATTAACCATCGTAGACCTTTCTGACTGTCCGCAAAGACCATCTGCATATCTTAAGGTTGTTAACAATCTGTCCATTTACTGCAAATCCTTCCTCCTTCCTGTGGAATGTTTTGAAAGCTCTTCTGAGAATATATTAAATAAGTCAGGCGATGAGACGCAGTCTTACAGTTCTCAACTAAGAGTATTTTCTTTGAATGTTGGTTGATCTTGAATCTTCACATTCTATTTCAAAGCTTTGAAAAGAAATATCACAGCTGACATCTCTGCATCCTTCTATAAAACTTTTATGAAAACCAACATGACTATTAGATATTATATTGTTCAGCTTACTATATATCCCTTCCTGTATTGTCCCCAAGAATATTTGTAGTATAGTTCTTGAGGCTCATTATCTTGTATTTTTTTGGTATTGGATATAAACCACTACTCAAGTTAAGATTTTGAAAACGGCAAAACAAATTTAAATATATTAACTTTAAGTTTTGTGCAAAATAAACCTGCAAAGCTTGCAAAGCATAGCGAAGTGGCGAAGCAGTCTCCCAAATTTGAGAACCCTCTAGTTGACCTTTGACCAATCAGTTTCAAAATCACTAGCAAACAAGCCTTTTTGGTCACCTGTCGATTGGTGAAAACAGAATTTTGAAATTCCCAACCGTTCTCGAGTTATTGCTTGGACAGACGGACAACATGAAGTTATGACTCCGCTTCGCTTCGCCACTTAATAATGGGTATCTATTTACTTAAGGGTTGTCTCTGATATTGAAATTATTCAAGTTTTCTCCAGTAACTTCAGCCCATGTTCACCTTCTACATCCGAAGAATCATTAACATCTAAACATGTTACCAACATTTTTAATTATATCGATGATAGAATCACTAAAAGCCAGAGAAAATTGAACTTTTTCCAAAAATAATGATATCTATCCATATTATAAGTTTATAACAAATATATGTAACAAATTTTAATCCTTTATTTACATACTTACCTAACCATGCCAACTAAAATGCAAAAGTTAATTGTTTATCATTCACTTAGGAAGGTGACTGGCTTTAGTGGCAGTAGGGAAACTATTTTCTTAAGAAAAAAAATGCTTAGGTGAGTTTGATGCATAGCAATTTACTTCATGGGCCTGTGAAAAGCACATCAACGTCACAGTGAAAAATGTCAAAAACCTATGGCTGTTGATAAAAACATTTTTCTTGATGATCCTGCATTTTGCCAGACTGTAGTTTGAACCCTGGTTCATATCCCCTGTACCAAAATTCATTGATAGCAATGATTCTTGACAAGGAAGTGGTTTCCTTCCTGCTGCTAATATATTGCACATTCACTTTTGAACTTCTGCGAGTGTAAGTGGTACCCACTTTGATGCAACTTTATGCAGGTGAAGATTATTCTGCAAAATCCTGTGGATGGTGCGTTTCTGGATGTCCCTCTAATTCAAGCATCCATCATCTGTCAGTCTCCAAGGATTGATTTATTGCATGTGTTACATCGGTCCTCACACTCACAGGTCATTCTGCCTGTTGTCGGTCGCTTCACATCCTCGCTGAAACTCTGCTATTCACTCTCTGTGGCATTTCTGCCACTGATAATGGCTGTTTTGATATACAAACGCTGTTCTACTTGGGTCACATCTATACTGTATGGCAGTTGACTGACAACTCATTTAACATTGCTCTCTGTGAAATTGCAGAACATGACAGAATGGACACACACTATGAAACAACATTTTATGATACCATCCCTTATCATTGCAAAAAAAAATAGTTGCCATGACTTATGGCCAAACTCTCGTAAATGGTTCTTGACCAATTTTGAAGACGACGTAATTTGACCACTTTAATTCTATTAATTTTAAAAATTTGCATGGATCTGAAATATATATTTCAAATTGGCATCGATAGTCATATGACATACAAATAAAAAAGTGTGCCTATAAAACTTTTCTCTTCTGTGAATAGAGTGATTGCGTTTTTGAGAAATTAAAATCAATTTTTCGGTAATTCTAATTAACTGAAAATTTCTATAAGCTGTACTGGTTAAGAAAGGGTAAAGTTTAATCGTATACAATATAACTATAATTTAATAGGATGTTTCAATTACCAAATTCAAACAGGTCCCTGTTGCAATAATGGTAAATGTGTTGATGGAATAACTTTCTCATAATTTAATGAAAATATCTGATATAAAACCCTACCTGTTCTGACACTTTAGCACCTTTATATATATAAAATTCTGCAAAATATGCATTGGATGTCTATAGTGGTGGAAAAATGACTATCAACCACCTTGGAGGGGTAGGTAACATCAAGTTGTTTTTTATAATTATTGACCAATTCTGCCAGATTCATTTTATTTATAAAAATGTTTGCCTTCTGCAGCTGTGGCCAAGGTGTTTTTAATGCGATGGCAGAATCTGGCATTACAGATTAACAAAATGATTAGCAAATAGATTACTTCTCAAGGTGTTGATTTCTGTATGCTATGGCAATGTTTCATCACGGAGAAGTATCAGATCAAAACAATTGACTAACAGTGATTGTTTGTGGCATAATTTACTCAGTTTACAGCAGTACACATCAGTTATGATTGACCCTAATGCGTCATAGTCTTAGCAGCCCACCACACAGAGAGCAGAACTTTCTATAGGCACAAATCGAATCTCGACATTTGTTTCGGTGGTTTTCACTGTTCACTGCCATTAAGCATCCATTAAGGACCTTATGCAGAATGCAACTCACTTTTTTTAGAAAAGACATTCCCAGATGCTTCGTAAGTATCTAGATTTTAACACGTAACTGATGATACAACACAAAAACAGCTCCTCCCGCCGGCTTATAGTGGATGTCAAGATTATCAATACAAAATTTGACACTAGTGTCACATCGTTTTTACTCCGTCGCATCACATACTCTTTTGATTTGATTGAAATACCTTCGTTAACCTTGTTGACTTTGGACTACAATCAGTTTCCATGCAGTTTGGTAGTTCCTATTACGAGTAAAACAACCCAATAGTTGAAACTGATCGAGTCTAGATGCAAAGAATTAATGTAACTAATTAGATGTTATCCCAATCCTATAAACTTTTCCGGCTACGAAACCTTGTATTAACTAAAAAAAAAGATTCAGATTTACTTATTTTTATGAACCATAATGGTTACGAGCGACATTTTATAGATACAATCCACAATTCAATGGCAAATTCATCATTAAAATCTTGTATAATTCATAACATTGCTGCGCAACGAGCAATGTAGTGAAAATTACTGTAAAGTTTTATGTGCTCAAAATTTCATTGGCAAATCATCAATAAAACGAATTTAACCTCACTTATCTTACTTACAATAGCCTTCGTGTAGCAGTTTATGGCATCGTCGTACTTTCTCAAGCTGAACATCCGATTTCCCTGCTCTTTCAGTTCCTTGTCCGTTAGGTTAGCCGTGGAATACATGTGTTTGCTCATTTTCCGCCTACCACGCCACAAACCGGTAGCAGCCAATTCGGGCAGTCCTGCTGCGCGCCCCGTTTCAGGAATGTAGTCGCGCTTATGCCTCTAGCAACGCGTCTCCGCCAGTCAACGCGATCAGTTTTGTGTAAACATGACCGCTGCAATTGCACTCCTGCTTGCGCCACCACTGGACAGCGTTCAATGCACCCCGGCCATTTCGATCGAATCTTTTTTTAAGTTCCCTTCCGAGTCTCGCGCACGTGATCGGGATTTTTAACCGCTAAATCAGCCGATACTATTAATCGTTAATCATGGTTCTATTTATATAATACAACTTTTATCTATTCGAACCATAATCTAAAAGTGTTGTTGATAACTACACTATTAGAACAGGTTTCATACATGTACGATTTCATACAGATGCTCATGTTCCATACAGAAAGGGTGAAGAGGGCAATCATAATATTAGGTGTTTTTTCAATAGATGGACGATTAGATTTACTTTTATTGCAATTATCATTACACATACATTTTTTTCTTTTTGTTTTGTTTTGAATGTTAACTAGGCATAACAACATAAATCAACCAATCAGAGGGAAGTGACATAACAGCTTGCAAGCAGTCAGCCAATTATATGGCATTCTTTTTACATGCTTTATTCGCATCATTATTTATAATAAAATAAACCTGCAAAGCTTGCAACGCATAGCGAAGTGGTGAAGCAGTCTTGTAAATCTTGTAAAAATCGTGTTTTAGGAGTTTTTGGAAATTGCTGTATTAGATTTAATGTTTTGAGATGAGAATGTCAAATACCGGGAGTTGAGAGTGTAAAATATCAAGTCGAAGATATATAAATATAGAAAACTATAAAAATTAGGTTTTGTGGTTTTAGATATAGTTGATTTTAGTTTTGAAGTTAAGGATTTAATATTCCAAGAGAAGAGAAACCCCAACGCCGCCGCTATGCACCCGAACTTTATCATTTGCTTTTCCTATATTTGTCTAGCTATAAATTTGTAATTTTGCGTAATGCTAAAGGGTACTTTGATAAAATAAAAAATATATATATATATATATGGGAATTAAGCAAAATTTCAAGTTTTTTAAAAATTTATCTTTCGGGTTTTAGATATCGCTAAATTTAACGTTAAAGTTGAAAATCTAATATTTTGAAAAGAGAGGGTTTTACAAAATTGTTGGAGATCTTAAGGGCTCTAAATATTACAGAATTATATTTTGATGTAGTTAATTTAATATTATGAAAAGAAAGGGTTAAACGAGTCGGAGGATCGGATGTGCAAATATAAGTTAAATATTAGTTAAAATTTGTTTTTATATTGAAATGAGGGGGTTTAGGAAAGGGACAAATTTAAAAGTTTGAGAATTTGAGGGTTTTAGATATATAGGTGTATAAATAAGTTCTCAGCTTTTTTCTGCAAAATTAAAATTTTATTTAAAAACAAACAAAAAAAGCTCAAGTATCAAAGTACTCTCCGTTGGCATCGATGACCTTTTGCCATCTTTCGGGTAGCTTGCGAATTCCCTGGTGATAGAAGCTCACCAGTTTCGAGACGATAAAGTTATCGATGCATTTTCGGACTTCTTCTTCTGTTTTGAAGTGCGTATCAGCCAAGTGATGCTGTAACGACCGGAATAAATGATAATCGGAAGGGGCCATGTCTGGGCTATACGCCGCATGTGGGAGAAGTTCCCAGCCTAACGCGTCTGCAGCTCATCCGTGTCAAATGTTTGAGGGCGTCCAGCGCGTGGTTGATCTTCAGGACTAAACTCTCCTCCGCGAAATCTTTGGTACCACTTCTTGCACGTTGCACGACTTACAGCATTCTCACCATATGCAGCACAAATCATTTCGGTAGCTTCAGCAGCGTTTTTCTTAAGATGAACCGCGAAGTGGATAGAAAATCGAATATGCTCTTTTGTGATTGCCATCGTGAACACAGCTGATTATTGAGGTTATGTGCATCAAACGCCAAATCGCATGATGTTTCGAAAGACCAAATGTCATTGCTTTAAAACCGCAAGAGAGCGGACTAATACGTTACATGTAAACGGTGATTTGCGTCTTGTGAAATCTATACACCTAATAGTTGAAGTCGGTTTTAATGTTCCAAAGGGAGTGGGCATTATACACGGGGAGCTAAGGAAGTAAATAGTAAATTCTGTAAAAATTTAATATTTCAAAGGGGAAAGGGGTTCTTACACGGGGGACTGAGAGTGATAAAAATTAAGTTGGGAGTTTTTATAAGATTTAAATAAATTCGATTTTAATATTAAAAATGTATTATTGCCAAGGGGACGGATTTACATAGGGGGATTGGAAGCAAAAATATTAAATAGTGCAAAAATTAGAAAAAAAAATAAAAAAATAATAACATTTTTACATGATATACCAATATTTAGTTTAAGTCTTGACGGATAATTTTACTTGTTGCTTCTGGAATCTTTGGCCAATTTTCTCTGCAATCATTTGGTGTAACAAAAACCGTGTTTTCATTAAGAACTAAAAATTATTGGTTTCAACAAGAGGGTGGCCGGTGACATTAAACTCAAGAAGTATTTTACAGGACCTCTAAATCGAATTTGACATTACTTATTTTAACTTTATAGGTATGAGAGACGTCCGAAAAGTAGCGAGCCCACTAGTGAGCAAGGAATAATCGTCAATATGTAAATGATTCTTGCCATGTAATTTCTCTAGTACGGCGTTAAACGCAGGACTTCTAAAGGTAGGTACCTTATTGTAGAAACTACCCTGCCTTTCGTGTAACAGATCCATAAATGAAATTTTGGTTTCGTTATGTGAGGATTAAAACAAACCGTTTTTCTCTTAAACTGGTAACACCGGAGCACAGCTTGAAAGAGTGCATTCTTTTTGTTTAGCACTTTTTGGTTTTACATCGCTTTTACTTATTTCATCATCTTTATGGTTACTAAAATACGATTTGCCTTACTTTTATTTATTATAAGTACTTGTTCCAGTAATTAATAGATTTTGTTAAAATTTCCTTCTTCAATCTTCACCAAATGACTTTTTTTTAGTTTCTTATTGTATCTTAATTACTCATGCTTTTTATCTACATAAGCGGCATTTCCAACTATCATTAGTATTGTATTTGGTTTCTAATCTTGGTTCGGTCTCTTCACATGTGTTCGGTTTTTATTCTTTTATATGTCTTTTCCAATCTTTTTTTAAAGGGTTGTTTGACTTATTTTGATATGAATTATTTGTTCTTGTTTCTTTGTATACGCTTGTTTCACAAGTTTCCTGCTCAAATATTGGCTTGTGTCGTATCTCTTTAATTTTTCTTTTAGCTCGTATCTGCATTTCATTTGATTTATTAGTTTAATTTTGCATTAAAGATTTCTTTCTTTATCGCCTTAGTTTATCTGATTTATCTGATTCTCACTTTCTATCTAAAACTTTTTCTTTTATGTCTTTTACATTTAATAAAATTTTCCCCGCTTATTTTCCATATCATCTGTAGTAGATTTTCAGCATTTTTATTTTTTAAAATTTTCTGTTACTCTAAAATTTGCAACTTCTGTGTTATCTTATTTTTATTTCTTCTGTTCTTTTTGCGGTGATCTTTGGGCGCTTATACCAGGTGCCTCTGTCCAGCTCATAGTTGTAGAGGCTACGAATAGGATTTCTGTGGTTTTTGATGCAGCAGAGTAGTTGTTTAAGGCTCTAGGAGATAAACTCCCAGATAGTAAAGCACGGAGTTTCTTCTAGACTACCTGGAAGTTTTGTCAGTGTAGCTCCAAACGAGACAGGTGTACATTATTATGGAAAGGATGATTGTAGGGAACCGAGGACCTTTGTCTTCGTAACTGCCCATTCCACTTAAAGCTCTAATATCCACCATACCTTGTACACGAGCTTTCTAAAACTTACCTAATTCACTTACTCAATAACAGTCGTAAGCCGATGTGCCAGGATCGCATCAAGCCTTCGAAATCTGTTTTTTCGAAACGTGTGACTGCTATACTACTCATTATTAAGGTCATTATGTCCTAGAACCGTTTCTGACACTTGCGGGGTGAGTTGAGAAAGAATTGGCATACTAGATGATAATAGAAGAAACAATGAACCCTCTTTGTCGACTAATTTGCTGTGGTCAAAGTTGTTATAGTGCTTTCTTCGTGCTCTGTACTGACATATTTAAATACACCTTTTATTTTGCCTTGAGGTCAACTACTTTTCAAAAACTTTGGGTATTCTAAGCATAGCGCAGGCTGGGGTATCCTCATTAACGGCAAGCCATTCAGAACAAGTTCATCCTGTGACAAGGATTAAAGGAGTTGTCCTAGTCCTGTTAATTTCTAGTAGTTGTCATGCTTCTTGCAGTAGTGTTAATTTACAACTGCATATTTATCCTAAGTGGAGTTTCAAGTGTATACTACAGCGAATGAAAGACTTGGACTAAGATTTCAGTTGTCGTAGCGCGTGCTTTAATATCTGACACACACACACACACACACACAGCTTGCATTTCTGGCAAATTCCTTTAAGTCTTCTACACAGTTCATCCAACAGTCATTTTCGAATTTTTTGCAACGTCTTCCAAATTCTAAAGTGAGTTCTTGAT
Organism: Sinelater perroti; assembly: GCA_036346155.1. Classification (NCBI taxonomy): domain Eukaryota; kingdom Metazoa; phylum Arthropoda; class Insecta; order Coleoptera; family Elateridae; genus Sinelater; species Sinelater perroti. Next base: position 3,317,154 of record JARFIY010000201.1, read on the forward strand.
GTCCCACCCGACGTCCTGTTTCTCAGCACAATTGCAGCTTTGGAACAACGCAGTTTGTCGGAAGCTTTTGTCAGAAGATTATCTTTGGTTTTTAAGGAATGCCATCATACCCAATGACCTAGTGGATTTAATGCGCTGATTTTCTTTAGTGAGAGTTGCTCTCCTGGACTCTGTCAACCCAACTTCATTTTTGATTCCAAGCTAAGTTCCTCTTTGCATTGTAACGCTCGTGGAAGCTATTTTCCTTTGGTTGTAAGTAATTTCTGTAGATCTTTGGCTACAACTTTGCAATCGTGTCTTTGAAACCTTTAACCCTTTTCTGAAATACCTGAAGTGTGCCTCTGCGTTCACTGTAAATTCTTTTCGAAGGTATCTGCAATGTTTTCTTTAACTGTTCTTTTTCTTTCGTTTAATTTTTTTCTTAAGCTTTAGCTTGTATGTATATTTGTATTTTTTTATCTTCTTTTTTGTCTTGTTTAAACTTTCTTGCGTTTTGTAGTCCTCCTTTTAAATGTTCAAAGCAGACTTCCGCGTTTGCTTTTAAGTTTTTACTCGAAGTTCTTCTTTTTCCCCCCAAATGACAGAAAGTTTTTCTAATTTCCTTTAAAGTTCTGAAATTTTCTTCTACTTTTTTCTCAAGTTTTGAATGAACGCATCTGGGCCTGTAATTTTAAAGAGAAGGATTGTCACCTTCGTCACTCAGGGCCTGTTGCAATATTCCCCGGTGTCTCAAAATAAGTTACCAGTTGTAACAAACTCGGTTTCTATATTTCTACTATGAATTGACGATATATTCTTATTTCTATAGTTAGCAACTAAAGTAACCAATGAACTGATCTTTTTAGTTGTTTATTTTTACCTGGATTACATTACTTTTCTTCTCGTTAGCTGCATTTGTAGTTTCTTAGTTTTATTTACTCTCTGTTTTAAAGTTTGCAGTTCTTTTGTCTAACTGATTTACGGTTTGAATTCTTTTCTGAACTTTTGTTTTTAAACCTTTAAATTCTCATTTAGTTTATTTTGCTCTTGTTTTCTCTACTGCTCTTAATTTTTATTGTTATGCAATATATGCATTTATGACTTATGAACTTTAGCAAAAGACATTTATCGTTTTATTCACGCGAGCAGCATATACCAATTCTTTCACACGACCACATGCAAAAATCGCCCCAATACCGGCTCTTGTGAGCCAATCCACCTGCATAAAGGTGTGAATCTTGGAAAGGTGCAATCAAAAGAATTATACAACAGAAATAAATATTCGAATTGCGTGGTTTTTCTAGAAATGCCAAGCTGTAGTAACCCAAAGAAGAGTCTCCGTCACAAGATTTTATTTTCTGTTAACGATATGTACTCATTATAGTTATACAACTCTTCTAATATCAGTTATTCCCTAAAATGCTTCAAGTCTTGTATAAAATTGTGGTTGAACCAAGGATCAACGTTAAACGATAGCAAACGCCAGTTTGTTAGCAACAGGTACCCTTTATAAAAGACTTAAAACATTTTATACATGTAAATGGATATATAATTTCTATGTATATATAATTATAGAATATATACTGGATGTCTCGTTAATATATTGGTGTGATAGCAGCTTTATGTGACAAGCGTTATCTGTAGTTCGAAAATGAGATCGAAAACCTTGTTTAAGGAAAGACGTTGCCCATGTGGTGAACTAGAAATGGACAAAGGCGGGAGCGGGGCGAGCCTGGGACTGCTGCCTTTTTGCTATGCTAAAAGCACAACCAAACAAGTTTTGAACCTTTTTCTGAAAACTTCTAGGTGGTTTTGCTGAAGGAAGGTCCGCTCGCCCCGCTCTACGAGATTGTTCTGCATGTTATGCTCTGAGGAACTAATTACTTCTACCCATCCGATTTTATTACATGTAACGTTAGGGAAAACAAAACTGCAGTAAAATATCTTTACCGGGGCGCTCGGTTGCTTTCAATGCATGTGAATGGTACCAAAAGTGAACAGTTAATGTACAAACGCATAAAATTGATGGGAAATTAGTAACTCTTAACCGAAACACGTCAAATTAATTTTCCTTAGGTATAAAAGGTCTGCATTTATCATTATTTATTTTACCGTACAAAAGTAAAGTAATCCTATACAAAATGCTAGGTTTAGGCATCACAGTTTATAGTATAATATTTGTAGTTTGCTTTTAAGTTATTAAAGAATTGATTGTATTAGACGTTACAAATTATCATCTACTGTGTAGACTTTTGCAAGCTTAAAATAATGGAAGCTACAGCGCAGGTTTGCTACAAGCTCACGAATATATTAAAAATGATTAGTAGAAAAGGTTTTAGTCAAACATCGTGCAGTAGTGATGCAATCCGAGAATGACAGCTGCTGCAGAGATATTAATGAGGAATGTATCCGGTGCTAAATGACAATCATTTCAAAAGTTGTTATCAAACCGATGTCAACGTTAAGCTCAAATTCAGTACAAAATTGCAATTGCAAACTGTTCTCTTTTGGAATTTGCCAGCCGTATCGAAGAACACAATCAGACAAACTGTGGTTGATTACTCACGCGTGATTTTACTTTCGTTTAAAGTCCAAAGCTGTGTTGTTGTTAAATAAAAAAATTGTTGTTAAATAAAGTAAAATGTGAATATCAGGAATTAATTGGTATGAATCGGTGCATTCGAAAGGCAGAAAAATCATCGCGTGAACGCAAACTATCTAAACCTGATAGATATCGAGAAGCATTCCGTTTACAAATTTGTAATAATAAAAAAGGCTAGGCACGCTAGATTTACTTATGTTATTTTATGGCTATGGCGTTAATCCTAAACTTGCGTATTACTCTTTATTGTTTAGTTAACGTAAAGTTGCAGTACTCAACAATTAACCAACATGTGGCTGATCGTTTCAGCGAAGCGATTGAACCTTTGCGCAGATACTTCTCTAGACTAGTAGTCAATTCCATTCATGTACTAACAAGTTTCTCGCTGCAGATTTAGACAATGCACTTGTAGGAACTTTAACACGCTACATACACGTACAACAGTATAGCGCCTTCTTCCCGACAGTAATCACATCTATTTACTTATTGTTTGCTATTTTGATTATTAGATTTCTAGTTATAAGACTGAGATGAAATCATAAGTTTAATGCGTTTCTCTGAGTATTATAAATGATTTGATTTCAAAAAGTCAACAGCAAGCGCATTGTTTAAATATTGGTGTTCAACAGAACCGGCTTTTAGCAATTGGTGCTCGATATTACGTATAAGGGTGTTCTAATAGAGTACAACTAAAGCTGACAGTTTGTTGTCACGATTGCTTCTCAGTTTTGATTTAGATACTTAACGTCACCAATTGCCAAAACGAACAGGTTCTGATATTGTCTAACAACGAAAACAAAACTAGAACAGTTATTGTTCTAATTGTAACGGACTTAACAGGATACCACTATGAGAAAGTTTTTCACTGTCAATTGATTTGTCACCGTTGTTTTTGTCGCTCTTTTCACCACTGAAGTCACTATTATCACTTCGTTCGACAACTATGCTCAGACTTGTCTCTTTGTCGTTCTGTGCGTCTGTTACAACACTGGCGTGAACGGGGACACGAGTTCTTGTCAGCTTCGACAATACCGCTTTATTGGTTTCTGTCTCGATTATGATACTGTCACTGTCGTTGCTGGACACGCTCTCGAGGTCGTAAGTCAGCTCCAAATTCTGCAGCTCAAACCCGGACCCCTCCTTCGACAGGCGCGCTTTCTCGGAGTTGAAGTCTGCAAATTCCGGAACCGTTATGATGGGGATGGTCGTCAAGTTGCCGTCGGCGCCATCTTCAGGGTTGGGTGCAGCCGGCGGCTTGCTAGAACTGGAGCGGGGGCAGATGGCCTCATGCGGCGGTGCGGTGCTCGTGCTGGGGATCGGCCTCGAATGCGCTATGGAGACGCGCTTCTTTTGCTTCGAGATCAAGGAAGTGGTCGGGTCTACGGTGACGAAGTCGGGCAGGTCCCTCCCCTGCTGCTGCTTGGAGAACTTGCCGCTGCCGTGCGGGCAGCCGTTTTTGAGTCGCGCTTTTTTCCTCCGGCGGATGCACGTGGAGGGGCATGCGCACAGGAGGATGCGAATTAGGCAACACAGTAGGCCGCAGGCTACCAGCGTAGGCCCGATGAGTCGTAATTCCAAAGTTTTGAAACCCTTGTCCCCGGAGCCCACGAAGAAGACCACGCTTCCGATGGCAGTGGTTCCAAGGCCGACGTAGAGTAGTGCGTTTGCGGCTGCGCTCTGGTGGTACACAGCGAAGATGTCCTCTTCCGATTCACCGCCATAACTAGAATCGTGGATCTGCCAAAGAAATCAGAATCAGTTAACACATAGCGACGAAAGGGAGCTGCTAAGTTATCTTGGTCTACTTCTGTTCTAAATTGATCGAAGCTATGCAATTCTTGTTACAGTAGCAGCAGCAACCATAATAATTAGAAGGTTTTTTACAAATAGAAATGCTAGAAAGACTAGTTAGTTAACTATGTCGTTGTAAACGAAAAGTCATCTTTCAAAAACGAGCAGAAAAAACTAGCGTCTAATAACTACGTCATCTATTTTACACTATCTAGTTGATTAGTTTACTAAACCAAGACTAATTGTGTCCTTAAGGGATTTTAGAGCCTACAATCTAACTAGCAATTTTAATGATGTATGTCTACATCGCGGTTTAGATCTAAACTACACCCAAAATCTCAACCGCGCAGAAAACAGCAATAAAATAAAAATAGCCTAAATATAATGCCAGGTTTAGCATACAAAAGTTACGGCCGTTTACGAAAGAGTTATTGGTAGGACCTGACCAAACTTGTCTATTGTTAGTATGAGTAGTCAGTGACTACTTGTTGCGTTTATAGTTTTGATAACTGTGGAGTTTACCATAGAAGCTCTCTTGTATTGGCAAAGAAGTATGATGATTTTGTATTATTGCATCATTTTTACCCTCTCGAGCTCCTTGCCAGTTTCGAAGAGGAGCTAAAAAAGGGAACTATCACAAGTATGATTAAAAAAACCACGAGTATTATTTGTTGGTTCAAAGTTTTAGAGAGAAGTGACATTTGATCATGATGAATGTTTAGCATCGCATTAAAATCGGAAAATGCTAAAAGTTAGATGTAGCATTTCTTGAAAGATTGTCCAAAATATAAAAGACCTTGCTTTGCATTTTTGATTTTCGGCTACAGAACAAGATACAAGGCAACTACCCTCGATGAGTTTTCGGCAATTCGCACGCGTTTGGTCATTGTGGTGGTAGACTTTCGCTGATTAACGTAAGTGTTAGACTAATATTGCTTGGCTTTAGAGGATCAAAAGTCATAAAATATATTTTACTTGAAGCCACCTTAACGAGTATCATGTGATATCAATTTCAAATTGGTGAATTTGATGAAATTGAACAAAATCTTGCCCAAGGCTCTTAAAATGTCGACACCAAATGATTACTTTGCACAAGAAATTTTGTACAGAAATTCAACGACACATGTCCTTACCAAGAAAAAAGATCATTGTAATGAAAGCAAAAAATAAAATTATGGAAAACGGATAATCTACGCAAAATTGAAAGCAAACAACTATTGAGAGTCAGTAAAATTTGAATTAAGTTAATACTCTAAGCTTTCCTTTTAAATTATTGTGGATGCCAGCGTAGCAAAACGCAAAACTTAAGTTGAAATTTCAAAGATCCATGCCATGGTAAATATCTTTTGGTGGCAACAAATCTTTCCGATCAGGCAATAACGATAGATGAAGTGGAAGAACCAACATTACATATACAAAATGTAATAGGTTGCTTATTTTTGAGTTAGCAAACATTTTATTAACATCGAACCCAAAGGTATTCATGCGATAGAAGAAGAGACAAGACTACCGAATGAACAGCCACTTCAAATCAGTTGAAAAGAGCAAGACCTTGGGTTTCCACCTTATGTGTATCTAGCCTTTATCTTCGAAAGCTTCTGATGGTGTTGCAGTTTTTAACAGACCACAGTTTCTTTGGATCGCAAAGATAGTCATATTTAGGATGCAGTTGCATTTTTCGAAATATCTTTAAGATAAATGGTTTGCATTTGTCTCTTACTACACCAAAAAGTATTAACCACGCATTTTGATTGCAGACACTAAAACAAACCGTGGTTCGGACGCCACGATTCATAATATGCGTAAGCTTTCGAATCATGGATACAAGTAGATGAGAAATTTGATCAGCTGTATTGCAAAACATATTTAAATGTTGTCAGACTTGGTTCCAACAACCGTTTCTCCGAGTAAAAATATAAAGACAACGTTTTTCTAGGTCTAAAAATTGACATTAAAAAAGAAATTCAAACTCAAAGTCGAAACCTGCACAACCAAATCCCCCAAAAATTGCATCTTCTGATAGAAATATCAGATATTCAATGGTTCTTTCTCAAATGAGACAACCATGACAAACCATAAGTTATAGGGATGTGTCTTTGAAACAATATATTTCAACATGAGCATCTCTGTGCAACTTTATGACCCTTTCCTTTTAAATCTGTGTGTTGGTACTTAGAGAATTCAATAAATCAGTAAATTTGCCAGAATATTATGACAAGTCTTCTCATTACGAAACTCCCTGTCATTCTTCTCACGTAGACCTGTGAATATGGAATTCATAATCTCTTTAATTTTGATCTGACGTATTTGGACCAAATTCAAACAAAGCCTACAACTCTCTGGGTGTGAGGTATAAACTAATATTAAGTTTTTCAACTAAAAAAATAAGTAGAATTTGGGAATAGGTATTTCTGAGAGTTTCATATAAACATAAAATTTTATTGACATAGTAAGAAAGCATAGAAAGTCGATTTAATGCGAGAACACTTTCAAGCTATGGTTTTTTACAACCTTTGAACTCTGCAACGGTGTGTAGACCGATTGGTTCTTGCTTTTAGTGAAGAAACATCATTAAAAACGGTCATATTCGGCTGGTTTCAAAAATGAGCAGAGATAAGACACCACAAAATATTGATGCTGTACATAGAATGGTTAGTGAAGACCAATATGTAATATGTGATGAGATTCAGGGAACTTTTAGAAACTTTTTTAGGAGAAGCTGATTACATTAAATTTTGCACAACTACTTAATTGTGAAAAAAAGTGTACGTTGGATCTCACACAACGAATGGAGTGATAAGGTGCAAAATAAATTTTAAATTATATAACGAGAAAGCATCAAATTACCTGAACAACCAGTTGGAGTAAAATAAGTATTCCAGCGAATCAAAAACTACCAAAAGAGCGCTAAAAAGGTGTTATGCAAAAAGAACATATCAGCTGCAGTTTTCCATAGATACCATCGGTCCATACATTAATAAGAGGAACAATTTCGAGAAAAATTAATAAAGTTTGCTTTTGCTTAAGATAGTTTCTTGGAATGAGTAACACTTCGGACGATTTGTTTATTGCAAAGGAATGAGCAAGAGCCCTATGTTATTAAATTAAACGTGGCTTCTGTGAAAAGAAATTGTGAAAGCCTGATTAGAGTGTGATTATCAAAAATTTCCTTCTAACCGTTTCTGTGAAGGACAAACAGACGGATAGATAGATGGATAGACGGACGGACGAACGGATGGATGGATGAACGCATAAACGGAAGGGCAGAAAACACGGATATATCGAGCACTGTTATACGTGACTTGATTTACTAATATAATGATTATATCTAGGAAAAACAAATTTCCTTTGAAGTGCAGAAATACGAAAATTTTGCACGAAAAAAACAAAGACCTTACCGAGGACTTGGAACTAAATCGATAGATATTCCATTAAAACTAAAAACTCAATATAAATGAAAAACATCTCATATAAATTCTATAAAATAAAATGAGATACAACCCAGAATTCCATTTGAACTTTAAAAAACTTGGATGTAAATTACAGGGGATCTTGTTATATTCTAGTGACTGTGAATTTATTATTTTTGTTTCTCATTCCTTTTTAATAAATTTGTTAAATTTTTACATTTTTGTAAAAATGTTTAGAATAAAGTTAAAGCCTTCGTTTTCTTCTTTTTTTGCAGTAACACTGCAAACGCGAATAAGGCTTTAACTGTTTTAATGTTATAGGTTTTTTATCAGATCGCGTTTGGCTTCCCATGAGTAAGGACTTTCCGTTTCTGGTAAAGAGAGACCGCAATAAAGTGCATTAACATTAAATAAAGCGAGCAAACCCAAAAAATTCCCAAATTACTTCCTAACCAAGAGAAACAATAAAAATAAATGAAATATTACCCGGCACATATAGAAAACTCGTAAGGCATCTAAATAATAAAAAGATAATTTACCACACCTATCAGATGAAGGGGGAAAGAGCGTATAGGGCGGTTATTCGGAACATACATTACTTGGTACCGGAGCTAGAAATTCAACAAGAATTGAAATAAAAATGTCACACTTTCCATAACATTACAAACAATAGGCATAGAGTTATCAAGGAGCCATTAATGCTGTTTTGTTGATCTCAAATCACAAGGAATTACTGGAACATCAAACTAATGCAGTACAATCTGCAATACTTAGAAATGCAATCCCTTGATCTTTTAACATTTCAGCCATATACAGCCCACCAAGACATACAATCGAATTTGATGAATATGAAGCACTGGTTTATCAGTTAGGCGATAGATTCATTATTGGCGAAGACTGGAATTCAAAACACACAGATTTAGGATCAAAACTGATCACTCCTAAAGGAAAAAAAATTACTAGGAGTCATCACCAACAGCAACCACTCTCACCATTCCACTAGTGGACCAACATACTAACCAAATAACCCCCAAGAAGATTCTTGATTTAATTGCTTTCTTCCTGAGTAACATAGCTTCTACTTTAACTACCTTAAGGTTGAATCAAACTGGGATGTCTTAACAGACAACACTCCCATTATTCCTATCCTTAGCAGCCACATTATCAATAGACCTGTAGTTCCTAAACTACTTCCAAACCCACATTGAGAAAAATATCAACCTTAGCCTTGGAATTAAAGAGTCCGACCAAATTGATAATCAAATTAAGAATCATCCTGGAAGGCTACTACATTATTCGTTCGAAAATTTGTAGCGGAAAAAAGGAAAGTAAAATGCAGATGGCAAAGAAGCAAAAATCCATTTAATTCCTCAATAGTCCGTGGCCTAAGACTTTAGTCTTAAGAGTCCGCACAGAAAATAAATCGCATGGAGTCAGGTTTGGTGATCTACCCGTCCATGGGATGTAATTAAAACATTTGTCCCAGAACTTCTCGAGAAATTCTCGCTACGTGTGCGATAGCACCATCTTGTTGGAACCACAGTAATTTCCATGCTCGTTGAGTCTGTGTTCTAGAAAATTGCGTAACATTGCAACATAGCGGGTGGATGTGACAGTCACCGCACGTTCTTCTTCCTCAAAAAAATATGGCCCTATAATGCCAAATTTCGTAACAGTACACCAAATAGCTGCACGGTGACTATGTAATACCGAAAGTTCTGCTTATCGGTAAGCTTTGCCGCTACTGAGTACAACAACGGCGGGTGTTCGAAAGTTACGAGGTCTACCGGGTGATTTCCGTTTTAATGCTGAACTAGACTGTCGGAAATTGAGTACCAATAACTTTATGGTTTTCTTGGTCGGAACTCTTCCGTGACGATCTACTCCGAAATGCTTTATTTTAAACTTACTAATCTATTAAGTTGGCTTAAAAGCAATTTTAGTATTTCCAAGGAGAAAAAAAAACACTATGCAAACTACTAAAAAGTTATGTGATATATATCTGATGAAGATGCCTTACAACGACGGCAGTGTGGGATTTGGTCACCCAAAGTTGATTATTATATTAGAGGTATTAAGCGACACGAAAAATTATTGAGAAGCTGAACATACAAAAATTTAGCATTGGAAACTATTTAGAACAACTTTGACACGCTAATAAGCTCAATAGTTTGGCACCAAAGCTCAAAAAACGCATCTCACAAAGCATGTTGCCACCTGCGATTGTTTCTTGAAACATGAAGAAAATAATCCATTTTTGAATTGTATAATAACAAGCGATGATATACGACACTGAACAAATAAGATCGTGCAGAAAGTGCAATGAACTTGCTCAAAGCGCTTCAAAAGCAGATGTTCACAAGAAATATTATGTTGTAAGTCTAGAGGTATTTCAAAGGTATTGATTTTGAGTTGCTTTCAAGGAATTAAACCATTAATTTAAGAGATGAATCGCAAAAATTATAATACTATACAACATATAAATTTAATTAGTCGTTTAGCGGGGTGAGTTAGCACACTCACCATATTTGCTAGACCTGGTACTGTTGAAAACCCATCTTTGTTCTTTGCAAATCGCTTTTAACATTTTTATCATAAAATGCGTTATTTATTTATACACAAAGAAGACGCAATCACTTTTTGACTAACTCAATAGTTGTCTTTATCTAGTTATTCTGCCGTTACATTGTTGTATTATTTCTCATGTTTTTTGTTGTCTCTAAAGGCACACCATTTATTAAATCATTACTAATTAGCGGTGACAAGTTTTCTGCATCCTGTTGGCTCGAGTCATGTAGTTAGACATTTTGTCTTGCTAGTCAATTTTTTTAGAATTATAGCTGTCAGATGGCCGTTATCTTTTAACTATTGTAACACATTTTTGAATACTCCCCCGTAGAAGCACCGTCTCGTAGACATCTGCGATCGCAGTTTTCTATTCGACGATGCTCCTACGGAGGGCATTCGGAAATAAGCGTTAAATAGTTTACTTGCTTTTGTATATTTTGAATGTATAAAGACAAACTTCAGAAGAAAGGAAAAAGAACACCAAAATTCATATTACCAAATGCATGTTTTATGATCTCAGTACTGTTCTTCATGACGTTAATCATAGAACTCGCATCTCAATTACGGTTTGTTTACATGTTTCTTTTCACTCACAAATTTGGTCCTATGCGTGTTGTGAAATGCTGTAGGAAGTAAGCAAAGATGATGTATTCCCATAGACAATATGGTTGTCTAGCAGCAAAATGTGATTTTTCATTTTGTTTACAGCTTATTGAATTCTTTGGTTACTTGGATGTCATGTACTGTATAATTTATTCTTGGTCCAATAATATTTTATTTTGTCTGTCTACATTTCGTTCACCTTAAATTTTTTTGCAAAATTAATGTTTTTATTATTTCCCTTTTCTCTTATTTTGCCATTAAAATCAAAGATAAGTTCTATTAGAACTTTTACTAATAATTTTACCATCTTAAATAGCAGCTATTTGTAATATTAAAAAATTTGTTTGTGTAGCCGCAGGGCGGTGCTGGTGTGAGTTTTATGGCCATGCTGTATGGTGAAAATAGGTGAGTCGTGTATCGTATATTTGTGCGCGAGAGACATTTTTCAGAATGCACAACAAAAAGTATGTTGTATAAGTTTCGAAAAGGAGTAAGCGCTAGAACAGCAACGAAAATTACTTTGGGCATTTATTTACGGTAGATTATACTTAGGCACTTACAGTAGTCTGATAAATATCGAAATGGTGATTTTAGCTTGGGTGAGCGATCTTGCGCTGTACGGCCTTTCGACAGTTATGATGACGTAGTGCTTGTTTTTAGTGGAAAATAACGCAACGATTACAACTGAAGAGATTGCTGAGAGTCTGAATATTGGCAACGAATTTGCATTTTGCCTTTTAAAAACTTGGTTTCATTTCCAAGCTCCATAACTAGATGTTTAACGATAAGTTAAATAGCGTCTACGCGTCTGTTTCTCTGCTTGGACGCCAGGTATTTTTTGAATAGTTGGTTCTGTACAACGATGTGCGACAAGAAGGAATTGAAAACAAGCATTGCAAAAGAATCACTTCCTTCGATCTTCTCAATCTTGGTAAAACAATCGCGACGAAGTAATACTGTGAACAACTCACCAAATCCAACAGAAAGATTTACGAAAAACTCCCGGTTTTAGAAAACCGAAAAGGCATCCACTTTTATCCGGATTACTCCAGACCGCAACTAAAAAAGTTAAAACGGAAAATCCTCCAGAACTTTCTATATTCTTTAGACTTTTCTTCTGCAGTCATATCTGATTCAGTCGTTGCGAAATAGTTTGAATGGCAATATGTTTGGTTTCGCATTTTTTGTTGAAGAGAAAACACCTGTTTTTTACCATGAATCCACAAGTTTGTTAACAATGAAAGATTATTGTGGAAATTGATGCCGGCTATAGAATTGACTAGTTAAACTTTTTTTTCAACATCTTACCATGTGCGTTTTTGATATTTTCAAATTGGGTAAAATATATTGCAATAGAAGACTTTATAAAAAATTGAAAATTTAACCATCTTATCAACTTATCATTTTAATGTTTTTAGATTACCGCTTATTGTTGAGAAGTCAACGACAACCATTTTTAAATCTAAGAAGCAGTAATATTCACCAAATATAGTAAATTATGTTTTACTACATAAAAGAGTACGTATAAGCATTTATCTAATGCGAAAAGCACGTATTTTGTAAAAAATGAATTGATTATAGATTTGAAAAGCGGCTGAGCGGCCATTCCACGACATTCCATTGCACATGCGCGGCATGGCATGCATAGTAAAGTATAAGGAGTCCTCTGGTCGGCTAAGCATGCGAAAGTATGGGTTTCTAGTCTTACTCTATTCCTTTTCATCCATCGGTGGTGTGCTTCGACCTGTTTGAGGCGGTGTTGGTGCGCCTCCTCGGAGAGCGAGCAGCGCCTTCCTCCCTGGCGTTCTTGCCACGCAGCCCGACCCTGGGAACACTGTTAAATACCGTTACACCCCTTTTCAGCAATGCACCCTGAATTGTAGTTTTCCTGATAAGTGACCTTTGCCTCGTTCCTATAAAGCCGCTGAATATGCAGTTGCTAGCATACGCGTGTCCATACCCAAAAGTACTCTAAAGTGAACTTATCTACTTCATCTATTGCATTACCTGCTTCAGTCTCACATAATAAAAATGTTTATATTGGAATAGATAAATTTTGTTATATTTAGATGCCCTTTTTAGTTTTCGTTCAAATTTCTATCTATCTATTTTATCTAAAAATATTAATTTAGTAATGTAAAAGATATTTAAAGTTAATTGTTTAGATCTCTCACTACAACATACCATCGAATATAATATGTGCATTAGATAAAAACACAATAGTCTTTTATTTACTGTAACCGCCATCAAAGTTCAACACATATATCTATCGGCAACGTAGTAGGCAATCGATAGCACGTTTGTAGTTCTTTGTGTTCAAACGACAGGGGAGCACCGTTCGTGTCACTCACCCTTTTTGAATGGCATTAGGCTACCGCCGCAGAATTCATGTGGAGGAGTCTGGTCGGCGGTGCCCTTTTTAGACCTAATGCGAATTCGCCGTGCCGGTATTAGGCGGAAGCTTTTTTGAAGAATCCAATTACCGGAAAAATGAAATGGTGTGGAGAGAATGCGTTAGTTCTGTTTCGATAGTTTACTCAATTAAGATAACTCCCAATGTGTTTTTAGGAGTTACTTCTACTTTATTCATGCTATTCATCCTTTTTCAGTTATTAAAAAGAGAACACAAATATGGTGAGCAAATACGACTTTTACTGTACGCCCCATATTATTAACAAAAGATAATTTCCAACCAATTTAACTACAATTTGTTTTCTTCTCCACCTTAACTGCAGTGATGTTATTTTATTCGGTGTCACTAGGCCAAAATCACCAGCTAGCATATCTTTCACTTGAAGCCTAAATATTTGTTTTAGTTTTTTGCTTTTAAAATTGATACGACTGTCTACTAAAGATGCGTCACACACTTGAATAACAAAAACTTCAACCTCTGGTTCTAAAACACACCCCTAATTAAACGTCGGATTCAAATTTCGCGCTTCTTTTTATTTTGTGGTCGGCAGTTTTAATAAGGGTGAGACAGGGAGGTGTTACTTTTTTGAAACGGATATAACATTGATGACCGGGAAACTAGCGCATGCGCAATGGTTGATATACACTCAGTTGACATGGACAATTGAACAATACGTCTTTGTTTACGACATCTTGGATGCAACCGGTCATTCGGTGGTGCAAACGTAGCAAAGATTTCGAAATCATTTCAATGCTGGTTGACGCGGTGCTGTCCCACCTCGTCCAATAATACTGAAATGGTTTAGCAACTTCAGGTGAGAGGAACTGTGAGACCTGATACAGCTCGGGGAGGTGATCGGGCCCTTAGAACACCAGAAAACATTACAAAACTTCCAATTTCATGTTTACAAAATTTATGGTAGTTTAAAAACTGAAGAAAAACGTCTATATATGACGGTTTACTTTTGCAGAAACGATGCTGAAAACCTTGGAAAATGACTGTATTCTGATAACGAGTGATGAGACTAATTTTCATTTATCGGGTGCTGTAAACAAACAAAATTGCCGGTACTGGTCATAAAATAATACCATAAATAGTGAGAGAGAAACTGTGTGGTACGAAATAGTTCAATCTGGTATATTTTGAGTCCACTTCATACTTCTGAGAAAACGGATGCACTGTGACGGTCAACTCCCAGCGTCACCTTACGATGTTGCGAGAATTTTGATGCTTGGATTGAAAAGACGTCGGATTGCCCTCGATAGAATTTGGTTTTAACAAGATGGGGCTACTTGTCATACCCCAAGAAAATGTATGGCTTTTTAAGGAAACATTTTCTAGGGTGCCTTATTTCATTGCGCGGGGATGTGCAGTGGCTCTCTCAATCGCCGGATCTTTCACCGTGTGATTATTTCTTAGGGGTCTACTAGAAAGTTCAGGTTTACATTAAAAAGCCATACGAAAGCCATAACTCGAGAAATTCGAGCGATTCCACACACTACGCTTAAAAGTTGTATGGATAATTTTTCTACTCGTCGTCACTTGGATGCCAACATTTTCTACACCTGAATTACATTCTTTTTGTTTGTGCTTTATGCTTCTTAAACGGCAGTACATATGAAATCTTTGGAAAAAATAAAAATTTAAATTTGTTCAAGAACATCTATGTCAGTGTTTTGAAAAATGTAATACTTCCCTGTCGGATCCTGTACTTTAACAGGCGACAACTACTATTCGTCCGATTAATAAGTGTGGAACGCTACATAAAATTTTTTTTACTATTGTCAAAATTTATTATAAATTTGATAAAAACGGTACGATAACTCCTGGCATTTTTGGTCAAAATTAATTTTCCGACTAGCTTTTGATTAGAATTAGATCGGTAATGGATGCAACACTTCGTAAGTATGAGCGTGCCGCTGTAAATCTGAAAACATAACCCCGTCATTGTGCACAACAATTAGATATTTCGAGAAGCTCCTTTCGCCAAATTCTCACTAAAGGTCTTCAATATCATACGTACGAAACTCAACTGACGCAAGAGCGTAAGTTTGCTGACCAATATCATCGTCGGCGGTTCGTCAGTTGGTTTTTAAAGCATCATAGAGTAGGTTGTTAGTTTAGTTAAGAAATCATCCTTAACATTGAGGAGCATTTTAAACTCGATGGGTTCGCAAACAAAATTGTCTCATTTTGGGGTTAAAAAACGCCCGCACACTCAACGAGTTATTATTTGGTGTGGATTTTCTGTAAGTGGTGTAACAGGCTCATATTTTTTCGAAGATGATGCTGGAAATATTGTAACTGTGGCAGAAACTGGAGAACATTGATCTAAAACAAATGTGGTTTCAGCCAGACGGTGTTACTTGCCATACAGTTCGAACAATATTAGATGGCCACGTAATTTTACGAAACAATATTACCGTGCAACATTTTTTGTCTGGTTACTTGGAATCCGCAAACAGTAAAGGACTTCAAGAACGAAATCCGACATGTTATCGATGAATCCGATTAGAAGATACAATGAAAAATGTTATAGAAAAACAAGATTTGTAGATAAAATCGAGAGAGCCATCGGACACCCATTATTTTCAATTTTAATAATCAACAAAAATCCATTCAAAATTTATTTAAAATTTAAATCTGACGTTCAGTTTGGGCCACCATTTGTAACCTGCATAGCCCGCTACTTCAAAGCACCGCAAAAGAGCACATAAGACTAAACAAATATTTGTAATCAAATAAGGCTCAACAGAAATTGATTGCAGTAGACAAAATGTTGTAGACTTGAAAAGGTGGATGCGGGTAAACCAAAAATCAGCTTCTGTCACAAACAGAAGAAGAATGTTGCATGTCTAGTGACCATAAAAGCACAAAAGAAAACATTTTTTCGTAAATTATACGATTACTTCCTGCAAATTATGTCGTAAATTCGTTCAATCTATCAGGAAAACAAATTTATTAAAAAGTACTTCAAGTATTGCAAATATTGGGTTGGCAACTAAGTCCGTCGTGTTTTTAACTCGGTAAGAGCTTATTCTGATTACATTTAGTTGTTTTGGGTGCGATCGTGCAACTCATGTGCGTATGTTGAAGGAGAGTATTCTCTCTAGCTTTCTGAACAGGAAGTGTCTCTAAAAATAAGTTGAGTGGGAAGCCTGCTCCGGTCGCCCAATCAAAATTAATTTGAGCGATGTCAAGCCCATGGTCTATGAAAATTGATCCTAATCGGCATGCCAGGCAAGCGTAAAAAACTATTTGGGCTAGCTAGGATATTTATCAGCTAAATATTGTGCCACTTGAATTAATCGAGGCCAATTTGATCACGCACACATCCATCTGCGATTCATTGCGCAAACGCTAAGAAAACAATCCGTTTTTGAAGTAAATGGTAACTAGCGACGAAAATGGATCGTCTGGGGCAATATAAAGTGTGAAAGCTCATTAAGACCTCACGTCAAGTCTCTTTAACCAACCTGGAAAGCGGAAAGTCACGCTCCCCGTGTGGTGGGATTTTAAGGGCGTTGCCTACTACCGTTATCAAAAGATTCGACCAACCAATCGGCAAGAATCGTTCAGAACTGGCAAATTGGAAGAGTGTTGCCTTCTATAACTACCAAGATTCATTATGTCTCTAATCACTTGAAATAAATTGTCTGCTCTTCGATGAGATATTTTATCTCAACAATAAGACTTTAAACCTTATGATTACCCTCTACTCCATTAATTTTAGAATTCTATGAATAGGAAAATGTTCAATGATGAGCAATTTACTTTAAAAACCAAACGAACTTATTTGACCACCCAGAAGTTGATGCAAATAAAAGAAAATTCCTAGGTGAAATTAATCATAAACACTAAAGAATAGATTATAATGACACTTGTTCTAATACGAAGAAAACAAAAAGCTTGTAAATAAAAATTAAATATCGTCCGAATTGTTTTATTTATATAACACATTGTTGTGCACCATGCTCAGAAGAAATTAATTGTATGTGCGTGTCTGATTGTATTAATAGGTTTCTTATTACTACGTTACGAAATGTAATTGTTGTTTCCGTTACATATGTTGTATATTTTTGTTTATATTATTTTTTCTTCTGCATTATAAGATTACTTAAACGTAATATATTCATATGAAAATATTGGGTTTTATATTAAAAAATAAAAAGGTTGTTCACGTAATTTTTTTTGCTTATGTTAGCGTCTAAAAGGAGAAAATTATTGAATTTTTAATCAAGTCACTTAAAGTCTAGTGCTTTTGTCGTTAATTCGCTGAATTATTCCGTCTTTGTTGATACGATTGGTTATTTAAATTTAACCAAAATGTTTAATTAAAAAAATACAATCCATCTCTAAGAGAGTATAACACCGCTACAATACTTACACTTACTATATACTATCTGATCAAAAGTATTCGGGCACATATCTCTAACAACTAAACTAACATATAAAGGTAGCTACAAACTTACAAATAAAAGGAGCACGGATTGGCATATGTTATAATGGTTCCTAAGCGTAGAAAGTTAAACACGTTCTCCCAGGAAACCCTGAAAAGTTAATGCAGCAAGTAATCCAACATCGCCTAAGAACATTACTCGAAGACCTCCAGATAATTTCGGAGAATTTGTTTAGATACCATCCCGGCTATTCCATCAACCACTAACTCTTACAGGCGATGGAAAAATGCTTTCCTAAGAAGTAAACCACCAAAACTTTTGATAAGTTGTTGTCTTCGATTCTATGTAATATTTATGTCTGGGACCTGCTTACCACGCCCTTCACAACAATAGCCAAATATTCAGACCTCTTTGGCTATATGGAAGGGTTGGTCGGAATAGAAGAATGTTGTAGTTGGTGCAGAATAGGAATTAAGTTTGAGAAGAGCACCTTCAACCTATTCTTTAATAAGATCAGATTTTGTTGATGAAGTGACTTGGCCAATCTCAATATTCAAGTGGTATATAGGATAGAAGAGGTACGAAACTGCAGAAAGATTCTTGACAAGAAGCTCACCTGCGAGCCTTACATGAAATGGACGGTTGCTAAGGTAAAAGTAGCTCACCAGGCCGGAAGCTTTCTACTCCACGCGAGAGCTGGCTGCTTTACAGGTTGATCACTTACACAATCATCATCCACCCGATGATGATGTGGAGGAAAGAGTCGCTTGAAAAAACTCCAGAACGTTACAACCATTCAGATGTTTATTTTACAATGGGTTCTTCAGCCGTTCACAAGCGTTTAGAGCTATGAAAACTCCCGTCCAAAGTTTCTAATCTCTCCGTAAGACAATACGGGGGTAAAAAATTCACTCAGTAATTCCGCAGTGCTAGCGGTTGTCCGATCAGCAACATGACTGTAGTCGCGAATTAGGGTAAATGAGATTCCTTGGCCGAGTAGCCGCCCGTAAACCAAATTGTTTGCTGTAAATGATATAAGGAATTACATCACTGAATTTCGGACAATTAGAAACGGGTGGTTTAGAGTGACAAATTACGCTTTACAATATGGCGAGAAAGTTTGGATACACCTAGATAACGGTTGTAACCAGAAAATTGGTAGGATAACGTTATAGTATGGGAGTATTTTTCATAAAATAGAAAACAAAAAAAAGTGCAAAAAAAATTGTGTTGTCTACTAAAAGAAAGCAATTCGATGATGACGATTGCCTCTATAGGCATAATAATGTTCCCCGTGAGACAATGATTTTTTGTCTTGAAGCCCATTGAATACTGGATTCTCCTTAGATATCAACGGTTTACATGGCAAAATAATCTAAACGGAAGACATTCTTACGCATGACCGATAGTTTTCCTCCATAGATATAACACTTTAGCTGAAACAAAGAATGATCCCACCTTGTATTGATATAAATTACTGAAATTTGTGGCACAAAATAAGTCTGATTATATCTGAGATATTTTTGATCAGATAGTATAGCATTCGCTTGTTGTGTCTCTTTTGAAAATTGTTCCCTAAATCTGCTGCAAGCGTTTTTTTTATAAAAAAACGTGCTCTTACGTTAGTAAAAATAATAATAATAAGAAGAAGAAACGTTTCATGTTGACCTGTTATAACGCGCAGATTATGTCTTCAAGAACTGGATCGGCGTTTGACTTACCTTCGTTCTAGCCTTTGTGAGAGCAAAAATAAAAGAAAAGACACTAAACATTTTATTTATAATAAAATACAAGTGGATATGACAAACGTAGAATTATCTTAGCAGTAGTATTTCACTTTTACATACCCAGATTCCCGGGGGGTACCTTGGGAAAGGCGCGATTTCTCTGGTGGCAACGTTGCTGGGCAGTTCTGAACGCCCTTTGCGAAACTTCTTGCGCCGAAGACGCTGCTTCTCCCTGATTAGTAACGCCGCCTGCATGCTGGCTGATACCGCGGTGCTCATGCAGTTGTACCAGATTTGGTTATGTCTCAATCCTTTGCATCTTGTGGGGTGAAATTAAAGGGGCTGTGAGGTGCGGAGAAACTGAAGGGCAGGCTTAGAAGTGTAGAGAAGAAGACATTTTGGAGAAGAGGTTAGGAGTTATTTTTGATCCACTTCAAGATATTGTTCTGATCATGATGCAAAATCTTTGTCGAGTCGCTATATGTTATGACCTTAATTTCTATACATGGTTGTCTTGTTAACATAATTCTAATGTGATGGCTAACTTTATCCTCTATGCTCGTTTGCTTTCCCATCATGGTGTTGCACAAATGTAAGTAACTTGAGGTCCCCTTTGTTGGTCGATTATGCTTTAGCGCACTTAGATTATATAGATCTCCACACTGCACGTTACTGTTTTTGTAAAAATAGACACCAGAATATACATATTTACACGACATGGAGACGTTTATCAAAAAATATAAGGCATAACTTTTGCGAAGGCGCACAATTTCAGTAGTAAGCGTAGTTGTCCGTTAAGCTTATGACGAAGCACTTCAGTATGAACACAGCAAGTTTCGAAAGTGAAGCGAAAAGCGCAGATCGAAAAATAGATGTGGTAGACTTTAAAGAAAGTTTGATATGTTACCGGTTTTGGTTGCGTAAAGAGTGGCCCCTTATTTCCTTGCCGATACCGATCGGCTTCTCGACTATGTTCAGTACACTACACTCGACACATCACCGTTAACCATGTATGCTCCGCGTTACATTTTAACAGTTTGGGAATGTCTTCCAGTGAAATCACATCTCAGCTTTGCGTTAACCCGGGTCGAACTTGTTTTTAATTTTCATTGTTGTCTTCGGCTCCCCAAATTGTTGGCTCTTTAGCAATTCATCACTAAAATCAAGTGCACGGTCACTATTTTTAAATGAGGGTCAGCCTTGGCGATTAGAAAGGCAGAATTTACAAGGAATTATGGCAGTTGGGTCTGTAGCTCACTTCATAATACTTATACCACAAGAAATAATTGAATCGCAAACTCAAAACATTGTTGTCACACAATTGTTTCCCTAGCCAATGGTAGACAGCAAAGATTAATTAAGAAAATTAATAGCGTCACAAACTTACTGGTTATAAGGTAAGGTGTCATCGGAACCGTTACATAGAGGAGATATTCAGCTAAAGATTTATTATTTTTTGTGGTCCCGATTGCTTCAGATGGATCTTCAAGGTGTTTTCAATTGTGAAAAGTTCTTTAAACGCAAATCTATACGATTGATTTTCCATTATTAATTATTATTAATTACTGTACTGGTAGGGTGAAGACTAGTCATCTCTTTGCTTTAATCCTGTCAAAAAGCAGACATTGACGTTATTGCAAATCAATTTATACAGACCCACGATAGGAAAATTTTTAACTCTCGTACATGGCAGCACCGTTGTACGATTACATAATTACTGAGATAACCAATTTCCTGTGTTTATTCTTAGTGATAGTTGTTTAACCCAACCTCTCTTATTTAAATTCAATTTTAGGCGGTGCTGGGTTGCTTCAAAAATAAAATTTGGACAACAATTTTGGGTAAATTCTCGATAAAGTACAAATGCTATTTTGAGATACTTTACATATCATAATAATTTGATTTTCCGTAACTTTAATTCAAAAACAACAAACTGGGTTAAGTAACGTAAAATTTAAAAAAGGTTAAAACCCAAGGTAATAACATCAGTGATAGGCAATTTGCTTTGCTTGATTAGAAAAAAGTTAATTCCCACTTTTGTAATGGTCTTCAAGTTTTTCACATTTTCATGAACGCCAGTCTGTCTAAACTTTTAAAGGTCGTGTTTAAGTATATCAAACTGCTTGTCGAGGAACACGAAATAAACAAACAAGATGATGAAAGTTTTAATCACATCTTGGTGATTAGTTGAAAACGTGTATTTCTTACGTCTACAGACATACTAATCAAGATTGAAGTCATGTAACTTTGAACATTTAACAGAACATACCAAATCTCGTTTTTTAAATTCAATAATTTAAGGGTTATATCAGTAAACTTCTAAAACTGTTCATATTGTACAGGATGGTGCAAGATATTACTTTAAACCAGCATTCCATTAGTTTGACACAATTTAACAATGCCGTTTTGACGTTTAGCCAGGAGCTTCGGAGTCGGTGGAGTGGTAATTTTTCAGAATATGGAAGCCTTTTTTAGCTATCGCTAAAGAAAAAGCAGTTTTAAGACGTCAGCATGAAGACGTTCGACTTAAGTCATTGTCAGTTGTTGTGCAAGAATTAAAGTAACATTATTTTCTTTAATTAAAATTTCGAATTTGCTCACAATCTAATTATAAGCGACACTAATCATTTTTGGTACATCGTGTGGTTGGTTTTCGGGTTATAAAGCCGTGGTCGGAGTTCGAAAACTCTTGACGTTTCGTCCACAACTGCTATCTACCGTAGCCGATTTTGGTTGTGTTTCACAAAGCTTTTTTACCTTACATCAACAGGGTTCCGGACCGGATAGGAAAAATTCTCAATAAACACAAGGTGGAAACCATCTATACTACCACTACCAAGATACGGGATTTGCTTAGACCAGCCAAAGATACAAGAAACCCACAGGATACACCAGGGGTATACTGCATACCTTGCTCATGTGAGCAAGTCTACATTGGGACTACGGGCCGAACAATTACTACCAGAATAAAGGAACACAAACATCATCTACGCCTTAATCAACCCGATAAATCAGTAATTGTTGAACATGCTTTGGAAAATCCTGACCGAGAGATAGAATTCGGGAAAACACAAGTTTTATCTAACTGTAGCAATTACTACCCGAGATTTATAAAGAGAGGCGGTGGAGATTTATAAATATAAAAATAATTGGTTTATCGCTCTCAAGGGGCAAAAAACAGACTGAGATACGGCAAAAGAGCGAGTGACGTCAGAAAATGCTAAAATATTACCTGCATTGTCCCGATTGACGTCAGCAGCTAGCCCGATTAAGTTATCTACCATCCTGGTGACGTCATAACGCCCCTCCCCCAACGCCATCCCTACCATACTCGCACGAGTATAAAAGCTAAAACGCACGGGACAGTCACTTAATTTTTAGAAGATTTTCTTCTGAAGATGTCCGCCACAGTTGTGGACAAAACGTCAAGAGTTTCTGAACTCCGATCACACAATACACTATAACATCGGCTGTGAGAGCCTTCAAATCTATTTAATAATCATTTTTATTTCTTCGTGACTGTAAATATGCCCTGCACAGATTCTAAGAACCTTTCATCAACATCCATTTTAATGTACTACTTGGTTAGTAACTTCTGAAAACATAGAGCCTTATTTCTCGGAAAATGAAGACAATGCTGATGCAACCATAAATACTGCTCATTACCTAGCGCATACAACCAAGGCTAATTGTAGAACTTTTCGAAATATCTGATTTTTGAGGACTATATAAAAGAAAGTGTTGACGTAGACAAATTCACAAAGATCTTGTAGCTGAAGAAACCGGAACCAATAGAAATCTGGTAAGAAAGGTTTTGAGAATATGGAAGGGGCTGAAGGATTTGTCATTTTAACTCCTCCAATTTTTGAAAAGTTGATTAGACGAGAAGAGGGGGATGAATAACAATAGCTGGATAGATCGAATAATTGAATAGACGCCACGAAGTCACAAGAGGAATAGTGGGAGGCCACAAACAAGGTGGACTGACGACGGTAAGAAATTCGTAGGTATAGACTGAATGCAAAAGGCCAGAGATCAACAACAGTGAAAAATGCAAAAGAAGACCTTATATCCGACTATGGATGATATAGCTGTAATGATGATTAATTAGTGTTAAATCTAAGCGGTTGAGGCGCGGACTGCGTTGCGGATGGACCCGGGTAAGGAAAGGTAAGGAAAATAACAACGTGGATAACGAATAATGAATCAAGTTAACACAATTAACAGTAAATACTTGTGATTGATTCAATCAGCAATTGGTCAGTACATATGCATGATATAAGGGCTGCTATTTTAGCACATCAAAAAATCATAATTAAATCACAAACAAACAAAACAAAATTATTTACACTCTAACAAAAAATCGTACCGGAAGTAATAAAAACATCTCAGACTAAAGTAGACACAAAAAAGTGATAAAATACAATACTAAAAATAAAATCAATTTTGTTATTCTGTAGCTTGACCTCCTATGCGCATTCTTAAAGGCAAACACTTTTAACGGTTAACTCCTCAAAAATCTTGTCTGCAGACATTATTTCAGATTTTTAATGGGGAAAATGTTTAAATAACCAATAAAACAGCATAAGATGTTTGCTACTGGACGAAGCGAGATCGAAAATGTTACGCACGTGGGTCTAGCTTGCACCAGCAATACAAGAGCAATTTTGTTCAAATTTTCGGGTTATTAAAGGCAATCAGCGGCTAAAAATTGATGAAACATACGCCTAAATGGGTATTAGTCATGATAGTGCGAAGTTAACAATCAAGAATATCTCGAAACTACGAAAGCTGTCCACAAAATCCTCCACTTCTTTAACGCTGAACGAAAATCTTGTTTCTAAAATAAGTTCAACTTTGTCAGTTGCCATTTGAAACTCAAAGATCAATATTGATACTACAAAAAACAATACATTTTTCCCAACAATTAAGACAATTTTGCAATATTATATTAATATTAATTTTTATAATCTTAAAATATTTTGTACCATACTTTATGCACTTCTGCGTCCTAGGAAACTAGTTTTTCATATTTCTCCAAAGATCTAGATACACTCATCATCCTACACTATTAAAACGTTCTAGTTGTTGTAAAACAGTTTCTTTTTAGCTTGTTCTTTACGTGAATAAAGCCAGATTTCGTTATCTCTTATGGTGCTTGTTAAGTATCTCGCGGTATCACAAAACGCATCATTCCATTTAGTCGGTTAAGGCAATTACTCCATACTGATCAACACACCAAAATAAGATTATGAGTTCTTTTTATTGCTACAATTGAAAATCAACTAACATTCTTTTTTTATGAATATTTTGATTTTTTAGATATTTTGATAGTTGTAAAAAATAAATTTGTGTCTATTAAAATTTAGATTATTGGTAGCAAAAAACAATTCAAAATACTCACAAACAGTTTAGCCTCTTCTTTTTCTAATGTTGAAAGATCTTATTGCATGATTTATATTATTAATATAAAGTTTTCGAACTTCTTCAGCTATCCACAACATACAACGCTGGATCTTTTAGAGAAAATATCTACTCGTATTTTTGAGTAGAAGACTAAGAACCGCAACCTACAAGGGAGTCGTGCAGTGTCAGAAGAAGGGAGTAGAAACGTACAAAATTTACTCAAAGTGTGTATATTATTTTTCATAGACCTCTAATCAAATTTAGAGAGTCCCTTGTTAAAGTACTAGGCAATTGGTTTATGGAATGCATATGAATTTCCTCGGAAAAGTCACGTTTCTCTTTTCAATGTGTTTTCTTGGTCGTAGTTTTACATTCTAGAAAAAGAAGTATTCAGAACTGACTGACACTTATGGAGTAGATAAGTCATTCGCTAAATCTGAATATCAAGCCGTTGTCAGAAGATCTGAAAAGTATCTAGAAGCAAAAGAGCAAAAAGTAAAATAAAAAATGTACCCAATTTAAAGAAGAGTGGAAGAAGGACTCTTATTCAAAAATCTTTTTTTATCCGACTAGTGAACATAGCTTCAGTATCTATAGGAAAAGATCAAATTTTTACAAACTGTAGCTTGGAGCTAGAAAGACATTACTGCCTTCAAGCAAATAGTCAAAGTAAATTACCAAAAGCAGACTTGCACATCTAGCCCTAAAGGAAAAACTTATATAACTAGCTACATACATGTTCTTTTTCATATGAGGTTACTCCAGAAAAGATAATATCCGTTTTATTTACCAGCTATGCTAAAGAGTTTATGCAAACTTCAATTTTCAAATTTATAAAAAAATTGATAACATATTGCATTTTTACTATTAGTGCTTTACATCTAGCTATTTTAGATGGTAAAAGTAGAGCAAAATAGAAAGCAGTGCAAAGACACTTAGAAGTAGTCTTTTCAACATTACCAATCTGTCCAAAAGATGTTATATGAAAAATCTCGTTTTTAAAATTTTTAAAATGAGATTGAAAAAATCAAATGTGGACATTTTACATACATGTTGTATTTATTTATTATAATGACAAAAAAGACTAACAAAAGTTTATAATAGTTGTAATAAACTTACAGATATTAGATGCATATCTATAAAGTGTTAGATTCAATAAATGACTAACATTTATATCCAGAAGCCTTGCCAAAATTTTCCTACTAGTGACCAGCCCAAAAAATAATTTATCACTATGCTCATTTGAGTAAGATTATCACTATTGCCACAATTATGTTTGTGGTAAATGACTTAATTCACGTCAAAGCAAAAACATAATTAGCATCGTGTAACTATGCTCAAAATGAAAATTATTGAAACTGTTCTTCCTTCACGATTATATTTCAAAATGGAAAAATGATACAGTTCTCAAAATGCTACTTTGGCAGCAAGAGGATAGAACCGAATAATAAAGTTTGACAAAAGACGAATGAATAGATTCGTTAGGTCTTTAAATTTTTTCCAACTATTGGATGTGACTAATGACTGAGACATGAACTGACAAGCGTTTTTACCCATCAGGTTGGGTGCGATATTGGGTACATAAACTTTTTTCGTCCACTCATTCATTAGCTTAAGCAAACGATACATAAATTGTAAACTATCTATTAGTATTTTTTTAATGACTAAATGCATTTTTATCTACTTGCATTACAGTCACTACGAGATCTTTCTAAAAGTTGTATCATTTTACCAAATCGATAAGATCGAACTAAAGAGGTCTACTTGTTAGAAGCGCCTCCACATTATATTTGATAGTTGATATAGCTTTGATGCTGTAGCAAGATGACAATTATGACAAATCATCTTAGAGAAAAATTCGGATAAAGGGCATCATAATTTCTTAACTATTTCAGCTGTGTACATCTTGTTGTATTTATAGATCTGCAGATATTGCAAACTTTAGCATTTCTTACCAAATACGTTTATCTACAATTATTACTTTGTCTGTCTTGATAAAGAGGCATATCCAAACTACGTTTTATTAAGTAATTGCCTTTCAAACTTTTGTGTTAGTTCCAAGGTGAGAAAGTAATTTAATTCTCTGTTCCTAGATGAAGACCAGATAATCGAGGATTGGTATATTTAAGGGTTAAACTGCAAAATATTGTTTATGGTAATAAATTTTAATAATTTTAATTTTTGTAAGTACAAGATGGTTCAAATATGACCGGGATTGATTTGTATGCAAACAAGCCGCACTGCGTAGCAGCTGTACGACCTTAAGAGAGTGGAGCCAGCACCTCAACCCTCCCTCCTGCTCAGGCTAGAACCTGTTCAGTCCTGTTTGGGAGTTACTGGAGTGATAAGTGAACAAAACGTACCACGAAGCGTGGAACAACACATTGTGATTAAATTCCTCGTTGGAGAAAACGTCCTGTTCGTTGATATTCATCACAGACTTCAACAACTATATGGGAAAGTGTATTTGTTACACATCTGTTTGCTTAAGTGGTATAAGTGCCCCAGAGAGGGCAGAGAACGCATAGGAAATGAACCGCATGACCGTCGGTCGCAAATATCCGTCACCGAGCCAAACATTGATCGTGCAGACGCGCTTATTCTTACGAATAAGCGTAGCACTATCGAGAAACTTGATAGTGCAGAAGACATCGTGAAAAGCTACCCGCACTATCGGAAGGCGAATTTACGGTGAGTACCACGCACGTTGACAGATGAAAACAAAATGGTGGGCACGCAAGCCGCCAGTCGTCTCCTATAGCAGTTTGAAGACGTAGGTGATGCATTTTTAAAGTCTATAGCGACCACCCATCAAACGTGGGTGCACCACTTCATTCCCGAGTCCTAGCAGTTAATATGCGAGTGGCGGCATGCCAGTTTTCCCAAACTCAAGAGAGCGCGAAGGAGCCGTTCGGCAGGAAAAGCGATTGCAACGTTCTTCTGAGATTGGCAGGTAGCTATCCATGTAGACTTTCTGACGGATGCGAGAATAGTCGATGCAGCTTATTACTCAAACCTCCTGGCAACAGACTTTAAAAAATCCGATCCAAGCGGAAGACAGGTGAAAAGCGGGTAGCCTTTTTTCAAAACAGTGTACGGCCCCATACGGCCAAAATAACAATGGAATCCCTCAGGACAACGACGTCGCCATCCAGACTGCGAAAGTGGATACGGCGGCAACCAAAAGCCTTTTTTGAAAAGGGTATCAGAATGCTTTTAGAATGTTGGAAAAATGTGTCGTTGCGGAGGGGAGTACATTGAAGACATATGCAAGTAAGGGTTTTTCAATTTATGTTTTTTTTAAATCAGTCCTGGTCATATTTGAACCACCTTGCATATTAAAAAGCTCTGTTCGTGAATAACCATCAGGTTATCATCTCAACATCATATCAGAAGTACGTACAGCAATTGCAATCGTTCTCTTTTTTTAGAGATATTCAGAAGATTGAATATCGTAGTTGTTACTATTGACCTTACGCTCGCCTATCATCTAGCAACAAATATTTTTCTTTCATCAATATTTAAAAACAAAAAAAAATAATTCGTGTAAAAGAAGTCAAAGAAAAACTAGATATTCGAAAATTGCATACTTTTTGATGTGGTGATTGTTAACAAATTATGGTTAAAAATAAAATCCTCCGAGTTAAATTTATACTTTGATTTAATTAAATTGTTGAATGCAGTTTCTATGTACAACGAGCGCTCGGTTTTCCATGTAATTAGAGATGCGTATCAGTTTCGCAGTTTAACCTGTACTGTTCAACTCGTTCCATCATTTAAACATTCCGGTCGACCTCTGACCTTTCGCAGCACTCGCACTATCGCCTGACGAAATACCCTTCAGGTGCAAAGATCAATAGAACCCAACAAATAATTTCCAGCGAGAAGTGCCGCCTGAGATGGCGAAAAATGGGTCAGCCGCAACCCATCTTTTCTTAGCTGTGGCTGGAATCGTCCAAGTAATTTATTTCAGTAAGTGCCAATTTCGAAGCAACAAGTAGAACTGTACTATCTAAATTTTAAATTGTGAAACCCGCAATAATGTTAATAATGCCATTTAAATTTTAATGAAACGACTAACTTCAACTGTACTACTTCTAGAATAAGACCCACCCGAAAAGATTAATCCGTACTCAAGTTGTAAAAACGGATAGATAGAACAGTGGTCAAAACTGTTAGCACCTAAGTTGCATTAAAATTCACAGTGGTTGTACATAGATACATGCCGCCATAGCAAAAGATAAATAGTAGATTCTGGCGTAGGCCGCGCCAGATAAATCTTCAGGACATTTGCCATCATTTGCATAAACTGACTGGATGGTCTGCAAGATCCTATTTACCTGGACATATACGACGTACCCAGTAACCGCAGGTAATCGAATCGTGTTTGAACAAACAGCCCGCTTACGGCGGCCTCAATCAATTATGGCACCGAATCACGAATATAATACAATATTTCCACCGTTAAGTGAGAATAAAAGCCAATCTACCAAGCTAAAAATAGTGTGAGCAAACAAATATTTAAATGACAGCCGGCTGAACGAACTCCATGGTTTGTAAAAAGCCCACAAATTCTTTTTTTTTTAGAGAGAAGGTACTATAATTGACGTTTAGGAAGTCTAAGGATGGTATTCTACAAACATAAAACAGAAAGTATAAAGTTCGAAAGATAAAATTCTAAATTTCAAGGAACATACAAAATTCCATCTTTTGCATTAAAATGTCTTTATTATTGTCCATATTCTAATCGAAATGTTACTAATACAAACTTTTGATTTAGCTTTTGTTAAGATTTACCTAAAATCCATTTTAATTATTACTTTCCTTATCCTATAATAAGGAAAGTATTGTAATCGGCGGAAATTTGACCTACCCAGATTTCTGTACGAAATATAGCCTCAGGACACCAAAAAAGTTGGTTTGAGCCATTGGTTCGTATGTGTGTCTGTCTGTCTGTCAGTAAACAGGATATCTCGAGAACCGTAAGAGCTAGAGACTTGAAATTTGGTATGCAAGTTACTTGTAGGTAGGGGACGCAGTGCGAAGCTTTTGGTAAAAATCGGCTGAGCCGTTTGGTCACAAGGTCGCAAAATCGGTCGCGAATCTAAACGGTTGAAGATACAAAAAAATCATGAGAATAAAAATGATTTGTTATCACGAGATAAACATGAATTTAAAGTAGAAGTTGGTAAAATGTAAACTCGAAAAAAAAATTAAAACCTAGGATTTTTGCCAGAATTACTCAAATAATAGGACAAGGAAAGTCGTGTGATGTTCACACCAGATTTTTTTTCTTACATTTTCAAAGATTATTTTACCAAATTTTAATTATTTTCGAATTCAGGGAAAAAGTTACTATCATACAAATATCTGCACCAGTAAAAGGGACAGATAAAGTTACAATGACAGAATTCTATAAAATATTATAAAACACCATAAATGAAGCATTACACACAACCGATAAAGTAGCAATTATAGAGAACTGGAATGCTAAAGTGAGAAGCAATGTGAATACACAACTGAGCAATTTATAAAGATCTGTGGAAAAGAAAATTAATAGAATTACAATTTTTTATCACAAAAGATCTAAAAATAGAAAACATATTGATACTAACTTATTGAAAAACGATATACTTTCTTAACAAAAGAAAAAAATGCATAACAGACTACAATGTATACAATTAAGAAATGGCGAATATCATTGAAGAAATAAAACTAAAACAAGAAGGAGAACTTAGCACACATTATAGACTAGTTATAGTAAAAATACAAGAACCTATAAAGGTGTAACAGAATAAACATAAGCCGTCTAAAGAAAGTAGAACTCGGGACAAAATATGCAAACAAAATATACAATAGACTACAATAAAAACACCAATTGAAATATGTGGAACCAGAAAAATAAAGAAAGAAATAAGAGAACTAGATGGTGGACTGATAAAATAAGACTTACAGTTAGAGAGAAAAAATTAGTCTGGAAAAGATGCCAATAAAGAAAAAAGACTAAATACAAAACAATTTAAGACAAATTGAAGAAGTGAAAGAAAAAGTAAAAAAGAGTCGAAAAGAAGGTTTGGGAAGAATTCGAAAAAGAGCTTAATGAAGGAATTAAGAATAACAACAGTATAAAATCAAGTATCTAAGAGGTAAAAGAAAAAAGAACTTTGTGCTAGTTACCTAAATTTACAAGAGCCAAAAGCATTTTTTACTATGTGGGAAACATCTTAACAAATGCGATGTGATCTTTAAAATTGAAAGATAAATTTAATTATTCTACCGTAGAAGATGGCTCAAGAGTGTTTGTATCAGACAAACATATAATTTTTTGTTCCTCGCGAAGAAGTTAATAGTAAACGCTAGGAATCACTGCTATGTTTTTGTATTTTGTTATATATTCCAAATTATAAATTTCAAGTTAAAAGTGTATAAAATAGTTATTAAATCGGTGCTGATATGTGTGCTATATAAAATGTAGAGTCTCACAAGTGAAAAAAAAACGGCAGTTGGAAATTTGGGAGCAAAAGGATAATATATGGAGGATAAAAATAAGTACGAGATAGAAGTATTGTTTAAGAATTCAAGCATAAAGAGTGAAATCAAAAGGTAGTTCATCTGCGACGCATGGAAGAAACGCGAATGGTAAAGAAAATAAAAGAGCAAAAAAGTGGATCACAGTAGTCGAAAGAGCTTGGACTACAGATGCAAGATAAGAAAGAATAGAAAATGAAAATAGCCGGACTTTAGAAACCTAGTAACGTTCAAGGAGTAGTTGGCTGCAAAAAATTTAGAATCTCCCAACCCTACCCGGGGCAGAAGCTCGTTATGGGGCGATAAGCAAAGTAATAAGTAAGTAATTTATATTTATAAGTAGTGATTTACACAAGTCATAACTCATTACATTTTTGATAGTTGATGCGTGGATTGAGTAGTTCATTTACTACCACTGCCAGCCCAATCCCGGATAACAAAGAAAAGTTCACAGGTGAGGCTAGCAACCTACCCGTAGGAAAACAAAAAAAAAATTCTCCTAAAACTAATGATGCTGCCTTGGACAATAGGTCTGATCGCAATGTTAACGACCCAGTGAGATTAAGGAAAAACAATTTTTGAAAGCCAAGCTATTAAGAATTGTATTTGGAACGTAACCTCGTTCAACAAAAATGACCGATAAATCCTAATAGAAAAAACATAAAATAATCATGTGTGCTTTCTCGGAGACTAAAAAGAAAGGAAAAGCAAACAGCAAATACGATCATTATATATTAACTTACAGAGGAAAAGAAAAGTAAAAAAAGTTGCAACAGGAGTCGGTCTAATGGCATACGAAAGATTTGAAAATAACGTAAAGGATATAACATACCAAAGCGACATAGTAGTGCAAACAACATTCAAATTTCGGGAAACTACAACAACTCAAATAATACATATATACGCTCCAGACAGCAGTAATTCCTAGAAAGAAACTGACAATTTCACGAAGAACTGCAGAACGCATTCGACAAAATCCCAAAACAGGATGAAGTCATCTTATCTTACTGCATGACTTTAACGCGAGACTTGGCCATGAAATTATAGATGGTATGAAAAACAGGTTTAACGAAAAGACCCTTAATAAAAGAAGTCAACAACTAGTACAGATGTGTGCTCAGAACACGCTACGTACACGTTTTACCTTCATAAACCACTACATAAGTATACATTTGAAGCCACTAAGAGACAAAAATCTATTATAAATTTATAATAACCAATAGAAATATCTAACACGTCAAAAATATTAGATGTGAGAGTTTTAAGCTCGGAAAATATCAAAACTAATTATAACATGGCACTGGGAAAAATTAGATCTCAATGTATCTGTTTTTTTGGCTTGAAATTACCAATAGAAACAGACAGAGTAAGTTGTTCACAAGCGATTATGACAGGTGGCATAATAGAAGTTCTTCAAGAAAAAATGGTATATAAGACTTCTCAAGTTGGCAGGCAAAATAAGAAAAGTTGTTATTGAGAACCTTTCTTCCGAATCACCGATAGAAAAATTTTTAGTCTCTACAGAATAGCTTTTACACTTTCAATAAGTTGAGCTGGTTAGTTACATTTTGTTTGTGTAAGGGAACCTATTTATCCTAACTATGAACGACGTACGGACGCTAGCATATCAACTGACAGAAGAATATAAGATGAACAATACTTTCACAAACAAAAAGTCAGAATGGCTGGTAAAGGTTGACTTTACAGGCACTAAAAACTGAGATTAAGAAACTAAAAAAAAATTCTAGAAAAATCTATTTACATATAACAAAAATTCTCCCAAGAAATGGGTATTTTTATAGTGCCCAACAAACCTAAAGTTTTGCCTCTTAAAAAAAAGTTAATTGACTATCATTCTCTAAAGAAGAGTTTCCTGTGACTACTGAGATATTCATGAATGCAGTAGGGAAATTTATGCCAACAATGTTTATTTTACCAAGAAACAGAACACTTCTTCTTCGCAAAACTTGGTTGGATAAATTCAGACTCATTCCTATTTTGGTTTATGAAATTTGTTGAACACTCCATTTTAAATGGCTACTCACGGCTAAAAAAATATATAAATTTATTGTGCTTTCCTCTCCATATGAAGTCCATTAAGCACATGTCATGAAAAGGAGATCTGAAAATAACTCATGCTCATCCTGACTGGTCAACAATTATTTACTAACTGGGAAAACTTCAATGCAGCATTTCCTAAAGCTGCAGTTATGCAAACCGTTATACAAATACCGAAAAATTTAAAAGTTCCATTTAATTTACATATATTTCTTGAGTACATGTGTGGCCCATCAGAAATAACTGGCAGATCTAAAATAGTTAGAACAACAAACTTTCACTATCAGATTTTTTCCAGATTGAAGCATACATCTCAAGATAATTCATTATTTTCGATATCTCTAAATGAGCTGATGGCTCCACCTCAAGAAAAAGGGAGAATCCAAAAGAAGATTCATAGAAAGATGGGAAAACGTCAATTGTAACTTTTTACACATACAAGTCAGAACTTGAATAAGAAAAGAAGAATTAAAATAGGAAATTCGTTAATAATACAAAAAGGCGATAATACTAAGACGAATAAGAATGAGGCAAAATAAATAATAATATAAAAGAAACTACTAATGTTATAAAAGAGGACAACTTTGATGTTTGTAGATTTTATAATTGACCTTATTTGTTCATACTCTAAACTGAATAAAACTGGATCCAATGCACTTCTCAATGTTGGATCTAAATGTTGTATTCTATAAATGTCATAAAAAGACCAATAACATTATTTCTACATCTGACATATTTTGTGTTTTAGTTACTAACTTTAATTTTAATTTTTGTAAATAAAGCTCACTTCAGGGCATAATTTATAATTTTACGATACCTGTGAAAGCGGAAGAACTATCAAAATAGGAAGGCTAATTTCAAGAGTCTAGTAAGACAAATTGACCTAGAGAAAAGAAAACCTCAGTTAAAAATCACCGGAGGTTTGCATCCCAGCATTCTTTCGTTCTTTCTCGGCCTTCTTAAAAACAAAAAATTGCAGAAATTCCACAAACAAGTCTTGGAATATGGAATGGAAAACCAACTAAGCATAAAAAGGTTATGAATTTTGGAATGTGGAACGTTCAAGATTGGCGAGAAAAGCTGTACAGATATGGGCCATGTCCAACGAATGGCTGAAAATAGAACTCCCAGGCACTTTTGTGAACACCGTCAGAACGCAAGAAGAGAGGTCGACCTAAAACTACAAGGATAAGTGGCATCCACACAGCAATGCCTCAACAAAAATTGTTTTCCTGTGATTGGAATTACCAAAGACAATGGCGATAAAAACCCATATTGAGATCCAGGAGCTGCGCAAGAATTTCAACATCATCTCTTCTCTCAAACTATTTGTTCAGAAAAGTCGTATCAAGGTAAGCTCTTGTTTCCCGGAAAGGTGCTCCATCTTGCTGAAAGTAAATCTTTTTGTCGATCTTTTCGCTGCATGGGCAGACAAATTTTATAACATATTTAGGTAAACATCAGCGATGACAGTTTGGTCGAAAGTACAATGATGCTGAAATCCCACACCATACTGTGATCCCTGATAAGTGCATATCGCTTTACATAATAACAATTTTGACAAGCTCAACATATGCAATTGTGACGATTAATCGAGCTATTTAACTAAAAGCTAGTTAAATTTCTTTTTTCATTCGCAAACATGTAGGACCAAGAAAATTTGAGGCAATTGTGCAAAAATGAAAAATCCACCACCATCATATCCAACAAATTTTATTAAGCTGTAGAGGTTAGTTATGTTATTATAAAAAAACGGACATCAATAAATAAACGAGAATCGAAAAACAAAGTCCAATTAAAGGATCAGCTTATATCAATTAAGTGATATAGAATTTAATAAAGTTGGTAGACAAAGAAATTAGGTATTTAGGGGAAAGTAAATGGATGACTGCAATAAAGCAAAATTGGGATTAGGGAATGTTCAGCTGATCCTTCATAGTTGCATGACTTCGTTAATTTTTATCTAATTGTAATTTCAAGTTCTATTTGAAGTGGGTATTGTTCTATGAAAAGTATTTTTAATGACACTTGTTGGGAAGAAATACGCATCAACAGTATATGAAGTGCGTGCACGTATTGTACCTACATTTACGTAATGTGAAATCAATAAGGGCTCCAAAAATTAACGAGTGTCTGATTGACAGATTTGTCGCTGCCAAATGACAGACCTATGAGGTGGGGAGCAATCAAGGTATTGGGCGTGGGGCACGAGTGCAGCTTACGATTGATAATCGATAACCGGGCCATGTAATGAGGCAGTCGCCCTTATCAGCTGCCGTCTCCTATTGCGACCTGCACGAGAGCGAGTAATCTGCTCGGTGAGCACACGGGGCTGCATGAGCTAAATGGAAGATTATGTTTGTCGTCGGAAGAGATTTGTTTGCTACTAAAGCATAATATTAGCCCATTAACGAAGAGATTACGCGATTACAAAATTAACTGTTTTTTAGCTTTTTAGCTGCAAAATCAAGCATCAAAGTATCCATAATTTTAACATATTTTTGCAATTTTCAATTGTTAAAATTGTTTTCGCAATATTTTTATTGTTTATAATAGAATGATAACCACCATATTGCTACAGTTGCATAAGTGAAAAATAGAAAAAGTGTCACCTTTAAGAACTAAAAGACCACGTTCAGCTTAGACTTTTCAGTCTCAACTTGAACAAAATTCTCTTTTTAATGCAAATCTTCAAAACCTTATTTTCTATTATCAAATGAAACCTAGGACTGGCTGTTTACAAAAGACATACGGGTCATTTGTTGAAGCTAAGAGAGGAACTCTTCAACAAATAATACGATATACGATAGAAGCGTCTTAATTAATGCCGATGGTTCAGAAAGGTCATCACCTGCAATACTGTTATAGTTTTATAAGAAATGTGCCGCTGTTATCAATAGAGAGTTCTAGAAGGTGTGTACGTTTTTCCTGGGTGAGCCTCGGATGTTCTAGCAATTCTCTACCCGACTCATATAGCAAGATTAACTCAGACTTGATTGGAAACTGAAGTTTAGTCTTCTGGTAGCCCAAATTCCTTGTGCGTCGTGTGGTTGGTTCTTGGGTTATAAGGTCGTGGTCGGAGTTTAGAAACTTTTGACGTTTCGTCCACAACTGCGGTGGGCATTTTTGGAAGAACATCTAAAAATTAAGCGACTGTCCCGTGCGCTTTCGCTTTTATACTCATGTGTTGGGGGACCGTTGTTCACGTCACCGGGATGGTAGATAACGTGATCGGGCTAGCTGCTGACGTCAATCGGGACGTTGCAGGTAATATTTTGGCATTTTCTGACGTCATTCGCTCTTTTGCCGTATCGCTGTCTGTTTTTTTGCCCCTTGAGAGCTAAACCAAGACCTAGGTAAATTGAATCTGTCGTCCCTGTTAAAATTATTTTTATATTTATAAATTTTCACAGCCTCTCTGTATAATCTCGGGTAGTAATTCCTACAGTTGGATAAAACTTGTGTTTGCCCGAATTCCACCTCGTGGTTAGCATTTTCCAAAGCATGTTTAGCAACTGCTGATTTATCGGGTTGATTAAGGCGTAGCTGACGTTTATGTTCCTTTATCCTGGTGGTAATCGAGCGGTCCGTAGTCCCAATGTAAACTTGCTCACATAAGCAAGTTGTGCAGTATACTCCTGGTGTATCGTGTGAGTTTCTTGTATTTTTGGTTGGTCTAAGCAAATACCGTATCTTGGTGGTGGTAGTACAGATGTTTTCACAATCGTTCTTTTTTGACATTGTTAGATCGAGCACGACGTATATGTCAACTACAGTTTTTAGATAAAGAACTCAAACATTTGGAACAAATCTTACAAGGGAATGGCTACTCGAAGACGAAGATAAATAGAGTATTCAAACCTAACCAATGCGCACGAAAAACACATCCAAAATCGGCTACGGTAGGTAAAGCTTTTTTACCTTATATCAACAGGGTTACGAACGGAATAGGGAAAATTCTCAATAAACACAATGTAGAAGCCATCTTCTTCCGAAGATGTTCTAGCTAGCCCGATCACGTTATCTACCATCCCGGTGTCCCCAACACCACCCCTACCATACTCGCACGAGTATAAAAGCGAAAACGCACGGGACAGTCGCTTAATTTTTAGAAGATTTTCTTCTGTAGATGTCCGCCGCAGTTGTGGACAAAACGTCAAGAGTTTCCGAACTCCGACCACAACTTTATAACCCGAGAACCAACCACACGATACACCATAACACCGGCCGTGAAAGCCTTCGCATCTATTTGTTAATTCCTTGTATTGTAAATTATGAGCACTTATAGAGAGCACGGTTTGTTCGAAAAGATATGTTGGTATTGATTTTTAAAGCGAAGCCTAACGGTTACAGTCAGAGTATTTACAATAAATATAACATAAGCCTAAGCGTCTGAAGTCTTCCAAAAAAGCTGAAAACACACACAAAGCTATTTTCTAGAATCTCCTGACTTTTCCAACAAATAGAAAGCTTTTTGATTCCGCTATCATAAAATAGAGGTACGTGTGACACCAGCACCTCAAATCTGTGTCATTTAAGTGCTTCTTTAGTAGTCCAAACAAATAATAATCGCAAGACGGTAAGTTCAAATTACAAGAAAGATATTTCTGTATAATTCAGAACATATCCTCAATTTTTTGTCGAGTTGTGAAGCAGGATAATGTCTTAGATTTGAAATTAGTGCCCTTTTCAACAATTTACTTTGCCAAAGTTAACAGCACCATGTACGTAGAGAAAATCAATGTACAAAACTTTAAAATAACAAGAATTTTCCCAAACCCAAAGCAGATTCGCCCTTCTTTCGCTACTCCATACTGACTTTTTTAGATTTACGAATACAAACATGTATCCTAGTTCACTGCAGGTAACAATCCCATGCAAAAAAGGCATCAAAACACGATTTTTCAGCGCAAAGACAAAGAACGCATCTTGTGAACACTTTTTGAAACTCAAGATCGTCAGTAACCCTGAGCACTTCCGTAGGAGCAACGCTGGTTTCCCCCTGCTCTTAAATTTCTTTCATCTAAGTGGAAAAGTAAACCGACGCAATATGCATATATGGAGACTACAAAAATAAAAGTGAAGATTGCCTGAAACTTACCATATTTTATGACGTATCAGCAGCAAAGATTTCTTTCTTAAATAAATGGAGATTCAAAAGATCTTTTTTAACAGTATGGAGCTCTACTCCATTGAGATGGTGTTCTCTAAATCGCATAAGAAATGAAAACATGGCGCGTTTAAGTTCGTACGGTGCGGCCGCTTCTTAGGGAAATTCCTTAAAAAAGCAGATTATGAACCACCATAACTGTGGGCAATTTTATTATAATTGCGGTTAACTCTATGACGCAGACATTCTTCTTTGGGGTGGAATAAATTTAACCGACGTATGCATTACATCCATGCAGCCGGATAGAAACATTATTAATTAGATATTAATTAGTAATTAGATATTATTTTTTTTAAGAAGGCAGCAGGAAATTATCATACTGTTATTAAACCATTACCCTAATGTAATAGAGAATTTTTGGCCAATCAAATAAAATAATTTATGTAGAGAAACATGTGTTTTTAGCAAGATTGTGCGATCTACCATATAGCGAGAGAGAGGCTTCCTGAACCTTTAAACTCCTTTTGTGGTGATCAGATTTGGCTCTCCAGATCACCAGATTTAACTGACTGACTTTTTTCTGTGAGGGTATATTGAGGATAAAAATCTCGCTCCCAAATCATACAGGAAACTACTTAAGATACACCCGGTATTTTAATTTTTTCTGCAATAAATGTTAGTAGACAAGATCATTTAAAAAAATTCCTCATATGCTAATGTAAAATGTGTGCGTTTTATGCCATGTAAAAAATAAATAAAATTCAAGTTCAAAAATTAACTTTATACACTACAATCGGAATATTCGTTCTGCGTACCTATAAAATGGTTTAAGCAGCCATTAAGCAATCATGTAGATTATTTTTATTTCCAACTGACGTTGCACAAATAACAATAAATGCCCCCATAAATATAAAATTATCTATAACGGTAATCTATGATTACAAATTCGTTTTGATAATATAAGTAGTGCTGCAAGGCACATTAATCTAACGATGCCCAAACATTTAGATACATTGTAGCAACACAACGGCTTTATATTGCACAAACACCATAAAACTTTACTATCGTACATTCTTATCAAGACTTATCTGCTTAAAAATGAACAAAACTATTATATTATCTTATTCAGGCGAAGAAGATGCCCATCCTTGTCTATTAATGAGGAGAACATCGTTGCGGTCATGCGAATGCTGATGTCCGACAAGCATGTAACTTATCAACAAAGAGAAAAGTTGTGAAACCTTTCTGGGCCTATATTTCATACGGGTCTGCACGACCATCTTCAAGTAATAAAAAAAATGTCTTTCGTTGGACACGATGCGTTTTATGGTGTGGAAAGATGCTTAATGAATTTAAAGTTAAAACTTTTGTTATGTTATAGTAACAGGTGGTGAAACTTGACTCTATACCTGAAGAACAGACTTTGATAGTCGATTTTAATGGCATATGATATTAGATGTGCCCAGATTCCCGAAGAGGTACGGAGGAGTTTGTTCAACGACTGCTTTTAAATGACAGAGAAGTGCCTAGAGTATGCTAGAAAGAATTTTGAAGGACTATAAATATTAAAAGTGCATTGCAAAACGTCTCTAGTATCCTAAAAATGCATAGTGCTGTTAATTTTCCAGTTGTTAGGCCGCAGTGGGGGTATGAAAACTCTTGACGTGCGGCGAACATCTCCAGAAGAGAATCTAAAACATTTTTTGAAGATAACGGTGTGCTAGTATTTTATTTTTGTAGACGGGCAAGTTAGCATATCAAACATTTCGCAATTGGAATTAAATTTTATAAAATTAACGAATTAAAATGGTAGGCAAGTGCATTTATTAGTGACTTACGATCAGATGACATTATGTAACAAATTGTTCATGGGTTTATTTTTATATCTAATTTTTTGTGCTTTATATAAATCATTTAGCAGCATGATCCAATAAGATTTATGAAGTTGCGGTAATTTCATTGAAAAGCGAGTTAGAAATCGTCAAGAGAAAATCTTATATAGAGTCATCGTCATCATCATCATAAATCAGCACCTAATGTTCTATAGTAGAACAAACGATAGTCAAATGATAAAAATTTAAACAAACAAAGAAGTTCAAGAAAAGTAATTGACCAAGTCATCTGGTTCAAAAATTCTTCTGTTAATTAACAGTTTACAACAAACATTCTGAATAGAATAAAATTTGCCAACAAAGATGGTCTATCTTTTAATAGAAAGCTTTGCGATACACATCAAATCTTGAGTCCAACAACCATTGACAAATTACTTGCAAACTTTGTCAAAAATTCAAGACCCATTTATCTCTTTGTCAGTACATGTTTCCGAATTCAAGAAAGCGCGGCTATAACATTTGATTGTTTCTAGTATTGCAAATTTATGTTGAGACTAAAAGAAAATTCTTGGGTATTTGCATTGTAAAGACACCAGCAAACAGCATGCTGGAAATTATCACAAATTATATTTTGATCATTACCTTTGATAAATTTTCAAAAAAAAATCCAAAATTTATGCTTATGATCCAGTTATAAAAACCCGACAGGGTTTCCTGATACTTTAAAAAATGCTAAAACTATGTAGACTTTCTGTCCTAAAATTATAAAAGAAGAAATTTCACGCCCGAACTTTAGAGGATTATAATCAAAATACGAACCATGTGGATGTAACTGCTATGCTGATATTCTTTTAAGAAGTTGATGGTAAAAGTAAAAAATGGTCGTAAACAACATTTTATGATTTTGTGGGATGATCGATCAATAAATTAAAAAAAAATAAAGCAGCTTTAGCTAAATAAGTACCTGGAATACTTAAGTAAGAAAACACAATCTTATAAAAAGTTAAAACGTCAAATACCAAGTAAAGTGAGACAGAAAATCATCACATATGCTAGCCCATAGCACAAAGTTGAGATTCACAGACGATGACTTTATCTCAATGGTTTATCCCAATGGTTATCTGGTAAAATTAAAAGGTTATAACAGATTTATTAGTTTCATTTGTATGATATTTCGACATCTTGTTTTGTTTAAAAAAGTTATTTTTTAACATAATATAATTTAATACTAAGATAAGTATTGTCAGCCTATATAACACCAAAGACCCTCAATTTTTCGATTTTTTTTATTTCTAGGCATTGAATTCTGTGGTTACAAAAGAAAAATTGCGCACACGGCTACAAAAATGTCAAATATACCCTTTGATTGGTTAATCCCAGTTGAGTTTCTAAAATAACTTTAACTTTATTAAGAGAACTTTAATGTCAAAGTATTGGTAAAATGTCCGTTATAAAAATAAGCTTGAATTGAAGAATTCAAAGCCCGGCTTTGTTAGACTACAATTTTAAGAATAACACCAAAACATTAAATTAACACCACCTCATTTACGAGGGACGTTTGAAAGGCAGTGATGATACTTGGAATGAGATTAAATGTATGCTACTATGCAGCGCAACTCTCATCAACACCGAAACACATTTGTAGTGCTTTTGTGATGACAATTTCTTGGATTACCCGGTCTCCTGACAAGAAACATAACTTCGCCATTTTAAAAAGCAAGATTTGTACCCACTACTAGAGGATACGTAGAAACACTACTTGTCGAATATTCCTCTTAAATTACATTTCTTAAAATAGAAAATTAGTAAGATAGAGTAGCTCAAACTTAAATAGCGCATCTTAGTAATATAATGTAATAAATACGGTTGCAACAAGAAAGGAAAGTATTTAAGTACTCATCTACTTAGCAACAAGCGGTAGCATTCAAATTACAGCACCTACACATTGCCAAATCTGTACGCATCAAGTCTACATAGCAATACCTCAGAGAAGGGATAGTCCAAGCTTCCAAAAGCACTTCGATGGAATTCACTGTAATAGGTCAGGTTGCTATCCCAGGGCTGTTTGTCCTTTATTTCGAAATTGCATATGTGGTTGCAGCGGTCGAGGACGTCTCCTTCGTGGCATTTTTCCATTTCTTCTACTTGCCTCACAAAGCTGCATCGCCGTTCCAATTTACCCTCTCCTTCTGGAATAAGGACTTGGGGGAGCTGGCTCTGGATGGAGCAGGAAGGGTGAAGGTCGGGCGCATGGTCTTGCACTAAGGTGCCGGGGGTCACGGGGGGACCATGGCCGTGTTGGTGGTGCTGAGCGAGGTGGTTCTGGATGGGAATCAGTACCGAAGGACTCTCTCTAATTCGCGCTCTGGACGGTTCTTTCAAATGGGACGTGCTGTGCCTCCTCGCCTCCGCTTGGAGGACCGGAGGGCGCAGCGCATTCCTTTCCACGCGGGACAACTTAATTTTTGGTTCTGTGTAATTTTGAAACTGCCTGCCGGTCGGTAGCTTGTTATCGACGAGTTTTTGATTTTTCAGCTGTTGCAGTCTTTCGTTTTTGTTTTGCTTGCGCTGCTTTTGGCGAGCCTGGCGGCTCGCCAGCGACGCCCCACCGGCTGCTGCGTACATTTTTCCGGAGCAAGTAAAAAATTATAATTTCTTTTAACAATCTAAGCTCGAATTAGTACTTTATGATTGACTTGTTTACTAACACTTCTGCTCTATCACTTTCTCCACTTGTCAGTTTTGTTTCACTACTAGCTAACCACCAATTTTACAAGTGTCGCTCTTATTGTTGCCGTTTGTGCATATGCTTAGGTGAATTATAGGAAATTAAATTAAGGAATCGTTATCAATTACCAGCTAGAGTATCAGCACTCACTTTAGTTATAAAAATATTAATTGAATTTGGTGTAAAAATATATTTGTAAAAAATGATAATGGCATATTAATAATTAGTGATTAATAGTTTTGAGTTTAATCTTTGTGTATTTATGTGTTACCGACCTTACTTTCCTCAATCTGATCATCGTATGTCGACACACCATAGTTACTATTAATAACAATGTATGTTAAGGCGTTCTCTATGACTAAAAACTCTGAGAATAATATAAAAATCAAGCGTAGTTATTTACAACTATTATTTTCAGATAACAACTATAATCAACAAATATCTAACAACAAGTTCGGCGGTCTCTAATTAACACGTTTCCTATTATTTGCTGATCAACTAGAATATTGTCATTATGTATGTTCGTAAGAAACAGCAATGTAATTGTAAGACACGAAACGTCGAAATGTATTGCTTGA
Source organism: Sinelater perroti (assembly GCA_036346155.1). Lineage (NCBI taxonomy): Eukaryota > Metazoa > Arthropoda > Insecta > Coleoptera > Elateridae > Sinelater > Sinelater perroti. The sequence goes on from JARFIY010000201.1 coordinate 3,360,887, forward strand.
AAATATCCCACACCGATTCACTACTTCGTTGAACACGTTTTCGCTAGTTTAAAGAAAAAACTGTCAGTTCGATAATGTAAATAGGAACCAAAAATGTGTCATCGTGGAGTTGAGCCCAACGCAGGTTAACTGCAACATTTCATATTACAAAAATAATGAAGTGAAGTAGCCGTCGATGTAAGTTGATTGAGAACGAAGGGACGAAAGGATGGAAGAGAAACGAGAGGAGGCCATTATGGATCTGCAATATCATCATAGTAGTTTCTGAAAACAAGTTTATCAATTGGTTCTTTAGTACATTAGCACAAGTGATCTAATTGCTGCTTCCATGCAAAGGCAACAAAATGTGCAAAAGTTGCAAAAGCCGTGCAAGATGCCGTTTACTTCATTACAAATCCAAAATTGTTAAAAATCACGTCTAGCATATAAAGACCGTTTGAAATTTATACAAAATGGCGCAACAGATAGTTATGTAATATCACGACTACCAAGTGCACTCTTCAAACAAAAGAAGACCAAATCTGAGCTTTGATTTTATTATGTAGACTTTTAAAAGTACAATGAAGAGTAGCGGTAACCCTTTTTCATTTAAAGTAGAAGACTACTAAGGTTCAGGTGATGGTGTTATTAATTATGGAAGTACGCCAGATGGATTATTCTACTTTTGACTATCGACCGTTGTTTAACCGCAACCCAAAGCACTTCTTGCGATGGTTTGTTATAGTGAATAAAACTTAAAACCACCAACTACATGCCAAAGACAAAGCAGCAGTCAAAATAGTGAGAAGTCAAGGAGTCACAGCCCATTTTATCTATCGGTTTGATAATAGCCACAGTTTTTTGAAATTTCCAAGAGGCATCTCGATTAACTATTTGTAGAAGCAATGAATAAAAACGAAAAAATGTCTACTATTTTCCAAATGTAGCTGCGAGTGACTTAATTTTGATCTCAGATCTGCTAGATTAGCTCAGTAGGAAAAAGTTTTCCGATTACTTGAAAGAATTGTCTTGGTTCTTTATCTTAATTTTTAAACTGTCCTTTGCTTACTTAAACACACTTGACTTTTTTGCACCATTCTGCTGAACGTCATTTCCGGCAGGTTTAAATATTTTAAAGACGGTGAAGAATCTGACGAGTATTGATAATTAAGCCATTAAGGTGGTAAGCGCTCTACAAGTGTTTGAATTCAAATGTAAATAAACTATTAAAAGAAAGATAAGAAACAGCACAATATAATTTACATTATAAAAAGGGCGATAAAACATTTTGAACTAAGACGTCGTTTAGTTGGCATAAAAAGTGACTTGCGCCTCAACGATAAGGTGGGGTGAGTGATTGGGTCGCTGAACTCTTTCAAACAAGCGACTGATTTTCTAACGTATGGTCTAAAAAACTGTTTTATATATTGTTTGTATCGTTTTACAATTAAGTTGATTGAGCTTTAAATACAAAGTTGCAGGTGTGTAATGGACAGGCAATATAATGTAGCATAAAGCGAACCCATGCAAGTTGTGGTATAATATTCAGAGCATGCACGCCATTCCGGCTAGGAAATTAACTTTAACATTTCATTCACAGCTAAGCAGAGTTGCACATAAAGTTCAGTTGCTCGCATTACTTCCTCTATCAAAGTTGTACATAGTAAATTTTCTGCTGAAACTTACAATATTAATGTTAATTAAATAAATTATAAGTTGTAATTTTAATTAATATCAAGTATTAGACACATATTGTAATTAAAGTTAAATCTAACATTTTCAAGTTATTTCTTATATAGATAGATAAATATAGGTAGTCGAAGGTACGCAGGCAAGTCAAATTTAAACGTGTCTTTTCTTAGTCCCACTGCACAACGCATGATAATTAATAATTTAGGGAGGTGAAATGCTATTTTATTGCGTCAATATCAAGACGGATACTGGCCGAAACTCACTGATGACAATCTTCAGTTAACATTTAACAAAATATGCGTCGAAGTGGGCATTAGTCGTGATAGTGTCCAACCAATAACCAAAACGTCTAGAAATTTCGAGAAGTGGTAGCAAGATAAACCCTCGCCTTCTTAATACCAAACACTTTGACTTAATATCTTCCAGAAGCTCCTTGCTTATTACAAAAAAGAAGAAGGCGGATTTCCGCATTAGATAAACATAAAAATTGCCAGTGATAAGGTCCTTGCAACCATAGAAACGCAGTTTTCACCGATGTTTTTTTAACAAAACAAAACATAATTGATAGCAAAAGTAGCCTCTGGCGATAAAAATACAAAATTCCAGTCGAAAAAGATATTGGAGGAAATAAATCGAAGTACAGTGAACTACTCTCCTTACAGCCTCGACTCGAGTCCTTCCTTTACAAGTGCGGCGATAGGAAAGAACGAGGTGTTACAATAAACGTCTTGCTTAATTTTAATTTGCCCACGTAATTTATATATAGACATATAATCAATGAAAAAACTGCCACTTACAAATCCAGCAGTACAAACAATTCACCTAGGAAATTTATAGTTTTTGAAATCGATTAGATTACGTCAGATTAATGTTAATATTGATCTCGACATTTAAAAATAATTTAGGGGTATTTTTGTAAATAAGATCATCAGCTGACACAAAAAATAAAATTACAATGTTTATTTGTATGGATTCCAACTATTAATATAATAATTTGCATTTAATTCGATTACACTTTCATTCTCGAGAGCATTTCAGAGAAGTATATGCAAAAATTATAAAGATTAAGTCCTAGATGCTCTCACAATCTGAAAAAGTTCGGTATTACATAAAATCAACCAAGACTAGAACAAATGATAAACCCAAACTTCACCTAGCTGATATAATAGGGGATGTAGAGTTAATAATCAATTCAAAACTTTCAGTTTTGGTCAATATGATTTCGTAACGAACATCTCTCATCACACATTACCCTAAATATTCAGAACATTAATTAAGAAGTATAAGAATTCCTCCCATTAAGTCACAGCAAACTAAATAAAAAGCAAGATAGATATAATCTTAGATAATAACAGAGAATCTTATAATAGTGAAGGGGAAAATCGGAGAAAAACAGCGAGAGGGGGAGAAAAGAGATTTGTTAAATCCGTTAAATTATTACTACTATGGATAGTCGGTACCAGATATAAAGTACTAAAGAAATTTGTGAGGAGTTCAAATATTTAAGATAGTTTAAAACTTACACTGTAACCATTAAGACTTTTAGTATTAGTTGCACTTGAAAAGAGTTTACAATATCATCTCGATCGAAAATAAAATACAGATTAGTTTTGTACTATGTATTTCCAGGAGGTTCAAGTGTTAATCAGCATAAGACGATGTTCGGATATTATCAAGGGTTTCTGAAAGAAAGTTTCAGTCTAAAAGATGGTCCGAGTTTGGGACTCGTCTTTCACAGAAAACGTAATTGTTGCCAGGCATTGGGCTTATTGCTAGATACAAGAGTGAACATTTCTGCACTGGCAGTTTATGATACTGTGCACAACCACCTTCAAGCGAAACGATAAAAGTTGGTTTCCTTTGGATATTGCATGCTTTAACTGATGAGGAGATAGCACAACAAGTTTCTTGGTGTTAACAGCATCATAACAAGAAACGATAATTAGCCTATTAAAACCCAAAACAAATTCCGGGTTTTTAAAAACAAAAACACGACCGTGTCTATGCCATAATCCCGAAAAGAGTGTCAGCTGTTTTCCTAGTCGTCAAGGGAGTCGTGGAGCATGGCGCTGGGAACGTGGAAAAGCCACCGCAAAGTGCACGACCAGACATATACCTTTTTACCACGATTTTTATAGATTATAATAATTAAAAGTGTATTACAAAACTCTTTTCGTATCCCATTTAATTTTTAAAATGTCTATAAATTATTATAGTTGACGACACCATAGCACGATGATGCCGTATCTCATTTTCCGATTGCCATCTGTTACGGAGGCTTCAAAATATTCAAAACCCTAGTGAGCATCACAATTAACCATATAGACGGAGAAGCGTTATAAAAGACGATATAAATTATCTTAGTGATTTAACAATAAACAGAAATGTATTTCATAGTTTTATTTTTGAATTACTAAAACGTTAGGCATAAAACGACTAGGTA